>OX941081.1:172742035-173996202 GCA_954870635.1 Arctium minus | reverse complement strand
ACCGGTTAGCTTTTTAGCTTTATGTGACATATGTGGTTGCATTGGGAGTCATGACCCCATAATTGATGATGCATTTTGTCCGACTTTGAGACATTAGTTTCTCACGTTGAGGCACGTCTAGGCATCGGATTGGGTTGCAAGTCCTACGTGCTAAGTATTACGATATTGGATGAGGATCTCAACGTAAGGGCCCTATGTGGTTGAAGTTGACTTTCCGCGGGTGTATGTTTAAAGCCACCGAGCCTAACATCCCTTGCGTGTACTTTTATGTGTTTTGGCTTTACTGACTTGTCAAGTGACCTACTTTTGTGTTCCGTCACTTGTGTTAGTAAGCGGGTCTCCCCCGTTAAACCAAGAGGTAACTATTTATGGTAAAAAGCACTATTATACTCATTATAACTCCATTTTCCTTATTTACGTTTATCTTTGATTATTTTTAAACGCAACTGTTTGATCTCACTAGGATTTAGCCTAACACTTTTTCTTAAAATGACATGTATAGCAGGTCATTCTAGCGATGGGATTCGTCATGAGCGGACGACCTAGGGGTCGAGAGCGGTCTTTTTGGATTGATATATTGACCAATACAATGGTGATAGTGGATACACGTTTTGGAAGAAAAGCAACACCCGATCTTAATTTTCTTGTCTAAGTTAGATTATTAGGTTGTTGAGTAATATTCTTTATTTGACTCATTTGTAAAGGCTACAACTATATTTCCCCGTTCTCGGGATGATACTTTGGGATTGTTATAGCAGGTTTTAGGGGTGTTCATCGGTTGACATCCAATGGATGTGAGCCCAACCGAACCGATCCAATCATCCATTGGATGTTGGATTTTTCCAACCGAACCGATCCAATCATCCATTGGATCTTGGATTTTTTCAATCCAATGGATGATTGGATCGGTTCGGTTCCATCCAATGGATATTTTTATTGGATGTCCATTGGATCGAATTGGATCCAACCAATGGATGATCGGATTGTATCCATCCGACATCCGATGGATGATCGGATGAGATCCATCCAATGTTTTAAATCCAATCTACAACAATTCATATATATAAATACAATATAATATTCCATAATTTTTATAAATTTATATATAAACAATATAATTTTATATTAATAATTAGTATTTGGTCGGTTTATATCGGTTCGGTTCGGTCGGTTGGTATTGGATGGTGAATTCGGTTCGGTTCGGTTCGGTTATGGACCATCATCCAAGAACCGAACCGATCCAATTGGATGTCAAAATTTTCGATCCGATCCGATCCAATTACAATTGGATATCCAATCATTGTCGGTCGGTTCCTATTGGATCGGTCGGTTCCTATTGGATCGGTTGACTTTCTGCACACCCCTAGCAGGTTTGGGTTACCCAGACTTAATCAGTTTATAGTCGTCATATTGCTGAAATTTCCATTTTTATTTCCTCTAAATTTTAGGGTGTTACATATAGGGAACATATACACAAACTCCTAGAAACTTATACTAATAGTTAGGTTATAATAACGAGGAAAGAGATTAACTTACAACGCCGAAAACCGGGGTGTTACAATCCTCCCTACCTTGGAATTGATGTCGTCCTCGAAATCTCGACTACCAGAATAGGTGAGGGTACATCCGCTTCATATCCTCTTCGGCTTCCCAAGTTACGTTGGTGCCTCGGTGATGTTTCCATTGAACTATAACCATATTGACTTCCTTATGGCGAAGCTTCTTTGACTTTTTCTCAAGTATCGCGTCGGTCTCCTCAATGCAATGGTTATTTTCGTCGACTCGAATCTCAGATAGAGGAATAACACTCTCTTCTTCCGCCATGCGCTTCCATAAGTAACAACCGTGAAACGTGTTGTGGATTCTATTCATTTCTGGTGGCAACTCCAACTGGTAGGCTTGGAGTCCCACCCGCTTTAACATGGTGAATGGCCCAAGGAAACGGGGACTCAACTTCCTGAACTTTCCAAAACTAATGATCCCTTTCCAAGGGGAGGCCTTCAACATAACCCGGTCCCCAACTTGGAATTATTTGGGTCTCCTTTTCTTGTCGGCATAGCTCTTCTGGCAGTCTTGAGCCTCCCTTAGCCGCTCACGGATACATTTCACCTTATCGACCGTCGCTTGGACAATTTCAGGACTGGCAAATTGCTTTTCACCTGCCTCGAGCCAACAAACAGGGGTTCTGCATTTGCGACCATACAAGGCCTCAAACGGGGCCATTCCGATGCTAGAATGGTAAATGTTGTTATAGGCGAATTCTATGAGTGGCAAGTGGGAATCCCAACTTCTGCCCAAGTCAATGACATACGACTGAAGCATGTCTTCAAGGGTTTGAATGGTCCTTTCACTATGACCGTCGGTTTGCGGATGATAGGTCGTGCTCAACTTCACCCTTGTGCCTAACTTCTTTTGAAGACCGCTCCAAAAGTTGGACGTAAACCGGATATCTCTGTCTGACACAATAGATAGTGGCACCCCATGCCTCGAGACCTCCTCATCGATGTATAGTTTTTCCAACCTGTCCATCGGTAACGTTTCCCGCATGGTCAGAAATGGGCACTCTTAGTTAGGCAGTCAACGACTACCCAAATGGCATCATGACCCTTCAAAGTCTTCGGTAGCTTGGTTATGAAATCTATAGTAATGTGCTCCTACTTCCACTCCGGTATCTCAAGGGATTGGAGGCTCCCATACGGTCGTTGGTGTTCGGCCTTCACTTGCAAGCAAGTCACGCAACGTTCAACGTAGCTTGCCACATCCAACTTCATCACATGACACCAATAATTCAGTTTCAGATCTCTATACATCTCCGTGCTCCCCGGATGTATGGAGTATTTGGACTTGTGGGCGTCCTCCAAGAGTAGTTCTCGGCTGCCTCCCATCTTGGGTACCCACACTCGCCCATTGAATAGCTTTATTCCGCGACCATCTTCTGTCAATCGGAGGTGTAGTTTCCCCATTAATTCACCCTTAAGGTTTTCTTCTTTCAATGCCTCATCCTGAGATGCTTTTATCTTCTCGATCAAATTTGACACCAGATCAATTCTTGCATTGGTAACCTTAATGCTACCACTATACTCCTTCCGCCTCAAGACGTCGGCTACTACATTTGCTTTACCCGGGTGGTAGAGTAGCTCGCAATCATAGTCTTTGAGTAGTTCTAACCATCGCCTTTGTCGCATATTCAATTCCTTCTGATCGAAAACGTACTTCAAGCTCTTGTGGTCCGTGAAGAGCGTGCACTTGATTCCATATAAGTAGTGCCGTCATATCTTTAGAGCAAAAACTACTGCAGCTAGTTCCAAATCATGGGTGAGGTAGTTCTTTTCGTTCTCCTTGAGTTTCCTTGAGGCATAGGCGATCACTTTACCACGTTGCATTAACGCACACCCTAAACCCATTTTTGACGCATCGTTGTAGAGCATAAAATATTCTGTACCTTCGGGCAAGGACAAGATCGGTGCTTCACACAATTTCTTCTGAAGGGTTCGGAAGGTTTCTCTTGAGTTTCGGTCCACACAAACTTCGTGTTCTTCCGAGTCAAGGCCGTTAAGGAAGAAACGATCTTGGAGAGATCCTGTATGAACCTTCGATAGTAACCTGCTAAGCCTAGAAAACTTCGTATTTCTAACGGGCTCTTGGGTGGTTCCCAATTCATCATGGCTTCGATCTTTGACGGGTCCACTTTCACGCCGTCTCGAGTGACTATGTGACCCAAGAATTACACTTCCTTCAACCAAAAATCACATTTCGAGAATTTGACGTACAATCTCTCCTTCCTCAACACTTCTAGGACTTCGCGGAGATGGCACTCATGATCCTTCTCGTCCTTAGAGTAAACAAGTATATCGTCAATGAACACGATCGCCGACTTGGAGCCATCATACATGTTTCTTGAACATTTGAAGAATTTGGGCCTTGTGTTGCTTGGTTCCTAATAAAGGAAAACTTGGAATACAAATGATTTTTAAATGGAATTTTAGTGTGGGTTGTTGGAAACGAGCATCATTTAATTTGGAGATATTTGGAAAAATGTGAACTTTACGGTTTAGGCCTTTGGCCATTATTACTTGGAGAAAATGCTAATTTTGAGAAGTTGTACATCGGCTTATGTATCTATATTGGATTTATTATTTTGTCAACGTCTTATGATGCCTTATGGCTTGTTTATTACTCAAATGAATTTTGGGACGTTGTCCGGTTTAAATGGCTCAAGGTAGAGTTTTATATGAAAAATGCAATTTTTGCATAAGTGTTGATTATTACATGTGTGAGTGCGTAGTCATTCATTTGGGTCATGTAGTATTTTAGACTGTAATGCATTGGATCCATAAGCATATGAGTCGTTATGTTCATCATGGAGTTTTGATGTACATGTTTGAGTCTAGTGAGTGGTCCCCAAGTCATGTTGTTATGTAATCTTGCGATGGTGCTCTTGGAGAGCCGTATACGGAGCTAAGTCTTGCGGTGGTGCCCATGGTGAGCCGGATACTAAGACTTGTGACTTTGTGGTGAGACTCATCTAGAGGTCGAGTAGTAACTAGGGTCATTTGGGCATCTTGCGTTGGTTGCTCAAAGGAGCTGTATATGGGGATCCATGACCCAAAGTGAATCTCGTAAACGTTGATACTTGGCTTAACTATGTGTTCTGTCACATTCAATGGAATCGGGTCTCTCCCGTCACCGAAAGGTGTTATCTTCGGGTATTCCCTTACCCGCACCTTTGGTGTTAAAACGTACCATTTTATTTATATAAATAGTATTTGATAAAATACCTCGTGGGTGCGTTTTTGGGAGATTGGATGGTGAGCATTATTTGAAAAGGGATAATTGGCATTGAAAATGGTATGGTTTGTGATTAAAGCCTTTTTATAACTAATATTTCGGGGGCGATCGTTTGTAGAAGAAAGTATTATTTTTAAAACGTTTTATGGTTTATGTGATAAAACTGCTTTATGACTAAAGCCTTTTTAACTCACTAGGCGTTAAGCCTAACACTTTTTCTTATCGACAGACATTTTTTTCCAATGACACAAATTCAACATAAGCGAAATGAATCAACTATGGAAAATACATACTTTGATGTGTACCCAATTTTAAGACTACTTAAACTCACCTTAGCCCTTTTTAGTTAGTACTTCGTTGTTGCTCGGCTTGATTACCCGCCTTAATACCTAAACAACCACATAAAGATCGTATATCGATACAACAATCTAAAAAACCATTTAGATTACATTTTCTTATCTTAATATACCATCAAGAATCACTCAAAATAGACTTAAAACTCCTTTTTTTATATGGATTAAAAGAAACAATTCTTTTAGTTATGTCAAAAACAAGACAACCCTGCAAAATCCATTTTTAGACCTATTTAGAGCCCAAACTACTTCATACTTAAAAACATATGGATCATAGAATGCTTCTCGACGATTTCAGATGGATATTACATGTCTAAATCCGAGTTACGAGTGATTTTATACAATTTTTACAATTTTCAACATCAATTTAACTTAATCCAGCGACTTGCTCTTATTTCTTCCGAGGCTCTTGGCTTACATAATAACCTTGAAGACATGCTTACTATATATTTTAATACATGCTTAGAAGGTTCACACATTGATTTATCACTTAAATTCTAACTAAAGCATAAATTCTCATATTTTAGTTCCAACCGAATTCAAACATTCTTTAACTTTCTAAATCCATTAAAACCCACAAGATATATTGATTTGATCATTGTAAAACCTTTATATACCTTTCATAACTATATCCACCGAATTTCATTGCTTAATTTTGCACAAAATGACTCAATTTTAGGATTAACCAGTCAACTGTTTTGAACATGACCTTCAATCTACAATCAAAAACATGTTTGGGTGGAAAATTTCTTCTTGATGCCATCAAATATCATCTTAATGATACTAAGAAACAAACCATATCAAACATCTTAACCTTTTCATGCTAATTTTGATGTCTCAAAACTCATCATCTTACTTTGACTTTTTTTAAAGATTGTCAAAGATTGTGATTTTCAACTTCAACTCTTGATTGAACACTTTAGATGGAATCAAAACTATTCTAAACATGAAATGAACTTACCCAACAATCACCTCTACCAACAAGACTTAGAACACCAATTTTGTTCCTTTTTTTTGTGAAGGATTTTAGGTTCCAATGCATCAAAATCAAAATATATCATATTGGGATTCAAGAGGGAATTAATATACATCATAAAAACAAAATTATCATAAAGAACATATACGTACACGGCTGTCCCCCAAAACAGAAGCTTAAATTTCAATTTTCTGACCTAAAAACCCCAAAATCGACTCTAATACTAGCCTAAATATCGAATATATCACGAAATCGAGCTTATACATAAAGAGTTTACCTTAATTTGTCGATTTGATGCCAATAATTCGAGATATTGAACCCTAGATCGACTCCACCGCTTTCTTCTTCTTCTCTCGGCTTCTCTCTTCTATTTCTTTTTCTTTTCCCTCTTTTTTTTTAAAAACCCTATTTATATTATCAGTAGATTATAATGTTGGCACAATAAATCCCTTGAATTCCTTTATAAAACAATCATACCCCATATATGGTGTAATTTGACACAACCATACTTATGTTTATCTTTTAGAACATGACATGTCTACCCCAAAATTTAATATATATATATATATATATATATACATATTAAATTAATTAATACCTTCAAATAGGATGCTACATATATAAATAATAAATTAATACCTGGAAATATATGATGTTTCATGTCGTAGTAACGAATACCATTCAGTTTGCTCCTCGAAAATAGGGTGGTGCTGCAAGTTTTTTGGCTGTGTTAATGTTTGGAATTTGTATTTTGGCTCTGTAATTGGTTCTTTTGATTGGATCTTTGTTCGGTGTATTGATTTATTTCGTGGTAATAAAAGTTTTGTCTTGCCGTGCAAAATAAATAAATAAATAAAATAATACTAAAAATGATTGATTATGGTGGTGTTTGGGATTGCTTATTTGAAACAACTTATGCTTTTATATAAAGTGTTTATTAATTTATGTGGTGTCAAACCGGAATTTTATAAAAAGTGTTTGGATTAGCTTATAGTGGTACCAAAACGTAATAAGCTAATAAGTTGTTATTTAGGGGGTGTTTGGTAGGGGTGTGCAAAACCCGAATAATCCGATTCGAACCTGAACCGAAAACAAGATGTTTTTGCAAAACCCGAATACCCCGAAATCCAAAACCCGACTTTTGTGGCGATATTTGGGTTCGGGTTGGGTTTGATCTTTGGCCACCCGACCCATCCGAAAACCCGAAATAATATACATATATATTTTATATATCATATAAATATATTTATTTGTCTAATTATCTTTTTAAATCGTAAATTCTAGTCAATCGAAATGTTTTCTAGTTTATAAACATACAATCAATTTCATCAATCTCTCAATCGATTGAATTCATCATCAAAATCAGTTGAATTTATATGTACTTTTTTGCATTATAATAATGCCCGAACCCGACCGACATCAACCGAAACCCGAAGCAATCCGAATTCCGAAACCTAAAATCCGGGTCTTGATTTCCAAATCCGAAACCCGATCGGGTTATTTTTTGCCTACCCGAACCCGCCCGATGCACACCCCTAGTATTTTGGATTGCTTATACATGCAAAATAACTAAAAAACTTATAAGTTGTTTCAAATAAATTCATAAATTAGAAGTGGATGACTTATTAAAAACTGCA
The DNA here is from genome assembly GCA_954870635.1 of Arctium minus. Taxonomy (NCBI): domain Eukaryota; kingdom Viridiplantae; phylum Streptophyta; class Magnoliopsida; order Asterales; family Asteraceae; genus Arctium; species Arctium minus. The sequence continues at coordinate 173,988,448 of OX941081.1, read as the reverse complement.
TATCAGTGATGACAAAACGGTATAAACAATTTTTTTTTCGCTCATCCAAACACTAAAAACTGTTTATCAATAATGACAAAACAAAATAAGTCAATAAGCCATTTAAATAAACAATCCCAAACACCCCCTATGTCAAAAAAGAAATGATTTAAAGTAATGAAAAGTTATAGATATCTATATGTATATATGCCAATCGGCAAATATTAATTATCAATTATAGCCCTACTGTTGAAGGATTATATGACATCATCAAAAGGAAGTGATTGACAGAATATTTTTTTATTATTAGATTACCATAATGAATGTTTTCTTTTCTTTGTAAACTCCTCCCTATTTAAAGGGGCTATGATTAATAAGAATTACAGATTTCTTCTCTTTGTCTTATTGTTATTCTCTCCATATTGTTGTTCTATTTGTTTTTCCCTTTAACACGTTATCAGCACGTAGCTCGTTTGCGCTATCGCTCCCTCAAATCGTTTCCACCGCTATTAAACGATTGTTCTATTCGCAATCTACCACCATTAGAAGGTTTGTTTTTTCCAATATTGCAATTCAAGTAAGTATCTCTACAAAAACTTACAATTTTTTTTGTCTATGAATTATGATTAATCATGATTAACTCTTTTAGCCATGATCATGCTTATATACTTCAGTTTTTATTTTTTTTCTTATTCTTATTAGTTTGTGGTCTCAATCAATTTTAATAAACATAAAAATGGTTCTGGCAATTTGAAATGTTGTAACCAATTACTTTCAAAATCCTTCTCTTTTTTTAATGGTGATATGGTTTTTTTTATAATAGTAATTGATCGTTATTTAATTTGATTTGAAATCAATAATTTTTTTTGGGGACTATGCAACTTTAGAATTGTTGTAAAAAAAACAATTAAAAAAAATCGTATTCTTCAATTAATTTTCACGGATGTAGCTCACCGTATGCACTTGAAATACTGCACTCCTAGCACTAGCTATACGTTTAAGGGCTCACCACCCTGATTAATTCATCAAGTCTACATGACTTGGAATGCTGGAGAATTTATATCATAAGGATTTGATGATTATTGCATTTCTATTGGGATCAATATAGAGTTTCCTATACCCCATATGTATATCTAAAATGGTCTCGTAGATGTTGTCATCAAAAGAATATAGATGGTAGCCAAGACATTAGTTATGTGCACTGATTTACTTACATGTGTTTAGGGTTATGCAATACTATATGCAACTTTACTTCTTCATTTTGAGACCTATTACTAGCTAACCAGTCTCATGTGTACCAGTTGGTAACTGGATATCAGCCTGATATTTTACATTTACGCATGTTTGGTTGTGCAGTATATGTGCCAATTGCGCCCCCACAACGCACCAAAATGGGTCTTTAAAATGATTAAGTATATTTGTTGGATATGAATCTCCAAATATTATCCGCTAATTAGAATCCTTGACGGATGATCTTTTTTACCGCTAGATTTGCGGATTGTCACTTTGATGAGACAGTGTTCCCGTCGTTAGGGGGAGATAGGAAAAAGCATTTTTTGTAGGAACGACAGGAAGTGTCATTGAATATTCCCACTCTGTCTCATTTTGATCCCGAAACTTCATAATGTAAAGTTGAAGTCAAACGAATCAGACTTGATACCTGATACGTTTAATGTTATTCCATAAGTGACAAGATCACATATACGAGCTGCATATATACTCGCAAGGTTAAAGTCCCCAAACAAGGGCACAACGTCGCTGGAAAGTACGTTGCAATCACACATGGTGGAGGTGTGGTTGAGGTCATAGCTCCCAAACGGAAATGGGGGAAGCTACTTGGTTCGATAGATACTCATCTAAAGGAAGAGAAGAGTAAGGCACAACTATTTGTCATCAATACATAAATCTCTCATGAGATTGTCTCTGATTAAACTATGTCTATGAATCATTACTGGAGGACGCTCCGAAGTTAATATTGATTCCAAAGATCAAAGAAATCTCAAATGAATTATGAGAGTGCATATGAGTCGATGGACAGATCATACATACTCATTGATGATATATTTCACATATATTGTTGCTTATGAGGTGATAGAGCACATTGACATCGAACCATGCTCAGTTGAAAAATATCAACAAAGAGCAAATTGGCCTAAATAAGCAATCTAGGAGAATCATATTATTTGACAAATGAACAGGTATTTGGTTTGGTAGTGCTAACCTACCAAGTGTAAAGCCTGCAAGACATAGATAAATCATTTGTCGTAAAGCGTAATGAGAATAATTAAGTCATAATGTATGAGACTCTCTTTTGGCGCAAGGTTTCTCACAACGCCCTGGATTGACCGCGAGAAGACTTACTCTCCCATGATGGACGTGATAACGTTCTGCTAATTAATTAGCCTAGTAGTTTTCGAAGGACTGGAAATGCAACTCATGGATGTGGTTAATACATATCTCTACGGGGATCTAGATTTAGAGATATAAAGTGCTTGATGACATACATTACCAAAATCAAGTAACTCTAAACCACGAAGTGCGTTTGCAATAAAATTGAAACGCTCACTTTATAGATTAAAACAATCTATGCAGATGTGGTATAACCCCCTAAGTGAACACTTGATTGGGAAAGGATATATAAGAACTATGAACTGTGCCCTTGCGTATTTATGTAGAAAAAAAAGTTCTAGATTTTCAAAGTAGCTTTATATGTCGATGTTATGAACATAATAGGCACTCTTGATGAAATAAGAGAAACCACAAGCAACTTGAAATCTAAATTTGAGATAAAAATCTTGGGAAAACTTGGGTTTGTCTAGCTATTTTAGTCAGGACACCGAGTTTGTAAAATATTAATTCACCTATCGCATATGTCTAGAAAATAATCAGGCAATTTAATAATGGACAAGGCGCATTCGGTTAGCACTCCCATGATTGGTCAAAGTGTTGGATATAAGGAATTGTCCATTTCGTCTAAAGGATGGTGACGAAAAAGTGTTAGAAGCTGGAATTCCCTATGTAAGTACAATATGCGCATTATCATACTTAACACAATACACTTGACCGTATATTGTATTTCTCAGTGAACTTGTTAGCTAGATTTAGCTCAGCGCTAACGCAATGTCATTTGGAATGATATCAAGTAAATCTTTTAGAACCGTTAACATGGGCTTATACTTTCCCTGTAGAAATAAAAATGAGATTGATAATGAAAATTGTCAGGATCGAATTCTCAACAAGAATTATGAATACTCAGAAACAATATCAAAGAAGTTGCGGAATAACACTTTGATATTCAATGTAACAGTAAACAAACAGTGAGTATGATTAACAACTTGTAAACTTGTATTGAATGATTAAAATCACAAGATTACACACTCAACCTCAATCTTGAAGAACAGACTCTTTCAAGACGAATTCTACTTATCTAGAATTAGGAACTATGCCTTGAGGTTGATTTTCTCTCTAGAATAAAACTTAGAATGAATAATAATTATTTCTAAACTATTCTATCAATTCTATACATATACTGAAGATAACAGATAATTACAATTAATAAAATATCTTCAGAATATCTTCCATGAATATCTTCAGTATATCCAGCTGTCACTCTTGTAATTCTAATCTCCATCTCATAAGCAACATTAATCATCTTGGAAGTATTAACTCAGTCTTGGCAGCATTAACCACTAAGCAGCACTAACCTCTAGCAGTACTAACTAGCTAAGCAGTACTAACTTTGATCAAGCAGCACTAACTTTGACTAGCAGTATTAATTCTACTAGAAGTAGTAATACCTAGCAGTATTAACTTTTGAAGTCCTCTAGCAGTAGTAATTCTGAACTAGCAGCATTAACCATACTTAAGCTTTTCTTCAGTTCCCAACAATCTCCCCCTAACTTGACTTTTAGGAAGAGAAGTCAAGTTCTTCAGATCTTCTTCAAGATGCTCCCAAAACTCCATCATGGCCTAAATTCCAGTATTTGCATCCAACCCCAAACTCTGATTTATTGTTCTTTGGATCAAATATTTAGCCATTTTTGAATCTGGAATACATCTTAGCTTCTTCTTCAGCATGGCATGAAGCTTTAATCTGCTATGGTTATATACTCTATCCACTAGAAAATATTCAGTGTGATTCAAATCCAAAGTCACTGCATATACTCCACTAGTTTCATATAGAGTCCAATTGTTGACTGATTTGAACACATTCCTTATGATCTCCTCCACTGCATCAGGCTTGAACATCATACACAGATACTCCATTATCAGCTTTGTAATTGAAATCACTGGAGCTTTCAGTTCATCTGCATATAACTTCATCCCTATCTCAAACATTTCTTCAATATCAGATCTTGAGCAGGTTCTGACAATCTTGTTCCAAGTGCTGTACACTTCATACTTCTCATCCTTTCTCTTTAATCTGATATATTCCTTTCCATCCACTTCCAATACATCCCAGAGAATGACTTCAGGAGGTTTAACCCCTACAGGTTCTGCTGAAATTGGTTCAGGCACTTTGTCCATCACTACCATGTACATTTTAACATCCTCAGTACTTGCAGGTTCATGTATTGTAGATGACTCAGGTGCCTCTTCTTCTTCAACAACCTTTTCATCCTCTTCTTCCATTAATCTAGGCTTCTTTGTAGGCTTTCTCTTGGCAATCATCTTAGTTCTTTTCAAAGTCCTTAGACTTTCACCAATTGTTGCTTCCTTTTCTGGAGTTTCTTGCTCATCAGGGAATGGTTTTTGTAAGAAATCATTGCTCTCTTTCATTCTTTTCTCCATTTCAACCCTTGCAATATCATCTCCTTGAAGCTTTGTCATCTCAGCATCATACATTTTCTTGAGTTTATCAAAAGACATTTTTGAAAACATTTCTACCTTGACACCTACTGCACCTTTGAGAAAAGTAATCATTTTCTTTCTCTCTTGAGCACCCAGGTATGTCTTTGATGGTTGTCTTTTCCTTGCAGCCATTTTGATCTTGGTAGGCTTCTTAACAAATGTGGCTTTCTGCTTGGCATGCTCAGTTGCTAAGCTCTGTTGATAGACTTTGTTTAACTCTGCAGCCATTGCTTTAGCTATTTCTCTATCCTTTGCCACTTGCACAGTTTCTGCTTCTTCAAGTTCAGCCTGTATTTTCCTAGCCAGAGCCTCATCTGCTTCAATCAACTTCTGCTTTTTCTTTGGTTGATCAGATTCAACTAGCTTTGCCTTACCCTTTTCTTTGCTTATCACCTTCTCTTCTACATTTGTTTTCTTGATCAATTCCCCTTGTTCTTTGATGACTACTCCTTTGGTCTTTGAGGTGACCTTGGGAGTATCATGCTTGGCTTTAAGCAAGGTTTCTGCAATCTCCAGCTCTGTTAGAACTTTTTTCACTGTTTCTGCTGCTTTGCTTATTTCAGCAGTACTAACCATTTCTGCTGTTTTACTTGAACTAGCAGCATTAATGGTTTCTGTTGCTTGCTCTATTACTGCTGCTTTGCTTATTTCAGCAGTACTAACCATTTCTGCTGCTTTACTTGAACTAGCAACATTAATGGTTTCTGTTGCTTGCTCTGTTACTGCTGCTATCTCCCCCTCAACATCAAGTTTCTCTCCCTTTTCTGGAGCATCTTCCCTGTTGACATCAGCTTCTGACTCCCCCTTTTTGGGAGAATCGGTCACTGGTTCCCTCCTTTTAAGCACAAATTGCCTTCTCTTCTTTTTCTGGAGCAATCTCTTTACCATATTCTGCAGTTTGGAAATCTGAGCTTGTTGAGACATGACTATTAGTTTCAGCTCTTCGATGTCTTTTCCTTGGTTGATCACATCCCTGTTGATGTTGGCCATTGTATCCATCAATTCAAGATAGTCATATATGTCCTCACCTTCTCCAGGAGTGTTACCCCCTTTTGAAGGATCATGGGATCTTTTAGTAGTGGAAGCCTTCTGCCTAGCAGAAGCACTTTCCACCCCCGTGGTTTCTTGGCACCTGGGACCTTTGAATGATTGCTCATTCAAAGTTGCCATGGGGGAGGTCTTATTTATGTTACCACTGTCCTCCTCTGTGCTAGCAGAAGTAGTGGCAGCCTTAGTACCCATATACTCAACCCTCTCCTCAGTGAGCACCTCCTTGGGGTTGGGAGACACCTCTGTGGTTTCCCTGTGGATATTCTCTAATGGAGAATTCTCCATTAGAGGGCTTAAAGGCTCAATGGGTGATGGTACAAGAAGGGAAGGAGCCTTCTTTACCTGTTTCCTTTTGTAAGTTTGGGTAATTGGAGAAGTTGGTTTATCAAGAAGAGACTGAGGAATTTATTTAGAGTGGGAAGGTTGGGATTGGCTAGCAGTGGGATGGTCTAATGGGGGCCTTGACCCTGCTGCCATACCTTCATCAGTGTGGGACACCACCATCATTGTAGAGAACAATGGGGTGTCAACTCCTTCCGAGTCCAATGGAGATCTCTTCATGTTTGAAAAGACCTTACCTTTGGGGATTTTTGGTACATATACCCCATCAAAATGAGGCATATCCGTCAATTCGTGGGTGATAACTTCTTGGACAAACCTGGGGTACATATAAAAGCTCTTTTTGCTTCCCAAGTTTGAGACAAGATCATTGAAAATCATTTTAGATTAATTGTACTTTCTGGAAGTGGCCAAGCACACCAAAGCATAAGCAATGGTGCTACTGAACTCACTCCAGCCAGTAGTCTTTTTGGAGATACAATGCATAAGAGTATGGACAAAGAAACGCCATTGGGGTGAAAATTTAGCTTTGGAGAACTTGAGCACACCCAATGGGCCTCCATACCCCATTCTTGTAAGAGTAGAAAACAGTTCATCATCAGAGATAGATGAGATACCAGTGGCATCATCTAGACGTAGACTGATGCGGATTACCTCTTCAGTAACTGTCAACGGTTTTTCACAGACCCTTGTCTTGATCATTTGCACACCATTCTCAGTAACAATGGTGGCGTTTGCCCAGAATTGTCTTTGATGCTCGATGTAGATTGATGGCGAGACAGTGAGATCATGGGCAATATGGCTTGTCGTGAGGAAATCCACAATCTGGTGGAAACCAGCGGCCTGTTTGGGATTCTTTAACATCGCGATTTCATTGTGCTCGTCTATGAATGCCATTGATGCCATTGATCTTGAAGGTCTTGCCTGAAAACTTGGAACTTGAGAGAGAAAGGGTTTAGAGCGCAAGTGAACAGTATGCAAAGAGTCGTTATGAACTTTTAGGCGGGCAAAGGGTATTTATAGTATTCGGGATATAAGCAGTATTAACCTAGAGTAGTAGTAACTAACAGCAGTATTAACCACTAGCAGTATTAACTAACTAGCAGTATTAACTGAGAGCAGTATTAACCACTAGCAGTATTAACTAACTAGCAGTATTAACCACTAGCAGTATTAACTAACTAGCAGTATTAACTGAGAGCAGTATTAACTGAGAGCAGTATTAACCACTAGCAGTATGAACTAACTAGCAGTAGTAAAATTGTACTGGCAGTACTAAAACTGTACTGGCAGTATTAATCATACTTACACTTTTAAGCTTTGTGAAGGACTGAGTACTGCTATACTTTTCCTGAAAAAGAAGATTAGGACCACCAAGAATAAACAATATACAGGTATTGAACCACTTTTTAAGTAGGAGCTTATTCAGAGTTGATCATTCCCACACTTGTTACCAAGAAAGTGAATCTACCCACATCAAATACTTTGGTGAATAGATCAGCAAACTGGTTAGCAGTATGAACTTTTACAACTTGAATAAGTTTCTTTTCATTGCAGTCTCTTATAAAGTGGTACCTGATTTCAATGTGCTTTGTCTTTGAGTGCTTGACAGGATTATTAACAAAGCTAATATCACTGTTGTTATCAATAAAAATTGGAGTGTGTAGAAAGGTTACCCCATAGTCCAACATTTGATTCTGAATCCATAAGACTTGAGAACAGCAACTTGCAGCTGCTATGTACTCTGCCTCTGTTGTAGATGTGGACACTGTGGTTTGTTTCTTGCACTGCCATGACACTAGTCTTGCACCCAAAAACTGACATCCTCCAGAAGTAGATTTTCTGTCCAAGTTTGCTCCACCTAGATCACTGTCTGAGTATGCAAGCAAGTCAAAAGATGAGTCATGAGGATACCAAAGCCCCAATCTGGGTTGCCCTTTGAGATATCTGAATATCCTCTTAACAGCTTGATAGTGAGATTGCTTTGGCCTAACTTGGAATCTTGCACATACACAGACTGGAAACATTATATCTGGCCTAGAGGCTGTAAGATACATGAGAGAGCCAATCATGGATCTATAATGATGAACATCTATATCCTCCCCCTCAAGATCTGCTGTTATTTGCTTGTGTGTCTCCATAGGTGTGCTGGCAGGTTTTGAATCTGAGAAACCAAACTTGGTTAGAATATCCTGCACATACTTGGACTGACTGATAAAAATACCATCTGACTTCTGTTGAATTTGGAGTCCAAGGAAGAAAGTAAGTTCTCCCATGGAACTCATTTTGAATCTTTGATGCATTAGTTCCTCAAACTCCTTGCATATATTGTCTTTTGTGGATCCAAAGATAATATCATCAACATATATTTGGACCAGCAAGATATCCTTCTTCTTTATCTTGATGAATAAAGTCTTATCAATGACTCCTCTTTCAAAGCCATTTTCCAAGAGATAGGATGACAGAGTGTCATACCATGCTCTTGGTGCTTGATGCAGTCCATAAAGTGCTTTCTTTAGTTTGTATACTTTGTCTGGATAGCTTGGGTTCTCAAACCCTGATGGTTGACAGACATATACTTCTTCTTCAATTGATCCATATAGAAATGCACTTTTGACATCCATTTGATAGACTGTGAATTTCATATAAGAAGCATAAGCCAGGAATAATCTAATTGCTTCTATCCTGGCTACAGGAGCAAATACTTCTTCATAATCTATTCCCTCTTCTTGTGTATACCCTTGAGCCACCAACCTTGCTTTATTCCTTATTACTATGCCTCTTTCATCTCTCTTATTCCTGAAGACCCATTTTGTTCCTATTGCTCTTTGGCCTTTAGGGAGGTCTACCAGATCCCAAACATCTTGCAGCTTGAATTGCAGTAGCTCTTCTTGCATGGCTTCTATCCAACTGGACTCTTTCATAGCATCATGTGCCTTCTTAGGCTCAAGCTGGGATAAAAAACAAGAGAGCACTGTATGCTGTTGGTCTTGCATTTCTTGCAGCCTGCTTTGATTTCTAGTCATCATAGGAGAAGATAGATCTCCTATTACCAGCTGTGGAGGATGATTCTTTTGAGTTCTGGTGTGATGACTAGGTTCTTCATTAAGTCCCACCTCTAGATTAGAGTCATTCAACTCCACTGAGGTGTTTTCAGCAGCTACTTCTGGGTCTTTATCTTATTGACTCTCCTTTTCTCTACTTTCTTCTTCACTCTGATTTGGTCCAGTAGATGGTTCCTTGTCACAGTCTTCAATAGAATCCACTGTAGGTATGGGAAAGATCACAGATTAAGATAAACTGTCTTGAACTTGTGTAGTTCCTGATCCTTCACACCCTGAACCTGCATAGTCATTACTACTGAAACCAAAAGAGTTAGTTAGTGAATCAATGTCAAACAGCCACTGAGGACCAGACCCAATAGGATTTGGTGTATTCTCATTGCATTTGACATTGTCACTTTCTTCAATTATTCTAGAAGAAGAGTTAAAAACTCTGTAAGCCTTACTCTGAGATGAGTAACCAACAAGAAATCCATCATCTGCTTTGCTATCAAACTTACCTAAGTGAGATTTGGTATTGAGAATAGTACAAGGACACCCAAAAGGTTTGAAAAATCCAATAAATGGTTTTCTTTTATTTAAAAGCTCATATGGGGTCTTGTTCTTTGGCTTGACCACTAGAACTCTGTTTTGGACATAACAGGCAGTATTAACTGCTTCAGCCCAGAAGGTAATTGGCAGTTTTGAATCAGCCAACAGAGATCTAGCAGCCTTGTCAGGATCGAATTCTCAACAAGAATTAATTATCAGAAACAATATCAAAGAAGTTTGCGGAATAACACTTTGATATTTAATCAAACAGGAAATCAAAACAGAATATAATTAAGAACAAACTGTAAACTTGTATTGAATGCTTTGAAGTTACAAGATTACACACTCAACCTCAATATTGATGAACAGGCTCACGAATACGAATTCTACTTCTCTAGAATTAGGATCTATGCCTTGAGGTTAATTTTCTCTCTAACAGAATGAAGAAAAAAAACAAAAAGATTACTATCTATTCTAAACTATACAATATATATACTGAATACAAAGATAATTACAATAAATAAAATATCTTCAGTATATCTTCCAAGTATATCTCTAAGCTTCCATGTATATCCTTTCATACGAATCTTCATCATATAAGCAGTATTAATCTTCAGCAGCATTAATTTCCTTCTAGCAGCATTAACTACTAAGCAGTACTAACCACTAGCAGTACTAACTAGCTAAGCAGTACTAACTTTGTTCAAGCAACACTAACTTTGACTAGCAGTATTAATAGTACTAGCAGTAGTAACACTCAGCAGTATTAACCTTTAAGTCTTCTAGCAGTAGTAACTTTGAACCAGCAGCATTAACCATACTTGATGAATTCTTCAGTTCCCAACAATCTCCCCCTAACTTGACTTTTAGGAAGAGAAATCAAGTTCTTCAAATTTTATTCAAGATGCTCCCAAAACTCTATTATGGTCTAAATTCTAGTGTTTGCATCCAATCCCAAACTCTGATTGATGGTTCTTTGAATCAAGTATTTAGCCATTTCTGAATCTGGAACACACCTTAACTTTTTCTTCAGCATGGCATGTAGCTTCAATCTGCTATGATTATACACTCTATCCACTAGGAAGTATTCAGTGTGATTTAAATCCAAAGTCACTGTATATACTCCACTAATTTCATATAGAGTCCAACTGTTTACTGATTTGAAGACATCCTTGATCAAGTGCTTTACTTCTTCAGGTTTGAACATCATACACATATACTCCATTACCAGTTTTGTAATTGAAATCCCTGGAGCCTTTAGAAGATCTGCATACAACTTCATTCCTATCTCAAACATCTCTTCAATATCTGATCTAGAGCATGTTCTGACAATTTTAGCCCATGTGTTAAACACTTCATACTTTTCATCCTTTCTTTTCAGCCTTATGTATTCCTTTCCATCCACTGTCAATGTATCCCAGAGAATCACCTCAGGAGTCTTAACTCCTACAGGCTCTGCTGAAATTGGTTCAGGCACTTTGTCCATCACTACCATATACAAATTTATATCATCAGTGTTAGATGGCTCTGTCTGTTTAGATGACTCAGGTGCCCCTTCTTCTTCAGCAACCTTATCAGCCTCTTCTTCAGATACTCTAGGCTTTTTAATTGGCTTTCTCCTTGCCATCATTTTTGTTCTCTTTAAAGTCCTTAGACTTTCTCCCAAGGTGGACTCTTTCTTAGGAGGTGTTTCTTGCTCATCTGGAAATGGCTTTTGACAATCAAAGTCATTACTTTCTTTCATTCTCTTCTCCATCTCCACCCTAGCAGTTTCACTTCCCTGAAGCTTTAACATCTCTGAATCATAGAGCTCTTTGATCTTCTCAAAAGACATTTTGGAGAACATCTCCTTTTTGACTCCTACAGCACCTTTGAGAAATATAATCATCTTGTTTCTCTCTTGGGTACCTAGGAATGTCTTTGAGGGTCTTCTCTTCTTTGCAACTGTTTTAACCACAACTTTCTTCATACTTGCAGCTTTCTTCTGTGCAATTTCAGTTTCCATACTCTGTTGATAAGCTTCATTCAGTTCAGCAGCTAGAGCTTTTGCCATTTCCCTGTCCTTTTCCATCTGAACTCTTTCTTCTTTTTCAATATCCTCCTGCATATTTTTAGCTAGGGCTTCATCTGATTCAACCAACCTTTGCTTTTTGATTGATTGATCAGATTCTACCATCTTTGCTTTTCCTTTGTCTTTGCTCATATCCTTCTTACTGTTATCTTTCTTGATCACTTCACCTTGTTCTTTTATGATTAAACCTTTGGTCTTTGAAGTGACCTTGGGAGTATCATTCTTGGCTTTTAGTAAGGTTTCTGCAATCTCAAGATCTGTTAACACTTCTTTCACAGTTTCTGCTGCTTTATTAATGTCAGCAGTAGTAACTGTTTCTGCTTGCTTCTCCCCCTCAACATCAACTTTCTCTGCATCAAGCTCCCCCTTTCTTGTGGCTTCTTCCATGTTGATCTCCCCCTTTTTGGGAGCATCATCCTCAGTGGTCCTTCTCCTTAATTGGAATTGCTTTCTCTTCTTCCTTTGTACCAGACTAACCACCATCCTTTTCAGCTTAGCAATATGTTCTTGTTGGGACAGAATTACTAGCTTCATTTCTTCAATTTCTTTGCCTTGTTTGAGAACATATTGATTGATGTTTCCCATTGTTTCCATCAATTCATCGTACGTATATCTGTCCTCACCCTCTCCAGAAGTGTTACCCTCCTTTGAAGGATCATTGGATCTTTTATTTGTGGAAGTCTTCTGCCTTGCAGAGGCACTATCCACCCCTGTGGTTTCTTGGCACCAGGGACCTTCAAATGATTGCTCATTCAAAGTTGCCATGGGGGAGGTCTTATTAATGTTACCACTTTCCTCCTCTGTACTAGCAGGAGTAATGGCAGCCTCATCACCCATATGCTCTACCTTCTCCTCAGAGAGCACCTCCTTTGGGTTGGGAGACACCCTTGTGGTTTCCCTTTGGATGTTCTCTAGGGGAGAATTCTCCCTTAGAGGGCTTATAGGCTTAGTGGGTAATGGTACAAGAAGGGAAGGAGCCTTCTTTACCTGTTTTCTCTTGTAAGTTTGGGTGATGGGAGATGTTGGTTTTTCAAGAAGGGACTGGGGAATTGATTTTGAGAGGGAAGGTTGGGCTTGGCTAGCAGTGGATTGGTCTAATGGGGGCCTTAACCCTGCTGCCATACCTTCATTGGTTTGGGACACCACCATCATTGTAGAGAACAATGGGGTGTCAACTCCTTCAGAGTCCCCAGCAGATCTTCTCATATTTGAGAAAACCTTGCCTTTGGGGGGTTTAGGTACATATACCCCAACAGGTTGAGGTATATTCGTCAATTCATGAGTAATAACTTCTTGAACAAACCTGGGATACATAAAGAAGCTCTTTTTGTTTCCCATGTTTGAGACAAGATCACTGAAAATCATTTTAGAAAAATTATACTTTCTGGCAGTGGCCAAGCACACCAAAGCATAAGCAATAGTGTTGCTGAACTCACTCCATCCAGTAGTCTTTTTGGAGATACAATGCATAAGAGTATGGACAAAGAAACGCCATTGGGGTGAGAATTTTGCTTTAGAAAATTTGAAAACTCCCAATGGGCCTCCATACCCCATTCTTGTAAGGTTTGAGAAGAGTTCATCATTTGGGATAGAGGTTATACCAGAGGCATCGTCTAGACGTAGACAGATGCGAATAACCTCTTCAGTAACCGTGAGTGATTGATCACAGATTCTTGTCTTGATCATCTGCACACCATTCTCAACAACAATGGTTGCATTAGCCCAGAACTGCCTTTGATGCTCAATATAGATTGTAGGGGATACACTAAGAGCATGAGCAATGTGGCTTGTCTTGAGGAAATCCACAATTTGATGAAATCCTGCAGCTTGCTTTGGCTTTTGTAGCATCGCAATCTCGTTGTGCTCATCGATGAAAGTCATGGATGCCATTGATCTTAGTGAGAAGCTTGCCTGAAAACTTCGAACTTGAGAGAGAAAAGGTTTTGAGCGCAAGAGAACAATATGCAAAGAGTCGTTATGAACTTTTAGGCGGGCAAAGAGTATTTATAGTATTCGGAATATAAGCAGTATTAACCTAGAGCAGTATTAACTACTAGCAGTATTAACTACTAGCAGTATTAACTGAAAGCAGTATTAACTACTAGCAGTATTAACTACTAGCAGTATTAACTGAAAGCAGTATTAACCACTAGCAGTATTAACTGAAGGCAGTATTAACCACTAGCAGTATTAACTGAAAGCAGTATTAACCACTAGCAGTGTTAACTGAAAGCAGTATTAACCACTAGCAGTGTTAACTGAAAGCAGTATTAACCACTAGCAGTATTAACTGAAAGCAGTATTAACCACTAGCAGTATTAACTGAAAGCAGTATTAACCACTAGCAGTATTAACTGAAAGCAGTATTAACCACTAGCAGTATTAACTGAAAGCAGTATTAACTGAAAGCAGTATTAACCACTAGCATTATTAACTGAAAGCAGTATTAACCACTAGCAGTATTAACAAACTTACTCCTTTTAAACTTGCTAAACACTGAGTACTGCTATGCAAATCCTGAAACAGAAGATTAGTAACTCCAGAAATACTATACAGATATAAAACCACTTTTTGAGAAGGGGATTATTCAGAGTTTATCATTCCCACACTTGTTACCAAGAAAGTGAATCTACCCACATCAAAAGCTTTAGTGAATAGATCAGCAAACTGATTATCAGTGTGAACTTTGACAACTTGAATAAGTTTCTTTTCATTACAATCTCTTATAAAGTGATACCTGATCTCAATGTGCTTTGTTTTTGAGTGCTTGACTGGATTATTCACAATGCTAATAGCACTGCTGTTGTCAATAAAGATTGGAGTGTGTAGAAATGTTACCCCATAATCCAACATTTGATTCTGAATCCATAAGACTTGAGAACAGCAACTGGCAGCTGCTATGTACTCTGCCTCTGTTGTAGATGTGGATACTGTGGTTTGTTTCTTGCACTGCCATGAGACTAGTCTAGCACCCAAAAACTGACATCCTCCAGAAGTAGATTTTCTGTCCAAGTTTGCCCCACCTAGATCACTGTCTGAGTATGCTATTAGGTCAAAAGGCGAGTTATGAGGATACCAAAGTCCCAATCTGGGTTGCCCTTTGAGATATCTGAATATCCTCTTAACAGCTTGAAAGTGAGATTGCTTTGGCCTAACTTGAAATCTAGCACATACACAGACTGGAAACATTATATCTGGCCTTGATGCTGTGAGATACATGAGAGAGCCAATCATGGATCTATAATGATGCACATCCATATCCTCCCCCTCAAGATCTGCTGTGATCTGCTTGTGTGTTTCCATAGGTGTGCTGGCAGGTTTTGATTCTGAGAAACCAAACTTGGTTAGAATATCCTGCACATACTTGGATTGACAGATGAAAATGCCATCTAACTTCTGTTGAACTTGGAGTCCAAGGAAGAAAGTAAGTTCCCCCATGGAACTCATTTTGAACCTTTGATGCATTAGATTCTCACACATCTTGTAGCTTGAACTGTAACAGTTCCTCTTGCATTGCTTCTATCCAGCTGGATTCTTTCATAGCATCATGAGCCTTTTTAGGCTCAAGCTGTGATAGAAAACAAGAAAGCACTGTATGCTGTTGAT
Source organism: Arctium minus (assembly GCA_954870635.1). Taxonomy (NCBI): domain Eukaryota; kingdom Viridiplantae; phylum Streptophyta; class Magnoliopsida; order Asterales; family Asteraceae; genus Arctium; species Arctium minus. Next base: position 173,972,959 of record OX941081.1, on the reverse strand, counting down.
CTTGCATTTCCTGAAGCCTGCTTTGATGTCTAGTCATCATAGGAGAAGAGATATCTCCTATTATCAACTGTGGAGGATGATTCTTTTGAACTCTGGTGTTATGACTAGGTTCTTCATTCAATCCAGCCTCAAGATTAGATTCATGCAACTCAACTGAAGTGTTTTCAGATGCCACTTCATTATTTTCTTGAGTCTCCTCATCTCTAGTGTCTACTTCACTCTGACTTGGTTCAGTAAATGATTCCTTTTCACAGTCTTCAACAGAATTTACTGTGGGTATGGGAAAAATCACAGATTTAGATATATTTTCTTGAACTTGTGTGATCTCTGATCCTCCACTACCTGTTCCTGTATACTCATTACTGAAACCAAAAGAGTTAGTTAGTGAATCAATGTCAAATAGCCACTGAGGTCCAGACCCAACAGGATTTGGTGTGTTCTCATTGCATTTGACATTGTCACTTTCTTCAATTATTCTAGTAGAAGAGTTAAATACTCTGTAGGCCTTACTCTGAAATGAATATCCAACAAGAAATCCATCATCTGCTTTGCTATCAAACCAATAAAAGGTTTTCTTTGATTTAAAAGCTCATATGGGGTCTTGTTCTTTTGCTTGACCACTAGAACTCTGTTTTGGACATAACAAACAGTATTAACTGCTTCAGCCCAGAAGGTAATTGGCAATTTTGAATCAGCCAACAGAGATCTAGCAGCCTCTATTAGTGTTCTATTTCTCCTTTCAGCAACACCATTCTGTTGAGGAGTCCTAGGAGCACTAAATTGCCTCTCAATACCTTTTTCTTCACAAAAGGTGTTTAGATCATGATTTTTAAACTCAGTTCCATTATCTGATCTAATGACTTTTACTCTTTGATTAGTTTGTTTTTCAATTCTTAGAATAAAGGATTTGATAAGATCACTAGTTTCATCCTTAGTTCTTAGAAAATATACCCAAGTAAATCTGGAGTAATCATCAACAATAACCAAGCAGTAAGATTTCTTGCCTATACTCATAACATTTGTAGGACCAAACAGATCCATATGCAGTAGCTGGAGACAAGAAGAAACAGAATTTAACTCTTTGGTCTTATGAGAGGTTTTGTGTTGTTTGCCTTTAAGACAAGCAACACAATGATCATCACATGAAAAGACTTTTGAAGGTAAACCTCTTACAAGGTTATTTTTAACAAGAAGGTTCATAGTCTTGAAATTCATGTGACACATTTTTCTGTGCCAAAGGGAGGATTCATCTACAGAAGCTTTTGAAACAAGACAATTTAGAGATGAATCACTATCAACATTGTCCAAATCAAGACAGTAAACATTGTCCTTTCTTGGAGTTCTAAGTAGTATCATGCTTTCATCAACTACCTTGAACCCTAGAGCAAGAATCATACACTCAGTATTAGTAAATAATATACTATGTTGTTTGTCACAAACCTGTGATACACTTAACAGGTTGTACTTTAATTGATCAACATAGTAGACATCCTCAAATGTTATCTTACCTTTGGTGACATTACCTTTTCCACTTATCTTACCACCAGTAAGATTGTCTCCAAATGCAACATGTCCTCCATTGATATGCTTGAAATCCTGAAGGCATGACATGTTGCCTGTCATGTGCCTAGAGCAACCACTATCAACATGCCAAATGCTCTTTCCCTTGAGCTGTTGGTTTCCCTACACATTAAATAAATCAATTAGTATGAATTAGGAACCCAAGCCAAAGTGGTCTTGGGTACCCCTTTCTCATCAAAATACTTGCATTCTTTCTTGACAAGATTTTTGAACTTTAATTCCTCATTCTTGGAGTACTTTGTTACAATAATAGGCTTGGAAATGTTTTTGCTAAAATCAGTACTGGTTTTAGAAGTACTAACTGCCTTGGCAACACTTGCATGCTTAGAAGTACTAATCTTGTTAGAAGTAGTAACTGTGTTAGCAGCAGTAACTGTGTTGGCAGTATTAACCGTTGAAGAGGTATTAACAGTATTAGCAGCATTAATCTTTTCAGCAGTACTAACACTGTTAGCAGTAGTAACTGTGTTATCAGTACTAATATTGTTAGAAGTACTAACACAGTTAGTACTTCTAGGTACCCACATTTTGACACTTTCTTTTAAAATCTTTTTCTTTAAAGTGCCTTTGCTTTCAACATTTTTCTTTATCACATTTTTCTTTCCAGCCTTCCTATAACCAACAGATTTTTGCACAAATCTTTGAAAGTTCATCTGTTGGTTAATAGGGTTAAAGTAACAATACTTAGCCAAATGATTCAACTTGCCACATATAAAACAAGGTTTTGGTCTATTGATTTTATTCAGATCAACTCCTTGTTTCTGAGCCCATTGATTATTCCAGTTTCTTTGATTTCCTCTTTTTAAACCAGAATTTAGGCTCTTGGCTTTATTTCAATCACACTGTTTACAAGATCCAGGATTCACAACTGTGGTTTGTTTGTAATGGACCTTGTTATCATTTCCTTTAGTCTTCTCTATCTCCTTGGACTTGACCCAGATTTTCCCACATCCCTCATTGGTGATAATATTGTTTTCTAATGGTATCTTTTTACTCACATTATTATCCCTGTTCTCACTTGCTCCTTTCTCAGTCAAATCCTTAACTACTACTTCATCCAAATGATCTATCTTAAATGCTTCTTCAGACAAGTCCTTTTTCTCCTTAGTTTCTAACAAGTCTGATGTAGGAGAAATATAGTTATTATTGTAAGGAGGGGGTGTATTGTTGTATCCAATACCAGGCTTCATCTTATCATGTATCTGAGCCTTTAGAAGAGAGTCCATTGCTTTTGAAGCATAGGAAAACTTGTCTATGTCAAGCTTAACTTTTGACAGTTCCTCTTTCAGTCTATCATTCTCTTCTAAGGATTTAGACAGTTTGGTTTCTAATTCATTCTTTTCCCACTTCCAATAGTTTGTGTCATAAGAGTGTTGAAGTTCATTAGCTTGAAAGCCTTTGATTTGCTCTTCAAATCTCTCTACTATTAACACATAATCTCTTCTGTCTTTTTCTAATCTTTTGAGATCATCACACATACTTTGATTGTGATCCCTGTATCTTGTAACAGTGTCAATGCAAGATTTAGTACAAAGATTAGAACTTACCTCAGTAGGGAGATCAGACACTTCTGCCATAAGAGCTTGGTTCTGAATGGCTTCCTCAGCTTGATCACGCCAGTCAAATCCCATTCCTTGTTGAGAAACCAGGGCTTGAGCAGGATTCTTGTTCTGATTGTATCCTCCATTCTGAGCTTGTTGGTGGTTATTGTTTGGAACAACACTCCTGCATTCTCTAGCAAAGTGTCCTTTCTTGTGACACTTATAACACTCCACCTTGGTTTTGTCAAAACCAACTCCATCTTCTCTTCTTTGAGAGAAGTTATTTCTTCCAGTTCTTTTAATGAACTTTTTCACCCTCATGGATAACATGGCCATCTGCCATTTAATATCCATCTCCTCCAGATCATCAGGGTGAATTTGATCAAGATCATCATTAATCAGAGAATTGCTGCTATGACTGGACAAAAAGGCTTCAAAGATAGATTCAGTGCCTTTTTCTGAACTTACTCCACTGGCAGTACTAATTGCTTCTGGGTTGGCAGTAGTATCAGTGGATGATGAAAGAAGTGCAGCATTGTGAATATAACCAGAGGGCTTCTTCTTGGTTTCTACCTCAGTTTCAAAAACTCTTAGATCATTGTATATATCATCAAGTTCTTTCTCTTCCAGATTGTCACTCTGTCTATATGAGACAGTGTACATAGTCCATTCATCCCCAAGAGATCTGAGGAACTTTCTGTTTATATCATCTTGTTCCATCTTTACCCCTACAGTAGCCAGTTCACCTATGAGTTTATTGAACCTGTCAAAAGTTTGAGTCATAGACTCATTCTTTGTGGAAGTGAAGTTCTCATACTGTTGCTTTAGAACATCTCTCTGATTTCTTTTGATGCTCTTAGTTCCAGCAAATCTTTTCTCTAGAGCATTCCAGAGAATCTGAGCATCAGTGCAGTTGCAAAATTGATGCTGATATTCATTGGGAATAGCCAAGAGCAGAGTGCTCAAAGCCTTCATCTCTGTCTGTCTGATCTTCCTCTCACCATCTGTCTTTGGTGGAGGTCTTTTCCCATCTGGTCCTATCCTTCCAGCTTCAGAAGGACCATTCTCAATGATATCCCACATTAAGTAGTCAGTGAGAAGAATATATTGTCTGATTCTGATCTTCCACATGTCAAACTCACTTGGTTTGAGCATTGGAACCTTAGAAACCAAAGTACTGCTTGATTCTGTAAGATTTTCCATGATGAATAATTGTTTCTGAGAGAGTTAGGCTCTGATACCACTTGTCAGGATCGAATTCTCAACAAGAATTAATTATCAGAAACAATATCAAAGAAGTTTGCGGAATAACACTTTGATATTTAATCAAACAGGAAATCAAAACAGAATATAATTAAGAACAAACTGTAAACTTGTATTGAATGCTTTGAAGTTACAAGATTACACACTCAACCTCAATATTGATGAACAGGCTCACCAATACGAATTCTACTTCTCTAGAATTAGGATCTATGCCTTGAGGTTAATTTTCTCTCAAACAGAATGAAGAAAAAAAACAAAAAGATTACTATCTATTCTAAACTATACAATATATATACTGAATACAAATATAATTACAATAAATAAAATATCTTCAGTATATCTTCCAAGTATATCTCTAAGCTTCCATGTATATCCTTTCATACGAATCTTCATCATATAAGCAGTATTAATCTTCAGCAGCATTAATTTCCTTCTAGCAGCATTAACTACTAAGCAGTACTAACCACTAGCAGTACTAACTAGCTAAGCAGTACTAACTTTGTTCAAGCAGCACTAACTTTGACTAGCAGTATTAATAGTACTAGCAGTAGTAACACTCAGCAGTATTAACCTTTAAGTCTTCTAGCAGTAGTAACTTTGAACCAGCAGCATTAACCATACTTGATGAATTCTTCAGTTCCCAACAAGCCTCTATTAGTGTCCTATTTCTCCTCTCAGCAACTCCATTCTGTTGAGGAGTCCTAGGGGCACTATATTGTCTCTCAATGCCTTTCTCTTCACAAAAGGTGTTTAGATCAAGATTTTTAAATTCAGTCCCATTGTCTGATCTAATGACTTTTACTTTTTGATTAATTTGGTTTTCAATTCTTAGGATAAAGGATTTGATCAGTCCACTTGTCTCATCCTTAGTCCTTAGAAAATATACCCAGGTAAATCTAGAGTAATCATCAACAATAACTAAGCAGTAAGATTTCTTGCCTATACTCATAACATTTGTAGGACCAAACAGATCCATATGTAATAACTGGAGGCAAGAAGAAATAGTATTTAACTCTTTGGTCTTATGAGAAGTTTTGTGCTGTTTTCCTTTTAGACAAGCAACACAATGATCATCACATGAAAAGACTTTTGATGGTAAACCTCTTACAAGGTTGTTTTTAACAAGTTTGTTCATTGTCTTGAAGTTCATGTGACACATCCTTCTGTGCCAAAGAGAGGATTCATCCACAGAAGCTTTAGAAACAAGACAGTTCAGGGATGAATCACTAGAAACATTGTCCATATCTAGACAATAAACATTGTCCTTTCTTGGAGTTCTAGGTAGTATCATGCTTTCATCAACTACTTTGAACCCTGGAGCAAGGATCATACACTCTGTATTAGTAAATAATATGCTATGTTGTTTGTCACAAACCTGTGATACACTTAACAGGTTGTACTTCAACTGATCAACATAGTAGACATCCTCAAATGTTATCTTACCTTTTGTAACATTACCTTTTCCACTTATTTTACCACCAGTAAGATTATCTCCAAAAGCAACATGTCCTCCATTGATATGTTTGAAATCCTGAAGGCATGACATGTTGCCTGTCATGTGCCTAGAGCAACCACTATCAACATGCCATATGCTCTTCCCCTTGAGCTGTTGGTTGCCCTGCACATAAGATAAATCAGTTAGTATGAAATAGGAACCCAAGCCAAAGTGGTCTTGGGTACCCCTTTCTCATCAAAATATTTACATTCTTTCTTGACAAGATTTTTAAACTTTGACTCCTCATTTCTGGAGTACTTTGTCACAATGATAGGTTTGGAAACACTTTTGCTAGAAGCAGTACTGGTTTTAGAAGTACTAACTGCCTTAGCAGCACTTGCATGCTTAGCAGTACTAACCTTGTTAGAAGTAGTAACTGTGTTAGCAGCAGTAACTGTGTTGGCAGTATTAACCTTTGAATAGGTACTAACAGTATTAGCAGCATTAATATTTTCAGCAGTACTAACACTGGTAGCAGCAGTAATGCTTCCAGCAGCACTATCCCTGTCAGTAGTACTAACAGTTTTAGTGCTTCTAGGCACCCACATTTTAATACTTTCTTTTAAAACCTTTTTCCTCATGGGGCCTTTGGTTTCAACATATTTCTTAACCACATGTTTCTTTCCAGTCTTCCTATAACCAACAGGTTTTTGCACAAATCTTTGAAAGTTCATCTGTTGGTTAATAGGGTTAAAGAAACAATGCTTAGCCAAATGGTTTAATTTACCACATATGAAACAAGGTTTTGGTCTGATTATTTTATTCAGATCAACTCCTTGTTTCTGAGCCCATTGATTGTTCCAGTTTCTCTGATTTCCCCTTGGTTTATCATGTTTTTGGGGCTCAGATTTATTACATGCACACTGTTTGCAAGAAATAGGGTTCACAACAGTGGTCTGCTTATAGTAAACCTTCTTGTTCTTTCCCTCAGTCTTCTCTATCTCATTGGACTTGACCCAATTCTTTCCACATCCCTCATTGGTGATTATGTGGTTTTCTATAGGAATCTCACCACTCACAGTGTTGTTCTTATTCTTGACAACTTCTTTCTCAGATTTATCTTTAACAACTACTTCATCTAAGGGATCAATCTCAGTGGCTCCCTCAGGTAGATCCTTCCTATCCTTTGTTTCTAAAAAATCTGAACTAGGAGGAATGTAGTTGTTGTTATAGGGTGGTGGTGTGGTATTGTACCCTATTCCTCTTCTCAGTTTATCATGAATCTGAGATTGTAGTAAAGAATCCATTGCTTTAGAGGCATTGGAAAACTTTTCTACATCTAGCTTGACTTTAGCTAGTTCTCCTCTTAACTTTTCACTCTCCTCTTTGGATCTGGTCAGTTGAATTTCTAAGTCATTCTTCTCCCACTTCCAGTAGTTCGTGTCATAAGAGTGTTGAAGCTCATTGGCTTGAAAACCCTTAATTTGTTCTTCAAATCTCTCAACAATCCTCACATAATCTTTTATGTCCTTTTCCAATCTCTTAAGGTCATCACTTATGTTCTTGTTGTGATCCCTATACCTTTTAACAGTGTTAATGCAATTTGGAGAACAAAGATTGGAGGTTACCTCTGTTGGGAGATCAGACACCTCTGCCATTAGAGCTTGGTTTTGAATGGCCTCTTCAGCTTGATCACTCCAGTCAAACCCCATACCTTGTTGAGAGACAAGGGCTTGTGCAGAGTTTCTGTTATTATTGAAGCTTCCAGATTGAGCTTGTTGTTGGTTATTATTTTGAGACATTCCACTTATGTATTCTCTAGCAAAGTGTCCCTTCTGATGGCATTTATAGAATTCCACCTTTGACTTGTCAAATCCTGCTCCATCTTCTCTTCTTTGGGAGAAGTTGTTCCTCCCAGTTCTTTTGATGAACTTCTTAACTCTCATAGAGAGCATGGCCATCTGCCATTTAATGTCCATCTCTTCAAGATCATCTGGATGGAGTTGTTCCAAGTCATCATTAATAAGAGAAGAGTTTCCATGATTGGCCAGAAAGGCTTCAAATACAGTTTCAGTGCCTTTCTCTTGATTTGCTCCATTGGCAGCACTAACTGATTCAGGATTGGAAATAGAATCAATTGATGCTGAAAGGAGTGCAGCATTGTGAACATATCCAGAAGGCTTCTTCTTAGCCTCTACCTCAGATTCAAAAACTCTTAGATCATTATATAGATCATCAAGTTCCTTTTCTTCCAGTTGATCATTCTGTCTGAAAGACACAGTATACATGGTCCATTCATCACTCAGGGACCTTAGGAACTTCCTGTTTAGATCATCTTGATCAATTTGTACTCCCACTGTAGCTAGTTCACCAATAAGCTTGTGGAACCTGTCAAAAGTTTGAGTCATGGACTCATTCTTGGTTGACATAAAGTTCTCATATTGTTGCTTCAGAATGGCTTTCTGATTTCTCTTGGTACTTTTGGTACCTGAGAATCTCTTCTCTAGAGCATTCCAGAGCATCTCTGCATCAGTGCAGTTGCAGAACTGATGTTGATATTCATTGGGAATAGCCAAGAGCAAAGTGCTCAAGGCTTTCATCTCTGTCTGTCTAGTCTTTCTTTCAGCATCAGTTTTTGGTGGAGTTCTCTTTCCATCTGCACCAATCTTTCCTGCTTCAGAAGGGCCATTCTCAATGATGTCCCACATAGAATAGTCAGTGAGGAGTATGTAATGCTTGATTTTGATCTTCCACATATCGAATTCATTGGGTCTGAGCATTGGAACCTTTGAGACCAAAGTACTGTTTGATTCTGCAAAGTTTTCCATGATGAATGAATAGATGTTTCTGAGAGAACTTGCTCTGATACCACTTGTCAGGATCAAATTCTCAACAAGAATTATGAATACTCAGAAACAATATCAAAGAAGTTGCGGAATAACACTTTGATATTCAATGTAACAGTAAACAAACAGTGAGTATGATTAACAACTTGTAAACTTGTATTGAATGATTAAAATCACAAGATTACACACTCAACCTTAATCTTGAAGAACAGACTCTTTCAAGACGAATTCTACTTCTCTAGAATTAGGAACTATGCCTTGAGGTTGATTTTCTCTCTAGAATAAAACTTAGAATGAATAATAATTATTTCTAAACTATTCTATCAATTCTATACATATACTGAAGATAACAGATAATTACAATTAATAAAATATCTTCAGAATATCTTCCATGAATATCTTCAGTATATCCAGCTGTCACTCTTGTAATTCTAATCTCCATCTCATAAGCAGCATTAATCATCTTGGAAGTATTAACTCAGTCTTGGCAGCATTAACCACTAAGCAGCACTAACCTCTAGCAGTACTAACTAGCTAAGCAGTACTAACTTTGATCAAGCAACACTAACTTTGACTAGCAGTATTAATTCTACTAGAAGTAGTAATACCTAGCAATATTAACTTTTGAAGTCCTCTAGCAGTAGTAATTCTGAACTAGTAGCATTAACCATACTTAAGCTTTTCTTCAGTTCCCAACAATGAAAATGAAAATGAAAATTCAATACCTACTTAGAATGTAAGCAGCAAAAGTACTAGCTCTTATAAAAAAAACACCAAACAACCTCTTGGTATGTCTTTGCTGATATTAGGTATCTGTCTGACTCATACAAAGGTTGTTCTCAAATTGGATAAGGAATTACCACTGGGAATACGCCGATTGCTTGGAAGTAAGCTAAGCAAACCCTTGTAACTACCTCCTTGAACTGATCCAATAATATTACTCTCCATGAGATAATGTATATGATTAAGGACTATCATACATATATTAGGGGAGTTAGTAATTTTAGGTTCAACTAGTATCCTATTTGCATATATGGAAATAATGCATCATTATCGAAGAAATGAACATAAGATACATCAAAGGTGATAACACAAAGCATATTCTGCTTAAGTCTTATACAATCAGCAATAAGAAAACTCTCATCGAAATTCAATTGAATCAAGTAAGATGTCAAGAGGACATGACATATTTTACCAAATCATTACCTAAATCCATATATTGGGAAACATGTAGAAAGTAAACGTAAATGTTTTCCAAACTCCCTAGATTAATGCACGAATCAGGAGGAGTAGTAGACAAAAGGGGGAGTCTACTATATTTGTGATATTGGTATGTTATGCTCTTTCCTTAACCAAGGTTTTATTTTTTCCATTGGGTTTTGTTCCTTGGTGTAAGGTTTTAGTGAGGCGACTGTTTATATATCATCATGTTTTCCTAACTCTCTCGATTAATGTACGAATCTAAGAGAAAACTAGACTGAAGGAAAAGTTTATGTATTACAAAGAAGCTGGTGCGTTGTATTCTTTCCTTCGTCAGACTTTTATTTTTTCCCACTAGGTTTTTAATTTGGCGTAAAGTTTTAACAAGGCAACAATTGTGCACCATCACTCATTTGACTCGGCACAAGGGGGAGTGTTGAAGGATTATGTGCCATCATCAAAAGGAAGTGATTGACAGAATATTTTCTTATTATTAGATTACCATAATGAATGTTTTCTTTTCTTTGTAAACTCCTCTCTATTTAAAGGGGCTATGATTAATGAGAATTACAGATTTCTTCTCTCTGTCTTATTGTTATTCTCTCCATATTGTTGTTCTATTTGTTTTTCCCTTTAACACCTACAAATTTGTATCTAATTTTTGTTTTTCAATCTAGTGTTGTTGACTTGATTTTCTTTCTTAACTTCAGATATTATTCAGATCGACATTTAATTCATTGGTGAAAAAGTATCAGTAATTATATTCAATATTAAGCATTTATGGAATTGAAATGATGTGGCGAGTCAGTCCAATTTGTAAAAGTATAGGTAACAACGGAACTCCATTAAACTAATTGACACATGTGTTCAATTACATAATAAACATCAAGTCATACTGATATGTAATAAAATCACGTTATCATGACTTTCTTTTTCCATATTCATGACTTTCTTTTTCCATAAAAAATGTATGGAAAAAATGTATTTTTTCCATATTCATGACTTTCTTTTTTCCATAAAAAATACAAAAAAATCCCCCTTCGTTCTTTTCCTCTTTGCTTTGATTCTCGATGTTACTGCCTCTCAAAAACAGAATCAGAGCAAATGGCCAAAAAAAAAAACAGTATCGACTTAAACACCAATCAACATATAATCAAATGAACATAGCCTCTACAACTTCATTGAACAAAAATTAATTGGATTCATAGACATCCAATTTAACAAAAGTAAACATCTACATACAAACTTGTACATGAGCATACTCTTGTGGTAGCGGTGGGAATTCGTCCTTAAAGGATTGTGCAAAAGGATTTGCATCTGCAATTAGAAGCTTGTGAGGAAACACTACGAAAAACCCAGAGTGAAACCATATATATACGAACAAAAAGATTGTTACATTTTTTTGCATCACAATATGTCAATACCTGAAATTGAGAACATAAATGACAACGAAGTCACAAGCTTGACCATAAAGAGCCCAGTTTACGAAGACAAGTTAATTTGAGCTACATTTTGGTCATGTTTGACAACCATGAGTTGGTTTATTTTTTATGTTTATTGAAAAATCTCATTTAGTTAGTTATAAGCTAGTTTTTTTGAAAAAACTATTTAAATAATATTACAATAAACTCCAAAAAGAAATTCCCACTATTTTTTCAATTATACCCATTTTATTTTTTGTAATTAATTTTCAACATGTCATTTTCAGTCATTTTACATTGTCATATATCTTATCAACACATAGTTTCTACCAAAATATGACTCTTTTATTGGCTAACAACAAGCTTATTAGAAAACGACAAGATTTTCATCTAAAACTTAGTTTATCAACCGACAATTATTTTATCAACTATTTTTGTCGAACATAACCTTCAGGTGCTTTTGGTTCGCAAAATATTTTTGCCTTTTTGAATGGAATGAATTCTGTCAATGAGATTGGAATTTGGCTATAACACCCTAATCCTTGGGTCATGCCAATTTTTTTGCCAGAAGGATTAGGATGTTATAATTATATTGTTGGAATTGGAATTGAATCTGAAAAAAATTTGACTATGTGTTTTTTTGACATGAATTTGAATTGAATATGCTAGATGAAGTTGAATCTATCTGTTTCGTTCACAAAATTTTAGATTCAGATTTGGAATGAAAAAAATGATAATTTACCACGTTTTTTTTTTCTTCTTTCTGTGAAGGGGTTATCTAGACTATGCTTGGACTAATCATTTGTCAAATTATGACCGTAAGACATTAGCCTTGATTAAATCTTAGTGGCCACAATTATTGTGTACGCCTGAATTCAAACCCTGAGCAGATGAGATATTTCACCACATCCCTCAGAGCCTTAACCAGTACGCCACAACCCTTGTGGTTCATTTCATGTTTTTTCTAGTGTGGTGATGGTAATTGATGGTGTGTGGTGGCGATGGCAAGTGGTGGTGGTGGTTGGTAGCCGCAAACGCAGTGTGGGTGGTGGTGGTGGTGGTGTTAGGCTAAAACAATCTTTTGAAATATTACATTCCATCCTTACCTATTTCAATTCCATCAAATTCCATTCCCTTTTAGTGAACCAATCATCGGGTTGTTAAAGAATCTAATAAGTAAAAATTAATAAATATAACTATTAATTGCACCAAATTTGACACTCGGCCTTAACCGACAACAAGACTTGTGCCTTTGTTGATCCTCTTCATAGGTTATCGGTTCTGAAGTTAAAAATAAACATAGATCCGGAGATTCCCAAATAGGTTAATCTTTCAAACTACTGCTAAATCCATAGGCAAGCAAAAGACAACCTGGTGAACTGAAACATCTTAGTAGCCACAAGAAAAGAAAGCAAAAGCGATTCCGGTAGTAGCCTAAACCGTAAAAACAAGGTTGTCATAGAGCAACACAAACCACTGCAGATTTTCCTGACTGTTGTTCAGAACCTCCAGAATTAATCGAGGTACGCACAAGCTGACCCAAACAACCATAGTTTAAAAAAAAACAGTGCCATATATATATGTGGTATTTCTACACTCTATGTTTCCCAAAACTCTTGCCACTTGAACCGCTCTTAATCTCCCTTTTCACCAACACTTTCACAAACACAAAAAATCCCAAATTTTCTATATTCATCACCAAGATTCATTCCTTCATTCATTCATTTCAACCCTAATTCATTCATTCATTCATTCATGGCTATTGATCATCCATCTTTCAAACCACAACTCCTCTACATCTTCCTCCTAATCTCCACCACCCACTTTGCCGCCGGCGAGATCAAGAACACCCACATCCGCCGCGATTCCCGCCCCATGATCCTCTTCCAAAAGTTCGGTTTCACCTCCGACGGCCACGTCTCCGTCGCGGTCCACCACCTTTCTTGGAAATCAAAGTACCAAAACGCTCGACTCAACCCATCATCGCTCGGATTCTTCCTCGTTAGAGACAAATCTTTCTCAAGAATCTTGAACGAATCCGAATTCACGCAAGGCTTCTGCATGCTATCGAGCCATTACGTTAAAATCGTGTTGAAATTGAACAATCTCCGATCACCCATCGATCGAACCTTCAACGGATCCGTGATCGTCGACGAACCCGACGAATACAACTTGGTTTTGGGCAATTGCCAGCCGGAATTCGAGGTTTCGATGAAGGTTCACACCGAGATGTATAACGTCGATAACGATGGCAGAAAGGATTTCCTCCCTGCGGGCCAACACCCGTTGCCGAACCTCTTCTTTCTCTTCTTCGTCGTGTATTCGATGTTCTTCGCGACGTGGGTTTTCGTCTGCGTGAAACAAAGATCGATCATCGATAAGATCCATTTGATAATGTGTGCATTGCTTGTATTCAAATCAATGAAAATGTTGTGTGCTTCTGAGGATTACATGTACATAAAGAACACCGGAACCCCTCACGGTTGGGATGTTGCGTTTTACTTCTTCGGGTTCTTTAAAGGCGTAACACTTTTCACCGTAATCGTTCTTATCGGGACCGGGTGGTCGTTCTTGAAACCCTACTTACAAGAACGCGACAAGAGCGTTTTGATGTTCGTGATCCCGTTACAAGTGCTCGAGAACATCGCGGCGGTCGTGATCGGGGAGACGGGCCCTGCGACGAAAGGGTGGTTCACGTGGAACGAGATGTTGTTGATCATCGACGTCGTTTGTTGCTGCACGGTTTTCTTCCCGATCGTGTGGTCGATCCGGACACTACGCGAGGCGTCCACGACCGATGGCAAAGCGGCGAGAAACCTTCGAAAGCTAACGATTTTCAAGAAGTTTTACATGGTGGTGATCGCGTACTTGTACTTCACTCGGGTCGTGGTTTCGGTTATGGGTTCGATCGTGAATTATCGATACGAATGGGTTACAACCCTAGCATCTGAAGGGGGAAGTTTGGTGTTCTATTTGTTCATCTTTCATAACTTTCAACCAGTTGAAAAGAATCCATATTTACTAGTTCAAGATGGTGAAGAAGGGTGCCAAATGGTGGAAGAAGGTAATCAACTTGAGAACTAACTAGGGTTTGATTTGGAATCAATTATCGATAATCGTGTTCGATTTGGATACCGGTATCGTTCGGGGTGCGAAAAAGGCCTAAAATTTGTGCGATTCGTGTTAAATTAATGTTTTGTTTGAACGTGTCTATCAGTTGAGTTTGAAATATTAGATTTACGATCCCGTGAGAAAAAGAAATTTATGTTGTACATAATTTGTACGAAGATGATGTGAAGATTCGACATTAATGGATTTTTGTGTTTGAGAAAATAAGGTTTGATTTGAGATATAATTTAATAAATTTGTTTAAAATGTAGAATTCTCTTCGATGACGATAAAATAATGAAAAGTTGTATACTGAAATCGAGCTTAGACCCGGTTTTTGTTTTGATAGTCCGGCCCTATAAATTAAACCGGGGCTTGACATTTGAAAAATAGTTCGAACACAGGCCCAATGTAGTAATTATGTTAGTTATTAACCGGTAAATAAATCATGTTTGATTAAAACTATATAATATAAAATTATTTAAAATGATAGGATTTTGGTCATTTTATGTTTACGAAACGTAATTATTTTAGTAAGTTCAGAAAATAATTTTGCTTACAAGTCTGGCTGTTTAATTTTTGCGATAAAATTGCATATAGAGTTTGTTACTTACATTCGTGAATCTTATTCGAATAATGTGTCGATTATATTTATATTTCAAATAATTGATTAAGGCATTGTTTGACAAACTAACTTATAAGCTAGCTGGTAACTAGTTTTTCAAAACGCTACTATGAGTAATTTTTCAATAAACTAGCTTATGGTCATCCAAACATGTACTAGGAAAAAAAACTAGCTTAGCTAGCTTTTTTTTTGCCAAACATAGCCTAAGCTAACTTTTTTAAATATCTCAAATAAATTTTATTAATAATGAAAATCCAATAACGTCAATAATTAAAATTTAGCCTAATACTGCTTTAACTAGTCGTGATTAAAATTGTCTCATTCTATTATTGTCTATTCCACATAAAAGTTCTGATAAACGTGAAACAATGATTCATTTTCTATTCTATTTAGTCATGTCCCCATGTATCAAATGCACCCTAATAGACAGCAGAAACAGGCTTAAGATGTATGCCATGAGTAGTTTTGAGTAGGTGTTATACCGAACTAATTAAGGACTAAATTTATCATGTTCCTCGTAGTTACATAAAAAAGCTTTTAGGCTTAGGGGCCGTTTACCTAATCACTTACCCAGTAAGTGCTTACCGGTAAAATTGAACATTGTCACTTACTTAATGGGTAACATTTTAGTCCACCAAAATGGCATCGTATGCAACAATTTACTCGGCAAACGCTAACCATGGTAAAAGTCGTCGCACTCACTTACCTAGTAAGACTCTCGGTCATTGCTTTCGCACTTATCGGGTAAGATTCTTGGTCCTTGCCATATTCATACGGTAAAATAATGTGACTTGGTAAGCACTTACCGGGGTAAGCGTTTGGTAAACGACCTCTTACTTTCAAACAAGACAACGTGGAAATTGACTTAGAATCGAACATACCTTGACTTATTTGTTCATTTCTATTCGATATTACTAATTACAACGAGAAACCAAACATAAAATGGTAAGTGAGAGTGATAACTCTTACCCAGTTAACACTTATCAGGTAAATTTTTGTATGTGATGTTGTTTAATGGACTAAAATCTTACCCGATAAGGTAAGTGATAACGTTGAATTTAACCGGTAAGTATTTGAGTAAACTGCCTAACTTATATCCAATGTCGAAATAAAACAAAAAAAATTGCAAATAATAAAATATTTAATTATTCGTTATTAATTTTATTAAAACAATATGACGTCATAATAATACACAAAAATAAACGGTCATATTTTTCAGTGGCTAAGAAAAAACACTCGCAAAAATGGCTTCTTCTCTGCTTCTCCTCCGACCACCACCACCACCACCTCCGCCACCGCACTCTTCCCCTTTCATTCTTCGCAATCTTCATCAAATTCCATCTAATTTCAATCTCAGAAACCAACGTTTCACTTTCAAACCCTTATTATCAGTCGCAACAAACGCCCTCACAGAATCATCCGATTCCCCCAAATCCTTCGATCCACCTGCCCAAATCCTTCTTCAAGAACTCGCTGTAATCTTCAAACCCCCAATTTCAAGTTCCCTACAATTACATTGACAGAAACCCTAAATTTCTGATGAGAATTCGATGTATTCGTATTGGTTTTGCAGGATAGTTTCAATCTTCCGCCTGATTACTTCTCGCAACTCCCTAATGATCTTCGCCTAGACGTTAGTGAGATGCTCGATTGTTGTTTTGTGGATTAATTTTGTTATGATTTGATTTTGGATTTTGAGAAATTAAATCGAGTTTCTAATTAGGGTTCTGAAATTTCTTATGATTTGATTTTGGATTTGAGAAATTAAGTCGACTTTTTTAATTAGGGTTCTTATCAATTTGGGTGAAAATTTTGTAGCTCAATGATGCTGCATTCGATCTCTCGAATGGACCGGTGGTGGAACAGGTTAGAAGCTTCCTTTTTCATTTAGTTGTTCTAGAACTTTAGCATTGTTACAATATCATGCAATGCAGCGCAATATATCTCGATTTGAATGTTTACTTTTAACTTTTTGGCTTTGTCGATCTTAAAATATGGTTTTGTGTGGTTTTGAGAAAACGATTGATGTTTTTTTTATAAAATTGCTTAATTTATTTTTTATTTTAATTTAATTTAGGTTTGATTATAAGGTAATTTTTTTTAGGTATAATTACTGTTCTAAAAAACTCGCCGCACAGCCGCCATGGCGCGTCATGGCATGCTTGTGTCTCACGCCACGTTAAGCCCCATGGCACGCCATGGCCTAATGCACAGTTATCGTAATGAGATATTTGATTTTTCTTTAGGTTTTTAATGTCTTATTTGCAAGTTTTTAATATATAACCTAATTTAACTTGCTTCTTACTATTGATTCATTGAGTAACACTACAAAACATATGTTATTATATATAATATTATATATGAATTAGAAATTTGACGCCATAAGTCACGCCTTAAAAACGTCATGGCTTCGTCATGACTCCTAAGGCTTGGTCTCGCCGCCACGCCACGCCTCACGCCATTTAGAACCTTGGATATAATAATATAATGTTTTTTTATTATAAAATAAGTATGCTGTTAAAATTCAATGATTATTGTAATTATGTTTTAGATTTTTTATATTTAAAATGTGATGTTTATCATGTATTTTATATGT
This sequence comes from Arctium minus, assembly GCA_954870635.1. Lineage (NCBI taxonomy): Eukaryota > Viridiplantae > Streptophyta > Magnoliopsida > Asterales > Asteraceae > Arctium > Arctium minus. Next base: position 173,955,343 of record OX941081.1, on the reverse strand, counting down.
TTATCAGTTAGTTATGAATTCAAACATGCAACTTTAAAAAGTAGTACTCATGCATCATTTACTTGTAAAGTTGAAAATTAAGTAATTTAGCATTAAATAGTAGTACATAATGCTTAAAATGTTGTTTTTAAGACTTTGAATCAAATGCTTTATAATGTAGTATAGATAGATATTCTAAATTCGAATATTCTAGTATGCAAAGGTTTATTCATGGAAACAACCTCTCGATTCTAACAGTTAAAGATAAGTTTGCGTACATCCTACCCCTCCCTGACCATAGGATCGAGTGGGATATACAGGGTTCGCTTGTTTTGTTTTGGTTTGCTTTTAGTGTAAAGCAAACAGAGCCTAGTATATCCCCTCTTGAGGTGGGGTATGAAGGGTAAGATGTACGCAGACCTGATAGCTGTCTTACCATGGAATTATTTCTTGGTTGATTCACAAGATTTTTGTGATGAAATGAAGTGCATATGATTATGTGATTGTGAATTTACCTTGTGGGAAAAAAAACTTCATCAGTGTGGACAAGAGCTGGGAATAACGTTGTTAAACATATCTCGAGCGTGGGAATCGGCTGATACGTCGACTTCAACGGCTTTGGTCAACAATATCCCTCCGTTGGTCAACTCTCTAACCGGCAACAACAAATCAGGCAAGACTAAAAAAGCAAAAGCTTTGCATATAATTACATTAGCACAAGGGGATGATTCCATTAAGCTGATTTTATGTCTTGTTGCTGGTTAGCACTCGGCAAACGCTTGGCCTCGGCTGGACGGAGGTTTCAATCGATGGGGCAATATGGTCAAGGTGAACTACAAAGGGTAACCTATTGAAACTTTAGTTTTATTTCTGTACTTGATTACAAGTATCCCTATACATTTTTCCCTTTAAGTTGGTCATATTTATTTCGTTCTTAAATCTTAATAACTAAGGGCCCATTTACCGACACAAATTGGAAAAGCGTTAACAAGGCAAAAGTTTCGGTTTGGGTACACGCTGACTGAAAATGGTTGTTTACCAAGTGTTTTGTAGAAAGAGCTTAATGATAAAAAACTATTTCGGTCTAAAATCACTCATTTTTGCATATTGTTATGCCTTTTTTGTTGCATTTTCATAAGAACGATGCTTTATTTGCAATAAAAGGTGAAGTGAAATGCTTTATAACGTGTTGCACTTTTATAACGCTTTATAACTTGGTATCAGAGCCGAGATTCAAGGGTGTTTTAGGGGTTTTTAATATGCCTTTTTTGTTGCATTTTTCATAAGAACGATGCTTTATTTGCAATAAAAGGTGAAGTGAAATGCTTTATAACGTATTGCACTTTTATAACGCTTTATAACATGGTATCAGAGCCGGGATTCAAGGGGGTTTTAGGGTTGTTTGGTTGGTTTTTTAACAAGTCCTGTATGGATAAAGTTGTCTATGTGAATTAATATGTCTTAATATATTGCGAAGGTTTTTGTTTTGGGAGAGTTTTTTCATGGAAGGAGCGTGTTTTTTAATTGGGAGGGGCAGGTTTGGAAAAAAAAACTTGGCTTTCTTCATAAAGCTACCTAGAAGCTTACTGAATAAGCCACTTTCTATATCAAGCCAATATCAAACAATCACGTATAGCTGACCAAATAAGCTGTGAGGTGTTGTTCGGTTCGTTTTCTGTTAAGACCTGTATGGATATAGTTGTCTGTATGGATATAGTTGTCTGTGTGTTAACAGATAAGTTGTTGTTCGGTTATTGTGCTGAATAAACAGTCTGAATATCAGAAATGACTGTTTTACCCTTTCTTTTTTCATTAAACATTTGGTGATACTAATTATTTTTATTGCTTTATTTTGGAGACTGTATAATTTCATTTTAATTTTATTGCTTTATTTTAGAAACTCTATATAATTTCTTTTTATTTTATTGCTTTATTTTGGAAACTATCTATAATTTCCTTTTATTCTTATTGCTTTATTATAAAGTTTATTTTGTTAAAGTCAACAAGGCTCCTTTCCCCTTCTTTCCTCTCTGCAAATCGCCGTCGTCCTCCTCCATGGCTTCATCCACCCAAACTCCTACTCATGTGACTCACTTGTTCTTTCACTTTTCTTTTCGTTTATTTTTTATGCTTACCTTTTAGAATTTCTTCACGTCGATTTGATGAAAGCTTTGATTACAGAATGATAAGGAGATTTTTGTTTTAATTTCTTCTTGTTCTTGTTTGGTTTGCTACAATAAACACCACCAAGCTCCACCGATGGAACAGATCGGTGTGAGGAGCAAAAAGGGTTGAAGATTGATGGAGCAGATCTGTGAAGGGTTGAAGATCGATGAAGGGTTGAAGATTGATGGAGCAGATGGGTTGAAGATCGATGGAGCATATATCTGTGAAGGAGCAATGGAGCGGTGTGTATGTTTTTTTTCCTTTTAATGGTGGGTAGTGGGAAGGGGTAGAATGGGAAAATACATGGCTGAGCCCAAAGGACCTATATTATTTAGCTGACCGAATCAGCCACCATCTGAACGATTAAGCCAGTGCCGAACAGGTGGATATGACTGTGCGAATCAGCCATATCTTCCATACAGACCATTAAGCCACAAACGAACAGGGCCTGAGTCTCATTAAGCTATTAACAAACAGGCACTTGGTTTACAACATTCTAGTTCTTTTATGATGCCATTGTATCTGTGTAGATTTCTAAAGCCATGATTTCAACCGGGAAGCTTCTTTCTTCGACTTCTGTATCTGAAGCAACCAATGAACAGTCGAAAGATGAGACTCGGATGTTCAAGGTACTCCATGATTTTGAAAATTTAACGGGTAGTTGACAAAATTAAATCTTGTGGCCATAAAAACAGTGATTTCTGTATCGTGATTGCAGTTTGGAGAGCTACAAGTTGAATTAACACGAGAGAAAGCTTACATTGGTGCAGTAATTGGCTTCGTTTATGGGTAAATTTCTACCATTTAATCCGTGTTTTGATTCACTTGTGTAACGAGAACGAGTTGTAGGTTTGAAGAGATGATGTAACCGTAAAAAGTATGAAAAATGTAGGATTATTTCATGGGAGTTAAGTCAAGGCATTCAGAATACACCAGAGAGCTCATTCCAGTTTGCAAATGAAAACGCTGCGATGATTGCCCAGGTACTTGGATTCGTTTTCTCTGATCAACATTTCGACCCCTTGAAACCACTCGTAAAATAAATTTACTCGTTTGTGACCATAAGATCCCTCGACAGTGGCGGATCCAATAATTTATATGCCTGGTAGCACAAAATGAATCACAGTGGTAGCACCGTTAAGGCACACCTTTTTTTACAATGAAACGGACATGTCGCCGGTGACACGGGATCCCGGTGCAGCGGTGCCAACCAAATTGACCCAAAAAATCTCAATCAAAACTGACCTCTATCCCAAAAGAGTAGAGTAATTGTTTCCGTGAAGACCCTAAGCTTGTGCAAAAGTGTGAGCAAATAGTTTAGAAAGAATAAATACTAGCATGAGGCGAGCGAAGCAAGAGAAAAATAAGTAGTGATAAGGTACAATAAACAGTGGCGGACCCAGGATTTTTGCTGAGCGGAAGCACCTTTAAGATGGATCAAAGGTCCGGAAAGTCGTCCAATATGTTTTTAGCCGAGTTCCTACGTTCAAGGGAATTTTTAAAGTTTTTTTGGTTGATTTCAAGGGATTTTTTGAAGAATTTTGGTTGATTTCGAGGGAATTTTTTTGAAGAGTTTTGGTTGATTTCACGGGGATTTTTCGGTTTTTTGGTTGATTTCGAGACTTTTTCGGTTTTCTGGTTGATGTCCCTTGTCTTTTCTAATATCCAAAGCGCCCCTCAAAGTTTAGAGGGTGCATCTTTCAACTTTCATACTCCCAAAAGAATTCTACTTGCGAAAATCGGTTGAGTGGGTGCACGGGACCCGCTGGTCTTTTGTCGGTCTGCCCCCGACAATGAAAACATAGGAAAAGGCAAGGAAAGGAAATAAGTCCCTAAACTTAAACGTCTAGCCCTCTACCCCAAAAAAACAGGGGACCCCGGGGGCGGGTTCAAGGCGTCCTCCTTAAATCCGCCCCCGGTCACTAGTTTGAGTCATCGAACTAAGATGAATGATCTTTTTTTATAGTGTATGATAAACATTATGTTTGTATGCAGTCTCTGCGTGGAGCTATACTTATTGGTTTCTACGGATCAACTGTTTTATCGGGCTTTGCTACCATCGGGTTAGTCTTTCTTGCGCAACAACTTAAATCGGGAAAGAAGTGAAGTCGCACACGACATTCTTGTCCCCCCAGAATGGAAATGTATTACGGGCATCGACTGTTTCGTGTTGTAAAGTTGTTTATAATGGGCGAAATGTGATGTTTGAGCATCCTATGTATAATAATACTAATCCATTTAGAGATCTAACAACCTGATTCCTATCCCTGTAAATCCCCGTTCCTATCAGGAACGGAGATCCCCAGCAGGAGGAATCATAAAATATGTTTAGATATTCGTTCCTATCAGGAACGGAGATCCCCAACAGGAGGGATCAGAAATTATGTTTAAATATGTTTAGATCTCCGTTCTTATCAGGAACGGAGATCCCCAACAGGAGGAATCATGATTTTTGCCTTTTTATATATGAAAAAAATGTAATTATATTATAACTTTATAAGGATATATATTAAAATAAAAAAATATATAGCAATTATTTATTAAATTTTGGTAAAATACTACCGGTTATAGAAATGCAATCAATAAAAATTATAATACATGTTCATATTTTCTTCTTTCATGTCTCAAAATGTTGTTTTTTTATTTTATACAAACCAATAGTTTTTAATATATTTATCGTGATAAATATGTTAATTTAATTAGAAGAATACAATAATTTAAAATATTAAACCATTAATAATAATTAGACGATAAATTGGAGAAAAAAAAGTCTAAATCATTGCATGAAGTAGTGAGAAAATTCATATGAACTCGTATGTTTACTTTGTAGGATGGGTTTACATGTGTGTCTTCAAATAAAAATTTTCAGTGATTTATATATGAAAAATTCCTTCACCCCGATCAAATTGGGTATAGGTGTCGGATTTTCTATTTGATACGGGTAGACCTGGTAAACGTGTCGGTTCGTGTCGGGTTCGTGTCAGGTTCAAAGTTAAACGGGTTGAGAGTGTCTAACCCTAACCCAACCCGTTTAATAAACGGGGCAGAAAAACCCAACCCTAACCCGATCTGTCTAACCCGTTTAACATTTATAAAATTAAAAATTAAAAATCGAAAATTCACAAAAAAATACAAATCCAAAATTCAAATGAAAGCATTAGAAATCCAAATTTTATAATTATAATTTATAAGTTCTAATCAAATTTAAAACATTAAAAATCCAAATCATTAAAAAAACTTATAATATATATATATATATTTAAACGGGTTATTCGGGTCATTTTTGAGTTGAAAATTTTATCCCTGACCTTAACTGTTTAATTTTTGTGTCGTGTCGTGTCAATCCGTTTACTTAAACGGGTTGAAATGTATTACCTAAACCTGCTTATTTCGTGTCGGTTGTCAGTTTTTGTCGGTCTAGATATGGGTCTTTTTCTCATCTATTCTTTTGGACTCGAGCTTTCCATGAGAACAATCATTAATTTTTCAAACAATTTGTATTCAAACTAAAAAAAACTAATGCAAGAAAAATACCCCTTTATTAATTAAAAAAAAACAACCATAATTTCTAAAAGCAGAAACGAATGATTTTAGTTCAAGGATTCCAGCAACAACAGTAACCATCATCACCGATCTGACGTGGAAGATGGAAACACTGACCATGGGTCCAACCATGTGGCATGCACGTGCCTGTACATGATCCATCCCCTACCCCCGTTTTGCACAACACTTCCGTACAATATCTTTTCCCATCCGAATTCGTCCCAAAATCTGCAATATTTGCAAAAATAATATTATTAAACAAACCTAGAGAATATTGAGAAAAATTAGATATTTAATTTTAATTAGACTCGATCTGATCCAAAATTTCAACATCAAAATTTGATTGATCAGTTAGGTGCCATTTGTTTTTTAAGAGGTCTAAAGTCTGAAGTCTTATTTTAGTTATGATTAATAAGAGGTGGTGTGTAAAAAGGTCTGGACGATTCAGACTTAAGAGCCTTTAAGAGGTTTTAAAAAAAAAATAAACAACCCCTTAGTAAACCATAACTCAAAGGGGAAATCATCAAAATAACCATTATGTTGTAGGATTATGTGCCATTATCAAAAGGAAGTGATTGATATAATATTTTCCTAGTATTAGGATTTACCATAATGAATGTTTCATTTTCTTTGTAAACTCCTCCCTATTTAAAGGGCTTATGATTAATGAGAATTACAGATTTCTTCTCTCTGTCTTATTGTTATTCTCTCCATATTGTTGTTTTATTTGTTTTTCCTTTAACACGTTATCAGCACGTAGCTCGTTTGCGCTATTGCTCCCTCAAATCGTTTCCGCCGCTATTAAACGGTTGTTCTATTCGCAATCTACCACCATTAGAAGGTATGTTTTTCCAATATTGCAATTCAAGTAAGTATCTCTACAAAAACTTACAATTTTTTTGTCTATGAATTATGATTAATCGTGATTAACTCTTTTAGCCATGATCATGCTTATATGCTTCAGTTTTTATTTTTATTTTTTATTCTTATTAGTTTGTGGTCTCCGATCAATTTTAATAAACATAAAATTGGTTCTGGCAATTTGAAAGGTTGTAACCAATACTTTTCAAAATCCTTCTATTTTTTTAATGGTGATATGGTTTTTTTTATAATAGTAATTGATCATTATTTAATCTATACTATATTATAAAAACGACATAAAAAACTCTTAATTACAACAGTTTAAGCACAATGTACAACTAATTAAAGCCAATTACTTAATTTACAATTTCTTAATGCTTTGGTACAACTTTTCCAAGCACAATATCTCACATAATCATCTATTTGTGGATTGGATACTCATTTATTAATATAAGTTTTTTTTTTGGGTGGAGGATTTTATAAAATAGATTTTATATTAGCATAATCTATTTTAAATGTAAATCTATATTAATGAGATGTAATATAAAATCTTTTTTCTTCCGTATTTTTTTATATTATATCTCATAATGATTTTTCCATATTTTATTTTATAAAATCTTTTTCCATATTTTATTTTATAAAATCTTTTTACATAATGAGATGTAATATAAACTCTTTTTTCTTCCGTATTTTTTTTTGCTAATATAAAATCTATTTTATTTTATAAAATCTACACATATTTTATATTAGCATAATATAAAATCTACACGTATTCTTTTTGCTAATATAAAATCTACACGTATTTTTTTTCACGAGCATTAAAAGAAGAAAAAAGAAGGTTGATATGAATTAAAAATAAAAAATAACAAGATACACTAGAAACAATGTAGATATAAAAATATTATTCCATATTTTTAATATATTTACATTTAAATGTAAAATCTAAAATGAAAATAAAAGATTTTAAAATATTCTCTACATTCACTATAAATATATATAGCTTCTCTATGTATCATCCGAGTACAAGAAGAAGACAAACGGTCGGGTGCCAATGGCGGAACCTGCAACTGAACAAAAGGTATTCCACTATATTTTTGTTTTCTTGAAAAACTACATTTTTATATTTTATTTTATTTACTGAGGATTTGTTTATATTTTTCAAAACCCACAATCATATTTTTCGAAGTAGGGGAATAAGATATATATACATATCTTTATTTTTATCGACTAATACTATGAGGTATTGAAGTCAATAGTCAGATAAATTTTCAAGTGGTATTGAGTGAATTTGAACTATACCAGTTGAGTTGCCGGTTACAAAAGATAGAAATCATTTATTTTCTTTGTCATATTTGATGTGGGTTGAATGTTGTTAATTAATCTACAGATTTATACGTTCAAAGTGATTGTCAAGTGTTGTCGAGGAGGTTTCAGAAAAATTGCAAAATCTGTAAAAACGTATTTTCATATTTATAATTATTTCAATAATAGTGATATGTTGTGAGACATGTCGTTTGAGTTTTAAATAATATAATACAAAGTTATTACCAATATTATTGCACAAACTCATAACAACAAATGATTAAGAATATATGCAAGTTAACCACTTATGAAAATACATTTGTTTTTCACATTGTATTTCACATTGTATTTCATTAACTGTTAATAGAGAAATTACGTTTCATTTTAACTCGGTTCAATATTTCAACAAAAAATTTATCCTCCCGTGCAATGCACGGGCCCAACACTAGTTTGATTTGAAATCAATAATTTTGTTTGGGGACTATGCAATTTTAAAATTGTTGTTAAAAAAAAACAATTAGTAAAAAAAAATCGTATTCTTCAATTAATTTTTCACGAATGTAGCTCATCGTATGTACTTGAAATATGGTTTGTATTTACCTCCTATTAAATTGGTTTTATTTATTAAATATTTATTATATTAACTTATTGTGTTTTAATGCGGAATAATAGCTTTTATGTATATGATAGATTTATAATTTATAATTTATTTTTATTTTTATTTTTATTTATTTATGATTATTCAATTAGTTTAAACATGTTTAGATGGTCAATTTCATTATATAATGTTATGTATTTATTTATGTCTACAATTTTATGGTATCTTTTAAATTAGACTAATATATTATTGTGAGATATGCTAATTAATTATTATTTGAATATAATAGTTAATTTATTTAACTTGGCTTGCCATTTTTAATTTAATTATATGGGGCAATAAATATTTATAAACTTGATTATGGATTTCTAATATCATTATTATCTCTTTTGAAATCTTCTATATGTATGTCAATTTATAAATTCATTATTATTTTATTTTGGTTAATCAAAAAAAAATTATATATTTGTTTAAATATTCCTAAAATATACACTTTTATCATATATTTTTGTTTTATAACAAGTTGATTTAAGATATGGTAATTTATTTAATTCAATGATATGGGTGATTTAATATTCTAGTTGCTATTTTAAACCAACTATATATGGATATGTAAATACGTTCCTATTATTTATATTGTAATATTCAAATATTATATTAGTATTTAAATATATTTAAAGGCTCTTGAATTCTTAGTAGTCATATTTGTGATTGAGGATCATATAATTGTTAAAATGTTTTGTAGTTTATTAATTTTGACATTGAATGCTTTATAAAATTTAATATATAAATTTAAATGTTTATCTTGAGTTTCTACTCATAATTCTTAATTCTGTAATTAAATTTTAGAAGTTACATTTCCAACCCCCATATTTTGGTATCTTACCAAAAGCTCCAAAAATACTATTAAGGTATTAAAGTTGGCTTTATATGTCAAATTCATATTCATTTTGGCCTCATGCCAAGTATTCTATAATTAATAATTTTATATTTAAATTAAATAAATTTCAAAATATCGATTGGATTTTGTCAAACGGGTGTAAATACCCCTAAGGTTTGTAGGGACTTAAGAAATTCATGTGATTCCCCTACTACCTGAAAATCCAATAGATTGAGTGATTTGTTTTTGCAAATTGAAATATTGATGAAGTATTATCAATAAAATTAAAGCATACAAAAATCCAATATGGTTATGATAATGAAATTTCATACATAAAATAATAATTATAACAACAATCCACTGTCTTATCAAAAAGAAAATCATATATTATCTCTTATATACGTAAATGGTTGAATCAACTTATCCTAAAATCAACGTCGTAAAGTCAAAAAAATCTGAGTATCATAAATGAGTATATAAACATCCTTTTGAAAAAGGTACAAGAAAATATTTAAAGTCCATGAACTTCCTATTGACCCTAAAACAACCTCTTGAAAAAGCACAAGCAAATACCATCATGTTTTGAGATGATAAATAAATCATAACCTTCATAAGAATACCTTCACTAAAAAACCCAAAGAACAGTGGGATGCCCCGAAAGAGAGAATCGGGAGTATTCATGAACATGTACTTCTCGAACTAATCGTACAGCGAAATGAAACCCGCTTATTCGATTACAAAAAGGTAACTGATTTCAACAAAGAAATGATGTATCCCAAAATGCGTCTCAATCTCTATGACAAGGAACTCATAGAAGATGACATGATTCATAACATTATTTTCACTTTTCATACAACGGTAAATATTATTGAACCAATATAAGTTGGAATGTAACCTTTAGACAAACTCATCAACCAACTGCAAGTGGTTGAGAGACATAACAAAGTTCTTTCAAATAACAACGCCACATATGTCGGGACTTGGGACAAAGAAAATTCTCGATATCAATAATGAAAGCGTTAGAGGTGGAAACAACTCCAAATGATTGTGAGTTAAAAACAATTTCACACATTTATGCACCATGTAGACGAGACCCTAGAAAGGGTCAGGGTATTGGTAAGAGTCAGGAAGGATTTTTCAACACCTGGAGTAGGGATACAACTATTATCCCAGGTGATAATGCACAATCAAATAAGAAATGCACTAAAAAGTGCTTATATCAAAAAGGGAACAAGTTGAAAATGAACTATAACATATTAATTTAATATTTAATATTTAATATTGATTAAGCATATGTTTCTTTGAAAATTAATTTTAAGTATTAAAATTAATTTCTCTACTAAGTAATCGAATATGTAACCATTATAGATGTAAAGAAATACATCATAACAAATTCAAAAAATTCAATATTCTCCGTTCCGTGTAGGAATGTATCGAGGAGAATTGATTTTTTTTACCTCTCACACAATCTAAAATGATAGACAAATACTTATTTTATAATTCATTCAACCGAAATACTTAGACGATGAACTGTCATTTTCTTGTTGGTACAAGATCAATAGGAACCTTGTAAAGATATTCGTATCAAATGGAAATTATAATGAGCATATATACATAAGTTTTAATGAATTTGAAAGTAAACATATATATGTGTCAAACTAACTAGTAGATTATTGCGCCATTGAAACATTTTTGTCACCAATAAAGAACTTTAGGGAAATGACACATATATGTTTCGACATGACCATGTGGGATACCATGGTTATGACATAGTGATCTGTGTATTGCAAAATACACATAGACACATTCTCTTTCGAGTGATAGGCAAAACGAGGCAAATTGCAACTATTGACTTCTGCAACATAAGAAACAACATTGCCATCATAATATGCCCTATCGAATACCAAGAACTTTTGTATATACCTTAATCCTTAGCCAAGACAGGAATGAGATCATCCTAAAGCTAAGGACATAATACAAAAATATTCCATTGTTACAACAAATACAAGGTGATATTTATGGACATAAACATCCAGAATGCGGGCCATTAAAACTTTATGGTTCTGGTTTCGACACGATGAACGCATGTCGTATTATTGTCCACATGAAATACTGCACTCCTAGCACTAGCTATACGTTTAAGGGCTCACCACCCTGATTAATTCATCTACATGACTTGGAATGCTGGAGAATTTATATCATAAGGATTTGATGTTAATTGCATATGTATGAGGATCAATGTATAGTTTCCTATACCCCATGTGTATATATAAAATGGTCTCATAGAAGTTGTTATCAAAAGAATATGATGACATCTAGGGTATTAGTAATGCGCACCAATTTACCCACATCTACCTGGGGTTATGCAATTATTATATGCAGTTTTTTTTTCGTTTTTAGACCCACTGCTTGCTAACCAACCTCATGCATACCACTTGGTAACTTGATATAAGCCTGATACTTATACATTTACGTATGTTTGATTATATGTGCCAATTGCGCCCCCACAACGCATCGAAATGGGTCCTTAAAGATGATTTGGTATATGTTGGATATGAATCCCCAACAATTATCCGCTAATCAGAATATTTGACTAGTGATATATTTACCGCTAGATTTGCGGGTTGTCACTTTCATGAGACAATTTTCCCGTCGTTAGGGGGAGATAGGAAAAAGGATTTTCCATGGGAACGACAGGAAGTGTCATTGAATATTCCCACTCTGTCTCATTTTTCACAACGTAATGTTGAAGTCAAACGAATCATACTCGATACCTGATACGTTTAATGTTATTCCATAAGTGACAAAATCACATATATGAGCTGCAAATATACTCGCAAGGTTAAAGTCCCCAAACAAGGGCACAACGTTGTTGGAAAGTGCGTTGCAATCACACATGGTGGAGGTGTGGTTGAGGTCGTAGCTCCCAAACGGAAATGGGGGAAGCTACTTGGTTCGATAGATACTCATCTAAAGGAAGAGAAGAGCAAGGCACAACTATTTGTCATAAATACATAAACCTCTCATGAGATTGTCTCTGATTAAACTATGTCTATGAATCATTACTGGAGGACGCTCCAAAGTTAATATTGATTCCAGAGATTAAAGAAATTTCAAATGAATTATGAGAGTACATATGAGTCGATGGACAAATCATACATACTCATTGATGATATATTTCGCATATATTGTTGCTTATGAGATGATAGAGCACATTGACATCGAACCATGCTCAGTTGAAAAATATCAACAAAGAGCAAATTGACCTAAATAAGCAATCTAGGAGAATCATATTATTTGACAAATGAACAGGTATTTGGTTTGGTAGTGCTAACCTACCAAGTGTAAAGCCTGTAAGACATAGATAAATAATTTGTCGTAAAACGTAATGAGAATAATCAAGTCATAATGTATGAGACTCTCCTTTGGCGCAAGGTTTCTCACAACGCCCTGGATTGACCACGAGAAGACTTACTCTCCCGTGATGGACGTTATAACGGTATGCTAATTAATTAGCCTAGTAGTTTCCGAAGGACTGGAAATGTAGCTCATAGATGTGCTTAATACATATCTCTATAGGGATCTAGATTTAGAGATATAAAAGTGCTTGATGGAATTACATTACCAAAATCAAGTAACTCTACACCACAAAGTGCGTTTGCAATAAAATTGAAACACTCACTTTATAGATTAAAACAATCTTGCGTATTTATGTAGAAAAACAAGTTCTAGATTTTCAAAGTAGCTTTATATGTCGATGTTATGAACATAATAGGCACTCTTGATGAAATAAGAGAAACCACAAACAACTTGAAATCTAAATCTGAGATAAAAATCTTGGGAAAACTTGGGTTTGTCTAGCTATTTGAGCCAGGACACCGAGTTTGTGAAATATTAATTCACCGATCGCATATGTCTAGAAAATAATCAGGCAATTTAATATGGACAAAGCGCATCTGGTTAGCACTCCCATGATTGGTCAAAGTGTTGGATATAAGGAATTGTCCATTTCGTCTAAAGGATGGTGACGAAAAAAGTGTTGGGAGTTGGAATTCCCTATCTAAGTACAATATAAGCATTATCGTACTTAGCACAATACACTTGACTGTATATTCTATTTCTCAGTGAACTTGTTAGCTAGATTTAGCTCAGAGCCAACGCAACGTCATTTGGAATGATATAAAGTAAATCTTTTAAAACCATTGACATGGGCTTATACTTTCCCTGTAGAAATAAAAATGAGATTGATAATGAAAATTCAATTCCTACTTAGATTGTAAGCAGCACAAGTATTAGCTCTTATAGAAAAACACCAAACAACCTCTTGGTATGTCTTTGCTGATATTAGGTATCTGTCTGACCCATACAAAGGTTGTTCTCAAATTGGATAAGGAATTACCACTGGGAATACGCCGATTTTTGGGAAGTAAGCTAAGCAAACCCTTGTAACTACCTCCTTGAACTAATCCAATAATATTACTCTCCATGAGATAATGTATATGATTAAGGACTATCATTACATATATTAGAGGAGTTAGTAATTTTGGGTTCAACCAGTAACCTATTTGCATATATGGAAATAATGCATCATGTATCAAAGAAATGAACATAAGATACATCAAGGGTGATAACACAAAGCATATTCTGCTTAAGTCTTATACAATCAACAATAAAAAAACTCTCATCGAAATTCAATTAAATCTAGTAAGATGTCAAGAGGACATGACATATTTTACCAAATCATTACCTAAAACCATATATTGGGAAACGTGTAGAAAGTAAGTGCAAATGTTTTCCAAACTCCCTTGATTAATACACGAATCAGGGGGAGTAATAGACAAAAGGGGGAGTCTACTATATTTGTGATATTGATATGTTGTGCTATTTCCTTAACCAAGGTTTTATTTTTCCCATTGGGTTTTGTTCCTTGGTGTAAGGTTTTAGTGAGGCAACTGTATATATACCATCATATTTTCATAACTCTCTCGATTAATGTACGAATCTAAGAGAAAACTAGATTGAAGGAAAGGTCTATATATTGCAAAAAACTGGTGTGTTGTACTCTTTCCTTCGTCAGACTTTTATTTTTTCCCACTGGGTTTTTTATTTTGGCGTAAGGTTTTAACGAGGCAACAATTGTGCACCATCACTCCTTTGACTCGGCACAAGAGGGAGTGTTGTAGGATTATGTGCCATTATCAAAAGGAAGTGATTGATATAATATTTTCCTAGTATTAGAATTTACCATAATGAATGTTTCTTTTTCTTTGTTTACCTCTTAATGGTTCCATTAAGAGGCAATCTCTGAATCGCTAAGAGGTAAATCTTGTTTGGTAAAAAAAATGGTTACCTCTTAATGGTTCCAAAATCCTCTTAATGATTTTGTATCCTGACCCTCCCTTAACCATTAAGAGTCCTGATTTCATTATGAACAATTAGCAAACAACCATATTTCATTTTACACTATATCATAAAAACCTCTTAATCATTCAGACCACTTAATCATTCTGCACTAAATCATTTAGCAACTGCCAAACAACCCCTAAATGTGCTAAATGTGTGTATGTGTCTATATAATGGTGAAAAGGAATAACTGCAATTAATTATTGAAATAAATTTGGAATTAAAATATTTTAAAAAACGTAATTTGTTATTTTTGATGATGATTATTTTTGACCAATATCACAATATATATATATATAAATATATATATATATATATATATATATATATATATATATATTATTTCATAAGAATATTGACTAAATTGAAATAAAATAACACGTTTTTTTAAAAAACTACCTTTATAAGCATGATAATAAGGAGTCTACAGTGTTTTTATTGTAACAGGCTGCTCTTGGATTGCGTTAACTAGGTTGAAGGCATTTGAACAATCCAATCTAATATTTGTGATTTAAAAAATCTCAATCCAACCCAACTCAAGCAAAACTGCAATACAACTCAACCTAAACTGTGTGGGTTGAGTTGAGTTGGTTAGGTTTATCGGGTTAGCAATCTAGTTAAACGTTTTTGTTTAAACAAAGAAAAAATCAAAATGAAAACATACAAAAAAGCTAACAAACTCAAAAAAAGTTGGAAGTTCTTACAACTAAGAAATTAAATTATGGTTGATATTGTTATATAATTTTGAATATAACTAATTAAGGGTTGTTCGAATCTATATCTATACTATATTATAAAAGAGACATAAAAAACTCTTAATTACAACATTTTAAGAACAAAATACAACTAATTAAAGCCAATTACTTAATTTATAATTTCATAATAGATTGGTACAACTTATCCAAACATAGTATCTCACATCATCATCTATATTTGTAGAATGGATATTCATTTATTAATATAAATATTTGTTTTTATATTTAATGAACGATTTGATCAATATTATCTACTATTATCAATATTTATTTTTTATATTTATTAGACAATTTGATCAATATTACTATTATCAATATTTATTTTTTATTTTATGATTTGCTCTTAATATATCTATATCTATATTAGTTATAATCTCATAACTAATATATATATATATATATATATACTATATTATAAAAACACGCATTGATCTAATAAATATATTTAAAAAAAATAAAACAGGTAGTTTATCTCATAGTGTTTATCCTGTATTTAATATATTTATTTGCAGTTAGTTATACAAATAAAAACATGAGACTTTAATAAGTTATAATTATGTTTCACTAACTTGTAATTTTGAATTTTAACTAATATATATATATATACTATATTATAAAGCATTTAAGCTAAACTCTTAAAAACTAATTTTTATGCATTAGGTACCACTTATTAATGCATATTTCTTAAAATCCAAAAGTACAAATTGATTAAACATAAGTACAACTTATAAAAGCTTAATGTTTGAATTCGTGTAACTAACTGCAGATAAGCACTTATTTTTATTTTCTAAAATATCTAAAATTTTTAACTATTGATATAACTAACCGATAAATATAAGAAAATTCGAGATAAAACACCTTATTTTTATTTTTTATTGAAGTATGTTATCTTTTTAATTTTAAATATAAAATATCTTAAATATAATTATTATCATTTAAATTAAACATTTTTTGACCCGTAACAAAAAAAATTATTATTATTTTTTATAAAAAACCATAATTAAACTAAACTAAAATATATTTTTGTTTTAAATCTAGGTTTCTCAAAATCGTAAAATAAAATAAAAAAAGACTAACAAAAAGTATGAATAATGATCGAGGGTTCGAGTTCTAGATTTCAGAAACCCGCTGCATTGTGAGGGTACATTTCTAGTGTCTACATATATACATATATTAATCAAGGACTAAACAATTATATTGGAAAGCCATAAATATAGAAAGGCATTGTGTTGGGTTGTGTTCAAATTATCTTAACCCAATTGGTTAATTCCAACCCGATAGGTGCGGTTTCGACTAATTTTGTATCAACTATACGACGGGTTACCTCGATTTGAGTTTTTTGGGTTTTTTCGAGTTGGGTTGGTCGTTTTTTTGAATACCCCTAATGTCTGCAAGATAATTAAAGGAAAATATTATAATTTTACGTATAAAAGGTGAAACATAATATACCTTTGTAAATAAACAAAAAAAAACTTATATATATATATTTTATTTCATTTCTTGTTTGAAATATCTTGTCATAAATAACAAATTTAATTTCTAAAAATAGATGGAGCAATATATGTCTCATTTTGATAGCATAATTCGAAACATGTCTCATAAAAAAAGATAGAGTAAACTACGATTTTCGTCTAAGTTATTTATAACCATTTTCGTCCCTGACTTTAAAAGTTGTTTTTTTGGTTATTGTGGTTTGCAATTTCTTTTCATTTCGTCCCTAAAACTAATATTCTCAGGGACTAAAAGCGAAAGGAGTTACAAACCACAAGGACCAAAAAAACAATTTTTAAAGATTAACGACGAAAATAGTTATAAACAACAAACCACAAGGACGAAAATAGTAGTTTACTCAAAAAGATGACATGTCTAGTAGTTTAGATATCCGTGTGTCTATCACGAACAAACTCACTTAATTGATAGTAATAGTTATCTAAATAGCTCAGTAAATATCATGATTTTTTTTATTGCCATGTTATACACCCATAGCAGTGCAAGGTCTTGGGGTTTGTGGCCTTGGTCTTGCGTGACCGTGCATCACGTCTTTGGGGTCCCACACCCATCTTCATGGTCGTGCAACTTCCCCGGCAGGGAATAAAATTTATGTATCGACTAGGGTCGTCCACGATATTTTGAAAGATGTGTGCAAAATACTAAGGCATTGTTTGACAAACTAGTTTATAAGCTAGCTGGTAGCTGATAAGCTAGCTTTTCAAAACGCTACTTTGAGTAGCTTTTCAATAAGCTAGCTTATGGTCATCCAAACATGTACCAGAAAAAAAAGCTAGCTTATCAGCTTTTTTTGCCAACCAAAGCCTAAATGTGAACCTGTAATATTTTATTTCTTAATTACATAACTTATTACTAAATTCAAAAATAAATTCTTAAAGTTTATAATATACTAACATCTTTTAACAATTACACCATGCCACACCCAATTTAGTCCACATCGTTGAACAAAGTACAACTTGGTCCCTTTGGTTTCATCTAATAGTATTAGTAACCTTGTACTTTTTTTCTTTCAAACTATGGGGTGTTGCTAAGGGGCTGTTTACCAAATGCTTTCTAGGTAAGCACTTACTGATATCACTCTTACTTACCTTATCAAGTAACATTCTCGGCTATAAAAATGGATTGTTGGTAAGCGCTTACCGGGTAAGAGTCATTTTCCACACTTACCAGGTAAGACTCTGGTCCTTGTTATGCCTCTTACTGGTAAGATCATCGGTCCTTACCATACTTAATCGGTAAGATAAGTGAGACCAAGTAAACGCTTACCCAATAAGTGTTTACGAAAACAACCACTAACTCTACCATCTTTTAAGGATTTCGTCCTCAAAATCATGCTCCGTTGAACAGTTGAGAATACATTGCCCTCATCTTTATTCCGGGCTCTCATGTCTTTTCGGTTCTAGTATTTTTAGTTTTTTGGTTTCGGTTCTATTCATGTTTGATCCAGTTTTAACACAATTGACACCTCTACAATGTGTTACTCTAGCTTACAAGTTTTGTCGGTCCACAATGCTATCAAGTTCTTATCAAACAACACATAAACGATTACCAACCTGTTTGATTAATAATAAACGATTACATGATTGATCGATTTCAGCTCTCGATGTGTTCTCTCTGTTTTTCACCTTTTTTGTGTGTGTGAATATGATCTGATATTTTCTAAGTATCTTCTCAAACACACTACCAAACTAATATCTAAACTTAGATATTTAACTAAAACTAATATCTAGATATTATCTAACACCTAATTTCTAACATAATAAGTAACTAACTAAACTAATATCTAACATAACTAGATATTTAAACTAATTACTAGAATTACAATAAACAATAAAAAACAACTTTGACATTTATTACAAATGACATTAAACTATTGTTGAGAGTCGACTTTCCGGCATTAGCTTCAGATTGGATCTTTAGATTGGATGATCTTGAATCCAATAGATATGTGATCAAACAATGTCCCCCTTTGGATGAAGATCATTACTAAAAAGATTTTAGCAATTCAGTCTTCTTCTTCAGCTCAGAAGATGCAATCTCTTTCTCTAGCTCAGAATGCTTTAGCAAAGTATCTTCAAAGAAAATTTATCTGAAATCAGCATGTCTTCAGAATACTTTGATCTCGCATTTCTTTGCTAGCTTTTCTCTTCTTTCATCTTGTGATGTAATGGACATTTCTTCATGCTTTAGATTCTCCCCCTTTTTGATGGAAAGTGCAATGACTTCATCAAAACTGTGAGTAAGAAATGTCTGTCATTTGGAGCCTCTGATCCGTCAATTCAAAAGATATTCATCCAGATCTTTGCAAATCCAGACAAAATATTCGTGTAACACCTGAATCAACTAATGAATAAGTTAGAATGCCTGTCAGTAACACTAAGTCACTGTGTGTAACAAATACACATAGGAAAGGAGCTGTTTGATGTTGACTCCCCTAGGGATTCCATTTAATCATCAAAACACCACAAAGGTTACTTCTATAAACGTTATGACAAAGAAACAAATTCATTGTGTGTTCGTGCTTGTGATAGAAAGAATTAAGCACATGATGATTGCTTATTAGGCTCAAAATTTGTGTAAACCACTGAGACAACAGTAAGTTAAACACAGACTCAATGTGCATGATTGATGTGCGAAGGTGGGACAGACTTCCTTCTTTTCAATATTCAGATTTTCCAAATGAAAATCAGATAGCAAATGTGCTGCATCCCCTTTGAAAATGTGAAACACTTTCTATTTGAGTAGAAAATGAGTGGATGGTGAGGTTTGATCAAGAGTTGGCATGGGCTAGTTGCCTGTTTCAATAATGTTCACGAAAAAATTGTGAAACACTAGTAATGTGGCTGCCCGGCTCAGAAAAAGTTGGTGCAGAGTTGTGATATTCTTTTAACTCTGTTCTCACACGCTCTTTCTTTTAAACATTTAGCTCACTCTAACCAAACTTTCTTTTTCAGTTATATCTCATCACTCAATTCTTTTCGACTTTTCACACTCAATCACTATGGATTAACTTCGTGGGTAGAAATCACAGGTTAATGTGATTCCATAAAAGTTGTGTTAAATATTAGCACAATGAAATTCATGTTTTCCTATTATGCATATGATGCTCAAATTGGTTTAACTATTTCAGTTTAAAGCACAATGTAGATCTTGAAAGCATTTAAAGTCACACTTCCAATTCATGAAACCGGTTTAAGATTCGGGAAGTGGTTTGAACATTTAAGAACAATGTTTTCTATGATTGAAAGTTATCCTTCTTTCAACCATATATGAGATTAAGATTAAGGATTATACCTTTACATGCGATCTTACATCTCATGAAGCTAAGCTTAAAGTCATAAACATATGAACTTGTAAGCATCTCTCAAAAATTCTGCAAAAGTCTTATGTCAAGTCAAAGCAAATTTATTCACTTAAATTGAAAAGACAAAAAGCAGTAAAACTATGAAAGTACGAGTTCTGATCAGAAATAATCAGAAGTCATATCCAAACTCCTTTGACTTGAAGAGCTCCCCCTAAAATCTTGCATTACAAAAAATTGACATAAAAGGTAAATGCAGAAATCTTATGAGCTCCCCCTCAAAATAAGATTGACCACTTGTCATTTTCTTCTTCTACTCCCCCTTGGATCATGAACAATATATAGAAGTGCAGATATCAATCAGAATTAAGAATGAAGAAATGATGAAAAAGTATACAATTAGAAAACTTTGATAGGTAACTATTGATTAAATCTTAAGATTTAGCATACCAAGATTAGAGACAAGAAAGGAAAACCTCTTTTCGTTTAAGGGTTTGGTAAACAAATCGGCAAGATGATAATCAATTTTTACAAAGAAAAGTTCAATTGTTCCTTTTTCGACATGATCTTTAATAAAATGATACCTGACGTCTATGTGTTTAGACTTTGTGTGTTGAACAGGATTCACTGTTATTGCGATGGCGCTCTTGGAGTCACAGTATATCGGGATTTTGTTGAAGTGGAAACCGTAGTCGCACAATTGAGTTCTCATCCATAAGACCTGAGAACAGCAGCTACATATTCTGCTTCGGCCGTTGAAGTTGAAACACAAAGTTGCTTCTTCGATGCCCAACTTACAAGTTTGTCACCGAGGAACTGTACATGTCCTGACGTGCTCTTCCTGTCTAACATACAACCAGCACGATCTGCATCTGTGTAAGCTGCTAGTTCAAAACTAGTATCTTTAGGATACCATAGACCAAGATCTGCAGTGCCCTTCAGATACCTAAATATGCGCTTAACTGCAGACATATGGATTTCTTTTGGATTGGCCTGATATCGTGCACATAAGCATGTTGAAAACATTTTATCTGGTCTACTAGAAGTAAGATACATTAAAGAACCTATCATTCCTCTGTAAGTCCTAACATCAACAGCCTTACCCGAAGGATCAATGCCAATCTTAGTACCTGGTGCCATTAGGGTACCAATCGGTTTTGAATTT
Source organism: Arctium minus (assembly GCA_954870635.1). Lineage (NCBI taxonomy): Eukaryota > Viridiplantae > Streptophyta > Magnoliopsida > Asterales > Asteraceae > Arctium > Arctium minus. The sequence goes on along the minus strand of OX941081.1, from coordinate 173,933,881 downwards.
ACCATTTGGAACTTCCGAAGAATATCCCTAATGTATTTTGATTGATTGATAAAAATCCCAATGAAAATTGTTTGACTTGTAATCCGAGAAAGAAATTCATCTCTCCCATCATATTCATCTGAAATCTGGACACCATAAGGTTTAAAAAATTCTTACAATACTTAGGATTTGTAGAGCCAAAAATAATATTATCTACATAGATTTGTATTAAAATGATATCAGCTTTTTCCTTTTTGATAAACAAAGTGGTATCCACCGTACCTTTTGAAAAACCAGACTTGACTAGAAATTTTGAAAGGACATCATACCAGGCACGAGGAGGTTGTTTCAGACCGTAGAGTGCTTTGTCGAGAATGTAGACGTGATTCGGCTTCTCTTGATTGACAAAACCCTCTGGCTGAGAGACGTAGACTTCCTCCTTCAGAATGCCATTCAGAAAGGCAGTCTTCACGTCCATTTGGAAGACCGTAAAGTTCTTGTGGGTTGCGTAGGCTAGAAACATTCTAATTGCCTCTAATCGTGCCACAAGAGCATATGTCTCGTCGTAGTCGATTCCTTCCTCTTGTCTGTATCATTTGGCTACAAGTCTTGCCTTGTTTCGGATAAAGGTACCATCTTCATCCTTTTTGATCTTGAAGACCCACTTCGTACCTATAATGGTTTTACCTTGAGGTTTTGGTACGAGTCTCCAGACTTGAAGTGCGTCGAATTGATTCAGCTCTTCTTGCATTGAAATCACCCATTCTGGATCCGCAAGTGCCTCTGATACGCGAGTTGGCTCGAACTTGCTCAGAAATGAGTCATGCATGCACATATTTATTGATGCTAACCTAGTTTGCACCGGTTTCGTTGGATCGCCATTGATCTGGCTTGTCGGATGCTCTTTGGTTCATTTATGTTCATGAGGCAGTGGATTATATGAATGCATGTCAATTGTATCATCTATAAATCCACTTGTACCTTCTTCAGTTTGTTCAGGAGGAATGATGATTGTAGTTGAAGTGATAGGTTCAGAAGGCTCAGCAGGTACAACTTGGTCCGGCTGTAGATGGATCTGTACAGAACATCCTACTGTTTCAGCTACTTCTGTCTCTTCATTACATGTCACTTCTTCAACTGTTAGAGTCGGCATTTGAATTGGAACTTCTTGTTGAATCGGGGTGTTGGATTCAATAGGAATATCTGAACTGGTTGGATGAGTAGTCGTTAAGTCTTCCATCCTGTCAAACACAACAGATTTCTTTACATTAGATCCAAAAAATTCATCATAAAACAATTCAAATAATAAGTCTAAATCAGATATATGATTAGTTGACGTTGATTCTTCATCTGATTTGTTCTGTTGAGACGTAGGTTCTGGACTGAGTTGCCCAGAAGCTAGTACTCCGGTTATCACGGGTTCTGAACTGTGTTGTTCGGAAGCCATCTCTTCATCAAACGTGACGTTGATGCTTTCTATAACCGTCTTTGACTTCTTCAGATAGATACGGTATGCAGTTGATGTTGAGGAATAACCAATGAAGATGCCTTCGTCCGCCTTGGCACTGAACTTGTTGAGACTCTCTCCATCGTTCAGAACGAAACACTTACACCCAAATATATGGAAATATTTGATTGTCGGTGTTCGGTTATTGATCAACACATAAGGAGTCTTCTTGAATCTGCGGTGTATCATGGATCGATTCTGTGTGTAGCACACAGTCGATACAGCTTCAGCCCACAGAATAGAGGTAAGTCTGATTGACTTAGCATAGTTCGAGCAGCCTCGACTAGTGTACGATTTCTTCTTTCGACCACTCCATTCTGTTGAGGCATACGAGCAACAGAGTATTGATGTGAAATCTCGACAGATTCGAGATATTCTTCAACCCTTTTGTTCTTGAACTCTGTGCCGTTGTCTGTTCTTAGAAGCTTGACCGGTTTCTGCAGATTCACCTGGGTCGTCTTCAGGAATGTGATGAGAACATCTGGTGTCTCATCCTTTGAATGTAGAAACTTGACCCATGTGTATCGCGAGTAATCGTCCACGATAACGAGTATGTACTTCTTTCCGCCTAGACTGTGAGTTCGCATTGGACTGCATAAGTCCATATGCAATAACTCTAACGGAGCATTAGTACTCGGTTCAGGATTTGGTTTATGTGGAGCCATCTTCATCTTTCCCTTTTCACATGCTGCACAAAGATGTTCTCTTTCATATTTGAGCTCTGGAAGTCCTTTGACGAGCTTTCCACTGACCAGATTGTTGATGTACCTGAAGTTGAGGTGAGAAAGCCTTCGATGCCATAACCAACTTTGTTGCATCGAGGCTTTCGTCAGTAGACAAACCTGCTTGTCAGTCTGGACTTTTGACAAATTAATTGTGTAGAGGTATGACTTTCTCGTGCCGACCAAGAGTTCTTCGCCTTCTTCAGTGCGAACTGAACACGTCTTGGCTTTGAAATTGACCTCTAAGTTTTTGTCACAGAACTGTGCCGTAAGCCTTCAACATAGCTCACCTTCTTTATCGTGACTTGATCATGTTGTACATCACCATATCCCATTATTGGTGAAAACTGGTCATTGCCGAATCTAACTGTTCCGCAATACTTCTCTTTAAAGTTGGACAACATTTCCTTTTGTCCAGTCATATGCTTGGAACATCCGCTATCCAAGTACCACATATGACGGATCTGCACAAGAGAAATAACGAAACAAGAGATTTAGATAGTCATAAATCAAAATTTAAGACTTTTGAGCATTGACTTGTGGGTCTTGAACTGATGTGTTCAAAAGCCATAATTTCTCTTAAGCACGGGTTCTGAACAGACGTATTCAAAAACCATAAGGTTTCTCCTTCTTAAACGTTTGGTGCCTGCAACACATATTTAGCTTTTGGTATCCACTTGAAATTGGGTCCAACCGTGTTAGCATTAGATTTTGGTACCCATTTGAAATTGGGTCCTCTTTTCATTTGAAATTCATTTGAAATTCATTTGAAGCATTATAATGAGATGAATGCACATGATAATTTCCAAGCCAAATCTCAGAATCTTGACAAGAATTAGAAACATGTTTATCATAAAAGGAAGACTTTATAGCAGATTTAGATAACTGGAATAGTTGCGTAAAAGAGTATTTCAAAATAGTAGCAACATTCGCTTTCAAAACATCTTTACTAGGTAAAGTCTTATTACAATTAACACTACAAAACTATTTATCAGCCTTGTAAAGCTTTTGTTTCGGTTTCCATTGAGATTTAACTTCTGGCTTTCGCTTGCTCAGATCTGAAACATTTGAAACTCGTGAGTTTGACTTCTGAGCAACAAACGAATGCTTCTTCTTCGGATTACCAGTAGTGTTCGGTTTCTGTGAATGCTTAGATATAATCTTACTTTTAGCATTTTGAGCTTTCACAGAGACTGAGTTATCAACTTTCGTTGATTTTGCACTGTTAACAGGCATACTGGGTTTTCCTAAAGATTGCACAAGAAAAGATGAATAGTTAGGAAGTTTTGCATTAAAATCAAATTGTTCAAAACAACCATCCGAACCACTGTCAGAGTTAAGAAAATAAAACCCTCCGTTTGATAAACTAAACATGTCATCAGATTTAGAAGCCTTTGAAATAACAACATTTTTCAGCACGATTGAAAAAACTTTTTGTTCAATCTCAATCAAAAGTCTTTCATCTGTTAAAGAGTTCTTGAGTTCGGAAAGTTTACTTTCCAAAACAAGAGGAGGGACATAAAGTTTACCTTTAACAGGCTTTGCCTCCATTTCTTTGACAGAATAACTTTGAAAGAAGTCATTTGAAAGAGATTTCTTTTATTTAATTGGATCATCATAACTATTATTCAACTTCACATAATAAAATGGAAGGTGAACTTTAGATGATTTCCTCCATTTTTCCGTTTCTTTGGCTTCATCCTCTTTTGATAGTCCAGTCCAGAAAACTTTAAGTTCAGGGCATCGATGAGAGAGTCTTAAGAACGTAAAATCATAAAGTGCAGACACTTCAGATATACCGTTTTTAAGATAATGAGGATTCTCATAACCGATTCCCCAATTTTCTTTATTCTCTTTCGGTTTGTTTAGATGAATGGTTTGCTCACTTTGACCTAATGAGTATAACTTCTTTTCCAAAGCATCTAATTTTGCAATTAAAGTTTTGTTTTCTTCAGTACATGAAGAATACATTTTAGTAAGCTCTCTGAAATCAGACTCACTCTTTCGCAGTTTAGACTTGATTTCAGAATTCTCTTTAAGAATTATTGTCTTTTCTTTGGCGTTGGTGTCATTGTTTCTATGTAAAACCTCAATCAATACTTCTCTCTCAGCAATTTCATTGATAAGTTTCTGTATCGATTGGTTTTTGTCAGTTATAACACCTTTTTCTCGCTTAAGCTTCGACTCTAACTCTTGTTGTTTTAAATTCATGGCATGTATTTTATTTATGAAATATGAATAAGATAAATCACATACCTCATCTTCTTCATCATTTGAATCAGCTTCAGCTTCTGATTCCGGCTTTCCCATCAAGCACATGTTGGCTGACTCATTCTTCTCTTCATCATCTTCTTCCTGATCTGAATGATCAAGCCAATATTCATCCTCTGCCATCAGTGCCTTACCCGCCTCCTGTTGCTTTGTAAGAAACATCTTGTTCTTGTAATAATCGGAGTTTTTGACTTTGGGTCTTCGGCAGTCTCTGGCAAAGTGACCTGTTTTGCCATAGTTGTAGCACGTTGGAGGTTCTGACTGACTGGATCCTGCAGCTTGAAACCTTTTATCTTCCGGTTTCCTCTCCTCTATTCTCTTTCCTTCAGCATGATACCTTCTCTCTTCTGGTTTCTTCTCCTCTATTCTCTTCCCTTCAAATCGATTTCCTTCAACCCTGTCCTTATGAGCATAGTTGTTAGGACCAGAAGAATACCTCTGACTATTTGAACTTGGCTTCTTGTAGAACTTCTTCTGAAAGGCCTTTGTCAGCATGAGCATAGCCTGCTTCAGTTGTTCACAGTCATCCGAATCAGAGTTTGCATCAGCTTCATTTTCTTCTGATTCATACACAATCGTCTTGTTCTTCTTCTTTTTGACAACAAGAGCAACTGTGTCTTCAACTGTCTTCACTTTCTGCCTCTTCTCATCTAGAATTTCATCCACCTCTTATTCATTTTGTTTGAGGGTTTCATACACCTCATGAAGTGGAATCTCTTTCAGATCCTTGATCTGCTTCATCTGCTTGGCAAATCTCTTCCATTCCGGCTGTAGAATACTTAGAAATTTGACATTCAGCTCGATTTGAGATTTGGTGACCTTGTTCTTGCTTAGTTCGTTTAGCAAGGTCACGAATCTGTCATAAGTTCCTTCTAGAGACTCTCTAGCTCTGCCTTTAAATTCTTCATAATTGTTTAGTCAGTTGGAAATTTTGAGCTGGTTCCCAACCTTTGAACCCAACATCATCTTTTCTAGCTGATCCCACATCTCCTTGCCTGACGCTTTATAGCTGTCAATCTTTACATAGATTTTGTAACAACCACAAAAGACAACATAATTGGATAAAGTAAACTTAACTTGCCAAGACTGGTCCCAATTACAAAATTTCCAGTAACCCAATATAAATTTTAATATCCCATAAAATCTATTACAACCGAGAATACTAGAATCTAGAAAAGTAGAATTTCACTATGCCGCTTCTATGGTCCAAGCTCCTGATCCAAAATCTCTAACATTTTCCTTTCCCTTTTGAGGAGCCTATCGCATTCCTACTACCTGAAAATGGTTTTAGGAAAATAGAGACGAGGGTTAGACCGAATGGTCTAGTGAATTTCCAGCCTCGCCCGGTTATTAGTAAACAGAAGAGAAAAACATGCACAAGTTAACGAAAATTATAAATATATCGTACGCCACAAAATGCCGAAACGTTAAACCAATACCATCGCCTTTACTGTCATCAATTTACAGGACTACTCATCCTCGGGGCCCCCCCAGTAGATCCCCATATGGCCCCCCAGTAGATGCCATTTTCCGTGTGCGAGGAAACGAATTCCATACACTCGAATCAACCATCCCCGATGGTTAGTAGTTGACTAAAGCAACAAACAATCACGACAACATATGACTACAACATTACCAAGTACGTGCGGAAATTATTCGACGATATACACTTTCGTGATATCAATGTTCTACTAACCAAACATGATTTATCGATTTCAAATCCGAAAATAGTAATTTCTATTAAATAGCATCTATTTCTGGTTAAAAAAAAATAGTTTAACATACACAAAGGTAAGGAAACTCACCTGGTGATAAACTTGGCACACCCCCAGATCCCAATCCCGGAAATTTGACTCCTACAAACAAATTGCATTTGAAACTAATTGAATGATTGGAACCAATAATAAAGCGTCTCTATATAACCACAGTTCTCGATAGACACAGGTCGATGGACACCGGTCGCTTAAGGGATACCGGTCGATAGAAATACCGGTCGACAGGGATACCGGTCGACAGGGATACCGGTCGACAGGGATACTGGACCGGTCGACAAGGATACCGGTCGACAGGGATATCGGTCAATAAGGGTACCGGTCGATGAACGACCGATATCACCGAATACTAACAGGTCGATTTGCAGGTTTTCGATTCCCTGTCGTTCTCAATAACACTCCCATTCTCCCTATTCAATTTATAAAACCCAAAATATTTACATATTTGCAACTTATTGATTATCTAACACCCCAATCCACAAGTCCCAATTTATAGCCGAGTCGAGAAAGAACAAATGAACTCAAATCCCCAAATCTTCCAATTGAAATATCGATAGAAGGAGAATAGGAATATAGATTAGATGCTTACCTTCCAAGATGAGTTTTCTCTGAATGTTTCCTTCCTACTTCAGATCAAGACTTAGGTCGACCTCCCCTTTTCTCCCTCCTTGAAGTCGCCGCACACACAGAAATACCCCAAAACACATACACTGCATTAATTCATCTCAAGCAAGAAATGGGTAAAGCCTAGGGTTTTAGCCCAACTTGGTCCCATTAAGGGTTATTCATACCAAGGCCCGACCAACTTCTTATTTCTCCTCAATCTTTGATCTTTAAAGTTGCTAATTAATTTGTCCCAAAATAAACGGGTGTTACAGATTTCGTTTGGAATTCCTTGTAGAATGTATGACTTTGATAATCTATCACCTTTTGCTCTCTTTAGGTTATCATCATCGAGCTCATGATACTTAAATTCATACTGTGTCGGCACAGTTCCAACCATACGAGTCGTCGTAACTGGTTTTATAATCCCTTCTTCTATCGATTTCCTGATGAATTCACCCAACTCATGTCTTTCGATAAAGTTCAGGAACCGATCTTTCCACTGTTCGTATTCTCCTCTAAAGAGAACTGGTGGCTTGGTATCAGTTCCGATCGCAAGGGCTTCTCTGGATGTCATTCTGATTTAATTCTGGTATAGGAGTAAAACAAACTTTGCGTTTTGAGAAGGTGGCGCAAATGAGGTTTGCGCTAGTGGTGATTGGCGCAAAGGATGGTTTGCGCTAACAAGCTTTGGCGCAAAATATGTTTTCAAGGAACGTTGGAGAAAGCTGAGGTTTGAGGTTTGCGCTAACTGAGGTTTGCGCTTCGAGAGGGTCGCGCGAATTGAGGTTTGCGCTACGCGAGGGTCGCGCGAACTGAGGTTTGCGCTACGTGAGGCTGACACGAAGGTGACTTCGAGGATCGTTGGCACAAGATGAGGTTTGCGTGAAGTAAGGTTTGCGCTTCAAGGAGTTGGCGCAAATGAGACGTTTTTCGTGAAGAGTTGATCGCGAGATTTGAGGTTTTCGTGAGCTGTTGGTGGCACAAAGTGGACTTTGCGTGATCAGTTGGTGGCGCAAAGTGGGCTTTGCGTGAATAGTTGGTGGCGCAAAGTGGGTCGCGCAAAGTTCAACTTGCGTAAGTTCGTCCCTGTGACTTCGAATTTCAACTAAAAACCTGTTTTTCCATGATTAGCAGTACCAAACTCTAGCAAGATGGCTACAAACTCAATCTAGAACAGATTGTTACCACTCAATCTCAATAAAACTTACTTTTAAAAAAAAATCGATGGCATAGTGACTTTAAAAAGTCGACTGTTTTATCACTAATATCCCAAATTGGAACTCGATTTAAGCTCTATTCTGAAAACAAACTACAACAACTCGATCTAGCACACCTATCGATCACAACCTGATCGATTTCTAACCCAAAAACACACTAAAACTCGAAAATGATTTTGAAAGAGAAGAACACAGAGTCGAGTTTTGAAAGACTTGATTTGAATCTAAAATCAGGCTCTGATACCAATTGTCGGTCCACAATGCTATCAAGTTCTTATCAAACAACACATAAACGATTACCAACCTGTTTGATTAATAATAAACTATTACAGGATTGATCGATTTCAGCTCTCGATGTGTTCTTTCTGTTTTTCACCTTTTTTGTGTGTGTGAATATGATCTAATATTTTCTAAGTATCTTCTCAAACACACTACCAAACTAATATCTAAACTTAGATATTTAACTATAACTAATATCTAGATATTATCTAGATATTATCTAACACCTAATTTCTAACATAATAAGTAACTAACTAAACTAATATATAACATAACTAGATATTTAAACTAATTATTAGAATTACAATAAACAATAAAAAACAACTTTGACATTTATTACAAATGACATTAAACTATTGTTAAGAGTCGACTTTTCGGCATTAGCTTTAGATTAGATGATCTTGAATCCAATAGATATGTGATCTAACAATCTCCCCCTTTGGATCAAGATCATTACTAAAAATATTTTAGCAATTCAGTCTTCTTCTTCAGCTCAGAAGATGCAATCTCTTTCTCTAGCTCAGAATGCTTTAGTAAAGTATCTTCAAAGAAAATTTATCTGAAATCAGTATGTCTTCAGAATACTTTGATCTCGCATTTCTTTGTTAGCTTTTCTCTTCTTTCACCTTGTGATGTAATGGACATTTCTTCATGCTTTAGAAGTTTTACAACTAACATAACTATATCAAAACAATTTTCTTTATTTGAATTCAATACAATTAATTCACTAAATTTAGTAATAATAATAAAAAAACATATATATTTAATTTATGAACATTAAATAGTTTAAATTTATGTTTTACTTGCAAAACATTTTATTCAAAAAATGCACACACACAAAAAGGTAACATTTTATTCATTCATCCATTCAAAAAATAAAAATGAAAATAAAAAAAATAAAAAAAGCATAATTAGTTATTTTATAAATATAAAAGCGGTTTAAGGAGTCCAGCAACAACATTAGCCAGTATCGGGTGTACCGGGAATCTGCAAACATTGACCATGGGTCCAACCACGTGGGGTGCAATATTCTATGCAAAATGCATCCCCTAATCCCATTTTGCACACCATATTTGAACAATATTTTTTACCATCCCATTCTGGCTCAATTATACCTGCAAAATTTTTGAATTAAAATCGTTCTTCAATGATATCCAATTAATACAACCGACTTAATCCAAACATTTGTATGGATCAGATTTGGATCGATTGTCAAAGTTCAACATCCATTCAATGGTTAAATCAGATTGGATCAGTCCAGTCCAAGTCTGTTGGATGTGAACCAATGAACATCAAACGATTGTTAGGAACAAAGCAGGGGGGTCCCGTGCACCCGCTCAAGTTCGTTTCGTAGGGTCGGGTCAGATCGGGGTTAAAAACAGGAAACCCAATCGGGTTCGGGTAGGGAAACCCATCCCCCGAATAGCACAAATGGGTAAGTAGAGTAATCGGGTTTCGGGGTACTTTCGGGTCGGGGGGGTCAGGTTTCTGTAAAAAAATATTTCTACCTTTCACCTTTCTGTTTGACTGTTCTGCTCGAATGTTTCACTTTTTGACTTTCTGACTTTCTGCATATAAGCATATTATATATGGATTATTAATATATCATACATTCATATATGTGAGGCGTAAACTGTGAAGATGAAATATGAATTCAGAGTTGTAGACATTCAATTAAGTATAATTTAATATGGACTAGGGTCTAGGGTGGGTGATTTCGTCTAGGCCCTTGACTAGGAACTAGGAAATAGGTGTAGGTAGGAGGTGACTCAACACTTTTGAGTCTTTTAACTGTTGGACACTTGGACACTATTACTAACAATATGTTAAGAATCAATATGGTCCATACTCCATGCTCCATACGCATCATACATTCATATAATCATACCCATAAAGTATAATTGTATAAAACATTAAACAAAATAATAAAACAAACTCCATCCATAAAGTAATAAAGTGATAATAAATTAATGATCAAACTCTAAAGTTCAAAGTTGCAATTATCAACTATCAAAATATAAAACAAATAGTAATTATTATCTATAAATGCCTATTCAAGGATCTATTTATTTAATTCTTCAAATTCAAAGTGGCAAGGACCAAAACTCCATCGATATAAAAATCGGTTGTTGTTCTTCCTCTAAGCATCATCTAGATCAACTGTTGGAATAGATTCCCCATGGTCAGAAACAAAATTTGAACTTCCAATTCTCATATTTGCCAATTCTGCATAAATAGGAACAAACTAAAATCACGATATAAATTCATAAATACACAAATTCAATTATATACTAACATAATTAATGTCGTACCTTTATCAAACTTGTAACAACTCGTCCCACATTGGTAGAAAATTGGATTTGGGAGCTCCTTATAAGCTCCAAGTTATGGGGTACCAATAACTTCCACCATGGTTTTAAGTTGGACTCGAAGTTATTGGGTCTGTTGCTTTGGGCTTTGGGGTGTTACAAATGGTATCAGAGCCGCTTCTTGTACCATCGGGATGGTGGGGCAAACCTCATCGGGTATGATGAGTCCTCGAGAGGGGGTGTTTGTAACATCTTAGGCGAATCCCACATCGCCGATTACAAGGAGGAAGATTCTGGGCAGGCCTGACGAGGACGTCAGGAGTTTAAGTGAGGGAGTTTGTAACAACTCGTCCCACATTGGTAGAAAATTGGATTTGGGAGCTCCTTATAATCTCCAAGTTATGGGCTACCAATAACTTCCACCATGGTTTTAAGTTGAACTCGAAGTTATTGGGTCAGCCTGTTGCTTTGCGTTCCCATCATTCTACCAAGTTTTGGGAAAATAGGCTGATGCAAAAGTGATTTGTTAAAAATTTTATGCCATAACGTTTTGATTAAAGAAGGAAAAGTTAAAAGTTAAAAATGGTGAAGTTCTCTTTTGGAGCTGTACAAACATTTATTTCATGTGTTTGGGGTACCGAAATTTATTTTCATGTTCATAGTGTGAATTTTTCTACACACCTTTTGTTACTGTGTTACCTACGTAAATATCGATCAAAAGAATTTTGTAAATGGTTTTATATATGTAGCGCCGGTGATTAATTTTCAACCTCGAGTGATCGGTAGTGGATTTTACTACACGACCAATTATTGTTATAAATTGTACGTATTTAAATTTTTTGTAAAAGTTTAAATTGGCATAGCGACTAAAAACCTTGAACTCATTAGGCCTATAGATTTAAACCCCTGTTGTGAGAGAAATTGTAATTAGGGACTAATGGAGTTCTTGGGATTTGAAGCGTCGGATGATCCGACTTGCGATCAGCCTTGAATTGTGGGTTTCAGTTTGAATTGGTACGCGCATGTGTAATGGAAATAGTAGATTTGTGTCTCCCCAGATATTTAAAGGAGTGATTTTATACTTCGGTAATCATGCGGGATAAGGTCTTGTGTGATTAACTGTGCTTAAATTGAGTTCGATTTGGTGGGTTGCTCGCCGGTGTGACATCATGGTATATGTTGATGGTGTACCATCTTAGTGGGTTCCGTGATCAAAGGAAATTCTTACGGTCCGTTTGTTAGAAATGTTAGAATTGGAATTTTAGCACTCTGTTAGGTGTCAACCCTAGTGCGACCATCCTTCTGGAATGAAATATTGCGCGGGATGTCCACGTTTTCGAGGTCACCGTTTAGTCCTAGGCGTCGACTTGTTTTCTTGGAATCAATGGATCTGGGAATGTTTGGGATGTATCCCGGTTGGATCGTGGGAAATATTGACCTTTTGGTGATGGAATTTAAAAGAAGGATAGACGGTGATGATTAAGTACCGATGTGTATAAGCTTTTCCATGGTGATAAAGGTTGTATTAGAGGATTATTGTGAGGATGGGGTTGGAACGGAGTTGAGAGTTAACCAAATCGACGCATTGATGCGCCTTGAGAGGTCAACTGGATCAACAATAGGAATAGATCAGTTGAAGTCTGAGGATTTTGCAAGTTTGGTTATGATCTTTGATGTTGGGTTCGGACCCGTGTAGGTCCGAAGGAAATTTTTCGGTGAGAAGTTGGGGTCACAAATTACCTGTAGGTGATAAATGTCATCCAAGGTTGGGAGACGACCGTAACCTTATGGGTAAAGGTTACTTCAGAGAGCTAAGTGTTCGCTCGGTTATGAGGGTAATGTGCCCTAGGGGGACGGCTGTCATGAGTATTAGTATAAGGGTCTTAGGAATGGTTCTGGCAAATGGATTAAAGACAATCTATCCAGCGGGCAATGATCCTTTGAGAAGAGTAGATTTCGAGGACAAAATCATTCCAAGGTTGGGAGGATTGTAACACCCGTAATTTTCGGTAAGTAATTGTCACCCGAACGTTTCTGTGACTTGTAAACAGTGGAGTTTCATTGGGAAATGTTTTGTTTAAAGCCCCTTAGAGTATTGGGGTTGTTGGCGTTGGAAAAGTCGGGTTTCGGGGCTCCGGAAAGGTCCCGCGACAATGCCTGGCGACTATGATAGTGTCATAGTCGCACTGTTACAGTCGCATGCAATGTACCGTGGCCTGAGGGGAGTTGGCGACATTGCCATGCGACAATGCCCTGAGCATTGTCGCTGGTCAATGTCGCACCAGGGCACCCAGCTGTTGTTAAGTCGCGAAAATTCAACCTTTTCTCATTCACTTTCATCCAAACTTCTTCTATTCTCTCCCAAAATCGTTTCCCTTCTTCTCCCTTCAAACCCAAACTCATATTTGACCCAAACCCTTGTATTTTATGAAGATAAAACATCACCAAGTGGTAGAATTGAAAAGCTATGGTCAAGGTTTCACCATCTCCATCTTCCTCTTCCTCATCAAGTCCAATGTGTGGGAGCTCGGGTTGAAGAGTTGGTATGGGTGTCCTCGGATAGTCTCATCACCTAGGATGGTAAGCCTCCTTGATTTAATGTTGTAAATGCTCCATTGATGGTTTCTTAGTGTTTGATTTCTCAAATCTCGGATTTGATGGTTTTGGGGAAACTAGGGTTTTAATCTCGTTGGGGATTTTAGTAAATAATGTTTGGGGAATGTTTCTAAACGGTTTGATATGTATAGATCTAGGTTTTGGAAGTCCTCGGCTTGAGGATTCAAGTGGCCTTCAAAAGAGCTCGTTGGGAAACCTAGATTTAGCCTAAATCTAGCAAGGTGAGTTCAAGTTGATTTGTGAAAACGATGTACATGCCAAAATGTCTATTTTAAAGTGTTTTACAAGAAATGGTTAACTGCTGATAAGTTTTGAGTATTTTGAAGTAAAATATGTTTTACTTGGTTATTTGTCAAAGTGTGAGTATTTTGATAAGTTTTCATATTTGGTAAACTTGGGTTGTGTTAACCTCTTAAAATGCTTATATTGGGTTTTGAACGTTTCAACAACTAAATAGCATGAATTACGTATTCTTGGTGATTTTGTACAAGTAAGATCTATTTTATGAGTTATACATCTTTGACGATTTTGTACAAATGAAGTCTATTTCATGTTATATGCATTTTGGTGTATTTGCATTTATAAATTCTTTGGAAAATCTTGGTCCCAATACGTGTTGAGTTTTGGGTTAATCACGTATTTGAGGTATGTGTCTTCATAAACGTTGTTTAAAGACATTTCTTTATTTGGGGAACGTTAATTGTCGGTCAAATGGATTTTGAGCATTTTAGCTCTCGGGGTCGACTTAAAGAGTATTGAGGACATTTGTCCGGTTCTAATGGCTCGATCTAGAGTCCAAGTTACAAATTACATCTTGATGCATTTTATTGCTTGTTATTGATAATTACAGACTCGTGTGCTTTAGTCATTCAGGTGTAGTCATGTAATCTTAGACTGCGTTGCATTGGATCCATAGGCACGTAAGTCAGTCTTATTTGATGGTCAATTGGGTGGTACGGGGTTGGATTCCGGGACTCATGGTTTATGACCTTGTCTTTACGAGTAGACACTAGGAGGGTGGAGCCCGGTTGAGCTATTATGACTGTGGGTAGTCCTCTGATGGGCGTTTGGGGCCTTCGTTGTGTGGGGCAATGCCTTCGTTGTATCCCCTGTGTGCCGAGCCTTTGGCGATAATTCCGGTGGTATTCGCTAAGGTCAGCTGTCTCTTTGGGTGAAACTTTTCAAGAGGTCGTATGGGCACTTGGGCTAACGAATCGTGAAGTGTCATACGATCAACGTTGTTTGAGTGGCATATTTTTGTGTTCCTCCGCTCTCAACGGATACGGGTATCCCCCGATGTCGGCCCGCTGTATTTTGGATATTTTATTGTCCATGCTTTAATATTTGGATTTTATTTCATTTCATGGTCGCGTGAATATTAAGTTTCAGTTCCATGTTTTAATGGCGTATCATATTTATATGGATTGTTTTCCATTATTTAAGGGTCGAGTATTATGTCCCACCCGAGTTTTGGGTGTTTTGGGATATGAAGTATTATTTACATTTTCACAAATTTGAGTATCGAACTATGACCCCGTTTTGGGTGAGTTACGAGTTGCATCGTTTTATAAGAAATGTGTGTTTGGGAGCATTGTCTTTAAAAGTACATATTATGGGAAAAGGTGTCGTTTCCATTTTAAAGTATAATATTTCGAAAGATCTTGCTTTAAATTGAATTCCTTTCTTTTAAAAATATATTCATTCATGTTAAAACTCTTAAGCTCACTAGGCGTTAAGCCTAACCTTTTTATTTGTCGGCATGTGCATCAGTTCTTGTCGGGGGTTCGGTTCTAGCAAGTGCTATGAGGAGTTGAGTCTTAGCTTTATACAAGAGTAAGTAGTTGGTGAAGTCTTCCATAGTTTGGAGATAGTGACCATTATTGGGTTTAGTAACACCTGTCCTTTTCATAGATGGTATGTATAGGATGAATGTGTGTATTGAGGTTAATTCTCAAATTGCGTCTGTAGTCAAAGTAATTATTGATGTATTTAGAATTTTTTTAATAAGTTGCTATCTTCAGATTTTAGGGTGTTACAAGTATATCTCTAGCCACTTTTGCAAGAATAGGAAACCTTTCACTGTTAACCTTCCACCATCTTAAAATGTCAAAATCGTTTGTATCATCTATGGTGGATTCGCTTAGATAAACTTCAAGTTCAGTCTGTTTATTGAGTGAGGCCCCACTTTCCATCTTTTGTTTCTTCAGCTGACTTTTCAATCTAGATTGTACTCTTCCAACCGGAACATTCTCACATGAAACAGGGGGAGGAGGCATCGTACTAGTAGTAGATGATTCAGAATATGTTGAAACATACTCTTGAAATAACATATCTAGTTTAGACTTTACCTTCTCGAAACATGCCTTACCTTGGTCGTCACCATACATTTGATTTAGCTGGATTTGCATGTACTCAACCTTGTCTTTTGGATCAAATATGTTGGCAAAAAATATTATAAAATTCATCTTCACTGGATCACCCCAATATTTATTAAACTTCTCTTTCATTTTAGCACCCATAGCCTGTTCATAAATCATAAATAAAAAAGTAAATATAAGTAAATGTTAATATTGAAGTAATGAAGTTGATTTAAAATTTAAAAATAAAGGAAATAGACATACCTCTTCAATGTATGATTTGGATTGTAACATATCGGCAATAATGCAACTCAAATCAGAAATCTCGGATAAGAAAGAATTGGAAGTGACATAAAGCGAGCCAGAAATTTTGATAGTCATCTCATAAAATGTCTTCAAAAAGATCACTAAGCTCTCAACAGATAACCAATCAAGATTTGAAGGCACCGAATTACCGGCCCAATTCCAAAGTGAACGTGTTGTCACTACTCTCATATGTTTCAAACATTTGTCTGTAAGCTATTGCAGTTCGAAGCATCATATAGGTGGAGTTCCATCTAGTTGGAACATCAAGACATAAAGAACTTTTTTCTTTCACTTCAATCAAGTCTGCATATTCTCTAAATTTATGCAATCTAGATGGAGAACCCCTCACCCACCTCATGCAATCTCTAATCTTCTTAATTGATGCATCTGCTAATTTCAACCCATCTTGTACAACCAAATTTAGAATATGAGCAATGCATCTCATATGTATGTACTCAGCCCTTGTAGAAGAACCACCCCAACTCACCAACTTGTTTTTCAAAAACCCAATGGCAACATCATTGCTTGACGCATTGTCAACTGTGATAGTGAAAATATTTATATTTTAAATTGATTTTTAATAATATATTTATATTTTATACCTCCTACAACAACAATCCAAAATCCAAAATATGATTTTGAATTGATTTTTAAAAATCCCTCACGCCACCTACAACAACAATCCAAAATCTGATTTTGAATTGATTTTTAATAATATATTTATATTTTATACTCTTATAATTATTTAGTTAATTTACTTTATACCTTTTATTTTTCTAATTTTCATTTTACACCATCACCATATTAACACATATAATCGTATATTAACTAAAATACGATAAAAAAATACGTTTTAATTTTAACAAGTTACACCATTACAATCGTCTCTTCGATACCTTCGAAATGAGTCCAATATTGAATATTTTTGGATTTAATTATTTTATTATATGTTAAAAATATGTTAAAAAATACGTTAAGAAAATCGATATATATGTATATATATAATGAAAACAAAATAATATGTGATCTGTAGCAAAACACAATTTTTTAAACAATGTTTTCCTAACGAACGATTTATTTCCTTTCAAAACGAACTATTAATTTCGGGATTTCATTTCAAACTCTCTCCCTCCCTCTCTCTATGGGCGATGGAAATTGTGGATTTCGAGCCATATCTAAAAGTTTTTAGAATAATAATGATATTAAAACTAAACCAGATATAATAATCAGAAAGTGGCAAATTAGATTGAAGAACAATTGTTGTAGCTATTTGGGTAAAAAAAAGAATAAACATATTCATACGTTTCAAAAGTGGCAAATGAAAAATATTGTTATTAGTAAAATACGTTTAAACATATTCATTGTATATTAACTAAAATACGTTTAAAAAAAATACTTTTAATTTTAACAAGTTATGTCATTATAATTGTGGATATCACAAATGTCGATTATTTTGGGATATCACATGTGAGGGGGAGGGGTGGGGTTTTTGGCAGGGGGTAGGGAAAGAATTTCCCTATATATAAAGTACACCTCTCTCTCTAGTCTCAATTATAGTATATATATATATATATATATATATATATATATGTATTATATATATATATAGGGTTGGGTTCACGTGAGACCAACCTGTTTTCGTGAGACCGGTGAGACCAAGAATTTGCACTTGAAACTTCACAGCAAAACACTGTGAAGGTAAAAAAATCCGAAACTTCACAATGTTTTGTTGTGAAGGTTTTTACCTTCACAGTGTTTGTTGTGAAGGTTCAAGTGTAAATTTTTGGTCTCACGAGTCTCACGAAAACAGGTTGGTCTCACGTGATCCCAAGTCTCTCTCTTTCTCTCTCTCTCTCTCTCTCTCTCTCTCTCTCTCTCTCTCTATATATATATATATATATATATATATATATATATATATATCTTTACTTACTGCAAATTTCAAACACAAGAAATCATCAAATCAACGTGTGCTCTTCTCTCTCCTCTCTCTAGTCTCTTTCTCTCTCAAATCTCAATGTACTCATACTTACTACTCAACCTCTCAACAGTCAACATGGTCTAATCATACATGAAACAAAAAACAAACGAGAAGAGATATCGTGTTACTAAACACCAGGGACGGACTTGAAGAGGAGCATACGGTGGCACGTGCCACCGTATTAACTCTCTGTCGAAAGGTTTAAAATTTTGAGTTTATGAAAGGTGCAACCGTATCGTTTTAAAAAGTGTCACCGTATCGTTTTAAAATGTGTCACCGTATGATATTCAAAAGTTCAAGAAGGTGCAACCGTACCTTGTAATCGACCAAAAAACAAAAAAGAACTCTTGAAATCAACCCAAAAAACCGAAAAAGTTCCTCGAAATTGAAAAAAAAAAACGTAAAAATTCCTCGAAATCAAACAAAAAAACTATAAAAATCCCTCGAAACGGTGGAATTAGGCTAAAAACAAACCGGGCGATATTGAACGTCGGTAATAGGTCGATAAAAATGGTGTTTTTTGTAATTATTTTTTTATCTATATTATATAGTGTCACCGTATGAAAAAATTTCTGGTTTCGTCCTTGCTAAACACAAAAGTAGATCCGATCAACCGAACCAGAGAGAGAGGAGAAGGAGATACCATGTTGTAGCTGTCTTGTAGGCTTGTGTTGTGGTGCTGATGTGCGATGGTGGACTGTGGAGGTGCCAAGGTGAACGTGGACCGATGGCCTGCCGCCGGCGTGGGATGGACAATTAACCAAAGGAGAAGATTACAATTTACAGCAGTCGACAGAGAATGAAAGTTGAATATATTATGAAGGTCCTTTGAAATCTTTCATCTTAAGTTGAATATATATGACGATTGACGACGATGAATGGAAATATTAAATATGGAATCAAATCATAACTGTATCATGCGTGTTTAGGGTTACCTCATACCTGTTTCAAGAAAATAGGAAAAATAAATTATGTATACCTTGTCGGGTTTCGGACGGGTTCGGGCCTGGGTTTTGAATACCCACCCCGACCCTTCTAAATGTTTCGGATAATCGGGTTTCGGGGGTCGGGTAACATCGGGTAGTATGGGTCGGGGGTTTTCGGTTCGGTTTTTCGGGTACTTCGGGTTGGAGCGGGTTTTACACAGGGGTGCTTCGTGAGATATACGTTTTTGAGGGGTGAAAGGTGCACAAGTCCCAAAAAAAACAAAATTTACTCTCGAAATCAACCAAAAATTTGAAAAAATCTCTTGAATCAACATAAAAAAAACCAAAAAAGGCTATCAAATCAACACAAAAACTTAAAAAAATGCTTCAAAATCAACCAAAAACATAAAAAGTCCCCCAACAGGGGAATTCGGCTAAAAATACATCGACAACAATTTCTTAAGTTTTTCGTTTGTGCACCCGCTCACTTAAAATTATGGGTCCGCCACCGGAGCAAAGCATATGGTTTTTCTTTAAAATAAGTTTTTCATTTGGGTTTAAATATATGTGATGGTTGACTCAGACGTTGAAAATTTAATTGGTTAAAAATCAGATATAACAAATATATATATATATATATATATGTATATATGTGTATATAGGCCAAGGATAATTTGCAACCCACGTAAATCTTACAACCCATGCAACCCACATCTTAACCGTTGGATTAGTGATAAGCGGTTATTTTATTTTTATTTTTATGTTTTTTTAATTGAAAATATTGGGCCCACATTTATTGTAACCGTGCGATGCAGCCGAATGTAAACAAGTTTTCCCGAAAAATGTCATTCATGTAAACAAGTACCATATTGAATAACAACAAGTTCATCAGAACTGACCAACCTCCATCAATCAGGGATAATGTATGAATGATCAAAATTGATATAAATATTTGACTTGCTTTTTTTAATTTCGATACAACATACTGTATCTAAGATACCTCAAAGACGGGCCAAAACCTTAAAGAAACCAATTTTTGCCATCGCTCGTTGTTGATCCATCCATCTGGTGCACGTGTATCCAACAGTCCCAACTGAAATCAACCAACATACGATGAATTTATATGACTTTAGATATCATCAACAAAATGCTAACATGGCATCTAGTCCAAGGTATTCTGATGATCTGATCAACATAAGAGTTTGGAACTATTACTTCAAAAGATCCCCTAATCTGTGTGTGGCTGTTTCAAATACACTAACTTTTTTGTGGGTAATTTAAAGATATACTCATCCATGTAATCAACAACCTATTTATACAACAAGATATCAATATATTTCTTATGTCAAAAAATTAAGAAAGTGAGATAGCAAACAAACAAACAAACATTAGCACGCTTTGTTGTGCATCCAATTTGAAAAGGCCTTAATGGCTAGTGCAATGTTTTTAAGAAGAAACATAAAAACTTTAAAAAGTATGCACATACCCTATTAGTTGAACCAAAGGTCACGACCAACATACCATAAAATTGAGGACTTTGTATTTTCAATACCACAATTTTTGTTCAAACAATCCTAAAACAGTTGATATATTATAGTTTTATGTGGTTTTTTACTAATTGGACTCACACCATCACAAGTAATTATATGAATCTATCAAGAAAGTGAAGCTAGATGCTTCAAACTATATTGAAAATTCGAAATCCGATCTCTAGGGGGATTTGCTCAGTGATATTAAATACAGTCCAATGCTTACCAGTCACTAAAATAGTAACACAATACTCCAAGCTGTAAGTAATTAGTAAGACCTCAATTTTTTAGGTCAAACACGATTTGGCAATAAATTATACTATCAAAGATCAATTCAAGGACCTCAATATCTAAGTAATAATACGTAAAATCTGTAACACCCCGGATTCTAAGAACCCATGTATTATTCTTCCCACTTTGGGACCTTCTATATGTTGGGATTTATTAGTTTAATATCGAGTTTGTCAGATTTAAGCATCGTGGGTTGAAAAGCATCCAAATTTAAAAAGTTTGGACTGATCGCGATTATGTCCGCAAGAGTGACAGAATGTCACAATCGCGAAGGGCACTATCGCCGGGGGTCGTATGCTCTCGGTACAATCCTCGCGATTGTGCCATGCGAGAGTAACATGGTCACAATCGTGGGGCACTATCGCCCCGTTTGTACCAAGAGCGGGGGAGGCTGGCACGACCTTGCCCGCGAGAGTGACAAGTGTCACTCTCGCCGTGTCACTATCGCCGACGGGTGTTTTAGGTATAAAAAGCCAAGTCGCGAATTCTAGGTCATTTATCGGAGCTATTAGGCCGATTTTCTCTCTGGTTTTTGGGTAAGTCTTTCCTCCTAGTTTCCTTCATCATTAATGTTTCCATCTACCACCACCTTTGAGTATTTATGAATCCTTCCTAGGTATTGTGGAGCTTAAGTGGGAGTGTTCAAGTTATCTTATCTCAAGTCTTCACTCTCTTCATTTCTAGGGTTTAGTTTTCTTTTAAGAAAAATACCCAGGTGAGTTCATCCACTCTTATAAAACTATATACATGTCAAATGTGGGTTTTAAATGCCTAAACATCTCCTTTTTATATATTTGATTTGTGGGTTTTGTACCAAGTCTAACTTTTGGAGATTTTAGGGTTTATGATAATTTTATAAAATATGATTATGTGAGCTTGTTGATGTTACTATTAACCTACCTTTACTTGGGAAAATGTATTTCAAAAGATGGCTCTATTCATGTATCACTCATGGGTTTTAGAAATGATATTCTTGTGGTTAACTACTGATAAGTTTGTATTTGGGAAATTATCATGTTTAAAGAGTATGGCTTATAATAGTCATTTATGTTTCAACCAACGATCGTTCGGTGAAGAATGGAAATTGTCTTGGGGAAAATCATTCTTTAGGTCCTTATGCATAATTACATTTGTTGAAATATTCGTTGGGCACTGTGAGCATTATTTGGCTTATTTGTTGCATTTGGGAGTCATGACCCCGTAAGTTGCTATATTATTGTTCCGGCGATGGGACGAATAGTTTTTCACGTCGATGCACGTTAGGCATCGGATTGGGTTATAAGTCCTTCGTGCTCAAATATTACGATATTGGATGAGGAGCTCGACGTAAGGACCCCTCGGGGTTGAACTTGAGTTTTCGTGGGTGTACGTTTAAATCCACTGAGCCTGACATCCCTTGCGTGTACTTTATTTGTTTATTGGCTTTACTGACTCATCGAATGGCTTACTTTTGTGTTCCGTCATTTGTGTTAGTAAGCGGGTCTCCCCCGTTAACCCAAGAGGTACTTGCTACATTTCAAAGAGTAATATTTCTATTATTACCATTATTATTGAAGTACAAAAGAACTCCTTTACTCACTTTTACGTTTGATTATTTAACTGCAAATGTTTGATCTCAATAGGCTTTGGCCTAACACTTTTTCTTAAAATGACATGTATAACAGGTCAGGTTTTCGGTGGGGTTCGTCGGGACTGAATGGATAGCTTTGGGACCAAGAGCGGTCTTTTTGGGATATGTATAGACCGACATTTTGGATAGCTGACATTTTTGGAAGGATAGCAACACCCGATATTAATCTTCCTTATTTAAGTTAGATTATTAGGTTTTTAGTGTATTCTTCATTTGTTTAATTGTAAAAGTTATAGCTTGTTTCCCCGTTCTATCGGGATGATACTTTGGGGTTGTTTGCAGCAGGTCTTTATATATAACCAGGTTTACCAATTTATAGCCGTCATATTGTAGAATTTTTGAATTTTTATTCCACTAAATTTTAGGATGTTACAAGTTGGTATCAGAGCATTAGTTTAAGTGAACTAGGTATGGATGTAGGGTACCTAGACTTAAGTTGTGAAATTAGGCAATGATGGTGTGAGATTGGGTAGAAATCTTAAGATAAGATGGTCTTAGAGTCGACGGAAGCTACACAAATTCAGAGTTATGGTGATGGGAATGAAAATTTTTATGTATCGCATGTTCATAATTTCGCCTAGCTAACGTTATTATGAAGATGTTTTACGTGATTATGCTTGTTTTCCGTTGTTATGATAATTAATGAAGGTGGTAGTACGTTTCCTTGTTTTTTTTCTGTTCATCCTCATCTTACCTGTATTCTCATGTGTGTGGCAGACTATGGTTAATACGCGTAATCGGCTAGAACGGCAGGATATGGCGGCATCTACGACCGATCAAATGAGAGTAACAAATAATGACTTGCCCCCACCTTTTATAAACGCGTTGGGTGGAGGACCGGAGCAAATACCTCAATGTACCCTAGCTGCAACTCATCCGATCATGGAAGAAGTAACTCCGGAGACTAGAATGATGGAGTGGATGATGCAAGCGATGAATGCAACTATGGCTCAACAGCAAGAAGCATTCCTGAAACTCTTGGATGATCGAGATGCCAACCACCGTAGGCCTGAGACGGTGGCGGAAAACGTAATTATGGCGGGATATGGAGGTACGGGACCCGTTGTCCCTTCTAATGAAACTCCACCTCCCGAAGTAAGGCAACCGCCTAAGGTTTGTACCTTCAAGGCATTCCTTGGATGCCGACCGCCGGAATTCAAGGGCACAGATGACCCGGTAGCCTGCATGAACTGGATAAGAGAAATGGAGCAGGCTTTCCGGTCAAGCGAGTGTGGGGAAAGTCAGAAAGCCGTGTTCGGATCCCAAACGTTGAGAGGGGCCGCCCTCACATGGTGGAATGTGTATTCCACTTCTATTGAAGCCACCGTGTTGTCTAAATTGAGCTGGGAGACCTTCAAGAAGAAGGTTATGGAGGAATTTTGTAACGAACGAGCTATGGATCGGATCATCGATGAGTTTCGGGGTTTGAGGAAAGGGAATTTGTCCGTGAAGGAATACAAAAAATCGTTTATAGACAAACTGGGCTTGGTGGGACATTTGGTCCCCACTGAGAAAGAGAAGATCAAGGCGTACATCAAGGGTTTGCCCACCGAGATGATGAACATGGTACGTGTATCAAAGGCCTCTACTCTTCGAGAGGCAATAGAAGAGGCGCAACTTGTGGAAGACTCGTACGACTCGAATAAGGTGGAGAGGAGCGGAGTAGTCGAGAAAAGGAAGTGGGAAGGGGGTCCCACATCTTCAAAGAGGCCAAACCATTTCAACAACAATCAACGGGGGAATGGTCTAAGACGGGATTCCTCGTGGTGTCCTAAATGCCGAAGTAAGCACATCGGCCCTTGCAATTCGGGGTACAATCCGTGTTTTAAATGTGGTAAACTCGGCCACCATTTTAGTGAATGTTCAATCAAAGGACGAGTTTGTTTCGAGTGTAAAGATCCGGGTCATATCAGAAGTGAATGCCCGAAGGCAACGACGAGTTTTAGCGGAGGCAAGAAGTTGGACACTCCTAAAGCAACCGGGAGAGCCTTTCAGATGACCACCGAGGAGGCGAAGGCATCAACGGACGTAGTGTCGGGTACGTTTCTCCTAAACTCCGTACCTACGCGTGTACTATTTGACTCGGGAGCTAGTTTTTTGTTTGTATCAAGTTCGTTTTGCCCAAAACTATCCATGCCCACTACTAGTGTAGAAGATGCGTTAGTAGTAGAGCTAGCGGATGGTAATCAAGTAGTGATTCAGGATATTCTAAGAAATTGCAAGCTTGAAATCAAAGGGAGAGAATTCCCGATTGATCTAATGCCTATGGTCATCGGGGGATTTGATGTAGTAGTCGGTATGGATTGGTTGTCGACTAACCATGCGAAAATTCTTTGTGCTAAAAAGTTGATCCGAATTCTGGGTTCGGATGGTCATGCGGTGACCGTGTATGGTGAGAGGCGGAAGGGTGAGGTTGCAATCATTAGCATGGCGAAGGCACGAAAGTGTTTGTCGAAAGGATGCTCATCCTTTTTGGCATATGTGATAGATGCCAAACTTGAGAAGAAGAAGCTAGAAGATGTCGAGGTAGTGAGGGAGTTTCCCGACGTGTTCCCGGACGACCTGCCCGATTTACCACTCGACCGTCAGGTGGAGTTCAAATTGATCTGACACCGGGAGCGACTCCTATAGCCCGAGCTCCATACCGTTTGGCCCCGCCAGAGATGAAGGAAATGATGAGATAATTGCAAGATCTTTTGGAGAAGGGGTTCGTAAGACCGAGTTCCTCGCCTTGGGGAGCACCAGTCTTATTTGTGAAGAAGAAAGACGGTACTATGCGAATGTGTATCGACTATAGGGAGTTGAATAAGGTAACCGTGAAGAACAAATATCCACTCCCTAGGATTGATGATTTATTCGACCAACTTCAAGGAGTGGGTTGCTTTTCAAAGATCGATCTCCTTTCGGGTTATCATCAAGTGAAAGTCAAAGAGGAAGACATTCCTAAAACCTATTTTAAGACGCGTTATGGTCACTATGAATTCTTAGTGATGCCCTTCAGATTGAGGAACGCCCCAGCAGTGTTTATGGATTTAATGAATCACGTGTGCTGACCCTTTCTAGACAAGTCGGCCATCGTGTTCATTGATGACATTCTTATCTACTCGAAGGATGAAGTCGACCATGTGCGGCATCTTCGGGACGTCTTGGAAATCTTGAGGAAGGAGAAGCTCTATGCAAAGTTTTCCAAGCGAGAGTTTTGGTTGAAGGAAGTGCAGTTCTTGGGGCACGTAGTTTCGAAAGACGGAGTGAAGGTGGATCCGACCAAGATTGAAGCTATGGTGAATTGGGAACCTCCCAAAAGTCCATCCAAGATTCGAAGTTTTCTAGGCTTGGCGGGGTATTACCGAAGGTTCATAAAAGACTTCTCCAAGATTGCTTCTTCGTTGACGATGTTGACCAAGAAGAATGTCAAGTTTGTGTGGACCGATGAGCAAGAGAAAGCATTTAGGACGTTGCAAAGGAAATTATGTGAAGCTCCGATCTTATCCTTGCCGGAAGGATTGGAGGATTTTGTGGTCTTTAGCGATGTGTCCAAAATGGGACTAGGATGTGTACTAATGCAAAGAGGAAAAGTGATAGTGTACGCATCTAGGCAAATGAAGGTGCATGAGAAGAAATACACCACTCATGACTTGGAGTTGGCGGCGGTAGTGTTCGCATTAAAGTTATGGCGACATTACCTCTACGGCACAAAGTGTACCTTGTACACGGATCACAAGAGCTTGAAGTATGTTTTTGATCAGAAGGAACTCAACATGAGACAAAGAAGGTGGTTGGAACTACTTAAGGACTAGGACTGTGAATTACTCTACCACCCGGGTAAAGCAAACGTGGTGGCCGACGCCTTGAGCCGAAAAGAGTATAACGGGAGACTTCAAGCCAAGCTTACAAGAATCGAGTTGGTGTCGAGTCTCATGGAAAAGATCAAAGGGGCACAATCCGAAGCTCTAAAAGAAGAAAACCATAAGGATGAAGTGATGACCAAGCAACGGTTATTATTGACTGAAGATAGTCGAGGGATAAAATGCTTTAATGGTCGAGTTTGGGTACCGAAGCTTGGTGGCTGCTGAGAACTACTCTTAGAGGACGCGCACAAGTCCAAGTATTCTATCCACCCGGGAAGCACCAAGATGTATCGGGATTTGAAACTA
Source organism: Arctium minus (assembly GCA_954870635.1). Classification (NCBI taxonomy): domain Eukaryota; kingdom Viridiplantae; phylum Streptophyta; class Magnoliopsida; order Asterales; family Asteraceae; genus Arctium; species Arctium minus. The sequence goes on along the minus strand of OX941081.1, from coordinate 173,907,429 downwards.
CATTATTGGTGTCCAATTATGAAATTGGACGTGGCCCATTATGTAGAGCGATGCGTAACTTGTTCGCAAGTGAAGTCCGAGCATCAACGACCCTATGGGAGCCTTCAGTCACTTGAAATCCCCGAGTGGAAATGGGACAAGATCACCATGGATTTTGTGACCAAGTTACCGAAGACCTTGAAAGGGAACGATACTATTTGGGTTATTGTCGATCGGTTGATGAAGAGTGCCCACTTTATAGCAATGCGGGAAACCTTGCCAATGGATAAGTTGGCAACGATTTACATAGACGAAGTGGTCTCTAGACATGGTATACTCTTGTCGATAGTTTTCGATCGTGATAGTCGGTTTACGTCGAGGTTTTGGGGAGCGTTACACCAAGAGTTGGGTACACGAGTGAATTTGAGCACGACATATCACCCACAAACAGATGGACAAAGTGAAAGGACGATTCAAACGCTTGAAGACATGCTTAGATCATGCGTGATCGACTTTGGCGGTAGTTGGGATACCCATCTACCTTTGGTGGAATTTGCGTACAACAATAGTTACCATTCCAGCCTCGGGATGGTGCCATTTGAAGCTTTGTACGGGCGGAAGTGTAGAACCCCCGTGTGTTGGCTAGAGGCGGGGGAGAAGCAGTTTGCCTGCCCGAAAATTGTACAAGAGACGGCCGACAAAGTGAACGCAATTCGAGAACGGTTGAAAGCGGCACAAGATCGTCAGAAAAGTTACGCCAAAAAAAAGAGAAGACCGGTGGAGTTCCAAGTGGGGGACCGGGTAATGCTAAAGGTGTCTCCCTGGAAAGGCTTGATCCGGTTTGGGAAGCGTGGGGATCTAAGTCCCCGTTTCCTTGGGCCGTGTACTATTCTCGAGCGCATCGGACTCCAAGCTTACAAATTGGATTTACCACCGGAGATGGATGGGATTCACCCCACATTCCACGTGTGCTATCTACGGAAATGCTTAGCGGAGGAAGAAAGTGTTATTCCCTTGTCCGAAATTCGAGTAGAGGATAACCGTTGCATCGAAGAGCCCGAGTCCATTTTGGAAAGGGTAACCAAGAAGCTCCGAAATAAAGAAGTAGCGATGGTGAAGTTTCAATGGAAACACCACCGTGGCGCCAATGTAACTTGGGAGGCGGAAGAAGACATGAGGCGTAGTCGCATAGATACCCTCATTTGTTTAGTTAGTAGGATTTCGGGGACGAAATCATTCCCAAGTTGGGGAGGATTGTAACACCCCAGATTCTGATAACACATGTATTATTCTTCCTACTTTGGGACCTTCTATATGTTGGGATTTATTAGTTTAATATCGAGTTTGTCAGATTTAAGCATCGTGGGTTGAAAAGCATCCAAATTTAAAAAGTTTGGACTGATCGCGATTATGTCCGCAAGAGTGACAGAATGTCACAATCGCGAAGGGCACTATCGCCGGGGGTCGTATGCTCTCGGTACAATCCTCGCGATTGTGCCATGCGAGAGTAACATGGTCACAATCGTGGGGCACTATCGCCCCGTTTGTACCAAGAGCGGGGGAGGCTGGCACGACCTTGCCCGCGAGAGTGACAAGTGTCACTCTCGCCGTGTCACTATCGCCGACGGGTGTTTTAGGTATAAAAAGCCAAGTCGCGAATTCTAGGTCATTTATCGGAGCTATTAGGCCGATTTTCTCTCTGGTTTTTGGGTAAGTCTTTCCTCCTAGTTTCCTTCATCATTAATGTTTCCATCTACCACCACCTTTGAGTATTTATGAATCCTTCCTAGGTATTGTGGAGCTTAAGTGGGAGTGTTCAAGTTATCTTATCTCAAGTCTTCACTCTCTTCATTTCTAGGGTTTAGTTTTCTTTTAAGAAAAATACCCAGGTGAGTTCATCCACTCTTATAAAACTTTATACATGTCAAATGTGGGTTTTAAATGCCTAAACATCTCCTTTTTATATATTTGATTTGTGGGTTTTGTACCAAGTCTAACTTTTGGAGATTTTAGGGTTTATGATAATTTTATAAAATATGATTATGTGAGCTTGTTGATGTTACTATTAACCTACCTTTACTTGGGAAAATGTATTTCAAAAGATGGCTCTATTCATGTATCACTCATGGGTTTTAGAAATGATATTCTTGTGGTTAACTACTGATAAGTTTGTATTTGGGAAATTATCATGTTTAAAGAGTATGGCTTATAATAGTCATTTATGTTTCAACCAACGATCGTTCGGTGAAGAATGGAAATTGTCTTGGGGAAAATCATTCTTTAGGTCCTTATGCATAATTACATTTGTTGAAATATTCGTTGGGCACTGTGAGCATTATTTGGCTTATTTGTTGCATTTGGGAGTCATGACCCCGTAAGTTGCTATATTATTGTTCCGGCGATGGGACGAATAGTTTTTCACGTCGATGCACGTTAGGCATCGGATTGGGTTATAAGTCCTTCGTGCTCAAATATTACGATATTGGATGAGGAGCTCGACGTAAGGACCCCTCGGGGTTGAACTTGAGTTTTCGTGGGTGTACGTTTAAATCCACTGAGCCTGACATCCCTTGCGTGTACTTTATTTGTTTATTGGCTTTACTGACTCATCGAATGGCTTACTTTTGTGTTCCGTCATTTGTGTTAGTAAGCGGGTCTCCCCCGTTAACCCAAGAGGTACTTGCTACATTTCAAAGAGTAATATTGCTATTATTACCATTATTATTGAAGTACAAAGGAACTCCTTTACTCACTTTTAGGTTTGATTATTTAACTGCAAATGTTTGATCTCACTAGGCTTTGTTCTAACACTTTTTCTTAAAATGACATGTATAACAGGTCAGGTTTTCGGTGGGGTTCGTCGGGACTGAATGGATAGCTTTGGGACCAAGAGCGGTCTTTTTGGGATATGTATAGACCGACATTTTGGATAGCTAACATTTTTGGAAGGATAGCAACACCCGATATTAATCTTCCTTATTTAAGTTAGATTATTAGGTTGTTAGTGTATTCTTCATTTGTTTAATTGTAAAAGTTATAGCTTGTTTCCCCGTTCTATCGGGATGATACTTTGGGGTTGTTTGCAGCAGGTCTTTATATATAACCAGGTTTACCAATTTATAGCCATCATATTGCAGAATTTTTGAATTTTTATTCCACTAAATTTTAGGGTGTTACAAAATCCTTGGTCATTTATCATATACGCATGTCGTTTTGACATTCTAGGAGAAAATGATCAATATACCCTATACCCTAGTGGGCTATACCTTTGAGTAAAAAGATCCGCATAGCTCAGGAGCCCTATACCATCTTGCTGCAACATAATCCTGCAATGTATTAAAAAAACGTGTTATTTCAATGTGCATTGTAGAAAGGAATTCAGATAACAAAAGACATAATGGATAATTAGTAAATAAATGACCTACCGTCCATAATATTGTTGTTGGGGTATCAGTAAATGCAGCCCTTGCTAGTCCAAAATCGCATATCTTGAGTTTGCAATTTGCATTTGCTAATATGTTCTTTGGCTTGAGATCTCGATGGTACACGTTTGCTGATTTCATTGAATTTACATCAATTTTTGGTTCCAAAAAAAATAGTTTACCAGAAAGAAATATGTTTAATGTCTTGAATGACTCATCCATTAAGTAGAAATCCCCACTAACAAAATCACATCACAGGCAATCTAAAACAGTTACCTGTATGCATATATTTCAAAGCCCGTAGCATTTGCTAGAGGAAAAACCGATGGTTCTCATGTGTCAAGTCATCGTTGGCCTTTATAACTTGGTGAAGATCAGATGCCATTAGTTCAAATACCACGTAAATATCTTTAAATTCCCGTCTTGATGGTGGCAACATGATCCGCTTAATTTCAACATTATCAGGATGACGTAAAAGCCTAAGCAACTTAATCTCACGAATAAGAGACTCTGTTATAGCCATTTCTATACATTGAATGTTGCAAAATTTGAATAGCATCAGATGAATGTTCAAAAATGTTGGTTATTTTCTTTATCGCAACCTTCTCCCCAGTCTGTGTGTCAACGGCTGCACAAACGACTCCATAACTCCCCTTTCCTATTATCTCCAAGATTTTATATCGGTTCAATTCACCATATTCAGTGAAGAACTCCACATCTTTCGAACTCTGCAACACGTTGACTGCCAGGTCAGATCACATGTAATCAAGTCATTAGAGATGGTATCTCAAGCAAAAGACACTACACAAACATTCAAATAATTTGACAGCCACAACAAATAAGTATATCCAGTACCACATACAAACTTACACTATCTACTACAATAAAAGTAAAACATGTCCACATTGCTTTATTATTGGTTACTCCTTGAAATGAATAAGAACTACATATATAATAGATGACCAACTTCAATATGCAACAAATCACAGTTCTTATATAAGAAAATACATATATATATATATATATATATATAATATATAGATTAATACATCATTGTGAACAAAAAATCTCTACAACTGAATAATACTCAACATGCTACAATTGGTGACACAGAACAACTATCAAAAAACCTACAAATAGTCATGATAACCTACTTTTATTGAACAACACAACCAATAAAATACTCCATATCTCCATAAAAGCTATTTCAGAAAGAAAAATCAGAGGTTCCACGTGTTCTAGCAAAAATATATTTGATCCACAAGGAATAAATATCATCTAAAACTCATACAAATCCAATACGTTACTAACAAATAATACAAATCTGAAACATGCTATATGTGATGCTTGTGTTTTCAACTCGAAGATAAAACGAAATAGATAATTAATTTAAGTTGAGTTAGTTAAACCTTTCTTTGCCGATCTTGCTGCATCGTGAACCTCACACAGTCTTGTTTTCTCGAAACAAAAATCAGATCAAAAGGAAGCCGAAACGTTGGAAAACATAAATTAAGAAGAAAAAAGTATGGCGGTGGTTTGGTTGTTGGCCGGAAAATTGAGAAATAGATAAAGAAAAATCACAGAGCTCCTCTTCTGATTTGTTCTGGAAAAGCACCAAAAAAAATCAACCCAATTATTAGTTATCATCCACAAAAACTTCAAATGGAAGGAAAAAAATCCCCAAAAATTTCAAAAAATAATTAAAAAAATAAGTAGAATATGAAGATAATCGATTAGTACATAACACTTAGACAATTGATTGCATTCGATGTCTTACCATGATCTCAACCTCAAACATTATGATATATCTGGATTTACCCGAATATAACTATTGCTCAGTGTAGATAAAGACACTCCTGTATGGTAGGAAGGAAAAATTAGAATAAAAAACAATTCAACATAATCAATCATGCTTCCGTAATCACTACAAATAAGGGTACCAATATTATCACCTTCAAAGTTTCCAACCTTCAAAGCTTTCATTGCAACTATGGGGGATTTGTCGGCCATCTCTAAAAGTTCTTGCCCAACAGAAGTGGCATGTTCATTCCATAGAGAAACAATAACACTCTCCTTCCTAGAAGACCATTATATTAGAGTTTGGTACACTAAATAAAAGGACATACAAACTATGGAGAATGTAAGAGACGAAAGTAGTGTACGTGTCATCTATAATTCTTATATCCCTTTTTGGGATTATCTGTTGGTCACTTTTCCTTCGAATGCTTGTTGTTGGTGAAACATGGTGCACCACTCCGATTACATATGTAATCGTTACATGTAAATCGATATTTAGCACAAGGTCAAAAGACAATGTAAAGGAAAAAAATATAAACATGCATCTCACCAACAAGCTGATTTTGGTTGACATATCGCACCAACTCATCAATCAGAACAAAGTTGAATGTTCTTTCAGGTACAAGAATCAATTCGTTGACCGCCTCGTCCACTTGAGAATTTTGACTTAGAATCATTTCAAAATTATTGGCAACGGTTCTATATTGCTTGTTAGCAACTTTTATCGTTCCTTTGGATATGTAATAGACCTTCCCAATTTGAATGACGGTGAATAACTTTCTTGCAACCTCATTAAACATGGTTGCTTTCATCTGAGTACCCTGCAAAAGTAGTGATTATGGGATGTTTTACTTTTATATTCATCACTAATTATGGTGGTTTGATGATGGTACAAAATACGAAATATGGACATTTACATCTTCATCAGTTAACTCCACATTAAAAAAACAACCATCACCCCTCGCATTTGTGTATGTACGCATGGTACCTTTCTCTGTCAACAACACCTTTATTCTCCACATTGTTTCATAGGGGTTTAATGAAGACAATGGTTGAACTTTACACTCCATTGACAAACTACAATAAGAAGAGAAGTAATTTTATTTACAAATCTTCTTATGTAAACCCTCACCACAAAACTCATATAAAAAAAATAAATTTGAAAAAGAAAGGAAAGCGAAATAGATTAGATAGATTAATAGATTGATAAGTAATAAATTAAGTAAAGTTTTGCATTGACAGGGATCATTTACCATTCAGACACATTCAACTATAAATTAACATCCTCTATAAGAAACACATATACATATTGGTGACTACTTTCATAGAAGCAATCAGCAAGCTGCCCACATGATTTCAGCAAATAACTCTAACCAAAGTTGTCTACAAGTGAAGGCTTGCTTGACCAAAAAATGAATCAGAGTTGGTAACGGCTTGGGGGGTTCATAGCGCCTGCCCAGGTGTGTGGTGTGTGGTGTACTGGTAACGGCTTGGGGGGTTCATAGCGCCTGCCCAGGTTCGATTCCAGGCACCACCACTTTGTGGCCACTGGGTATAACCTTAGGCTGCATGATTTAGCAGTCGGTGTCATTGCCAAGGGATTAGTCTGGGTCAAAGGCCCAGGACACCCTTTACAAAAAAAATGAATCAGTGGTAAGTGCTTTTGCAACCAAAGAACGGTCACAAAATATGGTTGCAAAAGAGGCCCCTACAAACTTCCAACATGGATCCAACGAATGAGTATCTTCGTAGTGATTTGGTATTAATCTATATGTTTATACTTATGGTAACAGGTAAATCACGAGGGTCAGATAAAAATAATGTTAAGAATGAAATACAATTATAGCTTTTAATTGTACCATTTTCACACAAATAAGGCAGATGGCAAGGTTGTTCATGGATTAGTGCCGAAAACGAACCACCAATGAAAACGAACCAAGCACACAAACGTGTTCTTGAAGAAGGTAACTTGGAATCCACCAATGTCTTACAAAAATAATAATCTCAAAATCAAATGCCAACCATATTTATAGGTTCAGAGTCCTAACAAGAAATAACTTAATCTAAGAATCCTAAAAAGAAATAAAACATGTATGCACCGAAGATAGCAGGAATAACTACTAAAAGATATCTTTACATAAGCAAGAGAAAAAATAGCAACGGATGATGATAAAAATGGTTTTGATCAAAAAGCAACTCGTAGAAAAGAAGCCTTAGACCTTTACCTTGATGTTTTAAAACTTGATGTGTTTTGCTTCAAAAAAAAAACTTGATGTGTTTGATATCAGGATGCAACAAGTTCCAAAGTAATTAAGGAATGTTTTTTGAGAGAAATGATTCATATGTACTGTCTCATGTCTTAGTTATAGATGACTGAGTATGGAGACAAATCACTTAGGTGAGAAAATTGGAAGACCTGGCAAGAAGCACAAATCATCATCCAAGGTAATTAATAGAAAAAACTTCTGTAATGTTGTTATCACATTTGATTCTATTATGTAGGAGCAGATGATTGTTTATTGTGTAGTTGATGAATTGTTAACTGAACCTGGACAGATCATATGAATGAATTTTTAAGGTATACTTCGTCTAGAGTAAGGCAATTGCAGTTGATGAACCGTCAATTGATTCCGGGGGAAGTTGTACTTTATCCTCGTTATCATTCAACTTGCTTTAGTATTTGAGAAGTAAATTACCGTTAATGATATTAGATGAACTATTATTTGAAACAGGGCAGGTCATATCAATGAAAATCTAGATTATACTTCAACCTTCACAGGGAAGAAAAATATATTTGAGGTTAAACGGGCTACTTTCGAACTTTAATGTTTATAAATTTATCTTTTATAAATTAAAAGATAAGGAGTATGAATTACTCTGAAAACTGGAAACGAAGATATTATTAACTTTTCCAATATGTTTGAATAAGCCGCTTTCGATATCATTAAGTCACACTATCAAACAATTATGTATATCTAAAAAACATACCCTTAGTTAGAACTCGTAAATATTTCATTCCATCATTATCCTTTCCCTTTGATTATCATCTATTCAAATCAGATCTGGATTGTTTTCCCTATGTGTTTTCGATCGAATTTGTTAGATCTGGTTTCTTTTGTTTCTTTGTTTGTGTTTTTATGCATCTTTTAATTCTCGACAATCATTTTGAATATATATATATATATATATATATATATATATATATGTGTGTGTGTGTGTGTGTATAATGGAAGTTTTTGGAATTTGATATCTGGAAATTACTTGTTTTGATTTACAGATGGATTTGTTATGAATAATTGGAATCAAAATTATATTTTATTTGGTTAACCGATCGTTAGGATGATATTGAACATAATTATTTATGTTTGATATGGTTAGAGGTCTATTAGGTTTAGATATGTAGAATTTTATTTTGTAGTTCAATTAAATTTAAATGTTTAAAATATTTTGTGGTGGAATGTAAAAATTAAAATGATGCAATTCCATTGTATAACAATAAAGTGATTTGTGATTGGAGATATGATTATGATTGAACTTGATTCTCATTGATGATTCATTGCAAGTGTTGGTATCATATATCTTTTCATCTTTCTATGATCTTTGCACCCACTTGGTCACCTTGTATATCAATTCAATATACCTTATGAAGTTAGCTTTAGCTCTTTACCTTTCATATACATATGTATGTATGTATGTATGTATGTATGTATGTATGTATGTATGTATGTATGTATGTATGTATGTATGTATGTATGTATGTATGTATGTATGTATGTATGTATGTATGTATGTATGTATGTATGTATGTATGTATGTATGTATGTATGTATGTATAATGTTCACTAATAGAAATTCTTGGTGTTTAATTGGATACGTCCAAATTGAAGGTCAAACTGTGGGCCGAATATGTTAAATCAAAATAAGAATAATTTTCATCAGAATATCAGAATATAAACAATTGCTAAAGTTAAATAAAGAACAGAAGCAACCACATGGACAATATGAACTTAAATGCTTTCAATAAATTGGCGAATGATACTCGTTTACATTTTTATTGTGTTGTTATTACCTTATATATGAATGTCAGACATGCTAGTTCTTTTATCTCCATAGACGTATCTACTTATGTTTCTGTTCGGCACCTATTCCATCACTTTATCATGATATTGTAACCTTTCATTTGTCATAAAAGTAAAAAAGTTGTCTTATGTGTAAATTTTTCATAGGTTTATTAGATTTATACTTGGTTTGATGCACTACTATTACACATCATCATTCACCTGTAAAGTTTTCAGTTCATATTTTCAACTGCAATTGATGGTAAGATTAAGGCATGGCTTTATGACAATATGGGATCTAGAGTTGACTATGCTGCTCCTGGTCATGGCTGCACCACTATGCTATACAGTGCTGATGGCAGTCGGTAAGTTTATTGAATTTCACAAAACAAATGGAAGGACCCCTTACTGCTGATTCGATTGCTTGAATACATTTATTATCATGAGAATATATTTGGAAAGAGACATAAGTAAATACAATATGTTGGTGTGATACCATTAACTGTTAAGGATTGTAATGTCTCATTTGAGATTAAAAGGGACTTGATTTTTATTCAGAAGGTTATCTGGAATAACAGATTTTGTTGTTGAAATTAATTAAGGTGTATGTAGACCAACTTCTAAATTCAATTCAGAAGGTTATCTGCATATTTACTTTTAGTTACTGAAGTTGCAATCTCAAACAGTAATATGTTTGGGAAGGTCTGTCCCTGCTAAACACAAAAGTAGAACCGATCAACCGAATAAGAGAGAGAGGAGAAGGAGACACCGTGTTGTAGATGTCTTGTAGGCTTGTGTTGTGGTGCTGATGTGCGATGGTGGACAGTAAGCCAAAATCAGTAAAATGAGCTTTAATTTCACTTCTTAAAACTAGGGTTTTTTTCTCCCAAATTCCACCATTATCAATTTTAAACACAATGAAAATGAAATTGATTATCACTTATCAGTAACCACAACCACACAAAAATTGGAATTTGGAAATACAATTTACAATGATTTTAGAGTTTAGAAACAAAAATCAAAGTTCAAAGTTCAAACCTGGTGGGAAGATTGAAGAACCGAACTGTGAATCGGCGAATCGCTCCAGAAGAAACCCTGGTGAGAAGTGAGAACTAACAGTTGCCCAAAGAATCGGCGCTGCAATTGGTCGTATACGGTTAGAATCGCACAAAACAGAAGCAAAGATTGAGATTTGAGAGTTGAATCGGTCGCATATTGGTGAGACTGTGTTTGTGAATCGATGTATATATAGTCACCGTCTCTGGAATCTGGAATTGGAACGCATCACGGCATCGACCGTCAGGGACGGACGCAACAACTTTTTCATACGGTGGCACTATATTTTTCATACGATTCTTATCGACATGTCTTAACTTTTTCATACGGTGACACTATAAATTCCGCCGTTTCGAGGGATTTCTAAAGTTTTTTTGCTTAATTTCGAGACATTTTTAAGTTTTTTTTTTATCGATTTTGAGAGACTTTTTCGGTATTTTTTGTTGATTTTAAGAGATTTTTTCGGTTTTTTTGGTTGATTTCAAGAGATATTTACGGTCTTTTTGGTTAATTTCAAGAGTTTTCTTGGTTGATTACGAGGTACGGTTGCACTTCTAAAATCATACGGTTGCACCTTCTAAAACGATACGGTTGCACCTTTCACAAACCTAATTTTTTTTACGTTACGACGGAGAAACGATACGGTGGAACGTGCCACCGTGGGCACCTTAACAAGTCCGTTGACCGTCGACCGTCGTAGGGCATTACCGTTGATGGTTAATCGATGCCTTAATGCCTCTGGAATTGGAACGAACGTTGCCTTTGAGAATCGAAAGAGACGAAGAGTCGATCGAATGTTTTGGTGGCGTGCAAGTGAGGACTGAGGCGTCGATATGTTTTGGTGTTTTTTTTCCACCCCAAACCCAAATTATTAAACCTATATTACATATACTAACAATATATAAAATTTGATTCCCCTATGGAATTTGATGCCGTGTGCGGCCGCACGGGCTGCACGGCCCTAGGGCCGGGCCTGCCGATGGCCTGCCGCCGGCGTGGGATGGACAATTAACCAAAGGAGAAGATTACAATTTACAGCAGTCGACAAAGAATGAAAGTTGAATATATTATGAAGGTCCTTTGAAATCTTTCATCTTAAGTTGAATATATATGACGATTGACGACGATGAATGGAAATATTAAATATGGAATCAAATAATAACTGTATCATGCGTGTTTAGGGTAATCTCATACCTGTTTCAAGAAAATAGGAAAACAAATTATGTATACCTTGTCGGGTTTCGGACGGGTTCAGGCCTGGGTTTTGAATACCCACCCGACCCTTCTAAATGTTTCGGATACTCGGGTGTAACGTCCCAAATTTTTTTTTTAAATAAAACATCCATACATATAAGTAAAGCCACAATGTCTAAATAGTTCAACACTCGGAATATTTCAAGATTATAAAACTTAAAGAAAAAGTGTCTAAAACATAATCTCTTAAAATCTCGAACGACATTCTTCGTCATGCCTTTATTCCAACGATGATCCGACTCTAGACTTTCTCCTTCCCCTTGCTACTAGTCCCAATTGAGTGTCGACCTGGTTGCAATATTATTTTGAAAAGGAGTTGGGTGAGCCTAGGGCCCAGTGAATTCACGGTTTATATGCATAAACAATACCAATAATAAATTTCACAAAGCATCATAATTTTATCATGCATGTGATAAAACAATTTTAATCACAAAGCTATCAGCATTTTGAGAGGTATTTAATTCACACAACATTACCTGGCAAACTCACACAGCATGTTCGCACTTACGGTTTAGACAAGCTCACACAACATGCTCGTCTTACGGACTTACACTGTAATACACCCCCATTGACACACAAATCTCAAAACACATAACATGGAAATATTTCACGTTTGATGCAATAAACGACCTTTAAAATATCAATAAGCTTGTAAATAATTTTCAATAAAACATGCAACCATTTTAATAAAATACACGTATAACTCACCGTATAAATCGTTGCCCAAACCGATCTTTGAATTGGATAGCGTATTCCCTACAAATCCAAGGCCATAAGTTTTAACTCTAACATCAAATACGACCCTTATCTTTACGATAATCTTAAACCATCCATTGGACCGATACCTTAGATTATAACTTGGTTTAATCATCCATAAAGAGACATATATATATATATATATATATATCAATGGCTCATGCCATTATTGTCATCACCATCTTAATAGTCCATATGCCTATTCACCATCCTCTAATCACTTCGCATGCATATATATATATATATATATATATATATATATATATATATATATATATATATATATATATATATACTAACAGTTTGTTTACTACAATGAGATCCATTCACACAGTGCATATATGTCGATCCACATGAAATGCTTCATGGATGGCAACTTGTAGCTAAATATATACATACATGTATGTGTATATATATATATATATATATACAAAACTGTTTTGGACTTTTCTAAACAACCCAAGTTTACAAACTTTCGATTTACAGAAGCTATGGTCCGATTTCTCAATTTCCAGAAATCAACATAGTGAACCAATAAGACTCTCATTAAAACAAGTTCCGACACCTTTTATCACAGCGGCGAAACATCGACCTTCCGTTGTGTAAATGTATTAACGACACCCAATGAAGCAAAAGTTCTATCATTTCGAACCGATAAATGGGGTCACGGTAGACAACCCGTTATCACAGACAGTACCGTTGTGACGAACGGTGAAGGTGCTAGCGGTGACCGTTAGCCACCGATACCATACGGGAACCCACCAGAACGATCGAACAATCAAGGTATTATCTAACAACCAAAATTTAGAGACGACGGGTATGAAATGCTTACCGATCGGCACCGAAACAAGTTGCGATGTACAAGACCGTCGACGTCTTTCGTTCCACCTTCGCCTTTGCTCATCGTATCCTCCTTCTCAATGACTTGTTTTCCTTACTTGAGCCTACTACTCCCCACGCCATTTTATAGCAACTCATCGACGGTTCCCGAAAAAGTGAAGCGATAAGCCATGGATTTATTTTCCAGAGGTTTCAAACGTTTGGAATGCATGGATATAAATTTCATTGAAATATTGAAGTCAAAATCCTTTTCTTTCCTTGACTTTACACAACACGTCCCTGGAAATATATTATCATTATTATAATAATTTTTTTTAACTAGAGTTATTACAAACTGTCATGATCGAATTCTCAACAAGAATTATGAATACTCAGAAACAATATTAAAGAAGTTGCGGAATAGCACTTTAATATTCAATAAGCAGAAAAACAATGAAACAGTGAATCACAATCAACTTGTAAACTTTATTTAATGATTCAAGTTACAAGCTTTTCATTCACAACCTCAATCTTGAAGAACAGGCTCTTTCAAGACGAATTCTACTTCTCTAGAATTAGGAACTATGCCTTGAGGTTGATTCTCTCTAGAACAAAAACTCAGAATTAATTCTCTATCTCTAACTATTCTAAACAATTCTATATATACTGAAAATAAAGATAATTACAAAACTTAAAAAGATCTTCAAAATAATCTTCATAATTATCTTCAAGCTTTCCATGTTTATCTCCAGACGCTATCTCTTCAGCATTATCTTCACATTATCTTAAAAGCAACATTAATCACCTTGATCACCTTAGAAGCATTAACTGAGTCTTGGCAGCATTAACTACTAAGCAGCACTAACTACTAGTAGTACTAACTAGCTAAGCAGTACTAACTTTGTTCAAGCAGCACTAACTTTGACTAGCAGTATTAATTCTACTAGAAGTAGTAATACCTAGCAGTATTAACTTTGAGATCCTCTGGTAGTACTAACTCTGAACTAGCAGCATTAAAGACTTGTTCACATCTTCAGTTCCCAACAATCTCCCCCTAACTTTACTTTTAGAAAGAGAAGTCAAGTTCTTCAGATGCTTCCAAAACTTTCATTGATTCAATCCAAGGTTAGGATCCAGTCCCATACTCTGATTGATAGTTCTCTAAATTGGGTACTTTGCCATTTCTGAATTTGATGCACAACCCAGCTTCTTCTTTAACATGACATGAAGCTTTAGACGTGTGTGATTGTAGACCCTGTCCACCAAGTAATATTCCATGTGAAAAGTATCCAAGGCCAATTCATAGACTCCACTCCTTTCATACAGAGTCCATCCTCTAACAGTTTTGAACACATCTCTGATTAAATGCTTCACTGCTTCTGGATTGAATAACATGCACAAATACTCCATAACCAGCTTTACAATTGGTAACCCTGGAGCTTTCAGCTGATCTGCATGTAACTTCATACCAACTTCATACATCTCTTCTAAATCAGATCTTGAACATTCTCTGACAATTTTGTTCCATGTTGCAAACACATAGTACTTCTCATCCTTTCTTTTCAATCTGATATACTCCTTACCATCCACCATCATAATATCCCAGTGGATGACTTCAGGAGGTTTGACTCCAACAGGTTCAGCTGTGATAGGCTTTGGAATTTTATCCATTACCACCATGTACATATTTACATCTGAACTCTGTGGTACTTCCTGAGATTCAGTTCTCTTTTCTTCATTCTTTGGTGCCTCTTCTTCTTCAGCAACCTTTTTCTCTTCTTCTACTCTGGGCTTCTTGTCAGTTTTCTTTCTTTTAGCCATCATCTTGGTTCTCATCAGAATCCTTTGACTTTTCCCTATAGTAGCTTACTTCTTCTTTTATTCCTTTATCTCTACTTTTTCTTTTGTAGGAGTTCCCTCTTCACTTTCAGGGAAGGGTTGATTAATATTCACATCATGCCTCTCCTTGGCTTTCTTTTCAAACTCCACTCTGTCTTTTTCATTACTTTTCAGTTTTCCCATTTCTTTCTCATATAAGCCTTTGACTTGATCAAAAGTCATCTTCACAAACATTTCTTTCTTCACACCAATTGCACTCCTCAAGAAAGTTATCATCTTGTTTCTTTCCTGAGTTGCAAGGTAAGTTTGTGAAGGCCTTCTCTTCTTTGCATTTGATCTGGCCATCATAGACTTTCTGAAGCTCATTGCTTTTTGCTTTGCTTTCTCTGTTTCCAGCCCTTTCTGAAATGCTTCATTTAATTCATTTGCTAGTGCTCTGGCTATCTCTCTGTCTTTCTCAACCTGCTCTTTCTCTGCTTGATCTAATTCTTCTTGCATTTTCTTGGCTAATGCTTCATCTGACTCAACCATCTTTTGCTTTTTGGTTGGTTGATCAGATTCTATCATCTTTTCTTTCCCCTTTTTCATTGCATCTGCAGCCTTGTCTTTCTTTTCTGTTCTCTTTGCTCCCCCTTCATTTATGACCACTCCCTTTGCTTTGGGAGTGTCATTCTTTGCTTTTACAAGCATCTCAGCTACCTCAACCTCTTCAGGTGTTAACCCTGTTACTGCTGCTTGTATAGTTTCAGCAGCACTAACAGTTTCTACTGCTGGGGTTGTTACTGCTGCTGTTGTTGTTACTGCTGCTTTGGCACTTTCTGTTTCTTTTACACCTTCAGCTTTTTCTTCAACAAACTCTCCCTGTGCTTCAACAAACTCCCCTTCAATCTGTTGATCTAACATTTCTTGGCTTGAACTCTCCCCCTTTTTGGAAGCATTCTCATTCTTCTTTTTGGTTGTCCCCTTTCTCCTCCTTAGAACAAACTGACTTCTTCTTTTCTTGGACATGAGCTTTCCCACCAGTTGCTTGAGTTTTGAAACTTGCTGTTGTTGGGAGATGACCACTTGCTGCAATGCTTTGATTTCCTTTCCTTGATTAACCACATCAACATTGATGTTGGCTATTGTTTCCATCAATTCCAAGTAAGTATAGCTATCCTCACCTTCTTTAGGTGTTTTACCCACCCTTGAAGGATCCTTGGAACAGTTTGCCATCAATTCATCAGTTTCAGATATGTCCTCACCCTTTTCGGATGTTTTGCCCATCCTTGAGGGATCCTTGGATCTTGTAGTAGTGGCCTTTTGCCTAGCAAAAGCACCAACTACCCCCTTGGTTTCTTGGCACCGGGGTCCTTTGGTTGATTTCTCACCCAAAGTTGCCATGGGGAAGGTCTTAGAGATGTTACCACTATCCTTCTCTGTGCTAGCAGAAGTAGTGGCAGCCTTCTCACCCATATGCTCATCCATCTCCTTAGAGAGCACCTCCTCAGGGTTGGGAGACACCCTATTGGATTCCCTTTGGATATTCTCTATTGGATAATGCTCCAATAGAGGGCTTTGAGGCTCTTGGTTAATAGTAGGGACAACAAGGTAAGGAGCCTTGTGTACCTTTCTCTTGATATAGGTCTTGGATATCATAGGAGTGGGTTTAGCAGCAAAGGACTGAGGAAAAATTTAAGAGAGGGAAGGTTGGGATTGGCTCTCAGTGGGTTGGTCTAATGAGGGCCTTGACCCTGAGGCCATACCTTCTTGTGGTTGGGACACCACCATCATTGTTGAGAACAATGGGGTGTCAACTCCTTCCGAGTCCCTAGCAGATCTTCTCATGTTTGAGAAGACCTTGCCTTTAGGGGGTTTAGGTACATATACCCCATCAAAGTGAGGTATATCCGTCAATTTCTTGGTTATAACTGCCTGTACAAACCTGGGATACATGAACAAACTCTTCTTGTTGTCCAGGTTTGAGACAAGATCATTGAAGATCATCAGTGAAAAATTATATTTTCTAGCAGTAGATAAACATACCAAAGCATAGGCAATGGGACTGCTAAATTGGCTCCAGCCAGTGGTTTTCTTGGAAATACAGTGCATCAGGGTATGAACAAAGAACCTCCATTGGGGTGAAAATTGAGCTTTAAAAAACTTGAAAATCCCCAATTGGCCTTCATACCCCATTCTGGTGAGGTTTGAAAACAAATCCTCATTTGGAATAGAAGATATACCTGAAGCATCGTCTAGACGTAGACAGATGCGAATGGTCTCCTCAGTAACTGTCAAGGGTTTGTCACAAACCCTTGTTTTGATGCACTGCACTCCATTTTCAGTGCTAGTAGTGGCGTTGGCCCAGAATTGCCTTTGGTGCTCTATGTAGATGGTAGGAGACACAGTGAGAGCATGAGCGATGTGGCTTGACCTCAAAAAGTCGACTATCTGGTGAAAACCTTCGGCTTGTTTTGGCTTTTGGAGCATGGCTATCTCGTTGTGCTCATCAACAAACACCATTGAAGCCATATGTACGCAAGGAGTCTTGACTATCGAGCACTGGATACTTGAGAGAAGAGAGTGAGAGAGAAGATGAACAGTAGACAAAGAGTCGTTATGATCGTTTAGGCGGGGAAAGGGTATTTATAGCTTGTGGATTATAAGCAGTATTAACCCTAAAAATTTAGTGAAAGCAGTATTAACAGAGCAGTATTAACTGAAAGCAGTATTAACCACTAGCAGTATTAACTAACTAGCAGTATTAACTGAAAGCAGTATTAACTGAGAGCAGTATTAACCACTAGCAGTATTAACTAACTAGCAGTATTAACTGAGAGCAGTATTAACCACTAGCAGTATTAACTAACTAGCAGTATTAACTGAAAGCAGTATTAACTAAGAGCAGTATTAACCACTAGCAGTATTAACTAACTAGCAGTATTAACTGAGAGCAGTATTAACCACTAGCAGTATTAACTAACTAGCAGTATTAACTGAGAGCAGTATTAACATTGCACTGGCAGTATTAACCATACTTACACTTTTAAGCTTGTGATGAACTGAGTACTGCTCTACATTTCCTGAGAAAGAACATTAGTAACACCAAGAATAACCAATATACAGGTATTGAATCACTTTTTAAGTAGGAGCTTATTCAAAGTTGATCATTCCCACACTTGTTACCAAGAAAGTGAATCTACCCACATCAAAAGCTTTGGTGAATAGATCAGCAAACTAATTATCAGTATGAACTTTTACAACTTGAATAAGCTTCTTTTCATTGCAGTCTCTTATAAAGTGATACCTGATCTCAATGTGCTTTGTCTTTGAGTGCTTGACAGGATTATTAACAATGTTAATAGCACTGCTATTATCAATAAAGATTGGAGTGTGTAGAAAGGTTACCCCATAGTCCAGCATTTGATTCTGAATCCATAAGACTTGAGAACAACAACTTGCAGCTGTTATGTACTCTGCTTCGGTTGTAGATGTGGACACTGTGGTTTGTTTCTTGCACTGCCATGATACTAGTCTTGCACCCAAAAACTGGCATCCTCCAGAAGTGGATTTTCTGTCCAAGTTTGCTCCACCTAGGTCACTGTCTGAGTATGCAAGTAGGTCAAATGATGAGTCATAAGGATACCAAAGTCCCAATCTAGGTTGCCCTTTGAGATATCTGAATATCTTCTTAACAGCTTGATAGTGTGATTGCTTTGGCCTAACTTGAAATCTAGCACACACACAGACTGGAAACATTATATCTGGCCTAGAGGCTGTAAGATACATGAGAGAGCCAATCATGGATCTATAGTGATGAACATCCATATCCTCTCCCTCAAGATCTGCTGTTATCTGTTTGTGTGTCTCCATAGGTGTGCTGGCAAGCTTTGAGTCTGAGAAACCAAACTTGGTTAGAATGTCCTGCACATACTTGGAACTGACAAATAAAAATACCATCTGACTTTTGTTGGACTTGGAGTCCAAGAAAGAAAGTAAGTTCCCCCATAGAACTCATTTTGAACCTTTGATGCATTAGATCCTCAAACTCCTTGCACATATTGTCTCTTGTGGATCCAAAGATGATATCATCCACATAGATTTGGACCAGCAAGATATCCTTCTTCTTTCTCTTGATGAACAGAGTTTTATCAATGACTCCTCTTTCAAAGCCATTTTCCAGGAGATAGGATGACAGAGTGTCATACCATGCTCTTGGTGCTTGATGCAGTCCATAAAGTGCTTTCTTCAATAACTTTCCCTTGCTGCATCAATACACAACCAAGTCCTAGCTTGGAAGCATCACTATAAACCACGAATCCTTCGGTTCCTTCTGGTAAAGTCAATATCGGTGCAGTGCTAAACTTTTCCTTCAAGACTTCAAACGCCTCCTCTTGAGCTGGTTTCCATTCAAACTTTACACCCTTCTTTGTTAGCGATGTCAGCGGCGTCGTAATCCATGAAAAGTCTTGGATAAACCTTCTGTAATAACCAAATAATCCCAAGAAACTCCGTACCTCAGACGGGGTCCTCGGTGGTTCCCACTTTTTTATAGCATCCACCTTGGCCTAGAAATTGAACTTCACGAAGCCAGAACTCGCACTTAGAAAACTTTGCATACAGTTTTTCTCGTTTCAGCAAACTCAAAACCGCCCGAAGGTGTTGCTCATGCTTATTTTCGGTTCGAGAATAGATCAGAATATCGTCAATAAAAACAATGACGAACTTATCTAAGTAGGGTTTTCATACCCTATTCATCAGATCCATAAATGCTGCAAGTGCATTTGTCATTCCAAATGGCATTACTAGGAATTTGTAATGCCCATACCTAGTCCTAAAAGCAGTCTTAGGCATATCCTCCTCTCGAACCTTCAGTTGGTGGTAACCCGATCGTAGATCGATCTTCAAGAAATAACAGGCACCTGGAGTTGATCTAAGAGATCGTCAATCCTTGGAAGAGGGTACCTATTCTTTATCGTTACTTTGTTAAGTTCGCGATAGTCGATGCACATTCGCATCGTACCATCCTTTTTCTTAACAAATAACACTGGCGCTCCCCAAGGAGAGGTGTTAGGGCGTATAAAACCCTTGTCTAACAACTCTTGTAGTTGAGACATCAACTCTTTCATTTCTGACGGTGCAAGACGGTAGGGTGCTCGAGCGATGGGTGCGGCTCCAGGTACAAGATCAATCTGAAATTCTACGTGTCGCTCAAGTGGTAAACTTGTCAGGTCATCCGGGAAGACTTCAGGAAACTCCCTTACAATGGCAATGTCTTCCATACTCTTTTTCTCTTTCTTAGCATCTATCACATATGCTAAATAACTCTGACACCCCTTTCGCACACATCGTCTTGCTTTTACCATAGAGATCATGCTGGATTTCCTATTTCTTCTGTCTCCGTAAATAACTATGGTTCCACTATCAGGTAATTCAATTTGAATTATCTTTTTGTTGCATATAACTCTGGCCTGGTTTTCAGCTAACCAATCCATGCCAACTATTATATCAAATTCGCCAAGAGTCATAGGGAGTAGTCTCAATGGAATCAAACGACCATCTATCTGAATATCGCAGTCATCATACTTCTCTCTAATAGTCACCCGATTATCATCGGCAGTTTCTACTTCTAAGGTCGAGCTTAAAGGCTTGGGCACTCTATGCAAGTAATCACATAATGCATTAGATACAAAAGAGCGATTTGCTCCAGAATCAAACAGTACTCTAGCATGCACAGAGTTGACCAGAAAGGTACCTGTCACCACGTCTGATGTTTCCTCCGCCTCTGTTGTCGTCATCTGGAAGACTCTCCCCTTTGGCTTTGATGTTGGCTTTGATGCTTCAGATCGTTTTTCTTCCCATTTACCATTTCGATTTCCTCCCTGACCAGAGGCATACTCATTCTTTTGATGAGGACAATTTGTTTGTATATGGTTCAGTGACTTACAGATGAAACATAGTCTTTCTCTCCTCTCAACCTTGCAATCCTGAGACTGGTGTCCTGGCCTCCCACATCGGTAACACACCCTTGGTTTGATCAGACATTCTCCCTAGTGCACACGGTTGCATCTAGAACATGGTTTGAGAGTTTGTCCTTGCCATGTCTTCCTTTCTGGACCCGAGAACTTTGACTTTTTGGTTTCATTGCTTGGACCTTCCCATTTCCTTTTTATACTCCCTCGTTCAGCCTCTTGGCGATTCTTTTCTTTTTCTCTTGCCTCTGCTGCGTTTACTGCAGCCTGAAATGTGGTTGGCTCTATAGCAAGAACAAATTCTCGGATGGATGCTTTTAATCCTCCGATATACCGCTCTGCTCGTCTTTCCTCCGTCGAAACATAGTACTCAGCAAACCTGGCCTTTTCGGTAAAACTTGTTGTATACTCCCTCACCGTCATCGTTCCTTGCTCCAACCTTAAAAACTCCTCCTCCAGTTGTTTTACCGCAATACGCAGACATAATTTCTCGTTAAACATTACCTTAAATTCTTCCCATGTCATTCTTGCCACTTCCTCGTCGCCTTTTAAGTTGCAGACTACTTCCCACCAAGAAAGGGCTTCTGATTTAAGCATCGTCGTCCCATATGTCACCTTATCTTCTTCTGCACATTTGCTGATTCTGAATACGACTTTTGTCTATCTTATCCACCTCATTGACATCACTGGGTCGCAATCACCTTTAAAAGGTTGGGGCTCACAAACCATAAAGTTCTTAAACCTACAACCTTTTTGTCTTGCACTCATGCTGATAGGACTTGGTGGTCTTGACCACACATGCTAGTCTTCCCTGTTGCTTGAATTATTATTATCCTCCCTTCTACTGCTTATCACCCTATCTTCTTGATTTTTCAATTCCGCCTCCCGCACCTGTGCTATAACCATGGGCAAGGCAGCTTGCAAAGCTTTTGTTACCTCCTGAGCAATGATGTCTACAGGGGTTTCCGTGGTTGCTTGGGCACGCCCTCATCCCCTACCTCGACCTCGACCTCTTTCAGATGCAGAACTTGCTTGCACAGAGGGCTCAGGTTCACTGGGTGTTGCTTGACTTCTACCTCGTCCTCTTCCTCTTCCCCTTCCACGACCTCGTCCTCGTTTGCTAGCGGTCCTTGCAGCCGCGACAGATGTTGGTCGGGTTTCGTGTACATTTGGGGTAACTCCTATTGGTGGCGGGTCTACCGCATCAGGTGTAACTGATGTCGTCCTTCCTGACCGATGCGACATATTTGTTGTGCGCGATGAAAACTTACATTTAGAAGCATAACTTAATCCATACATAACCTAATTATCTGATAAGTTCAACATTTGCATAATAAGATTAATCACCAAAATATTATTAAATCCCAAAATATTATTATTTCAAAAGATGATTCAGAACATGAGTCTTTTGTATAAAGCGCCAAACCGGCTAATACATACTCAAAATAAAACTCAAAATAAACCCAGTTCAAGACTTCAAAATATTAAGACAAAAGTACTTAAGATAACTATCTCTCTCCTTACTCATTCTCTCAGGGCATGTGATATGCATTGAGAAATCAATGCATTTTCACTCTTTTTCTCTTTTTTAGGATAGTTATTTTATTTTCAAAATCCCTAATTTGAGTATTTTTCTATATTATTTTCCATTTTTTTGTTATGAAGCTTAATGTGGTATTGAAACTTATATTTATGTTATATAGTTGCTTATTTTATCTTTAATGTTTAAATATTGCAGCAGTTACTCGAAGCATTCCCGCAGCAATGGAGGGCAACAACCTTTTTGGGCTGCTTAATGGATCCAATCACCACATTTATTGGGCCTAGGCTTTTGAAGAAAACATGGATGGCTTTTTGAAGAAAAAAATCAGCTGATTTATTTATCTAGGGGAAAAAGACAATGTTACTTGCTTATTGTACTTTTATTTGACTTTTGTGTAATCTTGGGCTCCAAGTTTGTCTTTACCCATTGGACATTACCCAACTTCTTTTGTATAAATAGGTGGGTTTAGGTGGTTGTTGGAGGGTAAGTAGTATCAAGTTTCTCAAACTTTAAGTAAGCAAGTAGTTTTAATTTCCTTGTAGTTGATGGAGCTTTTGGCTTTCAAGATCCAATCGGTTTATGAAACCGATTGTTACATTTTCGTAATCATTTTAATATAAGTCTCGCATTTACTTTATTTCTCGCTTTCTCGTATTTATTTATTTACGCTTATCGCATTTACATTCCGTCAATTTATTATTGTTATTTATTTTACGCAATTTACTTTATGTCTTTAATTTCCACTCTTTACATTTCTTGCAATTTAATTTCCGTCATGAGTAGCTAATTTCATTAGCTTAGGTGTAAGGCAAATGGTGAGTTTTTAAACCAAAAGAAAGTGGACGTCATTTCTCAATAACGACGTTCCACCACTTCATTCTAAGTTTTATAAATCCAAACGCACTTCTTGACGAATTGATCGCTTTGAAAGTGGTAAAGTGTAGTGGACTCAAAGATGGGCCACATTAATACACGTCAATTCGAATGACATAGGAAGCATACTTGATTTGGCAACTATGTTTTTCTAATCGATATATTTTTGACGAGTTGATCACAAGTCAAAGTGTTAAAGTGTAGTGGACTCAGAGATGAGCCACTTGAAACACGTCAACTTGGATGATATGGGAATTAACTCGAGAGAGTGATTTTTAATAAACTTGTTTATTTATCCATATACTTTGAGAGCACCGTTCGACACTATCACTAGTTCTAATACTGCACAGAGATGTGCCTGGTAGAAGCTAAATCCAAGTGTTACGGCAGAATCCGAGAGGATAGTTCTTAAAGTAGGTGGTGGAACAAGTTGTTGAGAGACACAATGCTGTAGCATCCCTACAGCATTGGTCCACAGAAACTTGCGTTTGATACGCACCACAAGTATTACACCCTTGCTATCTTTATTCTCTGTTATCTTCATTTAACTGTCAACCAAACCAAACAAAGTCTTCAAATTCACCATCTGAAATCATTTCTTTCATTACACTTTTATTGCACTTTTACAACAATCTCTGTGGGACGATATTCGGTATTTTACCACTTTATTACTTGAAAGACAATATTGGGTCTCTTTGTATACTTGCCTTGAGATTCAATTATCACATGTCTTAGTGGTGTGCAAACATCCGCATCAGCATGTCCGTAGGGTAGTTGGTAATCTTCACGAATTCTTCATATGTGTTATCTAGACGGTATTTCCAAATAAATCCCAAGCTTGGACCTTGACGGAATTGATGTGCCCAGTCGGAGAAATACCCTTTGATCAAACCTACATACTCCGAGGCCGATCCCTGATAGTAGCGAGCTCGATCTCCCAATCGCATTTTCTAAGTACGGGCAACGATCCTTCTCTCCCACTCTAATGCCACACACTTCCATGCCATGTCGTGGTTGTTTTCCCATAACTCCTTATTTTCTTTCAATGCCTGGTTCAACTCGCTTCCTTACTTAACATGCTTTCCTTGCAAGTTGCTCAGCCACCCTCCTACTTGGTCCTTTTCAGCTTGAACCTTAGACAATTCATTTCTTAGTTCAGTATTCTCTTCACGCAGGTTTGCTACATCCTCTTCCAAGTCCTCACGGGTAGGCGTACGTGGGGTGTATTCCACGTAAGGTTCCTCCGTTGGATCATAGGAAGAATCATCGACCGGGTTGGGTTGAGATGACTCGACCCTCGGAACACTCGCACTACCCCTGTAACTGCTCCTTGCACCTATAGGGCGTCTGCTAGAGCGGATGGAACTCGCACGGTCGTGTTGCCCGACTCCACCTCTTGGACCTAGGTCGGCAGCTACCGTACGACTTCCGCCCCTGCCCCTTCCTCGACCAATGCGTCTAGTCGTCTTTGTGTAAACCATTTTCCTACAAAACCACAATGATAAACCTATCACTTTTAGGCACATTGTCAAAACTTAAACGCTGACTAACACATTTCCCTTATTTTTAATATTTACGATTCCTCTCAGTTTAAGCTTAGGCTAAAATTAATAACCTATTTCACTTAAACTAAGGCTCTGATACCACTTGTAACGTCCCAAATTTTTTTTTTAATTAAAACATCCATATATATAAGTAAAGCCACAATGTCTAAATAGTTCAACACAACGGAATATTTCAAGATTATAAAACTTAAAGAAAAAGTGTCTAAAACATAATCTCTTAAAATCTCGAACGACATTCTTCGTCATGCCTTTATTCCAACGATGATCCGACTCTAGACTTTCTCCTTCCCCTTGCTACTAGTCCCAATTGAGTGTCGACCTGGTTGCAATATTATTTTGAAAAGGAGTTGGGTGAGCCTAGGACTCAGTGAATTCACGATTTTTATGCATAAACAATACCAATAATGAATTTCACAAAGCATCATAATTTTATCATGCATGCGATAAAACAATTTTAATCATAAATCTATCGGCATTTTGAGAGGTATTTAATTCACACAGCATTACCTGGCGAACTCACACAGCATGTTCGCACTTACGGTTTAGACAAGCTCACACAGCATGCTCGTCTTACGGACTTACACCGTAATACACCCCCATTGCCACACAAATCTCAAAACACATAACATGGAAATATTTCACGTTTGATGCAATAAACGACCTTTAAAATATCAATAAGCTTGTAAATAATTTTCAATAAAACATGCAACCATTTTAATAAAATACACGTATAACTCACTGTATAAATCGTTGCCCAAACCGATCTTTGAATTGGATAGCTAATTCCCTACAAATCCAAGGCCATAAATTTTAACTCTAACATCAAATACGACCTTTATCTTTACGATAATCTTAAACCATCCATTGGACCGATACCATAGATTATAACTTGGTTTAATCATCCATAAAGAGACATATATATATATATATATATATATATATCAATGGCTCATGCCATTATTGTCATCACCATCTTAACAGTCCATATGCCAATTCACCATCCTCTAATCACTTCGCATGCATATATATATATATATATATATATATATATATATATATATATATATATATATATATATATATACTAACAGTTTGTTTACTACAATGACATCCATTCACACAGTGCATATATGTCGATCCACATGAAATGCTTCATGGATGGCAACTTGTAGCTATATATATACATATATGTATGTGTATATATATATACAAAATTGTTTTGGACTTTTCTAAACAACCCAAGTTTACAAACTTTCGATTTACAGAAGTTATGGTCCGATTTCTCAATTTCCAGAAATCAACATAGTGAACCAATAAGACTCATTAAAACAAGTTCCGACACCTTTTTATCACAGCGGTGAAACATCGAACTTCCGTTGTGTAAATGTATTAACGACACCCAATGAAGCATAAGTTCTATCATTTCGAAATTCGAACCGAGAAACGGGGTCACGGTAGACAACCCGTTATCACAGACAGTACCGTTGTGACGAACGGTGAAGGTGCTAGCGGTGACCGTTAGCCACCGATACCATACGGGAACCCACCGGAACGATCGAACAATCAAGGTATTATCTAACAACCAAAATTTAGAGACGACGGGTATGAAATGCTTACCGATCGGCACCGAAACAAATTGCGATGTACAAGACCGTCGACGTCTTTCGTTCCACCTTCGCCTTTGCTCACCGTATCCTCCTTCTCAATGACTTGTTTTCCTTACTTGAGCCTACTACTCCCCACGCCATTTTATAGCAACTCATCGACGGTTCTCGGAAAAGTGAAGCGATAAGCCATGGATTTATTGTCCGGAGGTTTCAAACGTTTGGAATGCATGGAAATAAATTTCATTGAAATATTGAAGTCAAAATCCTTTTCTTTACTTGACTTTACACAACACGTCCCTGGAAATATATTATCATTATTATAATATTTTTTTAACTAGAGTTATTACATCGGGTTTCGGGGGTTGGGTAACATCGGGTAGTATGGGTCGGGGGGTTTCGGTTCGGTTTTTCGGGTATTTCGGGTTGGAGCGGGTTTTGCACAGGGGGTGCTTCGTGAGATATACGTTTTTGAGGGGTGAAAGGTGCACAAGTCCCAAAAAAACCAAAATTTGCTCTTGAAATCAACCAAAAATTTGAAAAAATCACTTGAAATCAATCAAAAAAACCCAAAAAATCTCTTGAATCAACATAAAAAAAATCAAAAATGGCTATCAAATCAACACAAAAACTTAAAAAAATCATTCAAAATCAACCAAAAACATAAAAAGTCCCCCAATAGGGGAATTCGGCTAAAAACATATCGACAACAATTTCTTAAGCTTTTTGTTTGTGCACCCGCTCACCTAAAATTCAGGGTCCACCACTGGAGCAAAGCATATGGTTTTTCTTTAAAAAAAGTTTTTCATTTGGGTTTAAATATATGTGATGGTTGACTCAGGCGTTAAAAATTTAATTGGTTAAAAATCAGATATAACAAATATATATATATATAAAGGAAGGATTAAACGAGAAGTTAAACATTTTACAAGAAGGTGAGAAGTGTGATATCATATATGATTAACGACATGGGTGTGTTTATATGTAAGTTGTATTTAAAGAATATCAAGATATATATTCTACTAATGGCAAAAAAAAAACATTTACTAAATAAACAATTTATCTTTAATTGGACATACAAATATGGGTGTAAGAATGAGAAGAACCATGAAGAATTTTATTTGATTTACTTTTGTTTCCATTTTAGTGTAGATGAAAATGGTAATGAGTAGAGATATTTTCGATAAAGAAAATGATATGTATAGATGTCTGCATATGTGTGTATATATAGTGAGAAAGAAAGAAATGCCATTAATTATTGAAATGAATTTGGAATTAAAATCTTTTTAAAACGTAAACATAATTTAATAAAAAGAGTAAAGTTTACTTTTGGTCCTTAACGTTTGTCATTTTCAACCGGTTTTGTTCCTTAATTTTGTTTGAATAGATTTGTCTCTCATGTCTGGGTGAGCAAAGGCGGGTACCCACCCAAAGTTCTTGGAACCGGAATCGGAACCGGTTACATCGGTTCTTTATATTTGTGAACCGGTTCCCGTACCGGGTACCCGCTGTCTAATTTTAATTTTTTTTCATTCATATTATAAAAAAATAAATATTAATATATTATAAAGCCCCAATTTAAAGAAATAAATACCATAAACGTAAAAACTAATACGATAAAAACTAATAAATACTACAAACGGTGCTTACAAAACAAATAACAAACGGTGCTTCCAAACCAAATAAATACTATAAACGGTGTTTCCAAAACACTTCACGTCATTAAAATTAGTTGATGCTAATAAATATTACAAACAGTGTTTCCCTAAAACGTAGTTTATTAAATTTTTATAAATAAATTAAATATATTTCATTAAAAAAATAGTGGGTACCCGTCGGTTCCGGTTCTGGGTACCCAGCAGGATCGGGTACCCGGTCCCGACGGGTACTCAGCGGTTAACGGTTCCAAAAAATGAGAATCGGAATCGAAACCGGTCCCGATCGGTTCCATATTTTAGGAACCGGAACCAATCACATCGGTTCCGGTTTCGGAACCGACAGTTCCGAAGCGGTTCTGGTTCCAAAAGCGGGTACCCGCTTCCGATGCTCACCCCTACCCTCGCAATGATTTCCGTCCCTTCTCACGTGAGAAAAAGAGTTGAGGTAAGAAGCGTAAGAAGAGATTTGAATCCTTGATCACTTTTAATCTCACCCCCACTCATGAATTACGCTTCTCACGAGAATTGATCTGGTGCATCTCATTAGTGTTGATCTTCAGTTAGGATTGATATAAAAATCCAGATCCCTTCTTACGTTTCTCACCATAACTTCCTTTCTCACCGGAACCCGACCTATATATATGTAAGTAGAGAGAGAGAGAGAGGGGAAGTTTCAAACAAGAACGCTAACTATTTAAGAAAACAACAAATCATGTGCAAAATCATATATGATTCGGCATTAACGGCCAAAAAATGAACGCGAGCGACTTTGCCGCCATGTGAATCATATATGATTTTGTACGTGAGTCATATATATTTTGTATGTACTCGGTCGTTCTCGTGTTTTCTTAAATAGATATTGTTTTTATATGAACTCATCTCTCTCTCTATCTATCTATCTCTCTATATATATGGTAGGGTTCAGTGAGAAGTGGTTATCAACCGTTATATGAGAAATAGATGCACATTAAGATGAAATGCACCAGATCAATTCCCTTCAAAGCCGCAATTCATGGAGGGGCTTGAGATTAAAAGAAATCAACGGTCTAGATCCACTTCTCACGTTTCTCAACTCAACTTCTCATACAATTCTTTGTCTATGGCTATGGTTATGTTTGGCAAACTAGCTGATAAGCTAGTTTTTCAAAACGCTACTATGAGTAGTTTTTCAGTAAGCTAGCTTTTTTTTGCCAAACAATGTCTATGTTTGGCAAACTAGCTGATAAACTAGCTGGTGACATATAAGCTAGTTGGTAGCTGATAAGCTAGCGGATGAAAAAGTCACGTTTGGCAAAAACTAGCTTATAAGATGTAAAATTACCAAAAATGACATCTAACAAAGATAGTTAATTACAATATTGATAATATAATTAAAATAAATTTATAGTAATATAATATATTAATTAATACAAATAAGGTAGTAAATAATATAATATGTTAATTAAATTTTTTTGAAATGTATTATATATATTATAAATTTTGAATTTAAACCAAATTTTAAAAAAATATACATTAACTTATGATTTTAGAAAACCGTTCCATATAATATGGAAAAAAAATAATCAAATAATAATGACAAAAATAATTATAATTGATAACTAAAATATATTGATTAATATTAAAAAAATTGATATAATTATCAATAATTTTAAATAATTAAAATTTTATATCAATGTATAATTAAAATTTATGTTATAATTTTCAGATAATATTTATTAATATTTGTTAATTAATAATAATAAATTTTAATAATTAATATTTATTTATAATTAATAGTTAATATATAATAATGAATATTAAATGAGGGCATAATTGGAATAATTGCAGAAAGCTCCTCATAAGCTACTCCAAGTAGATTTTCAAAAAGCTAACTTATAAGTTAGTTTATCAAAAAGCTAGCTTATGTACATCCAAACATGTACCTAGAAAATAAGCTAACCTAGCTTATTTTTGCCAAACAATACCTATATATATATATATATATATATATATATATGGGGTGAGAAATTTTAATTGGGAGGGGCAGGTTTGGAGAAAAACAAGCTTGGCTTTCTGCATAAAGCTACCCCCTAGAAGCTTACTGAATAAGCCACTTTCTATATCATCAAGCCAATATCAAAAAGTCACGTATAGCTGACCGAATAAACTGTGAGTCTCATTAAGCTAGTAACAAACAGGCTTAGTTTACAACTTTCTAGTTCTTTTATGATGGTATTGCATCTGTGTAGATTTCTAAAGCCATGATTTCAACCGGGAAGCTTCTTTCTTCGACTTCTGTATCTAAAGCAACCAATGAACAGTCGAAAGATGAGACTCAGATGTTCAAGGTACTCCATGATATTGAAAATTTAACGGGTAGTTGACAAAATTAAATCTTGTGGCCATAAAAACGATGATTTCTGTATCGTGATTGCAGTTTGGAGAGCTACAAGTTGAATTAACACGAGAGAAAGCTTACATCGGCGCAGTAATTGGCTTCGTTTATGGGAAAATTTCTATCATTTAATCCGTATTCTGTTTCATGTGTGTCACGAGAACGAGTTGTAAGTTTGAAGAGATGATGTAACCGTAAAAACTAACGGAAAATGTTGGATTATTTCATAGGA
This sequence comes from Arctium minus, assembly GCA_954870635.1. Lineage (NCBI taxonomy): Eukaryota > Viridiplantae > Streptophyta > Magnoliopsida > Asterales > Asteraceae > Arctium > Arctium minus. The sequence continues at coordinate 173,876,649 of OX941081.1, read as the reverse complement.
GTTAAGTCAAGGCATTCAGAATACACCAGAGAGCTCATTCCAGTTTGCAAATGAAAACACTGCGATGATTGCCCATGTACTTGGATTCGTTTTCGCTGATTAACATTTCGATCCCTTGAAACCACTCGGAAAATAAATTTACTCGTTCGTGACCATAAGATCCCTCGACAGTGGCGGATCCAATAATTTATATGACAGTGGTATCATCGTTAAGTCGCAACTTTTTTAACAATGAAACGGACATGTACGCCGGTGACACGGGATCCCGGTGCGGCGGTGCCAACCAAATTGACCCAAAAAATCAAAACTGACCTCTATCCCAAAAGAGTAGAGTAATTGTTTCCTTAAAGACCCTAAGCTTGTGCAAAAGTGTGAGCAAATAGTTTAGAAAGAATAAATACTAACATGAGCGAGCCAAGCAAGAGAAAAATAAGTAGTGATAAGGTACAATAAATAGTGGCGGACCCGGATGGGTTTACATGTGTGTCTTAAAATAAAAAATTTCAGTGATTTATATATGAAAATCTCCTTCACACTTTCTCATAATATTTAGCCTCTTATCTGAACCTCTCACTATACTATACTATTGAATACGGGTCTTTTTCTCATCTATTCTTTGGACTCGAGCTTTCCATGAACAATCATTAACTTTTCAAACAATTTGTATTCAAACTAAAAAAAATTAATGCAAGAAAAATACCCCTTTATTAATTTAAAAAAAAAACAACCATAATTTATAAAAGCAGAAACAAAGGATTTTGGTTCAAGGATTCCAGCAACAACAATAACCATCATCATCGGTTTGACGTGGAAGTTGAAAACACTGACCATGGGTCCAACCACGTGGCATGCACGTGCCTGTACATGATCCATCCCCTGCACAACACTTTCGTACAATATCTTTTCCCATCCGAATTCCTCCCCAAATCTGCAATATTTGTAACAACAAAAAGAAAAATATTATTAACAAACCTAGAAAATATAGACAAAAACTAGATATTTAAATTTTAATTAGATTTGATCAGATCCAAAATTTCAATATCAAAATTTTATTGATCAGTTATTAAACCATAACTCAAAGGGGAAATCACCAAAATAACCATTACACGTATACGTAATTAACAAAATGAATATTTTTTCACGTATTTTGGCAGTTTGACAAATTGCTTACATGGTCACAATTGTCATAAAAAGTCAATATTCTTTCATGCATTTAGCTAACTTAGGAGGTTCTTGACGAATTTGACAAAACATATGGATTTATGGCAGAAAAATATGGCCTCTTTTTTTTACTTTTAATGACAAGCGGGACCAATGTAAGGATTTAACTAACCTGACGAAATGCTACGTGGTCGCTTTAGCAAAAACGTGAAAAAAAAATGTTCGTTTTGTTAATTACACTATGTATATTGGTCATTTTGGTGATTTCTCCTAACTCAAAAGCCATTACAACCGAACCATATAATCTAATAACCATCCAACAATATTTATTGTTCAGTTATTAGACATGGATGTTGTAAGTTTAATTGGTCAAAATTTAAAAACAACAATTTTTAGACAAAACAATTATTTGTCACTTAATTGCTAATTTTTAATTATACAAAAAAACTAATATTATCTGTATTTATAGAATATAAATAAAAATTATCAAAAATATTTACCTGGAGTTGGCGATGCAAAAATGGGTGTAAGAATGAGAAGAACCATGAAGAATTTCAATTGATTCATGATTTTCTAAAAAAAAAAATTGTGTAGATGAAATGATTTGTATAAATGTGTGTATGTGTCTATATAATGGTGAAAAGGAATAAGTGTAATTAATTATTGAAATAAATTTGGAATTAAAATATTTTAAAAAACGTAATTTGTTATTTTTTATGATGATTATTTTTGACCAATATCACAATATATATTATTTTATAAAAATATTGACTAAATATTTAGGGGAAATAAAATTGAAGTAAATTAACACGTTTTTTTTAAAACTACCTTTATAAGCTTGATAATAAGGAGTCTACAGTGTTTTTATTGTAATAGGTTGCTCATGAATTGCGTTAGTCGGATTGAAGGCATTTGAATAATTCAACTTCAACCTGATATTTGTGGTTTGAAAAATCTTAACTCAACCCAACTCAACCTAAACTACAATACAACTCAACCTAAACTGTGCGGGTTAAGTTGAGTTGGTCAGGTTGATCGGGTTAGCAAACGTTTTTGTTTAAACAAAGAAAAAATCAAAATGAGAACATAAAAAAAGGCTAACAAACTCAAAAAAAGTTAGAAGTTCTTGCAAATAAGAAATTAAATTATGGTTAAAATTGTTATATAATTTTGAATATAACTAATTACGGGTTAGTCTAATGTCTATATATACATATACTATTAATCAATGACTAAACAATCAAATTAAAGTCATAGTATAGAAAGGCACCGGGTTGGATTGTGTTCAAATTATCTTAACCCAATTGGCCAATTCCAACCCGATAGGTGCGGTTTCGACTAACTTTGTATCAACTATATGACGGGTTACCTCGAGTTGAGTTTTTTTGGATTTTTTCAATTTGGGTTGGTCATTTTTTTGAATACCCCTAATGTCTGCAAGATAATTAAAGGAAAATATTATAATTTTACGTATAAAAGGTGAAACATAATATACCTTTGTAAATAAACAAAAAAAAACTTATATATATATATATATTTTATTTCATTTCTTGTTTGAAATATCTTGTCATAAATAACAAATTTAATTTCTAAAAATAGATGGAGCAATATATGTCTCATTTTGATAGCATAATTCGAAACATGTCTCATAAAAAAAGATAACATGTCTAGTAGTTTAGATTTTACTTTTCCGTGTGTCTATCACGAACAAACTCACTTAATTGACAGTGACAGTAATAGTTATCTAAATAGCTCAGTAAATTTTATCCACGTAAATTGACAGTAATAGTTATCTAAATGGGTGTCGTTGTTAGAAGGGTCGGGTGATTTTTCAGTGGCTTCAGCTAGGCGTTTAATTGATTCTAGTCATTTGGAGGTGGGTTCTCATCCTACTAGATGGAATAAAATTGTTCCCATCAAAGTTAATGTGTTCGCATGGCGTATGCATCTCAACCGGCTCCCTACTCGGATAAATTTGGATAAAAGAGGCATCGATGTTTCGTCTCTTTTATGTCCTAACTGTGATATAGAAGTGGATGACTGCAGTCATCTTTTCTTTTCATGTCCTGTCGCTAAAGATCTATGGGCTCTTATTGGTCGTTGGTGGCGTATGGATATTCCGAATCTCCATACTTATTCGGATTGGATCTCTTGGATCGACTCAATTCAGTTGAAGAGGGAGGTGTTTTTGTGTTTTGAGGTCGTTACGCTTACCACCTTATGGTCTATTTGAGTGTTTCGGAATGGTATTCTCTTTGGCAACCCGAAGCCAAGGAAACCGATGTTTTTTGAGAACATTATAACTCGTGCTTATTTTTGGGTAAATCATAGAAGTAGCAATTTGTCTATTAATTGGGTTGGTTGACTTATTAATCCTTCTCTTGCCATTACTTCTATGTAATTGTTTCTTTTTCTAGCTTCTTGCTAGTTCTATAAAATTTCGTCGTTCAAAAGAAAAATAGCTCAGTAAATATCATGATTTTTTGTACAGAAACATACATTTATTGCCATGTTATACACCCACACAGCATTGCAAGGTCTTGGGGTTTGTGGCCTTGGTCCTGCGTGACCGTGCATCACGTCTTTGGGGTTCCACACGACCATGTGTCATTTCCCACACCGATCTTCATGATCGTGCAACTTCCCCGACAGGGAATAAAATTTATGTATCGACTAGGGTCGTCCGTGATATTTCGAAAGATGTGTGCAAAATACTAAATGTGAACCTGTAATATTTTATTTCTTAATTACATAACTTATTACTAAATTCAAAAATAAATTCTTAAAGTTTATAATATACTAACATCTTTTAACAACTAGGAGCGTACTTGCACAATGTAGCGAGATACATCACGATTTTAATGTTTCATTTCATTTTATTTTTTTGTCGATTTACAGTATGATTTTGGATGGTTTTGAGAAAGTGATAATGTTTTTTTTATAAATTTATTTAATTTAGGCTTAATAGTATAATGTTTTTTATATAAAAAAATTAAGTATTTTGTTAGAATTCAATGATTATCTTATATATTTTAATGACATCTAGAAAAAATAACCAATTACATATTTAATAATATTGATAATCCCAAAATCTACCAAATCATCGAGAGAGAAAGTATAGACGTGAAAAGCTCTCAATGTATTTAATATGCGATCAAAGTGTTCTCAAAGTTACAAGCTTACAAGAGCCATATCCCTATTTATACCACAGGGAACATGGACACAGACAAGATAAACAGAATACTGACTAACCATATACAGACCTTGTTGACTTTACATGTTTGACTTTCTACATTAAATCTTGGATACAATATTTAGACTTAACAATCTCCCCCTTTGTATCAAGATTTAATAAAAAAATTGACACTAGTCTTCAGCACTTTGATTCTTCAGCTTATGTTTCTGACAGCTTTGAACATTGACACTCTTTCAGCCTTTGAAGAACCTTGAAAAGTCTTTTTCACATTGAAGCTTTGAAAGTCAACAAGCCTTGAGCACGAAACTTGAAATCTTTGAAACATTAACAATTGAAATAGCTTTGAGGGAATCTATGATATTGTATCTTCATCTCTTGTGAACTCTGAATCATCTTTGGAAAAACAAACTTTCTTGAAACTTGATTTAACTTTGAATTATCTTTCTTCAGAATCTTTTCTTTGAAACAGTGGAAGCAACTTGAATTACATTTGAGCTCTCAGAACTTCTTCACAAGTCTTTTTCAAATGAACTTTCTTTGAAATCTTCTTGACGGCATTTTGAATTAGCCAAAGAATTTCTTTCACAAGTCTTTCTTCACTTTAATATCTTCTTAACGACTTTGAAATTGAATCTTTGTAAATTCTCCCCCTTTTTGATGATTGTGAGCATCAAGATCATCAAAATATCTTCAATTTCGACACAGTCTTTGATCACCCCTTTTGTATGGACATATCAATCTCCCCATTATCTGAAAATTTGACTGTCTCCGCCCTTTGATCTGAACATCTGAATGAAGAACTGTATATATCTGAATCTTTTCAAATTCAGACATAATGAACGTGGTAACCCTGATTCAACACAATGAAACAGTTAGAAGTGTCTGTCAGTAACACAAAGTTACTGTGTACAACAAATGTACAAAGTAAGGAGCTAGTTTGATGTTGACTCCCCAGGACTTCCATTCAATCATTGAAAAACACAAGGTAATTCTATGAATGTTCTGACAGAAAAACAAATTTTCTGTGTGCTCGTGCTTCTGTTTGAAAGAATTAGCACAATGATTGTGTTTCATAAGGCTCGAAGTATGTAAATCACTGAGACAATAATGATTGTACATGGACTCAATGTGCATGAGAAATGGTCGAAGGTGGGGCAACTTTCCTTCTTTTTCAATATCAGTATCTTCCAAGAGAAGAACCAATAGATTATGTGTTGCTTCCCCATAAAATGTGAAACATTCTCTTTTTAAGAAAAGAATGAGTAGCTGGTGGGGTTGTATACAAGAGATGGCATGGGCTATTTGCCTATTTCAATGATGGTCACCAAAGAAATGTGAACCAATCAGTAATGTGGCTGCCCGGCTCAGAAAGATGTTTGGTGCAGAGTTCTGATATTCTTTTAACTCTGTTCTCACACCCTCTTTCTTTTAAACATATAAGCTCACATCTAACCAATCTCTCATTTCCATTTTACCTCAGCTCACTCCCACACTCAATTCTTTTAGACCCCTCTCCTCTCAATCACTCAAGGATTTCTTACGGGGTAGGAAACACTAGTTAATGTGAATCCATGGAAGATCTATTAAGCACTCACACTGAATCCCATGTTCCTAAAAGTACATGCTGGTCAATGATTTTCTTGATATGTAAAGCACAAGAAATCATATGTCAGTGTATGTATGCTCATCAAAAATCAGAAATGAAATTTGAGCATTTTTAAACATTTAAGATTTCTCAAAACTTTATATGAATGAATAATCAAGGAAGAATAGAAATGTTTTGAGAATCTGACAATGATTAAAATCAGATCAAATGAAATGGCTAGGGTATCAAAAAACTAGATATTTTGTTTATATGAACAAATATAAACAATTTAGCAATAAAGGCACAAATTTGAAAAAGAAAAAAATATGAATGATGCTCAACAATTTTGAAAGCAAACGGGGGTATTACCATCGAAAAATTGGTTCGTTTAGAGACATGGTAATAACAAATTCAAATAAAATATTGAACCGGTGTGTGTGAATACTTGACAGTATATAGACAAGATAATACACAAGTATTGATCTTTGGAAACACACGGTCAGTTAAACATTAAAGCTCAAAATTGAAAAACATTTAAAATCACACTTCTAAATTCATGAAACCTTTTGAGAATTAGAAGTGGTTTAAACATTTAAGAAACTGTTTTTCATGTTCGAAAGTTGTTCTTCTTTCAAACAATCAGAGATCTAAATCAGAAGATATTTACCTTTTCAGTTCCCCCTCAAATCATGAAAGAATGATTTAAATCTTATAAGCTCCCCCTGGATATTAGCATAATATCCTTCTTTGAACATTGAAAAACGGGTCCTGATCTGTCATGTGATCAGAAGCCACTTTATTCACATTATTTATTCAAAAATAAAATGACAGAAAGCAGTAAAACAAATTTATAGTATGAGTTCTGATCTAAAATAATCAGAAGTCATCACCTTTACTCCCCCTTAAATTAGGCATCTGAAATATGTCAGTTAAAACAGGATAGAGATCAGACACTCCCTTTTGAATTGTAGACCATCATATCAGAAAAATCTATCAGTGAAAAAGTATAGGATAGAGATCAGATCAATTCTCTTGGGATGTAGACCATCATATCCATCGGATGCAAAAACACAGGAGTAAGGTCTTTTTGATCGCTGAGGTCCGAGTCCTAAACTGTTGTGTTTAGAAGTCAAACTCCTTTGAAGAACGGGTCCTAAGTTGTGTACTTAGAAGCCATAATCTTGACATTGAGGTGCGGGTCTCGAACTGTGTTATTCAAGAGCCATTGTTCTCTTACTCCCCCTTGACTTGAGGTGCCTGCAACACAGAATCAGTTTTCGGCTTTGGTACCCACTGGTATTTGGGTCCAGAAAAGTTAGTTGCAGTTCGTGTGGGGGATATATAATAAGAACCATACCATAAATTACTAAAATTTTTACTTACAAAATCATGTGCTCCACAGTAAGAACAACATATTTTCTTCTGAGCAATCCTGATAAGATGATTAGTAGAATAAAATGTATCAGAATTACCAAAAGTTTTACCTGTGCGTGCACTGTTCTTTTTGACATTGGATGTGGATGCAGATGCTTTGTCATTCTTCTTCTCATCACCTGAAGAACCCTTTTCTCTCCAGACAATCTGATCTTTCCTTGAATTCTTTCCAAGAGATTTAACATAAAAGCGCGTTGAACCATCAACAGACTTGTCATAAAATAGGTTGGAAGGTCTAATCTGACTTGATTTGACAGTTTGAGATTTGACACTTTTGTTTTTCAAAACATTTTTCTCATTAATAGAACTAGAAGTTGTTTTGAAAGAACAGACTGATTCTGTTGAATTATCAACAGGTGATTGATCAATCACATCAGCTGTTATCTTTTCTGACATTTCAATGTTTGCAGCTTCTAAGTCTTTTATCTGTTTGGTCAAAATGTTTTTTTCATTTGAAAGTGTGTCAAATTTCTGTTTCAAATCAGACTTGGCCTTTTGTTCTTTTTGCACATCTGAAGATAGAACAGTTATTTTGGATGTGAGCATAGATATTTCAGACTCAAAATGTATGCGTTCTTGCTTAAAATCTTTTTCCAAGTTCTTGGTCTTTTCAGATATTTCTTTAAAAATCCCAACATTTCTCTTTTCGTAATTTTTCTTTTCAAGATCAAAAGACTTTTTCTGCTCTTTGAAAATTTTTCTTTCTTTTTCGAGCAAGTCTTGTAAAGTAGAGATCTGTGAGGGAAGACCAGATATTTTTCCTTCAAGAACTTGTCTTTCTTTTGAAAAAGTGTCTCTTTCAGTTATAAGAATTTTCTCAAAATCAGACACTTGCTTAGAAAGATTCCTGCATCTATGCTCCAAGTCCTTTTTCTCTTGGAGAGTTTTCTTAGAAATCTCAGACATCTGAAGAAAAGAAGATGTCTTCTGTTTTGATTTTGCTTTATCTGCTTGGATGCTTTTAATCATCTCAGCATTCTCTAACACCAAGACAGATATCTTCTTTTAAGATCAGTATTTGAACTTTCCAATTCAGATATATTTTCTTCGAAAGCCTTAAACTTGGTTTGAAGCTCAACTGATTTTGCTTGCAGCTCCGGTGATTTCTGTTCAGTTGTCTTCAGTTGGCTTTGAAGATTCATAATCTCTCTTTCTTTCTTTTTTATCTCTTTCTCCTTTTCATAGAGAATACCTGCAAAATTAGATCTAGTTTTAGTACAATTTATACATTCAGGAGTTTTAACACAGTTGAACAATTTAAGTTCCAACTCCTGAATCCTTCTGAGATACTCTGAATTTTTAATTTGCAGAGTCCTTCGTTCAGCTTCTATTACAGATATATCAGGCTTGAACAGTATCGACATCTTCAACCACCAACACTTAGACTGGCGCAAAGTAGGATTTCACGTGAGCAAGCACTGGCGCAAACTTGGAGGTTTGTGTGTTCAACGTGTGGCGCACAATGAGAATTGCGCGAGCAAGGGGTGGCGCAAACCCTGGTTTGCGCGATGGACGTGAGGCGCAAAGGAGCTTTGTGTTACCTTTGAGAGGCACAAACCTGGTTTGCGTTAGGCTTAAGTGGCGCAAACCTTGTTTGCGTGAGACGTTGAAGGCGCAAAGTTGACTTCTCGTTAGACTTGGATGACGCAAACCCTGGTTTGCGTTATACGTGGATGGCGCAAAGTCAGATTCTCGTGAGCTTTGAGTGGCGCAAAGATTAACTTTGTGTTATATGAGAGAGGCGCAAAGAGGAGTTCTCTTGAGATGAATGTGACGCAAAGTTGAAGATGAACTGACGCAAAGTTCAGATCTGGCGCAAAGTTCACATACACTCGAAAATCATCAAAAAAATTGAATTCTGAATTGAATTTGATTAAACTTTTTGCACAATTATGGTCGAAAACACTTTTCTAACTCAATCTAAACAAAAATTTCGATCAAAAACGTCAAATTTGAGATTTCTTGAAATCCACAGTTCGTTAAAAACGTCGTTTCCAGAAAATTAAAAATTTCAAAATAGAAGATCAAAACATGTAAATCTTGCAAATCACTGTGAATCAAAGATAATCTATAACCAAAAACGAATCCAAAAACTCCATTTTACAATCAAATCGACCACAAATAAAATCAAATTTGATAAAATTCAGAAAAAACGAGTTTTTCTTTAAAAAAAACAAGAAAATCGATCAAGATTTTGATTTAAAACACAAATTCATATTCGAAATTCATTTCTCTCAATCCTCTCTCTGATTTGGATCAGCTCTGATACCAATTGATAATCCCAAAATCTACCAAATCATAGAGAGAGAAAGTAGAGAGAGAAAGTATAGACGTGAAAAGCTCTCAATGTATTTAATATGTGATCAAAGTGTTCTCAAAGTTACAAGCTTACAAGAGCCATATCCCTATTTATACCACAGGGAACATGGACACAGATAAGATAAACAGAATACTGACTAACCATATACAGACCTTGTTGACTTTACATGTTGGACTTTCTACATTAAATCTTGGATACAATATTTAGACTTAACAAATATAATTAGAACAAATTTATAGTAATATAATATATTAATTAATAGTGATACATGGAAATGTCTGCATAAAAGGAAGGTCCTGGACATACCAAATTAGTAGGTGTTAGAAGCCTCCAGTAGTAATATGTATTTTGTGCTTTGATACTTGTAAATTAAGAGATTTTTAAAATCTTGCATAAAATGATGATACTTTGTGCCTAATAATTTGTATTTAAGAGTTTTTTATCCGTGTTTTATAATATAGTATAGATTACACCATGCCATACCCAATTTAGTCCTCATGGTTGAACAAAGTACAACTTGGTCCCTTTGGTTTCATTTATTAGTATTAGTAACCTTGTACTTTTTTTTTCTTTCAGAATCTGGGGGTGTTGCTAAGGGGCTGTTTACCAAATAATTTCTAGGTAAGCACTTACTGATATCACCCTTACTTACCTTATCAAGTAATATTATCGGCTATAAAAATGGATTGTTGTAAGCTCTTATCGGGTAAGAGTCATTTTCCACACTTACCAGGTAAGACTCTGGTCCTTTTTATGCCTCGTACTGGTAAGATTATCGGTCCTTATCATGCTCAATCGGTAAGATAAGTGAGAACAGGTAAACGCTTACCCAATAAATGTTTAAGAAAAAACCACTAACTCTACCATCTTTTAAGGATTTCGTCCTCAAAATCATGCTCCGTTGAAGAGTAGTTAGGACTGAAAGTCCTATTTGTGAAAAGTGGAATAAAGTATTTATAAGGGTTTGATTTGTAACTAATTGAAAGTTATTTTGTTAGATTGGCCCAAGCCCATAAGCCCGTCAGGCCTGCGTGCCTAAGTATTTAAAGTTGTTTTCTATTTCATTTGTAAGTTTAGAAGTTTAGAAGTTCAGAAGTTCATTATTCAGTTTTCTAGTCATTAGGTTTACAAACCCTTATCAGAAATTCTCTCTGTAAACCTAAACCCTTTGAAGTAATATCAATCATATGACTAGTTGCTGTGGCCTATAATCTGTTCATCTTTGATTGTTGTTATTCTGTTTTGCACTGCACTGGGATCTACAATTGGTATCAGAGCAAATAGGCAAAAAGGTTTGATCCAGTAAAAAGGTTTGTCTAAAACCCTAAAATCAATTACTTGTGATAATTGCTTTACTTGCTTTAATTGATTGTCAGTGTTTGCATTCTGTGTTTATCTGATTAATCGATATCTGCAAAGTTAAGTTTTTGTGTTTGTGATTCGATCGAAATTTCTCATCTGGAAAAATTAATTTCTATCGATCGAATCTGGAAATTTCATAGTTTTGCAAACTATCTGCATCCGGTCGAGTGTTTTTGATTGATTATTTGTGTTTCATTCGATCGAAGGATCGAAGTTTCTGGGCTTGGTTTCGGTCGAATCCCAGAAATTCATCGGGTTCTTCGGTCGATTCATCGTGTTTATCGGTCCTTTATGTTAATTGATCTTATATGTTACTTGTGTTTATCGTCTTTAGTGTTTTGACCGATTGTTATTCGACCTGAGCCTTCGACCGAGTGTTTGTAAACACCGGTCCTTACTTCGACCGGGTAGTTGTCCGGTCATTCCCTTCGATCGGACCTTAGCTTTCCCCGGTCTTTCCCTTCGACCGGGTAGGTGCTTCGACCGGACCTTAGTGGTTTCCGGTCTAGCATTCGACCGATACTCGGCTATTTCGGTCTTCGTCCTTCGACCGGGTACTTGCTACTCCGGTCTTACCCTTCGACCGGGTACTTGCTTACTCCGGTCTTTCCTTCGACCGGTATCTTGCATATTCCGGTCCTTTGCTTCGACCGTACCCCTGCTTGACCGGGTGTATATAAAAAATAAAAAAAAGAGTAAAAAAAGATCAAATTTTTTTGTCTCACGATCATTTTGCAGTGCATTTATTTTAGCCCTCGTACTTCAAGGATTCAGCGTGTCATTTGTGACCCTAAACTTTCAAGTTTCACATTTTGTCACTTTTGGTCCCTGCACTTTCAAGTTTCATCTCTCTTCAAAGCCGGAGCGAATACATTCTATTTGAAACGATCAAAATGGTGTACCTACCAAGGCTGCAGTCCAAAAGAGAATATGAAGAGTGGAAAGTTTATTTTTTGAACTGTGTGGACGAACATGAGGTGGGTCCCTACATCAGATTATCTTTGACTGAAGGGGAGATGCAATCCCAGATTCCTACAGAAGCTTCACCTGTGGAAAAGGAGGAAAGAGAGAGGGCTAACAATGTAGCTCGAAATTATATGACATATAGTATTTCGTGTGAATTTATTAGTAACATTTTTAGTGAAATTATTGGTCAAATAAAGTCTAACAACATGACAGGAAAAGAGCTGTGGGATTGTACTGAATGGTTGGTGTTAGGGACAAAAGGTTTATTAACAGGAAGAGAATTGGAAGCTGAGAACTCTGAGCTAAAAGGAAAGATCTCTATTTTGGAAGCTAAAACTCAGCAAACAGTCTCTGTTGAAAGTTCTGAGGAAAAGATTTCTGAACTGAAAGATGCAAATGCAGATCTTCAAAAGTGTTTATCTGATTTGGAGCAACTGCTTGCTAAACACAAATCTGATTTTGAGACTAAAGAGAAATCTTTCGCAAAGAAGTTCTCAGAATTCTCGAGAAAATGTGCTGATGAGAAGAAAGAAGTTGAGCTGAAATGCATAAAACTTTCTCAGCAAGTTTCTGATTTTCAGAAAGTAATCATTCTAGAAAGAGAGAAGTTTGCCAAAGAGAAGAAGGTCATTGAACAAAAGAATGTCGGTGTCTTCAAAGAAATATATGGCCAAAGAAACAATGCTGAGAAGGGATTTGAAGAAGAAAGAAGCTTGTTTGAGACTGAGATCAAAAAGCTTACTGCCAAGTTATCTGAACTATCTGAGAAGGCTCTAAAAGAGCAGAAAACGAAGTTTGAGTTCACGAAGAAGATTGACCTGCTTGTTCAAGAAAGAGACAACTTTGCTTCAACGATTAAAGTGCTTGAAAAGTCTGTATCAAGTACAAATCAGAAATCTGTCTCTCCACAAAGGTCAGTTAAATCTTTTGATCGGATTCGTAAAACTAACCTTTTCTATGATAGCAATATAGATGGTTCAGGTACACATCAAAGAAGAAAGAGATACAAAGATGAGGAACTGGTCTGGAAGAAGAAACCAGTTGAAGATGAGCTGAAAGAAAAAGAATCATGTGTACATGCAGTCAATGCCAAGAAGAACAAAGTGCATAAAGGTAAACCTGATCATATCTACTCGAGAGATCAATTACTCAGGTTATCAGGTAAGAAATACCACTGTTCTTATTGTCATACACATGATCACATTCACAAAACCAGTGATCATTTCTGGTATGGTTCTTATTCTATTTCCCCCACAATAACTGCAACTAACATTCGAGGACCCAAATACCAGTGGGTACCAAAGCCGAAAACTGATTCTTTGTTGCAGGCACCTACTGTCAAAGGGGAGTAGAAGAACAATGGCTTCTAAGTAAATCAGCTTAGAACCCGGACTTCAACGAAGTTTGGCTTCTGATCACATGACAGATCAGGACCCGTTCTTCAACGTTCAGACCTAGATATTTTGCAACTATCCAGGGGAGCTTAATAGATTTATATCATTCTATCATGATTTGAGGGGGAGCTTAAAAGGTAAATATCTTCTAATCCTAGATCTCTGATTGTTTGAAAGAAGAACAACTTTCAAGCATGAAAAATAGTTTCTGAAATGTTCAAACCACTTCTGGTTCTCAAAAGATTTTATGAATATAGAAGTGTGATTTTAAATGTTTTTCAGTTTTGAGCTTTAATGTTTAACTAACTGTGTGTTTCTAAAGATCAATACTTGCGTATTATCTTGTCTTTATACTGTAACGTATTCACACACACAGGTTCAGTACTTCGTTTGTATTTGTTATTACCATGTCTCATAATGAACCAATTTTTCGATGGTAATACCCCCGTTAGAAATTCAATGTTGTTGAGCTTCAATCATAATTTCTAATTTTGTGCTTTCATTGCTAAATTGTTTATATTTGTTCATATAAACAAAATATCCAGTTCTTTGATACCCTAACCTGTTTAGTTGATCTGATTGGTACATTGTCAGTCTGTTCAAAGATCAATTGCTCAAATCTCCTGAGCATACTTTCTGACAGTGTTATCTTATTTGAGCTTAAATGTTCAAGTTAAACTGTTGAGCTACTATTCTTTTTAGGACTTACATGGGTTTTGTGTGAGAACTTAAACAGAACTTCCATGGATTCACGTTAACCAATGTTTCCTACCCCGGAAGTTATCCTAGAGTGATTTGAGGGGTGAGGGGTCATAAATCAAAGAGTGGGGGAGATAACTCATCTGATTGAGTTTTTCTCATTGTGTGGAGCTGAAAAATGAAAAAGAGAGTTTGGTTAGAAGTGAGCTTTAATGTTAAAAAGAAAGAGGGTGTGAGAACAGAGTTAAAAAAATATCAGAACTCTGCACCAACCACTTTCTGAGCCGGGCAGCCACATATTCTGATTGGTTCACATTCTTTGGTGACAATCATTGAAACAGGCAGTGAGCCCATGCTAACTCTTGCTATAACCCCACCAGTCACTCATTTCTTTCTTAACAAAGAAATGTTTCATTTTCTTTGGGGACGCAGCATATCTGCTATCTACTCTTCATTTGGAAGATTTAGATATTGAAAAAGAAGGAAAGTTGCCCCACCTTCGCACCTCTTTCATGCACATTGAGTCCGTGTAATATTTGTTGCTGTCTTAACAGTTTACACAATTTTGAGCCTGATCAAGCTAAGTAGCTTCAATCATTTCTACACTTTCACGAGCACACAAGGAATGAGTTTTCTTGTCATAACATTCATAGAAAATTCCTTTGTGGTTTTTCGATGATTGAATGGAAGCCCTGGGGAGTGAACATCACAAAAACTCCTTTCCAATGTACATCCATTGTACAAAGTGGCTCTGTGCTACTTACAGGCATACTAACTGTTTCATCTGTTGAATCAGGGTTACATTGTCCATTATGTCTGAATTTGAAAAGATTCGGATATATACATTTCATGAATTGACGGATACTCAGATCAAAGGACGAAGAATATCATATTATCATAAAGGGGAGATCAAAGAATGCGTTGAAATTGAAGAAGTTTTGATGATCATGATGCTCACAATCATCAAAAAGGGGGAGAAGTTTTCAAAGTTCAATTATTTCCAAGTTTTGAAGAAAGAAAGTTTGTTTTTCTGAAGACGGTCTAAAGATCAAAGAGATGAAGATATGAGTTTAATGCTAAATTTGTTTGTCTGAAGACAGTGAAGTTTTCAAAGTTTGTATTGATTCTTTCCCGTATCATGTGGTGTCTGCTACAAGTTTCTTCATTATTCCTCCTACGAGCTGATTGAAACAAGTTCTTAAGCTGAAAGCCTATTCAACTTGCGGTTCAAAGACAGATTCTTTGTTTTAAACTGAAGATGCATCGTGGAATGTCAAGTAACTCTCACATTATCTTTATTGTGTGTTGATCCGATGTGATTGAGTTTTTACAGCTGAAAGTTGCTTGATAGTGCGTTCAGTCGATGTTACTGTACATTGAATCTGGTTACAAAGTTGATACTATGAAGACCAAGAGCTTTATTCAAGGGGGAGCGTGGAAAGACATGAAGACATGCAACACCAAAGTTCTTCAAAGATTCAAGAGGGAAAGAAGATGAAGGCCTGAAGTTTTTCAAGAAGATAAATGTTTTATTCAACTCTAGGGGGAGATTGTTAGGACTGAAAGTCCTATTTGTGAAAAGTGGAATAAAGTATTTATAAGGGTTTGATTTGTAACTAATTGAAAGTTATTTTGTTAGATGGGCCCAAGCCCATAAGCCCGTCAGGCCTGCGTGCCTAAGTATTTAAAGTTGTTTTCTATTTCATTTGTAAGTTTAGAAGTTTAGAAGTTCAGAAGTTCAGAAGTTCATTATTCAGTTTTCTAGTCATTAGGTTTACAAACTCTTATCAGAAATTCTCTCTGTAAACCTAAACCCTTTGAAGTAATATCAATCATATGACTAGTTGCTGTGGCCTATAATCTATTCATCTTTGATTGTTGTTATTCTGTTTTGCACTGCACTGGGATCTACAAGAGTTGAGAATACATTGTCCTCATCTTTATTTCAGGGCTCTCATGTCTTTTCGGTTCTAGTATTTTTAGTTTTTTGGTTTCGGTTCTATTCATGTTTGATCCAGTTTTAACACAATTGACACCTCTACAATGTGTTACTCTAACTTACAAGTTTTACAACTAACATAACTATATCAAAACAATTTTTTTTATTTGAATTCAATACAATTAATTTACTAAATTTAGTAATACTAAAAAAACATATATATTTAATTTATGATCATTAAATAGTTTAAGTTTATGTTTGAAAATTGATAATCATGTGAATTAACCTCATAAAATATTTATTGTTTAACTTGCAAACTTATAGTCTTTTTTTTTTTTTTTTTTTTTTTTTGCTTTATTTTATATCAGTATTAGTTTTTCCAGTTTATATTATAAATCAAACGTAATTTTACTATATGATACATGTCTCTTCAAACTATAACCATATGTTAATTATGAAATAGAAATCACTTAACTTTTCAAATTACCGTATTTAGACTAAAAATAATCGGAGAAAATGCACACAAAAAAAAGGTAACATTTTATTCATTCATCCATTCAAAAGATAAAAATGAAAATAAAAAATAAAAAAAGCATAATTTATTATTTTATAAATGTAAAAGGGGTTTAAGGAGTCCAGCAACAACAGTAGCCAGTATCACCAGGTGTACCAGGAATCTGCAAACATTGACCATGGGTCCAACCACGCGGGGTGCAATCTTCTATGCAAAATGCATCCCCTAATCCCATTTTGCATACCATATTTGAACAATATTTTTTCCCATCCCATTCTGGCTCAATACCTGCAAAATTTTCGAATCAAAATCATGTTTCAATAATATCCAATTAATACAACCGGCTTAATCCAAACATTTGTTTGGATCAGATTTGGATCGATTGTCAAAATTCAACATCCATTCAATGATTAAATCAGATTGGATCAGTCTGGTCCAAGTCTCTTGGATGTGAACCGATGAACATCAAACGTTGTTAGGAGGAAATTATCTAGTTTTCCTGAGAAAAGTTTTTCATTTTGGTTTAAATTTAGGTGATGGTTGACTCAGACGTTGAAAATTTAATTGGTCAAAAATCAGATATAACAAATATATATATATATATAAATGATCAAGCGAGAAGTTAAATATTTTGCGAGAAGGTACTGAGAAGTGTGATATCATATATGATTAACGGCATGTGGGTGCGTTTATATGTAATTTGTATTTAAAGAATAACAAGATATATATTCTACTGATGGCAAAAAAAGCATTTACTAAATAAACAATCTACCTTTAATTGGACATACAAATATGGGTGTAAGAATGAGAAGAACCATGAAGAATTTCATTTGATTTACTTTTGTTTCCATTTTTGTGTAGATGAAAATGGTATGAGTAAATATTTTCGATAAAGAAAATGATATGTATAGATGTGTGCATATGTGTGTATATATAGTGAGAAAGAAATAAATGCAATTAATTATTGAAATGAATTTGGAATTAAAATCTTTTTAAAACGTAAACATAATTTAATAAAAAGAGTAAAATTCACTTTTGGTCCCTAATGTTTGTCGCTTTCAACGGTTTTTGTTCCTTAATTTTGTTTGAATAGATTTGTCCCTCATGTATGATACCTCGCAATGATATCCATCCCTCCTCACGTGAGGAAAAAAGTTGAGGTAAGAAAAGATCTGAATCCTTGATCATTTTTAATCTCACCCCCACTCATGAATTGCGCTTCTCACGGGAATTGATCTGGTCCATCTCATTAGTGTTGATCTTCAGTTAGGATTGATACAAAGATCCAGATCCCTTCTTACGTTCTCACTATAACTTCCTTTCTCACCGAAACCCAACCTATATATATATATATATATATATATATATATAGGTAGAGGTTCATTTGAGAAATGTTAAGTATATGAGAAATAGAGAAGTAATCATAGTCTTTCATTCGGTCAATATCGGCTTTGACAGGTCAAATATTGCGTCTTTGATTGGCCAATAATTACAGCTTTGACCGGTCAAAAGTTGCTACTATTCCAAAAATAGAAAAACATTTTCGTAATTTTTACAAATACACGGGACGAGTTCATATATGAACATGTATGATTCGCATATGAACTATATGTTCATATGTGAACCAATGTTATTCACATATGAACTAAGTAACTGTAGGTTCATATGTGAATCAGTTGAACTAATTAACATATTCATATGAACCTTTGTAATTCACGTATGAACTAAATAATTGATTCATATATGAATCACAAAGGTTCATATACGAATCAGTTAAAAGAGTTCATATGTGAATTACACTGGTTCATATATGAACATATAATTCATATGTGAATCATACAGATTCATATATGAACTCGTCTCGCATATTTTACGAAACTACCCCTCCATCTTCTGTAGACCACACAAGAAATTATCTGGTGCTTCACGGTTAAAGTCGCAAATATTGACCAGATAAAGGGTTAGGATATTTGCGGTGGATATAAAGGGCCAGATAAAGGGCTAAGATATATCCTAGCCCTTTATCATTCAGATGCACCAGATCAATTCTCCTATAAGCCGCAACTCATGGGAGGAATTGAGATTAAAAGAGATCAACGGTTCAAATCCACTTCTCACGCTTCTCAACTCAACTTCTCATACAATCCTTTGTCTATATATATTAATATATATGGGGTGAGAAATTTTATGTCGTATCGAATGTACAAATTACAATCATGATATTGCATTCGCCTTAATCTTGTTTGATAAAAAAAATATGCCTCTTAATGGTTCCAAACCCTCTGAATGATTTTGTACCTTGAGTCTCCCTTAACCATTAAGCGCCCTAATTTCATTATAAACAATTACCAAACAACCATATTTTATTTTGCACTGTATCATAAGAGTCTCTTGATCATTCTGACTACTTAATTATTTTGCACCAAACCATTCATCAACTACCAAACAGCCTCTGAATTTGAGTTCAAGGAGTCCAGCAAAAACATAAACCGGTATCACCAGTCTCGTCAGGGATCTCGAAACATTGACCATTGGTCCAACCCCCCCCCCCCCCCCCCGGCGCTATGAGTCTCATTAAACTACTAACAAACAAACCCTTAGCAGTAGAAAAAGTTAACGGCTATTGGATTTGGAGCCACGAACGAAATCCACAACAAAACGCAGCTTAAAAAGTGTTTTCTTTTGAGATTTTTCAAACTTGATGTTTTGATACAATATCTTGTTGAAACATCCAAAACATAAAAATGGAAAGAACCTTACACTGAGTAGTAACTTTAAGTAAAACAGGTAATCAGTCCACAAACACAACATCCAGAGGCTGAAAACTGCCAAATTTCCTCTCTACTGTTTCACCATGAAAGCTTTCCCATGAGTTCTCAAAAGCTACCAAAACCCATAGATAACAACTTCAAACTTCACCTGTTCAAAAAACAAACACAAGTCAAAAAATGAGATGAAATACCCATAAAAATAATGCAGTTTAGGGAAAGAATTGTGCCAAGATTTTAGGATTTTAATTTGACAGGGGTAGTTTAGTAATTTACTGTTACAGTGATACTGTCTCGTCTCATTCTCACTGATTTTTGTTCCACCTATTTTGGTGGGATACAAAAATGCAGGTTTGTCCAGTCTAAATGTCGTGGGATAACAGGTTTTTGAGGATTGCAGTTGACCAGATGCTAAAACGGACGATATGAACAAAAATATCGACACAAGATTACGAACCTTGAGCATCTTGGTTGTGTAGTTACGTAAGCCTTTCAGTGACAGACTTCAAATCCGACCCTTTGTTGATACTGCAAAATGCAAGAAGTTTGTTAGTTATGTATACAAGAATGTGTACATAAATGGATGACACAACCACATCTGTGTACTATTAAATCCAATCACACTTCATACGGTGAGATTTTTTCCTTCCGGGTAACCATGGGTTTCCGGGCCAGCTTACGAGCACCGACTAATCCCTAGGTGACCACGAATTGGTCTGGAGCCATCGCAGGTGAACCTCCATGGCTACCAGGGGTTTGACAGCGTCTGGATTTGAACCTTGGGAAGATGAGACTTCCCCCTGAGCCTTAACCATTGCGCCATAACCCATGTGGTTCAAGAGCCGGCTAGAATGAAGTGAGTTCTGGTAAAGTTTTCGAGTCACCAGATTTACGTTTTCTCAAGTTTTTGAGCTAGAATGAAGTGAGTTCTAAAGCCGGCTGTTTCTAAACATTTATTCAAGAAAAGACATGAGAAAAGGGACCTGAAAACATGCGAAAAGAGCCAAATTGGCAACAAGATGCATGAAATGAACCCACTTTATGGTCCAGCCACCCTTAGATTTGCTGTTATCGCATCAAGTTTAAGGGGCCGATTTCAAACTACTCCAGAAAATTTTCTAACTTAGAGCGAGATAAACAATATAACAGATTATGCCCACTTCCATAAACTCCCCATACTTCAAGATTCTACAAAGCGGTTAGCTTTGATATGCGTCGAATTTTAACAAAAAAGGGAGATGTTGACACTTGACACAAAAATCATCTCAACTGTAATGTGAAAACATCAAATATAAAGAGTACTCACTTGTACAAGAAATCCCCACAAGGATCCACCTTCTTACTAATCCAATCTGGTACCTTGTTCACAAGAAGTTCTATCTGTTCTTCAATCTCTCCTGCTCAAAAAAACAAAAACTCAATTATGATCATGAAAACAAATAGAGATAAAAAGATTAAAATATAGAGGATTTGGGCATACCGCTCTCTATGACGTCAAAGTTATTCACCAAGATTTTGTGAACAAGTTCACTCTTCGTAATTGAAGAACAGTGTGCAGAACAAAATATGTTGTGAATTGTCTCAACAAGGTCAGATAAGCAAGTAGATGTATGTTGATGTGCTTTTAGTCCGCTTTGAGTGATGGAATCGTTCTTGGACGTCTTATCCTCCACCTATCACCGAAAAATAGGTTGTTAGGAGCTTTAAGAAGATGCGGACGAATGAAACATGTAAAAGCGGCACCATCGCTCTATTATCATAATATTACAAACTTGTATCAATTGAGAATATTTTAGATGTCTAATACCAGTGGTGGATCCGGGAAGTCACGTGAATAGGGGTAGACTTAAGGGTATTAAAAAAAATCCAATGTCAAATAATTCATCTGAACCGAATGAAGTTTGGGGTAAACGTTTTTGGGTTTTCAAGTTATACGAAAATCCTTAGTAAGACACCATAGCGAAAACAAAGAATGCATGATCCTACAAAATCAACAAACACCAAAAGAAACGTAGGTCTTAAGCATCGAAATCCTCCAAAAAACTATTAAAATTGCCAAGAATCACAACACCAAAAGCAATGAGAGAGTCAGTCGAAAGAAAAGTGGGGGCATCAACAGGAAAAGGTTGGGGGCATCAACGAAAGAAGGTTGGAGTAAATACGAGAAATGGGGTTTAAAAAAATAAACCTAGCTTTTATGATTTTTGGTTGGAGGCATGTGCCCCCTACCCCCTTAAAGTGGATGCCCATGTTTAATACTAATCCTTATGGAAGTTGAATGACATCCACACACAAAAAACTAAATTTTGGATTTTTAGTTTTTTACCATGGTCTTTGGTTCCTTTGGCTCAACCAGTCCACGTAAATCATACCAATATCAAAGGAGGTTGGTTTCCGGTGAGAATGAAAGTTATGGTGAGAAGGGTAAGAAGAGATCTCCATCCTTTGATCAATCCTAATTGAAGATCAACACTAATGAGATGCACCAAATCAATTCCCTTCTAAAGCGCAATTCATGGGTTGTTTTGAGATTAAAAGTGATCAAGGATCCAAATCCCTTCTTACACTTCTCACTAACTCTTATTGTCACACGATCCTTCGTCTATCAAGGCATCATAAAATTAAACATTTGAACTCAGATGGGTTCATAAAAGCTAATGTTAGTCTTGAAATTGTACCTTTCTAGCACATGTGGTTTTTTCCTCCAGAAATTCACCTTCATCATGAGCAGTCGAGAAATCCAGCGATCTCTTTGCAAACAAATTGCTTGCCATCCCTTTCTGGCTAACCACACTCTTGAGCTTGTTTTCAGTAGGAACAGATCTCTTTGGAGTTGATAGGTCAGGAGTTTCGATACTTATCTCGTCAAGTACCAATGGAGGTTTCATTGGTGTGTCTTCATTACCAACTTGGAGAGCTTTGTCGTGCTTGACTGGATCCGAACATGAACTTAAACCAATTTCTTTGTTATTTGTGGTATCGGGTGTAATAGAGATAGGCGAAACTGGAAGTGGTGAGAGTTCCGTCTTTGTGGATTCTTCAACATCTTTTCTTGAAAAGTGTCTACCGAAAGATGGATGCAGGTGGGAAGGGTTAAGTAGCTCAGCTTCTTCGATAGTTGGTAATGTTTCCACTGATGAGTCCACAGGCAAAGAGTTTGCAGAAATTGTGATCTCTCTTTGATTAAATGGCTCGGGAAGTTCAGCCTCAGGTACATCACAACCCTATTTCAATTATGCAAAAAACATGAAGTGTTCATATGTTTTATATGTATTTTTATATATGTAAATAGAGAGAGATAGAGAGAGAGAGAGGAAGGAGCATGCAAGAAGTTAATCATTTTGCGAGAAGTCTCAGTATCATATATAACTACACTTCTTTGGATGTGTTTAATCATATATGATTAGTCGTTTGTGTTGTCAATGCAACACGTGTTTAATCATATATGATTAAACTTGTGTATCATGCGTCTAATCATATATCATATTGAAACTTCTCGCCTTCTCGCAAAATGTTTAAGTTCTTGTTTGAACCTGACCCTATATATATATATATACACACACACACATGCACACAAATATGTATGCGTTTCATAATTAAATCTAAATATATTAGTAAAAGAAATTTATGAGCATTGCATTCAAGACATCAAGTTAGTCGTATGTAAGAAATTATGTATCAAGGACCAACAAAACTGTTGGAATACATATGGATACATAAAGTTCATAATCAACAATCTCACAAGTCACAACTAACAAAACTTCCATGAAAACTAATAAATTTTCCGGCGCCCTAATAGATAACAGGAACCAGAGAATGCTCTAACGTATCCAAAAAATGTTCTTTTATTAAGGCATTATACCTCAATTTTGGTCAACAATCATCCCCTATTCATCGAGTGCCAAACCCCTGATGAAACTTTTACATCCCCATCACAGCCATCACGTAAAATGACTTGTGAGCATAAGATACGGTGAGGATTCTTCTTAAAATATATTATGTGTTATGTAAGTATGCACTGATAACAGCTTTATGGGATCTTACATAAACTCGAATATGCCGATTGTATATTACTCAATAGCAATACTATAAAATCTCTGATCAGCAGTTTAATTAGGTCCAAGATTATTTCAAACATCGATCTTAGAAGCAGATAATATAAAAAGGGAGAGAGTGTTACCTCTGGATGTGTATTGACAAACTTGATGAGCCTATGGAAAAACGTATGGCACAGAGCTATATAAGGAGAGTGTTCAATGTGGCCTTCTATGACATCAAGAAGCAATGTAACTTTTATGTCTGGCTCCATGCTCAAAGTCTTCTTATTGTGTAATAGTATCTTATCAGCCTGAACGGCCTCGGGGAAAATGAACTTTATCTGTGCAAGATGCCTATACGAGAATTCCCTGAAAACAACAAAAAAATATCTAATGGTTTGGTTCTAACAAAAGGGATACAGTTATGGTGGTTAGTGGAGAAGATAAACCTGGTAACCACTTTTACACATATTTGATGGATGTTATTGACAAAGAAAGATCAAATAATAATAATATGAAGATAGTGGGAGGTTCAAATAAGAAGGCTAAATATCGTGAGAAGGTAAGAGAAAAAAAGGTTAAGGGAAGGTTCATACGTGAATCACTGAAAAATAAATTTGAAAATGCATATGTGAACCCATATGTATAATCTATAAAGGTTCACATATGCATCTTCAAATAGATTTTTTTCAGATTTTTTCAAATATTCACATATGAGTCTTCTCTTAACCTTTCCTTCTTAGCTTCTCAAATATTTAGCTTTCTTATTAAACGGACCCTATGATGATGATATGTTATGTGTATGCTATCCTTTTGTAAGAAACCATTATAGCTATCCTTTTGTAAGAAACCATTATATGACAATTTAATACATGAACAACATAAAGCACACCTAAAGAACCATGCCCAAAAGTAATGTCATTTGATTTTCGGAATATGAATAAAATCTAAGATCAACAAGTGAACGAGCTGCATGTCTTTAACTCTTCTACCCAAATAGATGATAGAAACCGAAAAAACAGAATCCAACTTTAAATTACCTTTTTGTGAGTGTTTCAACTTGACGGCATATATTCTGAAAAGTAGGCAACTGTTTACGCAGATTGAGCAGTCTCAATGAAGTGGTCATACGATCAAAAAACTCTGAAAGGGTTCCATATCTGGTATAGAAGAAAAACTTTTGCAGTTAAAGATTGTTAATTTATTCAAAGCAAAAGTTACCAACCGAAAGACTCACTTTTCTGGGAGTTTAGCAGGTTCCTTTTTGCACCTAACATTCAAGGTCTCATTAGTCTTTTCTGGCGTTGGGGTCACAAAGTTAGCATCAAGATGTTGGCTTGCATGGATATGCAGTTTCTTTACGGGAGTGGAAGTTTCTGAGCATGATTTATCGGCCACAGGTAAAATGCTTTGACACAAGAACCCCATGGCAGCTTGTTCACATTCATGCGGTTTTTGACCCATGGTTCGCCTAAAAGCAATAAAAAAGAAGACACAAATAGGAATCTGAGGATAAGCTTAACTACTTAGAATGGCAAAAGAAACAGAAATCAATTCCGTTTTCGAAATTTGATATGAATGTTAATGTTTCTAATATTTGAGAATCAAAATTCTGCTACTGTAGCGATTAACATGTATTTATCAATCCTTCTTAACAAAGTTATTTCAAGTTTTGGACTTCAAATTTAGTATTTTTTACGGAATCTTCAAAATCAAATTCATAAATTTTTTTCAGGATGAAGTACGAGCATACTACAATTCAAAATATAAAACAAGTACCCTTTCTAACTTCTTATTAAAAGAACATTACTAACTACAATAACCTTTTGTAAAAATTCTACAATTGCATAATATTGTGTTCTTTTTTGCAACGAACTCATATCTGACTTTGCATTTGAACAATAGGTTTGACAACTACCTACAGATTTACTTTTCGGAACAAAAGAATTTGATACAATAACGAAAACCCCTAGCATTGAAATCATTCTACATAAATCAGTAAATGATATCAAACCAGAATCAAGTAATCCACATAAATCAGTAAACCAGAATCAAGCAAAATAAACCAGAATTAAGTAATCCACATAAATCGGTAAAGATTAGATGCTTACCAAAAGAAAAATAGGCGATTGGAGCTGTGGGTTGAGATGTGTCGGCGGTCGGCGATTGGAGTGGTAGACCGGAATTGAGTGAAGACGAAGAGAGCGGGACTTTAACAGGAACAAATTGGGCGGGATGAAATCGAATGAAATTTCATTTCCATTGGACTTAAATAGAAGAAACAACAATGGCGACCCTTTATGTTTAAAAAACGATAGTAATTTTCTTTTATGGGTTGTTTGTTTTGAGATTATATTAAGAGGGAAAGATCTGAATTGTTAAGATGTGAATCTTGTTTGTTAAAAAAAAAATATATGTGTTTCTTAATGATTTCAAAACCATCATCTTGACCCTCCCTTGATCTTGAGCCCTAATTTCATTTCAAATAATTAACAAACAAACATATTTTATTTTACACTATATCATAAGAGTCTCTTAATCATTCAACAACTGTCAATCAGCCCCTTAGTCATGAGATATGGATAAATTTCTCTCTCTATTATTTAAAGGTAACACAATCATTTACTTAATTAAAATATATATAATCATATATTTTTAAAATTATGTGTATTTTTTATTGTAGTTATTTATTTTAGGAGGGAGGAAGTGTATTTTATCTTTTTTTTTTGTTTCATACTAGAAGTGTACTCGCGCAATGCAGCTAGATGCATCACGATTTTAATGTTTCATTTTATTTTCTGTTTTTTGTCGATTTACATTACGATTTTGGATGGTTGTGAGAGAGTGATAATGATTTTTTTTATATAAATTTGTTTTATTTAGAATTAATAATATAATGTAATTTATTTTGGTTTAATAATGTAATTTTTTTTATAAAATATTCTGTAAGATTTTTTAATTATATTTTAGATTTTTTATATCTAAAATAGGCTGAGAGTTATTTTAGGGGAGTTAAAGTGGGAAATGATTTTAGGAGAGTTAAAATGGTTAGAGATAATGATTGAAAATTAATGAATAACATTAAATGTAGTACATACAGCTTTTATGGTTGTTTTTTAAGTAATTAGCATTAAATAGGATACATTAAGCTTTAAGACTTGTTTTTAAGAGTTTTTTATGTCATCTTTATAATATAGTATAGATATGCTGAGAGTTATTTTAGGGGAGTTAAAGTGGGAAATGATTTTACGGGAGTTAAAATGGTTAGAGATAATGATTGAAAATTAATGAATAGCATTAAATGTAGTACATACAGCTTTTATGGTTGTTTTTTAAGTAATTAGCATTAAATAGCGGTACATTAAGCTTTAATACTTGTTTTTAAGAGTTTTTATGTCATTTTTATAATATAGTATAGATAGATAATGATTAAAAAAAAATCTTAATTGTTAGTGTAATAAATATTTAATTTTTTTATTTAGTGACTATTTTATTTAATAAACAGGTTTTTAATTTACTTGACATCAAATTATTTTGTTTATACATATTATTATGTAATCAAAAATTATAATATATTTGATAAATTGACATTTACATAATCAGTAGTTTTAAAATCTATTGATTGATGATTACAGTATGAAATAAAAGTAGAAACTAAACCAACTATAATATTTTGATATTATCAAAATAAAGTTCCAATTTTTTTCCCTAAATTAGAAATTCCATAAAATAATGATTTGGAATAACAGGTTTTCAAATTAAAAACGAGTTAAAATTGGTTCTCTTTTAATAAAATATACCATTTATGTAATTATTTTCGAATCAGAAATGGAAGGAAGTCGTTAATAATTTAATGAATTTAATAATCAATTACTTGACAAAAACAATTGATTTTATTGAAAAAGAAAATTCTTAAATATTTTTTATATTTGATTAATAATTTAACGTTTTTATTACACTCGAAACAGAAAGGCATAAAAGATACGTAAAGGGACTAAAACTTGAAACCAATCTAGTACCGACAAAGGTTAATATCAGATTGGTTAGTGTACATATTTTGTTATATCTTTTTGTTAAGATCCGCATTATAGCTAATCAAAGCTTAGTTGAGAGTCGAGACCAAGGTCATAAATACGTTTAACTTTTATCGAGTAACTAGTTTAATCGATTCAAACTTTGTCCGACTTGAGTACAGATATGAGTTTAAAACATCTTTCGAATCAAATGTTGAGTTCACAAAAAAACTTGACTCATATTCTTTTTGGGGTTTTTTAGCATGTACGTATTGATATATATGTCCTTATGATCAAATTTTGATGTGTTTATCGAACATAATTCTCCCAGAGTTGAAAGCGCCCTATTGAACATTGTCCTAATGGACTTTTTTTTTCTTTCCAATAATCATCAAGAAATAAACTCAATTTCAAAATCGTACCAAACAAAACAAAGCAATAAAGCAATATTAATACGAACATATCAATTAACTGACACTGACTACACTGATACCAACATTTTCGGTTGGTACTAATGTACCAAGAATGTAAAGTTGGTTAGTACATAATTGTAACACCCCGAATTTCGTTATATAATCTTGGTATTCTAATGTTAAGCTTTTGGTTAGCACCGCGTTTGGTTCCAAGTTTGAGTTTGGCTTTTGGTGGGTTGGACAAACCACAGTGAACTACGTGAGTTGCACCGCGACTTGAGGTCGCGGCACAACCCGCGAAACCCTCTGGATGGGTTTGGTTTTGTGTAAGCGGACGAGTTATGCCGCGAGTGGAAGTCGCGGCATAACCCACGAAGCTCTCCTGGCCGACTTAAAGTTGGTTTTCATCAAATATCTCATTCTCAAGATTTTCTCTCTCTCTTCAGTCTCTCTTCTCTCTCTCTCTCTAAATCTTTTCTCTCTCTCTCTCTAGAGTTTGGTAGTTATTTTTGGTGTTCGATCTGAGGTTTCGGTGTAGAAAGTTTCGTCTTATCAAGGGGGTCGATATCTGGTTCTTCGGGTTTTCGTATAAACCTATTGGGTGAGTTCCTACTATCATTTTAAATTGTATACATATCAAAAGATACCTTTTGGAACTCCTATATATCTCCATGGTTTCAGATCTAAGTTTTCTACGTATTTGATATAACTTGAGTTTTGGGAGATTTTAGGGTTCCCGATCATTGTGTTTACTAAAATGATGGATCATATCTTAATGTAGTAAAATGATGTTTTACTTGCACATTATGTGGATATGTGAAAAGAATGTTTAAGAACTCATTTTTAATGATTTTCATTCTTACCAGAAATTGAACTGAAAATGACATTTTGTTTATAAAATGTGTTTATACCATATGTTTATTTATGGTAGGTCACCTTTGTTGTTGTGACGAGTCTGTACCATTACTAGCGGATCCCTAGGTTTTGAGTCGACTGATATTATTTGGTGGTTACCAAGTAAAGAAAATATAGAGCTACATGTGCATTAAATTGTGAGGCTCTGACCGTTAACAAATAAGAACTACATGTGCATTAAATTGTGAGGTTCTGGCCGTTAACGACTTTTTGTTGGGATGTCACATTCCCCATTGTAGCTATGGATGCATATGATCCTCAGGGGCAACTTGGTACGGTTATGTGAGGCTGGATACTAGCCATGGTTCATAGTGATCCTAGTGAAGGAGTATACATTGGTTTTGCTTGGGGCTAGGTCTCACGTTGTAGCACGGACTTATGTGTTCGTATCATCGGATTCCAATTGTTTAGCTCATAACTCGGATTTGCGGTCTACTTTGTGTTACACCACAAACCTTGGTAAAATGGTTCTTTTGTCATCGTATGATGAGTTTTGGACCGAAAAGGCCCGGTTGTGGCGAAATGTTATCTTTTATAAATAAAAACCTTTATGAAAAGATTTCCTTATAAAACTGATGTTTATATCTCTGATTTTGTATAAAATGTATGTTCTCACTAGACTTTAAGCCTAATATTTTTTCTCAAATGATATGTATATCAGGTTCTCGTTAGCGGCGGGTTGCTAAGAGCTTGAGTGTCGGGATTGATCTCGAGGGTCTTTGAGATTGTGTAGTATTGGATTGTTGGGCGTTGTTAAGTCCCACATTTTTAGATGATTCTGGATCAACAACTTATGTAATCTAGATAGTATGTGTTTAGATTAGTTTGTTGATGAATTCTATATCCGTTCAGGTTTTGTATAGTCTTAAGGATTGATCCCCTTTATGGGAAGTTTATTTCAATACGGATGTCTTATTGCCATATTTTCAGGTTTTAATTTACTCTGAATTTTAGAGTGTTACAATAATACAAAAAATGAAATATTGTAGTAGTATCGGATCAAACCAACTTTTATATATTTAATTGATTAATTGTTTATTTAGTAAAGAATATTCTATTAATTACTGTGTTGGACCCTAAACTTTTATTATCCCGACTTTTTTTGTTTTATCCTTCTTTTTATCATGTTTTTGCTTATTTCATTCAACTTTATTGGTTTGCAATGTTTATGTTGGTACAATACCATTATCGTCATTGATAATCTGAAAAACTTGGTACCAATTAAGTTGGTTGGTACATGAATAAACTTGGTTGGTACTTGTAGCAAAATTTCGTACCAATTTTAAGTTTGGTTTGTGTGCGGTATAGAATGAAAAACATGGTATAGTACCATGTTCACCCCTACTCAATCGTTTCTTCGACGAGCCAAAGTGGTTCCATTTCGGAAATATGCATGTTATTTTGAAATACGAGTTAACGATTGTGAAACCTTGATTTGGATCTCAAAAGAGTTGACAATGAACAACGTTTTTGTATACATAATTACTTTTCTACACTAAGGTAAGATAGACTCGAGTACAACAACATGTTTGTTATTTGTGATACTTTGTAGAGTTAGTGGTTGGTTGCTTATGGCCAAATGGTCACACAACCATAGTGAAGTGTTTATTTGCAGCTTAATGAAAATATTTTTGGCTTATTTGGATAACCGGATAAGGATTACTTACAATCCTTATCGATTTTCCTATGCCCATAGTGATCATCGATGACTATCCCTCCTTGCACCCCTCCCTGTCGCCGTCAATCTTGTACAAGTTGTTCAATTGATTCAAGAAAATATATTAAATAAATTAACTTTTTAATTAAACAACTTATATAAAAAACGGGTATTTTATTATCTTTAATTTGATACCCATATTAATATTGGAGTATTTATTTTCAAAAAAGTTCACCGGTTTTTTTTACTATTTTCAGCAAAATACTCCATAAAATTGATAACAAACAAAAGACTCTTTCAAAACCACACATATTCATAAAGTAAAATTGAGAGAAACGAAATAGAGATGTATTGCCCTGCAGTGTACGGATACATTTTTAGTATTATAGAAAATATTTGTGTTTTTGTTCTTAAAAACTCTTATTTTTTCATGGATGCAACCATTAAAGTATTAAATCAATAATATGTTATAAAATACTTCGATTTTTATTATATTCTTATTTTATTCATTTTGTAAGCAATAAAAAATGATAGCTTAAATTGTTTTTGAAAACTCAAAATTACCCTTCGAAATGAACAAATCAAGTTTTGAAAACTCCATAGATTCACAATTTTATTTAAAATCCAAGTTATGTTAAATATAATTAATTTTATAATACACATATTGTATATAAAGAATGAGTAATTTATTTTATTTAATTCCCATATCAATATATATTATTTCATCAGATTTTCAAATTTTCAAAAAAATAGTTTCAAATGTTCAATCAGATGTACATTCATACTAATATATTTATTTACTATATTATAAAACATTCACCTTAATTCACCTCACCAGTCACTCCCATGGCAAATGTTATCATAAACCATACCAAGCAAACCCAATATATATATATATATATATATATATATATATATATATATATATATATATATCCCACTTGGGACATGTTTATGAACATTTTAATGAGCTTAATGAGACTCATGGCTTATTCGGTCAGCTATATATGATTGTTTTGTAGTTGCTTAATGATATAAAAAGTGACTTATTCAGTAAGCTTATAGGAGGAAAGCTTTATGGAGAAAGCCAAGTGTTTCCAGACCTAACTCTCCCAATTAAAAAACACACTCAGTCCATCAATGAGAAAACACCCCAAACAAAAACTCTCTCAATTCATACAGACATATTAATCTACACAATCCGTTTTATCTATACAAAACCTAATGAAGAACCAACCAAACAACCCCTTAAGATAGGGGATTGGAAAAGGGTAATAAACATGCTAATATATATTGTGGCTAATGCTCGATGTTTTTGTGTGTGATCATTTTAAAAAATACCGGCACTTCGTTGGCAAAAGGGAAACAACCGGTTGGATACAGAGATTAGGCGCAAGTGTACTTAAAAATCTATTTATAGACAGTAGGGTAAAATGGTCATTTATGACATTCAGACTGTTTATTCAGCTCAACAACCGAACAACAATTTATCCGATATTATACAGACAACTATATCCATACAAGTCTTAATGCGTAGCCTGCTGTTGGGTGAAAAAACTAACAATCAGATAAGATTATGCCATGTATCAGTAAAACTCCAATAAGAATAGGATGGTATCAAAACTTGGTCTAAAACCCTACTTTATAATATCACATCTCAATGCTGTTAAAGGACCAAAAACAAACACATATAAATATATAAACCTTTATAATTATGAATCTTGATTTCAAGCTCCAACTTTAGCAACCTTTCTCTGCTCAATTTGACCAGTCAATGGACACTGCATCTCCGTCCAGCTAATTGGAACCATCGTGCCGCCTATACAAAAACAACCATGACAACAAGAAATGCAGTTACGAACAACATTGTTTATCTAAAGATCGAGAACTGGCAAACAGCAAGTTCCTAAACTGTAGCTTTCTCAGTTCTGGTCAAGGAGGTAGACTTTAACCACAAGGGTTGTGGCGTACTGGTTAAGGCCCTGGGGGTGGTGGAATATCCCATCTGTCCAGGGTTCAAATCCAGGCGTACACAACAATTGTGGCCACTGAGGTTTAATGAGGGCAGATGTCTTACAGTCATAATTTGCCAAGAGATTAGTCTAGGCATAGCCTAGGACATCCTTCCAAAAAAAAGGTAGACTTTGACTTTTATCGTCAAATAAACAACTTCCCTAATTCAAAACAGTCTAACAAAATTGAACACCAAACTAGTTATTTACAGCGTCCTTCTTTTGGGCTGCGTTTGGTACATGGGGCAGAAAAGTACAAAACTCATTGTTCCACGTTTGACGCGACATGGGACAGTGAGCGGGTGGGACTGGATGGGACAAAAAAGGCTTTTTTTTGTTCCACCAAAATAAGTGAAACAGAATGGGACAACTAAAATTTTTTAGATCTACTTTCATTTGATATAACCCTAATATGATATTTGGTTTAATGGTCACCACCACCCATCGCCACCCATAAATGTTTATAAATTAAATTATCTAAATATTTACTTGATTTATGTCACTTATAACTATTATATGATATATATAAAATTATCAAACAACTTTTTTAAGAGCAACTTGTCCAATTCTAATCATACCAGACACCAGACAGACAATCAGTCCAGTCTGTGTATCAAACGCTTCCTTGAGGAACAAACCCATGAAAATTTCAACAATTTCTCATTTAGGATGTTAAGAAAATTGCTTGCGTAACCTACATGCCCATCGTTGTAATTAGAATTTATCTTTGCTATTGACTTTGACCAACAAGATTACCCAATTGTTGCTCCATTCGTTCCAAAATAAATGTCCACAATAAAAAAAACACACAAGTTTATAAATATGTAATTATTACACTTTTTAATTAACTACATGACCTTTTTACCCTTAAATAATAGAGGGGGTAATGAATTTTTCCTTGAACTATTTTGCAATCTTGGTTGTGTTTGGTTGCTAAAAGCTTATTGATAAAACGCTACTTCTACAATCAAGCCAGGCAAAACAACACAAAAGGCGCAACCTTCATATGATAACAAAAAGCTGATGAAGAATCAATTATATCCATATGAAGGTTTAGCTGGGAGAAGAAATAATTATAATTCGCAAAAAGGCAAGAACCAAAAGAACCAACGTGAAATTCAAATGGAACAAGAATTGTTACCTGCCATGCTTTCTGCCGATACAACGCCCAATTCATTTTGTGCAGTTGAAAGATAATATGCACGTGCATCTCCTAGTGAAAGCTTATCGATGACAGCTTTGTTAAGGGAGACACTGACAGCATTACAACATATGTGTGGCCATCGATGTGTGAGTGACTTTAGAAGAAAATCAAGAACATGAAACCACACCAAACAAACTAAGTACATCCCACTCAAAAGTAGGGTCCGCCGGGGGGGGGGGGGGGGATTGGGGGATGTTAGATGTAGGCAGATCTTACACAACCGCTTCCATGAAGTCCCCTGGCTTGTGCACAACGCAAGGTGTGTGCAATCCGGCAATAAGATGGGTAATATAAAATGTAGAATAATGATGCAATGGTGTGCAAGCAGACAATGTAATAAGGTCAAGAATAGTTTTATTGCTGAAAACATATCAGAAATATATAAATTCATGGTTGCAGAGAATCTTGAAACAAAGGATACTACCGAAGCTTTGACAATGTCACCAGGGCGGAAGGATGTATGCATATCAACTTTGTCAATCTCAGTTGCTCTGACATCTTGTTGCCTGTTTTATATCAGCAAAATACAAACTTTAGAATCGAGAGATCGGTAGCGGGAAAATGCATGCATATCTGACTTATAAATGGGAATATTATTACATCTTTGAATTAACATCAAGCAAGGCCTTCCACCATTCCATATAAAGCAGAAAAATAAAGACATCAGAGCATCTCCAACATATTCTCCAAAATGGAGAAAATAGATTTTTTGGTGATTTTTGGCAAAGATTTTGCTCCAACAAATTCTCCAAAATGGAGAAACTAGGAAAGAGAGTGTGAAATACTCCAAATATGGAGAACTCCCCAAAAATGATTACCATGAGAGACAATTTTTTATTTTTATTCCACCAATAAGAAACCTTGAAATAAAATGTTTATGAGAGAGAGAATATTTTATTAAATGTATGAAATATTGTAATAATTTAATTAATGTTTTAATCTCCAAGATGGAGAAGCTGATCATGATTTTTTTTTTTTTTGAGATTTTGAATTTTGATGGAGAAGCACGTTGTGTAATATATGTGTGTGTTTATATGCTGTGTGTTTTAACTTATATAGCTAAAGATTAACCCTACTCAAACAGATAGTGTTAAGATTTCAAATAATATGCAAGAGATGAAATTTGGATTCTGATTCTGATATCTTTCAAACTTGACTCCATATCTGAGTTCCGGTATTGATTTGGCATATTGAGTTCAGATTTGGGTATATCCATATTTGTTTCAATTTAACATCAACGTACACGACTCATATAGAATTTAACAACTTGTTGATATCTGAATCGGTAAATTACTCCAAAAAAGTTGAATGTAATGCTTACAACCTTCTTAACAAACACAAATCTTAAAAACATGATTACCTGATGATGCCAGAGAACTTTTCACGCACAGCTTTCGAACCAACACACATAATATCTGCAGAAGCCATCCTAGCCATCACCTTAGTTACCTATTGCAAGTGATAAAAGCACATCAACTTTAACATAAACCTAGTTCATATAACAAGAAAGAAGTGCTTAAGCATTGGGTTAACTAATGGGTAATGCTCGGGTAAATATTATGCTACTTTGAGGCAAATAACCACTGCTAATGAACCAGAAATTTTTCAAGGGATGGTACAAGGTGAAATGAACAAGGCCAGAATATACATAACTAACACAAGTAGCAGTTCACCAATATGAATTCTGAGATTATGGCATAAGCTATATAAATCAGAAACTTAAATTCCTATAAGACATAATGAAGTCAACCAAGTAGCTTCACAGTCAAATGATTGGATGAATTCAGCTTGTAAGAAGAAAGTAAATCTTTTAAACCAGAATCGGAAATAATATTGTGGGTAAAGAAGAAACCAACTTCTAGAAGACTAGAACAATGTTATGCACAATTATAATCTGAAGAAGAAAATCAAGTCAAATCAATTATATAACAAACTATGTTTCCATCAAATCCAAGAACAATGTTATGCCTTTTTGGCAGAAACATTGATTTGGGTATTACTTTGTGCACAAAATGTTTTTCCAATGACTGAATTTGGTTCTGGAGATTAATGGCAAAAGTATTACTTGTCAAATAGTCCTTAGGCAGGCCGAGTGTTTTACTCTTAATAAAGTCTTACTCTTATAGCCCATAAGCAGTGGTAATTGCTTAAGAATTATCACAAGGGTTAAAATTTTGATCCCTGCTTTTTTTTTCTTCCAATTTGAGCATCCCTCTTCATTTTTAAAGCATGCATGCCTCTATGGAGATAATAGATATAAGAAGGCTGTACTTTGATTCATGATCAGAAAAAGTCCAAGAAACCAACCCAATTAGAAGGAATATTAGAGAATATCTAAGTAAAGAATCTTACTCGAGCGATGACAACGCAACCTGGCTCAGGAACAGGACCGTGGGCTTTGTGTCCAATCACTTCCACAGTTGGCCTCTGACATTTAATTAGTAAAAAAATAGATAGGTAAATAAATAAATAAGAAGAAAAGAAGAAGAGAAGCATATTAGATGATAGAAGAAAAACAAAGCAATATTGTAATGGGAAATAAGGGGTGGGTGGTAGAAGGACCCCAGATTCAAAACGATAAATATGCTCAACGTTTAAAGAAAGGCTAAATTAACTTTAACTAAATGTGTACTTGAAAGTTATAATCACGAATTAATTAGGCTCCCTATTGATGACAAGGAAGAAAAACTTTCCAAAACAAGTAACAAAATGCGACTCAACATCTTGGTCAACAAGATCTTAATTCCTCTAAGTTCTAAAGGTTAGGTTGAAAGCTCTACATGCTTCAAGGAATGTTCTAATCAATCTAGTAATACTTGATGAAATTAAGAAAAACAAAACCACACAATATAATAAACAATTCATATTATCTCTCTACTTTTTCTGCTCTTCTCCCCGACCAAATAAAACGATTATTAAACGGCGTTCCTCGTAATACAAGTTTATAACTTTATTGTATTTGTCAACTTCTGAGACAAAAATCAGTAAGTGCACAAATCGAACCTGGTGTAATATAGGACGAGTCAATGCTGAGTCACAATAAGGTCCTTGATATTTTTACTACAGCTTGTAGTTAATTAGTTTACAAACCATGCCACTCGCTATATAAATTCCAACCCCAATACAAACCATCACAAAAGGTAGCTAAGATGATCAACCACGCAATATGCTGGAGAGAGAGAGTATGTACTATGTAGATGCCCAATTTGCAATTTCATGCGCATAGTGTATACTACACTTTTGGAATACAAATGCATGGAAACAAATAAGGTCCCCCTTTAAATAAATGATCATAATTAGTGCAAACTCAAATTCCATTAAACGTTACTATCTTCAATCTAAAAATAGATATATTTCGACTTCCCCAATCAACCGGATTCGAAATTGACATGACTTGTCTTTTTCATCTTAAAAACCAAACTTCTGTAATGTAGAGTAACTCATTATATAAGTTAACAGTGCCCCGTTATATACTCTAAATATGTATCAAGTCTAATCCTAGTACGAATACGTTGACCATCAAAGATACGATGTATGTCCGATTAGCAATCATAAGGAGTTACTTATTACAGGACATGGAGCCAGATAGCTCAAGATTCCAAGAAGTGCACAAACCATCTAAAAGGGAAACCGTAAACGGATCCTTGCTTTCTTTAAACCCCCCTTTCTTGTGTTCCAATTGAAATTTCTGAAAACTTCTCTTTACATGTTTGTTTTCATCAATAAAATACTTTTCCCTGTTTGAACAAGATATACACAGAGAATACATGTAATTCTTGGCAGACATATCCAATCTATACTCCCTCGATTACCAGAAACGAGATTGTGCCCTTGACTTCCAAGGTCAAACTTATTACTACTACATTACAAGTTCAACACTGAAAACAGATATTGTTCTTCAAATTAATTCAATACGACCATCAATTCGTCATAAATTTCACTTAACTCTTTCAAAATCTACAAAAAACTAAAGCAATCAGATTAGTTCTAGAGTTCAAAACTAGCGAGTTCGAGCTCGGCGGAAGTGAAATTCTAATGAAGCAGCATAATACTATTTGATAAACAGATTCAAAAATAAATGTATGTATATAGATGTACCTGATCTGTAGATTCAGGTGACGGAGGAACGAGAGAACGGCGGCCCGTGAGGGAGGCGTAAACGGTGTTATTGTAAGGTGCGACATATGCTCCCCTTCCTGGTTTGAGTTCGAACTTTTTGCCGAGTACTTCTCCTGGTGTCACCATCTCTTCCTCTGCTTGCATTTTGATCGATCGATCGATTGAGGTTGAGAGTTGGTGAAGAAGGTTTCTACTTCAATGGCTGCCGGCGACAACTCAACGACGAGCGGCGAGAGTTTATACGGCGGGCGGCGTATCTTTCTCTTTTGGGTAAACCTATTTTAAAATATCAATAATTTTGAAATGAAATAAAGTTATGTTTATAATTTATTGATTATATTATTTTATTTTTATTTTTATTTTTATTGAATTGAATTGAATTCTTTACCATAATGGTAAAAAATATCGTAATACATATTTGGTATGAATTAGGCATTGTTTGGCAAAAAAAAAAAAAAAAAAAACTAGCTTATAAGTTAGCTTTTTTTTTGGTACTTGGATGACCATAAAGTAGTTTATAAGTTAGCTTATTGAAAAACTACTCATAGTAGCGTTTTGAAAAGTTAACTTATCAGCTATCAGCTAGTTTGCCAAATATAGCCTTAATCACCATAAAAGTTAAATATTATATCGAACGTAATTTAAAATAGTATTTATAAAACAATTATTTTTAGTGTAACAAACAAGTATAAATTCGAACTTTAAAATAACGTATATTTTGCATATATTTTTTAATTTAGGATAAATTAAAACCAAACTTTTGAGCCCAAAACTGGTCTAACGGCTACTTTGATCAAGATAACAACTTGATGGAGAAAATAATGAAATTATTGGAAGTGTACCATTTTTATATTATCGATTTGTGTGATTAAGGTTGTACACGGGTTGGGTTGAAACGTATTTGAACAACTCAATCGGGTTAGTCGAGTTGAAAATTTGATACATTATTTTACAATCTAGCTAAACGGTTAGGTTTATACGAAGTAAAATAAAAATAAGCATATACAAATAAGGTTAACAAACTCATAGAAGAAAGTTGGGAGTTAATGCAAATAAGAAAATAAAATTACAGTTCAAATTGTAATATAATAATGAATAGAGCTAATTACAAGTTGGTTTAATGTCTAATGTACATAGGGTGTGCAGAAAGTCAACCGATCGAATAGGGACCGACCGATCCAACTAGAACCGACCGACCATAATTGGATATCCAATTGTAATTGGATTCGATCAGATTGAAAATCTCAACATTCAATTTGGATCGGTCGGTTCTTGGATGGCAGTCCAGAACCGATCAAAACGAACCGACCAACATCCAATTAACCATCCGATTACCATCCAGTTTTCCATCAAACTATCATCCAATTACTTTTTTTACAATTTGCTTAAATCTAAATTTGTTTTGTTTTGGTTTTTGAATTCTTAGGGGTTGTTTGTTTTTTTTTAAAAACCTCTTAATAGCTCTTAAGTCTGAATCGTTCAGACCTTTTTACACATCACCTCTTATTAATTGTAACTAAAATAAGACCTCAGACTTTAGACCTCTTAAAAAACAAACGGCACCTTAGTCTCACTTGTGTTGGTTTTAACACAAATTAAAAGTAATTAATCAATTTGTTTCATTGTTAGAAAATTGGATTAAATTAACACATTGGATGGATCCGATCCAACCGTCTATTGGATGTCGGATGGATCCAATCCAATCCAATCCAATGGATATCAAATAAGAATATTCAATAGATATCCAATCTGATCCAGTGGATATCCAATAAGAACATCCGATAGGTATAGCAATACTCAATAAACGCTTAATAAACGTTGGTAAATGGCCCTAAGCGTATTTAGAGCTGATTATGAACATTTTGTTGACTATTGCAGTTTGAAAAACATTAGAACCGCTAAGAAACATTCCCATTTTTTGCAGCAGCAATTTCAACAACGATATTACAAATCTCGTATCATGTATTGCTTGGTATAATAACAATAGATCAAAACGATATTGCTAAGAATATCAGTATACTTGCACAAACTGACAAGGGTTTGAGCTTAGCCGCCACAATATAGGACTTGAATTTTCTTTGTGATCGGTCTCTTTTGCATACTGGGTCAGCCAACTAGCAGGCCTTTGTGTACGTACGTGATTTGACTCTTATATGACAATTCAAGAATCTTTAACCAGTTACAAGGGACCGCACAGAACTAAACCAAACAAATTAGACAAATGAGTAAACCACTATTTTCGTCCTTGTGGTTTGTTGTTTATAACTATTTTCGTCCTTGATCTTTAAAAATTGTTTTTTGGTCCTTGTGGTTTGCAACTCCTTTCGCTTTCAGTCCCTGAGAATATTAGTTTTAGGAACGAAAAATGGAAAGGAACTCGCAGGTCTATATTCGATTCGTTTGTTGATGAGGCGGCACCCGGATTTGAACAAAAAAGGGGAGAATTCCTTATTTCGAAATGGTTGATTATGAGATATTTCGATTTGTTTCTGATTTGCAAACTACAAAGTCTAAAAAAGCAACTTTTAAAGTCACGGACGAAAATGGTTATAAACAACAAACCACAAGGACGAAAATCGTAGTTTACTCTAGATAAAATATATGAAGCAACAGCTAAAACCCTTTATCCTCTTCATTAATCGCAACATTCACACAAACAAAACTCCGAAATCCAACATGTAAATATTACGACTCACGAGTACCAGTAACAAGGTTATAACTATAATACGGAAGTCCTGCAAACCCATTCGACAAAAGATGGGTACGGGATTTCTTTATATTCTGTGAATAAATGCACATAGTTTTTCCTATGAATACAAAAATGGTAAAAGCCTGTCATCGAGCCGTTTGGAAAACTTGTATGCTATAGATGAACACAAAAACCCTAGAATCTACATACATATCGACAACTTATCAACCACTTGCCGAGTCATCTTCACTGTCGTCACTATCGTCACTGCACCCGTTAAACCCGGACAAAATGGTTAGGAAATAACACGAAGACGATGAATTAAACAAAGAAATATATGAGTACTAAAATAGTGGCAACTATGATTTTTGACTGTTATGAGCAGCAGCAAAAATATGGAAGAAACCACAATTACATGATGCAAGAATACAACTAAAAACAAGCAGACCTAGTAAATCCTACAGAGAGATAAGGTATTGGGGTTAGGATGTAGGCAGACTTTGCCTCTACCCCAAGGGGTAGAGAGGCCGTTTTCATGATGACCCGCAGTTTGTAGAATAAAGATTAAAAGAAACAATCAAGCAAGTTACATGTGGGAGTGTGTGCAAATACACAACCGGTACAATAAAGAAAAAATGCCTCGAGAGCAAATGTGAGGGAAATACGTTAAACAAACAAGAAAACAGACCAAAGGGCCTTTTGGTCTAGAAGTACCTGCTAACCCAACCTTCCTAGAGGTCAAGGGTTCCAACCACACCAAGGTGCCGTTTGTTTTTTAAGAGGTCTAAAGTCTGAAGTCTTATTTTAGTTATGATTAATAAGAGATTGTGTGTAAAAAGATCTGAACGATTCAGACTTAAGAGCCATTAAGAGGTTTTTTAAAAAAAACCAACAACCCCCAAAGGTGGGGAGTGTGTGTGAGTTTAATTTACCGTATATAAATATTACGTACTTTCAAAAGAAAAAAAAAAACAAGGAGCATAGCGAAATACTGACAACTACTGATATAAGAAGAAAAGCTAGGGCATGAGGCGTGGCCTTAGAAACCACGACAAACTCAATACCCATATTTTTTATGGGTACCAAAGGGTATGGCAAGAAAGTGTATTGGTCTATATATTGGGGTAGACGCCACACGCCACCCTCTGAGGTGCCCACACCGCACTGGTCCCACGGTCATCATGGGGGAGGTAAATCAGTGCATGCATCCCATTGGCAGAGGAGCGGTGCCCGGGCTTGAACCCAGGACCTCACACGTATGGATTACACCCACAGCTCTACCGCTGGGACAAATCAGCAGCGACTATTGCGGACAAGAAACACTAAAATATATATATACAAAAACAGACAACTATTGGTCTATATATTGATAAACACAAAAACAGACACATGCAGAACAGGTTTTGCGGACAAGAAACACTAATATATATACACACACACACACACGATGCAAAGGAATAATTTGTTATGATCCAAACAGATGCGAGTGAAATCGAAGCTTCGACTTCTAAATATACACAGTACCTGTATTCAGAAAGCTTTGATATTCGTCTTGCATCTAAGCCTGTAAGATACTTTTGTGCGGCTTGAACATTTTCTATCCCTGAAAAGCGTAACCAGATGTATCAGAAAAAGATCACTAGGGGACAGCAAGCCACACAATATGTATCTAAATACTCTACCATGTCTATCTGATTGGAGACTAGAAAAAGATTTTATTATTATACCTTTTGTTAACTGAAGAGCATGCAAAGCACATCTCTCGGCTGCAAGTCTCACGGGCATGCTTCCATCTTTTAAACATTCGGCAAGCACAGGACCATATACTGTAACATGGATCATTACTAAGGTAGGGTTTGCCTGCAATAAAACCTTGATGTTAAACTCAATCTTTAAAAACAAAATATTCTTTAAAAATATCCAAGAAATACGGAAAAAAGAAAGAAAAAAAAAAGGAAAGATACTTTGGCAACTGCTTTAAGTGCAAATAGTGCCCTCCGCCTGACTTCACTGGAATCATCCTGCATGGCAGATGCAATGGACACAACAGTGCCCTTATGTGCATTTGTGTTGGAAGGATCCTTTAGAATTTGATGAAGTAGAAGCCTTCCTAACGCTTTAGTTGATGTTTCACGAACAGGAAACTACACAAGACGAAAATATCAGAAAAGTGCCGGTAATTTTAACACCCACATCTCTATTTTAGTTTGTCCCAAAATAAGTGTCCAATTTCAAAAGTAAGTGTCTACTTTCCAATTTGACCCTTGGATATGGGATGGAGAAAATCATTATTCCCTCTATAATTAAGGGTAAAACTGTCTTTTAGTTAAATAAAAAGTGTAATAAATGCAGATTTCTAAAACTTTTTTTTTTAATTATGGACATTTATTTTGGGTCGGTGGGAGTACATATCACAATGATGATTAAAACTTGACGAAACCTTTTCATCCTTCAAGCTATTTTTGAGGCAGTCAGCAACCACTGTGAACGATGGAGATGCTGATATTATGGTAGGAATGTGCCGTAGCATGGACGACATGGTAAGAAGTGAACCATGCCTAGCGGACCAGTTAGAAGATGAAGCTTTATTTGGAAGTTCCTCTAGTAATTCAGAAATTTGATCCTCTTCCAAATGCTACAATTAATTTTAAAAAAAAAAAGAGTCAAGGGATCGCTGAAAACATCAACAAAAAAATTAAACAGCTATAACAGTATCACAGTGAAAATATACGACTTAAAAACTACAAACCTCAGATATGATGCCCAAAATTCTCGCTGAAGAACTTCGTATTTGGTCATCATCATTGTATATCATCACCTTCAAAAGATCAAAGACACGGGTCTTAACGGGGGCACTAACACTCTTTCCAGCATACTTGACAACACCTTGAAGAGCGACCAATATTGCTTCACGAACGCCGCCTTCTGATGCCTGTTAATATGCAACTTATCAACGTTAGACCATCTATGGATTATGACAATCAGAAAGTCAAAAGATAAACACACACAAAAACAAGCATAACCTGCAAGTTGGACAGCAAATCGCCAACTAGAGGATCAACCCTGGTACTTAAAGCGCTAAGCTTCCCAAGTGCTGACGCAGCACTTGAACGAACAGTCCTGCATCGGTATTCATGTAGTCATATTGACATTAGTGCCGTCATAAAAAAAGTGGTAAAAGAGAAAAAAGAACAGTCCCAAGATAACTCTGGAGAGATGCATAATAAAATAAATCTCACCTGGTGTTGTCCTGCAAGCATTTAACGAAGGTCGTTTGTAGCTGTGGAAGAAAAGGTTTCAGAGCCATCCCACCCTTTCCTATTATGATGGTTAAAGTCGACAGAATAGCACTTTTCACTTGCCATGGGAATCGATCACCTATAATTCGAATCAGAGGCCTGAAATGATGAAAGTAGAAAACAGAAGTCAAGCAATAAAATAACAGATGAAGGAAAATATAAATAAATAAAAACACTCCTACAAGTACAGAAATCCCTGTAAAAGATACAAGTAAGCAATTGACAAAATTATTAAGAGACATACCCGTTGGGTGAATAAGAGCTAATGAAAAACAAGAAAGGCCTTCAACCGGAAAGCCATTATAATACACAAGATAAAAATGAAGACCATAAAGAGAGCTTAATCCCATCAAATTAGCAAATTGAAAAACTGGGCACTCTCTAAATTAGAGATGCACAAGGCCCGGGCTTTTTGGTGCCTAACCCGGGCCTTCCAAGCTTGATTTCAGTAAGCAAAATAAATGGTATGGACCCTTTCGGGCCCGTGATTTGAGTGGGATAGGGCTTTTTCGGGCTTTTGGAAGGTTTAGCGGCCAGGCATGAGCCTGGGCTTTGGACTTGCTATGCCAGGCTTCGATC
The DNA here is from genome assembly GCA_954870635.1 of Arctium minus. NCBI lineage: Eukaryota > Viridiplantae > Streptophyta > Magnoliopsida > Asterales > Asteraceae > Arctium > Arctium minus. The sequence continues at coordinate 173,832,374 of OX941081.1, read as the reverse complement.
TTCGGGCTGTTTGTGCATCTCTAGTCCGAATGAAACAGATCAACAACGAGACTAGTGCTGTGTATGTCCCTTATAGTAGGACGGGCAGAAAGACTATCATCAAATTGGCAGATAATATTCTATTTTAGTTTGTCCCAAAATAAGTGCATACTTTCTCATTCTACCCTTAATTGTGAGATTGAGAAATTAATTACTCCCTCTATTAGTAAGGTAAAACAGTCATTAAGCTCATTAGAAGTGTAATAATTACGATTTTTTAAACTGTGTGCCTTTTTCATAGTGGCCACTTATTTTGGGACGGAGAGAGTACTAATATAGATGACTTATATGATTAAAATGTAATCAAGTGATATCTCAATTATCTAAACACACTTTCAATAACAATTATCAGCAGACTAATCAAATGGGGAAAAGAAAGGCACCATCAGCATAATAGGCACGGTACTTACCCCGTAATAGGTATAACAAACTCCTTAAGTGCTTTTTCGCTTGTTACTTCAATCAATTCTCCAAGACCCTGGGCAGCCTGTTCTCTCAATTCTGCAGACCCGCTTATTAGGCCCTGACATTAAAAAAAACACAAATCATTATTAACAAGGATGTGCATCAAGTAAAACAAGCTTTACGTGCATCAAAGTGTAGGACAGTATAAGTGAGGTCAAATTTTTTGGTAGACCCAACTGTCCAACCAAAATTTGACCCAAATAAACTGATTGTATTATACTCCCTCACTCCATCCCAAAATAAGCGTCCACGTTTCTATTTAAATTTGTCCGAAAATAAGTGTCCACTTTCAAAGATAGATGGTTACTCCCCCCGCCCCAAACAAATTGTTCACAATGAAAAAGACAAACAGTTCTAGAAATATATAATTAGTATACTTTCTAATTAACTAAATTACCATGTTACCCTTCATAATGGAGGGAGTAATGAATTTCTCCATCTCATAATCAAGCATAAAATTGGAAAGTAGGCACTTACTTTTGAAATTGGACACTAATTTTGGGACAAACTAAAAAAAATGAAGACACTTAATTTGGGGAGGGAGTATAATTTACTAAATTTTCAACTCTAGCCTTAAGTATGACGCAGGAAGACTTAAGAGTTGATTAGATGGATTGACAGAGAGAGAGAGAGAGAGAGAGAGAGTGAGAGAGAAGGTTTGCCTAAGTTATTAAAAGTAAAACTGTCATTCGGTTAATTGAAAAGTGTAATAATTACACATTTCTTATACCATGTTTTTTATTGTGGTCTTTTATCTTGGGACGGAGGAAGTATGATTTTGGGTAGGGCTGGATATGGGATAAAGTACATTTACACATGGATTAGGTTAGGTTGATTTTTTGTTTGGATTGGGTAGGCTCTACATTAAATTTTTTCCATCCTATCCAAATTGCACCTAATGACTTAATAAAACACTCTTAACAGGGTTGTCAATGGCATTGTTCATTATAGTTGAATGAATACTTTCCAATGTTTAGACCAAATTACTTCTAAGGATGTGTCTGGTGAAACTAATCCAGATTATTAGCTTAAAGCTACAGAACCATAGCAGACTAACCTTATTTTAGACGAGTTTGATTTTGAATCACTTTTAGATACATAATAGGTGAGATGTACAAGAAAGGTTTTTGTATAACATCTAAACAAGCTTACACAAAGATAGAGGAGTACCTGAAGATATATGGGAAGCAACGGTTGAAGAGCTTTTGGAAGACAAAACCCAGGTATAACAATTGGACCACCCTGTACGTTAATCAACAAATAACTCTAGTGTTACAAGGACGCACGTATGATCATAAAAAAAGTTATGCATGCTTTCATTAACCCAAAATGGTAAAAGTAGAGCAAAAATAATGAACGCATTAATAAAAAACGTTGTACTATTTAAAAAATATGCATATGTTATCGAAAAGCGAAGCATATTTTCACCTTTTTCTTTCTACGTTCCTTGTCTCTAGATGTGGATACAGCATCACGAACTAACTTTATATATGAAGGTAGAACTTCTTTGGGGACTGAACTAACAACTCTTGACAGTGCTTCCCATGCAGCCTGTTATATACATGATGAGGTACAAGAAAAAAGAAAAAGAAAGATCGCAAAGAACAATAAGGTAAACCAAACTATATACCGATACAGTAGCAGAGTCTGAATCACTTAGTAAAATGATCAGGGTGGATATCATATTTGGAGCTTCATCCACCAGATACAATTTACTGTTTTTGAAGAAATATCCAATTAAATATGCAGAACTGCGCCTAGTTGAAGCCTGTAAGTAATAACAGCATGTGTGAGATAGAGAGATAGAGAGAGTTCATGATTTTCAGCATCCTTACCTGGTTATCCCCAACCCCCTTCAATAGCTCTGATATCAAATTCTCAATCCCTTCGTCATCAATGACCAACACCACAGTTTCTGCAGCCTTCTTTGCAAGATCCTGGACATCCTATATTGCAAATAAAATACAATTTAGCATGGAAGCCATGTCAAGATCACTCATGGGATGTAGTACAATATATGAATAGAGTAGCATACCGCATGATCGTCATCTCCCATTGCAGAGAGCAAAGCAGGAAGAATTGTTGAAAGATGGACATTTAGACCAGCACATGCGACCTCTGCAACAGCTCCCAGAGCATGTGCATTGAATTCACTGGAGATCACGTTTCCATGAGCAATTAGCATCATAAAGCTAGGTGTCTATGAAATAAGGAGACATGAATTCTAGGCCACATACGAGAGAGGGAGGTGAACAAGCTTTGGCAATATATGAGGTAACACAGCTGCAGTCCTGACACTGTCATAAAATGGGGGACATTTCAGTTTCAATAAGGGAAGCTTATAAAACTGGCGAACCTATAACTTGTTCAGTAATTTGGGTTCCTTAATACCTCAAAATTTGTTTGAGGCCATCAAGGGCAGTATCGGCCATATCATCATCTTCCAAGGCATGGAGAAGCGTTGGGACAATTTCATCGATTGCTTGCATTCCAGCACTCTACAGAAATACAAAGAATAAAATAAGCAGAGTAATACATCACTTAATAAAATGATGTGCCAAGATATGCTAGGGGTACCTTGTACAGTGTACTAAAAGCAACTCCAGCAGACTCGCGAACCTCGACCATGCTGAAGGAGATATAAATTTCTCATATAGAATATTAATCGAAATTGTACATATATAATAATTTACAAAAAGAAGGGGTAAAAGATAAAAAGATAGATGTACCTATCACAAAGAGCTGTACGGATGGTCGGGATAAGCTCATCCATGAAACTTAATAATTGACTCTTACCAGCACTAGCCATCACTTCACTTAGGCCAATACAGACACCCTGTAAATTAAAACATTGAACTAATTAATGACAATTCTATTCAACAACGACTTAATGAAAAAGGAAACCCAAACAACGCAAAGAAATACTGCTAAACGAGTATCATGACAAATGCACAAGAAGGCATGGTTCCAATTACATGGTATAAACTGCAAATCCTTTTCTTAGTAGGTATGCCATTTTTCGCAGCATGAAACTGAAGGGTTCTTTTTTGCAGAAATACATAAGTAAACAAACTGGTGATGTCATCACCATCAGTACGCACGAGTTAAAAAAACAAGCACTAAAACTGTGTCCTTCTTGCACTCCTACGACAAATTTAGTTGTCACATTTGGTTTGAATAATGGTTATAACCCACTGTTCTCCAAAAGTCGCAAATATGACTGCATGCCATCTCAGTTAGGCATGAGGCAACACAAGTGTCACCCAAATTTGTAACATATACCAGTTCTGTCTCAGTTGGACATAATCTGAACCGAGTATTTTACCAAAAGAAGGCAGTACTTTCTTTCATTATAAAAAATAAACCAAGTGCAGTAACATAATTGAGACATTGGGTAAAGGAATTAAATACTTGTCTTCTGCTAGAATCAGGGTCCTTCAAGCCTTGAGACAATATAGGAATAACCAACGGAAGAACTCTCTCCCCGAGCTTCCTAACAAGCTCACCCAATGCTCGTCCAGCAACCTTACAGAATAAGCAACAATTTAGTTTCCAAAATACGTGTATATCATATGTAAGTTTAATGAACACATATAACCAAAATGACAGACCTGCCGCCTCTCAGAGGATGATGATGCAAGAGAAGAGATAAGGGTATTCATCAAAACTGGCATTATCTCCTTCAGAGTTTTTGGAGTATTTACAACGATAGTCTTCCACACATGTAAGGCAGCCTACAAAAGGAGAAAGTGGTTCAGGCTCGCAAAAGAATCCACATATCTGGCTTCTCAACTGGACATGAAACACGTAATGTTAACACCGATAATATCCTACCTGACGAACTGAAAGGCTGACATCTGTTCGGACCATATAGAGTGCAGCAAGCACTTCATTACGCTTCTCTCGGCCAAGTACCTCAATGATTGCACGCCCTTGTGCTTCAGTACTGGCCCCTTCGTCATCACTACCACCCTCAAGAAGAGCTTTCCCAGAAGTGCCAGCAACCTGGGAAAAATACATATTGTCAATAAAAATAATTGGTTCCAATAATGACATAAGAAAAGATGAGAAGCTTATACCTTAAACAAGAGATCACCCAAAAGTTCCACAGAACTTTGACGGATACGCCAATTATCATTGAATATGCCATCTTCTACAGCTGGAAGAAGCAAAGGCAGAGACCTGACATAGAAAAAAAGTAGACCATAAATAAAGTGACAGTCTCATAACTATGCCAAAGGTACAAACACAAATTGGCCAAAATACGAAAACAGTTTCAAACTATCAACTTATGCTCTGTGATAATGATTATACTCTCTGTAGAATCATTCGTTCATAAACAACCATCATATTTGCTAAAATGCAAAAAGAGATTACGCTTTTTGGCATAAATAGCTGAAAAAGCACTCTAGTTGGCAGATTATTTCTCTGTTTTATGCCAGGTTAAGTGTTTTGTTTTTGTACTTTCGCATTTGGAGATGAAGTATCAAGTAGAATCTTTAGAAACGCTAATCATTCATAGAACAACCATTAATACAAAGACATCAGCAAATACAAAGTACCAAACATGTTAAAAGCAACCCTCTTTTCGCAATTAAATCATACAACTTACGTCGTAGCATAATGCTCCACCAGTATGTGCCCAGCTCCGAGTGCAGCTTCACGTACAGATTCATTTTCATCGGCAAGACCTGATGACAAAGGAGAAGTGCATGGTCAAATGTATTATAAAAAGAATATGATTACATAGGCATCTTTTCAGCAATCGCTCGCACACAGAAAGAATGAGTATAAGAATGTGCTGAAATCAATTATGTCCCAACACAATACATACCATCTAAGATGGATGGTAGCACTTGCTGCAAGTAGTTCTGGAACTGCACACCCAATGATCTTGGCAGATACTACAAGAAAATAAGCTTATGAGTACAACAACAAACACTACTGTGCAAGAAAACAAGTAGCAAATGTATAACTGATAGACAAAATACAACGACAACGACAGTTACCATTCAAAAAAAAGGCTCACCTTGAAAAGTGTTAAATAACCATCACGCACAGATGCCTTTTGATGAGAGCAGTTCCGTATGATGTCAGGAAGGAGGTGCTCGAAATACTCTGTGCCAAGAGCAGCAACCACCTAGAGAGAAAAATAGACACTGGTTCAACAAAGACTTAAGCAGGCCAATCCCTAAAACAACACATATTTAGCAGTAGATTGAAAATCGAAAAGAGAATCAGAATTTCCAATATAATTGTCTATAGTAATGATATTCGATTCTACACTTAAAAAAAATTAAAATGTATGAACATATTTTTCATACACAGAATCTATGGCTAAGAAAGACACTGGTTCAAAATAAATTAAAATGTAAAAAAATAAAAGCTAAACTACCCCTTAAAATTACTAGATCTGTTGGGAATACAAAAGTAACACCATATATATAATTAAATAATTCATTACCATATGAGAAAAACAAATATAAATAAAAAAATAGCTACAAATGATGACAAGAAGGTTTGTGACCACAACAATCGTAAAAGGTAATAGCTTCTGACCTCACTCAACCCTTGAGCAGCACCAGAGCGTTCAACATTACTACCGTCAGACTTGAGTGTGTCTAGCAACCACGGAACAAGATCTGGGAAGTTCTCTTCTCCCATTCCCCTTATCAGAGAACCAACGGCTCTGGCTGCTACAGACCGAACTTCAGGGATTGGGTCCACTAAAACCTGTTTTTAAGTAAATTATTAAATAACGATAGCATAAATAGTATCACCATAACCAAAAAAACTGTATCTTAGTAAAAGTATGTTGCAACAATACAAAAAAGGTCACATTTTTCTTCATACAGCACAATATACATACAAAATACCTTCTTAATTTCAGGAAGAAGCAATCCTATATAAGGAAGCATATCCGTTGGATCAGTGACTAATGAACACATATTGCCAGCTATTTGTGCAGCCTTCTTTTTCGTTTCAGCACCCCTCTCCCTCAATCCACGATGAACAATTGGTACCAAAAGGGCAAGTGAAGGAGCATCAATGGAATTGATAAAAGTTGTCTGCAAAACATCAATAAGCGCCCAACAAAATTAAGAAAATCTACCAAGTTAAAACATAACAATAGAAGCTACATGCCATACCTGAAGAAGAATATCAAGGGAATATTTTGTATGGTCATTGGGGTCTGTAAGACCCAGCAAAAGAGTTGGGACAAGGGAAGCGATTTCCGGATTCTTTATCACACTACCAACCTATATATCACAAAAAGAGTTACATCCACTCATAAGCACAGAAAAATAGGAACAGTAGACAGCTTATATGAATATACTGAGACCTGCTGGAGTGCTGTTTGCCCTGCAGACTGCACTTTTGGATGAGTGTCAGTTAGCACCTGGAATCAATCAGAAGATCATTAAACTCGTAACTTATGTTTCTTTTAATGAAAGAAGCAGGTCAAAACAAAGCTGCCATAGGTTCTCTTTATGTCCAATGTACCTCCGTCAATTTTGGAACAATCCTAGGTAGACATTGAGATAGTTGTTGTGGAGCACAATATGCCATAGCTCCAAGAAGTTGAACACTACTCTGCTTTGTCCGCCAAGCTTTATCTTCAAGACCCTGAAATTATCATTGAGGCATAAACCAAAATAAGACAGATAATATGAAACAACAATGTTTTCTCAGATGAAGAAAGCTAATGAGATGATAATTCAAAATGGTCTCTCAAAACATGGCCTTTAGGATGGTATAGTCAAAGATGCCTTGAGAAGGTACAAAAACAGCTATAATACACATCGAAAAGAACAAAGTCGATATGACTCCGGTAGAGATTGGTTCCTAGAGAGAGGAACCAAATTTGTATTATGTGGGCCTTGCACCTACGCACATCTTAGAATGCATGCACGTCTTGGACAACACACACACACATATATATATATATATATGTATATGTATATATAAGGAGATCCAAACAAGTATGGTAAAAAGGTTGGGAAGGTGCAAGCACTCCTAAACTGCTAGATCATTTTCATCAAGACACAAGATTAATGGTGGCATTTCTGTAAAAAGCTTGATGAGTGCAGCCTCTTTCAAAACAAAAAAGAAGTTGATAGGACATAATGAGGAATGCACTCATCCTTGCCATTTTGTAAGCTGGTGCCAAGCAAAAATTCAGGAAGTGGTAGGACGTGTGATTCATTCCATATGTTCAGCATACAATCTTCTTACATTGTCTTCAATTTGTTTGTGGAGCTGTTTCAGTTGGGTATTGAAGAACAAAAAACGATGGGAAATTAGTGGTGGCTATGTGTGTGCTGTGTTCTTTCCCTCATCAAAATCGAAGCACGACAATGGCATCATTAGAATGCACAACCAGGAAATCTAAACCCATATATGCATCTCTCCTTCGAAATCCAAACCTCTCCCAGATTCAAACCCCACCTGCTACCCCTTTTTACGATATCTGTCCTACAACTGGGGTCTCTGTGGTGGCTGTGGGGGAGGCCGGAGATGGAGGCGGTGAAGAAGATGGAGACCGGCAGGGGAAGGTGTTGGAAGGTCTCGGTGGCGGCTGTGTTTGTGTAACGCTTAATGGATTAGTCTAAGATTAGGGTTTTTTGATGTATTCAAGCAATCTTGACAATGTCTCATTGAAGAAGATGACCACCGTAAGCTTCAAGGTCAATCTGTTGAGCTTTCGGATGTGAAGTTCCACATGTATGTTTTGTTGTCTAAGCAACCAAGTGTATTGGCAATATTTTGTACACATAGGAAGCTTCTTATGTGAAGCTATTTGTACGAGGACATTGATAGTATGGCACATTGTTTGATTTCAGTGTGTCTCTGTGGGGATTCACAAACGTATGTGAAAATAAAAAAAGAACTTTTGAAAATGGAGAGCATATAAAGCATCAGATATAAAACAATATTGTAAATAGTTGAACAAATGGTAGTAATTACATTGCTTGTTAGACACGATGCTTGAAACAATGTTGAAGTTATGAAGCTTCACATATGAAGCTATTCATGTACAAATGCATGAACTGATAGATAACAATAAAAGAGAAAGAGAGGGACCTTCAGAAGTGATGGAAGAACAAGCTTCACCCCCTGCGCAGTAAGTTGAGACATCATAGCACGAGCAGCACATTCAGCAGCTTCCCGAACAGCAACAACTTGATCAGAGAACGAAACTAAAAGCAATGGTAACAAGTAGATTACATACCTGTGACATAGAGACAAAATTATTACACAGTGATTGATCAACCTGATGTAGGAAAGAATTAAAATGTTCTGAACCGACTGAAAATGGCTACTTACGGTTCAAACAATTTTCCAAGCTTTTCACAAAGGCACTCAAATGCCAGCAAAGAGCCTTCTCGACATTTGGCAGAATTCCTAAATTTATGAAAATTACATTTGTGAGAGCAGAAATCAATATTAACAAAGAAGAGTTACTAGAAACAAAGAAGAGTTAACAATATACAGGCATAGATACATAGTTTAGCAATATTAACAAAGAAGAGTTACTAGAGACTTCTTACAAGATTTTTTGATCCATACAAGTAAAGAGGCATACTTTTATGTACAAAATATAAAAAATGTCCATACATAAAGTTGAATATCTCTCGCCACCTTGGGATCTCTAGGCAGTCTTTGACTCCCTCTCCCTTCCCTCCCCTCTCCGCCTTTGTAGATGAAATGATATATACGCTTTACTCCCCCTCTTCCATGGGATCAGTTATATATATTCTCTTTCATTTGTTTTATCAAACTAGTTCTTTCTATAATAACAAAACCTACTACATGGTCATCTGTGCATACTATATTTCTCTGTCCCTTGCTTTTCACTATCTTATTGATTCGTCATGATAGCGCTAATGCGTTTATTTTGCAGAAGTACAAATTACATTAAGGAATATTTTCATTTGGTTCCTCACTGATGATAGAATACAGTAATTATTAGATGTTCCAATAGTGTACAAAAAACTTCCATTCATCAACGTTAATAATCAGTGTTCCTGTAATTGGTAAATGCCCTACATAAATGATGACCAATGCTCAGAATTACAATTATTATGAGAAATTACCTATTTTCTAAAAATAAAATTTGACAATTTATATTATCATAAAATTGTTTGTTACAGTGATTGCTGTAAAAATAAAAATTGTGAGCAAAAGATGGGATCAACGAGCAGCCAACAAGATTTAAAATATGTAAACAGCAGACTGGATATGACGGAGAGGGTTTTAAGAACAACCTATTTGCAAGTCCTTCTCGTAGCACTGTTGCCACCCCGTACTTTTTCAAACTAGATATTCCAAATCCTTTTATAACTCCGGCAAGTCCAAAAGCTGCTCCACGGCGCTCCCCATATTTCTCACTCTTCATCAGCTGATCTAATAGCCTAGAAACAAGTGACATTCCATCTTCCTAATGCCAAAAACGAAGCAATAAGGAAAAATGTAAGCCCACCCTGAAGTACGAATTAAAAAATAACTTACCAAACTCGTTACTCTCATATGTAAAATATTATGTCTTGAAAGGATTCAGAAAAGTGAAATGGTTATAATAAGTTGGTACAATTAGAATAGACTAGGTTCCATCAACTTTCTACTTCAGCTGTAAATTTCTGAATTTCGATTTTGGTTTTTGCAACCAAAAAACATACAAAATTTTATTTAATCAATATAATAACTTAAACATCTTAATATTGGAACTAGGCCTTTGAGAGAGAACTGGAAGAAATACATAAATGTGCAACGGTCTCACGTTTTAGTAACCAATCATAGCATAAGATGAAATTTACAACTCAAGGTCAGAAAATCAAATATCAATGCCTGAAATAGATACTGGTAATAGAGTTTTGATGGAACGGCAGAAAATATCTAGTACAGGAAGCTCCCACAGAAAGTATATAACATAGACAAGTACAATGTAGCATAAAACTAAACGCCAAGCATCCATGCTGTTCCAATAGTGAAGAAAATGAAGAAAAATAGATGCTCAACCAATTAGTAATTGCCAGTAACCATAGTAAATGCTATAACAATGTTGCAACAAATCAGAAAACTAGTAACTTGTCTCTGAAACTCATTCTACTTGATAGAAAGGAGAAACTAGCCTAGCAGCTCCAAGAACAATTGGAGTCTCTAAAACCAAGTAAAAACTCACTTATAAATGGCATTGCTGTCCAAAATTAGAAGACAAGAAAAAATGTTAAACATTTATAGTCATAGACATGTGAAATTTAGTAGTTATGAAGTCTGTTTTCTTCTAAATTATGGACCTTTTCATTTTTCCATATCACAAAATCCAAAGAAACAAGACAATTAATAAATGACTTCTACAATCCAGGTACTTCTATTAGCAAAACTAAGACATACTTGTTTCGATTGCATCAACGGAGACAGGCAGCTTGAGACTGCCCTCTGAACAGCTTCTGAGGGGGTGTTTAGCACCTCCAGCAACTTCTCTACAACAGCATGGACCTTAGGATCATCCTGTTTCAGAAGAAAATATTATAATGAGAAAAGAAACTATGAGAGACCTATAAACAATATATGTACTTCTAAGAGATTGCCTAGGAAATAATATCAAACCTTGGACAAATGTTTTGCTAAAGCTCCAGTAAAGATGACCACACCCTCACGTACCAAATCATATTTTTCTTCATCGGAGGCCTACAAAAGTTAAATCATTTGAGCAATTCTATGGAGACTAGTCAGCCAACAATGGTAGTTTGATAACTACTGAAATTATCTGGCTTCCCACATAGCAGACAAGCAAAGTAAATTCTTGCAAGTAAATGTTCACTCACAATATAAAATTTCACACACAGGCCAAACTAAAAAATATGAAACAATGAAAAAGTAGTATATGAAAATGACAAATCAATAACATGTTGAAAACTACCAACATTTGCATTGACAAATGTATACATCCCTTCATTAAGCACAAGTATTTAATTCTATATATAGGCCAGCAAACAGAATAACTTGTTTCTCCTTTAATATATTCAGGAAGCAACAAATCTTTTTAATGGTTGTATTAATAATCATCTGCACAAGTGACCATCTAATCATATAGACAAGCATACATTATAACACAATATATCTCAAATATAGCTACTTCCTACATGCATAAAAAAACAAAGTTGACCAAAATGCAACTAAACACAAGTCTAATCACCAAGATGGAGGTAAAATTAGATAAGAAACACGTATTATCAATCAAAAACTGCCTCAAGAACGAAAACCTTCCCCTGATTGGGTTCACCCTTCCACCCCTCCCATCCTTTTGCCAACGAATAAATATAGTAGAAATGTTATAATTTAAAATATAGAAATCATTGGTCAAATTAGTGGGAGCAGGAATCCAAGATATTGTTATACCCTGGATACGGTAGTCAAATAGTCAATAGTGGTTGGCTGTGTCAAAAGGGTTGCTAGGTTGTGGTAGGAATGTACAAGTAATTTGTGCTTTGGTACAAGAGGTCAATGCATGGGTAGTAAGTCGGTGGTATTAGGTATAAATAAGGGGTGTGAGAGTGAGGGGGGGTTCATTCTGTTTTGTGAAATCTGTTAAGCGGGAAACCGTTTTGGGAGAGTCACGGGCCTCTCGAAAGCCTGTGGAAATTGTAAATCTTCATTCATTCAAAAAATACAACTGACTTTGGCATCAGTGTACAACAAATGGTATCAGAGCAGAAGATCTTGAGTAGTATACTGTCAACAACCAAGGAGATGTTGGAAACCCTAAGTTCAATGAAATCGAATTTGAGTTCCTTAAGAGAAGAATTGCGGAAGAAAGAGGAGATGGAAGATTGTGAGGAAGATGAGATTTATGGAGATGAAGACGAGGATGATAAGGAATTGCGGAGAGAATTTACACGAGAGGAATCATCTAGCAATCTGTTGGAGGAGCAATTGACCGACTACAACCACTGTTCTCTGTCATTTCCTCGTCCAAACCTTCAGCCTAAAGAAACACCGCCATCGACGAAAAGCGGATTTGTTGAAGAATCACCGGTGTTGTTACGGTCTCTGCAATCGCCACCGCTGTTACCGTCTCCATCATCGTTGTTGTTGCCAACTCCGCCACTGCCGATACAGTGGTCACTGGCGTTTTCGGTAACATTATTTCTTCAACCGTCAAACAAAATTTTTCCCTTAGTAGAACAATCGATTGAGAGAATTCAGTCCAGGAAGGAAAAGGGAGGAAGGAAGCCAAATCCAATTGTTTCAATATGGCTCAGGTTCAGTCAATTTAATACAATTCAGCCCAAACCCGTTCCAAACCTAAATTGTATCTTCATCTTCTCAAGTACGGGCTCACTCTCGTGGACGATATATGGAAGAAATTGGTTGGGCACCAATCTTCTGGACATACCACCGCCACCGCTGCCAACGCCACCACGACCACGACCACGACCACCACCACCGCTCACATTGCGACCACGACCACCACCACCGCTCACATTGCGACCACGACCACCACCACCACTGCCAACGCCGCCACGTTCTGCCGAGGTATTTTTGTATGGTGGTTCAACATCGGCGGCAAAGAATCGTCTAACAATTTCAACAAACAACAAACTAGATCGGGAAGGGACAAGTTCGCAACCAAATCCAGAAACGAATCTGAAATCAGATCAAAATCCAGGCCTGAATCTGAATTTGAACCCAAAATCTGATCCAATTCCAAGTCGAGATCTGAATTGGAATCCAAAATCGAAGTCGAATCAAGAGGATACATCGGTTGTGTTCTGGTTAACGACGAGGAAGCCACTCAATCGGCCTAAGAAGATATCGTTCTTGCAAGGAGATATCGTCGAGGCTTTGAATTGGATATTGGAAGGGGAATTCAATAAGAAAATGGAGGTGAGGATAGAGCTACTGGACGGTGGTGGCGCCACAGATGTGGGACCAAAAATCGAGGTACACTTGAACTTTGTGATAGAGTTAATTAATCCAAAAACAATGATGTTAGTGGGCATTATTGAGGGGTTGTGTGTAGTTTTACTCGATGATAATGGTGAAACTGACACCCACCATTATAGTTCTAAAAAGGTTGAGAACAAAATGGGTGACAGCTACGTGGAGTTTGCACTCATATCTTTGATCTTAAGGGTGGTTGTTGTATGTCTTAGTACATTTGGTCTAGTCAATCCAACTACTACTAGGATAGATGAGTTGATTTTGGTTGGAAATAGGAGAATAATGGGTGATGGTGCAAATACTCAGGGTCGATGGAATGAGAATTCTACTGAGATAGGACGACTAGAGGGATTTTTAAACCGATATAATTTTGTGGCTAGCAAATTGGCTGGTATTAACCATTTCTCGTATCTTGCACCGAATGGAACAGATGAGGGGTTGAATACCCGTTCAGAGGTTGTGAACTTCAATAATGAGCATGAGAATGAAGGTCCTTGGTGGCTGGGAACCAAAGAAACAAGTTTGCTGGGTTTGAAGTTGAATCGAAGGGATTTACAGTCTTGTGAAGCAAATTGGAGAGCTCTTAGATGGGGCACAATCAATTTTTTCTATTATACCTACGTTTACGGGAGGCCGCTACTCGTCTTCGATGTTAACGGCTGGAATGAATTTCTTTTTGATTATTTTCCACCTTGAGGACAAGGTGGAAGTTTGGGGGGCGGGTATTGTTATACCCTGGATACGGTAGTCAAATAGTCAATAGTGGTTGGTTGTGTCAAAAGGGTTGTTAGGCTGTGGTAGGAATGTACAAGTAATTTGTGCTTTGGTACAAGAGGTCAATGCATGGGTAGTAAGTCGGTGGTATTAGGTATAAATAAGGGGTGTGAGAGTGGGGGGGGGGGGGGGGTTCATTCTGTTTTGTGAAATCTGTTAAGCGGGAAACCATTTTGGGAGAGTCCCAGGCCTCTCGAAAGTCTATGGAAATTGTAAATCTTCATTCATTCAAGAAATACAACTCACTTTGGCATCGGTGTACAACAGATACTAATAAAAAACTATTGGAAACAGAAAAATCATAATGGACAAAGAAAAGACAGAAACCAACGAGTAAGAACTAAGAAGGACGAAAAAAATCAAAACATGAACACATTAGGTCCTACAATGAGGACCTAAAATAATAATGAACATGCAGTAACTAATACAGTAGAGACAGACATATGCTTGCAACATGGTGACCTTGTTGAAAGAACCATAACCAAAAAATTAATGTGGGAATACAAAAAACAGTGCTATTGCCAGCAAATCACTCAAGAAAGACTGATGGAACAATCATAAAACAGAACATGATGAACAAGTAGCAGTTATTTACTTGTTAAAGGATGAATTAAGAAGTACAAATATTAATTTAAGGCTAAGCAGTTATCCCGGTGCTAAATTGTAACCACAATCAGGTCCTTGATTTGCTATATAAAAAAACAAAAAAGATGGTGGTATAGAGGGAAAAGAAATAGCGATTCATGTAATGAACAAAATATTTACATATATGAAGTAGTTGATATATGTATTTCATATCAAATAGATCAATTCAATAAAAGCATAAAGTTGTGAGTTTCAACATAAAAGACAGCTTTCTGTAATTAAGTCTCAAAATCAAAACATAAAGTCACACATCAAAACAAATCAAATTGCAGCAAAAAGCGGCAAATCGCACCGCGAATAGCGATACCACAATTCTATACCGTGATGATGAAATTTCCAGCAGTCGAGGACTGCTAACCGCTATTGACTGCCTAGTTTTAAAGGAGGTTTAATCTTAAGTGAAACTTCTAATCTAAAGCATACACTGACCTTCTTGTTCAAGTAATTTTCGAATATAGGAAATAATAGGGAGACGTTGTCTTTTCCATGTTTGTCAATGATCATGATACCCGCATTGATCATTCTTCCTCGAACATCAGCATTGGTATCAGCCTGCATTTGAAATCATCAAAAGTTTGGCAGCTGCATTCGCATAGCAGTGTACAAGACAGCAACTACTTTTAATACTCACACAAATGATCAAAACGTATACAATAATTTAAATCTAAGGCATGCTTCCAAGTTAAGACAACTCTTGAACCAGTAATTCATTTTGTATTTCCCTAGTTGGTTTAGACCCAAACATGTCAGAAACTTGCAATAATCTGTTT
Source organism: Arctium minus (assembly GCA_954870635.1). Classification (NCBI taxonomy): domain Eukaryota; kingdom Viridiplantae; phylum Streptophyta; class Magnoliopsida; order Asterales; family Asteraceae; genus Arctium; species Arctium minus. The sequence goes on along the minus strand of OX941081.1, from coordinate 173,816,733 downwards.
GTTTTATAGTGATTACAAAGAACAAAGAAAGAAACAATTTTTTCGAGTGCTTCGACATTTTCCTTTTAGTCAAAAACCTGTGAAATACTCAGCCCGTCCCCCAGCATTAAGAGAGATGATATCACAGACCCTTATGGTTGTGACAGCAGCTTCAAATATGCGAGAATCTGGATACAATAATTGTTTCTAAAGAAATTTGTTTATATTTTGAGAATGGTGTCATTTACTTTCAAAAAACCTTAAGGCAGAAAGTAGGGTGTTTAATAAGGACAAATGAAGTCATGTAAACCAAGAAAGTAAACTTGTGTCACTGAAATAACTTTAAGCATCTAATCCAGATGTTATTGAACAAGTTCCTGCACCATGAAGCTAACTGGAAAAAGAAAGAAAAGAACTAAAAGCATTCATAAAGTTGATCGATTCAATAGCTAATCCAGTTAAAATAAGTCTTGAAGGAAACTAATGACTAACTATCACAAGCTTAAATGAGCAAGGCACAAAAAGCAAATTTTACCAGTGCGCGGGATATCAAGAATGTCATAACAACTGGAAGGTCTTTGGTTCTAAGTACATCAGCTGCTGAATGTAAAGCTAATGCAGTCCCTTGTCTGCCTAACCAACCGGAATCAATGTTGTCCTCACCGAGACCACCATCACGAATATAAAGCGAGAACAAAGTCGCAAGAGCTTCCTGAACATACATCACTTTGTAAGAGAACAATTTTTTAGATTATTATAAGACCCAAGTAGAAATTGGTAGTCACCTGTATCGTATCCGGGTACTCATCTAAGACAGCAGCTAATGCATCGGCAGCAGCCACTCGAACATTATAATGAATATGAGAAAGAGACCTGAAGAGTCCAGAATAATCGGTCCCAAATTCGTGGTCATAACGATCCCAGACATCCTCTGCCACTTCAGCCACTGACTGAGTATTCAATAAGCATTAAACAAAACAAATGTAAGTAGATTATAGAATTAAGCACAGTACTAATCAGTAGAAACTAAAACAGACATAGTTGTAAGTCTAGAACATTAAATAGGAACTGTCAAATAAGCCTCTCCAGCAAAATAATATAGATATCATAGACAATGATTCTAGACTCTAAAGGCAGAGACAGTAGTATTTTTGGTGAGACTAAGCATGGACAGAAAAGGTTACAATGCAACATAAAGATCGAAATAAACAAATAAATTTCAAGTACATTCGTAAAATTACTGGATCAGTGAAAAAACTGGGGGGAAAAATAATGCACCCTCTGTTCCACTGTAGGTAGGTGTCTCCTTTTGACTTCTAGAAAACAACTATACAAAAAGTATGATGAATAGGAAAACCTGGTGGCTAAAATGCAAACAAATTCATGTCAATATTTAATCTAAGAATGTGGTCTGTCTGGCATTAAACTGTAAAAAGGGGATGCCTAAAGTGGAACAGAGGAAGTGATGAACATTTAAGTCAAATGATTACACTAATGAATAGCCTCTACCAAAAATCACATTATTATTGAGCTACAATAAAATAAAAAGACACAAACAATCAGTATAACAATTTTGTTTTCTGGAGTATCTATACACATGCATGCCATTATTATGTTTCTTTTTTTCATTTTTCTTTTCTGGAGGCTTACATGCCTTTGACTATAAGCATCATCAGAGTAAAATTTTAAAGCAAGATAAAAACCAAGTCGGCCATATCAAGCATATAAACCTATTAACTACATTTTAAAACCAACTGGATCTCATTTTACAAGCACAATGGGTGGAAAACCACATGGCATGAAAAATAGCATCATATTCAAAGAATTGATACAATGGATAGAGAACCACGTGAGATGTACAAGCAAAATCTTCGGTGATTAACAGCAGATAACTTGCAGAAGCATTATAGCTGTTACTCCTAAAGAAAAAAGGAGAAACATATTGCAGAGCAACATGCAGTTAGAGAGCACAAAAAACTAAAAAGCTAGGATATGAAGCACATCAAGTTGTTAGAGCAGGTAAGAGACACTTGTTAGTGGGGTTTATTGCCACCCTCTCCCTTGAACGATGTAGTAAACATAAAAGAATGTGTACATGACAGAAAGTGGCACAGCCCATATTGAAACCCTACCATTCTCCCACCCCCAACCTGCTTCCCTCCTATCCAAGATCCACCCTGCCCCTGATTACCTCACCATATCTGATCCACATGCATTTTGAATAGCAACTTTTTCATGTTTCTGTTAGATTTTCTTTTAAGGTTAAAAAACCTTCTGTGGGGATCTATTATAGACTTCAGATTCCCGTCTCTCAGTGAAGAACAAAGCGAGGCAAACAAAGTTATAGTGAAAAACCAAAGACTCGAAATGCAACTTGGGAACAAAGACTCGCCCCACATACAACCCATCTAGGGCAGGACACCAACAAAACACCCTTAGCTGTGACCTCTAATTATATTTCTAAAAAAGCAGACCAATATATTCTGGCGCAGACATGATATAAACCAAATCCATCTAATACATGATCAAAAAAACCAAACTTTTTATTTGTACAACACCTTCTCCGGATCATGCAAGGCAATCCAAATGCTGGTTGCAAAGTTTACATCCTGAGGAAGACAACGGCCGGATACAGCTGGAATGCATTTCACAGCATTTAAACAAGCCATTCTAACATGAACATCTTTGGCATAAACACCAGCTAAAGCCTGGAGGTAAAGTGTCAAAAAAAAGTTAGGCTGATATGAGCATGGAGCAAAAATGATACATTCCTAAAATATAAATACCACATACAGGTGTCGCTTCTTCTGGTTGCAAACCAAGACACAACTCATTTAAGGCTGGCACAATAGACCCTTGATAGGCAGGAATAGCTCCAAGAACATGATACAGAACCTGCCAAGAAGCATAGAATATGCATATGTCATGAAAAATAGAACAAAAGAAATAACATATAGATAATTATGCAGATGAAAAGTCCGATAAATTAGAAACTTAACTGAAAGCATTTGAAGTCTAGGGAGGGGTAATACTGGATCCATATGAAGAAAAAGTATTCGAAGTACATCATCATGAAGTCGTGTCTTCTTAGGAGATGACAGTATTCTCTCCATTATCTTTTAAGAGCAATGCAACAAGAAAAATTAGGCTTTCAAGAAGCACAAGATATAGTACTAATCCCGTAAAATCTCCTATTGACTTAAGTCACGTAATATAAGAAATAGTAAAATTTACCGGAAAAATAAAACGAAAAGAATCCACTGGAAGGGGCCCCGATTTGCATGATACTGACAAGCCATGCATTACTCTTTCAAAAAGACTCAATGATGACCTGTCACTGTGACCGCCCTCGCCAAGAGATGAAAGTTGATCCCATGAAACGTGAGTTTCAGTAGTCGCAATTAGCCTCAAGGCAGTAGCAATGTCTAATCCCCAATTAGATAGTGGAGGAGCAGTACATTTTGATAACTTCACCACTGTTTCAAAAGCCACCTCATTAACTATCCGTGACTGCAGTAACGGATTGACAAACTTGACCTGAAATGTGATCACAAGTATATCAGAATTAACAAATGAAAATTGGAAAGCATTAAAATAACATATAACTACATGAGAGCCTATCACTTTATATGATCACTAGCAGGTTGAACATGCAGGATAAAATAACTGGTAAAGCTATACAGGGAAAGGGAGTGACTGAAGGAAAGAAAAGAGAAGGTGATGAAACCAAAAGCATAAGACAACGAAACTAAATAAATTGGTTACGAGAATAAAGACACTTCTCCAGCGGCAAGAAAAAATAGCAGTGTACATCGGACACTACAATAGCATTAAACCAAAACAGGCAGCATAGCATGTCCTCTTGGGGCCCCAAGCTCCAGCTAGTACATACTTAGACTGTGGACAAGGCAATTACCCCACTGCTACCAAGGTTGGACTTCTCTAAAAATTATGCAAATATACTCTATACAGGTATTACTATTTCCATGGTCAAAAGGTCTTCAATAATGACAAAAGCCAAAAAAAAAGTTGCATTTGATGCCTTTCAGATATTTTCATGATTAAGAAAAAGCCATGAAACCAAAGAGTAATCACTTAGCATGTCAACTATAAAGATGCCTTTCAAGTAAATCTGACATCAAAAGAAACAAAACAACTTCCCAACCATACTCATTTCTTCTTTCATCCTCTTTACATCAACAGATTGAAAAGATAGATGGTTCCTAGGCCCAACAAGTGGTTGGTAAATTCTCATCACTGAGAATATATGTCAAAAAGGCAGCCTCGAGTAGCTTTAAAAAATGCAATTAACCACAAAAAAGAAGCCTAAGAAATATACGATTCTTAAACTGCACAAACGTTTACTTAACTAGGACATAAAACCAAAGGCAATGCTATACACTAAAGCAGCCTAAGATAAACTATCTTATATGAAATATAAGGAGACTAACCAGGGAGGGTAATTCGCTGTGTGTGAAAACAGGATTAGCTATAGCCATCTCTCCTAAAGCTTTCAGCAACAAGGAAAGATTTTTCTGTATATTCATGACCTTCTCACGAATATAAGCTTCTTCTTGAAGCTGCAATTCACGTGCCTCCTCCTTTGATGTCTTCTGTTTATCTAGATTGACCATAAAAACAAAGAGGATAATATAAATAATGTACTTAAACTTGTAAAAGGAAGCGATGATAGAAAAGCACTTGCCAGGCTTCCTTGTTTGTTTCCCTGTATCCTTCTTCCCTGCACCAGCACGCTCTTTACCAGCAGTGTCTCGCTTTCCAGAAGTGGAGTTGCCATTGTCCTGCAGACAAGGAGAAACATGTTTTATGTCATGACCATTGCTCAAGAAATTATATCAGAAGAGAATAATGGACACTAGATCATCACCATGCTGTCACTGTTCTCGTAAGTCCGGAAGCGGCCTTTCGCCTGTTTCATGTTATTAGAAGCCACAGACTCCGCAATATACACACCTTGCTCAGTGGATACCATCCCTTCAGGGGTATGGAAAATCTGCCAACGTGAGATTGTACTATGAATATAGATATCATGAAATGCTCATGAACAACATAAAAGCTTTTTGTTACAGATATGAGATATTAACCCAGCATTAAGAGAAATGTAAATTTGATGTTTCATGACTTCTTCTTCATCCTTCCAGATTTGTAGCTTCTTTTTATAAAACGACAAGGAATTGATCATGGTAAGCAAATTCAAATAATAAGCAAGCTATATACTTGAATCATGATAAGTGGATAGATTATGCTCACCTGAATATCATTTTCTGATAGCATATCGTGTGCACCCCTATCAGGAGAACTTTTCAAGTGCTGTGAATATTTCAAATGTCAAATGACATAAAAATTGTGAGAACTGAACTATGACCTCATTTTGATAGTTATTGAAATTTTTCATAAATAGAAATGTGCTGTTAACCATTTCGAATTCTGCATAGGCTTCTGCAGGTGTTATAGTCATCAAAGTTGACAAAGTATGTATAGCAGCTTCTTGTTCCAGATGACTAGCACTCATCAACCCCATTGGTCCAAGCAAACTCTATATGTTATAGCACAATAAAGGGTTAATGATAATACAATAATATAAAAAAGAATAATGTAAGCCTTCAGATTAAAACAATCAAGACTTTGATAGCCAACTAAATTGCAAAGGACGCTTTTCAGGCTAATCCACAGCTAATTCATCAACCATACAGCTTAAACGACAATGACATATGCGACGAGGTTTAGTAGCCCATATGAAAATACTTGAATACTTGGCTGACATGGTTCACCTTGTCACAGAATGAGATCCTGTGTACAATCAACTCACTATCCATAATAGGACATATCCACTATAATGAGCCGTATTTGTATTATGAAGAAAAGATTACAAGGGATCTCTATATATAGAGATGACTATTACACTTAGATACCCTCTAGTCTAAGATAATTACAATAGTTGCCTAATACGCCCCCTCAAGCTAAGGACGAGGAACGATCTGCAGCTTGGATCTTAGAAAGAGAAATCTTGGAGTTGGCAACGGCTTTGTGAAGATATCAGCAATTTGATCATGCGAGGATATGAATTGAACATGAAGATCCCCTTTAGCTACTTTCTCTCTTACAAAGTGGAAATCAACTTCTACATGCTTTGTGCGGGCATGGAAAATAGGATTAGCAGATAGGTAAGTGGCCCCTAGATTGTCACACCATAATACGGGAGCAGGATTTGTTTTGATACCGAGTTCACCAAGAAGAGCTTGAAGCCATGTAAGTTCAGCAACTGTATCAGCAAGAGCTTTGTATTCGGATTCTGTAGAGGAGCAAGACACAGTGCGTTGTTTGCGGGCGGTCCATGAAATAAGGTTAGAACCTAAGTATATGGCAAATTCCCCCGTGGAGCGACGGTCATCCGGGCAACCGGCCCAATCAGCATCCGAGAATGCTGTAAGCGATGAATAGGAAGCCGTAGAGCCGTGCCAGTGAGAGTCAGTAAAAGCCTGAAGTTGTGTGCTGGAGGTCTTCCGAATGAGCATACCATGATTAACTGTTCCATGAAGATATCGTAGAATCCGCTACACGGCAGACCAGTGATTGTCAGTCGGAGCATGCATGTATTGGCACACTTTGTTGACAGCGTAGGTGATGTCCGGTCTGGAAAGTGTGACATATTAAAGAGCACCGACAATTTGTCGATATTTAACAGGATCGGAAAATGCAGGGTTGTCATTTGCAGAAAGGGGATTGGATGTGGTCATAGGAGAAGGCGTCGGTTTGGAATCGGAGAGACCAGCCCGCTGTAAGAGTTCCAAAATATATTTCTTTTGTGAAAGAATGACATCCTTGCCTGCTGGAACAATTTCAATGCCTAAGAAGTAGTTCAGTTGACCAAGATCTTTGATAGCAAAGGTGGTACGAAGTTGGTGGACGACTTTATTGATGGCAACATCATTGTTTCCTGTGATGATAATGTCATCAACGTAGATCAACATATATAAGATGGTTCCCTTAGATGAATAAATGAAAAGAGATGGATCGGTTTTAGAACCCTTGAATCCAATTAAGTGAAGAACCGTTGATAGTCTTTGAAACCAAGCTCTGGGAGCCTGCTTGAGACCATAGATGGACTTATGAAGCAGACAGACATGATCGGGGCGTTGCGGATCAACAAATCCGGGTGGTTGTTGCATGTATACAGTTTCATTAAGAGTGTCATGGAGAAAGGCATTCTGAACATCCAGTTGCCTGAGCGACCATTGTTGTGTAATGGCAAGAGAAAGAACAATTCTAATTGTTGTAGACTTGACAACCGGGCTGAATGTTTCTTTGAAATCAATGTCTGGCTGTTGACGGAAACCTTTGGCAACAAACCGTGCCTTGTAGCGGCTGATAGCACCATCTTTGTCACGTTTTAACCTGTAAACCCACTTGCAATCAATAACGTTAGTATTCGGGACAGGTGGGACCAGTGACCATGTACCGTTCCTGACGAGAGCAGAATACTCATCGGCCATAGCTTGACGCCACTCTGGTGATTTGCTGGCGATGGTGAAAGAAGTTGGTTCAGTGGGAGATATGGTGGTGTGATTAGCTGAAGGCTCAAAGACGACCCGTTGTTTCAGATTTTGTCTTAGATGAGAAGGACGAGCACGTGGAGGAGGAGGTGGTGGATGAGGTGCAGCATAGGGGGGTGACGAAGTGGTGTCAGTTACCTCGGGAGGAGATGTGGAGGAGTTGTTGGGTGATGATATATTGGTCACCACGTGAGGTGATGCCGAGGAGGTACTTGGAGTGTCGGAAGGTGAGGGATCAGGCAGCACAGTAGGTGAGGCCGATGATGGTATATCGGTCACCACTTGAGGTGATGCCGAGGAGTTGCTTGGAGTGTCGAAAGGTGAGTGATCAGGGTAGGTGATGCCGACGATGTGTAGGGTGGTGAAGAGGAGTGTTTGAGAGGGTGAAGGAGTGGTGGCAAAGGGAAAGGATGCCTCATCAAATCGAACATGACGAGCGATATAAAGGCGATCGGAAGAAAGATCAAGACACCGATAGCCGTGATGGAGGGGGATGTACCCGAGAAAGACACGGAGTGGAGCGAAAATCCATTTTATGGTGATTGTATGGTCGTAGATGAGGAAAACAGAGGCAGCCAAATACCCAAAGGAATGTGTAGTCTGGGACACGATTAAAGAGATGTTGATATGGAGACCGTTTGTTGGAGGTGCGTGAGGGCATTCGGTTAATAAGATATACGGCAGTTTCAAAAGCAAAGTGCCAAAAACGTTTGGGAATTTGAGCTTGTGCCATAAGAGCAAGGCCAGTTTCAACAACATGACGATGCCGGCGTTCAACAAAACCGTTTTGGGCGCTTGTGTGAGGACAAGATCGTTGGTGAATAATTCCCAACGTGAGGAAGAAAGAGGATAAAGACCGGAATTCACCCCCCCCCCCCCATCAGTTTGAACACGTTTTAATTTTGTTGAGAATTGTCTTTCAACCATAGTGACAAAGTTTCGAAAAAGATTTTGTACATCAGATTTTTGGGACATGGAAAATACCACATGTATCGCGAATGATGATCAACACAAAGCAAAAAGTACCTATGGCCATCAGAAGATAAAACTGGTGCGGGACCCCAAACATCACAATAAACCAAATCCAATATATTATTGCTTCGAAAAGTGGATACAGGTAAATGCAGTTTGGATGATTTTCCAAGATGACATGATGAACAAAAAGTAGACAAAGTTTTATTCGTAACAGGAATAGATAAACTAGAAAGCATAAAATTAAAAAGACTTTGATTCGGGTGCCCAAGCCGCCTATGCCAGGTGGTAGAAGAAGCACGTGCAGCCGAAAAAGCAACAGGTGGAATGGAATGGAGTTGAGGAAGACGAAGCGAGTAGAGACCATGTTCACTGGGGCCCGTGAGAAGGGTAGTGCATGTAGACTCGTCCTTAACAACAAAAAAAGACGAGTGAAATTCAAAGAAAACATTGTTATCAAGGCAGAATTTTTGAACAGATAGAAGATTTTTTTTGATTTCTGGAACATGAAGAATATTTTAGAGAGAGGTTTTATGTGATGAATGAAAATGAGATGAACCAATATGTAAAATAGAGAGACCTTTACCATCACCAACATGAAGAGTGTCATTGCCATAATATGAGCGAGAGTCGTCCATGCTCGCTAGATCCAGTGTGACATGGTTGTTGGCACGAGTGTCAGGAAACCAAGCATTAGAGGCATTTGAAGTGGATGCATTGCTGTTAGCATAATTAGTTGTGGGCCCGGTTCAGATGGTAGAGGGATCACGATTAGGACACTGAGATGGAAGATGTCCAACGCCACATCGATTGCACGTTCCATAAACTGTGTTTTGATTGGATGCCCAACTAAATTGTCGACTATCACTGCGACCACGGTTGTTGTTGCCTCGATAGTTCTCACGATGTCCAAGGCCACGGTTGTTGGTTGACTGACGGGAACTGTGGAAGGCCTGTGAGCTTGAGGATTGTGTGTTTGTGTCAGTAGCTGGAACTAATTTAAGTCCAAGGGCTGAAAGTTGAGCAACTATTGTTGCAAGAGAACCATTGACGGTTTTGTCAGCATCATTGTTGGTGGCGTGGAAGGCTTGAAAAGAGGGCTTCTGTGAATCGTGAGTCTTTTTAAGCATATAATCGTGATCACTGAGAAGGGCATGGAGTTCATTGAATGCAGTAGGAAATTGTCGTGCGGTGATGGTAGACTTGAAACTATTATATTCCTCTCGAAGACCGGTTACAACAAGCATTACCAGATCCTTGTCTTTAACAGTTTCACCAATGGCAGCCGATGCATCAGCGTATTCTTGGGCTCGATTAAGATAAGCGTCAACAGTTTCGTCACCTTTCATCTCAATCTTTAGTAATTGTGTCTTTAGTGTGTATTCTCTGGAGGATGAGTGGGGTGCATAGGTTCCAGTGAGAGCCACAGATCACGAGATGTAGTACCTCGAACATGTCGGAAAGATGCTTCAGAGATTGTCGAAATAATGAGCATACGTACATGTGCGTCATTAGCGATCCAAATGAGATAGTTAGGGTTTTCTCTTGGGGTTGTTTTTGGATCGACATTATCAGCGGGTTGAAGTTGTTTGGCTGGACACGGAATTGTGCCGTCCACATAGCCAAATAAATTGTGCGTGAGAAGAAAAGGGTGAATCATAGCCTTCCAATAACCATAGTTGGTTGGAGAAAGAGTGAATGCGAATTTGTGAGAGTTGTAAGAAGTTTTCTCAGCACTTGTGAAGGCAGCGAGAAGAGCCATGATCGATGGCAGTGGTTGTTTTAGGGTTAGAAGAAGGAAATCGGCAATTGTTTGAAAGGAGCCGGCTGCTAGGGTTAGAGCACTAGCTCGGATACCATATAATGAGTCGTATTTGTATTATGAAGAAAAGATTACAAGGGATCTCTATATATAGAGATGAGTATTACACTTAGATACCCTCTAGTCTAAGATAATTACAATAGTTGCCTAATATCCACCACCCATAAAAGTCAGAAAAAAACTTGTACAGAAAAGAGGTGAAATAAACTAATAACAGTTACATATTTCTTACAATACAACACTCTTAAACAAACCCATTGCAGAAATACATTAAGATGCCAAACATATTAGTTTGATATCTCAATTAACTCTGATAATCCCTCTATAACCAATGGGTTTACAGAAATATGCACAAACCTAAAAGCCAAATAATCTGACTCGCATTAGAAAAAAAACTCCACGGTAGTTGATATTTGATGGACTAGTTTATTGTTGCTACTTACTCGGAATAGAAGACAACAGGCATTGCAAAGGTACATGGATCTTTGTTCCTTTAATGGGCAAGTATTTACTAGTAGAGTGGTAATTTCGACCCGTTTATGATAAAAAGGGTCAATTTAGACTACATTGTATTGATAAAGGGGCAAATGGATAACACTAAAAAATGTAGCCAAAAATGAAGTCAGTTTAAAAGTTGCCTATAGCATACTTGAGTATTTACAACCTCGTTTTATATATACAAAATGGATCGTTATGTTAATAGTAGTTTTTATAATCTTAATTAATGTATTAATTATTTAAGAAATATAAGAAGACCAAAAAAAAGTGTCGACGGATCAACCAAGCCCAACCCGCCCATTTGCCATCTATAGTTAGCAAAAAGATTTACATTCCATCATTACATGTAATTTAACCCATTACAGTGCAGACAAGGGATGTACACGTTACCGAAAATCAAATCAAGATTCATCAGAAGTAAATGTAAATTGATCTGTTTGGTTATGGAACAATGATAGGTGCAAGAGAACTATGTGGCAAAAAAATAACATTATCCATCAAGACTAGAAACTGATCCCATACAAGGTCCCCATTTCCCCACAGATTAGCACTCTAAAGACAAGTACACAATCATTTATCCACAGAGAAATATATTATTAAATACAAGGTCCCCAATTCCCCTCCAACCTTCTCATCAGGTTTAGAGAACAAAGTTGATAAAACCAACTCCTCCTTGATCATATCAAAGAACGTATTTACCTAGTTTTGGGTCAAAAGGGCTATCTTTACAGATTCACAAATTCAATCATCAAATACATTATCAGTCAAGGAGCAAGGAGCAATATTGATCCATTATTAACGATACGGAGTCACAAACAGTGCTCGCCAGATATAGCATTAACCCCTTCTTTTGATAGGTCATTGTGAACAGAGGTGCAAGCATCTAAGAGCTGTATTTGTGAAAATTGAAAGAAATAATATATTTCTATTGATATGTAAATTGTAGACCAAAAGGCATAACAAATCTATATTACCACAGCAGGTCATTACTCATTAGAAGTCTACAACATTAGCATGACTCCCATCCTTGACCACTTCATAGTGTATTCTTTGTAAGTATGGTTTTATACAATACACATACGATACAACCTTAAGCTTAAAACGGAACTACTCTTTCCATAAAAAGTTTCCATGACTGAAGAAGCTAGAATTACCTGACACAAATTACTGACATCAGCCATTATATGCCCAATGACATCAAAACCAAGAGCTCGCAAACACTTCTGCAATCTCTGAGAAAAGAAAATAAAAGAGGGTGTCATGAGTCATTAAGCCAAGGAAATTCTACAACTATGAGGTTTTGTGTCTCAATATTAAATTGGTTAGAAGTTAGAACCAATACTAAATTAGAGCACTAAAATGCCATAGGAGATCCAATACTATTATTATGATTTGATAATAAGACAAACCATAAGAGACAATCTCACAATATTGCCCCAACAGAGTGAAGAAATGACAATGGTGCTACTAATATTATGAGATTTGCCATCACCCCGAAGAATCAAGAATGGATATGTTCTTGCCGCTTATGGGTCCATCTGTGAACTAATGTCTCAATTTTGACTGATGAAAACTCAGGGAATCAAATAGAACACATAAACATACTTCTAGCAATAATCAAACATGAAGAAAAATATACAAATAATAGACAATATGCCTCGAGATATCCTTTATAGATATCTGGTTCTTTGAATAGAGGTTTCTAGGAAGAACTTGTGTATAGTGTTGGAAAATGTGTGTGATGGAAGATAGAAAAAAGTTGTGACATGTGGAAGAGAGAATGGTAATGCTTCAATATATTCTGCTTTTTGCTGACTTAAATGACACCCGATACATTGGCTGGACAGCAAAACTAGTACACCATACACTTCTGTTCAATGTATACAAGTAGACAAGCAGCATGTTGAGGTACCACAAACGAGTTCCCAGCCTGAATAGCTTTTTGTCGCATGGTTTACTTAGGTCGCTTGTATAACTTGTCTATACATATTCATACAGTACTACATATATACACACATTGTTTAGTGTTCGTGTAATCAAGATCCAATAATCTGTGGCCTCTGTTTGGAGAGAGGATAAGGGAGAAGTAGAGAAACCGAAAGAAAGTCCTTTTCATGTTTGCTAGGAGAAGTTAATGGGAGTGAAGAAGTTATGAAAAAAAGAAATCTAAATAAAGAGAAGTCTTCTTGTACTTGTACAATCAAATGCAAACTTACAAAAGTTAAAAGGACTCCTGACTAAGAGTACTCTCTAAATAAGTCGATCTTCTGGGAAAGTTTTAATGACAACTTATGTAATTAGCATTCATTCAAGAAGAATTGTCTAGTCTTCTTGTTTGTACAATCAAATGCAAACCTATGTACGTTAAAAGGACTCGTGAATAAGAGTTCACTCTAAATAAGTTGATCTTCTAGGAAAGTATTAACCACAACTGAACAAAATGTAAGTGTTTAAATTTGTAAAAAGCATTCAATTGAGAGGAAATGTAGTTGCAATATAAAAGCTTAAGTTGAAGTAATCAGTTTATTCCTCTTCAAAAATTTGTAATAAGCATTCATTTGAGAGGAATGTGTTTTGCAATATAAAAGCTTAAGTTGGAGTAATCAGTTTATTCCTCTTCTCTTCTCCCATATTGCCTGCCTAGATAAAATGGCCTCCTAAATGTAGTCAATTTTCTAATCTATAAGATATTCAAAAAGAAAACCAACAGAGCCATTTGGTAAAGTTTCAAATATGAAATAAACTCTTGGTCCACTAGCAATCATTACAGAACATGGATAACATTGATGTCAATACATGCATTCCTCTATTTTATCATTAAGGGATATTTTAGATATTTGACTGATAGTCAAACATTTATAGGTTTTCAGCCAAACATTCCATTTACTTTGGAAAAAAGAGACTAATACATCAAAACATATTGCCTGCTTAGATGAACTCATGAACAACCTCCTCCATGTACTCAAATTCTATTTTATGGGAGATCGGCAGAGTCTACCCTTTTCATGTGATAAAGGCCGATCTAAAAAAATATGTACATTCTTGTGTATGTGTGTGTGTGTGTGTGAGAGAGAGAGAGAGGATAAGCTAGCAAGATAGCTTCGTTATTGGAAAAGGGATAGAGTAAAAATGTCATTTCTGCCAAACAAATTTCGAGCGAACCAAGTAGCACCACTTAAGATCTGTGTGATAACAGAGGTGACTCACCTTCCAAACTGCATCGTTTTTTGCTGTGCCAACTAGGCATGGATGATGTGAGATGAATATAAGCCGTATGCAGGAACTAGGTGCAGCAGCCAAGATGCCAGATGATATTACCATCAAAGCCTTAACCAAAACCTCCACAGATGGCACAAAAGCTACTTGAGCATCCAACGAATTTTCTGTGTCACTACAAATTACATAGTTAAAATCAATGGGTATTAAATACAACCCATTTTGACCTTCAACAGAAAAAGGGTGACATTGCCAATGGTAATATAAACTGCATTACTGATAAAGTAAAAAACATAAGAACTAAAACAAATTAGAATATGAATGTCATAAGCCAATAGCACGAGTTTAACTGAACAAACTATGCATTCTGACTTACAAATCATAGGAAATATGCATTTCGAAAATAGAAGGGGCCCAACTGCTACAAAAATGGTAAACCACAACCACTAGCAGAATTGTTTTGCCATTCTCTGGACTTGGTAACAAAATATCATAGTCATGACAAGAAATTTGTACACCAACCTTCCTGTGACTCGATTTTTTATCTATCCAAGTGATCTGTACCATTATTAACCAATTTCACATGTATATGCAACATGTCGAATTTAATTGCTTCAAAAAGCACTTCACAGTTCTATAATTTCTGCATGGTATAGAGGCCAAGAGACTGAATACGTTCAATGTTTCAATTTCATGACCAGATATTGCAAAACCAAAAGAAAAACAAGCAATGCCTGCAATAGTATGGCATAACTTCCATACGGGCCTGCTGCAATGGGGTGAATAGATTGATGGAAACTTTCCAGGATCTTTTAAGGACTTATCAACAATGGGTTGAACTCCACATTTTAGCACATGTGCGGCCCCTTATGCCCGTTTTTGTTATATACATAATAATATGAACCAGAAGATACCAGATTACACGCCGTGAGAGAGTGAAAGCATGCATAGAATTTGTACCTTAGCTTTGCTAAAACCTTTTCCCCAACAACATTGAGATAATCTGAATATTCAACTAGAAGAGTTTCAAATAGTTTTGGAGCAGCAGATAGAATCCTTTTGGTACAACCATAAGCTGCTTTACGTATATCCCAACTTGAATGACACAGAAATGTAAGGATAAGCTGCAGGATAAAAGAATCAGCATGTGATAAAGTTATACAAGGAGAGATTTATGATACAGGTTCATAGTACGTCACCTGCATGAGTGATCTCACATGAAGAGTCTCAAAAACTCTGTAGAATAAGTAAGAACAAGGGTCAGTTCAGAAAGTTTATGATGATTCTGAGCATTGATGGGAAAGAAAAAAAACAACTATGATCGACAGGATCAAATATTCATTTAAAAAAAACCTTTGAGGATGATCCACAAAGAGCGACTCGAGTAATTCAATACATGTTTCACAGTCCTCCAGCGATAGTTTAGAAGACTGCATAGCAATCACATTAGATTTATTAAAACAGAAAGAAGTGAACCCATCTAGAGACTGTGCCTTGTGTTGTATGTAAAGAGATATATATGGCTGCATGTCACTATGTATATATACATATATATACGTGTGAGTGTATACATGTACATTAATCACAGCTTGAATAATGTATGCCGGTAACTTTATAATACTTTTACATCAGTATATTGAGAAAAGTTCCTCTTTTGCCAAACCTCATAAAATGAAAATGGGCCCAGTAACTTTATAATACTTTTACATCTGCATGGGCTACTCTTTGGGATACATTCACACACCATGCAATTAGGTCTGAGCTTAGATAAATATTCTATAACAATACCCTTAATCCTACTTCCATACTTCTAGCTTTAAACTCAGATATCTGCCACACACACATGGCAAGTACATACTGTAACATATATGTTGATCACAAGAATCCAGGGCAATGATTCATGGTGAAGCTTTTACATGAAAGAACTAAGAAATAACAATTCCTTATGTGAACAAGGCTATTAATGAGACAAAAAAAAACAATAACAAAGAACAAAGCAATCACGGAAAAGAAAGCAAACAGAATTAAGACTTCAGTGCTGCTGTAATGATGTACAGATTACACCAACGAATATCAACTGATGCAATTCTTCCAGATCTCATCTACTAACAATAAGAAGCTGTGATGTAAAAACTACAACACGAGTATCTAATACACTTACACATGGATGCAAATATATATACACAATATCAAATACAAAGAAATTTAAAGGACATCTAGTGCTCGCCGAAATTTGTCTCAAATATTGTAAGAATCAACGTTATACAAAAGAACTAGATACTATACATCTATCATCATTCAACAGAAAACTGAAACTAGAAAATTAAATAAACAAAATTACCATAGCTACAGGAACAACTGAAGGTTCATTCTGCGAAATCAAAGACCATAGCTTTTCCCTCGACACAGTTTCATCTTCAGCAGAAATATTGAAAAGATATTATTTTCAACAAAACAGTTACTGCTGTCTGTGGATGTAAGTAAGGATAAACCAAAAAAAAAGGTTAAAGGGTACACGTTCTATATAGAAATTTTGATGAACACCTGCTTTAATGTCAGCAGCTGCAATCTTCACCACAATGAGTAATGCATAAATGCCATCCAACCGTTGTGCTGCCTTGGTAAAACCAGTTTTTACTAGCTGGACAAGCGGGGTGAGCAAAGAAGATATCTGATGCCAAGCAACACAAAGGCTTTAGCCACATGAAGACAGTAGTGAAGAATAAGATCAGAGATAAACACTTGTTATTTAGGTTACTCACCGGTAAAACTGCATCAGCATTTTTGCAAATGATGCGTAGGCATCGAAGATGACCTCTTCTTAGTGATTCCTTCTCCTTGAGCCCTGAGGCCATAAATGAAACAAATTCTGGCCGAATAGCATCTGTAGATCTTGCTACCCAAGAAGCTAAAGCGGTTAAACATGCATGCTTTACCTCTTCATTTCCTGGAAGTTCCAAAATCAACCAGATGTAACATAAATCATGCATATGCTGATTAAAATTACGGACAAATTATATTGGTGATAACTGATAGTTTAACAAATAAACAAGATAAGACAAACATAGGGACCAGTACAACAAAAGTAAATCCCAAGGAAAAGACAAAGCATGCACCCACCATCATCCTTGTAACTTGTCAAAAGAATGCCACATACAGACAGAGACAGGCTACCAAGATATTTCCCCTCAGGACATCTAGACAGTTCCTGCAATGCATTTATCATGCCAACCCTCTGGTATGGAAAAGCAAGTCTTCCTTCAGAACCTCCAATTATAGATTTGACAGTAGTGAACATTGCCTCGACAGCATCCGGATTACTAGACTTTTGACTTAGACATCTGACAATATCCAAGGCAGCAAGTCTTCTTCCTTCATCCGCATGGCGAGCCTGTGATAATACAACCGATAGAATCTCGACACCATACTTACTCAAATCCAGGTTAACATAGTTCAAAAGGACCCCGATGGATTCCAAAACAAGCTCGGGATTTCTTTTCAGCATCTTCACAGAAGAAGGAAGAATGACACTCTTAAAATCTTCATGTGATAGACGAAAAAATAATGAACGGAAAGCTTCACTCAGGGTTTTTGCTGGCTTATCCCTCGTGTTCAGAACCGCTTGAACATACATATCAAGATATACCGGCTGTATGATGCAGCAACAAAAAATAGTGAGAAATTGCACTCGGTCATGCAAATGAACTTGACATCATAACAAATAATTAAGAAAACTTTGGGTCCAATATAACAGCATTCCGTAAAATTTAATAGAACATAGCAATATAGCATATAATATAAATCTCCTGGTTCTATATCATGCCATGTAATATCAGCAGCAGTAACCACGGGACAGAAAGATTCTTACCTTCCATCGTTCAAACAGTGATGGTTTTGAACTTGAAAAGTCCAACATCACACATAGCATCTCTGGGCAATTTTTATATGAGATTCTTGCACCTTTTAATTCCTCCATGTACAAGCTGAAAATGTCAGGTGACTGCAACATGGAAGAGAAACAAAGTCAAAATTAATAAAAGAGGAAGCATTGTCTAAGCATGCATCAATAAGACTTCATGTTAGAAATCTACCTCAAAAAAGGAATGAATAAAAGTTCTTCTGCAAGCCCTCCGCTCATGAGAAGATCCTTGCATGCTAATTTGAAGAATTGAGGCCTGCACTGCTGCAACTCTGCTAAATGCACTCTTTGACACTGAGATAAACTGACTTCTACAAAGAAGGAGACATGACCAGTTCATAAGTCTATAGCAGCCAACATGAGACTGAAACTTCAACTGTTTTTCCATGCCCTGCACAAGAGTTGCTGCAAATGTTTTCATAAATATAACCTCGCTCAACGCTTTTACAATCAAATCATCCACGGCTTTCCTTGACCCTCGATCATCGTAAATATACAATGTCATAAATATTAAATCCACCAGCTGTGATGCAGACTCAGTTGACATCTCTGCATATTCAAATTAGATAAATGTTCAGACCAGTAGAGGAACAAACAGTTGAGGCAACAGGCATGAAAAATATACTGTACAGAGAGTGATTGGTGTTAAAAAGTTCTTCAACAATTAAGAAGAATGCTTTAGAATAAACGGGTATGAAGAAAAATATGAATCAACTACAAGCGAAACGCAAAGTATTAAGAGTGGAAAAACAGTATGGCCTTGGTTTAGATTTTACTTTTCCATGAGTAAACTGAACGCTAAGACTAAGCTTTATAGCGGTGAACCACATGTCAGTATGAGGGTATTACTCCTGGCATAAGGGCATAGTGGATGCATGCAGAGTTACCTAAGGTGCAAGACGCACCGAGGCACAAAGAGCTCCCTAGATTCCAAGTAAGAGGTCCAAGCAAGGCCCTTGCCTAACAGTGAGGTACATAAGTTCAGGAAAATTCATGTGTGTTATATAGGTACTAGATGCGTATTCGCCCAATGCAGCGAGATACATCACGATTTTAATGTTTCCTTTTATTTTTTGTTTTTTATTGATTTACAGTACGATTTTGGATGGTTTTGAGAGATTGATAATGTTTTTTTATAAATTTGTTTAATTTAGACTTAATAATATAATGCTTTTTATATAAAAAAAATTAAGTATTTTGTTAGAATTCATTGATTATCTTATATATTTTAAATTCTTTATATTTAAATTGAGCCTGTTTTGATTATGTTTATCGATTAGTTATGAATTCAAACATATAGCTTTAGAAATTCGTACTCATGCATCATGACTTGTAATCTTGAATTTTAAGTAATGTGTATCAATAAGCAGTACTTAATGCATAAAAGCTCGTTTTTAAGAGTTTCTTCGATAGTTTAATAATAATGTAATTTATTTTAGGTTTAATAATATATGTTTTTTTATAAAATAAACATTAAATATTCTGTTAGATTTTCTTAATTATATTTTAGATTTTTTATATTTAAAATTTGATTTTTATGTTGTATTTAGTTATGCAGGGAGTGATTTTAGGGGAGTTAAAGTGGTTAGAGATGAGGATTGAAAGTTAATAAATAGCATTAAATGTAGTACTAGTGCATAAAGCTTTAATGGTTTTTTAAGAGATTTTAAGTAATTAGCATTAAATAGCGGTACATTAAGCTTTAGCAATTGTTTTTAAGAGTTTTTTTATAAATGTTTTATAATATAGTATAGATATATACACAAGAACGATAAATTGCGGTGAATTATAAACATCTATTGATAATTTGACATGAAATATTTACATTAGCATTAAGATCTAATCGCAAATCAACTCACAGTCTCACACACCCATGTGCCTCAAAAGACTTGAACTTAAGTCTTCTTATTCTTTTGGAATGGCAAATCTATTGATATGTGTTCTTCTAGACGTTCCTCCATTCCAGCATGAGTGCCTTGTAGTTTTTTAGAAGTGCAACAGGGTGAGCACACCATGTGATGTTGACGAATCCCCATCTTTTTTACCAAGAATACATGGGATACAAAACAAGTATTGGGGGCAAAATTGGTCAAAATTTTAATAAAAATAAAAATAAAAACACATAAAACTGACAACTAATAAAAATTGAAAACGAAGGCTAAAAATCTAAGGTAGAGCTCAAGTCTTCTTATTGTAAGAGAAAAACAGGAGGTGAAACAAAAACAAGTACTTTTAGTCAATAGTTTCAACTAAGATGAACAAAATAAGAAAAATAATGCCTTATAAGGGATAAGTACGTGTGTGTTAATTCATAATTTTCTCATGTATAATTGATAAAGTAACATTTTTTATGGTTCATGTTTTATAAGCATACAGATACTTTACATGTGTATAAACACATCACTGAAGTTACTCGATTTTTATTGGGATTTGGTACAGGTAAATTCATAAAAATCCATCCCCCCAGAGGAACCAGGCATGATAACTTTTCAATCCAGCTTCAACAAATATTTAAAAAAAATAATCCATATAAAACATATGTCATCTAGACGACTGCAGATATGATATATGAAAAGTTTTATGCGGGAAAAATAATTATTGGATGCTTTCTCTGGAGTTGAAACAACATACTGCAGATTAATTAGTTGTAACAAGTAAATACTCAATACCCAAATCAGTTATAAAATAGGTCATGATATGATGACTGCTATATCAGTCATCTCAAACCTTCATATTGATGTTTATCCCCAAAAACTGTATAGAACTTCTAGAAACACACATAAAAGATTTACAAGTTATTAAAATAGTCTACTTTTAGTTAATCTTTAGACCCTTTTCCCACTAGAATTGTGTCAATGTAAAGAAAATGAATGCAATTTTATACCATTAAATTCAATTTGAATTTAAACTAGATTTGATGTGCATGTTCATGTATGACATGATTGTTTATCTGATCATTAAAGATCCTCTTCGAAATAACCAACCTATTCTCTCTAAGGGTTTTCTTCATGGTTAGAACAAAGGCACATTTCATTGTTTATTCAAAGGTGGCAAATATAAGCCTATATCTACATATTCCAATCGACAGTTCAAGTCACACACCCCCGTAAGCGATTTTCTTTTTTCCGTAATTCCAACAACTTAGGCCGGTATGTTTTGCCACATTTGCCCCAGAGTGGCAATGGTGATTGATGGATTGACCCGCTAATTTGAGAGGCCAATAATTTAGTTGATTTGTATCTTAAACGCTTTGTTCATGTTTATATGTTTCGTTTTCCATTTCATGTTTTTAATGATATCTGCTAATAAAAAGTATGAACAGGATGGCTTTTTATGGCAGATGAAAGCTTCTTTTCCCTCCACATTTGCATATATAGTTATAACACACACCTACAAGTTGAAGCATTTTTATTAAAGCCATAAAGCCACCAAATAATGCCCATAACATGCAACGTAAGTTTATCCACGCCCATATCTAAGTGTTTCGTTCCTTGACCACAAATAGCTTGGCTATTATAATGTGTTCCACCCAGCCTCTATTCTTGGCCCTATTCTACGACTATATGAGGATTGACCGACACTTTTAACTACTTCAACTCAATTTTAGTGCCCTTACCACTTCTTATTCCCTCCTTGTGGTGAAAGTCACACTACATAAGAGATCATAAAGGCTTGCATTGAGTTGTAGCAAGCCATATAGACTATCAGACTATCAGTATTACTTGCCATTATCACCTACTCTATGACCATATTCATCTATTAAGGTTCTTAAGTAATTCAAATTAATTATACATTGCTCCCTAGTAGTGGAAATCATACTCATAAGAGCATAAAAAAGAATTAACTAAGGATTCAAAACCACAAAGCCTATGATTCCTTGTTTGCTCTCAAGTACAAATATTAAAAGATGAGACGTTATTAAGATACGAGAAATAAGTTGTTATAAGTTCAAATAAAAGTTCGCATTCTTCCAAGATAACAAACCTAACTTATGCAATGCCTTGAAGTGCAATAATGCAATTATTAAGTTATGAAAAACGATTGAGCATACTTCCTCTAGAAATTGCAAACTAGTCCTTTATAGCAGGTATTACAGAGAAAACTAAACCTAACCATTTTACTTCCATGCCAGGAAATTTAACATGTGCTCAGTCTTTCTATGTCTAATCAAAGTCTAGAGCCATGTCAAATACATCCATACAAGTCAGTTTTTCTTAAATCGCAGGTAAACAAAAATTTTATGGATAAAACCTTTCCAATTGTAGCCTAACAGATCATGGTCACCACATAGCTCGTTGTCATAAAGGTCGTTGCACTTCAAATATAATGTGTTCCACAAACTCTACCTCTATGACTTCCCCTTTCTGCAACAACTAACACCTCTCATATCTCCGTACTTTCCACTTTGAACTTGGTTCTTCATCTATGTTCGATCCAACTCCTTCCCAGACCGATCCCAGATAAATAAAAAATAAGTTCTCCTTTAGATCAATCATGTAAACATACACATTTTGCCTTTGGTCAAATCAAATAATCAATCAATTAAACAATCATCATGTGTGAGGAGGTGGGCATCCTTGCATAATAAGTGGGAGGTCCAGGACTCCAGGGTTTGACTCCAGGAATCATCCACCTGCCCCTGGGACACATAATTTACCTCCCCCATGATAGTGTTCAGACTGGTAAAGTAGGTGCGCTCCAAAGGGTGGCGTAATTTACCTCCCCCATAATAGAATTTTTGCAAAAATACTCATTCTTCCAATTTGAAAAACACATACACATGCATAAGTCTGTTCACCTCTTCCAGTATCCAAATTTTATAGCAGGTATTTGAGATTGATCAACTATAGTAGCATCTTTTCTTTATATTTTTTCTTTTATGCTTTCTCCAAACTATAACTCCACTTACTATGATATAAAACAACTTGCTTTTTTTACTTCAAAAATAGTGCAAAATTTTGAATTTTTTACAAGTATGTCAAGCTTTATAATCAGTATTGCAAATAATTCATGCTCTAATTAGATTTGCCATGACATCCACATCAAATTTGCATCTTTATGAGACAACTGACAAACAGTGATTAAACTTTAACCTACACTTATTACTTCCAAATATAATAAAAAAGAAAAACAAACATAGCAGTTATCAAACCCGAATTATACATCAAACGCACGACTTTTCTAAATAACTAACTTTAACAATCCAAACAAACGTAAGAAGCATATACATTTCTTAAATGCCATTGCATACAAAGACATTACATTCATATATTAGAACCCGAGTAAGAAGATAACATGATAACATCACAGATGAAAATCAAGACAGTACATATATGATATATCCAAGTTATAGTGAGATTAACATTCAATGACCTGAATTAAGAAGAATGGAAGGAATCTCGGAACGAAAGATCCGAATCCGCCTCCTTGTAGATGAAGTTGAGATTGAAGATGCAAGTGAAACCCACGGCTCCATTGAAGTCTCTCTAGTTAAACAACTGATTCCTTTCAAAAGAACAAAACTTGAAAGATGATCAAAGCTACAACCAGCAATGAAATGGTATCAAGATCTTCGCTAAAAACGTTAGCGATTTAGAGCTGTGAGTTTGGGTTGGAGTGAGACTATATTGTATGGCGGATGGTGTTATTTAGGGTTTTAGGAAGCCGATTACGAAGGGGGGGGTGTAGTGTAACCAAACGCAATGTTACACGCCGCATACGTTTCTTATTTTTGTTTTCTATTTTTAAGTCATAAAAATAAGAGTGAATTACATTTTTGGTCCTTCATGAATGTCTGGATTTCACTTTTCGTCCCTCCAGTTCTGAAAGTACATTGGTGGTCCCTAAAAGCGAGATATAGTGCCCAAACTCGTCCCTGACACTAACGCCGTTAGTCTAGGCTCCGTTAGAGCAGCCATGTGCCCCTCACGTGAGGGCCATTTTCGTCATTTTATATCTTTTTCATATTTTCTTCTTAAAAATAAAAACTAATAATATTTATATTACAAAATAAATTAAAACTTAAAAATTTAAAAACCTTTTTTTTGAAGACCACCTTCCTAGATCTTCCATGAAGACCCCACCACCATACCCACTTTCTCTATCATCCTTTCTTGATCATACCCACTTTCTCGATCATAGCAGCTAAAAACCACCAACAAATACATCATTTTTCATTCTTTCTCGATCAAATCATCCAATATGGATTTCGTTTTTTACTCGAAGAACCAACGAATCGTCTCTCTCTCTCTCTCTTTCTCTCTCCTTCCTTCTGTGTGTTATGTTTCATCGATCCATATCTGAAACTTGGTTCCTAATTTGTGATTTTAGGGTTTCCGTTTAAAGTATGATACAGGTTTGGATTTGGGATTTGAAACAAGTTTGGATCTGAGATTTGTTAATGTTATTGATATTCTTTGAAGTGGGTTTGGATATGGGATTTGTTAAATGTTCTTGGTATTATTGGGAAAAAAATGGGTTTTTTTTCTTGTGTTTGATTTTAGGGATTTAGAGTAAAAAAAGGGTTTTTCTTTTCTTTTCATACAAAAATTTCATAAAAATATTAAATTCATGAGACTTGTAATACATAAAAAATCAAAATCCTAAATCATATCTTTAAATTCGAAAATTCTGAACCTTTCACAAATGTATACAAATCTAGACATGAAATCAAAAACCTAATCAAATGTCTAGCCCTATACAGACGACTTCAAACCCTAAACAGGTCTAAATTTCGACTTTGGCTCTGTTTACGAACTGGATTTGGTCTTCGTTTCATGGTGTTTCATATCTGAATTTGGTCCTCGTTTATTGGGTAGTTCAGATATGGATTTGGTTTTCGTCTTGTGGGTGTTTCAAATCTTGAAGGTGTTCATAAAAGGTAGGTTTTTTAGATATTAGGGGTGTTGGTGAAGAAGATAGCAGGTCAATGGTGCGACGATTGGTGGTGGATGGTGGAATGGTAGAAAGGATGAACGATGATGAGTTTGGTTATGGTGTTGAACTGGTGCGACGATTTGTGGTGCTGCTGGTGATGTTGATTTGTTGCGTCGGCAAACTCTCGACGAAGAAGGGGATGATTTTCACAGAATTCTGGAAGGGGGGTGGGGGATGATTTCACCGGAATCTGGAAAAGGGGTGGGGGACGGATTCACCGGAATCTGGAAAGGGTGGGGGGGACGATTTAAGTGGTTTATGGAAATGGTGTTTTTTAATATTTATTTTTATTTATTATATAGTATAAAATATTAATACATATCTTTTTTAAAAGAAAATAAAAAAGGGTAAAAAGACCAAAATGCCCCTCACGTGAGGGGCACATAGCTGCTCTAACGGAGCCTAGACTAATGGCGTTAGCGCCAGGGACGAGTTTGGGCACTATATCTCGCTTTTAGGAACCACCAATGTACTTTCAGAACTGGAGGGACGAAAAGTGAAATTCAGGCATTCATGAGGGACCAAAAATGTAATTCACTCTAAAAATAATGGAAAATTACATCAAAATGGAACAAACTTTCCTCCGATTCCTATTTTGGGGAACGAAGTTTCAAAACATTCATTTTAAGGCTTATAAGCAAAGTTTACAAACAATTTAGGGACTTGGTAACCTGTTGAACCCCTAATAGGTTACCATTTGTTGACGTGTCAGCTTTTCAACATTTCAAATTTCAAACTCATCATATTTACTGACGTGGCATAACATCGAATTTCTCCACAAATTTAAATCTGGTTGATAAATCTTTGTTTTTTCTTAAATTTTAAACTTTTTCTTCTTTAATTCTTCGTTTCATCAGTTTCTTGAAGAACAAAATGCAAAAATGCAAAAATAAATAAAAACTTGATTCCAACCTAACCCAAATCACGACTTCCTTTACCAAATATTCAACCTTAATTTATCTTTTCAAAAATCAACCAAAAATTTTGTTGTTTCAAAACATTGTTTAAAAGGGTAATATGTACACAACCTTTTAACCAATAGATCTGGACCAAGGTTCTAAATGGCGTGAGGCGTGGCGTGGCGGCGAGGCCAAGCCTCAAGCCTTAGGAGCCACGACGAGGCCATGGCGTTTTCAAGGCGTGACTTATGGCGTCATTGTTCTAATTCATATATATCATTATATAGAAAAACATATGTTTTGTAATGTTACTCAATTAGTCAATAGTAATAAGCAAGTTAAATTATGATATATATTAAAAAACTTGCAAATAAGACATTAAAAACGTAAAGAAAAATCAAATATTGCATTACGAAATTGTACATTAGGCCATGGCGTGCCACGGGCTTAACGTGGCGTGAGACACAAGCCTTGGTGTCATGGCGCGCCATGGCGGCTGTGCGGCGAGTTTTTTAGAACATTGATCTGGACATGAGGTTGTTTGAGAGGTGGTGGTTAAGCATAGAAGAAGAAATATAGAAGGCTTAAGTCAAATATGAAAAGTAACGAGATCAATCGATACATGAAGAATAAAGTTGGATCTGCAGTAACAAAAGGTTTTATGGTAGAAATCGAAAACGAAGACGAAAGGTTTTATGGTAGAAATCGAAAACGAAAATGAAAGGTTTTATGGCAGATCCATAAGAAGACGAGTTGAGAATGGCGGAAATGAATCGGCTTGGATCCACAGTAACTTCATAAACCGGCTTCCAATGACATCACTAGAAGAAGATGGAAGACAAATGATGGATTCCAATCTTAAAAGCTTGAAAGAAAAAAGAGGTTCAAAAATGGGTTTTCTTATCGGCGACATCATCATAGAAAACTGGGTTTTTGAAAAAGATAATTTTTGGTAGAATTTTAATTTTATCTTACATTTTGATTTACAAAAACAATTGAGTTTTGATACATATATCTATATTTTCTCGAAGAAAATGATTTTAATTTGGTCTTAAAATATGCTTTAGATTTGGTCTTAGTTTTTCTTTTTTTTTTCTTTTGAATTTGGTTATTCATGTTCTTCAAGAATAAAGAAGATAAATAAATTACACTTAAATTCAAGAAGGAGAAATTTCATGTTATCGCCACGTCAGCAAAGATGATTAGTTGTAAATTTGAAATGTTGAAAAACTGACACGTCAACAAATGGTAACGGTTCAACAGGTTACCAAGTCCCTAAATTGTTTGTAAACTTTGCTTGTAAGCCCTAGAATGAATGTTTTGAAACTTCGTTCCCCAAAATAGGAATTGAACGAAAGTTTGTTTCATTTTGATGCAATTTTTCCCAAAAATAATTCTAGTTAATAAATACTAGAAGCGTATTCGCGCAATGCAGCGAGATACATCACGATTTTAATATTTCATTTTATTTTTTGTTTTTTTATCGATTTACAGTAAAATTTTGGATGATTTTGAGAAAGTGATAATGTTTTTTTATAATTTTTTTTAATTTAGACTTATAATATAATGTTTTTTATATAAACATGTACATCAAATATAGCATAATGCTCATAACATATGTGTCCCAAATAATTATTATGCTCAAATAGTTTGTACATAAGCATGCATCCCAGTTTAAAGTCTCATGAAGACTCACCTGACTATGTAGGTTGCCAAGTAATCGTACCTGATTGATAACCTACAATTTTAAATCATAATAGCCAATTAATGACTATGTTTTCTCCAAAACATCGACCCGAAGTACGAAACTATGCCAATAAGGTGAAACCTAGTGACTTTGGTCAATAAAGTCACCCTCTATTCAACTTGATCAATCTCCGTCGAATATAGTCAAACTCAAGTCTTAAACTCTACGACGTCCTATAACGTCAATAACATTTTATAACATTCTCCCGCTCCTAATTAAAGTGCTTCAATAATTATCAACTTCAATTACGACACTTTACTTCCAATATAAAATTCCATTAATTTCGGTCTACCCTTTATAATTATATAAACTCCGCAATTCAATTTAAAGTGTCTCGATAATCATCAACCACTTTTACGACACTTTAATCCCCTTGTTAAATTATTCGATTTAAATTCAATAACTCATTAAAACCACCCTCCTTAAATCAAATAATTAAACAGTAATTAAAATTATAAACTTTGAACTCCATTAATAATCGATTTATTTATCCCCTTGATGCACCATCCTATATATATATAGAGAGAGAGAGAAAGTAAAGATCATTTGATAACCATTCATTTCTTGTTAACTTTATAAACCTAGCTCAACCAATAGAAATGCAAATATGATTGTTGTTTAAATTGTGTAAATATTTAATGTAAAAGGGTAGAAACGTCATTTTGTAAGTAACCAAATTTTCATTAATTTTATTGGGAGTTACAAAATGAAGATTCCATAATTATATTGTACGTTATGATTGTATTATTTTGTCCATTTTCATCATATTTTTTAAATCATATCAATATTACTAAAGTCTTCAGGTTCATATGCTTGATAAAATCGTATAGTCGTTGTTTTCAATAAATTTTTCCGGTAGTCATCTTAATTCAGAAAACACATGAACATCCCTGAAATTTCTGCAACAACGACATCCAATGAACGTTGATGTCTTTTCGTTATGAACACAACAAAATTAACAAATAATCAAACATTGTTTATAATATCTATGATTTTTATATTATTTTTTTAAACATTGACGATGAACAAACATCTTCACTTTTAACATTAATGATCATTGTATATAATATCTACGATTTTTAAATTATTTTTTTCTCTTTTGAAAGATATTCAAGCACATAATGCACATTCATCGTATATGTCATTCTGAATCGTTTGGTAAAGACTGCAACTTTTAGTAAAACATTTCGATTATCGTATGTGGCAACATGAAGAAATATACCGAATTTATGTAGTGAAAATGAATGAAAGTGTAACGAAAATATATGTTAATATTTATAATGTTCAGCAACGTTCATTGTTTATAATATATCATCTATGTAGTGAAAATGAATGAGCAGTGTAACGAAAAATATTTTTCAATGTTCATATTTATAATGTTCAGCAACGTTTATTGTTTATAATATTCATCAATGTCAAATATATATATAGTGAAAATGAATGAACAGTGTAACGAAAAAATGTAAATGTGCACTTTGATTCACCTTGGATGCACATGAATGGACATGAACATTGTATACGTGATGTTCATATATATTATCATTATAGATGTGCAAAACATATAATGAAGAGGCTTTGATAAGTGAATCCTAATTATTGGCGATATATGGACATTAGTAAAGGATGAACTAATTAACAATCCCAATTTCAAAATAATGAATCGTAGAGGAATCATCGGTTACGATTGTGGCTTAAGGGGAAATTAATGAGCCATTAAATATGGGTTTAAATGAATGATTATTTGATTACCCAAATTACCCCTAACCACATATGTTCACATGTCCATTTAATAAATAAAACCTATTTTATTAATTACAAAATTAGTTTAAATCTCAACCATCCAATGTTAAGATGAATGC
The DNA here is from genome assembly GCA_954870635.1 of Arctium minus. Classification (NCBI taxonomy): domain Eukaryota; kingdom Viridiplantae; phylum Streptophyta; class Magnoliopsida; order Asterales; family Asteraceae; genus Arctium; species Arctium minus. The sequence goes on along the minus strand of OX941081.1, from coordinate 173,787,312 downwards.
TTAAGATTAGTTCATAAAGTTAACAACAAAACAAGGGTTAACAAAAGAACCTAACCCTATATATATACATGTGTATGTGTGTGACAAAATATGGAACTCAATCACTGCACTCGATTTTTTACATATGGATATATATATATATAGACTACACATCCCATGTATATATGTATGTGTGAACAAACCATCCATGGCCGTTTCTTCTTTCCCTCGGGTCTCCACCCATCTAAAGTTTTCTGCTCATGACCACATGGCGGTTCCCTTAAAAATCCCAGGTCATACAACTCTTTGGCTAGGCCGATACACACGGACATGTTCAACCAGCGTATAACCCGTGTTACGACTTCAAATATGATTGGTTTTAACCGTTAAATACGGTCCTCCATTTTGAAACGAAAGATCGTCCCTTATCCGGTCAACTAATCGATTCAATAAATACCAAGCAACGAGTTTTTGAATATCATACCTTGATGGTCTTACGGTTGGATACCATAGAATCGAAGCCTTTAGTTTCTCTTTTCCATGCGATGAACTAGCATAAAAGACATGCTTGAATTTAGAATTCGGCTCCTCTCATTCCTTCCCGTTCTACGATTTCTTTTTTGAACTTCCCAACTCCCATGGCTCCTCTTTTAAATGGGTAATTGTGAGAATGATTGAATGGAATTAGGCGTTACCAAAAACCAGTAGGTTTCCATTCATTGAGTTTGCCACATTGACAAAACCAACCCTCTACTTCTTGCTTAGTCACGTTTGTCTATAGATTCAATGAAAGTGGCAAAGTTAATCCTTTTACTTTCCAACAATTATTAAACTCTAAAATGTTTAACAAATGGTTGACAATCTCATTTCCATAATCACCACCCAAATTTCTCTCAACTTTCCTAATTATAAGCGTATTTTGAAACTTAAAAAGGTTTAATTTAATTTGTTAAACCATTAATTAAATTATTTCTTTTTATTAAAAATTGCCCCAATTTTGGAGTGTTATAACTCTCCCCTACTTAAAAAAAAGATTCCATCATCGAAATCAATATTTTATGAACTTAAAGGTACTCGGTTCTTATCTCTTCTTTTAGCTCCTGAACCACTTATGTACCTTCCAAAATTTTCATTTGACTACTTATCATGACTAGCCTAAAAAGTATATTTTTGATCTTGGAACATATCTTCAATGTAGGCCAACTTTTCATTATGCTTGACCTCATCACAATTTACCATAGCTAACCCGTCAACCAAACATTTTCTCATACTTGACACATAAAAGTGTTAAACATACCTATTCACTCTTCTGTTAAAATTTAACCATTAAGCTACGACCCCTGCCATTGACATAATTTTGAATGGCTTGACATATTCATACTTCAACTTTTCTTTCCATAATGAACCACCCTCTTATTTTTGATATTTTAGGGCCATCCCAATCCAACCGATAATTGATCTTTATCTCTTAATGGTGTAGTTCTCATTCTTCTTAAAAACAATCTTCGACCTCTTGCAAATGCTTCAATGGCTCTGCCTGGGCATTAGAATAATAGTTGATGTTGTAGACTCAGTCTTCTTCTACAAGAATTTTATAACCCCAATTAATTTGAAGTCCAATCGTCTAACATTCGAACCAGTCTCTCGATTCTAACATTGTCTCTCACTTTGACCCTATGTCCAAGATGGTATATTTTACTCAAGTTCAACTCATCCACATCTCTTATAGAAGACTCGTATGGACCCTTGATATAAATCTCAGATCCCTTTTCGAGATTGTTATTGATGGTGCTCTAGGCATCATCACTATCTCATTAACCTATATTTGTGTAAACATTTCACCGTACAATTTCCACTAATCGGTTGAAATGAGCTAGCTTCGTGTAACAATCTATGGTTGCTCATTTGGCACAATTTCTTTCTTTTGCCTTCAGTAATAATGCCCATTGCCATCCTATCACACTCCCTTACTAGATTTCCTATATATTTAAGCCTAATTAATGGGTTTTTACGTCTGATAAGTACTCAATTTTGAGTACTTCAGAACATTTCTTTTAGTCTTTTAGATAGGATTTTTCACTTCCAAATCCCACTTTGAGTCATTTTCTATCTTGTTTTCCATTTATTTGATATTGGAGCTGAATTTGTGTGATTTACTTGTTCTATTGAGATTGTAGGCTAACTTGGTTGTCTTTTGAAAATCTATTTGGACACAGGGCATGCTGCAACATTGGCACAACATGGAGCTGATCGTTTTTTGGATGGAAGATCTTGAAGACCGAATCTGATTTTTGGCTTGGAACTAATCTTTTGTAACCTTTGAACAATTAGTTAATCTGGTTTGTAATAGTTTGGTTAAGTTGGGACAAGCTTTGATAACTCTTGTTAGCTTTAGACTAGGCTAAGTACACTTTGATTCCCCTTAATTACAACTTTGCCACTCATCTTGTCTATAAAAGGAGAGCTTAGTTACTTATAAGGGGACATCATCCATCATCTCTCTACATTATCTTAGTTTATGTCTCCTAGTATGCAGCTGATCAGTAGTTCAGTAAGAGAATGATCTTAAATCATCCCTTTAGTTTCTTAATTCCAAGAAGTAATCTTTAAGTTAGTTCATCTTGCTCTTCATATTTTCTTTAAAGTTCTTCCTCTTGTTATGCATAGTGTAATCCTTTCACTTTCTGTCTAATTCACGAACTGGTCATATTCCAGTCCTGTGTCCCTTTAATTTCCAGAATTCATGCACCTGTTCTCATGATCTTCATCGTGTTCTTCATTGTCTTCATATGGTCTTCATCATTGAATATGAATGCTTGTAGCATTAAAACAACACCCACCTGCACATTTCATTTTGTTGTATTTTCTTTCTTCATCTTGCATCTCTAGCCTTTCCTTTACTCTCTTGTTTTAAATTTCAGTAGTTAAAGTTCATTGTAGTTACTTTCCATTTTTACTTTCTTGTCATTTTCATTTCATTGTAAGTTACATTCCCTTGTCTTTCCATTTCAAGCAACACACACACACACACACACATATATATACATATATATATGTATATATATATATATATATACTTTCAAGTCATTTACATTTCAAGAGCATTTTACATTATGTCTATCTTTGTAATTCTTAGTAGTTGTTTTTATTTCTTTATTGTAATGAGTAACTAATCATATTAGCTTGGGTGTGAGGCAAAGGGCGGTTATGTGGATCTAAAAGAAAGTAGGTGTTTGTGACTTTAACTAAATTTTATTGTTCCAACTCAAGTTTTATCAAGATAACAAAACTCTTTGATAAAATGATCATTTTGATAGTGTAATAGTGTCATGGACCTAGGATAGGCCATAGAATAACACGTCAATTTAGTGACATGAGAGGTAATATCGAAAGAGTTACTTGCAACGAGAGTTGTTACTTGTGTCATTTAAAATGATCCATTCTTGATAACTTGTCACTTTTTCAAAGGGTTAAAATGGAATAGACTTAAAGATAAACTATTTGGAATACATCAACTTGGGAGGTACAGGGGTTATGTCGAAAGAGTAACTTTTAACGAAGAGAATTTGTTTTGCCATATATTTTGAGAACTCCATTCCCATCATTCCCTTATCTTGAACTTTATTCAGAGATGAGATTGTTTATGGCTACTGGAATAATGGGATGGTGAGAGTCCGAGAGGAACGTGTCTTAAAATCGATAATAAAACTAGTTATAGTCAGAAGCATGCTGCAACATTCCTATAGCGTCATGCTAGGACAGTGCTGTAGCATTGACCTGCTGGACTTTGGATTCATATACCATCAAAAGTCTTACACCCTTGCTTCTCGTTTATTCTTGTTTATTTATATCTGTGTTAATCAACCTTCCAAAATATTGCTTCAAATTCGTCATCTGAAATCTCATATTTCATTATACTTTTAACACACTTTTTAGTCCAATCTCTGTGGGACAATATCTGGTATCTTTACCATTTTATTACTTGCAAGGCGACATAGTACCAATTTGTATACTTGTTTTTTGGTATTATTTCACTTCCCTAAGGAACACAAGAGGGCCTGTCAAGTTTTTGGCGCCGTTGCCGGGGATTGACAAATCAAAAGTGTTTTAAAAGATTTGGTTTTTCTACCACCTTTGGGAATTTTAAAAGATTTTTAAAAGTGGTGCATGCCAAGAATACAATGCGGGGAACTTTTCGATCTATATCCAGATATTGAGAGAACCTTTCACCAAAGAAGAAGAATTCAAAGAACTTTTCAAAACATAAACCCTCTCAATATGGATGGACCTCCCCCGGGTTTTGAAAACAGGCAAATCAGACCACCACCACTTTTGGAAAATCAACCTCCGCCTTTGGAAAATCAAATGAGACCACCTTTAGTGAATCAAATCAGACCGCCACCAATTTTTGCAAATAATCAACCAATTTTTGGAAATCCTCCACCTCATCAGTTTCAAAATCACTAAAATCATAATGAGGAAGAAGATGATGTCGGATCTGTTGGTAATGTTGAACCACAAAACATCATTGATCTTGCAAACTCAAAAGATGGAAGAATTATGGACTACGCAATTCCTAATTTTGAGCAATTGAATTCTGGGATTGTTAGGCCACAATTAGAAACTTTACACTTTGAACCAAAACCCATCATGTTTCATATGTTGCAAGCCAATGGTCAATTTGCCGGATTACCATCGGAAGATCCACATTCACATTTAAAATCTTTTATGGAAATCACCGATGTTTTTCTAATCCCTGGAGTATCGACTGATGCCTTAAGGCTCACTTTATTCCCATTTTCTTTAAGGGATCGGGCAAAAGTTTGGTTCAATTCATTAGCATCAGGTTCAGTACGATCATGGAGTGATATGGCTGAAAAAAATTTGTGAAAATATTTTCCACCTACCCGGAATGCTAAATCCAAAAATGAGATTTGCATGTTTAAACAAATGGATGATGAAGCTATTCCGGATGCGTGGGAAAGATTTAAAGAATTGTTGAGAAAATGCCTTCATCATGGCATTCCCTACTGTATTCAACTCGAGACATTTTACAATGGGTTAGTTCCCAATGCAAAACAAATGCTCGATGCGACTTCAGGAGGGGCTTTTACATCCAATACCTACAATGCCGGGTATGAGATTCTTGAAAAGATTTCAACAAACAATGGACATTGGGCTGATCCAAGGACCCAAGCTCAAAGGAAGACTACTGGAATGCATGATGTGGATGCATACACTGTATTGACAACTCAACTTGCTTCTATGACCAACATGCTTAAAAATATAACTTCTGGTCAAGGAGCACAACCGACTGTCCCTACACCTGCTTCAGCAGTTCTTTCTGTCCAATGTGTGTGTTGTGGTGGAGAACATTCCTATGAACATTGTCCACATAATTCTGAATCTGTAAATTTTGTTCAAAACAGACCTGCTCTCCACTCCAACCATTACAATGCAAGCTGGAAACAGCACCCAAACTTCTCTTGGAACAGTCCATGTTTGAATCCACCAGCACCAAAGCATCAAGGGAACTCCAATTTTCAAAATCAAGGGAACTCCAATTTTCAAAATCAAGCAAGTAGTTCTCAAAACCAGTACAAGGGAAATTTTCAAAGTAATCATCATAAGAATAATTATAATCAAGGTTTTCAAAACAATCAACACACTCAACCACCTTTTCAAAATCAACATCATGCACCTCCACAAGATGACTCAAATCTCTCTCTTGAAGCAATGATGAGAGGATTCATGAGTCAGACACAAGCAGCTCTCCGGAGTTTGGAAACACAAGTCAGTCAAATTGCACTTAATCAGAATAACAGAGCCTCAGGCACTTTGCCTAGTAATACAGAATTACCCAAGGCTCCTGGAAAAGAACATGTGAAAGCTGTCACACTTAGGAGTGGTAAAGAATTGCCTGAATCTATGGAAAAGGAATTGGGACTAACAACCAAAACATATTCTGAGAAAACACCCAAATCCATTCATGTTCCAGAAATTCCTGTAATTCCAATACCATAAATTCAAGTAGAAAGTCAAAATCCTAAGATCACAAGTTCAAGTCCACCTTTGACTGATCCAAAGACCACAATTGTGATTTCACCTAATGAAACAAAGACCAAAAGCATACTGGATCCATATTGCTCAAAACAATCAAACCCAACTGTTATCAAACCAGTTCCCCCTTACATTCCTTACCCCCAAAGTTTAAGGAATGAGAAGGAGGAATTGCAATTCAAGAAATTTTTGGATGTTTTCAAAGCATTGCATATCAACATCCCTCTTGTTGAAGCAATTGAGCAGATGCCCAGTTATGACAAGTTTTTAAAAGACATACTGAGCAAGAAAAAGAAGTTGAATGAATATGAGACTGTTGCACTCACAGAAGGTTGCAGTGCTCTCTTGACCAACAAAATTCCCCCTAAGCAAAAAGATCCAGGGAGTTTTACTATTCCTTGTTCCATAGGTGGGAAAGAGGTTGGGAAGGCACTGTGTGATTTAGGTGCTAGTGTCAACCTTATGCCATTGTCCATTTTCAAAAGCTTAGGCATAGGAGAGGCCAAACCTACCACAGTTACACTCATTCTAGCTGATAAAACCATTGCATATCCAAAGGGTAAAATTGAAGATGTGTTAGTCCAGGTTGACAAGTTCATTTTTCCAGCTGACTTTATCATTTTAGACTTTGAGGCTGACAAGGATATTCCCATACTTTTGGGAAGACCTTTCTTAGCTACGGGTAGAACTTTGATAGATGTCCAGAAGGGTGAGTTGACCATGAGACTACAAGACCAAAAAGTCACATTCAATGTCTTCAATTCTTTAAAATACCATAGTGATCTAGAAGACTGCTCAAGCCTAGGTGTCATTGAGGAATTGTGTCATGAGGAGGGAATCAAACAAGCTTGTAGGATAGAAGAGGAGGATGAAGAAGACCTAACCTTGGAAGACTTAGACAAGGAATATGATGATGATGATGATAAGACCTTGGAGAAGGAGTCTGTCCCTTTGGATGCTGCAACATTTGAGCTTCTGGAAAGTAATGAACAAAAGTCATTTACTCCATCAATAATCTCACCACCTGATCTGGAGTTGAAACAACTCCCATCTCACTTGAAGTATGCCTTTCTAGGAGAAGAAGACAAACTACCTGTCATCATCTCTGCCACCCTAGAATTGCATCAAGAGAAGAAGTTAGTAGATATGTTGAAGTTGCACACAAAAGCCATAGGATGGACTATTGCTGACCTTAAGGGAATTAGTCCCTCTATTTGTCAACATAAGATCATCTTAGAAGACAAGAACTTCACTTCCATAGAACCACAAAGAAGATTGAACCCTGTCATGAAAGAGTTAGTGAAGAAGGAAATTTTAAAATAGTTAGATGCAGGAATTATTTTCCCAATAGCCAGTAGTTCTTGGGTTAGTCCAGTCCAGTGTGTACCCAAGAATGGAGGGATCACTGTCATTTCCAATGACAAAAATGAACTCATCCCTACTATAATAGTCTCCGGATGGAGAATTTGCATGGACTACCGTAGGCTGAATAAGGCTACTCAAAAGGACCATTTTCCCTTACCTTTTGTTGATCAAATGTTGGACAGGTTGGCTGGAAAAGAGTACTACTGCTTCTTGGATGGATACTCAGGATACAACCAGATATCCATAGCACCAGAAGACCAGGAGAAGACTACCTTCACTTGTCCGTATGACACCTTTGCCTTCAGAAGGATGCCTTTTGGACTTTGCAATGCTCCTGCCACTTTTCAGAGATGCATGATGTCCATATTTTCTTATATGCTTGAAAAATCCATTGAAATATTTATGGATGATTTTTCTGTTTATGGTTCATCTTTTGATCAGTGTTTGGATAATTTGAAACAAAGTCTTAAAAGGTGTGAGGAAACTGACATGGTCCTTAATTGGGAAAAATGTCATTTCATGGTAACAGAAGGGATTGTCCTTGGTCATTTAATTTCAAAAAGAGGAGTCGAGGTTAGGCATGGGAATCTGACCCGACCCGTTGGGGAACCCGGTTCACCCGACCCGGACGAGGCCGGGGAATACCCGGAAAAACGGGGCCGGGGATACCCGGTACACACAAACCGGGGCCGGGGCCGGGTAGACCACCCCCCGACCCACCCGGTACCCGGTAATAATAATATAATTTTTATTTTTTAAATATATATATATATATATATTAATATACTAATGACTAAAGTTTTCCCAAAATTGAAATTAGGTAATAATTATATTAATTGTTATATGATACGTGGTGTATATACTATTTTTCTAACTTGTATTATTTTTAAATTTAGATAAAAAGGACGGAGAACCGCAAGGATTTGATCAAACGGTTGCATACGATGAAGACGTTGAAATTTGATGACATTGTTTAATGTTTATGCATTTTTTCAACTTATTAGTTGTAGTAAAATGGCCCAAAATCAACCCCAAAAACAGTCCAAAATACCCAAAAAAAGGTTTAAAAAAAAAGGCTAAATGAGACCGGGTATTGACCGGGGATTTGACCGGTAGGGGTGTCAAAAATAACCGAAACCGAATAACCCACCTGAACCAAATGAAATTTGGGTTAAACGGTTTCGGGTTATTCGGTTTTCGGGTTAAACAGTTCGGTTAACCGAATAAGGATCCTTATTCGATTCGGTTTTCGGTTAATTTTTTCCTAATTCGGTTAAACCGAATAACACATTCTACTAATATTTTATATATTGCATGTTTATAAAAAATAAACCTAAGACATGTTATATTATTATTATTTTACATATTTTATTGATATATAATGTTTTTTTATTGAGAGTAGATAATGTTTTATTATTAGATTACATTTTATGCTTGAATTACATCGTCGCATGAAGAAAAATAATGTCATATGGTAGAAATAAGTTTTGATAGATGGTGTATTTTACTTAATATAAGTCAGTTGTTGAGTATGAATGTATGATACAATTATATATTATAAGCAACGAACACTTGATTTGAAAACATTATTTGAGCAAATGTTCAACGAAAAAATATAAATTCTTATTCGGTTTAACCGGTTACCGAACCGAATAAACCGAAACCGATTAAACCGAACCTTATTTGGTTTGGTTATCGGTTAGTTTTCAAAAAGCTTGAAAACCGATTAAACCGAACCGAATAAACCAAAAACCGATTTAACCGACCGAATAACACCCCTATAATGACCGGGGCCGGGTGTTTAATCCCCGCACCCGTCGGGTACCGGGGCCGGGGCCGGGTACCTCTCCACGAAACCGGGGTCGGGTAAGGGGATCCCCGCCCCAAACCCGCCCCGTTACCATCCCTAGTCGAGGTAGACAAAGCTAAACTGGAAGTAATTGAAAAACTACCTGAACCAACAACTGTTAAAGGTATCAGGAGCTTTCTTGGCCATGCTGGATTTTATAGATTATTAGGTTGTTAGTCTATCCTTCATTTGATTAATTGTAATGATTATAGCATTGTTTCCCCGTTCTATCGGGATGATACTTTGGGATTGATTATAACAGGTTTTATACCCAGGTTTTTGTCTATTTATAGTCGTCATATTGCAGAAATTCCGAATTTTTTATTTCTCTAAATTTTAGGGTGTTACAAGTTGGTATCAGAGCTTTAGTTTAAGTGAACTAGGTATGGATGTAGAGTATCTAGACTTAAGCTGTGAAATTAGGCAATGATTTTATGAGATTGGGTAGAACTATTAAGATAAGATAGTTCTAGAGTCGACGAAAACTACACAAGTTAAGAGTTATGGTGATGGGAATGAAAATTTGTATGTATTGCATGTTCATAATTTCGTCTAGCTAACGTTATTATGAAGATGTTTTACGTGATTATGCTTGTTTTCCGTTGTTATGATAATTGAAGAATGTAGTGGTATGTTTTCTTGCTTTTAACCGTATAGTCTTATCTTATCTATATTCTCGCGTGTGTGGCAGACTATGGTTAATACGCGAAATCGATCGGAGGGGCAGGATACGGCAGCGTCTACGGCCGATCAACCAAGAGTAATGAATAACGATATGCCCCCACCGTTTATAAATACGTTGGGTGGAGGACCGGAGTTTATACCTCGACGTAACATAGCTGCAACTCATCCGATCATGGAAGAGGTAACTCCGGAAACTAGAACGATGGAGCGGATGATGCAAGCAATGAATGCAACTATGGCTCAACAGCAATAGGCATTCCTGAAGCTATTGGATGATAGAGATGCTAACCACCGTAGGCCGGAGACGGTGGCGGAGAATGTGATTGTGGCGGGATCTGGAGGTTCGGGACCCCGTGTCCCTACCAATGAGACGGCAACCCCGACCGCAAGACCTGAGGTAAAGTCTTGTACATTCAAGGCATTTCTCGGATGCCGACCGCCGGAGTTCAAAGGCACTGACGACCCGGTGGAATGCATGAACTAGATTAGAGAAATGGAACAAGCCTTCCGATCGAGCGAGTGCGGGGAGAACCAAAAAGTTGTATTTGGATCTCAAATGCTTAGAGGGGCGACCCTCACATGGTGGAATGTATATTCCGCTTCTATTGAAGCCGTCGTATTGGCTCAACTAAGCTGGGAGATCTTCAAGAAGGAAGTTATGGAATAATTTTGCAACGAACGAGCTATGGACCGGATCATCGATGAGTTCCGGAGTTTGAAGAAAGGAAATCTGTCGGTGAAGGAGTACAACAAATCTTTTATGGACAAGCTGGGTTTGGTGGGACATCTGGTCCCTACCGAGAGAGAGAAGATCAAGGCATACATAAAGGGTTTGCCTACAGAAATGATGAATATGGTTCGAGTGTCCAAGGCCTCTACTCTTCGGGAGGCAATAGAAGAAGCACAACTAATAGAAGACTCTTACGGCTCGAATAAGGTGGAGAGGAGCGGAGTAGTCGAGAAAAGGAAGTGGGAAGGGGGTCCCACATCTTCGAAGAGGCCCAACCAATTCAACAACAATCAACGGGGGAATGGTCCGAGACGGGATACCCCGTGGTGTTCTAAATGCCAAAGCAAACACAATGGTCCTTGCCATTCGGCGTCCGACCCGTGTTATAAATGCGGAAAGCCCGACCACCGTTACAGTGACTGTCCAATCAAAGAGCGAATTTGTTTCGGGTGTAAGGAGTTGGGCCATGTTAGGAGAGAATGCCCAAAGTCAAAGGCGAACTTTAGCGGAAGCAAAAAGGTGGATACTCCTAAGGCAACAGGGAGAGCTTTTTAGATGACCACCGAAGAGGTGAAGGCATCAACGAATGTAGTGTCGGGTACGTTTCTCCTGAACTCCGTACCTACACGTGTATTATTTGACTCGGGAGCTAGTTTTTCGTTTGTATCAAGTTCGTTTTGCCCAAAACTATCCATGCCCACTATTAGTTTAGAAGAGGCGTTAGTGGTAGAGCTAGCCGATGGTGATCAAGTAGTGGTCCGGAATATTCTGAGGAATTGCAAACTTGAAATCGAAGGGAGAGAGTTCCCGATTGATCTAATGCCTATGGTCATCGAAGGATTTGATGTTGTAATCGGTATGGATTGGTTGTCGGCTAATCATGCTGAGATTCTTTGTGCGAAGAAGTTAATCCGAATTCCGGGTTTGGATGTTCATGCGGTGACCGTGTATGGGGAGAGGCGAAAAGGTGAATTCGGAATCATTAGCATGGCAAAGGCACGAAAGTGCTTGGTGAAAGGATGCTCATCCTTTTTGGCATATGTGATAGATGCCAAACTCGAGAAGAAGAAGCTAGAAGATGTCGAGGTGGAAAAGGAGTTTTCTGATGTTTTCCCAGACGACTTGCCTGGTTTACCACCCGACCCTCAAGTGGAGTTCAAGATTGACCTGACGCCGGGAGCGACTCCTATAGCCCGAGCTCCCTACCTGTTGGATCCGTCAGAGATGAAAAAGATGATGAACCAATTGCAAGACCTATTGGAGAAGGGGTTCGTAAGACCAAGTTCCTCACCTTGGGGAACACCGGTCTTATTCGTGAAAAAGAAAGACGGTACCATGCGAATGTGTATCGACTATAGGGAGTTGAATAAGGTAACAGTGAAAAACAAATACCCACTCCCTAGAATCGATGATTTATTCGACCAACTTCAAGGCGCGGGTTGCTTTTCGAAAATTGATCTCCGTTTGGGTTATCATCAAGTGAAAGTCAAAGAGGAAGACATTCCTAAAACCACTTTTAGGATGTGTTACGGCCATTACGAGTTCTTAGTGATGCCCTTTGGTTTGACGAACGCTCTAGCGGTGTTTATGGACTTAATGAATCGCGTGTCCCGACCCTTCCTAGATAAGTCGGTCATCGTGTCCATTGACGACATTCTTATCTACTCGAAGGATGAAGTCGACCATGTACGTCACCTTCGGGAAATATTGGAGATCTTGATGAAGGAGAAGCTCTATGCCAAGTTTTCCAAGTGCGAGTTTTGGTTTAAGGAAGTACAATTTTTGGGGCACGTAGTTTCGAAAGATGGAGTGAAGGTGGATCCGGCCAAGATTGAAGCTATGATGAATTGGGAACCTCCCAAAAGCCCATCCGAGATTCGAAGTTTTCTAGGCTTGGCGGGGTATTACCGAAGGTTCATACAAGACTTCTCCAAGATTGCTTCTTCGTTGACGATGTTGACCAAGAAGAATGTAAAGTTTGTGTGGACCGAAGATCAAGAGAAAGCATTTCGGACTTTACAAAGGGAATTATGTGAAGCCCCGATTTTATCCTTGCCGGAAGGATCAGAGGATTTTGTGGTCTTTAGCGATGCATCTAAAATGGGGCTTGGATGTGTACTAATGCAAAGAGGGAAGGTGATCGCGTACACATCTAGGCAATTGAAAGTGCACGAGAAGAACTACCCCACTCATGACTTGGAATTGGCGGCGGTAGTGTTTGCATTAAAGTTATGGCGACATTACCTCTATGGCACGAAGTGTACCTTGTACACGGATCATAAGAGCCTGGAGTATGTTTTTGATCAGAAAGAACTCAACATGAGACAACGAAGGTGGTTAGAGTTACTTAAGGATTACGACTGTGAATTACTCTACCACCCGGGTAAAGCAAATGTGGTGGCCGACGCCTTGAGTCGGAAAGAGTATAGCGGGAGACTTCAAGCCAAACTTACAAGGATCGAGCTAGTATCGAGCCTCATGGAAAGGATTAAAGGGGAGCAAACCGAAGCATTAAAAGAGGAAAACCTCCAGGATGAAGTGATGACCAAGCAACGGTTATTGTTGACCGAAGATAGTCGAGGGATCAAATGCTTCAATGGGCGAGTTTGGGTAACAAAGTTTGGTGGTTGCCGATGACTACTTTTGGAGGACGCGCATAAATCTAAGTATTCTATTCACCCGGGAAGCACCAAGATGTACCGGGATTTGAAACTACATTTTTGGTGTCCAATTATGAAATTGGACGTAGCTCATTTCGTAGAGCGATGTGTGACTTGTTGACAAGTGAAGGCTGAACATCAACGTCCCTATGGGAGCCTTCAATCTCTAGAGATCCCTCAGTGGAAGTGGGATAAGATCACCATGGATTTTGTGACCAAGTTACCGAAGACAGTGAGAGGAAACGATACTATTTGGGTTTTTGTCGATCGCTTGACGAAGAGTGCCCACTTTCTAGCGATGCGTGAAACTTTGCCAATAGATAAGTTGGCAAAGCTGTACATAGATGAGATCGTCTCTAGACACATAATACCCTTGTCGATAGTTTCCGATCGTGATAGTCGATTCACGTCGAGATTTTGGGGAGCTTTACATCAAGAGTTGGGCACACGGGTGAATTTGAGCACGACATATCACCCACATACGGAAGGGCAAAGTGAAAGGACGATTCAAACGCTTGAAGACATGCTTAGATCATGCGTGATCGATTTTGGCGGGAGTTGGGATACCCATCTACCTTTGGTGGAATTTACGTACAACAATAGTTATCATTCTAGTATCGGAATGGCGCCATTTGAAGCTTTGTACGGGCGGAAGTGTAGAACCCCCGTGTGTTGGCTAGAGGCGGGAGAGAAGCAGTTTGCCGGCCCGGAAATTGTGCAAGAGACGACCGACAAAGTTAAATCTATTCGGGAATGGTTGAAAGCGGCGCAAGATCGTCAGAAAAGTTACGCCGACAAAAAGAGGAGACCGGTAAAGTTTCAAGTGGGAGATCGCGTGATGCTAAAGGTGTCCCCTTGAAAGGGATTGATTCGGTTTGGGAAGTGTGGGAAGCTAAGTCCCCGTTTCCTTGGGCCGTTTACTATTCTGGAACGTATCGGACTCCAAGCTTACAAGTTGGACTTGCCGCCGGAGATGGACGGGATTCATCCCACATTCCACGTGTGCTATTTACGGAAGTGCTTAGCGGAAGAAGAAAGCATCATACCTTTGTTCGAAATTCGAGTGGATGATAATCGTTGTATCGAAGAGCCCGAGGCAATTTTAGAAAGGGTAATTAAGAAGCTCCGACATAAAGAGGTGGTGATGGTAAAGGTTCAGTGGAAGCACCACCGCGACACCAATGTGACTTGGGAAGCGGAAGAAGACATGAGGCGTAGATACCCTCTCTTGTTTAGTTAGTAGGATTTCGGGGACGAAATCATTTCCAAGTTGGGGAGGATTGTAACACACCGAATTTTGAGAACCTTGTATTATCCTTTATCATGTTGGAACCTTATAATTGTTGAAATTGTTAGTAGATATCGATTGTATCTGTTCTGAGAATTGTGTGGTGAAAATGAATTTTCAGGGAGTTCTGGAGGTTCGCGACATTGTCGCGACAATGACAAGGTGTCACTGTCGCGAGGGCAAAGTCGCCATAACCTGGGGGCTCGCGGTACGGGTCTCGCGACTATGCCCTGCGATTGTGACATGGTCATTGTCGCAGGGGCACTCTCGCCACTAGTGTACCGTAGCATTCTGGACTTTCGCGACAATGCCCGCGACAGTGACAATGTCACTGTCGCCGTGACAATGTCGTCGGCGACCTGAGGGTTTTAAATCAGAAGAGTTTCGGGATTTAGCCACTTTATCTGATTTTAGGGTTTGGAGTGCGATTTCTCTCTGCATTTAGGTAAGTCCACTTTCCTCCAAAATCATCTCTCTTCATTTATGGTAACCCTAGGTCATTAATGGTGGTCTTCAATATTTAGGAGGTGTGTTTGGTGAACTCTCAAGTGAATCCTCATCTCTTCCATTCCAAGTACTTAGTTTTCTTGTAAGAAAACTACTAAGGTGAGTTCTTACACATTTTATTAAACCTTATACATGTCAAAAGGTGGATTTTGAATACCTAATATCTCCTCTTTCATATATTTGACTTGTAGAATGTTTTGCTAAACCTAACTTTTGGGGATATTGGTATTTGTGATGATTCTTGGGAAAATGGTGAATTATGATCTTTAATAATGTTCTTTAACTTGTTTTACTTGGGTTATACATTTAAGGGAATAGTATGTACTATGTGGTATCCATGATTTTGAGAATATGGAAATTATGGTTAACTGCTGATAAGTTTGTAAATCAACTTGCACCTTGTTTTGGAGTTTGGAAATGAATGAAGGATCAAATATACTTCGGTTAGAGATCTTTTGGTAAACGATGGAAATGGTTTTGGTGGAAATCACTCTTCATATCACTTATGCATATTAACCATTGTTGGGATTACTTGTTGGGCCATATGTGCATTATTTGGCTTATTTGATGGATTGGGAGTCATGACCCCGTATTTGGTTTATTATTGTTCCGGCGTTGGGACGACTAGTCCTTCGTGCTCAAGTATTACGATATTGGATGAGGAGCTCGACATAGGAATCCTTCGGGGTTGAACTCGAGTTTCCGTGGGTGTACGTTTAAAGCCACTGAGCCTGACATTCCTTGCGTGTACTTTATTTGTTTATTGACCTTACTGACTCATCGAATGGCTTACTTTTGTGTTCCGTCATTCGAGTTAGTAAGCGGGTCTCCCCCGTTAACCCAAGAGGTATTTGTTATATTTCAAAGAACATTATTGTTATTATTACCATTATTGTTGTTGTATAAAAAGAAGCTCTTTCACTCATTTTTATATTCAATTTCTTTAACTGCAAATGTTTGATCTCACTAGGCTTTAGCCTAACACTTTTTCTTAAAATGACATGTATAACAGGTCAGGTTTCCAGTGGGGTTCGTCGGGACTGAGCGGATAGCTTTGGGGTCAAGAGCGGTCTTTTTGGGAGATGTATAGACCGGCGTTTTTGAATAGCGAACATACCTTTTGGAAGAATAGCAACACCCAATACTAATCTTTCTTATTTAAGTTAGATTATTAGGTTGTTAGTCTATCCTTCATTTGATTAATTGTAATGATTATAGCATTGTTTCCCCGTTCTATCGGGATGATATTGTGGGATTGATTATAGCAGGTTTTATACCCAAGTTTTTGTCTATTTATAGCCGTCATATTGCAGAAATTCCGAATTTTTTATTTCTCTAAATTTTAGGGTGTTACATGTTAGTTCAAAGAAAAGAGAAAATTTTTCATTCCATTCACTATGCAAGCAAAACCCTAAATGAAGCTCAAATTAATTACACAACAACTGAGAAAGAATTATTGGTTGTGGTGTTTGCATTTGAAAAGTTTAGATCATATTTGATGGGAGCAAAAGTCATTGTACATACCGACCATGCTGCCATTAAATATTTGATATCAAAGAATGATGCAAAACCAAGGCTAATAAGATGGGTTTTGTTGTTGCAAGAGTTTGACCTAGAGATTATTGATAGGAGGGGGACTGAGAACGGGGGACTGAAAACCAAGTGGCTGACCATTTGTCCAGGTTAGAAAAACAGGTTGAAAGTAGGAAAGAAGGAGAGATTATAGAGACTTTTCCAGACGAAAAGATTCTTATGGTGCAAGCACAACTTCCATGGTTTGCTGATATAGCAAATTATTTGGCTTGTGGCATCATACCTTCTGATTATACTCATCACATGCTTAAGAAATTTCTCCATGATTGCAAATTTTACTTATGGGATGACCCTTTTCTGTTTAAACTTGGTACAGATCAATTGTTGAGAAGGTGTATCCCAGAAACTGAAGTTGCAGCAATTCTACAGCATTGCCATCAATCAGCTTATGGAGGACATTTCAGAGGCCAAAGAACAACAACTAAAGTGCTTCAATCAGGATTTTATTGGCCAACTCTCTTTAAAGATTCCCATAATTTTGTTCAAAGATGTAATGAATGTCAGAGAAGTGGTTCCATTTCTCAAAAAAATGAAATTCCTTTGAATGGGATTTTGTAAGTTGAGTTATTTGATGTTTGGGGAATAGATTTTATGGGACCTTTTCACCCTTCAAACAATTGTCAATATATCTTAGTTGCTGTTGATTATGTTTCAAAATGGGTAGAGGCAATGGCATGTGTTTCTAATGATGCTAAGACTGTTGTAAAGTTTTTACAAAAACAAATTTTTACAAGGTTTGGTACCCCCGGGCACTGATTAGTGATGAGGGTACCCACTTTATAAACAATTTGTTGAGTAAAGTTCTTGAAAAATATCATGTGAAACACAGGGTTGCCACTGCATACCACCCACAAACCAATGGATTGGCTGAACTCTCAAACAGGGAAATAAAAGGGATTCTTGAAAAATTTGTTAAACCAAACAGAAAAGACTGGGATTTCAAATTAGATGATGCTTTATGGGCATACAGAACTGCTTTTAAAACACCTTTGGGTATGTCTCCATACAAGCTAGTCTTTGGAAAGGCCTGTCATCTCCCTTTGGAACTTGAACATAAAGCATATTGGGCAATAAAAGAATTGAACATGAACTTAGATGAGACTGGCAACAAGAGAAAGTTGCAACTCTGTGAGCTAGAAGAACATAGGAACATGTCCTATGAGAATGCCAAGTTGTACAAAGAGAAAACAAAAAAATGGTATGAGAATAGGATCAGGCACAAAGAGTTGAGAGCAGGCCAGAAATGTATTTTGTTCAATTCTAGGCTGAAATTGTTTTCAGGTAAACTAAAGTCTAGATGGTCAGGCCCATTTATTATTCACAAAGTATATCCATATGGGGCTGTAGACTTAGTCAATCCGGAGAACAATAGTGTGTTCAAAGTCAATGGCCAGAGAGTAAAGCTATACCATGATGCTGTAGTATCTCCACAGCATAGCTCTGTGGAGATGGTCACTCTATGCTAAAAAGCTTCAATCAGAGATGGGAACTATCTTAAATTTCCATAATCTGTGTAAATAATCTATGTTTAATTAGTTAATCAATTTTCTTTGTTAGTCTGGTGTAAATTGTTTGTTAGTGTGCAGTCTTAATCTAGGAAGAAGAGGAAACAAAATGATGTTATTCCAATGCTACAGCACCAAAGATCTGATTCTTCAAAAGAAAAAAGGAATGTCCGACTGAAATTTAGGGAATATATCAGAAGCATTTTTGGGTTTGTTTAAGAAAGGTACCAGGGATGACATCATATTTTTGGCTATTTTTAGACTTTATAGCCACAATGATGAGGAAGCCTCCAAAAGATGCCTTTTGTGTACTTCACCTTAAAAACCCAAAGGTCATTAACCACTATTACAGTTTGCATCCCCCAAGATTTTCAGATAAGGACACTATCACTTCACCTTTTTGTCTTTTCATCTTTCAAAAACCCTTTTTTTGTGATATAACCGTTTCCCTCCCCTCACTCTCACTCTCACTCTCGCTACCTGTTTCAAACTCTCAAAAACTTTCATTCAAAAACCACCATCTTCTTCCCCTTTCTCTGTGATCAACGTCCGCCATGGCTAGAGTAAAACGAGCGATGGTGAGAAACCTTACGAGTGCTAGACGAAGAAGGAGCCCACGAACCAGGGAGAATGATCAATCATCAAGCACTAATATGCCTCAATCACCAGTGGTTCTTGAAGACAACTCTATTCCTCCACAGGTTTGAGTCTCTCCTAAGAAGTTGTTCACCAAAATCTCAGAGGTCGATACCACCTCTGAGGCCGAAAAAGGTGAAAGTTCGACCAAGACACTTTCAACAGGGGAGAGCTCGATGAGGAACCTTCTTGCTATCATTGCTCATCCTAAGTTCATCAACATTGAAGAATCTCAGGTATTGCCTACTGTTCATAAATCCTTGGTTGATGGGTCTTTCACCTCTTGCTCAGAGGATGAATCTGACAGACCCATCGCTTCTACCAAAATCAATCTTGGGCATTTCAAGAAGTATGAGTTTGATAGTTCTTTTGGGCCATTGGACTCTACTACTAGTGTGATGAACACCACCACTGATGCTCTCCAGGCCAAAGAGATTTTGGTCTCTGTTGAAAAACCCACTGAGGAAGTCGTGACTCTTAAGACCTCTGAGATTCTGCCTGAGAATGAAACAGAGAGAAATGAGGGAACCTGTGTTGAAAATCTGGAGGTAGAGAGGGAAGAAAGAACAGAGGACCCGTTTGTGGAGTTTCCTCAAACAAATGTCATATGGAATGAGGAAGATGAGCCTATTGTGAGTAAGCCAACTAGAAAGAGAAAAAGGTTGGGGAAAGTTCATGCCAAGAAAACCAATATAGAAGGAACTAGAAAAAGTAAGAGGACCAAAAGAGTGCTCATTGAGGGAGAACCATCTGGAAGTAAACCCAGTGATACCAACTGCTATGCTGCAGCATCCTTGCAGCATGAGCAATCTGTGAGAAGAAAAGATAGGAGTAAGGAGCCTGCTGTGATCCTTTTACCAAGACCAACTTCACCTCACAATGGCTTTAGCTCTAAGGCTTCTGCCAAAATGTGGCCAAAATTCCAGACCAAGATTGGGTTCCCTGAGAAAAGTATTGATGAACAAAGCCTGAGAGAATTCCCTTTCATCAAGAAAGTGGTGGACACCCAAGGTTTAGGCAAGTTGTGCCAAGTACACACTTCCTACAATCTGACCCTCATTAGAGAGTTCTACTGTGAACTCTCTGTCACCTCTGTGTCCAAAATTCATGTGCGAGGAACCACCATTCACCTCACCTCCAAAAAGATCAGCAGATTCCTAGAGCTCAACCCACCTAAGAAAACAGAGTATAACAGGCTACTGCAACATCCCACCCTCTTTGACTTGACAGAAGCTGTTGCCACCTTGGGAAAGCCAAAGACCACTTGGGAACACCATGCCAATCTGGTCTTAAGAACCTTCAGAGCATCAAATTTCAATGCTAACTCTAATGTGTGGATCAACTTTTTAAGACACACCATCTCACCAACCTCACATGACACCTTCATCTCTGTGGAAAGAATGTTGTTGCTCTATTGTCTTATCACAGGGAAGTCTATCAATATTGGGAAGATCATGTTGAAGAGCATCAAGGAGTGTTCCACCAGAAGAAGAGGGAAATTCTACTTCCCTGGATAGCTAACAAAATTACTCACTGAGATGGGAGTCCCACGTTATGAAGATGATCTTATTGTAAAGGAGCAAAGAGAAAAGTGGGTAATTGACATGAAGGTTGTTCAAAGGCTGAGAGACAGGAGGGATAAGGGGATAACTGCTACTGATATGGTAGGCATATTGCAGGAAGTACTGACACAAAACAACAACCTCATGGATACAATCTTGCATCAAAGGGGGGAATTTATGGAGAAATTGGAGGATCTCAGAGTTGAGGTACAGTCCATGGTTGATAGCAGAAAGAGGAAGGATCAAGAGGAGGAAAGTGCAGAGGTGAAGAAGCTGAAAGAAATGGTGAAAAATCAGAAGACAGAGATAGCAGATCTGAAGGCAAAGTTGAAAGCAGAACGAAGTGTCCATACTGGTGCTGCAACATCCAGCCTCATAGCAACATCACTTGCAGCTCCTATTGGCCACACACAACCTACTCAACCTGAGTAGGACAGGTTTAAATCACACCCTTTTCTGCTCCATGTCTGTTTATTTTTAAATTTTAGGTTGGGATAAGTCTTTTACACATTATAGGTTTGTTTTATTTGCATTGGATCATGTTTTGATGTGATTGGTTGAATTGTATATCCATAATAATTTCATGAGTCCACATCTCATTATTAAAAGTAGTGCATGCTAGAACTAGCCTAATAGTTACTTAGGACACAATTTGGACCATGTTCTACGCATTTCACACTCATATGATTGGTATTCATTCTTTTCTTGCACCATAGCCACCACATATCAAAGACAAAACACCTTTCTCTCCTACAATGAGGACATTGCATAATTCTTAGTTTGGGGTGGGGGTGTCTAAAATGACACAAGAAAAGCCATGAAAAGTGGCATATCAACACCACAAAAGTCCCATAGGGGCTGGTATATGTATCCAACAGAAAATGCAAAAAATTTGAAAAATTTCAAGTGTTGGTACATGTGTGAGAAAAGGCATGGAGAGGAAAGAAAGAGCCAAAAGAGAGAAACCCATACACTCAAAGCCATGAAAAGAGGTGTGATGTAGGATGTGTGTCCATAACAAAAAGAATATAAGGCTAGCATATGGTACATGTCAAAGCATCTAGGATGAGATTGTGGTTACTTTAGATTTATGAAAGGCTATATGATGTAGACTTGGCATGCTCAAACTCATGATATACACTTAGGGGTTGTTTACCAAATTTTCATTAAGGGGCTGTTTGATTGGTTTTCCATTAAGTTCTGTATGGATAAAGTTGTCTGTGTGGATTAATTTGTCTGTATGAATTTAGAAGGTTTTTATTTGAGAGAGTTTTTTCATAGATGGAAGGAACGTGTTTTTTAATGAGAGGGACTGGTTTATAAAAAACATAGCTTTCTGCATAAAGCTCCCCCTTGAAATCTTACTGAATAAGCCACTTTCTATATCATTAAGCCACTACCAAACAGTCATATATAGCCGACTGAATAAGTTGTCAGTCTCATTAAGCTCATTAAACTGCAAACAAACAGGCCCTAAGTCCTGTATGGATAAATGTGTCTGTCTGGATAAATTGATGTTGTTGTTTACTTTTTTATCTGAATTAACAGTCTGAATAACATAAATGACCAATTTACCCTTGAATATGAATTTTAAGCTGTTTTATAAATTGTTATTTATTTTTTAAGCCATATATTCATAAATTCATTGATATAATGTAAAAATCAAACAAAAATTCATTAAGTACTTAAACTTCCAAGTTCAAACACAATGTAGCCAAGTTCAAACAAAAAGTAGTAAGTATGAAACAAGTATGGAATCGACATTGTAGAAATCATGGTTACAAAAATCTACATTGCAGAAATGTCGAGCAACTATGAAGAAACAAGTATGGAACAAAAATCGACTGAAAAAACAAGTAAGGAACAACAATCGACTGAAGAAAACAAGTATGAAACAACAATCGACTTAAGAAATAAGTATGGAACAACAATCGACTGAGAAACAAGTATGGAACAACAATCGAGTATGGAGAAGAAACAAGTATCGAACAATTAGTAAAATCATTACCTTTGGAGAAATTGACTAAAGGAAATTATTGTCTAGAGTTGAAATCGAACCAGCAGTGAATTGAAATAGTGTAATCGAACAACAATGAACTCGAAGCAGTAAAATCGAACGAGCGGTGAAGGTGAAATCGAAATCGAACAAGTAGTGAAGGTGAAATCGAGCACCTAGGTTTTTATTGCGTGATTATTGAGTAGGAAGGTAGGCATGTCTTTATTTTTAAAGGGTACAAATGTCAAAGATGTGTCTTAATGGGGACAACACATCCCCTACTTAGTGATTAAGCCGGAAATGTCTGTGTGAATAAGCCGGTTTTGTCATTAAGCCCCAAGTAAACACTCCAAACGTCTGCGCGAATAAGTCGGTTTTGTCATTAAGCTCATTAAGACCCAAGTAAACACCCCCTTAATGTATTCCAAATGCAAAACTTTCACATTTAATGTCTTTTCTTTTGTTCTTTTCATTGCTTGGGGACAAGCAAAGTTTTTAGTTTGGGGTGGTGATAAGTACTCAATTTTGAGTACTTAAGCACATTTCTTTTAGTCTTTTAGATAGGATTTTTCACTTCCAAATCCCACTTTGAGTCATTTTCTATCTTGTTTTCCATTTATTTGATATTGGAGCTGAATTTGTGAGATTTACTTGTTCTATTAAGATTGTAGGCTAACTTGGTTGTCTTTTGAAAATCTATTTGGACACAGGGCATGCTGCAACATTGGCACAACATGGAGTTGATCGTTTTTTGGATGGAAGATCTTGAAGACCGAATCTGATTTTTGGCTTGGAACTAATCTTTTGTAACCTTTGAACAATTAGTTAATCTGGTTTGTAATAGTTTGGTTAAGTTGGGACAAGCTTTGATAACTCTAGTTAGCTTTAGACTAGGCTAAGTACACTTTGATTCCCCTTAATTACAACTTTTCCACTCCCCTTGTTTATAAAAGGAGAGCTTAGTTGCTTATAAGGGGACATCATCCATCATCTCTCTACATTATCTTAGTTTATGTCTCTGTAACACCCGTAAATTCCTGTCCGTGAAAGCCAATCCCTTGAGAAATTCTTGATTCTGATCATAGAATTTCATCCCTTACGCCTTACCTTTTAAGCCTTATCGCATCGTGGGTGCTCCGGATGAAAATGGAAGAAATCGGGGCTCGGGACACTCTGGGCGATAGTGCCCTGGGCACAATCGCCAACAGAGTGGTGCCTGCGGTACAGTTTGGGCGATAGTTCCCTGACAAAAGTGCCTTGGGCACAATCGCCTGCGGCCTCTGGTTGTTTTAAATTCGATTTTGAGCAGCCCCACCTCATTATTCTCAACCCCTTTCACCCTTTTTTTCTCTAGAAACCGAACCCAAACCCTAAAATCGGTTTCTATGTATCCATGGCACCAAACCTATCATGTTCCAAGTGTTCTCCCCCACCCAACAAAGATTAGAAGCTCCACCTTCATCTTCCTCATCAAGTTCAACGGTTGGGAGCTCGGGTTGAAGTGTTGGATTGGGTGTTCTCGGAAGTCTCATCGTCTTCAAGGGTAAGTTTTCTTGTATTAAGGTTATTAATGCTCCATTGATGGTTTCTTAGTGCTTGGTTTCTCAAATCTCGGATTTGGTAGTTTTGGAGAAACTAGGGTTTTGTTATTATTTGGGGTTTCTTGGTATATTGTTAGGGGAATGTTTCTACATGGTCGGATATGGTTACTTATGGTTTGGATTGTATGGATCTAGGTTTTGGAAGTTTCTGGCTTGAGGATTCGAGCGTCCTTCAAAAGAGCTCGTTGGGTGAGACCTAGATTTAGCCTAAATCTAGCAAGGTGAGTTCAAGTTGATTTGTGAAAACGGTGTACATGCCAAAATGCTTATTTTAAAGTATTTATGTTTTACATTAAAATTGTCAACTGCTGATAAGTTTTGGGTTATTTGGTATATTTAACTTTATAAACTTATGTAACCCACATCTTTGTGATTTTTGGGCATTTCGTTAAATGTGTCATAAATGAACGGATTTTGATGAATTATTGAATAAGTATTTGGTCAAAAATGCACCTTTAAGTGTCTATTGGGTTTTATGCAACGTTCATGAAATGGGACGTTTTGAAAGGTACGAATATGTGAGTCCTTTGGGTTTGGGTCATTCCCAGCTATAGGGAACATTTTAGAAATGGAAAACCTTTTTGGGGTTTGGGGCTGAAGGTCAATGGTAATTTGAGAATTAAATATTTTGGGAAAATGTGTATTTTGGTTTATATAACTATTTTGGCTCGCATGTTTTAGCCAAACGTCTATTTTAGCCTCTTGGGCTTGATTTGTACTCGGTGGAGTCTTTGGAACATTGGTTCGGTTTTGGGTAGCTCGTTGAGGAGCCTTGGACGTATGGTGTACTTAGTTGCATCTTATTTGAGAGTTACATGTTTTGAATGCGTTAGTCCATTCGTTTGGATCCATAGGCATATGAGTCAGTCGGTTGGTTTAGTTGGGGACTTTATCCCCGTATTGTAACTTGAAATTGGCATGAGGTCTTATGATCAATAATTGCAACTTTCTTGTGAACGATCTTAACTGGGATGTTTTGGGATTCCAAGATAAAGACCTGGAGGGGTTGAACTTGATGAGTGCACGAAGATTCCCAAGGTAAAGACATGGAGTTGTTGAACTTGGTGATTATCCAGGCAATAGACATGGGGTTGTTGAGCTTGTTGGTTTGTTAGTTATAGACCCGGAAAGATTGATAAGTGGCTTAACTTTGTGTGCCCGTCACTTTCGATGGAATTCGGGTATCCCCCGTTACCGAAAGGTGTTGTTTTGGGGTATTGAGTCTTATTATCCAAGTTTTCGGTGGCGTTTGTATAGTTGGGTTTTATCCTTGGTTTATGGGTTGAGTATTATGCCCCACCCGTGTTTTGGGTGTTTTGGGATATAAAGTTTTAACCGTATTTTCATAAATGGAGAGTTCAATTTCTATCCACGTCTTGAGTGAGTTTTGTGTTAAACCAAATTTATGAATGGGAGGTTTATTTTGGTATCTTCGTCCTTGAAGTAGTTTAGATTGGAAAACGTTTAAATTGATGTTCTAGGCCTAAATTGCATATTATTGGAAAAATGAGTCGTTTCCGTATATAAGACATAATGAATTGAAAGATTATGATTTTAACCGCATTTCTTCTCTTAAATGGTTAACTTCTATATGTTGTAAACTCTTGAACTCATTAGGCATTAAGCCTAACCTTTTTATTTTGTCGGCATGTGCATCAGGTTCCGTTGGGGGTTTGGTTCTAGCAGCTATGAAGAGTTGAGCCCTAGCTTTGTGCAAATGTAAGTAGTTGGTGAAGTCTTCCGCATCGTTGGAGATAGTAACTATTATGGGGTTTTAGTAGCACCCGTCCTTATCATAGACTTTTGTATAGAATGAATGGTTGTATTGAGGTTAAATCTTAATTTGTGGTTGTAGATGATTTATTTATTGATGTATTTAGAAAATTTTAAATAAGTTGCTATTTCCATATTTGAGGGTGTTACAGTCTCCTAGTATGCAGCTGATCAGTAGTTCAGTAAGGGAGTGATCTTAAATCATCCCTTTAGTTTCTTAATTCCAAGAAGTAATCTTTAAGTTATTTCATCTTGCTCTTCATATTTTCTTTAAAGTTCTTCCTTTTGTTATGCATAGTGTAATCCTTTCACTTTCTGTCTAATTCACGAACTGGTCATATTCCAGTCCTGTGTCCCTTTAATTTCCAGAATTCATGCACCTGTTCTCATAATCTTCATCGTGTTCTTCATTGTCTTCATATGGTCTTCATCATTGAATATGAATGCTTGTAGCATTAAAACAGCACCCACCTGCACATTTCATTTTGTTGTATTTTCTTTCTTCATCTTGCATCTCTAGCCTTTCCTTTACTCTCTTGTTTTAAATTTCACTAGTTAAAGTTCATTGTAGTTACTTTCCATTTTTACTTTCTTGTCAATTCCATTTCATTGTAAGTTACATTCCCTTGTCTTTCCATTTCAAGCAACATATATATATATATATATATATATATATATTTATATACTTTCAAGTCATTTACATTTCAAGAGCATTTTACATTATGTCTATCTTTGTAATTCTTAGTAGTTGTTTTTATTTCTTTATTGTAATGAGTAGCTAATCATATTAGCTTGGGTGTGAGGCAAATGGTGGTTATGTGGATCTAAAAGAAAGTAGGTGTTTGTGACTTTAACGAAAATTTATTGTTCCAACTCAAGTTTTATCAAGATAACAAAACTCTTTGATAAAATGATCATTTTGATAGTGTAATAGTGTCATGGACCTAGAGGTAGGCCATGGAATAGCACGTCAATTTAGTGACATGAGAGGTAATATCGAAAGAGTTACTTGCAACGAGAGTTGTTACTTGTGTCATTTAAAATGATCCATTCTTGATAAGTTGTCACTTTTTCAAAGGGTTAAAATGGAATAGACTTAGAGATAAGCTATTTGGAATACATCAACTTGGGAGGTACGGGGGTTATGTCGAAAGAGTAACTTTTAACGAAGAGAATTTGTTTTGCCGTATATTTTGAGAACTCCATTCCCATCATTCCCTTATCTTGAACTTTGCTCAGATATGAGATTGTTTATGGCTACTGGAATAATGGAATGGTGAGAGTCCGAGAGGAACGTGTCTTAAAATCGATAATAAAACTAGTTATAGTCAGAAGCATGCTGCAGCATTCCTATAACATCATGCTAGGACAGTGCTGTAGCATTGACCTGCTGGACTTTGGATTCATATACCATCAAAAGTCTTACACCCTTGCTTATCGTTTATTCTTGTTTATTTAGATCTGTGTTAATCAACCTTCCAAAATATTGCTTCAAATTCGTCATCTGAAATCTCATCTTTCATTATACTTTTAACACACTTTTTAGTCCAATCTCTGTGGGACGATATCTGGTATCTTTACCATTTTATTACTTGCAAGGCGACATAGTACCAATTTGTATACTTGTTTTTTGGTATTATTTCACTTCCCTAAGGAACACAAAAGGGCCTGTCAACGTCCCATCCCCCGTTATAGGCATATCTAATAACTCCCCACGTAGCTCACTATTACTTTTCTTAATACCCGGACACCCACAGTCATCCTTCAAACCCTTACGTTTAAATACCGCTAACTTTGCCTTTATATCAGATAATCAGACACTTCCTTCGATGATCTTTTAGATGGAATGATGTGTAAGCAATAACCTTGCACAGTTGCATCAACATGTCTCCATCCCAACTCACATGCACTACTATAGGACACTTATGTGTTATTCCTGGTGATGCCAACATCGACGGGATGTTTAACCTAGCCCTTAGTATCTGAAACACCTCTTTAAGGTTGGGAGGATTGTAACACCCGTAATTTTCAGTAAGTAAAAGCCACCCATACGTTTTTGTATCTTGTAAATAATAGGATTTTGTTGGGAAATCATTACTTAAATTCCCTAAGAGTATTGAGGGCCTTGGTGTGGAAAGAGTCGAGTATTGAGGGCCTTGGTGTGGAAATCATTACTTAAAGTCCCGAAGACTATGCCAAGCGACTATGACAGTGTCACTGTTGCCTGGCAATGTCGCAGAAGGGAGAGTACCTCTGGTACAATCCAAGCGACTATGCCCTGCGATTTTGACACTGTCATTGTCGCATGGGCAATGTCGCCTACTGGGGCTGAGAGGTTGATTTAAGTTCGATTTTCACCCATTCTTCTCATTCCTCACTTCTAACCTCTCCCATACTCTCCCAAATCGGTTCCCCTCTCTTCTCCATGAACCCTAGCCGATTTTTGGAGCTTTCCCATGAAGATCAAGGCGTTCCTTCTCCATATTTTGTTAATGGCTTCATCCCTTGATACAAAATTATGTTCCCACCTCCCACACTAGAGATTTTGGGGTTTTCTAGGTTTTCATCAAAACCCAAGTGGTAAGTGTATCCCCTCCATTTATAAACCCTAATATAAGATATATGATTCCTAGCATCTATGTTTCTCAAAATTTCAGTTTGGGTGATTTGGAGAAATTAGGTCAAAATTAGGGTTTTGGCCAGAATAGAGATTTTGATATAAAATGTTTGGAGAACTATTTTAAATTATTGGAGATGGTTACTTATGGTTGGAAACTTATGGATCTAGGTTTTTGGAAGATTTGGCTTGTGGATTCAAGTTTCTTCAAGGAAGCTCAAGTGGGGTAAGATTTAGCCTAAATCTAGCAAGATGATTTCAAGTTGATTTGTGAAAACGTTGTACATGCCAAAATGTTTATTTTTAAAGTGTTATGTGTTTTACATGAAATTGTTAACTGCTGATCATTTGATAAGTTTTGGTTAATTGGAAGTGTTTAACTCTATAAACTTATAAAACTCACATCATTGGGATTTTCGGGATTTGTGATAAATGTATCATAACGAAAATTATTTGATAACCATTTTCATAGATGGAGGGGATTTGGTAAGAAAATACATTTTATAATTATTGGTAATAGGTGTATTTCGAGTTGTAAAATGGTTTGAAAATATCAATGTGTGAGTCATTGGAGTTTGGTCATTCCCGACCTTATGAATATTTCAGATGTTGTAAACCTATGTGGTTAAAATTTGTTTAGAAAATGATTTGCTCAAATCTAAATAATATTGGATGGTATTCATATATTTTGGAGCATGTGGTTGCATAGTCATGGTCGGTTGCATTTATTGCATTTTGTGGATTTTAGCATAAGGTCGTTTGTTGGTTGGGCTTAAGACTCAGTTTTTGTAATCACTGTGTCTTGGGGGCATTTGTCCGGTTTATTAGCTTAAAGTGGAGCTTTGGGTGAGTGATGCTTTTATTGCGTTTTGTTTTGGAGAATACATCTTTGAGTGTGTGTGTCATTCATTTGGAGTCATGTATCTTAGACTGTAATGCATTGGATCCATAGGCATGTAAGTCGGTCGTGTTTAATGGTGAGGACCCTTGGGATTTCTCACTTTGGGATATTATGCCGTGTTGGCATTAGTGTCGTCCCGGTTGTTTGGTGAAGAGGAACCTTTATGGGTTGTACTTCGGGACCATGGGTCTTGTGTTTGGATGTCTAATTCTTGTGCACAAGGTTAGACATCGGGATTTATCAAGTAAAAAGTTGAGGCTCCTATCTTGAATGCTAGGGAGTAGGCACTAGGGGTCGAATGAGTACCATGAGGATGAAACTCCACTAGAGACCGAACATGCAATAAGATCGTGTATCCTTGAGGTGTAGCTCGGCGAGCAGGCAATAGGGGATACGGTGTTTGGAACTTGAAATAAAGTTCGACTGAAGGTGTAGCCCGGTGGAGCAGGCAATACAGTCACGACTGGAGGTGTAGCCCGACGGAGAAAGCAATACGGTCACGATGTGAGGTGTAGTTCGACAACATGGTTATGTGGCTTAACTTTGTGTTCTGCCACGTACAAAGGAACCAGGTCTCCCCCGTCACCGGAAGGTGTTAATTGGGTATTTAATTGTATCTTTTTATTATCCATGTTTTCGGTGACGTTTTGCATATGCATAATTGTTTACTCAAGATTTATGAGTTGTATATTATGCCCCACCCACAATGTGAGGTGTAGTTCGACAACATGGTTATGTGGCTTAACTTTGTGTTCTGCCACATGGTTATGTGGCTTAACTTTGCTCGGCGGAGAAGGCAATACGGTCACGATGTGAGGTGTAGTTCGACAACATGGTTATGTGGCTTAACTTTGTGTTCTGCCACGTACAAAGGAACCGGGTCTCCCCCGTCACCGGAAGGTGTTAATTGGGTATTTAATTGTATCTTTTTATTATCCATGTTTTCGGTGACGTTTTGCATATGCAGAATTGTTTACTCAAGATTTATGAGTTGTATATTATGCCCCACCCACGTTTAGGGTGTTTCTAGAAGTAAAGTTTTATTTCGTATTATTATAAATTGGGAGTTTTGCTTACTATTCACGTTTTGGGTGAGTTTGGGATTAAAGTGGTTTTACGAAAGAAGGTTCATGTTGGGTTCCTTGTTTTAAAGGTGTACTTTTGGAAAATGGTATCATTTGATAGTTAAAGTAAATATTTCTGAAGGTCTGTGATTTAAACTACTTTCTCTCTCTTTAGCAAATGTATTTATTTCATGTTGTAAACTCTTGAACTCACTAGGCGTTAGCCTAACCTTTTTATTTGTCGGCATGTGCATCAGGTTCCGGATGGGGGTAGAGGTTCTAGCGTTTTGGTGAAGTGTTGAGTGCTAGAAGTATGTGTAAGGGTGAGTGGCTTGATGAAGTCTTCCGCTTTAGTCGTTGAGAAGAGTAACTGTTTCTTTTGGGTTTTAGTAACACCCGACCTTGATTAGTTTTTATACGAGACTTGACCTGTTATTTGTTGAAGTTAAATCTAGTGTTTTACTGGAAGTGACTCACATGACGATTTGTAGAATAGATCTTATCCTTATTGGATGTTTATTTGTAAGTTTTAATTAGTTGCTCTTTCCATTATTGAGGGTGTTACACGAATAACCCGTTTATATATTGTAACATCCCGATTTCGAAAAGCTATCGTTTCAAGCTAATACAGAACTCGGTAATTTAAGGGAAAAATAAGATATTGGATTTTGGACTTGAATCCTAGATTTTGTAGTCTAGATGGATGAAAGATTCAATTACGAGTCCAACGGTTCTTTCCGGAGCAAAAACGGAGCTATAACGAAGAAGTTATGGCCAAAATAGTGAACGAGGGGAAAACCGGGCGGACAATGCATCTCGCGACTTACGCGCGACTTGCACTAGCGGCATAAGTCGCGAAAACCCCCCTGATCGAGCTTAAATCGCGATTTTCAGCCCCAAACTTCATTTCTTCATATCTTTCTCATCCTAGCTCCGAAAACCCTCCGATAAGGTAATATTCTATTCTCTTCATTTATGGAAGTTAGGATTTCGGTATCACTTGAGGTATTCATGTATAAGGTTGGGAAACGATTCTTGTGGTTGATTATGATTATTTATGGTTGGAACCTTGTGGATCTAGGTTTTTGAAGATTTGGTTTGAAGAACCAAGTTTCTTCAAGGAAAGCTCTAAGTGGGTAAAATCTAGATTTAGTCTAAATCTATCAAGGTGAGTTTACTAACCTTTGTTAAAACTAGATACACATCATTATCTAATACTTGTTAATATTAATGCATTTCTCAAATGTTCATGGTTATTGTTCGAGTATTTGGGGATTTTCCTATGGATTTATGTATATGAAAGTTACCATGATTTATATGTGTATATCTTGGTATGTTGATGATTCCTACTTGGAATGCCTTGTGGCGACCTTACATTCTCGTGATGGATTTGGTTGATATTTGGGTTAAGTATTGAAATTGCATGATTGGGATGGTAATGTTGTGTTCATGACTGATATCTGAATATGTTGGGTTGTAACACATCTTGAGACCTCCTATTTGCATTATGTGGACAAACCGAGTCAGTGATTCACTATAGGAATGTAGGTGGGTGACATTTGGGGAATTTCCTAAGCGGTAGTCTCCTATGTGCCTAGACCTCCGCCGTCGGGGAATTTCCTAAGCGGTAGTCCCTGGTGCGTGTCGGGCCTTTGGGTTACCAGTGAAAGTGGCTTCAAGGTGCATTGCCTCTTTGGGTGAACCTGATTTGGAGATATGGGTCGCTCCCGTTGACTCCACGTCTACGTGATTAAATGATTAACTGCTGATAAGAACTGCAACTGTTTCTGACATGTTTTTACTTATACAGCTCACTAGGATTTTTGGCCTAACACTTGTTTGGTGTCGATGTGTATCTCAGGTATTAGCGGCGCTGCTCCTAGGCAAGCTTAGATGCTTTGGGCAAGAGGTTGGGGTTACGACACTTGGACTATTTTTGAGAAGCCTTGGGTTTATAGATGACACCCCTTTTGTAATCTCTTTTCTATATGTAGAAATTAGATTAGTTGGTTGTTGTTTATTTAATCCGTTAAATTACAATTGTGATTAAACAGGTTTATTTGTATATTTCCCCATTTTTGGGAGGCTCTTGCTATGGCAATTTTATACCACTTCTCCTCTTTTGGAAAGTTTTTGTTATCCCTATTTTTAGGGTGTTACATATATATATATATATATATATATATATATATATATATATATATATATTATAAGTTTTCTTTTTAATGTTTGGATTTTTAATGTTTTATATTTTGTTTGAAATATAAAATTTGGATTTATAATGTTTTCATTTGAATTTTGGATTTGTACCTTTTGTGAATTTTGGATTTTTAATTTTTAGTTTTATAAATATTAAACGGGGCAGGTCGTGTCGGGTTTGGCGGGTCGGGTTAGGGTTGAGATTTTTTGACCCGTTTATTAAACGGGTCGGGTTAGGGTTAGACAATTTCAACCCGTTTAACTTTGAACCTGACACGACACGACACGTTTGCCAGGTCAATGGTACCAAATGGTGCCTGAAGGGCGCGACCTTGCCAGCGACAGCGACACTTATCACTATCGCATGGCATAATCGCCGGCGGGGGTCTGAGGTATAAAAAGGGCAGCTGCTAGTTTTATGTCATTTTATATGATTTGGGCAGCTTTGGGGTCGAGTTTCTCTCCAGATTTTGGTAGGTTTTCCTCCCATATCATTCGTCTTCATTCATTTCTCCTAACTACCCATCGTTGATGCATTAATGGTCATTGTTTAGGTGGTCATAAGTATTTATTGTGAGGATTCTTCATCTCCAAGTGCAAGTACCATCTCCTTCATTTTAGGGTTTGAAATTTTTATAAAATCCTACAAGGTGAGTTCATCCTACATTTTCTAAACTTTATACATGTCAAACTCTATGTTTTGAACTCCTAAATACCTCCTTGTTCATATTTATTGTTTAAGGATTTTTGACCTAACTTTGGGATTTTTGGGAGATTTCAGGGTTTTTACCATTTCGAAATATGATGAAGTGTTCTATGAGTTGTGATATAAAATGTGATCAAACTTACATAATTGTGGTTGAATACTTGGATGAACACTTTTTAGTCATATTTATGGTTTTCACTAATTTGTGAGTTTTACTTGATAAAAATGAGTATTTAGAGAAAGAGTTATGTGGATTGTTGGTGGTATTAACAAATGGTCGTTTTAAAGATTATATAACTTTTCGGAAATCTATCTTTATGAACGATTTATGTGGGAAATGGAAATGGTCATGGTTGGACCTTTACATCAATTGAGTTCCATATGGTGTTGATTTTACGAAGAAGTGCATTTATGGAATTATGATTTGAGATACTATATGTGTGATTATAGTTGGTCACAAATGTAATTGTGACAAGCCTTATACTATTACTAAAGGATCCATAGGTATAGAGTCGGCTTAATGTTGGGATAATTCTCGTTTGTAACTAGTCGAGACATTGAGTCCTCATAAGGCAATTTGGTACGGTTATGTGAGACTAGATACTAGTCATAGACCGTAAATGTAATCCCAGTGAATGAGTATGATTAGGATCATTGGGTGCCCTCCCCCACATCTGAGTACTAGTCGATGAGCTTGTGGCCTTGATCCTAATATTGAGCTCACAACTTGGAAAATGGTCTACTTTTGTGTTCCGCCATGTGTAACACCCTAAAAATTGAGTGACTTTAAGTTTTAAAATTTTCGCAATATAACATTTATAAATTGAAGGGAATTTAAACCTAGAACATTTTATATGAAATAAAAACTTCACAAAATAACCCCATCCCAAAAAAGGGGAGAGTATAAACGTTTACAATTTTAGAAATGCAATGGAAACGAGGACCAACAACCTACTTAATCTAAAAAAAGCTTTAATTTAGATTATAATTGAGTGTCGTCATCATTTCCCAAAATATCATCAAGTATTATGCATGTCATATCGCAACGATTTCTATTTCTCCAAAAAGGTCGTCCACGACGGGACTCCACTCTCTGCTCAAGGCTTTGATACCCCATCGCTAACAGAACCTGCTTCACACCAAAGCAAACAAGTGTTAGGCTTTGAGCCTAGTGAGAACATCCAAATAATTAAATGCGAAGAAGCATAAAGTATTGTCAGAATTTTAAGTGAACAATTGGAATATCAGAAATCAATTTATTTACCAACATTTGAAACCATAAGTAAGACGGGGGATACCCATTCCACCATAGGTCGTGACAGAACACAAAAGTAGGCCACAACTCATATGGAGCACTTAATCGGAATGGTTATTTACCTGCGTCAATTATATCCATGAATCTTTAGCCGTTAGAACATCAACTGTATCCATGAATCTTTAGTTCCATGTAAATATGGGTTCAACTTTATCCAAGTCTTTACTCCAAAGAATTACCAAGTTCAACCCTATCCATGTATCTTTATCTTGGACTCTCATCATTCTTCACGTTTTAAAGGGATATCACTTTATTATCATGCCTTTGGCAACAAAATTCAAACGCATCATATATTGTATCATTATACCATCACTAGTCCATTTTAGGTATCAAGAACCATCATTTTCACATAAATTATACTTTATCAAATCGTAGAACATATTTCCGTAGTATCTCATGTATATAAATACTAATAACACATAATGAGCATCAACACCCCACTTCCATCCCAATCATAAATCCAAGTAAATCATAGCACCCATTTGGGTTCCCATGTTTTCATAAAATTGTAGAAACCATGTATACTTAAACACTTACACATTTTATAACAATATATCTCAACATATTCCCAAAATGTCAAAACCCTAGGTTTTGACCTAATATTTCAAAAGATACAAAAATGGAGAAATTATGCTAATATTTAAAGTAAGGTAAAGGAAAATGTTTTCTTGGAAGCATATAACATTTATCATGAAGGATGGACTCACAAAATACGGTTTTGATGAAAACCCTAAACCATAGATTCATTCACTTGAAGAGGATGAAAATGAAGATGATGAGATGACAACTCTATATTCCAATCTTGAGTGATGACACCAAAATCTTGGAATAAAGGAGAGTAAATGCCCTTATGAAACCCTAAAGTCGGCTTCTTAAATGAGGAGGGAGATATAGAGGATTTTAGAGAGAAGGTAGATGAAACAATCAATGAGAAGAGAGAAAGATGTTGCAATTTAAGGGGGTTTGTACCCGTCAGCGACAATAACCCCACGACTGTGCCCTAGGCAAGGTTGCCAGGCATAGTCGCCCGCTAAGGGTAGTCCGCGGTACTGGTTCTGCAATTGTGACCAAGCGACAGTGACCCGGGCACTATCACTGGGCACTGTCGTGCCATGTGTACCGAAACCCCTTCACTGGCCGCGATATTGACATTGGCGACAATGACCATTTCAAGGTTGCATGGAAATGTTGCCCCACCCCTTTCCGAGCTCCGAATTTTCTGTTTTTCCATCCAAAGCTAAACCCGATGTGTACAGTCGCTCATATATGAAATAACATACTCAAATTAGGATTTATGGGGAAAAAATAGAAGGTAGAATTGACAAAGCTTACCGAAATTTATGGGCGTTACACCACGATCCTTGGAAAATCGGGTCTCCCTCGTCATTGAAAGATTTTTTTGGACCTCATGATTCGTATGTGGTATATTTACAAGGCAAAACTTCTTTACTCTTTTGAAAGTCATTTATTGTTGATTTCACGTTTGATTCAATTATATAAAATGTTTGTTCTCACTAGGAGTTAAGCCTAACACTTTTTCTCAAATGATATGTATAACATGTCCCCTTAGCGGCGGCTCGCATATGGTTTGAGGGAAGAGCGTTAGGCTTTTATGACATTTTTGGGATATATAATTTTGTAGACATGGCGTACATGCAGTTAGACATTTTGGGCAATTGGGTTGACAACCGATATTGTAACATCCCGATTTCGAAAAGGTATCGTTTCAAGTTAATACAGAAATCAGTATTTTAAGGGAAAAATAAGATATGGGATTTTGGACTTGAATCCTAGATTTTATAGTCTTAATGGATGAAGGATTCAATTACGAGTCTAACAGTTCTTTCCGGAGCGAAATCGGAGCTATAACGAAAAAGTTACGGCCAAAACAATGAACGAGAAGAAAACCAGGGGAAGCGAGCGACTTATGCCGCGACTTAAGGTCGCGAGGTAAGTCGCGAAACCCCCTGGTCGAGCTTAAAACCCGATTTTCAGCCACCAAACTTCATTTCTTCATATCTTCTTCATCACAACTCCGATTTTGGTGATTCAAGTTGCCATGGTTTCGTTTTTTAGAGCTCTTCAAGGATTTAGTAAGAGATTGGAAGTCTATTGGAGTATACATGAGTATTTTGTGGTGGTAATCTTCTCTCTCTCTCTCTCAATGTTAAGCTAGGGTTTGATGGTTTCACCCTTTTTCCTTTCCTCCTTCATCTTGGGTTTGATTTTGTTGACTTGTGTGGTGAAGGTGATATTGTAGATGTGTTGGATCTAGGATCTAGGTAGGTTTCTTGGTGGTTCGAGCTTTCATCAATGGTGATTCAAGTTTTGGGGGTAAAACCTAGATTTAGCCTAAATCTAGCAAGGTGAGTTCAAGTTGATTTGTGAAAACGTTGTACATGCCAAAATGTCTATTTTAAAGCATTATGTGTTTTACATGAAATTATCAAATGTTGGGTTAGTTGGTAATCTTTGACTATTTGAAGTATTTACCTTTATAAACTTTGTAAAACACCCACATTTGGGATTTTTGGGCATTTCGATAAATGTGTCATAAATGAATGAGTTTTGATGATTTATTGCATAAATGGGTCTTTGGTCGAAAATACACTTTTAAGTGTTTGTCGGGTTTATGCATCATTCATGAAAGGGGATGTTTTATAAATTATTACTTGCACATTTATGTGAGGTACACGAAAGAATATATATAGTCTCATTTTATGATTTACATTCTTATCAGCAGTTAACCATCAAAATGTGATTTGGGAAATATATGGCAATATGAACTATATGTTTGATTATAGTTGGTCACAAGTGTATTGTGACGAGTCTAGACTATTACTATTGGATCCATAGGTATTTAGTTGACTTATTATTTGGGAGTAACTCCCGTATGTAGCTAGTTGAGACATTGGACCCTAGAGGGCAACTTGGTACGGTTATGTGGGACCGGTTACTAGCCTTGGGTCGTAAATGTAAATCATAGTGAATGAGTATGACTAGGATCATTGGGTGCCATCCCCCCACATCTTTATTTGAGCAAGCGTGTTCACGGCCTTGATCCTAATATGGTGATCTCAATAACTTGGAATGTGGCCTACTTTTGTGTTCCGCCACTAGCCTTGGAATTCAGGAATCCCCCGTCACCGAGAGGTGTTGTTTTGGGGTATTTAGTTTTATCCTTGTTTTCAGTGACGCTTTGAGTTTGGGTTATCTCCTTTATGCTACAATCTTGGAGACTTGAGTTTACACATATTTTCGGTCGTTTGTTTTATAAAGTTATTCAAATGTCATTATTTGAGCATTACCATTATCCTCGTTTTGAGTAAGCGTCGGGTTGCATTATTTCATGAAAGAATGTTTTGGCGTTGAGACATCCATCTATAAAATGCATATTATTGGAGAATGAGTTGTTCTCTTATTTTAAAATAAATCATTTTAAAGGATCATGATTATAAGTTACAATGTTTCCGTTTTACGTTTTCCTGTATAATCATGATATAAAACTCTTGAACTCACTAGGCGTTAGCCTAACTTTTTTATTTGCCGGCATGTGCAACAGGTTCCGGTTGGGAATAGTTCTAGTGACACTGTGAAGCGATGAGTGCTAGTTGTGTGCTCGAAGAGGTGATTAGCTTGATTAAGTCTTCCGCATTTATATTTGGAGATAGCGATTGTTATTAGGTTACAGTAACACTCGCTTTAGTTAGTCTTTATGTAAGACTTTAATTATTTGTTGATGGTTCAACCTATAATTGTATTTCAATTATGGACTTTTAGTAAGAGACTTTATTTCCCTTTAAGGTATTTTTGAAAGTTTTTAATTAGTCGCTCTTTCCAAATTTGAGGGTGTTACAAATATAATCTAGATGCGTATTATTTAGATTAATTTGTTGTCAATTTTAATATTCATTTACAGGAATTGTAAACGCTATTACACTTTCCCTTTTGGATGGTTTCCATTTGTTATAAACGTTATATTGCGAAAATTTTAAGTTTTAAATTTATCCCTATTTTTAGGGTGTTACATATAAATTTTAAGATATTTTTATTAATAGATAATATTTGATTAAAGATATACAGATTTGTTTGATTATTTAAAACGGTTGCCATACACAAATAACTATATAGATTTTATTAGAAGTATGTAAACTTGTAAACCCAACATTCGATAGCGACAAACGAGAAATGGATTAGTGATCCTCTTGTGCAAATTTGGGTCCTAAACGATTTTCATGTTGAGGAAACTCTCTTAGAAACTCCAGCTGTTGATCGCTTCAACAACTCCAAACTTTTTAGCTATGTGTTTTTGTATTGCAAAAGGGACATGATGTAGAAGTACAACCATAATAACTATAGAAATATGCAATAATCATGGTCTTATTACATAAACAACGTAGAAAAACACGTATATAATCATACGAATAGATAAACAAACACCATAAGCACACGTATAATCTACATTTATGGCTTGAAGTATAGTGTCAAGCTTCTATAAAGTCCAGAGCCATAAGGGTGCTAAGATTCAATGGTTTCACGTACTTTGTCCCACTGAAAATCTCTTTGACGATGAGACGGTTCGCCCTCTCAGACGGGTGGTAGCCATCCCAAAACACATGTGCATCTCTGTTTGGGCACAAGCTCGATAACGGAGTGCAAAGTCCTAATCCATTATACGGTCCTTGTCCACAACATGCATTTGTTGACGTCTCAAATCCTGTACAACTAATAAAGTCAAAATATGACAATTAACAAAGAACACACAAAAATAATATAAGTTGAAGATGTACCAAAAGCTTTTGGATTGTTGATGAAATTCATGTGCAGATAATTTGTTTCAACGGTTACGAATACGTTGTTGCCAAGCTTCTTGTTAAGTGAATTAACCATATCGACGAGTTGTGGATTAAACAACTCGGCAGCCTGTTGGAGATCGGGTGCACATTCACCTTTCTTGCTATGCAATGCTAAGATTGTGGGCACACAACCTAGTGGCCCAGTACCCGTCACTATTACTTTACGAGCCCCTAGTTCGTATAGCCTCTGCACAATATTACAACCATTACGTGTTATTTTATAATGACAATATATGATATATCAATAGTTTTAGCTGAAAATACATCCGAGGTTTCATCAAATATCGTATTTATAATTAAAAAATATGTATATTTGAATTTTAACCGACCTAATGCATTAAAAACATGTACTTGTCAAAATTTCAAGCCATAAACGAGCCAACAAACGATTCGTGCATATCTCTTTATATGTTTTAAAATGTACAAGTTATGTATGTACCCATTATCAAATTTAGGCTAACGTATAATTTATGTGTGTATATATGTTCGTCTTTAGTTAAAAGGTCGTGATATTGGGGATTTAACATGTTAAAATTCCATTTGAATGCATTGACAACTTATACAATATAAGGCTGATGAAAAGGTAACTTCTTACAATTAAAATCTTCTGGTACTCAGAGATGAGGAAGGTGACGTACGCAGGAAGTTCATATTGAATCGACCTAAGTGAGTTGGGCACTAAATAGTAATTGTTCACGAAATCGTTGCCACCGCAAGTGATCAAAACCAACGCGTCATTGATGAGTTTTTTGGTTTTTTCTGCACCGATTAGACCAGTCACCCTATGTTGATACTTCTCAAAATCTTGCAATTGAGATGGCATCCGAACAATATTCGCCTACAAAAATAAAAGCTAAGATTATAATACATGAATTAAATCATCTTGGTATCAAATTGACTACAATAATATATGACTATCAACAAAATGTGTTAAATACCCTTTAGAATCTAAAACAAAGTTGCCACCAATTTGATAGGTAACCTTGTTAACTTATAAACAAATATTTTAGTACTTATAAAAAAATTACCAAGAAAATATTATAGTTTTCATGAAAAGTATTATAATTTTAACGTGACAAGGTACATTTTGTGCATACTATAAGCAAATAATACATTTACGTTTAAAATAATACAATTAAAAATGTATTAAAACTTTATAAACAGAAAAATAAATATTTTTAGAAACATGATGTCAAAAGTCATATCAAAATATAGACCCATAAATATAATTGTTTATATTTAAATTACATGTACATTTTGAAAGTATATTTTTCAAAATTGTCCTTAAATGCATATACCAAACAAATACATCATTGTATTTTCATATATTTCGATCACATACCTAAATAAACATATTTTAATTAACTACTTATATTTTTACAATGGCATCAACCAATTATTCATTCATCGTTAATTAAATTTATAAAATTAAATACAATTAATTAATATTCACTAATACAATAATTAAATAAGATAAGAAAAGAAAATAGTAGATACAAAGCTCGATGTTATTTTAAAACTATTAATGTTTTAGTATGCATATACGTACATAAGGAAACACGCACATACATACACACACACGATTATATACACTTTTCAATTAAATTAAAATATATAAATATACAAGTCATTTGTTTAGCCTAAACAGTTGTTTGTAAGTTGAGTTGACCACACCAATATTTTTTTGTCAATTTTTATAATTTTTTAAATAGTGAATGTATAAGTTACAATAATTATATTATTAAAATAATATTTTTGTTTTTTTAAACAAAACGATTTAAGAAATTGTAAGTAATTAAATATCCGTTGGATAACTTTTGACCTAGTTAACAATTGAGGATAAACTGCAACATAAATCAATTCATTTTTAGGTAAATGGTTTCGATACAAATTATTAAGCATATGATAACATTATTTACAACACTTACAAATTGGACCCCAGTGTCATTTAGGATCCCAATCCCTGCAGACGCAAAGTTGGCTCCATTTAGCAGCTTTTGACCCGTTAGACTTGGATCCAAGTATGGCGATATCGGATCTATACCAATATGTTGCCCTGAAACCATATTTATTTACCAATAAGAAAACATAATACCCTTGATGTAAAACATAAATTATTAAAAACCTATAAAAAAACATTTATTCCAAGGAAAATCTTGTTTATATCGACATACTTGACCAAAAATAGGAAAAATGAAAACAAATAACTGCTTATAAAATTAATCGAATGAAATGGGAGGTCAACCAATAAGATCCGGAATGTTGTAGCCATTCGAGAATCGGCCTGTGGGACGATGAGTAGGGTAATCAATCCCGTAAGGAGGTGAGTCAGCTCGTGCAGAGGTAGCCAAGAAATTGTTGTTCCCATTGTCTACCAACGAGTCTCCAAACACAAAGAATGCACGATGAGTGTTTTCAATCTTCGGGCTAGGAGTCGGACTCTTTTTGGCCCCGAAAACAAGACCAAAAGCAAGAAAAATGAAAATGCTAACAAGTGGTGAGCAAGACATTGTGGTGTAGCATTTTGAAAATGAATAGAAAGGGGTTTATATACATGGTGACAAAAGGCCCAACCCCTTAAAATAGATGCTTTTTTGTGTGTAGAGCTTTTGACTTCCATAGATGATACAAGTCATTAAAAGGGTTAGGTCAATTACTATATATAGTAACATTCCATTGTCAAAAATATATAGAGTGGATTACCTTTTTTGCCCTCTAAAAAAAACTTTTTGTTGCCCTTGTGGATTCTCGATTTTAACAAATACAACGGTATAAAATGGATTTTTAACGAAATGAGTCCTTGTGATTTTATTTTTTCAATGGTTTGGATCTTTATCGTTTACGCCATTCAA
Organism: Arctium minus; assembly: GCA_954870635.1. Classification (NCBI taxonomy): domain Eukaryota; kingdom Viridiplantae; phylum Streptophyta; class Magnoliopsida; order Asterales; family Asteraceae; genus Arctium; species Arctium minus. The sequence continues at coordinate 173,745,014 of OX941081.1, read as the reverse complement.
AAAAAGCTCGTTATGTTGAAGGGTATATTAGTCTTTTAGGTTTTTGTCTTACATTATATTGAAAGTTTTAAAATAACTTCTAAGAAAATGCAATGCATGACAACCTCAACATATAGATGACCAACCACCATCGTCTCTGGCGTCTCCATCGTTCTCCCTCACCACACCACCAATCTTCCCCCTTCATTGGCCTTCCCTATGACATAGTTCCATCATCGGCCTCCCTCCACCCCTTTCCCTTTCTCTACACCTACTGTTCTTCGAACACAAACCCAACTTCTGTCAATATTTAAACCCAAGCCTATCTCCCTTAACAACCCCTCTGCTGAGAAACACTCTCTACTACGAGTCTATTAAGACTAACATATTATCATCTCTTAATCTCAACTTGCAGATTTATGTAAGGGGTCAGTGAAATTCTCTTACAAGGTTATAGCGTCAAGAACCAAAATCGGGTCCTACTTCGCCCTTGTCGATCTTTAAACCAAAACCCTTCCTTATCTCTACACTGTCTGTGATCTTCAAATCCAACCCACATGTCGATCTTTAAAACTGCTACCAACCATCATCATCTTTTTTTTTCTCGGTCTCATAGTTCTCATATACTCTCTACTGATGCACTTTCAAGCTGCTCTATTGCTGATAAAAACCATACTCCAACCCTAATCTCTCTTTATCACTGGAGAAGATGAAATCTTGAAATTGTTAACCAGATAAGACGACCGAGATCGAGCCTTGAAATTGTTCAAGAGTGATGGTGGCGGAGGAAGGGAGGAAGACATGAATGGTTTTCAGTGAAGGTCTAAGTTTTTTTTAAAAGGAAAATGAAAGAAAAACATAAAAAGACTAAAATGTCCCATACCTTAACATACTTTTTAACAACGTTAGTAATAGAAACCCAAAGCGTTGAAAAAATGAAACCATGAGGATCTGTTTCAGTAAAAAATCACTTCAAGGACGATATCGTTGAAATCTAGAAAACACAATGACGAATAAAATAAGTCACTCAAAGATATAATATATATATTTTTATTCCAGCAAGATTTAATTCAAGTATATATGTTTGTTCGTTAATAATTGTTACAAGATATCGATTACAATGAGTTTAATCCACAAGTCTTTTTGGTTTTGTTATGTGAAGAAATGCATTATATGATTATCAGCTAAAGAATTTTAATAAATTACGTATCAACTCAAAAATTGTATTTTTTTTAAGGTATTCAATAAATCTATGACTTTGTCTCACCTAATTCTTAACCTTATGATGTAACATGACTTTCAATATTTCAACAAATTTAACTTTTACATCGGTTTTCAAATCGGTGAGTTCGGTCAAGCGGTTTGGGTTGAAACACACGTCATATCATTTATTTCATATTTAACCCCCCGTAATAAAAGTCACCGATAAAAAAGTAATGATGCTTCGCTCATTTCAACCAACTTTTTTTGTCATAATTCAAACGCAATGTGATCATTTCAAATACGAATACAACTTAATGAGCTACTGAATAACACGTTGTTTAATTGGCAAAGAGGTGAAGCGACTTTGTTCAAATGAAGTATTGGATAACTTTATGAACTAAGATTGTAAAAAAGTGTAATCACAGGGTTCTGGTTAAGGCCCTGGTGGATGTGGTGGAATATCTCATCTCATCTACTTAAGGTTCGAATCCAGACATACACAACAATTGTGGCCACTAAGGTTTAATCAGGGTTGATGTCTTACAGTCATAATTTGCCAAGGGATTAGTCTACGCATAACACCCTTCTCAGAAAAAAAAAATGTAACAAAGTGATTGATTTCCATTGCTATTATGTTTAACGATACATATTTCGACACAATGCGACTACGTTTTCCATTCTATAGTAACAATGATATCTTGAAATTAAGTGAGACAAAAAAAAAATTTGCAATGATTAAAACATCTAAAATCGAACAATTATAAAAGGAGCAGAAAGATTTAAATTAACCATGTCTCATACATAAAATACTTCAAACAGAGTTTTGGTCCCTTGTTTTTGTTCCATTGATACAAGCTCACATGTATGAGTCAATATACATGATGGTGCTAAGATTCATCGGTTTCATGTACTCATTTGCACCATCCATGATTTTTTTTACGATCAGTCTGCTTGCTCGTTCAGATGGATGGAAAGCATCCCAAAATACATATTCATCTCTGTTGTTGCACAAAAATGAAAGTTCTGTACATAGACCTATCCCATTGAACGGTCCTTGTCCACAACAAGCTGTACTTGATGATACAAAACCTGCTTGATCATTGTTAGTATCAGATTGTGGATTGAAAAATAAATTTTTTTATTTTGAGAGATTGTAATTATTCTTACCAAATGATTGAGGATCCGAGATCATATCACGATGCATGCGTGGGGCGTTGGCACCAATGAAAACGTTGTTGCCATACTTAACATTAAGGTCTTCTGTCATTTGGGCAAGTTGTGACTCAAACAAGATCGACGCATTTTGTAGCTGAGGGGCGCATTCACCGTTTATACCATGTAGGGCTCGCTCGGCTGGTGCACATCCCAACGGTCCTGGACCCATCACAATCACCCTCCTCGCTCCCAAATCGTACAGTTGCTACAATGTAATTTAAGGATTTGCTTAATCTTTTTTGAATCAGCAAACGACTACCATTGTAATTCGTGGAAAGACAAAAATTGGTCCTTTTTAAAAGTCACTTTTTAGCAGCAAAAAAAAAGTATTAGAAAAAGTCTTGAATTAGGGAATGTGGCGTTTTATAAAAGTGTATGAAATATGTTTTCAACAAAAAATTCCTTTTCTGGTTTATGTTATGTGAATTCATTTGTTATAATATGTGGTTTATGTTGTGTGAATTCATTTGTTATAATATGTACAGACATTCATATAATAAATGATACTTTTAGTACAGACCATAACATACTTATAACAAGAAAAAAAAAACACTTACCACCAAGATCTTGCGATATTCAGATATGAGATATGGAACATATTGATGAAGCTTGATTTGTGAAGCCCTATCCGAGAACGGGAATAAATAATAGTTGTTCACAAAATCATTACCACCCAACGAAATAAAGAGCAACGCTTGGTTTACGAGTTGTTTTGCTCGTTTATCGCCTACCACATCATTCAATCGTTGTTGGTATTCTTTGAAGTATTCGATTTGTAACGGCATTCTAAGTACATTCATCTGCGAAATCAACAAATCTTGCAAAATTCATAAGAATACCCATCTATGATCCTAACAAAACAAACCTCAACCAAAATTAAATGTTTATAGCAATTAATTATTTCCCTTGAATGCTACATATATTTTTATTAGTTTTGAATTTTTTTTTATGCATTTAATTCCATTAGCAAATTAAAGCATTTTATGATATTTCCTTTCTGAATTCAAAGACATAAATATGGTGAAAAGTAAATACTTTGTCAAATTGTAAAATAAATAAATTTATTTCCAATTAAATCATTGGAACATTGAATGTGTATTATATCAAATTAAAGAAAATCTGAAATAAATTTAAACACATTCCACATAAAATAAAATAAAACAATATGAGTCTGACTTACAAATTGATATCCGGTATCATTGAGTATTCCGATTCCGGCAGAAGCAAAATTTGCACCAACAAGGAGTTTTTGATCATTGAGTTGAGGACTCAAATATGGTAATAGAGGTTCTGACCCGATATATTCACCTGTACAAATTATAAATATTTTTTCAACAAAGCAACTTAATCAAACAATAAATTAACCGATTTTGATCAACAAATCAAATAAATAAACACATATTTTGAAAGCTAATCATCGGAAAAGTCGTTTTTTAAAAGCATGAAATATACGATTAAAAACAATTTAATGTCTAATGATGCCTAGAATTCCAAAAAAAATTGTAAAAAGACAAAAGAGGTGAAAAGAAATCGAGAAAAAGAACTGAACTGATAACATCCGGGATGTTGAGGCCATTGGAGAAACGCCCTGTAGGTTGATGTGCAGGAGAGTCGATGCCATAAGGCAGTGTATCAGCACGTGCACTTGTATACAAGAAGTTATTATTACCATTATCGACCAAAGAATCACCAAACACAAAAAATGCTCGAACTTGCTTTTCTTTAGGGCTAGGACTAGGAGCGTTCGATACAGGACTAGGCCCTGTCGCTGCAACAGGAGCCCCCATGGGTGCAACAATAGGTCCTTCTGATGTAACGTGGGTCCCATTAGGTGCATCACTAGGCCCCTTTGTTGTAACATTAGTCTTATTGGGTGCAGTAATAGGCTTTCTCGAGTTAACATGAGACCCATTTGGTACATCACCAGGCCCTATCGTTGCACCACGGGACCTAATTGGTGCAACATGAGTCCCACTTGGTGCACCGATAACCCCTGCGACTAAACACAACCCAAAAATAAAAGAAAGGCACGTCATCTGAGATCGAATCATCAAGAATATAGTTTTTAATCAAACTTGAACTTTTTAGAGAGGATTTCAGATTTTGGGGAGAGAATGTGATCGAAAGGAAGAACAATTCTATGGGCTTATATAGATGGTTAGTGTAGTATATGAAATTAAATGTGTGAACGGTATTAAAAAGTCAACGTTGACCATATCTTAATCTTTTTGAAAAAGGTATTATCGTTCATCATGGTCAATTATCACAAATTTTGTAATATATATACATATATATATATATATATATATATATATATATATGGGAGCGATAAAATGAAAACCACTCTAATTTTGAAAACCATGGAAACCCTGAATTTAATTGGTCAAGTTAATGAAATTGTTTCATAAAATTGTTTAATTTTATGAAATTATTTCATATAATTTTTTATTGATGAAATTGTTGCATATATTTGTGTTTTTTATGTAAAAATGAAAAAGTTTCATCAGACTGCGAAAATACATGAAACAATTTCATCAGAATGAGAAAAATAGATGAAACTACATAAAAAACATAAATATATGAAAAAATTTCATTAACAAAAGAATTATATGAAACAACTTGATCATATTAAACTTTATGAACCAATTTCATTAATTTAACCAATGAAATTGACGGTTTTCAAAGTTTTCAATTGAAACCACCTCTATATATATAGGCCAAGGTTAATATATATATATATATATATAGAGAGAGAGAGAGAGGCACCTTCATTTGCAAATTTTTTAAAGGTTACAAACAAAACAAACCATGACATTTATGTCTTTTTACAAATTTCGTAATTTTAGGAAAAAATTAAATTCTTTAATTATCTCTTCCTTGATTATCTCTCTATCTCTCTCTCTATCACACACACACACTCACGATCCACTGTCACCATCCACTTTCGGTGACGTCCTCCCACTTCCGGTGACCTCCTCCCACTCCGGCGACCTCCCCATTTCCGGCAAGTTTCATAATTTTTTCGACTTTCATATATAAACTGTTTTTTCGAAAGTTTCAAGTTTTTTTGGTTTCATAAAATGTTTTTTTGAAATTTTCACATCTAATCATCTGATCATTCATATTGGATAAATGTATGAAACTTAAAAATCTTATTATTCATATAGGAAAGAAAAATATATGAAACTTAAAAAATATATGATTATTTCGAAAAAAAATCTGAATATTCATATGAGAGAAAAATATATGAAACTTTAAAATATGATTATTCATATGGAGAAAAATATATGAAACCGTTTATGAAAATATATGAAACTATAAAATTTCAAAAAAACAGTTTATGAAACTCGAACAAACATTGTATGAACTTGAAATTTCATAAACTCGTCGGAGATTCGGGGGAGGAGGTCACGATACGTGGGGTGGCGAAGGAGGCTCCTGGCGGATAGCGGCGGCGCACGACAGTCGTCGGATGGAGTAGTGGAGAACCGCGGTGGTTCTCGGTCGCCGGCGTAGTGATGACGATGGAGATGATGGTGGTGGTGGCCGGATTATTTTTTAGATAAAATGAGAGATAAATACGGAGAAAATTAAGGATATCTTGTAACCATAATTAGATAATTCAAATTAATTAATAAAATTTAAATTTAAATTTAAAATAACTAAAACTATTCCTAAACTACCCTTTCCCTATTTTCTCCCTATTTTTTAAATTAATTTAAGTCCTAAAATTTCTCAACCGTTGATCAAAAGTTTGGATGGCCTAAATGGGTTTGTATAGTCTAAATGGGTTTGTATAGTTTGTAACATTTAGAAGGTTTCTAAATGACTATCCCTCTCTATATATAGGGTGCGTTTATTTTGCAACCCAAGCAATTTGTACAAACTATGCAAACCACTATATTAGGAAACAATAGATATATTTATGGATAATGATTATGATTCATTAATAATGATTGTGATATATATGGAAAATGTTAAGTTTATTCATTATAATCATGATTTTAAATTAGGAAATGTTAAGTTTATTCATTATAATCATGATTTTAAATTAAAAAAACATAATAAAATCATTAGACTTGATGAACGGCTAAGATTGGTTTGCATAGTTTGTACAAATTGTTTGGGTTACAAATTGTTTAAACGAGACTATGTTACAACTATATCAAAACTATATGTAGATAGACTTGGACGAGTTAAATCAATCAAAATATAAAAGTTTATGCCATATATTATATTAAAAGTCATACAAGTTAAAAAAGCAGAAGAACTTTTTATAGTAATAAAATAACATATAAAATTCACTTAAATATAATAATTATTTTAATATTTTCCAAAAGTCAATATCAAAAAGTGTTAAATCAGCTAAAACTGTAAAATATAATTTGGTTAAAAGTTAAAAACATATGTAATATGCATATCTAGAGACCATAAGACTTACGACTCTTGTTTCGTATCTCATATTGGAACACCCTTTAGATACAACCCTGTTACATATATATTTTTTGCACTCGTATAATAATAGTTTTATGCCATGGAAGTCGTCGTGATTGATATTTACTGTAAAAATAATAACTAAAATTAAAAAAATATTAAAATATAATAAAGTATGTCTTAATTTTATTAATACTAGAAGCGTACTCGTGCAATGCAGCGAAATACATCATGATTTTAATGTTTTTTTTTATCGATTTACAGTACGATTTTGAATGGTTTTGAGATAGTGATAATGGTTTTTTATAAATTTGTTTAATTTAGCTTAATAATATAATGTTTTTTATATAAAAAAATTAAGTATTTTGTTAGAATTCAATGATTATCTTAAATATTTTAATATTTAAATTGAGATATTTATTCTGTTTTGATTATGTTTATCAGTTAGTTATGAATTCAAACATATAGCTTTAGAAAATTGTAATCATGAATCATGACTTGTAATCTTGAATTTTAAGTAATGTGCATTAATAAACACTAATTAATGCATAAAAACTTGTTTTTAAGAGTTTTTGCGATAGTTTAATAGTAATGTAATTTATTTTATGTTTAATATATAATGTTTTTTATAAAATAAACATTAAATATTCTGTTAGATTTTCTTAATTATATTTTAGATTTTTTTATATTTAAAGTTTGATTTTTATCCCGTATTTAGTTATGCGATGAGTGATTTTGGGGGAGTTGAACTGGTGATTGATTTTAGAGGAGTTAAAGTGGTTAGAGATAAATATTGAAAATTAATAAATAACATTAAATGTAGTACATAAAACTTTAATTGTTGTTTTTAAGATATTTTAAGTAATTAGTATTAATAGCGTACATTAAGCTTTATCAATTATTTTTAAAAGTTTTTTTATAAATGCTTTATAATATAGTATAGATATAATAATTGATTTTTTGTTATTTTCAATTAATGTAACAAACATTAAATATGTTATTATTTTTAAGAGTTTTTTTTATAAATGTTTTATAATACTAGCAGTGTACCCGTCAATGCATCGGGGTGAACAATTGTAAATCATATATTTATAATTTATGTGACATTAGTAGTGATAAACGCATAACTTGAGTTTTTTTAATCATGAAACATTAAGAAATTATATTAAAGTAATCGTTAAATGTATATTTGAATTTTAAAAACATGTATTAATCAACGATATCTAACGAATGATAATATTTTTTCAAAATACTGAAATATAGAATAGGTAAAAATACAAATATAATGTTGGATAATATTATTTTGTATCTAAACGTATATATAGGTTCATTATTAGTTAGTTTTATAGAATTCAAAAGGTTTTAAAAACTTGTATACATGAAGAAAATACATGTACTATTATAATTAAAGAAATATGTTAATTTGAGCAAGTAAATAACTTTTCTTCTTTTGGAGAAACTCTAAATGGAAGGGGAAAAACTTGAATATGGAAGGTAGTGAAAAAGTAAAGTTTGAATTTTTTTTCAAATTATTTGTACCTTATGCATACTAAGTTGTGAATTAAGAGATTTTTGAAATGTATGCATAAAATGGTAATACCTTATGTTTTATAAGTAGTAATTAAGAGTTTTTTATTCCGTCTTTATAATATAGTATCAATGTTCTAAAAAACTCGCCGCATAGCCGCCATGGCGCGCCATGGCAACAAGGCTTGTGTGTCACGCCACGTTAAGCCCATGACACGCCATTGCCTAATGCGCGGTTATTGTAATGAGATATTTGGTTTTCTTTACGTTTTTAATGTCTTATTTGCAAGTTTTTTTATATATACAATCTAATTTAACTTCCCTATTACTATTGACTCACTGAGTAACACTACAAAACATATGTTTTTATATATAATATTATATATGAAATAGAAATTTGACGCCATAAGTCACGCCTTGAAAACGCCATGGCTTCGCCGTGGCTCCTAAGGCTTGAGGCTTGGCCTCGCCGCCACGCCACGCCTCACGCCATTTAGAACCTTGTATATTATAGATAGTATAAATATAATAATTGATTTTTTGTTATTTTCAATTAATGTAACAAACATTAAATTTGTTATTCCGTATACATTGTATCTCATAAATAGGTTTCATACTATGTGACATTAGTTGATTTTGAGTTGACATTCTTCACTTACATTTATTATTACAATATAACTTGACAATTTGACGTTTAGACCATCCACAGAGGCCTTGCTATTCCAGTTGTAAAACATGTGTTGTCAGAAAATAAAATGTCACATAATAAATCAATTGCAAAATTTGCAACTCCTTTTACAAGCCACGTGGCTAACAACCTATCTTTCCTTTTTTTAAATTCTTTAAATAAACTAACTTTTATATAAAGCAATGAAATTTATAAATTAATAATATTATTTTATTTTTTAATAAAATAATTTATTCATTTTTAAAAAATATTCTATGTGTATATATATATATGTAATATATGTTTGTTTTTTTAATAAAATATTTTTTAATTAATGTTTTAAAAAAATCTCTATATATATATGTTATTTTTTAAATTAAAATAAATAATTATATATCATATTATTAACTAAAAAAATATAAATGTATATAATAATTTATAAAATAATTAATAATTGTTGTAGTGGGGACCACTTTTGAAAGTGTAGGTGGATTGCATGTTTGTAAAGGATAATTACAAAAGCTGATATGACATAATTGAAAGTGTAAATGAATTGCAGGGATGTGGATGGTCTTATGACACCAATTATTACAAAGTTTAATGATTATCAATCAAAATAAGTACAAAAAATTAATAAATTTAGACTTTTTGATGCATAATTGAGAGGAAAAAACACACACTCCATCCTTACACTAAGGAACCAATACAAGTTTCATTAGAGTATCACCAGCAAATTCGAATTGAAATTCAAAATTTTCTATAAAAAAAAGTTTATTAATATCCAACAACATTTTCATTTTAAAGATTACAACATTTATTATATTATTAAAATATTTGATACGATTAATAAAATACTATTTATCTCTTACAATTATTTATTTTCAATAATTCTCATTGGTGGAGTATAATAAAAAAAATGTTTCTCTCTTATGGTAATAAATTTTTGGAGTTATCCAAATTTGGAGATTTTTCACACTCTCTCTCATACTTTCTTAATTTTAAAGAATTTTTAAGGGAATATTTTAGAACAAAAGAAAAATGTCCAAAATTTTCATTTTCTTCATTTTGAATTTCCAAAATATTGGGAAAATAAAACTTCAAAATCTTCCATTTTAAATATTACAACATTGATTATTTTATTAGAATATTTAATTCATCTAATAAAATATTATTTCTCTCTCTAAAAAATTAATTTCAAAATTTTCTATTGATGAGAATATATTAAAAATTATTTAGCTCTCATATTAATCATTTTTTAGGAGTTCTCCAATTTTGAAGAATTTTACAATTTTTCTCTTAATTTCTCCAATTTGAAGAAATGTTTTGGAAAATCTGTTGAAACATAAAATATTTCTCCGGAGAATTTGTTCGAGATGTTCATACTCTCTCTTTTATGTTCTCGCTTTTGAAGAATCAATTGTAGCAAAAAAAAACATAATTAAAAATCCCTAAATCTTTATTATAAAAAATCTGTTAAAAATGATCTAACACCTACAAATTCAAAATTGATTGATTATTAACCGCTCTACCATCTCATTTACCATTAAAATTCGACCAATATTAAACAATTTATCAATAATAATAACACTATTATACTATTAATAAATATTTAGTTTTTGGGGTTCTCTACAATAAATTCTAACAAAATCTTCAACATATTATCTATAATTATTTAAAATAGAGAAACAAAAAGTTAAAATAATTATAAAAAAATCCCACCCTACTCAATTTTTTTATTTTGGAGATTTCAATATTAATGATATTATTAAATTATTGTATAAATTTATCATTTCAAACTTTTATATAAAATAATAATACATTCAATCTTATTGGTGAAAACAATAAAAATTTATTTTTTTAAACAATTAATTTTAAAGATTTATTTGAATTTGAAATTTTGTATCTTTTCTCTCATACTTTCTCCATTTTGAATAACTTTTTAGAAAATTTGTTAAAACATAATAGTAGCATAAAATCAATAAAATTTCTATTTTTTATTTTATATACTTTATTGGAGATGTTTTAAAAATTAATATATAATTTACTGGCTTGAGTCCTTCAAATTATCCCAACAAAATTTCCAAAATAACGATTTTTTAATTAATTTTTTGCTCCAACAAAAAACTTCAAAATGGAGAAGGTAGAATTAAGAGTGTGAAAATTTTCAAATTTGAAGAAATTTCCAAAACTAATTAAAACTTCTCTACAATTTTTTTAAAATTGATAATCAAAGTTCAAAATCTTCAAAACATATCACATTTAATTCCAACAGATTTTTCTATCTTTGAAGATTACAACATTAGTTATGTTATTAAAATATTTTTTAAATTTAATAATATATTATTTATATCTCTTAAACATTTAACATGAAGATTTTTTATTGGTGAAAATATAATAAAAACATCTCTTAATGGTAATTCTTTTAGGAGTTTTCAAAATTTAAAAATTTTCACACCATCTCTCGTGTTTTCTCCATTTCTGATAATTGGAGCTAAAATTTTGCCAAAACTCTATCCCTATTTTCCCCAATTAAGAGAATACGTAGGAGATACTTTTACCATGAGAGATAGATTTTTTTGTTATATTAACATCAACAGAAAAAAAACTTTGAGATTAAAGTTAAAAAAAAACTTGTTGGAGTTGAATATATATATATATATATATATATATATATATATATATATTGTGGTTTTGAATTTTGTTCCTCTATTTTGGATAAATTATAGATAATCTATTGAAGATGCTTTCATGAATTACTACCACGTCAACTCTTTGACCGTCCTCTACAGTAATTTTTAAATCAATTCCTAAAGAGTTCTTGTCAGGGGCGGAGCCAGAAAAATGATTTAGGGCGGTCCTCTTAAATAAAACAAATATACTAATATATAGGAGTATAATCAAACAGGAACCATAAAAAAGTTACAAACCTTTGAGAAATGATATTAAAATATTCTTCTAAAATATTTTTAATCAAAGACTCTGGTATCTTTCCACATATGGTTGTGTTCACCTTATAGAAAAAATACATGTAAAACTTTTTTTCTCCACATGGAAACGAAAATTACACGTAAAAAAGTTTCACATGGTGAAATTAATATATGTGAAACAAAACCTTAAATCCTAGCCTTTTGATGAAAAAAATTATGTAAAAAAATATTTTTAGATCAATTTTCACAAATTTATAACATTTTTACGATTCTTATTTGATTTACCCCATATATATGTCATATTGATAACAATATTTAATTAAAATTTTCAAACATCCAAGTTCACTCGATGTTTTCGGGGGCAAAAAATCTCAAGTTTTCAGAGAAAATCCATGTTTAATTACCGAATTTTACAGAATGAAAAGAAAATCTCAAGTTTAAAAAAATCTAAGTTTACTTGCTTTAGAGAACAAACATTATTGGTTGAAATGATTTTGTCTAAAAAAACAATTTTGGTTGAGATTACTTACACTTGTAATATAGATATAGGGATTATAGGAGGGTGGACATACTTTGCAGTTTGCATAGAAAACAAAATTAGACCTATAAAAAAATTCATTTCTTAAGAATCTCAGGGTGGGCCAGGGCCAATTCTGGGCCAATGGTGGCTCCGCCCTTGGTTCTTGTAACACCTTCAAATATAGAAATAGCGATTAAATTAAAGATCTTGATAATACATCAAATAAAGAATAAATATTTTTTTATAATTCAATACTTAAATTAACTTGAATAACAAAATTAGATTTAATATCAACAATAGGTAAACCAAACCTTACATCAATACGAGGTCAAGATTGGGTGTTAGTAAAACCGGATAACAGTCATTATCTCTAAATGTGGAAGACGTCATCGAATAATTAGCTTATTCTCGTGCCTCTAACTAATACTCACTTCATCACGGTGTCACTAGTACCAAACCCCAACACGGACCTGTTGCACACGTCGACAAATTAAAGAAGGATAGGCTTAACGCTTATTGCGTTCAAACAATTTTCATCATAATCATAAAATGACAAAACTGAAAGACTACTGATTTAAATCATAATTTCACAAATAAAATGTCTTTATCGTAAAAGCAACATCTTTCTTAAACCCACATTTTCTTAATGAAAACTCATTAATCAAAATACCCGCTTACACGCAACCAAAACCCAATACTCACACGACCAAGAATAAAGCTATAAAACATTAAAACGGAAAACATAGCTTTAATCAAGTCATTATGTATAATTAGATCATTTTTTGCCCTTAGATAGAATGGTGTAAAACATCACAAGATGACGGGGGAGACACAATTTACCATTGGTTAGTAAGCCACAATCTGATGTTATATAAGCATCACTTATGGATAAATAAACATTGACATCAACCCTATCTAGGTCTTTAGTCAAATGGGATAACAAGCTCAACTATATTCAAGTCTTTCGTTTGGGGGGTCATCAAGTTCAACCTTATCCGGGTCTTTACTTTGGGATCTCCCAAATCCAAGTTGAGCTCGTTCACTAGAAATGACAACCACTACGGTGTAACACCCGTTTTTTCGTAAAACAAGCTCCGTCCTTCGTTGGTTATCTCTCTGCCTTCCGCCTATCTTTTGAGTGGAAATTGTTGTGCTTTCGAACCTTAAATCGATTCATGCGAGAAATCTCGAGTTTCGACCTTTTCGGGGCTCGGTACGTGTGGCGCGATTGTGACTCGCGATAGTGACATGTGTCACTATCGCGTGGCACAATCGCCGGGGGTGTACCACCCGCGGTACATTCCCCGCAAGAGTGCCCTCGCGATAGTGACAATGTCACTATCGCGTGGCATAATCGCCTGCGGCCACTGGTTCCCTAAATGTCCGAATTTCTCACCATTTATCTCATTTTTCATTTCAATCTTCTTCCCTTTTCTCTCCCAAACCCCAAAACCGAACCCTAACCCATTTTGGGGGTTTTTCCTCCCCCAAACCACATGATTTTTCACCATCTATCTAGTTGGGGCCTTGGACCACGAAACCTCCGTCTTCATCTTTCTCCTCAAGTTCTTCGGTTGGGAGCTCGGGTGGAAGAGTTGGATTGGGTGTTCTCGGAAAGTCTCATCCTCTTAGATGGTAAGCTTTCTTGATTCAATGTTATAAATGCCCCATTGTTGTTTCCATAGTGGTTGGTTTCTCAAATCTCGGGTTTGATAAGTTTTGGAGAAACTAGGGTTTTGATCTCATTTTGGGTTTTTAGTATAATGTTTGGGAGGATGTTTCTAAATGGTTGAATTTGTATATTCATGGTTGGAAACTTGTGAATATAGGTTTTGGAGGGTTTTGCTTGTGGATTCAAGTGTTCTTCAAGGGAGCCGAAGTTGGGGGTAAAATCTAGATTTAGCCTAAATCTAGCAAGGTGAGTTCAAGTTGATTTGTGAAAACGGTGTACATGCCAAAATGTTTATTTTAAAGTGTTTTGTGTATCACATGAAATTGTTAACTGTTGATAAGTTTGGTTATTTTGATAGTGTTTAACTTTATCAACTTATATAGCACACATCTTTGGGATTTTGGGCATTTTGGATAATTAAAACATATATTTTGGTATCTTAATGATTATTTTATGAAAGTAGATTTTGAGTATAAATGTGTTCCAATTTGTGTTTTGGGGAAATGCATGGTTTTGTGTTATGGGACGTTTTGAAAGGATAAATGTGTAAACTCACTTGGAAAAATGAATTGTCCCAATCTAAACTACGTTGGAGTTAATTATACGTTTTGGAGCATGGGTTTATATAAGTACGGGTTGTTTATACTTGATGTCATTTAATGAATTTCAATGTTGGGTCTTTGGATTTGTTGAGCTTATGGCTCGGTTTGGATTTTGTTGGGCTTTGAGGACACTTGTCCGTTTTAATTGCTCGATGTTGAGCGTTTGGTTATGATTTGCATTTACTGCATCATAGTTGAGCACGACATGTTTTGAATGCATTGGTTCATTCGTTTTGAGTCATGTAATGGTTTAGTTAGTGCAATGGATCCATAGGCACGGTGTTCCTCTGTCCCCGTTTGGGAAGTTGGTTCACCATTTGGCACAGAATAGGCATCGGGCTCCATGGTAAGTAAGGTGTGGGCCTATATGGTCGGGCAGCGTCCCATGGACAGTAAGATGTAATTCCATTGGGTGTCTGAGTTCCCCTGTTTTGGAACTCTCAAGGATAGACCTGGAGTGGTTGACTTGATGTTTTCGGGCGATAGACTTGGAGTAGTTGAGCTCGGTGGGTGTTTTATGTGTAACCCACATGTTTTGATTTACTACATAACTATGTGACTTACTTTGTGTTCCGTCACGTACAATGTAATCGGGTCTTCCCCGTCACCAATAGGTGTGACTTTGGTTATGGAGTTTTATAATCCACGTTTTCGGAGACGTTTGAGTATGGGTATTTACCTATGTTTTAAGGTTTTGGTTATTGAAACTCATTCGAGTTATTGGGGTGTTTTGGAAGTTGGAGTTATCTATGTTTTCAGTGTTTGATCATTATATTGTCAGTTACGTTTTACGAACGCTCTGGGTTTTGGCTTTATTTAAAGAGGCGTATGCTTTATGATTTTAATCACGAAAAAGGGTGAATGGTGGAAAGGAGATTGTTTTAAGATTTAATGCATTTCATTCTGGTTGCTTTCAAATCAAATGTATTGCATTTTAGAAATCATGATTTTTAAATAATGTTCTTAAAGTTATTGCTTTATACATCTCTAATGAAAACTCTTGAGCTCACTAGGCGTTAAGCCTAACCTTTTTATTTGTCGGCATGTGCATCAGGTTCCAGTTGGAAGTGGTTCTAGCAGTCCTATGAAGAGTAGAGCCTTAGCTAGATTCGAGAGTAAGTATCCGGTGAAGCCTTCCGCAATTTGGAGATAGTGACTATGCATGGGTATTAGTAGCACCAATCTTTTAAAGTCCGTTTGTATAAGATGGTATATGTGTTCTGTAGTTGAATTTAAATTCGTGGCTGTAGGTGACTCATTTATTGATGTATTTAGAAAATTTTGAATAAGTTGCTATTATCATATTTGAGGGTGTTACAAGTTGGTATCAGAGCTTAAGTTTGAGAGATTTAGGTGTTGATCCTGAATGCCTAGACTCAAACTAGCGTAATTTTAAGTGTTTGAATGTGAGATTGCACCATTAGACACCTTAAGATTCGATGATTTGAGGTGAGTGAATTCACTAGGAACGGGAATCACGCCGAAGATGGCAAGGACGATCATGTACGGTACGTTTATAATTGCACCTGGCCAGTGTTATGGTGAACTTACGAGTTACATGTGTATGCTTGAACTGCCTTGGTACGATAACCGTTAGAGTAGCGAAGAAGTTTCCGAATGAGTAATCGTTAGAAATAATTGATGATTTGAGTATATGATGCTTGGAATGACAATAAGCATGGTGACAGCCTTAAGTGGACCGTTTCGGGTCAAAATGAATGGATGGATTAGAACCGTAGACTTTTGGAATCGACACTATTCGAGGAGAAATTGTACGATGAACCGATGAAATCTTCGATGATTGCCTTAAGATGTTTGGTCACCCGGATGACAATAGTATGACATTAAATTGAGGAATAGGAATTCGGGAGGTTGAATGCCGACCAAAGTCATGCATGAAATTAAATTCTAAAATAATGTTTGTATCAGTTGTTCCTCATGTTTTCGAAGCATAAAGTGAGTTATACTATGAAGCCTTGGTAAAACATTTAGCACTCATCAGATTTTAAACCGTGAACTTAAACATGCATGAAACTGTTTTGTTGCACGTGGTTGCAATTTTTATTGAAAATCTCTTTATCCCCGTTTCGTGTCTAAAACTATGTTTTTTCGGATATTGTAATATCCGTGTTTTAATGTTATTTGGGTTATTGGGCAAATAACTGTGAAATTTTTGACTTTGATGTTGGATCTCCTCCACGTCAAAGGAAGAGTTGTCCCCATGTTCTTGAGTCGAAATGTTCTTGGGAATTTTAGTCTGTACGAGTCATGTTGAATTTATGAAATATTTTTTTTGACGTTTTGCTACGCACGAGTGTATTTTGAATTGTGTGAGTTTAATTTTATTGTGTGTAAATTCGCGAGTTTTATTGAAGCGTTGGGTCTCATGTGAGTTTTGTTGAAAAGTGTCGTCTTAAATCACAAATGCGATAAAGGATAAAATTTTGGAATTATGACATTTTAATCATAACTTCGTTTTATGTTATTTGATTTTGGGAACGACGGTTTTGGTACCATTTGATTTTGAGTACCGTTGGGTCTCAGTGAGTTTCATTGAAATTTATGGAAAATTTTATTGGGTTTTATGGAATTCCATTTTATGACATATAGCGTCATGCAGTTGAACTTTGAGAGGTGTGTACTTGCATTATTGTGTGCGTTAACTTATGAATTTTCGTTTAGTATTTTGTCTCGTGTGAGTTTTGCGCCGGTATTTTCGCAATCCTAAGGGACGTCTTGAGATTTTAGTTAGTATATATTATCCCATATGTTATTTTGGGAAATTTCAAATGGGGTGATTTCTCTTTTGAGATTTATACATGTATTTCATTGCATACAACTTAATATTATAATCGATTTATACGTTTGGTGTGAGTAAGCGTATGCATGTTTTATGATGGTTCGTGTTAAACTTTTGCTCTAAACAATCTCTGGTTGTTAATTTTACTGTTAAGGTCACATGCAATGCTTTATATTGAATTACTTGTATGCATGGCATTATAGCCACCATTTTGGGTCAAAGAAAGTTTATCCGTACGACTAAAAGTTTGGAGTCGATTTAAATTATTTTATGATGGACCAAATTGTAAGCACTTACCGTTTTACTAGGGTTGGAAAAACAAATTGATGTATGTGAGTCGTGTTGGAAAATTTTCATCCTATATCATTATGAGGTTAAATAAGAAACTTTTGGGATCTGATTATGTGACATTCCATTCTGGAGCCTTGTACAAACGTCTTGTTATACGTTGTCTTAGTATGTATAAGTGTTTTCATTCTTGGTGCAAAGAGATGCATGTCGGGACCGCAACGGTTCCTTTGGTGTAACACCCGTAAATTCATAAGGTAAGTATTTTGTTTCCCTTAATGCATTAATTTCGCTTATGCGTGAATATGTGTCTTTGTGTGCATTTTATGATCATGAATTATGTTAAAATGTCATATATTGATTTACCATCTTTAATCGTACAAACCTTGTGCTCGTTATCATTTTCGGTTGAGTTTTCGGGCTGTTTCGGGTGCCATGCGATTGTGCCACGCGATTGTGCCCTTGGCACTATCGCGAGGGCACTATCGCCGGCAGTGTACCGTAGGTTCGGGGTTGCTCACGATTGTTTCACGCGATTGTGCCATGACACTATCGCGGAGGGCACTATCGCCGGGTTTGTACCGCAGGTGTTGAGAGCCTCGCGATTGTGACATGCGATAGTGCCCATGGCACTATCACCGGGCACTATCGCCTGCGGGGTCTGGTCGATTTAAAACACTTTGGCAGCCTCATTTCTCACTTAGCACTTTACAAAAAACGGGAGAACTCTCGTTTGGGCGATTTTTGGGGGTTTCAAACACCTACACATTTATTGCTAGGGTTTTGGGTTGTTGGGGTGATTTCTTGTTCTTCAAACCTCAACCAAGTGCATTTATTGAAGATCCTTATCAAGCTACTCCTCTCCTACATCAAGTCTCCTTGGGGCAACTTCTAGGGTTTCTATATTTTCTAGGTTTTGGTTCAAAACCTAGATTGTGAGTTTACTAACCTTTGTTAAAACTAGATACACGTAGGATGAAGCAGATGAAAAACTTGAATGACATACCTCTTCACGAAGTTTATGAGACTTTACGTCAGAATGAAGAAGAGGTTGAGGAGAAAAGAGCTGAAAAGAATAAGGCTGAAAAGGTTCCTGATCCGATTGCTTTGGTTGTTGGAGAGAAGAAGAAAGAAAAGGCAGAGAAGAAGAAAAAGAAAAAAGTGCTTACGAGTTCTGAGTCAGAATCTGAATCAGATGGTGATGATGGAGAAAGTCTGAAACAAGCCATGATGTTACTGACTCGTGCCTTTCAAAAGAAATTCTACAAGAAGCCGGGATCAAATTCTCAAAGGTATTCTTCCTCAAGTTCAAAGAAGGGTGGAAGGAAAGAGATATGAAGAAAACAGATATGTTGAGAAGAAACCTGATGAAAGGAAGAAGTTCGTGAATGATTACACTGTTGCTGAAAAGCAAGCAAGTGATCCAGTAAAATGCTACAACTGTGGCAAGATTGGACATTTTGCAAAAGATTGTAGAAAGCCAAAAGTTCGTAATTCTCAGTACTATCAGAACAAACTGCTACTGGCCAAACAGCAAGAAGCGGGCATAGCTTTAATGGCTGAGGACGAATTTTGGCTGGATCATTCAGAAGGTGAAGAGGAAGAGAAGGAAGAAACTGCTCATCTCTGTCTTATGGGAAAATAGGTCAAGTATGATGAATCAGATGATAAGACAACTGATGAGGTATTAAACTTAACTCAAAAAGATTTCATTACCAAAATGGAAGCTATGATGGTTGAGCTTCAAGACTTACAAAATAAATTGAAAAAGGAAAAAGAAAGAGTTGCTAAAAGAAACAATAAGATATTTGAACTCAATAAGTCGGTTATTGGGAACAAAGATCTGATTGATTCTTTACGCAAGTATGCTTCTGATTCTAAATCTCAAGTAGATTGTTTTGAAAAGAAGATTTCTGATTTTGAAGTTAATGTTTCTAAGTATGAGTTTGAGAAGAAAGAATCTGCACTAACTGTTTATAAATTGCAGGTTGAAAACAAGCTTTTGAATAAGAATGTAAATGGTCTGGAAGCCAAACTTTATGCGAGAGGCCAAACAGATCAAACCATTTTTCTCAATGCACCTAATGAAGAGGCTGATGTTAAAGAAAAATGGGGACTTGGTTTTGAAAACCCCCATTACCTTAAGAAAGCCGTCAGAAAACAACCAACACTTTATAATTTTGATTTTCTTGCTTGTGCTGGTAAACATACTCATTTAAAACCCAAATTTGTTACCAAATTACCGGAAGAAGTTGAGGCCAAAGAAACTGAAAATAGAAAGAATGTAAAGAAAATGCAACTACCATTTAACTATGCAAAGTTAAATGATAGTTATCTTTCAGAAACACCAAAAGTTCTTTCAAACGATTATTTTGCTAGTTATTCTGTTTCTGAGATGAAGGCAAAACCTGCAGTTGCAAAGGTTTATGTTCCTCCACTCATTCTTGAAAGCAAAATAGTTGAGTTGGAAAATGTTTTATCTGATGAAAAACTTTTGGTTGATATTCAACAAAGTGTATTTTCTATTGTTTTAAAGAACACGATTTTTCAATCTACATCTACAAAGTGTTCTAAAGTTTCTAAGACACCTCAAACTTCGTCTGATAATTTTGATGACTTATTTGAGTCTGCAAATGATTTTCTTAATTATGATGATGGGTGCATAGACGAAATTGATATGTTTGACTTTAATGTTATTCTTCCTGATCATTCTACTTGTTTTACAAATGAAAAAGTGTTACCAAGTGGTGTTAATATTGATGAATCATCAACTAAGGTTGGTGAATCAGTTTCTGTAACTGCTGATTACTATGCTCAAGGTAAGAAACATAAGAAACAGCGATTACAGAAACAGAAATACAATGGTACACAAAAGAAAACTCAGTCTCAGAAATATGCTTTTCCTAATAAATCTACATCTTGTGTTTCAGATATAAGCAAGAAAAGGTCGAAAGCTCGAACTGAATGGCGACCAAAAAGGAAGGATGATGAGAAAGCTGAATCAGTTTCTGATAACTCTTGTAATAGATCAGTTAGTAGTGATACTGATGTGGTTGATCAATTTGCTTCAAATAAACAAAACCTTGTAACTTCTTACAAGCGATGTTCAATAAAGCAATTGATTCAATTATATCCTATTTCTACTACATCTTATCATTATCGGAGAAATGATTTTGCTTACTCTCATAATTCTTCTGATTGGTTCGGATCTTATCATGTGTATTCTTCAAGATCAAATATTTTTCAAGGTTTTCAAAAGAACAGAGGGTCCATTTTCAAATGGATACCAAAATCTTGTGCTAATCTGTTAGGACCCGTTTTTAAATGGGTACCTAAAGTTATTGTTTCCTGATTTCTCTTGCAGACCCGGCATATGTGGTACTTGGACAGTGGATGTTCCAAGCATATGACTGGGCAAAAAGCTTTATTGTCTAATTATACAGAGAAATTCTCTGGAAATGTCAGATTTGGAAACGATCAGCTTTCATCAATCTTAGGATATGGTGACATCATTCAAGACAACATAACGATAAGTAAGGTGAGTTATGTGGTATCCTAAGGATACTGGGTTTCAACTGACTGCTTTTTCAGATGCAGATCATGCAGGTTGCATGTTGGATAGAAAGAGTACTTCTGGTCATGTTCAATTTCTTGGAGACAAGCTCGTTAGCCGGGCATCAAAGAAACAATTATGTGTTTCCACATCAACTGCTGAAGCAGAGTACGTAGCTGCTGCCAGTTGCTGCTCTCAAGTATTGTAGATGCGAACACAGCTGCGAGACTATGGATTCAAGTTTGATAAAATTCCAATCTATTGTGACTCGAAGAGTGCAATCGCAATATCTGCTAATCCTGTTCAGCATACGAAAACCAAACACATTGATGTAAGGTATCATTTTATTAAAGATAATGTAGAAAAAGAAACAATTGAACTTTATTTTGTAAAAACAGATTATCAACTTGCAGATTTATTTACCAAACCCTTAGATGAAAAGAGATTTATTTTTCTTGTCTCTAAGCTTGGTATGTTAAATCTTAAGACGTAATCGGTTGTTACCTACTAAAGTTACGAATTGTTATTTTTCATCATTTTCTTTATTTTTATGTCTGAAGGATATCTGCACTTTAATTGTTTGTTCATGATCTCAGGGGGAGTAAGAGAATATTTTAGATGATCTACATTATTTTGAGGGGGAGCATAACTAATTTCTGCATTTTACTTAACTGACAAATTTTTGTGATGCATGATTTTAGGGGGAGCATATAAGTCAAGTCAAAAGGCAAAAGACTATGATTTATGATTACTTCAAATCAGAACTCGTTCTTTAATCGTTTTACTGCTTTACGTCTTTTATTTTCGAATAAATTTTGTGAATAAATTTTTGACTAGAATTTGAGACTTATGCAGGATAAGAGAGGATGACACGATCATATCTTATTGACTACAACTGACTTTATGAGATTTAAGACAAAGCTAAAAGGTAAATTTCTTATCTTAATCTCAAATATATCTGAAAGAAGGACAACTTTCAGATATAGAAAATATGTTCTGAAATGTTCAAACCACTTCCCGATTCTTAAACAGATTTTATAATTTGGAAGTGTGATTTTAAATGTTTTCATTTTATTTTTGTGCTTAAATGATAAACAAACCGTGTGTTTCCAAAGATAAATACTTGCGTATTGTCTTTTCTATATACTTTCAAGTATTCACACACACCGGTTTGACTTTTTGTTCAAATTGTTCTTACCATGTCTCTAAATTGAAACAATTTTTTTTCGATGGTAAGACACCCCGCTTGTACTTTAACGAATTTTGAGCGATATTTCATTTCGAAACGTCATTTCAAGAATGTCTATATTTTTGTTTCGTATAGACAATATCCATTATTCTTGACCTTAAGCTTTGATTGTTATATCATTTTATTTCTGATCATTTTCATAAAATGTCAGATTTTCACACAAGTCTTTTGCATTCATGTTCATTCATGCAGTATACTTGTTTGAAAATACTTCAATGTCTAAAAATGCTCAAATCTTCATGATTATATTTTATGAGCATACATTCGTCTGACATTTATATATGAGCTTTAACTGATAAAGTTAAACCATCTTGAGCAACACATGCTTATTAGGATATTATGGGTTCTTTGTGCTAGGATTTAAATGAACTTCTATGGATTCACGTTAACCAGTGTTTCCTACCCAAGAAGTTAATCCAATAGTGATTGAGTGTGAGGAGTCTAAAAGAAATGAGTGTGGGTGTGATGAGGTAAAATGGAAAAGAGAGTTTGGTTAGTAGTGAGCTTAATGATCAAAAGAAAGAGGGTGTGAGAACAGAGTAAAAGAATATTAAACTCTGCACCAACTACTTTCTGAGCCGGCCAGCCACATTACTAGCGTTTCACAATTCTTTGGTGAACGTTATTGAAACAGGCAACTAGCCCATGCCAACTCTTGACTAAACCCCACCAGCTACTCATTTTCTTCTAAAAAAGAAAATATTTCATATTTTCACGGGGACGCAACATATAATCTATCTGGTTTTCATTTGGAAGATCTGGATATTGAAAAAGAAGGAAGTCTGCCCCACCTTCGAACTTCAATCATGCACTTAGAGTTTGTGTCTATACTACTGTTGTCGCAGTGGTTTACACTATGTTGAGCCTTAAAAAGCAATTATTCGTGCTTAATTCTTTCTACACGTGCACGAACACACAAAGAATTTGTTTCTTTGTCATAACATTCATAGAAATGGCCTTTGTGGTATTTTGATGATTGGATGGAAGCCCTGGGGGAGTGAACATCAAAAAGCTCCTTTATATTGTGTATTCGTTACACACAATGACTTCGTGTTACTGACAGACATTTTAACTGTTTCATTTGTTGATTCAGGTGTTACATTCCTATTTTGTCTAGATTTGAAAAGATCTAGATGAATACTTTGTTCGAATTGGCAAAGACTCAGAGGCTCAGTTTGACATATCAGAATGGTCAACGACATTTCTTGGGAGAAAAGTTTTGATGATATAGATGCTCAAATCATCAAAAAGGGGAGATGATATCAAGAAATGATAAAGATTTGAGAGATGATTTTTCTGAAATGTCCAAGTCAGAAGATTCAAAAGTAAAGATTTGAAGACGATCAAAGTATTTCTGAAGATTTGAGGAAATTTTCTTTGAAGATTATTTGCTAAAGCAAATTCGAGCTGATTCTGAAGATAATTTCTTTCCAAAGTCTGAAAGTATTATTGTGAAAGTTTTGGGGAGATTGTTAATCATTTGAAGACAGTTTTGGAAAGAATACCGTTAAAGAAAAGAGGAGATTGTACTGACAGAGCTTAAAAGTGAAGACTGAATTGCTAGATCTTTCAATAGTGATCTTGAATCCAAAGGGGGAGATTGTTAGAGCATAAATATGTTGGATACAAGATCAAGAAGACTGAAGGTCAAAGTTCAAGAAAGTCAAAGCTGAAAGAAAGTCAACTCTCATCAAAGTCAAAGTCTTTTGTAATAAAAGTCAATGTATTGTATTTGTATTTGTTTTTCCTTGTTTTAGTTGTAGGTATAAATAGTTTCATTTCCTTTGTAATTTGTAGTTAACAGAAGTGGAGCATATAATCCAGTTGTATTTTAGAGAGAGAATACGTTTAGAGAGAGAAAGAGAGTTCTAGAGAGAGAAAGTTGTAATCTTGAATTGGATTGAAATCAAACAGGTAATTGATTGATATATCCTTGTTTGTTTGATTAATTGCATTTAGGAACTAGAATCTGGGTATAACACAAGTATTTGGGTTTTCTTAGTGAAAATAGTTGGTAATGTGTATATTGATGATGTACCATTATTTGAGGTTTGTCTCATGAATACATAATATATGTACCTTGATATGTTAAATGTATGCATATATGGGTATTATGATGATTCTAGTGGAATACCACTTTGGTGACATATTTATATGCATGAGGTGGGTAATTGTCATTTAGGTCTTTTGTTAGACTTCATGAGGATAGGATGGTAATATTATACCCGTAGTCGGTATGGAAATATGTTGGGTTGAAATACACCTAAAGGACCTCCTATATGCATTATGTCGGACGAACCAAGTCAGTTCACAAGGAGGATGTAGTCTTGGGCGCCACTGTGATAGTATGTGCCTAGACCTCCGTCATTCGGGGAATTTCCTTAGCGGTAGTCCTCGGGTGTGCCGGGCCTTGCGGGTGTTCCTTGTTAAGGGCATCAAGGTATATCGACTCTTGGGGTGGGCTTGATTGGTGCTTTGGGCCTCCCCTAATGACTCCACATATATTTGGACACTGGTTAACTTCTGATAAGAATTTATGACTGCTCATGCATGCTTTTTCTTGTTCAACTCACTAGGATTTTTGGCCTAACACTTGTTTGGTGTCGATGTGTATCTCAGGTTCTAGCGGCGCCGGTCCTAAGCAGTCTTAATGGCTTTGGGGTGAGAGCTTGGGGATTTGCACATGGACGTATTATACTTTTGAAAATGAACCGTTTGGGTTTATAGATGACAACCCTTTTGTAATCTCTTTTCTAGTGTAGAAATTAGATTAGTTGGTTGTTATTTATTGTCTGTTAAATTACATTTGTAATTAAACAGGTTGTTTTTACATTTCTCCATTTTTTGGGAGGCTCTTGCTATGGCAATTTTAGTATACCTCATGTCCATTTTTCGGATTTTTGTTATCCCTATTTTTAGGGTGTTACAAGTTGGTATCAGAGCTTTAGTTTAAGTGAACTAGGTATTGTTTAGCATATCTAGACTTAAGCTTTAGACTTTATAACTTCACTATCCACTTGGGGTAGGGATCCTAGGTGGGGAAAGTGTTAGGATTACGGAATTACTTTAATTAAAAGTTGTGATGATGGTGACAAGAATTATTGTGTATGGTCCGTTCATAATTTCACTTAGCTACTGCTATTATGAATGCATTGTTACGTGAGCATGCTTGGTTTACTATTATTATGATAATTGATGGAAGTATTAGTACGTACAACGAGTTCAACTCGTTTAGTCTTTTCTCAATCTATTTCTCGCACGTGTATGGTAGTTTGTGATGGTAAACACTCGAAGTAGGTTGCCGGACATGCCAGAGGGTCAACCAGAGGTGGAATCCGCAGCTATACGACCCCCTGTGGGGACAACCTCCGATGAAATTCCCATACCCAGAATCTTGGGAGGCGGACCTGAACATATCCTTCGCCGGAACCTCAACACGAATAATGCTATCATGGAAGAGGTGACCATGGAGACTCGGATTCGGGATAGCATGATGGTGGCCATGAACTCCGCCATGGCCCAACAACAAGAGTTCTTCATGAAACTCTTAGAGGATCGAGACGCCAGCAACCAACAACCTGAAACAATGGCGGAAAACATTGTTGTGGGGTCGGGTGGACCAAATGTGGTATCTGTTGAAGACCCATCTGACGATGGGAACAAGACGAAGACTAAGGGGTGCACCTACAAAGCGTTTCTGGGGTGCCACCCTAAGGAGCTTGCGGGTTCCGATAACCCAGTTGCTTGTATGTATTGGCTCAAAGAGATAGAGATGGCCTTTGAGTGAAGTGAGTGTGATCCCTCTCAACGGGTCAAGTTTGCTTCTCAGCTACTTCAGGGAGAGGCTCTGATTTCGTGGAATCTCACTAGATCCGCCCTCACTTCGAAAGTTTTGGCTAAGCTAACTTGGCCGGTGTTCAAGGAGAAGATCATGGACAAGTATTGCAGCGAACGTTCATTGGATAAGCTGGAGTGGGAGTTCTGAAATTTGAAGAAGGGGACTCTGTCTATTGCGGGATACTCCAAGATCTTTTTGGAGAAATTAAACTTAGTGGGACATCTGGTCCCCGATGAAAAGACGAAGATTAAGGCTTATCAACAAGGTTTACCGGCCGGGATGCAAACGACGGTAAGAAATGCTAAGTGCTCGACCTTGCAAGAGGTCATTGAAGAGTCTTTGCTCACCGAGGATGACATTAACGCTGAGAAGGAAGAAAGAAGTCAAGTGGGAGAGAAACGGAAGTGGGAAGGGCCATCTGGGCCCGTTCGCCAATCAAGACCCTTTTCAAGTGGAAGAGCGGGTGATCAGCATCGTGAGGATCGGTGGTGCCACAAGTGCAGGTCAAAACACTCGGGGCCATGCACTACCAAAACTCACTCCGGGCCAGCCGGGTGTACCAAGTGTGGTAAGAAGAACCACACAACTCGAGAGTGTTCCCTCCGTGGGTCAGTGTGCTATGGGTGCGGAGAACCGGGTCATATGAAGAGGAGTTGCCCAAAGCTAGTGGGAGGAAACGGTGGAAATTCTGTGGGTTCGACGGCTAGAGTCGAGCAACCACCAAGGGCACCGAGTCGAGCTTTCCGGATGACTACCGAGGAAGCCAAGGAGACCGCCGATGTTGTTTCGGGTACGTTCCTAATAAACTCCTTGCCAGCCCGTGTTTTGTTTGATTCGGGTGCTACATGTTCTTTTGTGTCGGATACCTTCTGTAAGCAATTCACTATTCCTATTAGTGTCCTTCCCGATGCTTTAGTAGTAAAAGTAGCTAATGGGGATCAAGTGATCATTCGTGATCGTTTTTGTGATTGCACTCTAGAGATCGATAGAAATTCTTTTGGAGTGGATTTATTACCTATGGCTATAGGAGGATTTGATGTATTCATAGGTATGGATTGGTTAGTAAGGCATAAGGCGGACATCTTTTGTTCCAAAAAGATGATCCAAGTGCCATTATCGGAAAATGGTGTGGCTACCATTTATGGGGAGAAAGGAAAGAGGAATAATCCTATTATCTCATCTCTTAAGGCTCGCAAGTTTTTAGCGAAGGGTTACCCTTCGTACTTGGCCTACGTTGTGGACGCGAAGAAAGAAAAGAAGTCGGTAGAAGATGTGGAGGTGGTGCAAGATTATTCAGACGTATTTCCGGAAGACTTACCCGGATTACCGCCGGAGCGACAAGTGGAGTTTCAGATTGACCTCACACCGGGAGCGGCTCCGATAGCTCGTGCTCCATATCGTTTGGCACCGACAGGAATGAAAGAGATGATGACGCAACTTCAAGAGTTGCTGGAGAAGGGCTTCATTCGACCGAGTTCATCACCTTGGGGAGCACCGGTACTGTTCCTGAAGAAGAAGGATGGATCCATGCGGATGTTCATAGATTATCGGGAGTTAAACAAAGTCACGGTGAAGAACAAGTATCCGTTACCTCGCATCGACGACCTTTTTGATCAACTACAAGGCACGGGATGTTTCTCGAAGATTGATCTTCGGTCCAGTTATCATCAAGTGAGAGTGAAGAACGAAGATATTCCGAAGACGACTTTCCGGACGAGATACGGTCATTATGAGTTTTTGGTGATGCCTTTCGGTTTAACCAACGCACTGGCCGTGTTCATGGATTTGATGAACCGCGTGTGTCGCCCATTCTTGGATAAATCTGTGATCGTCTTCATCGACGATATTCTAATTTATTCAAAGGATGAGTCCGAGCATGGGAAGCATTTGCGGGAAGTATTGGAAGTTCTAAGAAGGGAGAAATTGTTCGCGAAATTCTCGAAGTGTGAATTCTGGCTCCAAGAGGTGCAATTCTTGGGGCATGTGGTATCAAAGGACGGCGTGAAGGTGGACTCGGCAAAGATCGATGCAATGATGAGTTGGGAGCCTCCAACAAGACCGTCAGAGATTCGAAGCTTCTTGGGTTTGGCGGGTTATTATCGGCGCTTCATTCAAGACTTTTCTAAGATAGCTACACCGCTCACTTCTCTTACAAGGAAGAACGTCAAGTTTCTGTGGACCGACGCACAAGAACAAGCCTTTCAGACGCTCAAGAGGAAGTTATGCAAAGCTCCGATCTTGTCCTTACCCGAGGGATCGGAAGATTTTGTTGTGTTTAGTGACGTTTCCAAGATGGGGCTTGGGTGTGTCCTAATGCAAAGGGGGAAAGTAATAGTCTACGCGTCGCGGCAATTAAAGGATCATGAGAAGAACTATCTGGCTCATGATTTGGAGTTGGCGGCGGTAGTTTTCGCGTTAAAGTTGTGGCGACATTACTTGTACGGGACGAAATGTACCCTTTTTACCGATCACAAGAGTCTCAAATACATCTTTGATCAAAAGGAACTCAACATGCGGCAAAGGAGGTGGCTTGAGCTCTTGAATGATTATGATTGTGATTTACTCTATCATCCCAGTAAGGCCAACGTGGTGGCGGATGCGTTGAGTCGAAGGAGTCATGATGGAGGTGTCAAAATGTCCCTTACAAGAATCGATGTGGTGTCGAGTTTGTTGGAGAGCATAAGAACGAGCCAAGTGGAGGCGCTTAAGGAAGAGAACCTCAAAGCCGAAATCATGGTGAAACAAAAGGAACTCTTAACGAAAGATGGTCGTGGACTCAAACTCTTCTAAGGACGGATTTGGGTGCCAAAGATTGGGGGAAACCGTGACTTACTTCTCGAGGAAGCACATAAGTCGAAATATTCTATACATCCCGGTTGTACAAAGATGTATAGAGATTTAAAGCTGAATTATTGGTGGCCGGTGATGAAGATAGACGTGGCTAGCTATGTAGAGAAGTGTGTCGCGTGCCTTCAAGTCAAAGCGGAGCATCAAAGACCGTATGGAAGTTTGCAACCATTGTCCATTACCGAGTGGAAGTGGGACAACATCACCATGGATTTTGTAACAAAGCTACCGAAGACCTTGCGTGGTCACGATACCATTTGGGTGATCGTGGATCGGTTGACCAAGAGCGCGCATTTTCTTGCAATGCGGGAAACCTTGCCAATGGAGAGGTTGGCTAAGCTGTACATCGACGAGGTGGTGTCAAGACACGGAGTTCCACAATCCATAGTATCGGATCGGGATAGTCGCTTCACTTCGAACTTTTGGGCTAACTTTCAAAAGGAGTTGGGCACTAGACTGAATCTGAGCACGGCATATCATCCTCAAACGGATGGTCAAAGCGAGAGGACGATCCATACGTTAGAAGATATGTTGAGATCGTGTGTTATAGACTTCGGGGGAAGTTGGGACTCGCATCTACCTTTGGTAGAGTTCGCCTACAACAACAGTTACCATTCTAGTATCGGAAAGGCACCGTTCGAGGCTTTGTATGGGCGGAAGTGCAGAACTCCAGTTTGTTGGTTAGAAGCGGGCGAGAAGCAATTCGCCGGACCGGAAATTGTTCAAGAGACGGCTGACAAGGTGAAAGAGATTCGCGAGAGACTGAAGGCGGCGCAAGACCGACAAAAGAGCTACGCGGACAAGAAGATAAGACCGGTTGAGTTCCAAGTGGGCAATCGGGTCATGTTGAAAGTATCTCCGTGGAAGGGGATCATACGTTTTGGGAAGCGTGGGAAGCTTAGTCCTCGTTTCCTTGGACCATTCGTCATTTTGGAGAAGGTTGGTTTGCAAGCCTACCGATTGTATTTACCACAGGAAATGGATGGGATACATCCTACATTTCATGTATGCTACCTTCGAAAGTGCCTAGCCGAGGAGGAAAGCGTTATTCCTTTGACAGAAATTCGGGAGGACAATGGAAATTGTTGCGTTGAGGAACCGGAGGCCATCTTGAAATCGAAGGTGAAGAAGTTGCGGCACAAAGAAGTAATTATGGTTAAGGTCCAATGGAAGCACCATCGGGATGCTAACATTACTTGGGAATCGGAAAATGATATGAAGAAGCGTTATCCTCACTTGTTTGCCTAGGGTAAGATTTCGGGGGAAAATCCCATTTAGGTGGGGAGGATTGTAACACCCGTAAATTCATAAGGTAAGTATTTTGTCTCCCTTAATGCATTAATTTCTCTTATGCGTGAATATTTGTCTTTGTTTGCATTTTATGATCATGAATTATGTTAAAATGTCATATATTGATTTACCATCTTTAATCGTACAAACCTTGTGCTCGTTATCATTTTCGGTTGAGTTTTCGGGCTGTTTCGGGTGCCACGCGATTGTGCCCTTGGCACTATCGCGAGGGCACTATCGCCGGCAGTGTACCGTAGGTTCGGGTTGCTCGCGATTGTGCCACGCGATTGTGCCATGGCACTGTCGTGGAGGGCACTATCGCCGGGTTTGTACCGCGGGTGTTGAGAGCCTCGTGATTGTGACATGCGATAATGCTCATGGCACTATCGCCGGGCACTATCGCCCGCGGGGTCTGGTCGATTTAAAACACTTTGGCAGCCTCATTTCTCACTTGGCACTTTACAAAAAACGGGAGAACTCTCATTTGGGTGATTTTTAGGGGTTTCAAACACCTACACATTTATTGCTAGGGTTTTGGTTTGTTGGGGTGATTTCTTGTTCTTCAAACCTCAACCAAGTGCATTTATTGAAGATCCTTATCAAGCTACTCCTCTCCTACATCAAGTCTCCTTGTGGCAACTTCTAGGGTTTCTATATTTTCTAGGTTTTGGTTCAAAACCTAGATTGTGAGTTTACTAACCTTTGTTAAAACTAGATACACATCATAATCTTCTAATTGCTACTTTATCTCTATGTGTTCAAGTATTTGGGTTTTCTTGGTGAAAATAGTTGGTAATATGTATATTGATGATGTACCATTATTTGGGGTTTGTCTCATGAATACATAATATATGTACCTTGATATGTTAAATGTATGCATATATGGGTATTATGATGATTCTAGTGGAATACCACTTTGGTGACATATTTATATGTATGAGGTGTGTAATTGTCATTTGGGTCTTTTGTTAGACTTCATGAGGATAGGATGGTAATATTATACCCGTAGTCGTTATGGAAATATATTGGGTTGAAATACACCTAAAGGACCTCCTATATGCATTATGTCGGACGAACCAAGTCAGTTCACAAGGAGGATGTAGTCTTGGGCGCCACTGTGATAGTATGTGCCTAGACCTCCGCCATTCGGGGAATTTCCTTAGCGGTAGTCCTCGGGTGTGCCGGGCCTTGCGGGTGTTCCTTGTTAAGGGCATCAAGGTATATCGACTCTTGGGGTGGGCTTGATTGGTGCTTTGGGCCTCCCCTAATGACTCCACATATATTTGGACACTGGTTAACTGCTGATAAGAATTTATGACTGCTCATGCATGCTTATTCTTGTTCAACTCACTAGGCTTTTTGGCCTAACACTTGTTTGGTGTCGATGTGTATCTCAGGTTCTAGCGGCGCCGGTCCTAAGCAGGCTTAATGGCTTTGGGGTGAGAGCTTGGGGATTTTGCACATGGACGTATTATACTTTTGAAAATGAACCGTTTGGGTTTATAGATGACAACCCTTTTGTAATCTCTTTTCTAGTGTAGAAATTAGGTTAGTTGGTTGTTATTTATTGTCCGTTAAATTACATTTGTAATTAAACAGGTTGTTTTTACATTTCCCCATTTTTGGGAGGCTCTTGCTATGGCAATTTTAGTATACCTCATGTCCGTTTTTCGGATTTTTGTTATCCCTATTTTTAGGGTGTTACATTTGGAATGTTTGTTGAACGTTTTCCGATGTCGACATTATTAGCTTGAATACTAAACAAACGTTTTCGAAAGAATTTAATATGTGCGATGTTTGCGACCACCTTGCACACCTACCGAGTAAGCGGTAGTGGATTTTTAAGCGTACAATTTATTGTTATAAAGTTCTACCCTTAGAAGTTTTATAAAATTTCAAACTGGCATGTAGTTTGAAAAACCTTGAACTCATTAGGGCTATAGATTTAAAACCCCTACCGTGAAGTGAGTTGCAATTAGGGGACTAGAGGAGTCCTTGAGATTTGAAGTGTCGGATGATCTGACTCGCGGTTAGTCTTGGATTTTGGGTTTCAGTTTTGAATTGGTGTGCGTTTGTTTTGTGGAGGTAATAGATTTAAGTCTTCCCGGATAATTAATGGGCGATTTTATACTTCGGTAATCATGTGAGATAAGGTCTTAGGTGATTATCGGCGATTAGATTGGGTTCGTTTTGGTGAATTGCTCGTCGGGGTGGCATCATGATTTATGTTGATGGTGTACCGTATTAGTGGGCTTCGCGATCTAAGGAAATTCTTGCGGTCCGTCTGTTAGAAATGCTTGGGTTGAAATTTTTTTAGCACCGAGTTAAGCGTCAACCTTAGTACGACTATCCGTCTGGAATGGAATTTTGGGACGGGATGTCCATGTTTTCGAGGTCACTGTTTAGCCCTAGGTGTCGACTTATTTTCTTGAGGTCATTGGATCTTGCAATGTTTAGAAGTATCCCGGTCGGATCATGGAAAATTTTGACCTTTCGGTGATGGAATCTGAAAGGAGTGTGGGTGTTGAGGATTAAGTATCGATGTGTTTAAGCATTTCCGTGGTGATAAAGATTTTATTATAGGAATGTTGTGAGGTTGGTTTGGGAACGGAGTTGAGTGCTAGCCGAATCGGGGCTAACTAGTCACCTGAAGGACGCATAGGTGTGCCTTGGAAGAATATCTTTAAAGATATTAGGAATGGATCAGTTGAAATCTGAGGGTTTTGGAAGATTGGTTATGATCTTTGGCTTTGGGTTCAGAACCGTGTAGTTTCGAAAGGAATTGGTCGGTGGGAAGTTGAGGCCACTAGCTACCTGAAGGTAGTAATTGTCACCCAAGGTTGGGAGACGACCGTAACCCTGTGGGTAAGAGGTTACATTAGAGAGTTAAGTGCTCGCTCGGTTATGAGTATAATGTGCCCAAGAGGGGCAGCAAAGGTGAGTATCGGTGTAAGGGCCATGTTAGTGGTGCTGGCAGATGGGTTAAGGTCAATCTTCCTGCGGGTAAGGTTTCGTGGGAACCTAGATTTCGAGGACGAAATCATTTCAAGGTTGGGAGGATTGTAACACCCATTTTTTCGTAAAACAAGCTCCTCCGTCCTTCGTTGGTTATCTCTCTGCCTTCCGTCTATCTTTTGAGTGGAAATTGTTGTGCTTTCGAACCTTAAGTCGACCCATGCGAGAAATCTCGAGTTTCGACCTTTTCGGGGCTCGGTACGTGTGGCGCGATTGTGACTCGCGATAGTGACATGTGTCACTATCGCGAGGGCACTCTTGCGGGTGGTCACCCCCGGCGATTGTGCCACGCGATAGTGACAATGTCACTATCGCGTGGCATAATCGCCTGCGGCCACTGGTTCCCTAAATGTACGAATTTCTCACTATTTATCTCATTTTTCATTTCAATCTTCTTCCCTTTTCTCTCCCAAACCCCAAAACCGAACCCTAACCCATTTTGGGGTTTTTTCCTCCCCCAAACCACATGATTCTTCACCATCTATCTAGTTGGGGCCTTGGACCACGAAACCTTCGTCTTCATCTTTCTCCTCAAGTTCTTCGGTTGGGAGCTCGGGTGGAAGAGTTGTATTGGGTGTTCTCGGAAAGTCTCATCATCTTAGATGGTAAGATTTCTTGATTCAATGTTATAAATGCCCCGTTGTTGTTTCCATAGTGGTTGGTTTCTCAAATCTCGGGTTTGATAAGTTTTGGAGAAACTAGGGTTTTGATCTTATTTTGGGTTTTTAGTATAATGTTTGGGAGGATGTTTCTAAATGGTTGAATGTGTATATTCATGGTTGGAAACTTGTGAATATAGGTTTTGGAGGGTTTTGCTTGTGGATTCAAGTGTTCTTCAAGGGAGCCGAAATTGGGGTAAAATCTAGATTTAGCCTAAATCTAGCAAGGTGAGTTCAAGTTGATTTGTGAAAACGGTGTACATGCCAAAATGTTTATTTTAAAGTGTTTTGTGTATCACATGAAATTGTTATCTGCTGATAAGTTTGGTTATTTTGATAGTGTTTAACTTTATCAACTTGTATAGCACACATCTTTGGGATTTTGGGCATTTTGGATAATTAAAACATAAATTTTGGTATCTTAATGATTATTTTATGAAAGTAGATTTTGAGTATAAATGTGTTCCAATTTGTGTTTTGAGGAAATGCATGGTTTTGTGTTATGGGACGTTTTGAAAGGATAAATGTGTAAACTCACTTGGAAAAATGAATTGTCCCGATCTAAACTACGTTGGAGTTAATTATACATTTTGGAGCATGGGTTTATATAAGTACGGGTTGTTTATACTTGATGTCATTTAATGAATTTCGACGTTGGGTCTTTGGATTTGTTGAGCTTATGGCTCGGTTTATATTTTGTTGGGCTTTGAGGACACTTGTCCGTTTTAATTGCTCAATGTTGAGCGTTTGGTTATGATTTGCATTTACTGCATCTTAGTTGAGCACGACATGTTTTGAATGCATTGGTTCATTCGTTTTGAGCCATGTAATGGTTTAGTTAATGCAATGGATCCATAGGCACGGTGTTCCTCTGTCCCCGTTTGGGAAGTTGGTTCACCATTTGGCACAAAATAGGCATCGGGCTCCATGGTAAGTAAGGTGTGGGCCTATATGGTCGGGCAGCGTCCCATGGACAGTAAGGTGTAATTCCATTGGGTGTCTGAGTTCCCCTGTTTTGGAACTCTCAAGGATAGACCTGGAGTGGTTGACTTGATGTTTTCGGGTGATAGACTTGGAGTAGTTGAGCTCGGTGGGTGTTTTATGTGTAACCCACATGTTTTGATTTACTACATAACTATGTGACTTACTTTGTGTTCCGTCACGTACAATGTAATCGGGTCTTCCCCGTCACCAATAGGTGTGACTTTGGTTATGGAGTTTTATAATCCACGTTTTCGGAGACGTTTGAGTATGGGTATTTACCTATGTTTTAAGGTTTTGGTTATTGAAATTCATTCGAGTTATTGGGGTGTTTTGGAAGTTGGAGTTATCTATGTTTTCAGTGTTTGATCATTATATTGTCAGTTACGTTTTACGAACGCTCTGGGTTTTGGCTTTATTTAAAGAGGCATATGCTTTATGATTTTAATCACGAAAAAGGGTGAATGGTGGAAAGGAGATTGTTTTAAGATTTAATGCATTTCATTCTGGTTGCTTTCAAATAAAATGTATTGCATTTTAGAAATCATGATTTTTAAATAATGTTCTTAAAGTTATTGCTTTATACATCTCTAATGAAAACTCTTGAGCTCACTAGGCGTTAAGCCTAACCTTTTTATTTGTCGGCATGTGCACCAGGTTCCAGTTGGAAGTGGTTCTAGCAGTCCTATGAAGAGTATAGCCTTAGCTAGATTCGAGAGTAAGTATCCGGTGAAGCCTTCCACAATTTGGAGATAGTGAATATGCATGGGTATTAGTCGCACCAATCTTTTAAAGTCCGTTTGTATAAGATGGTATATGTGTTATGTAGTTGAATTTAAATTTGTGGTTGTAGGTGACTCATTTATTGATGTATTTAGAAAATTTTGAATAAGTTGCTATTATCATATTTGAGGGTGTTACATACGGACTACACGGTCATCAAGTTTAATGTTAGCCAAGTATTTACCTTAAGTCCCCCGCTATGGATTACACGGTCATCAAGTCCAACTCAATCCAAGTCTTTACCTTGAGTCATCCGTTGATCCAAGTTTCTAGTTACAATATAGGGATAATTATTCTATTCCAAACCAACTTCTATGCTTATGGATTCAATGCATTACAGTCTAAATTACATGATTCCAAATGAATGACCAACACATTTGTTAGGTCTATTTTAAGTTGAATACAAGTTGAGGGGTGTGTTTTGTAAATACCTTAAGTGGTTTAATCCTTGTTTAACCCTAATGGTCATAATTAGTGGTATACGGTTATATTAGAAACCTTTTTATTATGCACTTCATCGATTAATCAATCATATGACCATGTTTGATGCATATCGTGTACCGGGGGAACCAGGAGGGTCACCTGAGGAGGCCAGGGACACGAACCAGGAAAGGGACACCAGGGGAGGTCGAGGCCCATGATCCAGGAAAGGGCGAGAGCCTTATCTGGGAGGTTCGGGTAGGCCGGATCCGGGGTGACCAGAGAAGTCGAACCCGGTATCTTAGTGTACGACTCGGAAGGGAGTTTTCAAATACTTTAAGTTTGATTCTTATTCACTCGCAGGT
Organism: Arctium minus; assembly: GCA_954870635.1. Taxonomy (NCBI): domain Eukaryota; kingdom Viridiplantae; phylum Streptophyta; class Magnoliopsida; order Asterales; family Asteraceae; genus Arctium; species Arctium minus. Next base: position 173,708,180 of record OX941081.1, on the reverse strand, counting down.
ATTCAGTCCAAGGGTCGGGTCGGAAGCGTAAGCAAGAAGAGTTAAGCAAGGACAACAAGTGAGTAGGGATGGCAAAAAAAACCGAACCCGACGGTGAAAACCGAACATTTCGAGTCGAGTTGGGGGACTTCTTATCAGGGACGGGGCGGGGATCGAGGACGTTATCAGGGATGTTAACGGGGACGGGGACGGGGACGGGGACGGGGAAGGTACTCACCGGCCCGACCCGACCCGATATATATAATATATATGTCTATATATATTTTTATATAGAAGCCCATATATGTAAATATCATAGAAGCCCAAGTACCAGCCCAGTTCAAACACAAATCCCTAATCTATTGATTTTATTCTCTAATAATCGATGAAAATTTGAAAAAAATCAAAATCAAATCGCCCCTGACCCCTCTCGGCCACTCCCGCTAGGCGACGACGTCTCCCCAATCCCCTCTCGGCGGCTCTCGCTCGGCGACGGCGTCTTCCCAGTCCCCTTGGCGGCGTCTCCCCTCTCGACTCTCGACTCTCGATCGACGACCTCTCGATTCACATAGTTACCAGACTTGACCAGTCGACCTCTCGATTCACAACCTTGAGTCGAGCTCAATAAAAAGACTTCAGGTACAGACTTGACCAGACTTCAGTTACAGACTTGACCAGTGGTTCGGTTTTATTCTTACAGATGTTCTATTGCATCTTATCAAATGAAGCTAAGAATTTGTGATAGGTTTTCTTGAAATGCCCCATTTTTTGTGCTCAACATGGTTTTTTTTATTGTAACTGTACTGAATATGTGAAAAAATGTTAAAAGGAGGTATTGTAGAAGTAGCCTGAAATTTAACATGATAAAATATACTATGTTTTAAGAAAGCACCATGGTATTGTAGAAGTAGCCTGCTGTTCATCCCTGAATTTTTGAGTTTTTCAGGTTCGGGTATCACCAATGGGTAACGGTGATTTTTTGTCCTTAACGGGTTCCCCGACGGGGATCGGGGAAACCGCGGAGACCCGATGGGGATCCCCGATAAGGTCCCCGACGGGGATCGGGACGGTTACGGGGACGGGTAAGCTTATCGGTTTCGGTGACCCTAAAAACCGGCCCGAAACCGACCCGTTGCCATTCCTACAAGTGAGTCTTTCTAACTGAAAGTGTGTTGTGTTTTATATTAAACGCATGAGATGTTATGAAACTGCATGTTGATCTTTATATGAAAGGAATGTTTCGATATGTTGTTATTGTTGAGATATTTTGTATGCATGCATTTGGGAAGGGGTGTGTAACGGCTAAGTCGGAGGGCGTGTTCCGCCAGTGCTAATGTCGGGAGGTGTGTCCCGTTTATGCCATGGAGGGTGTGTTCCAGTTAAGGCAGTGTGAGACTGACACGTCGTCACAGGTGGTGTGACTTTTGTGTGCCGATTACATGTGTGTCTTTTGTGATTGAAAGTTTAAATGCTATAAATTGGATAATTGTTTACGAATGCTTTTAAACTGGTTTAAATGCTTTTGCGGTGTGATAGTTGTCGCTGGAGGGAACTTGTAAGATCCCACATTGGTTGGGGAGGGGAACGAAAGTTGCCTTATAAGGGACTGGATACCTCCTCTACCAGACGCGTTTTAAAACCGTGAGTCCAGGTGTGTGGACAAAGCGGGCAATATCTGGTACGGTTGGCCTGGGATGTTACAGAACTCACTAGACCTCATGGTCTAACCATCACTTTTCAAAACAAAAACCTTTTCAAGTAAAGGTTTAGTTAGAAGTTCGTTCGTGGGGTGGATGGGAGGTGTATTGTAACACCCCGATTTTCGAAAGGTATCATTTCAAGTTAATACAGAAATCGATATATTAAGGAAAAATAAGATATTTAATTTTGGACTTGAATCCTTGATTTTATAGTCTTGATAGATGAAGGATTCAATTACGAGTCAAACGGTTCTTTCCGGGACGAAATCGGAGCTATAACGAAGAAGTTATGACCAAAACAGTGTTCGGGTAAAATTTGGGGCAACAGTGCTCCGCGCGGCTCTCCGAGCGGATGGACCCACGCGGCCACCCGCGTGGAGCCTCTGGGCGCACAAAAAGGGGAAAATCGGCCCCAAACTCCATTTTCACCCTAAAACTTCATTCCTTCATAACTTTTACATCACAACTCTTATTTTGGTGATTCAAGTTACCATGGTTTCGTTTTTGAGAGCTATTCAAGGATTTAGCAAGAGATTGGAAGTCTATTGGAGTATACAAGAGTATTTGGGGTGGTAAGCTCCTCATCCCTCTCAATGTTAAGTTAGGGTTTGATGATTTCATCCTTTTCCCTTTCATCCTTCATCTTGGGTTTGATTTTGATGACTTGTGTGGTGAAGGTGATCTTGTAGATGTGTTGGATCTAAGATCTATGGAGGTTTCTTGGTGGTTCAAGCCTTCATCAATGGTGATTCAAGTTTTGGGGGTAAAACCTAGATTTAGCCTAAATCTAGCAAGGTGAGTTCAAGTTGATTTGTGAAAACGGTGTACAAGCCAAAATGTCCATTTTAAAGTGTTTATGTGCTTTACATGAAATTATCAAATGTTGGGTTAATTGTTGATCTTTGATTATTTGAAGTATTTAACTTTATAAACTTTGTATAACACCCACATTTGGGATTTTTGGGCATTTTGATAAAGGATCACAAATGAATGTGTTTGATGTTTTATTGCATAAATAGATATTTGGTCAAAGAAACACACTTTTAAATGTTTGTCGGGTTTTATGCATCATTCATGAAATGGAATGTTTTATGAAATATTACTTGCACATTTACACGAGGTACTTGAAAGAATGTGTATAGTCTCATTTTATGATTTACATTCTTATCAACAGTTAAACTTGGAAATGCATATTTGAAAATAAATGAGTCTTGAGGACATTTGTCCGGTTTAATAGCCCGTTGTGAAATACCGAGTATGATGGCGGTTAATGCGCATCATTTGAGAATTACATGTTTTGAGTGTGGTGGTAATTCAATTTTAGTCACGTACTGTTTAGACTGTAATGAAGTGGACCCATAGGCATATGAGTCAGTCATTATTATTTTAAAAAGGAAAAAAGGGCTATTATTTATATGTTGGTGTCAGAATTAGTCTTGGGATTTCGAGGACTTGTCGGTGAGGACTTTTGGAGTCCAATAACCGGACCTGCATCCGCGAGTTAATTTCTGAGCCTGTTTTTATGGGACAGTCACTTCCCATTTGTAGCTAGTTGAGACATTGGGTCCTCGGGGGCAACTTGGTACGGTTATGTGGGGCCGGTTACTATCCATGGGCCGTAAATGTAATCCTAGCGAATGAGCATGATTATGATCCTCGGGGGGGCCTCCCCCACATCTTAGTACAAGTCAGCGTGCTCGTGGCCATGGGTCCTAGTATGCTGAGTTCAGTAACTTGGAAGGTGACCTACTTTTGTGTTCCGCCACTAGCCTTGGAATTCGAGATTCCCCCGTCACCGAGAGGTGTTGTTTTCAGGTATTTAGTTTTATCCTCGTTTTCAGTGACACTTTGAGTTTGAGTCATCTCTCTTATGTTTTAATTTTGGAGACTGGAGTTTACTCATATTTTGGTCGTTTCTGCGTCTTTGATCACAGCAACAATAACGTCACCAATATGAGCATGGCCATACATAGTTAAGGAGGATGGGGGCCAACCTCTTTCCTGACCCATGGCCCCAGTGTGTCACTTGGTTAGCATTTCTAGAAAGGGAGAGTCGGGCTATCCATGAAAATGGAATTTTTTTCATTTAATAATTAAGAACTATTATAAAAAAGTAGAGTTACTTCTCCCTTTTTGGGTTGGATTACTAAACTTTAGTTTATTGTACTTGCATCTTGCATCCTTTTTTTAATCCTTTTTCTAAGAATTACGCCGTCCCCGGTCCCTTGGGCTTGGGGTGGTCTGCTCGTACCGTTCCAAAAAGAGCTGCGCTGACAGGCGTAGCTGTCACCCCACCGGTAGTAGGAGATGTAAGGATTGGTACATAGAATAACTTTTTATTTGATTGATAATCATATAAAGCAGAAGATATTTTAGCACCCTCCGATGAAAGAGTCCATCTCGCAAGCACTTTGTTTTATAAAGTTTATTCAAATGTCATTATTTGAGCATTATCATTATTCTCGTTTTGAATAAGTGTTGGATTGCATTATTTCATGAAATAATGTTTTGGCGTTGAGGCGCCCATCTATAAAATGCATATTACTGGTAAATGAGTTGTTATGTTATTTTAAGGTAAATCACTTTAAATGATCATGATTATAAGTTGCAATATTTTCATTTTACGTTTTCCTTTATAATCATGATATAAAACTCTTGAACTCACTAGGCGTTAGCCTAACCTTTTTATTTGTCGGCATGTGCATCAGGTTCCATTTCGGGATTAGTTCTAACGACACTATGAAAAGATGAGTGCTAGTTGTGTGCTCGAATAGGTGATTAGCTTGATGAAGTCTTCCGCACTTATATTGGAGATAGCGATTGTTATCGGGATATAGTAACACTCGACTTTAATTAGTCTTTATGTAAGACTTTAATTATTTGTTGATGGTTCAACCTAGAAATGTATTTCAATTATGGACTATTAGTAAGAAATTTTATCATCCTTTATGGTATTTTTGAAAGTTTTTAACTAGTCGCTATTTCCAAATTTGAGGGTGTTACATGTATCGTGGAGGAGATATCGTGGAAGCTCAAAGCTATGGTGAGCTTAGTAAATCTCAGTTGTAGTCATGTGCTATCGTTGTAATTAGTATGCTATAACGTTTATAGTAAGTGTGTTGGGACCATTTCGATGGAATATTATCTTTTTGATATTGTAGAAATTTTGGGTTGTTACATTAATGGCTCTTAAGTCTGATCTTCCAGACCTTTTTACATTTAGACTGTTTGTTTTTTTGTTTGCGTTTTTTTTGTTTCCCAGTTTTCAGAACCTCTTAACTCTTAAATACGTCTGAAATAAGAAGTGGTGACCTAACTTCTTAAAACATCTTATCGCTACCTCAGTTCAAGACACCTCAAGACGTTACATAAACATACAGTCTTGTCGATTCAGATTTCAACACCACCTCTTATTAATCAGAAGTAAAATAAGACTTCAGACCTCTTAAAAAACAAACGACACCTAAATATAGTGTCATTTAGAAAATCAAAACATAAATTGAAAGATAATATTTCTAGAGTTTTTACGAACGAACAGTGCTTTTTTATACATAGAAATATCCCAAAAGTTTTGAAAGCTGGGAAAATAAATCTAGATTTAAACAACAATTTTGAAATTTTCGAGACATATTTTTGGTGGATTAATGTTTGTATGAATTTAGTTTGGACATTGTTTTTATTTGAGATCAAATCACACATGACTTCTTATCCTTCACCATAAATCACAAGAAGAGTTCTCCATGGTTGAGGTAAAATCACCTTTCTATACTGATAAATGTACTTATTTTCTACATTTTTAATGTATAATTTAACTCGATTATGATATAAATATGGATGCATATAACAATATAATCTTAGAATGATAATTTATAGTGCTAGAGACAATTAAAAAATAGAGCAAAAATGACTGTTAACTAATTTTTATTTTTCAAGTGAAATAAAATACAATAAGTTCTAAATTTAGTCCTTGTGGTTTATTAAAAATAACACTTTTTGTCTCCACCTTATCAAAATTAGAAGATGATCATTATAGTTTGCAAAAATGTTCGAATTTGGACTCTTCCTCTAACGGGTGTTAAAAATTTTCGTTAAATGAGAAACTTTTTCGTCATTTTATCCATTTTTGGTCATTAACCCAATCAAAACTACAAAGTCATAAAATCGATTTTAATTGGGTGAAAGACAAAAAAAGAAAAAGAAAGGTCAAACGACGAAAATGCCCCTCATTTAACAAAATCTTTCAACAATCATTAGAGCATCTCCAATGCAAGATTCTTACAGGTAAAAAGTGAAGTAGGTTGTAGGAACCATTGTGGAGAGTTCTTAGAAAAGCCATTGGTTCTTATCTTGATGTTGATGTGAAATGACATATTTGTTACATTTTTATTTTATGTTATTGATTTTATAATTATTAATATATATATTACATATATATAATTATTAATTATTTATGTTAAAAAAATTAGTGGAACCCATAAAAAGGAGGTCATTATAAGAAGTGTCAATTGTGGAAAAAAGTAGGTTTTTAAATAAGAAACTCCATTGGAGATGCTCTTAGAGAAAGGGATCAAATCAGATATTTTTTTGCACAATGATCATCTTGTAATTTCGAAAATATAGAGACAAAAAATGTTATTTTTGACAAACCATAGGGACCAAATTTGTAGTTTACTCAATAACAATATTTTGATGGTCAATTTCCATGTTCCTCCGTTCGGTCGGAACTCCTCCGCCATGGACTCATCTCCGTCGTTCACCTTCCTCCCTCCACCGCCACCTCCCGGCCCAAACCCTAACCCTAACCCTAGACTCTTTCCGCCCTATCACCACCACCACCACCACCACAACTCCTCCACCGCTCCTCCTCAGCCTTCCGATCTCCACACCACGCTATCAGCCCTAAAACACCTTATCAACCTCTCCAAAACCACCATCCAATCTGTTTCAAATCTCTTTCCCGCCACCGCCACTGCCACTGCCACCGCTACTTGCCCTTACAACTCTAACCACCGCGTTCCTCCCAGCTCCCTATTCCACCACCACCTCCAATGTCCTTCGTCTCCTGCACCCGTCGATCTTGCCCTATTTGATTCCATTCACTACCCTAACTCTCTTCAATCTGCACGTTCTTTAGTTGATCAGAAAAACAATTGTTTCGCCCAAACGCTTCCTAATGATGCGAATTCAGACCTCTGTTTTTCTCTAAATGATTACCACACCTCTCTAGATTCGAATTTCTTCTACCGAGGTTGTCCGGCGGTTGTTACATTCCCACCTGACGATAACAATGCTGATCGTAAGCTTATGTTGCCTGTTGTTTTATCAGCTGAGTGTGCAGATTTGGCTGGCGACAGTGATGATGATATGAGCGACATCATTGATGGTTTGTTTGGTAGTTGTTATCTTGTTGAATTACTTCCATCTGAATACTGGAATGTTAGAAATGAAATTAGCCAGTGGAATGATTATCCTCATTTTTATTCTTACGGTGTTCTTCGTTCGATTGTATGCTCTTACATGTCTCATAAGGAGTATCTACTAGAATGGCTCGTGGTGAATTCTCCATTTTATGGTGTTGTGATCGATGAGTTTATGAGGGAACACATTCTTTTGCTGTTTAGGCTCTGTTTGAAAGCGATAGTCAGGGAAGCAATTGGGCATATGGTTTCAATTTCTAGAGGAGAGCCAACAGGGGGGAAATATTGTTTTGAGTGTCCTGTTCTGGTTAGAGTATTGACATGGTTAGCTTCACAGCTTGCTATATTGTATGGAGAAGCAAATGGGAAGTTATTTGCTATTAACATGTCAAAGCAATCCTTACTGATTGCTTCATCGAAATCTTTGTTTCTATCTGGTGAGCAAAGGGTTAGTGAATCTATTGGTTTAGGCGATGTTGATGGTAAAGCTGTTTCCCTTAAGGGAAGCAAGGAAAACGATGGAAGAACATATGGGATGGTTTTTGTTTCCCAGGTAGCTGCAGCTGTTGCTGCATTGCATGAACGTTCCTTGATTGAAACAAGAATCAGAGCCATACGGGCTTCACGGTCTGTTCCAGTTTATCAGAGGTATTTTCGTTGACTTGAAACACTTGTTGCCGTAGTATCTTGTTAACTTCCACATTTAAATCTAAGATGGTTATCCAAATAGGAGGTGACGAGTAACATGTGGGTGGAAAGACATTACTTACTTAAGGGATGATGAGGGAAACAACATATCAATTTAAAATCCAGAAGATAAACAGATGAATACATGATCTCATGTCACTAAAAACTTACAAACAATTTTCTCAATTGCATAGGTGATGTAATGTAAGAAAAGAATTTGAATCTTAATCACTGTAAAGCTAGTTTGGAAGTGTATTTTTATTTGAATCTTAATCACTGTAAATAGTGGTCACATGGAAAGGTCATGCATGGAAGTTTATGGGAGTAAATAAAATGACAACCTCTTAAGTTATATTCCCCTGTTTGAAGCCAATTGTGCTATGCAATTTGATTCTAATTTGTAGCACTATTTTTTATTTTTTAATCATATGAAGTTACTGAAGTTGTTCTTTTGCATTATGTGAGAAAACATCTGACAAGTTAACTCTATTGCAGAGTGCAAGAGCATCAATATATATCAAAAAAGGCAGAGGAGGAGCGTAGTAAACGTTCAGATTATAGACCTATAATCGAACACGATGGGGTGCTTTGGCAGCGGGGAGGTAACCAGGTAGACTCAGTTTGCATTGCTCTATTACCAATGACCTAGAGTTGTGATTGTGCTTGTTGAGGAGGAAGTATGGGTCACATGCTATTCCTCTAAAACAACCATGCTATATATGCATCGTAAAATCTATATGCAGTATATGCATTTGTTCTGGAGTATTACTGTATTAGTGACTGATTGCAAACATGCTTCTCCAGTGGGAGGGCTAGAGAGGGAGGAGATCCCCAGACTAGTTAAATATCTAATCTATAATTTGCTAGGATTTGTTACTGGACGAGATAAAACAAATGGTGTTCATATGAAGTTGAAAAGGAACATAACAAACAACATTAGCCTACGTGACTCCCTGGTGTAGCTTCTTCATGAAGTCAGAGACATAGTGGCCTGTTTATATATATGTTTTACTTCTCTTTTTAGAAATATCAGTATACTATGATGAGTTATGCATGGCAAAACTGTTTTTTTAATCCAAGTGTTTTGACCTTGTGCTCTGATTATGCACTGGATGCTGTTTGAACTGATGTGGGGCTGAGGGGTATATGTTTTGTCAGTGTGGAGAAATTAAGGTTTTAGTTTAGTTACTTCAGTTTGTCAAAAAGTTGATCTATCACAAACATTTAAAACTGGTTAAATTTAAAAATGCTAGATTTCTTCAACTCAAGAGAAGCATGCTCTGTTTTTAAGAGAATCATGCTGCATCAGATGTGAAGCTAAAAATTGTGCATTCATGGCTGGTTTGGTTTATTTCTCTAGAGATATAATATTAGGTATTACTCAAGGACTTCGTAACCCGCATTTTTCTAAATTTTCCTACAAGTACTAGTGGCTTGTTCATCTTAACATGATATAAAGCCTGTTCAGTTTATCTTCTTTTGGTAGAAGCGTGATTGTTCTGCCTTTTGTTTACTTCTGTCTCAAATCTCAATATATTTTGGTTTATAGGATGCAAATAAAAATAAATCACGAGAGGAATTGTTGGCTGAAGAAAGGGATTACAAAAGGCGAAGAATGTCATATCGTGGCAAGAAAATGAAAAGAAGCACAACGCAGGTGAGAAACTACCTCTTTAGCACACAGGCTTGCTTAATTGTGCTGTCTTTGTTGTTCAATATATTCTCCTTTTAAGTTTGACATCACCTAATATGAGATGTTTGTGTTCTGCAATTGCTGATTGTAAATTTAGCGTATCATTTCAAGTCTTTAATTTAGTCTCCAGTTGCCCATTAGGATTATGCATGTCAACTTGTCAATTAGTAGATTAGATTTCCTGGTTTTTTATGGAATTGTTAATGTCTGTTTTTGGTAATGGGATTGTGCAACCATTTGACTTCTGCCATTAGTTGATGCACTCAATTCATCCTGAGGTGTGGATTGATATTGTTAGAATGCATATTTTCAAAATTTCGTCTATGCTCTCTACTCTTAGGAAATAGTTTTTTTGTCTCATGGTGCCTAAATTTAATAAGCTCTGATATCATTTTATGTTTCTCTTTCTGTTCAAAGGTCATGAGGGGTATAATAGACGAATACATGGAGGAAATCAGGCACGCAAACATGGCTGGTCAACCTCCTGTAGATGCCACAAACCTTGCATTGGAGCATTCTTCCATGAACGATAAGCAAGTAGATAATGAGGCGAGGATAGTTGTACCCATCTCATCTAAAGCGGACAAAGCGATTCCACAAAGTCATTGGAAAGAATCACTTTCTGATATCGATATGAGATCTGCAACTTCTGAGGATGAGATTAAAGAAAAAAGTAACAAACACCGACATGACGGACAGCACAAAGAATATTATACTATTGGTGAGAGCAGACATGGGAGAGAATATATCTCCAAGAATGCTGATGGACGTAGAAGTTCTAGCCGCTCTCGTGATCATGGGCAACGAGATGAGCAGAAACGCTCCAGAAGTTACTATCCTTCAAGCCCTGATAGAGGTCACAGCAGGTCACGTGACCAGGTTAGTCATCGAAGGGATCAAGTTCATGAGAATGTGGATTGGAGTGATGGTTGCCAAAGGAGCAAGCACAAGGACAAGAGGTCATCCTCCCTTGTGCGAAATGAATTCGAGGACAGATATGATCCTTCTAAATCTCATGGCATGGATGATGATGATCTCTACTCTGACAGCTAGTGTGATAGACCAATTTGGTTAGACTCTAAACTTCCATCTGTTGCATGTATGAGTTGGGTATATAAACAACAGCTTCATCTTCTAAGAGGAGGTATGTTCATGAAGATGTACTTTAGTTATTTCTCCTTTTATTCTGTAATGAGCATGCCTGATTTGAGTTGCAACTTCTCTCACCAAACTTGCAGTAGGAAGTTATCCAGGATTCAGCAGTTTATCAAAATCTGTATCCACCCTTGTATCCTTTGCTGTTCTATATTCGTTGTTACTGATGCCCATTACAACGTTCTTTGCATTTGATTCATTCCCTTCTCTTACTAGAGTATCTGTTCTTTTTTCTACTTCCTATTTGTTCTACTAACGAATTGGCTATCAAAGCTGTCATTCACTTCCTAACAGTACATGCCGATTAGGTAGGACATTCAACTCTAGCTTTTCTGAATGACAGTCTTATTAATTGAGAAGATGTAGGCAACAAGTTCCCCTTTATCTTAGGCTTATTCAATAAAGAGGAACTATATTCTGGAAAACTGCATTAAAATCAATCATGGGCAGTAAACGACACTGCCCAGAATATGGCAGGCAAGCGAAGTGTGTGCTTCTATTCTATTATTCATCTATCATGTTTGTATGTGTGTAGCAAATCTAGCAACCACCAAATTTACCATCAAATTCATCACAATTCCTTTAAGTAGATTTTTTTTTCAAGTAATCACACATTCTCTTTCTGCAGAATTACCCTGTCTTCCGAAATGAAAAATAGGTGAGTTTGGTGGTAACATGGTGGTTGTGAGGTTGTCAACTTGATGTTATCAACCTTAAAGGTATTGAAGTAAATAATATTGAATATATGCTTATTGCAGTTGTAGTCTCCTTTGGTCAAAAAGTTTTGAGATAAAAGAACCTGATTTTTACACCTTTTTGAACCTAACACCTGTTATTAAGTTACTTGGGTGCTGTGTACATGATGTTGTCTTGTGCTTTATACTATTTCTCTGTTTTAATGATGTTGAAAAGATTCAAAAGGAAGCACTTCTAATATTTCTGCTAGTCTAGGAAGTAGTGGTGCTTTTACCATTTGCTGAATCCCATGTATTGGGTGCGTTGGGGTGCACACCTCATGTGGCGTGACCATTTCCCTAAATTATTGACCATGAATTCATGGGAATAGGATAATGCTTAATCGGGATGCGCAAGGTGCGATTTCGCTCTTTTACGAATAATGGAGTTGAAGATTCACAAAATTAGAAACAGAGACTAAAATGGAAAAAAAGGTACATTGGTTCCTTGATGGATGAATTATGTGTAGTTTCTCCTTCAGGTCTATCCTTCTTTTCCCCTTTATATAAACTTGCTCTTCTGAATGAAAATTCTCCAATCCTGCAACTGGAGCATGGATGACTTTCTGCATTTTTGGGTTTGTCATATATCGCCTTTGCCAATGAGATTTGTACTTTTTAATCAAAAACTAATCTTTCGTTATCTAATTGTCAAAACGGTTTCCATTTACTGCTCTACAAGCTGATATCTAACAGCCGAATTTTTGAGTCGTCTTTATTCATTGTTATCTACACACATCTACATCACAAGCATGTATACATATATTATTTTCTCTTATTTCGTTCACGTATCTCCCCTTTGTCTCTTGTAGGGTTGAAGAAGAGGCCGCTTCAACTGCCAGAAATTTGGTCATTATAATATGCTACAGGCCTACAGCTACATGGATGACGATGCAATCTCTTGAATGTTTTCTTTCACCGAACCTGTGCATTATTTGTCATCCTTTACTTTTAACCTATGGCATACAAGGGAGCTTTGTTTTCTTTTATCACTCATTGGAAATTCTACTGTCTATAATTCTCTGTAAGCCAGCATGTTCAGAATGTGCTTGAGTTGCTGCTGGGATTCTGTATGGTCAATTTTCAAGCTGGACTTGGATTCAGGCAATTTAAAGCTTGGTTAGTTCTTCTTTACTTGACCTATCTCAAACTACTAGTATTTATTTGGGATTGTTGGAGTCTCACGTCGGTTAAACTTGGACCATTCTTGTCGATATATGTTGAAACCTCCTTTTGGAGAGTAATCTGATGGGGTTTTACATATTTTGTCTCTAATCTGCTTCGCATAACTTGTTTGCATTTTGGATGGTTTTTGGCCATGCAAATATTGATCAAGTTGTTGCCCTGACTCATGAGGCTAGAATCTAGATCACTTGGGGATGGTGGTATGTTCTATGTAGAAGAACCTAGTATTGGAATCAACCACAAGGGTTGTGGCATACTGGTTAAGGTCTCGAGGATGTGGTGGAATATTCCATCTGTTCAGGGTTCGAATCCATGCGTACATAACAATTGTGGCCACTGAGGTTTTATCAGTGATGATGTCTGTCTTACAGTCGTAATTTGCCAAGGGATTAGTCTAGGCATAGCCTATGACACCCTTCCAAAAAAAAAACCTAGTATTGGAATCCATAAATATAATACAATATTGCATATGTAAATCCCATCACTTGGCTTGTAACCATGATGCATGGTTCATTGTATTCCATAAAACAATAATAAGAGTGTGTTTGGTACGTAGACAAGACCGGATAGAATTGGACTCATCTGAACTGGACAGGACTAGACCAGGCGGATGAAATAGTTGCGGTAGGTTTTAGGGTTTTAATAGTTCAACAATTTATCATTCTTGTTCCGTTGATGGCCTTTTATTATATTCATAGAAATCCTTGTAATTTTTAATCAAGAAATTTAAATCAATTATTGGGCCTAAATTCCGAATGTGCTCTACGTTTTTCTATCACAATCTTGATTTGAAGCAAAGCGAATGGTTTTTGCCATGGTACAAACAAGCAATGCATAAAAAACAGGTTGGTAAAGCATATTTTTTTTTTTTATCGTCGAGCATTGATGAGCTATTTGAGGTTTGGTAATTTTCGAGTTTGAGTCGATTTCGAATATGAAATGAAGTCTATTCGATCTAACGAGTCAAGTTTTATAATATCAACTTGATTTGATTCTTTTGAAAATTCAATGAAAATTTTGAGACAAACATATTCATAGATTATAAAATCAAAATATAATAATTATCAAGTTCAAGTCAATAAATGAGTTAATTAATATTAAATTTGAGCCTATTAGTGAGATTGTAAAGTTTGATTTTTTTTTTTAAAATTTATTATAATATACAACTTGACTTGTTAAACGAGCATTAAACTCGCATCAAGCTTGGATGATACTTTTTTCCAAACCGAACTTGAATAGCCTGCCAAACTCATTTATTTCGTATAATGTTATGTTTTGAGAGAATCAAATATGTCAAAAGAATTGAAATTGAAGTAAATTAAGTTTGACATGTGTTTGGTTGACAATAATAAAAAAAATGAAACATGTAAAAAAAGATTACAATCTCTATGTTTAATTTACAGAATGTTACTTTGAAATTGAAACGATTGCATGATATTAGCTTTGGATTTTGGAACTAAATATATCATTTTATTTAATACAATTATCATCATTTCATGTTTACAACTTTAGGGATATTTTCATCCTTTTCAATGATTTATGATGCAATGGAATTGCATTCCAAGCAAAAAAAAACAATTAGGTGTCGTTTGTTTTTTAAGAGGTCTAAAGTGTGAAGTCTTATTTTAGTTATGATTAATAAGAGGTGGTGTGTAAAAATGTCTGAACGATTCAGGCTTAAGAGTCATTAAGAGTTTCTTTAAAAAAAACAAACAACCCCTTAACAATACATTCAAACGACTCCATGAGATTTGAATTCCTTCTATTCTCAAAAACCAACATAATAAAAGAATGAAAAGTTAAAAGAATTGATTAATTTAATCCCCTAAAAAAAATATTGAATCATCATTTAAATAATTCATAAGCTAATACTTTATTCATCCCAAAATATTTATTTATATTTGTCCATGTCCATTTTAAAAAATAAATAACTAAATTTCCAAATTTACCCTTGATTAATATACAATTATTCAAAAGTTGATAAACTAAATAAATTAATTAAGATAAAATTATCATTTGGTTAATTGAAAAATGTATTATTTTTATCTTCAAATAAAAGATAAAATAATTATTTTATGTTATTTAAACCTTTTATTTAACACAAAAAAATAAAAAAACAATTATACATTTACCGCTTATTTCTGACATACCAGAAACATACAGAATTTTAGAACGATAACGTTTACACAGGGGGTGTTTCTGTACAATATTAAAACCTCAAGGTCTTTTATGTCAATATTCATAAACTTTTGTCTCTGCGACTGAGGATCCTCTTTATGGCAAATCCCTTTTAGTATCTCGTAAGCTTTTCCTTTTCCGACGACACAGAGACAGAGGAGAACAATTCTCCGGCGATCGCCGGCGGTGGTGGAACAGTAGATATGGAACCTTCATCCAGAAACAAACTCGAAAAATTCACAAAAACAAGTAATGATAGTGTCAGGTATAAAGAACGAGGACGAACAAAAGGAGGAGAAAGAGGACGAAGGGAAATGTTGTTAGGGATAGGGTTTTGGATGCAAGGATTTCGATGCTTTCCGTGGATGGCGGTGATCTTCTTCCTCAAGGACGGACTCCGTGTAGATCCATCAACGATGCAAATCCTCCAGAATTCTGCAAATCTTCCGATGGTTGCGAAGCCGTTTTACGGCCTTCTCTCTGATTCATTCTATGTGTTTGGCCAACACCGTATTCCGTACATCGCGTTAGGAGGTATCATGAGTTTATTATCATATTATTTGATGTTATACTTGCTTTTGCCTCACTAGAACATTCGTTGTTCTTCCGTTTTTCGCATCTTACGAATCCGATTCTGCTTTTTCGTTTTGGTATATATGTTTTTGATTCTGCATCTTATATATATTTGTTTGATTGTATATGATTAGATTATAAACCACATTTCAATTCATTCTGCTATTCGCAAATCGAAAAGTGGTTACGTTCGTTTTGGTATATATGTTTTTGATTCTGCATCTTACATGTATTTGTTTGATTGTATATGATTAGATTATAAACCACATTTCAATCCATTCTGCTAATCGCAAATAGAAAAGTTGTTACGTTTTAAAGTTATTGAAAAAAAAAACTGTTAACCACATTCAACTTTAGAACAATGATCCCGGCGGTATACTGGTTACCAATCGATAGTCCGAACAACATGAAGGTCTGGATTCGAGAAGCTAGGGTTTGCATGAATTTTGCCTAATATAAAAAGGAAACTGGTGAATTGAAATTTTTTATCAATAAATTAATGACAGAATTTTCGTATGTTCTTTCTGGAATGAATTAGGTTAGACATGTAAGAAAACTGAACATCTCCTGTCTTTTAGTTAGGAATATTATAACCCTAAATTTTTTGCTGTTTGATACATCCTTTTTGCTTTTTAGTTTAATAGTATACCAGTAATTGTACATGATCTTTCGAGTAATGTTCATTGTTTGAAAAGTAATATAACCGGGATCCATGTATCCTAATATCTAATATGGTATCAGAGCAGGTGTTCCTCTAAAAAAAAAAGGCTCGACACTCTCGAGCGCCGACTCTGTCTAGCCTCTGTTCAAGGAGGCGTGTTGGAGTGTCTCTTTCTTCTTTATATATGTTAGAACCTTTTTTTTTTGCTCGTTCAGATGGAGAGTAATCTGATGGGGTTCCACATATGACTTGCGTGATTGCTTTTGTTTTTCCGTTGGACAATTAGGGGGCAAAGTTTGTAATATGATATTTGGTGTTTTGCAGCTTTGTTACAAGCTGTATCCTGGCTTGCCATTGCATCTCTACCCTCTTCAAGCATCTCGTTCTTCACGATCACAGTTTATCTTCTCCTTGGAAACCTTGGTGCTTCGATAGTTGAGGTTGCAAATGATGCCGTGGTTGCAGAATGTGGGAAACAATCCACCAACGATTCAGGGTCATCGTCATATGATCTCCAATCATTCGCGTGGGTGGCGGCATCAATCGGTGGCGTATTGGGGAACCTTCTAGGTGGTATATCGATTACTCGGTTCTCCCCAAGCACGATGTTCTTGTTCTTTGGAATCCTGCTGACTCTTCAGTTCTTCATCACGATTTCCGTTAGTGAGAGATCGCTCGACTTACCCAAGAGTCCGTCCAATCATGGCATCAGAAAGCAGCTTTCCGAGCTTTTACTGGTGCTACGGAAACCCGAGATTTATCAACCAATCTCATGGTTTGCAGCATCTTACGCGATAATTCCAGCCTTAACCGGCACCATGTTCTTTTATCAAACACAACATCTAAAGATCGAATCCTCGGTTCTAGGGATTTCAAAGGTCTTTGGTCAGGTCGCTATGCTGTTATGGGGCATTGTATATAACCGACACCTGAAATCTATCCCACCACGAAAACTAATCTCCGCGATTCAAGGAACAATGGCTGTTCTAATGGTATCAGACGCGTTATTTGTGAACGGGTTCTATCGAACAATGGGGATACCAGACTCGCTGTACATTGTGGTTGTTTCTGGGCTTCTGGAGGTCTTGTATTTCTTCAAGACTCTACCTTTCAGTGTTCTGATGGCAAAACTCTGCCCACCGGGTTGTGAAGGATCTCTAATGGCGTTTGTCATGTCTTCTATTGCATTGGCGTTCATCGTAAGTGGGTACCTCGGGGTTGCTCTTGGCTCGCACGTTGAAATCACGGAGACCGATTTTTCGGGCCTCCGAAAAGGGCTCCTAATACAGGCGGCATGCACTGTTCTGCCTCTTTTCTGGTCTTCATTTATCCCGGAATCCCCAAAACCCGAACCCGAAAAGAAAGAAAAGTAAAGAAAAAGGGAGAATTTTTGCAAGCATATGAAGGTTTGTTGGTTGATCATAGCTGAGTAGGTTCATCTGCATATAAACATATACAGAGTTGGTGTACTTATGTGTAAGTATCACATGGATATCTATATACATATCTAGGACTAGGAGATCTTGATTATGCAACAAGAAATGGAGTCCTGAGAACCGGTTAGGAAACACGACTGGCGTTAACGAGGGACCAGTAAGACATGTGTTTTCAGGGTTTTTATTTTGACATGTTGGTGGTCTTGTTTGTATTTTATTTATTTCAATCTTGTTTAATAATATAATTACATGTTTTTAGGGCTTATTGTATTTGATCTTCATCTCCATTTGTCATAACACCTTTCAGAATTGTAATTATAATTACATATGTTGTGAACTCTGGAGGTGGGTTATTATTAGAAAAGACAAAACAACCTCTATCCCACGTTTGATAAAACATTAAATTGGAGATTAGGTACGAAAATAGGTTAAACAAAAATCATTCCATGTCAATTCTACACATAATTACCTTACTGTTGTTGTCTGTCCTTGTCTCGTTTATATACCAAATGAAACATGCATCTTAATTTTTTGTCTTTTATTTACTAGCCCTATTTAGCCAAATTCATATATTGGTTCCATTTATGTTTAGGATAGAATTGCATTTCTAAGACAATTCAAGATATGAAAATACATTTGAGTAATTTTATTAATTGTATATGAATAACATCAACTAATCCCAAATTAAGTTGGGAGAGAAACGACATATATATGCCTTATGGTTTGAGATGGATCACTTTTTGGTATTATTGGACCCATCAATTTAATGCTTAAGAACACATTTAAGTTGGCACAACAACAAAACCCAAGAGAGATCATTTAATTTGGCATGAGTGTCATAATGAACCATGTTCATCACCATACATACACTTGTGCATAATGTTTCCAAGAACCATATCCCACATAGAATAACTTGTTCTATAAAACAAACCCAAGAACAACCAAAGGCATTGATTGATCGATACTTGGGTAAAAAGCATAACGATAATTCAAGAAAATACCCGAGTCAGCTAGAGACTGTACACAGGCAACAAACAGAAACGGGTTCCATGGATTGTCTACATACCTACCCAAACAGATTCTCGTTTTGGAGTTCAAACGCGACCATCCCACAAGGACAACTCATTGGCGGCAGATGTCAAGAGACGGTGGACGTCTTTGGGAGGGCTCAACCCCAGCGAAGCAGCCCTCTCCCAACGATCAAGTCTCTTCATCCCAACGCACGGTCCATACGCCATGTTCATGTCGAATTGCCTCAACACTTCTTCAGTTGCATCATGACCCTCTGTCAACACAAAAATATTTCACATTCATTACCTCCTCCCCAAATGAAAAACTAGTTATTTTCAACTTTAAATATGCTTTTGGTTCCAATTTCACGTAAATGAAACTGGAAACTACATTAAGCTAATACAAATAATAGTACGAATTCGATAAATGTCATAGATGAAACAATTTGACTACTTCAAATCAAACTAGTTATTTTGATTCAAATCAAACACTTTGACTACTTCAAATCAAATTCTCATAGATAAAACGGAAACTAGCCCTTTTGATTCAAATCAAACAATTTGACTACTTCAAAAATCAAAATGTCATAGATAAAACTAGCATTTTATAAAAGCAATAAAAGGCATTTTGACCTTTTCAAATCAAAATGGCTAGCTTCAGCTTTACAATCTCTCTAAATTCCATATATTTTTTGAGAGTAAATGAAACGAACAGATATATCATTGATAAATCAGCAACTAATTCCACGTGATTCTCCATCAACGAACGCCTAAAAAGAAACGAAAGGTTGGAAAGTAGGAAGTATTCAATTCATCGTCTTAACATTAGCCCTAAATGCAAATATCCCTAGCAGGGACTGTGAAACCCTAACAGCACCAAACATAATCCAATTCCTAACAGAATCTCGTTCTTCCAGAAGAGTAATCTAATCCTACTTACTCACCTTGAAGATCCAAAGAACCATGGGCGACGAGAGCAGGAGGTTGTGGATTAACCGCTCCGAAACTCGCGGCATTCTTCGGCTTCGATTTCGATTTCGTGGATGAAGGTTTACTGATTCCAGCATTCTTCTTCCTCTGCTTGTAAAATCCTTTCATGTCTGCAGAAGATGCCATTTTGATTTCACTCGATTTTCAAAACCCTAATTTCTCTGGTTTTTGCTTTTGAATTTTGAATAATCAAAAGAGGGAGAGTCGGTTTTCACAGATATATGACCGGGTTTCAAAAATTTACAGTGACTCCCCATGAATTTACCAGAAACTACATATGTGACCACTAAACTTTCATTTTTTACAAGTTTATCCTTACAATCTTTTCGACCTACTTTGCTAACCGGGTATGGATGTAAAAATCCCAAGAAGGAAAGTTGTACTATAATGTTAACGTAAAAAATAATTTATATTATATTATAAAGATGACATAAAAAACTTTTAAAAATAAGTCTTAAAGCTTAATGTACCGCTATTTAATGCTAATTATTTAAAAAACAACCATTAAAGCTGTATGTACTACATATAATGCTATTTATTAATTTTCAATCATTATCTCTAACCATTTTAACTCTCTTAAAATCATTTTCCACTTTAACTCCCCTAAAATAACTCTCAGTATAATTAAATATAGAATAAAAATCAAATTTTAAATATAAAAATATAAAATATAATTAAAAAAATCTAACAGAATATTTTATAAAAAAATATATTATTAAACCAAAATAAATTACATTATATTATTAAGTCTAAATTAAACAAATTTATATAAAAAAAACCATTATCGCTCTCTCACAACCAACCAAAATCGTAATGTAAATCGACAAAAAATAGAAAATAATATGAAACATAAAATCGTGATGTATCTAGCGGCATTGCGCGAGTACACTTCTAGTATTATAAAAACGACATAAAAAAACTCTTAATTACAACATTTTAAGCACAAGTTACAACTAATTAAAATCAATTACTTAATTTACAATTTCTTAATGTTATGGTACAATCTTTCCAAGCACAGTATCTCACATAATCATCTATTTGTGGAATGAATACTCATTTATTAATATAACTATTTGTTTTTTTGGTGGAGGATTTTATAAAATAGATTTTATATTAACATAATCTATTTTAAATCTATATTAATGAGATGTAATATAAAATATTTTTTCTTCCGTATTTTTTTATATTACATCTCATAATGATTTTTCCATATTTTATTTTATAAAATCTTTTTCCATATTTTATTTTATAAAATCTTTTTACATAATGAGATCTAATATAAACTCTTTTTTCTTCCGTATTTTTTTGTTAATATAAAATCTATATTATTTTATAAAATCTACACGTATACGTATTTTTTTTTGATAATATAAAATCTACACGTATTTTTTTTTCACGAGCATCAAAAGATTAAAAAAGAAGATTGATATGAGTTAAAAATAAAAAAATAACGAGATACACTAATAAATTATCGTATTCTTTAAAATAAAAATATTCCGCAATACTTTCCAAATTAACCAAGTGTAAATAAAATAAAATAGAAACGATGTAGATATAAAAATATTCTTCCATATTTTTAATATATTTACATTTAAATGTAAAATCAAAAATAAAAATAAAAAATTTTAAAATATATACTACATTCACTATAAATATATATAGCTTCTCTATGTATCATCCGAGTACAAGAAGAAGACGAACGGTCGGGTGTCAATGGCGGATCCTGCAACTGAACAAAAGGTATTCCACTATATTTTTGTTTTTGAAAAACTTTTTTTATATTTTATTTTATTTACTGAGAATTTGTTTATATTTTTCAAAACCCACAATCATATTTTTCGAAGTAGGAGAATAAGATATATATACATATCTTTATTTTTATCGACTAATACTATGAGGTCTTGAAATCAATAGTCAGATAAATATGTTGTGAGACATATTTTTTGAGTTTTAAATAATATAATACAAAACTATTACCAATATTATTGCACAAAGTCATAACAACAAACGATTAAGAATATATATGCAAGTTAACCACTTATGAAAATACATTCGTTTTTCACATTGTATTTCATTAACTGTTAACATAGAAATTACGTTTCATTTTAACTCGGTTTAATATTCCAACAAAAATTTTATCCTCTCGTGCGATGCACGGGACAAACACTAGTTAAATAATAAAAGAAAATCAACCAAACACTATTTAAATAATAAAAGAAAATCAAACGGTAGAATTCAAAGGGATGATGGTTTTGATAATAATGTGGGGCCCACTATTTTTAACCACATGAAACGGTCCTCATAGAGGAACCGGTTCGTTGATGTGGCATGAACTTGTACTATTCCCAATAGCATAAACTTTTACAAACCTGGCCATGGACCTTCCACGTGGAGGGATGAACCAGAAAAGAGTTTGTATTTAAATGTTTAGGAGTGCGAAATAATATTTTATTAAACACATTTGAATATTATGATAATGTTATAAACTATAAAATAAAAAAACTGTTGAAGTTAGAATATGATTTTTTTTTTTTTTTTATTGTATTCTAAATAAATTTTAGAGAATCCATTCAACATGCTCCATGTAATATGATTATACCATTTCTGTGGGTGTTAACTGTTAAGGGATTATTTTATATAATAATTAGAAATCAAAAATAATATCCCTCTTTAATAACTATTCCTACAAATAGATCTTGTTATCTTATCAAAACACCACATTAAGCATTATATGGATTAAATTAATTTTAATTTAAATTACAAAAACAAATCTATCAACAATTTGATGCCACCTTGCATTTGCATTGTGAGGGTACTAGCAGGTAGCCTAAAAAGCAATAGTTATTTAAAAATCTAGAAACCAACATACATCTATTACTAAATTCTAGAAACCAATATCTTATTTGTCAAGGGTTTGAATCTAGACGTACACAACAATTGTTGTCACTGAGTTTATCAGGACTGATTTCTTGCAATCATAATTTGCCAGGATTAGTACAGACATAGCCTAGTACATCATTCTAAAAAAATGACTTATGAACCTAGTTTTTCAAGTAGGAAAATGTTTTTAACATTCTGTATACAAAAAGCAGTGATTTATCAACAAATTTGATAAACGCTAATCAGACAAGTGTTTTCTAGACATCACTAATCACCAACGGAGTAAAGAGTCCTCCCTTCATCTTACCAGGCCAACATCTTGAATGAGTAAGAGAGGCTTAATAAACATCCCTAATTGGGTAAGCACCTCTTACACAGTAAGATGCAATACTATATAGTAAACAACCCCCAAGTCCATAGACAATTGGTTTGATATACAAATACTTCTACTTTCTTGCTTCATTATTAGTATTAGTAACTAATACTACTACAATTAAACATCTATTGGCATCCCTTTCCACTTCCAACATCACAAACTTCACTTAAATTCAGGTATTCACTTCATTGGCTTAGAGTCCAAAGGCAACCCTCTGCACATAATCCGGGCGCCTCTTGCTAGGCATCCGAAGCAGTCCTGTGATTTGGAGCTCCGTTACTGCCCTGCAAAATCGTGCTCTGAACAAGATGAGGTTAAAGATTTCAAACCCAATCCAGTATGCATGTATGTATATATATATATATATGGAAATGTTCAAATAAAAAAAGCAAAAAGGTTGAAAACCTAAGAATAAATGATTCATATGCGAATCACTGGTAAACCCAAAAAAAATCCACTTGAAGATGTGTATGTAAACACACATTTACTTTTACCAGTAATTCACATGAATAATTTATTCTTACGTTCTAAACCTTTTCCCCCTTCCTATTTGAACCTCCTTCTCTGTGTGTGTATTATCTTTCATGAGCTTTTAATATAAACTTTGTGAAAGTATGGAATACAATGGCCTACTATAGGCAGACAGATTCACATGCAAAGAAAAAGAACACCACAGCTTGCCACGACACGAATGTTTCCATTCCCAGTGGTCAACCTCACGAAAGTAAAAGAAAATATAGACTTTTAAAGAAATGCAAGCAGAAATTGATGCTAAAATAAGGATACTGTACTGATGCTTCGGTTATATTCTGAGGTTCAGTGGTAGTCTTTCTTTTCTTAGGTGATGGTGAAGACTTTGATCTATGTCGTTCTTTAACAGGTCGTTGAAAAATGATTGATCTGAAAGATTGATACCAGTCATGGAGATTGATAAGATCCCCATGTTCCTGTGCTAGGGTATACCTGTGAATAAGGAGTGCAAGAATTACAAGTATGATCTGAAAATGAATACCATTTTTTTAACGAAAAAAGAATCTACGAGTTCATCCCTGCAAGTATTTCTACCCCCTTCCAAACTGAAAAGTTATAAAAAGCATGATTGTGGTTCAACTAAAACCCAAACCAAATGAACCCTGTATATCCCACCGGAGGTGGGGTCTTGGAAGGGTAAGACGTATGTAAACCTAACCTCTACACCCAAGATTAAAGCTGCTTTCTCCGTGAAGATCCGTGGCTCGTGAAAAGTGATTGTGGTTCAACTACAATCCTTAATAATATGTAGACTGAGAAAGAGTCTTACATTAGCGTTGTATCATGCATTGATGAAATTGGAACATTGCAACTTTTGCTGCAGCAACTACATTTCAAGAAGCTGTGGCACTCCAGTAGATCAAGTTGAATTCTTCTTCTAGGATCTCCTAATAAAGCCTAGCAAACAAGTAGAATAAGAAAAAGGGAGTAAATTCAGATGTCGATTTCTAAACCCTGTATAAACAATTGTAAGAGATATAGGTGGCAAAGTTCACAAATTTGTTTTGCAGCATTTTCAAGCATCAAACAAAGCACTAGTCAATAAGCATATCATTATTTGTTAATCCCACTAGATCTATTTAACATATTTCCTTAAATTAAATGGTATGGTCATCCAGAAATTATAAGTGTATTGTTTTTATTTTCAACAACCGATCTAATGTTCCAACAAATGTGCGATATCTTTAATAGAAAGTCACATCACTATCAGACATTGATATTTAGATAGCAAGCGTGTAAATCAAACCAACAAACCCAATATATCCCACCTGATGTGGGGTTTGGGGAGGGTAAGATGTAGGCAAACTTGACCTGTACCCCTAAGGGTAAACTGCTTGTTTCCGTGAAGACCCCCAGCTTGTGAAAAGTGTGTAAAGAGAGAGAATGAGGAACGATAGAGATTTGAAAAGCTGGCTAAGAGAAAACAAAAACATGCAAATAGAGGCAGGTACAATGTCAATTAACCATATGTATTGATGAAATAATAAGAATGTGAGGCACATAGGAAAGTGCACTAGACTCCGAAGTTTTGTACTGGCTTAACAGTTAAAAGCATGAGGGTTCTATTCAACATAGCTTTTCAATCGTATGGTTCTCACTTTTCCCTAGAAAATATGTAGGCTCATGTGAGTTTAGTAAAAAGAACTTTCTCACGACTTACAGCTTGCAGTTTGTCAACATTCTTGAAGCAGACTATTTCATGGAAAGGAATGCATTCAATGGGCTGCATATGCTCCCTGTTTCATAGACAGTCACATGGAGAACATTAGAACAAAAAGTATTATTTAACTGTGAGTCCGTGCTGATAAAGCTGATTTTGCATTTCAGGGAGCCAATCTTTATTGTTTTCCTTGAGAAACCATGATGAAAAAGATGTCTCCTCATCTTCATTTTTTTTAAGTATATAATATATATATGGCAAATACTGCATTCAGTCGTACACTCCTCACCTTTGGTGAGGTTTGAACCATTGACCTCCTAAAAGGCTGAGCTCTACCGGTAACCCGGGTACCATTGGGCCAATCACCCTTTCGTAAATATTTTATATAATTAAAAAAAAGCAAATAGCAAATACTGAACCCCATGCTTCACTTGAGAATATTGTTTTCAAGAGCAAAGCAGTTCAATCTATGCTTACTATTGCTTAGGGGCTGACATAGCACAGTGTGCTTTTGGCAAACATTTACACCATACTGAAACATAAGGTGTGATGTGAAGGTGACCCACAAACTGGACAAAATGACGACTTTCATCTTTCATGTGGTGAGGAATGCAGCGAGTCTGCGGTCTTTTGGTTCAGTCATGGGCTTAGTTGAACAACTCCACTTGATAAAGGCTCTGTTTACAAATTTCCGCTACCACAAAATTACGCTTTTGATGAAAAGAGCCCAATATTTAACATATATGTGTATATATACAATATTTTTATGCAATGTATGACACTTCCATTAAAGATGGAATTTTAGATCTTCACATCATAGACACTTTGTTGGTTTAATAAATTCATTGGCATATGTTCGTGACTGTTGACATCAAATCCATTTAGAAGGTACTTTTGTGTCAAGTATATAATTCTGCAAAGATATAAGCTGCAATAGATTTGCAAAGCATTAAAAGGAGAGTAAGATGCTGAAGGCTAACAATGCTAACAAGTATTCTTAACTAGGACAACCAAATTCTATGAAACTGCTAGGAATTCAAGCAACAAACTTACGCTTCTTAATAATTTGTGTTGTACCATGAAAGCTACATTCTCCATTGAGGTTGGATATAAGCCAATGTGCCAACACTCGGCTGTATATAGAAACTATTAAGCTTTACTACTTTGACGCATCACAAGTGTCCAAATAGGATGTTTGAATATCTGGGTACTGAAAGAAAGCACATGGATACAATGGCTTGGATAACAACCTTATCAAGACCACATATGAGTTTTAATATAAGATACAAAATGCAATTACCTTGCCATGCTACTAATCAGTGCAGCAGCTTTCTGATTTAATTCTTTGGTACGTTTATCCAAATTTCCATTATTCCGTATTGTTTGTCTCCTGTCATATGAATAAAGTTAATATTATGTCATAAGCAAACAATTACTGAGCCTTTATCATTGGTCTTGTTGCTACATGGAACTTTCAATTAGTGATTTCAAGTTGAATAAAATCAATATTGTGCTTGAGATGCATGCCGATCTATTGTGAAGAAAGACACGGCGTAATAGTTTATGAACGGGGGGATCAATGGATCACAAACAGGGGTACTGTTTGCTCAAAAATTCAATGATGATGGCAATGCTACTTATCAATTGGCCATACTAGCATGACATCTACAATTCATTTTCATTTAAAATCTTAATCTCAGCACAGTTCAAGAGGAACATTACCTGGATCTGTTTGCCGGTTCTTTCAAATTATCATCCTCAAATTTCTCTTGCAACTGAAGCTCCTTTACTTTCTCATGGATCTGAGATGAATAAGAAAGTAAAATGGTCAACAGGAGGCCACGCCAACACACTTTAATACAAAAATACAGCTGTCAATCTTCACATGCCATTTGCACAAGGCTTATTCGTGTTTAGGTAGCAGACTGACCACATACTATAAAGCAGAGACAAAGTAACAGGTAGGGGCACGCAAGCACAATGCTCTCTTGTTTGGGATGGAAAGATTAGAGGGGAAGAATATGAGACTATAAAAACCATTGTCTCCTGTTGGTAGTAGGAATGCGATAGGAAAGTCATATCCACTTAGTATCAACATTCTACCAACACTTTCATTCATTTAACCTTAGATGATCCAGAGTCAGAGTCCTATGATAGAAGTTAGAAATGAAAGAAGAGCCTTAACATACCTCATTGACACCATCAGTTTGTTTAATCCACTTCTCAAGCAACTGAAATAAAGCAGCCGGTGGTAGGTCCCTGAGTGATAATATGACAGTATTACAATGAATATCTCATAAATGTAACAAATACTTGTACTGTTAAAGGTTACACACAATAAGTAGACAACGATATTACTAGCACCCCGTACTGGTGGAAAAGAAGATTTAGAAATGGTGGTGTGGAGACATAATTGAAGTGAACTTCATAATAGATCATTGGTTTAGATTGTCTCAAGTTACTAGCCTATGCTATATTAGAAAAATGAGAACAAAATTTCACAGAAATTTATCAACTGCAAAACTGTAACTTAGACAAACTGAAACCAGTACACATCCTATCTTCAGTATTATTAGACCAAGCTGTATAATTAAAGAAAGAATCATTCAAAAAACAAATCATGGCAACAGTTTCTTACTTACCTTACCTGGCGGATAGTGTGGCCAATTAAACCGCCCTTATTTCTAAATGATTGTCCATGCAAACCGTGATTAGATGAAGGCCTCTGAGAATCGGGTTGTGATTCCAAGTATTCAGAATGCCTCAAGTTGTAAAGCTTTGGATCCAAAGCCTCGTAATACAAGTCTAAGAGGGTGGCTTTCTGGTTCTTTCCAGCATCATACAAGCACTGCAACAAATTAACTTTTCAAGACCCATAAAATAAATGATAAAACAAGGAAAAATGAAGCAGTTGTCATTCTACATCTATAAAACACCATGAACTCCACCATTAGAACAAGAGGCAAGGTCTTGTAAAAGTTTTAGCATGAGCCTCTCACCGAATATGGCTACCTTCAAGGGAAAGGGAGTATTGCCCATAAGATAAGGCAGCCTTGTTGGGTGGCCTTGAAATCCATAGGCGTTCACATGGACATGAAATCACACAAAAAGAAGACTGGTAGGGCGGCACCAGTTGAGGAGAAAAAGAGGGAGCATACACCACTTGAGATAGCTCAGACGTCTACTAGATGAGAGGGTTAAAAGATAGGCATTCACATGACTAAATTTGGGGGAGGGGGGGGGGGGGGGGGTTGATAAAGGTTTTTGACATTTTAAATACATGTGTAGTTGTTTACCATTTGAAGATACTTTACTACCAAAGGAAACCTGCTTAAATGGATTAGAAAATGGACCATACACAACAGTGAAAAAGGTAGAATCTATCAAACAGTACATTCATGAAAGCCTGACAGAGACTAGTGAAAGTACTAGCCAGAAACAATATGAAGTCAATCTCGGTATGAACAAGGTGGGCAGGAGGATGATCGGTTGTTGTTCTCATGACATAATTCTGTCTAAAGCTTACAATCGACCACTAGGTGTTCAGGTTCTCTCGTAGAAAACTTGATTCTTGTCTAATAGGGTCTTTGAAGGATTGCAAACTAATTGTCTCGTCATTGCAAATGATATTTCTCTGGATCTTTGCTAGATAGATTGCGGACTGATTATCTCAATTGACTTCATCAAGAACTCAAACCATGACCAAAATGGACAACTAATAATTTGTTGACACACAAAACAAGGGTGCAAAAGGGTACGAATAGGAAAAAAAAAAGAATGTTGCTATCTAGAACAAAAGATGGCATTTTAGTTGTTAAACTTTGCCTGTCAATATAGCATCTGCCACAAATGCTGGAAAACATAACGATGCATTAGTAAGGTGCGAGCCACTACAAGGTGATAACAGTTTTTCCATGCAACCATGTCATTATATTGAGTATAGACACATGATCATTCATGCACATTCATATGAGAAATTATTCAAATTGATCATGGATATTCTTTTACATCGTCGCGACATAGAATTTTAAAACAAAAAGGAACCAAGTGCTAACATATGATGAATAGAAAAAATTTCTAGATTTGATAAATAAATACAGTAATAAAAGAAAAGTCATTTAACAAATGTAACAAAATATTTAGAACCTAAAACTGACTCCAGAGAACAAGGTCCCAAAGCATCTAACTGAATTAAACAAAAGTAAACGTCACAAGTGGAAACCCTAGGAATAATACAAGTGTGGCATCTCAACAAAATTATTCCTCTGTTACCAAGAAGACAGGAAAAATATGAGCCAAGGTAACACTAGATTCTTGACCATGAATAAAGAGGGATACAGGATTAGGGGTTATTTGGTCCTTATGAAAATGGACATGAAAAATCATTAATTCCAAAAACGTAGAAATCAAGGGCTATAAATGTAAAGTGAAACTAAGGGGTTCTTGACCATGAATATATACAAATGCATTGCCTTCCCCTTACTTTTTTTAGAGTTGTCAAATCCCAAGATCCATCTGTCAAGGTTCCATACCCAGCACCAAAATGCTCGCAACATTGAGAGACCCTGATTAAACAGATAACAAGACGCCAGGGGCCAATATCATTTAAAAGATGGAAACCTGTTTAGCAGTACGTCAACGGAGACCTAACCCAAAACCAACCTTAAGGCCCTAAGAAGGACAAAGACAAATAGAAGAGTGGGGAACTTTTAATCCTAATCTAGAATCCTGGGATTGTTCACCTTGTAATTATGGTTCACAAGTTAAATACAAGTTTCAGAGGTTATAATAGAGTAAAACTTTAAAAAGAACATTAATATATCATGTTCACTTCATGTATCAGTAATCACACATGACAATATTCTTGGATAACTGAAGGTGAAGAAGAGTTCGGGCCTCACCAAAACCACACAGCTCCACAAATTCAGGAATTCCTTCATTTTTGAAGCTCCACCTAACAAAGCTTCCGTTTTTGGTTCAGAAAGTATCCTTGCAAGAGGATTGAAAACATAACTTAGCAGACATCCTTTCTATAGGTTTTCCACAACATTATTGACACAA
The DNA here is from genome assembly GCA_954870635.1 of Arctium minus. Lineage (NCBI taxonomy): Eukaryota > Viridiplantae > Streptophyta > Magnoliopsida > Asterales > Asteraceae > Arctium > Arctium minus. The sequence continues at coordinate 173,678,274 of OX941081.1, read as the reverse complement.
ACTTACTTGCAATAGTAATGACTATCTTTAGTACCTCATACAAGATGGAAGATCAAGAGCTTGCTTGGGCCATGCCTCTGCCAAAGATGTAGGTTCCCCACTCTGTGTGACCTGAAGTTGTAGTAAATTATCATTTTGCCTTGGAGCTTAGGGAAAAAAGCAGTGAAGAAGAACAAGAGAGTTCTCACTACATGGCATTAGCGCCCTCGTAACAAAGAGAAAAAGGTTGAAAAGTTTGAAGAACCCACAAATCCATAAAATTAAGTGAAATGAGAAAGAAAATATAGGTAAAGATAAATTAACAATTCCCAAGGCCAAGAGCCCAAGACACACAGTAGAAATAGTGTACTGATTGAAATTTATTCACACAAACCTCCTCATCAAGTAAGCCTTTCACTGTAAAGCTCAAAGGCTCCATAAGAAAATGTTGCACAATTGCCATCTGCACATAATTTGTTAGCAATCAGTCTCGTATAGTAAAATACCACCTCTAGTATTTATAGTAAGCAGAAAATGATAACAACCGTGATTACAGTAGAACCACCAACCTTTACAGCTCTAACTAAAGAAGTCAAGGTTCCATCCTGTCTCAAGAAGCAATTTCTTATGAAAGCTGCAACCTTGTGACCAACTAAAAATCCAGAGCAAGGTTTCACAAGAACCGCTTCAATGACTGCATCCAATCTATCAGCTGGAGATCCCAAAAAGAACTTGAAAGGAGACAGGTGTTGAACTGCCTTGGAAGAAAGTACGCTTTTTGGGGCATCAAGCGTCGTTGCAACTCCCAGTATCAAGAGGACTGGGATCTTAATCACCCATTCACTGTTTAAGCACAAAATGAGCTGAGTATCTGCAGGTCAAGGTGATATGACATGCATGAAGAGCAATTATTAAAGTATCAATGCAATGGTTAAATGCATATTATGCATTTAGAATTGTAATAGCTGAAGCTCCATGTAGGGAATTTCAGCTTGTGGATTGTCAATCTCCTTCACTCGTGAACACCTCAATCTATCAACTACTATTACAATAATTATGATTGATATACCTCTATGTGGGTACACGTTCTCTCCTGTTTTCTGTCAACACTCCTTGGAGATCACACAGTACAAACTTAAGATATTAAGACATAGCTATGCAATCCCCATCGTATCATATAAAACTAGACTTTAGCATTCTAGAAGTATGCCTATGCACCCATAGACTAGACAATGCTGAGAAAAGTAGTCAACTAGATCCTCCAGCCAGCACTCATCAACTGAATATATAAGACCAGGAATATAAGATCACAGTCTGACTACATTAACTGAGAAAAACTTGTGATGTTGGCACTACTCCAACTACCATTGCAGCAATTCATATTCCAAAATGAATTTATTAAATGGCATTGATCTAGCAGTAAGATTTGGGGTGTCCTGCTTGCCTGAACAATTTAAAAAGGTGAATTCAAAGTAAAGCTAAGTTTGTTGCACAAACTATTTGCTTGTAGCAACTGATCCACGTTTTCCAGGACCAGGCTAGACAACCCAAGCACTTTGTGAGCAAAGTAATAGCTAGAGGGAATCATGAGGGGGTGAATTAAAACAATACTGCTAAGGGACTATGCCATGTCACCTAACAAAACAAGTGAAGAAACTTTATCTGTAGAAAGCACCAAGATAAGTATATCTGCTACACACAGCAACATGTTTGAGCTACTATACCTCAACATGAGTATGAAATCAGAAAGTACAGGTCCACTGCACCTATCCATATCTTCAACAATAACAACCACTGGCTGCTTAGAATTCTCTTGCTCCATATACCAAGATGCTAAGATAGATATGTCGGCTGCCTGTTAAGATAAAAAGGTAAAAGAAGCATTATGTCCTCATGTATAGAATATAAGAAACAGAGAAAAAATTAAGGGAACATAGACAGGATGTTTTAAAAGCCTTCCCCAACAGAAAAGTCTTTATTTGAACATGGGGTCACAAATCTTACATCAATGCTACCCTTCAAAATCTGCCTTGACAAACTTTTCAAACAACCGCCTATTCCATTCTTGGCTGAGAAATCCACTGATGAGAGGTTAGCCACATGGCAACCATGGGATTGCAAGTGTATACCAAGATCCGCAAACGTCTGAAGATCATCAACAAATTCCATGTTGTCTGCAAATCAAGGGTTGGTGATATTTAGAGTCCTTACATGAGAAAAAACTCACATGAGTTATGGAAGTCATGAATGTTAACTCTTTCCTTGTCTTGCAATGAAAATCGAGTCAAGCCAATTACCCTTATTATTCTTGGTAATTCCAACTACAGACCTATTTTTTACATATCCATAGGCCTAGGTAGGAATTGCTAACAAATTTGATAACTTGAAGCAACTGGATTTAGAAGGAACTTACTCATTACCACTAAGGCGGTGAAAATTTGTTTAGCTGTAACATCGGTTACAATGGGGTATGAACAAGTGGCTTTGTTGGTATCAGGCTTGCCACTTGAACAAATTGCACCAAATGATTTGTGGACCCAGCCATCTATCTCATTGAATACATCAGCATTGATGTTGTGCAAAACATCCTACATTGCAAATCAATGCCATATCAGTTATTTCCCTTCCCTGACAGCTAGTTAGCTACATAAAGGCAAGGTATCCTCTTGATTCTTTACTTTCTTTGTTGTTTTATGGAAATTATGAGGAAAAACAATGAAGGGGTTCAACACCATCAGGTAAGAAAAGGTTTAGAAAAATTATTGACTGCTTTTGCGCACAGTTGCACATTTTAGCAATATGAAGTGCCAATAGAATATTACAACTGAGAGATAGAGAGGTTAACCTTAATGGTCGATTCAATTTTCACCCATGCATTGTGAAAGTTTTTCATTCTTAAGTTCTCATGCAACTGATCACCCACAACTTCAGCTTCATGACTAGCAGCCAATGACGATGACAAGTTAACCTTGACATTTCTAGAAGTCCTTCCAACTGGTTTTTTAATATGCTGTTGGCGAGTAGATCCTTTGTGGAGCACAAAAAATGGCTGTATGAGAAAGAAAAAAGAAAAAAAAAACATAAGTTCTTCATTTGATAACCTTATATCACATATCCTATATTGACACCAAGAAATGAATGGTAGAAATAGAAAAGAATGTTTAGAAATTCAAATGAGGTTGAAATTTGTGATGGTATAGAAAACATATCCAAAATTATATAGAAATCACTATCCTCCTCTTAGTTAATCTAATTTGTGAAATCCATGCCACTTATAGGGTTTCCACACCATGAATGGTACTTATCAGCACAACCTTTGAGAACAGGTGGCTGAACCTACGGCTTTGTATGTGAAGTAGGATTTCAACAAGGGCAGTTCATTCTACAGATTACACACATGCGTTACTTTTATTGTTGGATTCCACACTCAGAGGTAAATTCCCATGAATTATACACATATACATTAGAATTTCTCACCGGCTTTGAAAAACGTAAATTCAATTGCAACCAACAAACATAATTAGAAAGGAAAAGACACCAAGTTGCTAAGAGGTTCAACTTGGAGACTTTTGTCCATGCAGCACTACATAGAAGCGTCAGGAAATCAAGACAAAGAAGAAAAGAATAACCTTGAGATCATTATCCGAGATATGGGGGAGAGACAAATCATCCGCTGCTGAGGGTGCCATCCAGCTGCTGCCAGGGCTGGTCCTGAGGTTTCTGATGCCCACAACAGAAAACCAAAAAAGTACCCCTAATATATTTATAAAAAAACATGATATTTTTAAGGGATTTGGAACAAAGGCGGAGCTAGGAATATGTTCTAGAGTAGTCCTCTTAAATAAAACAACAATGGCATACGAAATAAGCCACCCCATACTGACAAAGTGTCTTCAATGAGATAATGTAACCAACAATATATGCATTACATCTAAAAGTGGTAAATTATGAGTTAGGACTTGATTTTGTTGCTCTTTTAAATTATTGACAGATGTCTATCAGAGATTGAAAAACTGAAAGGAGCAAAACAGTCAAATTTATAACCACTAGAAACTAGAAGGTAAATATACCACTTATGTTCTCAAAGCTAAAAGTTGGCCTATTGGTACTTCAAGAAACAAGTAATCTATGTTCTCAAAACTTAAATAAACAAGTAATCTGAATCTTTTAAAGCAATTTCTCATACAATAAGACTGAGGTTGAAGGTGAAGGAGTCAAAGTGCAGAACCTGTTCTCAAGGAGAAGCCCTAATTTTTAGTTGTTTTTGATTTATGCTTTGAATAAGCTCTTGCTGAGTTGTAGCTATTTTGTTGCTTATTTTTAGGACTTTTCTGTTTGCTTTGTAAGCTATTTAATAGCATCGTTTCCTATTGAATAAACACAGTTTTTGGGAGCCATTTTTCCTTTGCAATTACATTTCGTACTTACAAAGTGGTATCAGAGCCAAAAACTGGCCTGTTTTCAGCAACTGAGCAGCAGCTTAGTCAAGAAGGAAGAATACAGCACAGCAGCAAGAATGAGTGACAAGATTTCTGCTAAGATCCCTCTCTTTGATGGTCAACACTACAGTCACTGGAGTGCACTAATGGAGAATTTTCTCCAAGCAAAGGGAATATGGAACTTGATCGAGAATGGTGTTCAAGAGCCTGCGGCAGGGACCGAACTGACTGCACAGCAGCAGGAGCAACTAGACAACGCCAGAACCAAGGACCACAAGGTGAAGCACTACCTTTTCAGGGCCATTGATCGTACCATTTTCGAGCAAATCTTGGACAGACGCACGTCCAAAATTGTGTGGGATTCGTTGAAAAGCAAGTTTGGAGGTAACGAGCAAGTAAAAAAATCTTTACTTAACTCGCTGAGGAGAGAGTTTGAAGTGTTGGAGATGAAGGAATCGGAGAGCATCACAGCGTATTTTGCTCGAGTTATGGTTGTAGCAAATAAGATGCGTAGCAATGGAGAAATGATGCCGGACTCTAAAATAGTAGAGAAAGTGCTCCGAACCTTAACCGAAAGGTTCACCTACGTTGTCATCTCAATTGAAGAATCAAAAGATACAGGAAAAATGACGGTTGATGAACTTCAGAGCTCGCTCGTGGTGCATGAGCAAAAGTTTAAGCGCATCAGGAATGAAGGAGACCATGCTCTGAAGATGGAAAGTTCCAGAGGCAGGGGTCGATCATCATTTCAAGGAAGAGGAAGGGGTAGAGGAAGACAATCACTCAATAGAGCCATGGTGGAATGTTACAAGTGTCACGGTCTCGGTCATTTCCAATACGAATGCCCGAAGTGGAACAAGGAGTCCAACTATGTACAACTAGATGAGGATGAGGAGCTATTATTGATGGCGTTTGCAGAAGACGGTTCAACAACAAGAAGTGACGCCTGGTTTCTCGACTCAGGTTGCTCTAACCATATGAGTGGTGATAAAGCTATGTTCTCGAGTCTTGTTGAAGAAAAACTCCACTCGGTGAAATGTGGAAATAACTCTCAGATGAAAGTAGCAGGAAAAGGCAACATCAAAGTCACTTTCAATGGAATCGCATACAACATTCAAGATGTCTACTACGTCCCAGAACTTCGAAACAACCTGCTTAGTGTCGTCGGGCAATTGCAGGAGAAGGGGATCGCTATTCTAATTAATGAAGGGGTTTGTAACATTTACCATCCTAGATGGGGTTTGATTGCTCGAACTAACATGACCGCCAATCGAATGTTTGTTTTGATCAATAAAAGCAGGCACACAGGTTCAGATGAGGAATGCTTTCTTACCTCATCAGAGCAGATGCATCTATGGCATCAACGGTTTGGACACTTGGGAGACAAAGGTTTGAAGACGCTGCAAATCAAGGAGATGGTGAAAGGGCTTCCCCAACTAGGAGACACCGACATTACATGTGCTGATTGTTTGAAGGGAAAGCAAGTTCGAATGGCAATTCCCAAAAGAAGTGAATGGCGAGCTAGCAAAGTGTTGGAACTAGTACACTCTGACATTTGTGGACCGATCGAACCCGTCTCCAACAGCGGGAAAAGGTATTTTCTGACCTTTATTGATGATTTTTCTCGCAGGAGTTGGGTTTATCTTCTCACAAAGAAGTCGGAAGCTTTTGATTGCTTCAAAGGTTTCAAGCGAATGGTGGAGAAAGAGTCAGAGCATGTTATTAAGTGTCTTCGCACAGATCGAGGTGGGGAGTTCACCTCACATACTTTCCAACAGTTTTGTAAAGATGAAGGCATCAAACGTCAATTAACCACAGCCTACACTCCACAGCAAAACGGAGTGGCCGAACGAAAAAACAGAACGGTAATGAATATGGTGCGCTGCATGTTGGCAGCAAAGGGGATGCCTAAAACCAAAAGGGTGTTAGCCTAGTGGTAAGGCATGTGGACTAGCTAGTAGCGGTCTCATGTTCGAACCCTGGGGGACGCATCCTGGAGGTACGGGGGCTTCGACCCCGGGCTGCATGCTTTAGCAGTCGGGCTTCGGCCCATATTGCCAGGGATTAGTCTGGGCCCAATGTGGTCTGGGATACCCTCTCCAAAAAAAAAAAAAAAGAAAAAAAGGGGGATGCCTAAAACTTTCTGGCCTGAGGCTGTAGTATGGACGTTTTACATCCTCAATCGATGTCCGACTCTCGCGGTTCAAAATAAAACACCTCAAGAAGCTTGGAGTGGGGTCAAACCATCAGTGCATCAATCTGGGGCTGTTTAGCTCACGTTCATGTTTCTGAACCCAAGAGGAGTAAGCTCGATGACAAGAGTTTTCCTTGCATTTTTCTGGGTGTAAGTGCAGAATCAAAGGGGTACAGGCTTTTTGATCCTCAAGAACACAGAATTGTAGTAAGCAAGGATGTGTATTTTGAAGAAGATAAAAGTTGGGATTGGAGCTCCAATTACAAAGAACAAATAGAGACTACTCTTACTTGGGAAGAAGACGATTTTAGCGATCTTGAAAGTGAGGGAGAGCAAAATCCTGATGAAGATACTGAAGATTCATCTGGTGAACAATTCACCGGTGAGGAAGGAGCTGTTGGACAATCCACCGGCGAGGAAGAAGAAGTTGTAGAGACTGATGCAATGCCTACCAACGAAGCAGTTGAAGGGGAAGCTGCAACAATGAGTCAAGATGTGAGAAATTAGAAACCCTTGTTCCCTCCATGCCACCGTCGTGACTTGTGGGTTGTAAGCAGTATCTTGTTTGTTGCTTGATTTGCTTATTGTTCATTGCTGCTCGCTGATTTATTCCGTTGATGGACCTGTTCCTACTCGAACACGTTCAGAGTTCAGAATCTGAAACAGGGGCGGGTGGTTCTTGCTAACCTACTTTTTTCGCCATCCAGTCCAGTGGCCAAAGCTGAAATCCCCGATATACTATTCCAGTGGTCCAGCTTTCAGATTCTGGAATCTAAAGAAGCAAAGCATCATAAATTGGTAAATTCCTGAAAATTTTGTTTTTTTTATAGATTATTCATGTTAGAAAGACTAATTCATGATAAAGTTATGCTTAGATTAGGTTTATTTGATGAACTTGAGTTTTGATTATTGATGTTTCTGTCTTGAGTTTTGACCCGAATTCATTTTTTGATTTTTGATTGTTGTCTCGTTGGTTTTTGATAGTTAGATGATTAGTTAGATAGTTACTTAGTTAGGTGATTAGTTTTTTGACCCAAATTTATTCATAACAGATTGTTGATGCAATGATGTTTTTGACTTGATATTTGACTGTATTTGTTGATGCTTCTGTCTCAGTTTGAATTTGGGAATTTAAACTTTGACATTTTTGTGTTGATTTGTTTGGAAGTTGATCCAGGGATTTGTGGGTGTTGAATTGACACAAAATGATAAGAGATTTTCACCATTTTGGTTGGACCTTAGGAGTGCAGAACATATTGGTTGGTTGTTCGCCTCGGGGTGTTCTCTAAGGATGTGATTATTTTGGGTGATAGTTGGCAAATACTTGTAGTAGGGGTTTTTTGGATTCGTCACTAAACTAATTATGCACCTTCTGTAAGTACGAAATGTAATTGCAAAGGAAAAATGGCTCCCAAAAATTGTGTTTATTCAATAGGAAACGATGCTATTAAATAGCTTACAAAGCAAACAGAAAAGTCCTAAAAATAAGCAACAAAATAGCTACAACTCAGCAAGAGCTTATTCAAAGCATAAATCAAAAACAACTAAAAATCAGGGCTTCTCCTTGAGAACAGGTTCTGCACTTTGACTCCTTCAAACTCTCCCTTAAGCTAAGCATGACTCTATGCCTAGCTTACTACTTTCACAAACCCCCAACATGTTACGCAGCTTAACAAACACATCAGTCTTGAGAGCTTTGGTCATTATATCTGCTGCCTGTTCTGAACTTCCACAAGGCAGTAAAGAAATTGTACCTTCCTGGCTTAACTCTCTGAGAAAATGGTAACGCACCCTGATGTGTTTGCTTCTTCCATGGAGTACCGAGTTTTTCGACAGTTTGATGGTTGATGTATTGTCGCACAAAATCCTTGTGCAATCTCGTTCTTCTCCATGTCCGAGTTGTATCAGCACTTGTCTTAACCAAACAGCTTGACACGCACTGACAGCAGCTGCTACAAATTCAGCCTCTGTTGTTGAGAGAGTAACAATTGGTTGCTTCTTTGACCTCCAACAGATTGCTGCTGAGCTTAACATAAATACATAACCACTTGTACTCCTACTGTCCTCCATATCACCTGCATAATCACTATCAGTAAATCCAAGTAGTCTTGTACTTGCACTGCATTTGTAAAACAGACCGTATTCCACCGTTCCCTTCAGATATCTCAATACCCGTTTTGCAGCTTGCATGTGCATTTCTGTGGGACAAGACATGTATCTACTCAGCAGACTTGTGACATACATTAAGTCTGGCCTTGTAGATGTTAGATAGAATAGGCTCCCCACTAGTTGCTTGAACAATGTACTATCCACTTTAGTTCCATTCACGTCTTTATTAATTCTTGAACCTGGTACAATTGGTGTTGCCACCATCTTACTTTCATGCATCCCAAACTTCTTAAGGATCTCGAGTGCATATCTCCGCTGGCAGATGAAGATACCACACTCTTTCTGAATTACTTCTATGCCAAGAAAATAATTCATACTTCCCATATCGGTCATATCAAACTCCCGCATCATGGACTTCTTAAATGCACATAGAAAATCTGAACAATCACCTGTATAAAGTAAATCATCAACATAAATGCTTACTATGATGATTCGGCCTTCATCGTTCCGCTTGGTGAAGAGGGTTTGCTCATTTGCACATCTTTGAAAACCATTTGTGAGAAAATACGCTTCAATACGGCTAAACCATGCTCTTGGAGCTTGCTTTAGACCATACAAAGCTTTGTGCAGCAGGTACACTTTATCCTCTTCTCCTTTCTTCTCGTATCCCCTTGGTTGTTCAACGTAAACCGTCTCAGTTAGCTCTCCATGGAGGAAAGCAGATTTGACGTCAAGTTGAAGTAGTTTCCAATTCTGTTGTGCAGCCAAAGCAATAATGGTTCTTACCGTATCAAGTCGAGCCACTGGTGCAAAAACTTCCGAGTAGTCTATGCCTTCTTGTTGGGTGTACCCTTTAGCCACGAGTCGTGCTTTGTACTTGACGACTTCTCCATGCTCATCCTTTTTCGTTTTGTAAATCCATTTTACCCCTATTTTCTTTGCACCGGTCGGTAATTTACACAACTCCCAGGTTTGATTGTGTTCGATTGCTCGAATTTCTACGTCCATGGCTTCCCTCCATTTTGGTTCTTTGACCGCTTCTTCGAAAGAACTCGGGTCGTCAAGGATTCCTTCCATCATGTAAGCTTCCTCAAAATCATCACCACTGACATAATCTTCTAACCAAGTTGGCTTTCTTCTCACATCTTGACTCATTGTTGCAGCTTCCCCTTCAACTGCTTCGTTGGTAGGCCTTGCATCAGTCTCTACAACTTCTTCTTCCTCGCCGGTGGATTGTCCAACAGCTCCTTCTTCCTCACCGGTGAATTGTTCACCAGATGAATCTTCAGTATCTTCATCAGGATTTTGCTCTCCCTCACTTTCAAGATCGCTAAAATCGTCTTCTTCCCAAGTAAGAGTAGTCTCTATTTGTTCTTTGTAATTGGAGCTCCAATCCAATTTATGTAGGTTCCATCTAAAGCTCCTAGACAATTCTATAACCAAGAAAAAAGGATTATTATATTTTCATAAAAAAGTAAACTTATTCACGAATAAGTAAATTTAAAAAAAAAAGTGGAAATACCTTAAACCATTTCCATCTTTGATCGGTAGAGTTATTTGGAACAGGTTCCGGTTTCTTAAGCAATCGTGGATGTAACCTTATTATGGCATTGCAAACTCGAGCAACAACTCTACTAATTGTTTCTCCCGAACGATGAAAACGACATATCATAACTCGATTCTTAACATTGTGAGCAATAACATGAAGAAACATGGCCACTTGTTCTTCAACATTAATAAACCTAGTTGTTCTTAACCCTCCGTATGTTTCAAGCATGTCACACAACTTTTTGAAACACATTCGAGTCATCCTAATTTGCGATATAGACAGTGTCACTCTCATAAACATACCTATGCAATATTGAGGACCGATTAACAATCGACGAAGAGTATCCAATTTGTGGTTTATCCCTTTGTCTTTTGATCATGAACATCCAAAGAGACACAACAAAAAATATAACAACAACGACAACTGTGTTAAACCATTCCAACCACTCTTGTCTCCTTTGCCTACGTAAACGTCTTGTTAAACTAACTCGGTCCATTTCCTGTCCAATTACTTGAATTGTTAAATATATATATATATATATATATATATATATATATATATTAAATTGTTAAATAAGCATACATACACACATATAATTTAGGGATACAATTTGATCGAATTCAAATAAACCCACATCACTAAATATGATAAAACACAGAAATCCATCACTGAAATCAGTAATGTGGAGAAGGAAAGTGGGGAAATCTTACCGATTGAACTTGAAATCAAACGAAGAAGATTGATTTTGTGCTGCTTACAGTCGACGATCCGGATGATTGAACTTGAAATCAAACGAAGAAGATTGAAGTCGCCTGAAGAGGAGTGAAGTCGATTGATAAAGCCACAAATATACCCACAAAAATCATTCACCAACTTTTAACTTTAAAAGGCAAGAATCCCAAATTAACCCAAATCCACATTGAACCAACAAGCATCTTCATGAACAATTAAACATCAAACAAACATATTATGCAAACAAGATTTACACCCAAAATGTTCACAAAAGTAAAATGGTTTCTTTGGTTTTCGATTCATTCCTGTATAAGCAAACCAGTTGTATTTTAAAAGGGAAAAAATAATAATATTAAGAGTCATTTACCGAAAATTAGACGCATAATTTTCTTTCGCTGATTAAGAGAACATCAAAACTGAACACAAATGTAACAAAAAAACAAAAACAGAGAAGCATAGTACTAAAGTCAATGTAAAGAGCAATTTACACAAAAAAAACCACAAAAAAGTCTATGCTTTCTTAATCTTTTTCACATAATACTAAAATCCCATCTAAAAATAAAAAAACCCACAAAAAAGTCTATGCTTTCTTAATCTTTTTCACATAATACTAAAATCCCATCTAAAAAGATTAACAAGTTCATATAAATTTAAGGCAAAAGATTCACAAATCATCAAATTCCATTAAAAAATTGCAAATAAATGTGTTTAGGATGTACGATAAATGTGTTTATATATGAAATATATAATCAAATTGAGGCTATGGATGTGGGTGTTGCAGATAAATGTGTTTATATATGAAACGAGTAGGTGGTCTGAGTTTGAATATAAGCACCACCCACATGCTCGAGAAGATGATGGCATGCCCTTTTTGTAGAAGATGTGTGTATTTTTAACGGTGAGAAGCGTGAGAAGTTATCAAATTATGTTTCTCCAACGGATCAAATTTATTGGGCTGTTCATTTTGTGAAAAGCTCCACTTAACCTTTTAAAAGCCATTCGAATTAATCTGAAGGGTACAATTTTTATTTAAATCACTGTATCAACAACCCAATTGAACTTATATATACATAAACCAATTGAAGGTGAAAGAAACATATACCTGTATTAGTTGTGGATGTTAACCATTTGAGGGAAAATTACAAAATGGGGTCTCAATTATGGTAGGATGGATTTAGTCTCATCATTACTACAATAAAAAAAAAAAATTGGGGGTTTGGGATTTCTTCCCCAGCATCCTTCACACACAGCACAGTTTTCTTTTTTCTTTTCTTCCATATCTCTCTCACCTTTTCCAAAAACACCAAATTATTCCTACTGGATAATCTGTCTCTCTTTTATAAATAATGTTGTATCTTGCTTTTTTTTAAGATCCTGGCTTAGTGTCACCATCACTTTGCTTTTATAAATAAAGCTTCACTTTGCTTTGTTTCAAAATAAATGGAAGAAATCGAAGCACAAATCGCAATACACAAAATGGAAGCACAATCGCAATACAAAAATAGAAGCACAATCGCAAGCTTTTTTTTACAGAAAACTTACCTGATCTTTGAGATGAAAGAAATCGAAGTATGGAGAGGAAATCGATCTGGAGGATGAGCGTGATCGTTCGTCGACTGATTGAACTGGAGAAAAGGGTCGCCGGTTTAGAAGGAAGCAAGCACAATCGAAATTAGGGATTCAGAAGGAAGCGTGTTTCTTATCGATCAGATTGGATTTAGACGAAGGAATCCATGGGATTTGGATTTGAAATTCTGGCCCAATCCAAGGGATTTCCAAATCCACCAGACGGTGGATTTTAAATTGGTCAATGGATTTAAAATCCAGTCAACACAATCCAAACACAGGATTGGAATGGATTTGAAATCCAAATCCTTCCAAATCCATTCCATTCCCGCAAACCAAACGGGACATAAATGTACCCTCGTAATGCAACGGGTTTTTAAAATCTAGAACTCGAACCATCGATCATTATTCATATTTTTTGTTATTTATTTATTTTTTTTATGATTTTGAGAAACCTAAATTTAAAACAAAAATATATTTTAGTTTAGTTTAATTATGGGTTTTTATAAAAAATAATAATAAAAGTTTTTGTTACGGGTCAAAAAATGTTTAATTTAAATGATAATTATATTTAAGATATTTTATATTTAAAATTAAAAAGATAACATACTTCAATAAAAAAATAAAAATAAAGTGTTTTATCTCAAATTTTCTTATATTTATCGGTTAGTTATATCAATAGTTAAAAAATTTAGATATTTTATAAAATAAAAATAAGTGCTTATCTGCAGTTAGTTACACGAATTCAAACATTGAACTTTTATAAGTTGTATTTATGTTTAATCAATTTGTACTTTTGAATTTTAAGTAATATCCATTAATAAGTGGTACATAATGCATAAAAATTAGTTTTTAAGAGTTTAACTTAAATTTTTATAATATAGTATAAATATATTAGTTAAAATTCAAAATTACAAGTTAATGAAACATAATTATAACTTATTAAAGTCCCATGTTTTTATTTGTATAACTAACTGCAAATAAACATATTAAATACAGGATAAAAATATGAGATAAACTACATATTTTTTTTTTTAGAATATATTTATTAGATCAATGCATTTTTTATAATATACGTTATGAGATTATAACTAATATAAATATAGATATATTAATAGCAAATCATAAAATAAAAAATAAATATTGATAATAGTAATATTGATCAAATCGTCCAATAAATATAAAAAATAAAATAATAGTAGATAATATTGATCAAATCGTCCATTAAATATAAAAAACAAATATTTATATTAATAAATGAGTATCTATTCCACAAATAGATGATGATGTAAGATATTGTGCTTGGATAAGTTGTACCAATATATTATGAAGTTGTAAATTAAGTAATTGACTTTAATTAGTTGTATTTTGTGCTTAAAATGTTGTAATTAAGAGTTTTTTATGTCTTTTTTATAATATAGTATATATATTATTTTTCGTTCCTAAATAATATTTTAAGGGAGTTCTTTAAATTTGTAGTACAGTAAATTACATTTTTGGTCATTGTGGTTGCCAAAAATACCCCTTAATGTTTTTGAGTTTTTGGTTAATAATTCTATTAGATTTGAAATTAAAACATGGTTTTTTCAAAAACAAAGAAACATATATAAACATTTTAAATACAAAACAATGAAAATGAATGGTTAATTAGTTATTTATTTATCACTACGATAAATTTAAATTTATATTTTGCAAAGAAAATTAATATTTTACGAAGGAAAGGAGAGGAAAGTAAAAAAATTGTATTTCTTTATACTTATAAAACTTTCATTTCAAATATATGAAGAAAGAAAAGAAATAAATTAGCATTTTTTTTAAAAGATTATTAAAATTACAAAACTGTTCAAATTTTCAATTTAAATGATATATTTTTAAAATGCATATTAATAAAAATAACATATTACCTTTCGTTTATCTCCTATCCAAAATATGCAAAATTAATTCCTTTTATTTCTTTTCTTTCTGTTTTAAAACCTAAATAAATAAAACAATTATTTCCCTTTTTCTCCCTGTTTCTTTTATCTCCAAATTTTGAGAACATATTATTTAGAAATTTTTGATGTTTTATATTTTAGAGAATCTGTCAAAAATATTATAATATTTTCAATATTTTTATTTTCACGTATGTAGATTCAAAATTCAAAAAAGTTAATGGGTTCTATTGTTTTTACTCAATATGTAATACATGTTTACTGAATCGTGTTTTGATCCAATGTTATATAACAATTAGAAGCGTACTCGCGCAATGCAGCGAGATACATCATGGTTTTAATGTTTCATTTTATTTTTTTGTCGATTTACAATACGATTTTGGATGGTTTTGAGAAAGTGATAATGTTTTTTTTTTATAAATTTGTTTAATTTAGGCTTAATAATATAATGTTTTTTATATAAAAAATTAAGTATTTTGTTATAATTCAATTATTATCTTATATATTTTAATGACATCTAGAAAAAATAATCAATTACATATTTAATAATATAATTAAAACAAATTTATAGTAATATAATATATTAATTAATAGTGATAAATAGAAATATCTGCATAAAAGGAAGGTCCTGCACATACCAAATTGGTGGGTGTTAGAAGTCTGCAATAGTAATATGTATCTTGTGCTTTGATACTTGTAAATTAAAAGATTTTTAAAATCTTGCATAAAATGATGGTACCTTGTGTCTAATAAGTTATATTTAAGAGTTTTTTTATGTCTGATTTATAATATAGTATAGATAAGTTATTGGACTTTTCAAAACCTGTTAAATAAATATTTTTGATTTTCTAAAATATGTTAGATACATAACTTATAAAACTGGTTAATGTGGTAAAATAATTGAAAAGGTCCAAAAAACCCAACAGACTTTTATATTTTAAACAATTATGTCCCTAGACATTTTTTGAACGAAAAAATACTTACATTTATAAAATGAAATTAATATACCATTTTCATTGCTCTTCCCAAAATATACAAAAAATGTATCCAAAGCATAAATAGATGTATATAAATGTTGGTCATAATTTACCAAACGTTAAATCAAAATATACAAATAGTGGTTTTATTATTGAATGAAGAAGTTGAGGCATTAACATGAGAGGTGATATATGACATTAAAACCGAAGACAAAGAATCATAGTGTAATTCAATCACTTATATAATCTTTCTTCAGCCATATGTACACCTTGTTGCCAAATATTAATAGGATGTGGGCAATTGCCATTGAATAATTCATGTATGAAAATAAGTGGCAGAAGAACTTCTGCAAAGAAAAATCCTTGAATTCTATATTTCACAGGAACTCACATGAAAATAAGTGGAAGAATTCATTCCAATTGCCATTATATAACAAAGCCACCATGATGTACTTCCCCAAACTTGGTCATCGTTTTTTAATTCTACGATCCACGGGAACTTACATGGACTAGTTTTCTATTATCCCATGCTTTATTGATCTTCTTGGAATGACGAGGAATAGTGTTTATTTTTCTAAAGTTCGTATAAGAAACATGTTTACCTGATTTTTATCGCTAGAACGTTATCGTTGCTGGTTTGGAATGGTGTTGATGGGCTGAGGGTGGTGGCAAGACGACGACAGCGGAGATGTGCCGAGGGCGGTGGATGCTGACGATGGCTGGTGTAGGGCGACGGGAATGAGATGCTAGGGTGGGCCGGTGGGGGGAGCGTGAGATGGTTGTGACATGAATGAGGCGACGTTTGGAGAATTTTAGGTTTTTTTTATTTTAATTTGTAAATGTATTTAACATGGTTTAAAAAGTTCACGGATTTATATAACAAGTTTTAAAAAGTCTAAGGATTTATTTATTCTAAAAAATTGTCCAATGACTTGAGGTTGTTTGGCAGTTGCAGAATTGTTTGGTGCATAATGATTAAGTGGTCAATAGGCTCTTATGATATAGTGCAAAATAAAATACAGTTGTTTTCTAATTGTTCAGCATGAAATTAGCGCTCTGAATGGTTAAGGGAGAGTTAGAATACAAAATCATTCAGATGGTTTTGGAATCATTAAGAGGCAGACATTTTATTTGTCAAACAAGATTTACCTCTTAACAATCCAAAGGTTGTCTCTTAATAGAACCATTAAGAGGTAAACAAACAACCCCATAATCATTCTAAATAGTAAAGTCCATTGGGTTTTTTGGATTTTTCCCAAAAATATTTTTTTTAGTTTCATTCTTATTTCAGAAATATAATTTCAAAATGTACAATGTAACACCCCGATGTCGAAAAGGTATCGTTTCAAGTTATTACAAAAATAAGATATATGATTTTGGACTTGAATCCTAGATTTTATAGTCTTGATGGATAAAAGATTCAATTATGAGTCCAACGGTTCTTTCCGGAGCAAAATCGGAGCTATAACGAAGAAGTTACGGCCAAAACAGTGAATAACGAAGAAACTAGACAAACAGTGCACGGGGCGACTTGTGGCGCGACTTGGGCCATCCTGTAACCCGCCCGGAGCCCTGTTAACCCATTCGGGCGACTTGTGGCGCGACCTAACCCGCCCGGTAACCTGTGCGGAGCCCTGTTCGAGCTTAAAACCCGATTTTCAACCCTATAACTTCATTTCTTCATAACTTTTGCTCCACAACTCCGATTTGGGTGATTCAAGTTGCCATGGTTTTGTTTTTGAGAGATATACAAGGATTTATCAAGATATTGGAAGTCTATTGGAAGATTCAAGGGTATTTTGTGGTGGTAAGTTCCTTATCTCTCTCAATGTTAAGCTAAGGTTTGATGGTTTCACCATTTTTCCTTTCATACTTCCTCTTGGGTGTAATTTTGTTGACTTGAGTGGTGAAGGTGACCTTGTAGATGTGTTGGATCTGAGATCTAGGGAGGTTGCTTGGAGATTTCAAGCCTTCATCAAGGGTGGTTCAAGTTTTGGGGGTAAAACCTAAATCTAGCAAGGTGAGTTCAAGTTGATTTGTGAAAACGGTGTACATGCCAAAATGATTATTTTAGAGTGTTTTGCATCTTACATGAAATTGTTAATTGTTGATCAGTTTGGTTATTTTGAAAGTGTTTAACTTTACAAACTTATATAGCACACATTCTTATGATTTTTGGGCATTTTGATAATGAGTCATAAATGGGTGTGTTTGGTAAGCTATTGCATAAATGATATTATTTGGTTAAAAAGGGTATTTTAGTGTTTGTTTGTGTAAAAGGTTTAATTTTGTGTTATGGGACATTTTGAAAGGATAGAGAGTCTAAATTTATGTGGAAAACCTTTTGTCCCGACTTAAACAACGTTGGAGTCCATTCAAGTATTTTGGTGTGAGTGAGTTCATGGTATGGATCGAGTACGTTTATTATTTGAAAAATTATAATCATTGATCAAAAAGAGATTTTGAGTATTTTGGCTTGATGTCGTTTAAAGGAGTCTCGAGGACACTTGTCCAGTTTATATGGCTCAATGTAGGGCATAGTTACGACGTACGTACAAATGCGTCGTGTTGCGTATTGAGGTTGATTTCGGGCTTGAGTGCTTTGGTCATTCATGTTTAGTCCGGTAAGGTTAGACTGTGTTGCATTGGATCCATAGGCACGTAGTCAGTCAGTTTTGGATGGTCGATTGGGTATTGTTGGGTGATGACCTTCAGTATCCATGTTTTATGACCGGAAACTTTACAAGCGATCGCTAGGAGGGTTAAGTCTGTTAGTGCTGTCGGGACGGTAGGCACTAGGACCTCCGCCGCTTGAAGTAATGCCTGGGACAGGTAGTCTTCAAGTGTGTCGGGCCTTTGGGGTGGGATTCTTTGGAAGATCCATCAAGCGTCAACTGACTTGGGGTGACAATTGTAAAGAAGTCGTAGGGACACCTGGTTGTGATGTCGTGAGGTGTCATGCGATTAACGTTGTATGGGTGGTATACTTTTGTGTTTCCACCACTCTCAACGGATACGGGTATCCCCCGTTGTCGGCTATCAGTAATTTAAAATAGAAAGATGTTTTATTTTAGTGTCATTTGTTCTATATGGTCGACAATGAATGAGGACCTTAATATTGGACCTTCCTCCTCGTATATTAAGGTTTGAATGAAATATGTCATCCCCGTGTTTTGGTATTTAGATTCCTTTTGATGTGGTCGCGTGAGTTTTGGGCCTAGTGTCGGTGTTTTCGGACGTACGGTATATATGGTTTTGAAGTTGATTTTTGGGTGTTTTGGAATATAACATTTTATCCACGTTTCTTAAATGGGAGTCGGTTCACATGTATGTTTCGAGTTAATTTAAGTTGCAATCAATTTATAAAGCATGTTTGAAATAAGATGTATATCTTTGAAAGCGCATGACATTGAAAATAGTTGTTTCTATGTTTTAAAGTGCATCAATTGAAAGATCATGTTTTAATAGAAGTCTATCTTTTAAAAGTATTTACTCATGTTAAAACTCTTGAGCTCACTAGGCGTTAAGTCTAACCTTTTTATTTGTCGGCATGTGCATCAGGTTCCAGTTGAGGGTATGGTTCTAGCAGTATTGAAGAGATGTGCCTTAGTGTTCGCAAGTGTAAGGGTTTGGTGAAGTCTTCCGCAATTTGGAGATAGTGACTGTTATTGGGTTTTAGTAGCACCCGTCTTTATTATAGACTGTATGTATAAAATGAATGTGTGTATTGAGGTTGAATCTTAAATTGTGATTGTAGATGAATCATTTATTGATGTAATTAGAAATTTTTAAATTAATTGTTATTTCCAGATTTAAGGGTGTTACATACAAGAGTAAAAATTTTAAGTTATTTTATATGTCTTTTTTAAGAAATCAAGATTCTAAATGGCGTGTGGCGTGGCGGCGAGGCCAAGCCTCAACCTTAGAAGCCATGACGAAACCATGACGTTTTCAAGGCGTGACTTATGACGTCATTTTTCTAATTAATATCTATACTATATTATAAAGATGACATAAAAAAACTCTTAATTACAACTCACTAAGCTTTATGTACTATCATTTAAAGCTATCTACTTGAAATCTCTTAAAAATAACTACTAAAGCCTAATGTACTACATGTAAAGCTTTTAACCCTAATTAATATATTTCATCTTTATCTCCCAAAATCCTTATCTCTAATCCCCAAACCCTAAAATTATGAAATTTGAATTATGATAAACATAATCAAAACAGGATAAACATCTCAATTTAAATATAAAAAATTTAAAATATATAAGATAATTATTTAATTTTAACAAACTACTTAATTTTTTTTATATAAAAAACATTATATTGTTAAGCTTAAATTAAACAAATTTATATATAAAAAATAATTATCACTCAATAAAAACCATCCAAAATCGTACTGTAAATCAATAAAAAACAAAAAATAAAAATAAACATTAAAATCGTGATGTATTAAGCATTATGTACTATTATTTAATGCTAATCTACTTAAAATCTCTTAAAAAACAATTAATGAAGCAATATGTACTACTTTTAAATGTTTTTAACCCTAATTAATAAATTTCATTCTTATCCCCCAAAATTCTTATCTCTAATCCCCAAATCCTAAAATTATGAAATTTGAATTCTGATAAACATAATCAAAACAGGATAAACATCTCAATTTAAATATAAAAAATTTAAAATATATAAAATAATTAATGAATTTTAAAAACTACTTAATTTTTTTTATATAAAAAACATTATATTGTTAAGCCTAAATTAAACAAATTTATATATAAAAAAAACATTATCACTCAATAAAAAACATCCAAAATCGTACTGTAAATCAATAAAAAACAAAAAATAAAAATAAACATTAAAATCGTGATGTATCTCGCTGCATTGCGCGAGTACGTTTCTAGTATATCATTATATATAAAAACATATATTTTGTAGTGTTACTCAATAAGTCAATAGTAATAAACAAGTTAAATTATGGTATATATATATATATATATATAAAAACTTGCAAATAAGACATTAAAAACGTAAAGAAAAATCAATTATTGCATTACGAAATTATGCATTAGGTCATGACGTGTCACGGACTTAACGTGACGTGAGACACAAGTCTTGGTGTCATGACGCATCATGCCGGTTGCACGACGAGTTTTTTGGAACATTGAAATGAGTATACCAGTTTTTAAAGATGGCATTTTTAGTTACTGTATTACATTTGTACATATAGTGGAGTTTACTTTACAGTTTAAAATTTGTCTATTTTAATACCCATGGTTAATATGACATCGATATAAGTCAAACTTGACATGTTTTTAAAAATACTTCTAACAAAATGTTTTTTTTAAACTATATATTTATAAAATAGACATTTTAGATTGAATAAAATGCAATTTCTCATTTGTTAAAAAAATGGTCAAGAAACCTTACACTAAAATTAAATCATAAAAAAAAAAAGCAATAAGACGACCACGTTTTGTCTAATACTGTTTGTAAGCACGTGAAAATGGTTGTTTAGATTTGGGTAAAAGGTTGATTACTGATAAATGCAACCGGTTTTATTCAGGGACGGACCAGGATTTTTTTTTTTATACGGTGACATTATATAATATAGATAAAAAATAATTACAATAAGCACGGTTTTTATCGACGTGTTACCAACGTTCAATATCGTCCGACGTGTTTTTGGCATAATTCCACCGTTTCGAGCCATTTTTATAGTTTTTTGCTTGATTTCGAGATGTTTTTAAGTTTTTTTTATCGATTCGAGGGACTTTTTCGGTTTTTTGGGTTGATTTCAAGAGTTTTTTTTGGGGTTTTGGTTGATTACAAAATACGGTTGCATCTTCTTGAACTTTTGAATATCATACGGTTGCACCTTTCATAATCGTAAAAATTTTAACCCTTCGACGGAAAAATAATATATACGGTGCCACGTGCCACCGTATTCCCTACACTACACTAACTCCGTCCCTGGTTCTATGCGGAACCTACCTCTCGGTCTCCACATGTGATGAGACATTTCGTGAACCGACTCAACGACCAAGGCAAACAGAGAGATTCAATACTCCATTCGGTGGGATTCGAACCTAAATTTGTTATGTATTTGGACAAAGTGACTCCACCCGTTTGCCAACTGAGCTACACGTTCAACTGCTTGTATTATTTATTTAATTATATATTTTTCTTAACAAACAAAATCATATTTTATTTAAAGCAAACCTATTCGTCAAGTTTCCGGGGTTAAAATGCCTTTTGTCCCGATAACATTCAATTATTTTCATGTTAAGAGGATTTTTTATTAACATTTTAGTTATCCTGTCACATACAAATCATCGTTTATAAATAAGCATATTTTATAGTCATTGTAAACCGCTAATTAACTTTGCTTAAATACATTCACTAACCGTCGACCAACGACTTAATGCAACAACGTTAACACATAACTACGAGACCCACACTACACGCATAAGACGCGTTTAATTAATATAGCGCGCTAGTTGATGTGTACAAAAGTCACTAAAACGAAAACCACCATCATCGGCACCTGCAACGATCCCTCGAACTTCTTGGCGTAATTTTGGCGAAACCCGAGTCCCATAAATCCGGATTTTGGAGCGACCGTTGCCATAGGTGAAGCTGCCACGAATAAGTTAACACACGACATATCATCAACATAGAAGTTGCATTAATATACGGGTTTGTTGATTGTTTAAAAAATCTGTATGAATTAATTGTTAATGAAAAATAATTGTTTAATAAATTTACTATTTTACTCATTTATATGAATAAGTATTTATGAAAATTGATTATTTGATAAACCATCGGGATGACACAAAAAATATTAATTGTCAGTAAAGAAAATGACTTAATGCATTAAGCAACGGGGGAGGGTTATCCAATTAAGCCAAATTGGTCAATGGCTTAATCATTAAGCAAACTAAACGAATAAACTCTTCATATCATGAAGCTCTAAACAAACAACCCATAAAACTCGAAGCAGTTTTACTTACAAGCAACCGTAGAATTGGTACTCGACCCCAGAGAAACGAGCGGTGTAGGTGATGCAGACGGCAAAGGCGCGCCTTTGTAATAAAACCACAAATATTAGAAAGTTGGAAAATACACTTATCAACAATACGACAATAATTCACCATAATATATCTGATCCATGCATAGTATCATGAAAAAACGAGAATTTAATATGATAAACCTAACCTGAACAAGAAACAACGTCGAAACGGACACTACAAATAAACGGGAGTTGCATAGCGAGCGTTGTGTTGATGGGGAAACTAGCGCTCAAACCCGTGTTGTTGAGCAATAAACACAAGCATCGGGGCTGCAAGTCGTTGACGTGTCTCAGGTTATCGCAACATAATTGTGTCGGGATTGTGGAGACGGCTTGGACGAATGGCGCGCACGAGGCTAGCGGGAGGATCCGGGGGGCGCATTCGGCGATGGTGGGGTTTAGCGGCGGGTTGGGTTGGGTGCAGATGGTAGGGGATGGTAGGTATGTGATCATTAATAGGAGGAGGAGCACCGCCATCGGGGTCGTGGCAGTGGTGGAGGTTCTGAAATGATTATATATATATATATAGAAAGGTTCAAACGAGAACACTATATATATATATTATATATATCACTGATTGAGCATGAGGTGCAACATGGGTTATGTGTGACTGCAGTGGGTGAACCCCAGTCAGCCCCCAGTGAATTTTGACTATAGAAATGCATAATACATGTTTTTAAATTAAGTTATGCAAAATATATCATAAATGCTTAAAAAATAAAATTTTTAAACAGATCAAAATATACAAACTTTATAATAAAAAAATTAAGAAAATGACAGAAAATAGAAATGGGAATGAATTTTCATCATTCCTAAACTGGAATAAAAATTTATGTTTATAGGGGAATAGACATATTATACTATATAAAATGAAACAGTTCTTTTTTTTCCTCTTTTTTCATTCTCATTTCTTACTGCTTAATACATCTAACCAAACACTTCCTTAAAAATGTCAAGTATATTTGAAATATTAAAAACTAAAAAGATTAAAATCCAGGTCGTGTAGAAACCGGTTACACTAGTTATATATTTTTTTTTCAAGATAGACCGATTAAAAACCGAGACCAGTTATATTTAAGACCAATTGTGGAAAGATAGGGACCAATTAGTACCGCACCTTATTTGCAACCAATTAGGTATTCCCCTACTAAACTAGAAAGTGTATTTTTTGAAGTATATAATATTTATATTTAATAAAATTCACATTAAGACGTTCCTCATTCTTAATGAAAATTGAACCCTTAATCTCTAAGGAGGTTGAGATCTACCAGTAATCATGGAACTGGAAAACAGACATCTTTAATGAAAATTGAACCCTTGATTTCTAAGGAGATTGAGATCTACCAATAATCATGGAACTGAAAACCTACAATGTAAGGTCTATTTGTTAGCAACTTAATAAGCTTAATAAGACTCACGGATTATTCAATCAGCTATACATGATTATTTGGTAGTGACTTAATAATGTAAAATGATTTAATGAAAAAAAAACCTCCCAAACAAAAATCTTCACAATTTATACACACAGATTAATCCACACAGACAATTTTATCCATACAAAACTTAATGGAAAACCAACCAAACAGCCCTTATATAAGTTCATTCAAAATTCATACTAGAACAAATTTATAACTAAGACTATATACACTCATCACATAAGTTGTATATCTCTAATGTGGAATCAACTAGCCTACACACAGTTCATATACCTTGATGACACAAGATTATAATACAAATAATATGCTCGTAATCGCGCATAAAAAGAGCGTTACATGAAAGATGTAACCACCGATGACGTTGTAACCAAACCCGAAAGAAGCCCGACGATGACCGCACTGTTGTAAGTGCTTGGTTCAGTTTGCATTGAGTTGTTACGTGAATCTACATATGACTCGTTTAGGAACGGTCCACCAACAAGCGCTCCAGTCGCAACGTTCGGATTGGGTTCATCCGAGTCTAG
Organism: Arctium minus; assembly: GCA_954870635.1. NCBI lineage: Eukaryota > Viridiplantae > Streptophyta > Magnoliopsida > Asterales > Asteraceae > Arctium > Arctium minus. Next base: position 173,653,760 of record OX941081.1, on the reverse strand, counting down.
CCACCTCCAACCATTAGAGCAGTTTGTGTTTGAATCAGTAGGTATCGAGGCTCCTCGATGGTGCACGTATTGCGAGTACTTGTCGCCATATCCGACAAGATAACTCATCTTCATCGGATTGTCTCCCAACACGTAATTAGCCTAGTGCAAATTGGTATTGTATCAATATCAAAACAAGTAAACCAAACGAACCCGCTAAAAAGTAGGGTCTAGGGGGTGAGATGTAAGCAGACATGATCTCTACCCCAAAAAGCAGAGCGGTTGGTGAACACTAGAACAAGTATTGGGGGTAAATGATGTAAAGCATACCTGTGATATGGCAAACTTCCGCAGATCAGATGCTGAGAACGTGTCTGAATCACAATGGAGTTTTTGCGTCCGAGATGTAAGCATGTAATCGCTGTAAATGACGGCTAAAAAAGCGGAAGCTATAGGATGCTGCAAAGCGTTCCAGTCGCTGATCCATATAAGACCATCTGTGTTGTTGACATGATATGGTGAGATATGAAGGGATTCACATGCAACATGAATAAACCAAACAAACCCAAAATATCCTACACTAGGTGGGGTGGGAAGGGGGATATAGGTAAACCTGACATCTACTCCAAAAAAGTAGAACGGTTGTTTCCGTGATTACATCAAGATGAATAAATAATTAAATATCAACAAAAGAATAGGACTTAAAAACTTTCTATTATCATATTGTTCAACATAAGATTATTCTTTGGTTACTTGAACGGCATGGATTTGAATAGCCTATTTGTGAACGAAGTTTAGACGATTCAAATAATACACACACACACACACATATATATATATATATGTATATATGATATTGTGAGAATATGTTAACCTCATTAGCAACTCTCCAAAAAAGCCCTTGAGGAGAGAAGTGAGGCTCCAACATATATTGAGAAGGGTCCAAGTCTAGCCGATGTGGGACTCTAACAGATACTCTAAGAGGCCGTTTATCAAACGCTTGCAGGGTAAACACTTACCGGCAAGTCATCACCCTCACTTACCTTACCGGGTAGCATTTTCGTCATCAAAATAAATTGTTGATAAGCGTCTCTTACCCGGTAAATGCTAAGAGGGTAAGCGTCTTCTCCCTCACTTACCTGATAAGATTATCGGTCCTTGTCATGCTCACCCGGTATGGTAAATGAAGTGACACCCGCTATTCGTTTGGCAAACGGCCCCTAAGTTTTTCTTATTCTTTCTCGGTAGTGGTTTGATATTGTGCCAAAGAGTATGGACTTAAGTTTAAAAATGCATGAGTTTATTCATACTACCAGAAGTTTAAAGCAGAAAAGCGAAAATAGAGAAGAGACATATTACTTCTTGTTCTGCTTAATGTTGCTGTTGGGGATTTTGGAAGGAGGCCACACATAACAGCCTCGGCAGTCTTTCTATACTTCTTGAGGCTCTCCGAATTCATAGCAACTTTTGAATCAAAGAAGCTTACCCTTGACAAAAGAACCTGCATTGGATCCAAAAAAACTTAAGGGATGAATTTCTTAATCGAAATAATGAAGCAAGAACTACATCATCAGAAATCAGTGCTATCCCCTATCAGTTATGCTTTATACGGTTTATGTTTGCACCTTATTATGATTAGCATTCGGCATTAGCGATGACACTAAATAGTGCAGTAAGATGGCCACAGCTAATCACTACAACAAAATATGACTTATAGGATGCCAAATATGTCTTAATGTTTTAATAGATTGCTTTATAGGACCAAACAACTGTGTGTCCTATGTAAATTTGTTGCAATAGGATGTTAGGACGCATTTGTGCATCCTAACAAGTTTTTTAGGACATTTTTGAAATAAAGTGTCTTATTAGCTTTTACCTATGAACACATCTTTAGTAGACACTTGTTTTTATAAGACCAAACGATTGTGTGTCATGTGTAAAAGTGTTGCAATAAGATCTTATGACGTAGTTGGGTATCCTAACAAGTCTTTTAGGACACTTTTCTTAGCTTTTTCCTATGAATAAGTCTTTCTAAAGGACACTTTTTTTTAAAAGATGTTTTTTCAAATCATAATTCATACCATATAAAAAGACTAACATAACATTTTCTTTCAAAAGTGTTACAAACTTGTTAAAACACCCAAAAGCGTCCTTTGACTCCTTTCAACTTACTGTGACACCTTCAGATAGGACGCACAATTCTTTGGTTCTATAAACTTAAATATCTATAAAACAGTCTATTATGGCAATTAGACATATTTTGTGTCCTATAAAGCCGATTTTGTTGTAGTGAATTAACTGTTGGATCAAATATTCCGATGATAGCCAAATTTACCTGGATCCCAGGAAGCTTGTCATCCCAGCTGAACCAAGTAGGACTTCCCCAGTTGGCATAGGTTTCCCCATTACTTCCGGTTACATAATCAAGGTATGTATGATCTCTTGTTGCATGATAGAGCCAGCTAGCTGCCCACAAAAGCTCATCACCATAACCAGTTGAGTTATAATATGTCTGAACTTGAGGGATGTTCTGACTATAAGATCCTTGATGCTCGTCGGCAAATGTAAACAACTCTTTAGCATGCTTGAGAAGCAAGCTTGAATATGTAGAATCGGTTGATTTAAACACCAGTGATGCAGATGCCATTGCCGCTGCAGTTTCGGCTGCAACCTCCGTACCTGGGGTACTAGCGTTCACCTGTATCAGAGGCCTTTTCTCGCTCATGTCTTCAGGCCTATCCCAACATTTATGGTCAACATCTGGATCACCTACCTGAAGAGAAAATTGAAGACATGAATAAAGTATTTTGCCATAAGCTATCTTATTTTTTGAACTTAATGAAAAAAACCCGTTTGGTTAGCCATAAGCTAGCTTTTTGAAACGTTACTTCAAGTAGCATTTCGATAAGATAGCTTTTTAAAACGTTATTTAGCATTTCAACAAGCTCAAGGGCTTATGCCCCTCATATTTTTCCAATGAATTTTTCAACATGTCCTTTTAGGTCATTTTACATTGTCATCTAGTTTATCAGCCTGTTTGCCGAACATAGCCTTATCAACCACCGAGTATAAAGCCAGACCAATGTTATAACTTATAACCAACTGGTAAGGTGTAAAGCCCGGCTCTTGTTGGTTGGTCCCACCCCCATTTCTTCCAAACTAAAGTGACAAGTAAATAACTGGAAGTTTAAATAAATACATCTAGATCCAAAGTCATCTGCTACTCTTTTTGTTTTCCCGAAGAAATAATAAGTTTTCTTATATATAGATTAGTTACCTGAATGTAGAGCACATTAGGTTCGGGATGAGCATTAACAAGGTAGTCAGTGATCCATTTAAGCGAGTCTTTGGCAGGTTCCAACTGATCGACTGCATTCATCTGATCTCCGTACTCGAGGATAGCCCAAGCAAGGACCGTGGCTGTATAAGCCATTGGGAACCCAAACTTCATATGATCTCCAGCATCGTACATTCCCTTAGAAAGATCCACGTCGGCCTCTTTTCCATCTTGTAGAGCAGAGTCCCCTCTCCATGGTATCTCGTTATCCACCAATTTACCAGCTACAACACAAAAACAGCATTTTGGTCTCTGAATCTAATGAATAACAATACTATCAAATGTCAACTTGCAACTGAAATAATCTCTCTTGAAACACAAATCCAGTCATCTAAAGCTTGAGTGCCAACTCAACTAACAAATAAAGGCAAGGCCTTGGGGCTCCTCTCCATAGATCGGCCAGTTAGTTTCCCGCTAGGGATTTTCTTGGTTGTTATCTTCAAGACCCCATAAAAAAATCCAAATAATCTGACAAAATGACTGATTTAACACATAATTTGTTTGAAGAAAGCAAATTTCTCCAGGTTTTTCCATGATCATTAGCAATGAAGTGGAAATGCAATCTCTTAAAGCAATCAAAAAAATATATTTTTCAAATTTATAGTCTCTCCATTCTCAAAATAGTGTTCTGAATTTTAGGAGTCAAACTGAAAATACATACGAAAATTCTTACAACATTAACATACAAACATTTATGTTTTAGTACAATTTTTCAATGAAGTTCAATTTTGTTATTAGTTCTTTCCAAAATCACAAAATGTACATAAACATAGATCTGGAACCATAGAAAAAACAGCACTAGAACAAGAAAACTATATTTATAGAAACTAAAATAAAGTGCATGCTTACATTTTCACTCACTTCCACTTTGGATCATCCATTAACCAAATTAGTAAACGACTATAAATGGATCAATAGATCACCTCTTAATTTCCATTAGGAATTAGGAATAGATTGAATTGAGTGTATTTAAAGCACTGAATTGAGAGATCTTAAGAGTTTATTTGGAAATGCCAAAAGTGGAATGATTTATGATCCTTCACTTAAAGAGTTAGATCAATACTATGAAGAACTGCATTGGATCAGAAATATATCTATCAGATATAATAGCACCAGAAACTAGTTTTGGCTTACATTTTTGTACATCAAAAAACTGCAAAGCGATCTTAAGAGCATCGCCGTACTTCTTCGTAACCGCACCAGGAGGACCAGGAACCGGAGCATCACCGCCACCGTGATGAAATTTCTTCCTCAAAGTAAGCCCTAATGCTAACGCCACCACACCTAATATAACCAACACGATAAACCACCCAAAACAACCTCCAGATTTCTTTTCCTTCCTCATTTTTCCTCAACTTCCGAGAGTAACTTCCGAAGAATCCCTCAGATCTAAACAAAAATCAAATTAGAATCAATGTAACAACATGAAATTGAGCAATGCAAACTTTAAATTTTTCAAAAAAATTGAAAAGTTCAGGGGAGTTTGAATCGAATCATGGTGGATCGATTTGATGAAAATGAAGAGATTTACAAACCTGGAGTGAATTGGGAGATGATAATGTGTGGATCTAGAGGGATTCAGGAGCAATGTGGTGAGTCAGATTCAGAAGTTGAATGAGGGTTTTAGGTTGTGGTGTGTGTGTGTCGGTGTGTGAAGAGTAGAGTAGAGATGCTAAAATAAGAAAGAAAGTGCACCGACAAATTGTGGGTGACGATCGGGGTTGTTGGCCCGTTGCTTTCACTACCTGTTAAACGCAACATGTTCGATCTTTCAAAAGCCTCGAGGACGCTATAATTTTAGAAAAAAGGTAACCTAGGTTATTGTATTTTAGGCTATGTTTGGCAAAATAACTTATAAGCTAGCTTTTCAAAACGCTATTAAGAGGGTGTTTGGGATTACTTATTTGAGATGTTTTTTTAGCTTATTGCAATTTGACACCGGAGATGAGCACTTTTGAGTGTTTGGATGGAGAAAAATGAAAAGAGCTTATAGCGGTGCCAAACCGTTGAAAAGCTATTTTTGATAAGTCATTTGGTTTTAACTTATCAACTTATTTGAAAAGTGTTTATAACTTTTTTGGTTATTTTATATGTATAAGCAATCCCAAACACCTTTAAATAACAACTTATTAGCTTATTACGTTTTGATACCACAATAAGTTAATCCAAACATTTTTTTAAAAACACCGGGTTGATACCGCATAAGTTGATAAACATTTTTCAAAATAAGCATAAGTTGTTTTAAATAAGCAATCCCAAACACCCCCTAAGTAGTTTTTCAATAAACTAGTTTATGATCATCCAAACATGTAAAAAAAACTATTTTTTTTGCCAAACAATGCCTTACATAGTTATGTTAAAATAGAGAAAAAAATGATTTTAACATTTTTTTTTGTTTCAACAGCTATGATATCTTCCATGCTAAAATAGAAAAATGAGAAGAGAGATTTTAAGAATCTCTAAATTTAAATAAATTTTTTAAAACTTTAGAGCATCTCCAACAACTATGCTAAAAAGTTTTTCCAAAATAGAGTAAAAAAAAATCAAAATCTCTATTAAGTTTTGCATCAAACTCCAACAGCTATTCTATTTTAACAACTCTAATATTAATTATTTTATTATTAAAATATTCAATATATTCAATTATATTATTTAAGAGTGAATTGTGGATTTGGTCTATATGGTTTTGAGTTTTCTTTGACCATGATTCTCATTCTATGTTTATTGTAGATATAGTCCCTGTGATATGCAATATATTATGGCTAGGGTCCCTGAGCACTAACACCGTTAACTTTGAAATGTTAAAGCCACCATGTGCTTTGCACACTATGGGTATAATTGTCAATTTACTTTTCCTTTACAATTTAACTTATACACCTTTAAAACAAAGAATATTAAATTGTGGATTTGGTCCCTATGCATCACTTATCATTTTCAAAACTCATCTATCATTTCTCTTAAATTTTTTCATTCATTCTTCATTGTCAAAATACAAGAAAAACTATTTTGTTAAAGTGCAAAAAAAGTTACTTGCATTTAAAAATAACAACTGTTTGAAACCAACATTACATCCAAAAAAGACAACCCATTAAAATAACAATTGTTTGAAACCAACATTACATCCCAAAAAAGACAATCTATCAAAATGACAATTGTTTGATATCAACATTACATCCAAAAAAAGATAACTCATCAAAATAACAATTGTTTGATATCAACATAACATCCCGAAAAAAAACAACCCATAAAAATAACAACTGTTTGATATCAACATAACATCTCGAAAAAACAACCAATTTAGCTCCCACTTGTCTGTCCCTTACAGTTCTTGAGTTGTGACCTTGTTTTTTGCATTTCACACATCTCACCGTCTTCCCAAGCCTTGATAATTTACTTTATTTCCTAATTGTTTGACTCAACTCTTCTGTTGTCTTTCTTCTTCTTTTCCTTGGTCTTCCTACTTGTGTGTGATGTTTTGGTGGAGTCGATGCAGAGGGACAAACAGACTTTGGTCACATCAATCTATTAGTTATAGGACTTACTTTGAAACTATACATGGCTTTCCATGTATCTAGCCTATATACAGGATGAACCCATTATTCAGGTAGCACATTTCCACCATTTACTAGCATGTTCCATATTGTAGCCACTGCATGCTTACACGACATCCCGGTTAACTCCCAACACCTACAAGAACAAACTTTGTTGTTTATTGAAAAATTCACACATATTGTTGAGTAATACATTACTATGACTGATACTTGTAAAAGTTCACACTATTAGAAAGAGAGAAAAAAAGAAGAGGCTTAACCATGCAAGTACTTGGTTGAAAAATCCACACTATTAAAGAGAAAGAAAACACAAAACCACATGGACCAAATCCACAATTCACTCGTTATTTAAATATTCAATATATGTAAATTTGGGATAGGAAAATTTTTACTTTTTAGGGGTAATAATTACATTAGTTTCGAGGGAAATTATCCATTTAGAGATTTCTTTAAATTTAGATATTTTTACTATATCTCTCATCTTTTATCTATTTTAGCATAGAGGATAGCATAGCTGTTGGAGCAACAGAAATGCTAAAATCTCAATTTTTTTCATTTTAGCATAGTTGTTGCCTGTTGGAGATGCTATTATAAAAGATAGAGAAATAATATAATAAAACTGTATCTGAACCCTTGATCACTTTTAATCTTATCCCCACCCATGAATTACTCTTCTCACGAGAATTAATCCAGTGCATTTCATTAATGTTGATCTTCAAATAATGTCCGTGATCAGTTGTGGATTTAGATCGAGGTAGGACCGCACCCATTTTTTTGACCGATGGGTCTAAATATAGCAAACTCAATCTTTTTTTCCGGGTTTGAGAGCATCTCCAACAACTATGCTAAAATAGAAAAAAAAAGAGATTTTAGTAATTTTTTTTGCTCCAACAGCTATGCTATATCATATGCTAAAAATCTCTAAATTTGGAGAAGTCTTTAAAACTCCATATTGAAGAGAGAGAAATAATATTTAATTATTTTCCACCAATATTAAAATATTGAAGTTGTGTGTTTAGAAGAGAAAAATAATATTTTATTAATATAATTGATGATAGAATTGTTAAAATAGAGTAGTTGTTGGAGTTGGATGTTATTTTTGTTAGAGATTTTAACCTTTTATACTCTATTTTAAAAAAATTATAGCATAGTTGTTGAAGATGCTCTGATGACTTGCCTGTACTTATCTTATAAATGGGTTAGGTTTGCCCATATGCTACAGCGCCTAAAGATTCTCTTACATTAAAAAAATAAAAATTAGCTCAAATGGCCAAAGGGTGGAGAGTGATTGACCTCTTAACCATCCCTCTCCCTGAATTGCAAAAATGTCCCAAGGGACGCAAATGGAGTCTAAAAGAACGCAAATTGCGTCCCTTGGGACATTTTTGCAATTCAGGGAGAGGGATGGCTAAGAGGCCAATCCCTCTCCACCCTTTGACCATTTGTGCCATTATCTCTAAAAAAAAAAGTTATATAAAATTAGAAATTATGTAAAATAAAATTGCAAACTCAAAATAAGACGTAGAAATATAACGACAAGCTCTAGGAACTCGATGAGGAAATGGGATAAGTGGAATGAAAGTTTATGAGAATTGAGCAATTAAGGTAATTTATGTTTTTTTGTTTCTCAAGGAGTCATCATAATTAAGTGGAGATTGAATAGGCGCCTAGAATTTTTAATATTTTTTTTTATAAAAACTAGTTGATTATAAAAATGCCATCTTCAAAAAAAAAAAAAAAAAAAAAAATAATTGTTCATGTATGTCCAATAATTTTAACAACTTAGGGGCCGTTTACCAAACACTTATCTGGGTAAGGGTTTACCAAGTTATATTATCTTAACCGATGAATATGGTAATGACCAATAATCTTACCCTGTAAGAGCGAAAACAATGATCGAGAGTCTTACCTAGTAAGCGATGGTGATGACTCTTATCCGATTAGCGTTTACCGGGTAAATTTTTGCATATGATGCCGTTTTAATAGACTAAAATCTTATCCGGTAAGGTAAGTGATAACGTTGAATTTAAGCGGTAAGCGCTTACCGGGTAAGCATTTAGGTAAACGGCCCCTTAGTCATGACCATCTGTTTCTTCTGGGCCGGTTCTAGAGGGTCGTCTCTGTCTTTGTCCCACCAATCACATCAACGATACATTATTATTTTATTTAATTAAACATTTTTATTCTCTCTCCTTAATAAAACAATAATGTACTTTCATGCGATTGGTGGACACAGACACCTCAGTATTTCATGCCCATCATCTGTATAACTCAAATAGAGAAGCATAATATAAACAAATTGTATCTCTTATACACATATGGGGAAAATCGCTCAACAAGAATGGAAATAATTCAGGAAATTTACAAAAAAATAAATATATAGTATATAGTATAATAATGCTGCTTATAAGAAAATGGATGTTCATTCATCTGTTACAGTAAATGAGGTTAATTACCCTCAACATGGTGCCCTCAAAAACATCTCTCTAGTCATCATCCTTGAATTCTCTGTCAATGCGAATCACAAATTTCTTGAGTTATGATTTATTAAATCCGACCCAATTAAATCGACTTATCCAACTAGAATTGACAGATCATAATTGGATTGGATCCAAAAGTTCAACATCTAAATTGGATCAGTTGTTCTTGGATGGCAATGCAAGATCCAATAAAACCGAACATATCCAATCCAATTACCACCAATTATTATTTAACTAACATCCAATATATATATATATATATACATAATTAGTAATATTTTATGATATCGTTTTTAGTATGTTTTTTAAGAAATTAAGAAAATACATGAATAATTGGTTGAAATGGTGGAGTAATTGGTTGAAATTCGATCAAAATATTGGATGATCCAATCTCATCCCAAAAATAACCAATAGTAATATTCAAAGAATGCAACCGATCCAATCCAATCATCAATTAGAGTGGATTCAACTAAAGCTATTGGATTTCAACCGATGAGCACCGTTACGATGAACAAATGACATAGCATCATTATTGGAGAGACAAACGGGGTTATTTAAAAGAATAACTTTCTGACAAATATATAGACATTCTTATGTTGGGAAGAGACATAATTCTGTTAGGCAGAGTCGTTCTTATATCTGCCAGAAAGTCATACATTTAAAAAAATGTCAAAAAGTTATTCTCCTAAATATCCCGAGTGTCTACTGCTGTCCTTGTCATTAAAAAGGGTAGTTTGTTTGGAAAAAATATTCACTTGCATCATAACCCTAAGTGGCAGCTCAACTCGTAAGACGTTGGATTTGCTCCCTAGAGGTAACCGGTTCAATCCCCCTCAGAGCCACCGGAGGGTTTGCCGGCTTTTAGTTTTAATGTCTCATTGGATTAGTCGAGGTGTGCATAAGTGGGACCAGACACCCACATGTATCAGAAATATTCATGTGCATCATTCAGACAAAAAATATCACAGCTGAGCAGTACCTGCGGTCAAGGTATCGAGGTTGAATTCCACTGCCTTGACATGTGGTGCAAGTCAATGAACCAGCACCATCGCAGTTTATGCATCTTGACACTTCTTTTTCGCCGCCTCCAAGCTCAACCGTTACATTACCACTTCCGGTGCAAAATCTGCACGACTCTGGAACAAGAGAATTTTGACATCCATCCAAATTAGAATAACAGACATGAGAATCAATTATGTGGAGTTAGATACTGCATACCATTAAGAAGTGGACCGTTTTCATAAATATGAGAAACCCCACGAGTTTACTCTTCAAAAGAGCCCTTAAGAAGAGAAGGAAGGTGGGAATATTAACACATCCAAGATGATACAAACTAGGGACACAAGGAAAGCCTTAAACTGCAGAAAGTAATAGCAGAACCAGAAAGACAGAAACTGCCTCAAGAATGGTACATAAAGAGGAACCAGAAAGTAGACAGAAAAAGGAGGAAAATGCAAGCAATCTTGCTTCACATTTATACCATACACAAATAGACTAACAATATTTTCAGCACTAAGAGCAAACCAAACCAAATGAGCTCAATATATTAGGTGGTTCTTTTTTGTCATTTTTTTTTTGGGGGGGGGGGGGGGGGGTATACAAGACTTGACATCTACCCTAAAGAGTAGAGTGGCTGTTTATGAGAAATTGAGAATACCCCCGGCACGTGTTAAGTGTGTCAAAGTGAAAAAGACAGATGAGCTAAGATTTGAAAAGCTAGACATGAGTAAATAATAGCAATACATATAGAAAGAGAGAAAGACAGGTAATCTTTTCTTAGCATTAAGAATCTTCAAATAACATAATGTCAAGTTTATATATTTATGAGGTTTGGTCCAAACCAACTGCTAAGGGTAGAGTGGCACAACAATTTGCTAAATGCTTCCTAATAGTTCGTTTTTTTTTTTTTTTTTTTTTTTTGAGTTTTCAAGTCTCAAATAGTTACCATTATCTCATCTGGACATCTTATCCATAATCATATTTGAATTTTGAACCCGTCCTTTTTTATCCTAAACTGGCAAGGTTCAATTGAAAGAATATCTTGCCAGTTGACAAGGTGTAAAGTAAGATGTGGAGAGAGAGAGAGATTAAGGAATTGTATTTATGTTTTCTGAATACAAAAGTGAGAAACAACATGCTACTTATAAGTAAGGCTGATGCAGCACTTTCTCACTACAAGAAGCATGAGGATAACCACTTTGTATAACCTCCTAAACTATGTGTCTTAACCATTTTGGATATTTATTTTGAGACGGTGTTGTATGCTAAAATTTTTGACACAATTCAGTTGATGCCAAGTAATATCAGTAAGTAAAAGCGGGAAAGAGGGTGACTTACGTGCCCCGGTTCCACTGCAGGGGAAGCATGGCTGCGTGTTATCTCGTTTTGCCTGAAGTACATACATTTTTGTTAAAATAGTAGATGCCAGTGCCAATCTACCCTATAATCCAATCTGCAATTCAGATTTAGGTGTACCACCTCGGATAAGAGGTGAGTCTGTTTACCATAAACTCTGACCGACAAATGATGCTGACTGAGATATTGACTTGGCAAGGAAGGAAAGACTCTCTTAGGGACCATTTACTAAATGCTTACTGGGTAAGCGCTTACCAATATCATTTACCCTATTGATTGAACATGACAAGGACCAAGAAACTTACCCGGTAAGGGTGGGAAATGACTCTTACCCGGTAAGTACTTACTGGGTTTAACATGCTTACCAACAATCTATTTTCATAGCCAAGGATGTTACACGATAAGATAAACAAATGTGAATCTCTTGTCGGTAAGTGCTTAACCAGTAAGAATTTGGTAAACGGCCCCATCTTACCCGGTCAACAATATTTAGCATCACTATCACATTCAATATCAACTACTACCATATTTTAAATATGTACATTATATTAGGTTAGTGTTTGATTTGTGTTTCACTCATTCATGATTCATCCATATAACGAGTAATTAAATTACATAATATACATTTGGGCTAATTAAACAGAAGGAACACAAATCGAGCCTCATTCTCATAGATCAAAAACAAACTAGCAGAATACGGAGGTTAATCCAATTAACAAAACCATCCCCAAAATGAAACGAAAATGAAGAACAAGGATTAATCGACGTACCGCGTTGTCAATCTGCGATTCGTAGAAAATAGGTACACCAACTCCCACCGCAACGCTCACCACCCCCACCGCTACTGCCACCACCTGCCGCAAATAAACAACAATTCAAAGTAATATAATCAAATCAAATCAAATCAAATCAAAACAAAACCAAACCCTAAATAAAACAACAAGTAATTACATACTTGACGACATTGAACACACAACAAGAAGCATGAAACGAATTAGAAAACTTACCGTATTCGGATCGAGCTCGGATTTGATGAGGTGAGGATATGAAGCAGGAGGAGATCGTTGATTTCTTGAGCATTTGAAGGAAAGCGAGTGAAAATGAGAAGATGAAGAAAGGTTGAGTGGAGAACAAGGAGGAGAGAGGAACGGAGAGCGAAGGGATGACATTTTTGGTGAGTTTGTGGACTTCTCTGTAACTCAAGCATCAATGCAGAATCTGTTGTCCGCCATCATCAACATTGGAGGGAGTTTGGATCATGTGGGGTCACGTCACTTTTCAACCAGATACCTTTACTTTGTGTGTGTGTGTGTGTGTTTGTGTTTTTTTTAATCATTTATTCAAATACAATAGTAATTATTCTTAATTATATTATTTTTCTTTAATTTAAATACGATGGTTTAGTTACAAATTTAAGTTTTATTGCCATTTAAAGTGAAAAATGTGTCATGTATTCCAGATATTTATCGAATATTTATCTCTATGTTATAAAACGGTTATTTGTACAAAGTGGTTTCTTGTACAATGTTATATTTATCGCTCTTACACTTACTTATTTAATTTACTTTATATTCTTTATTTTTTTATTTTTCATTTTACATCATTATCATATTAACACAAATAATAATATATGAACAAAAATGCAATGAAAAAATACGTTTCTTTTTTTACAAATTATACCATTATAATCGTCTCGTCAATACCTTCAAAACGAGCCCAATATTGAATATTTTTTAATCTAACCCTACTATTAATTATCATGAATATCTACGAATTAATTTGTTTTCTATCCATACGTTTTATTTTTTTCCACCGTTAGTACATTAAAAATACATAATCGTAAAATATATTAAAAATACGTTTTATTCTTATTATAAATCATATCATTATAATTTTTTTCGTCAATAATTGTAATATAAACTAATTATTGAATATCTTTATAGGTTTAGGGTTTCATAAGTTGTGATTCTTAGGTCATGGTTATTGTTGATGACATGTCTATAAGGAAGTAGTATTAATTGTTCGTTCTTTACTTACATTCCGCTGCATCGCACGGGTATATGACTAGTAATGAATGATGTATCATTATCACTTATTGTAAAAATTGTAAAAAATTCACGTTCACGTTCATTATTTATGATAAAAATTTGGGACAAACTATTTTAAAAGACCATGCTTCTAATTAAGAAATTACTTAAGGTCATATAACTGAAAGACAAGATGAAGGGATGATCAAAACGATTGTGATTGAGGCACTTGAATCTTCAAGTGTTAAAGATCATATGTTCGAATCTAGTTGACATTGTTAACCTTGGTTGTGAGTCACGCCAATCACGTCAAAGAAAAAGTTTCTTCGTGCAAATGGGATTGTAAACGACAATCCTCGAATCAAGTCCACACCACTTTACCTCAAGAGCATCATTATGTGAGAAGCAAATAAGGTACAACACAATCCAATAGGTGACTTTATGTAGGTTTGATACAGACACCACCCTTTGAGACGCCTCCATGTATTGGTCTCACGATCATCATGAAGAAGGTAAATCAATGCATGCATTCCATTAGCAGATGAGCGGTACTGGGATCAAACCCGAGAACTCACTCATACGAATTAAACTCGTACCTCCACCACCAGAACATATCAGCGTGGACGGGTTTTCATACGACAACCAAATTGAAAAGAAAATAACCCGATCATTTCTATTACAAAAAAATTTAAGCCTATCGTTACCATAGAATAGATCGATGAAACTCTGAATAAATTACATACCAATGCTCAAACGGCTAGTCTCTGGTTTTTTAAATAGCTAGTTCGTACGTAATGCTATATTATATGTCAAAAATAAATTATATATATATGGACTATGTAAAATTGAATTAATGCTTGTCTTTTGAGATTAAGAAACAATATACTAAAAACATGAATTGGAAATGTTAGGGGTCGTTTACCCAAACACTTACCCGGGAAATGCTTCCCGGTTATATTCAATGTTATCACTTACCTTATCGGGTAAGATTTTAGTCCATTAAAATGGTATCGTAGGAAAAAATCGACCATTGTTTTCCCTCTTACCGGGTAAGATTATTGGTTATTGTCATATTTATCGGTTAAGGTAATATAACTTGGTAAATACTTACCCAAATAAGCGTTTGGTAAACGGCCCCCTAGTCTTATTATCATTATACTTAGCAAATAATAGTTAGTTATATCTTTAATGTGATTGGATTGTTTTAAGATGCATGGTTCTTCACTAATTGAGTGGAAAGAAGACGAAGATGCATCCCTTGAAACTCATCCCGTCAACTTCAAGCCACCGAAAGACATCCGTAGGTTTTAAATGCAATCTCACCCCCATCAACTTGAATCCCCCTAAAGAAATCATGGGTTTTAAGTATGTTTTACATCATGCCCAAAAGGCTGGAATGAAGCTGATCCATCATCGGGTCCCTTTAAGAAATTTTCGGTTTTCTAATTGTAACTTTGAGTTATTTAGTACCTGAAAAAGTGTTGTACAAGGGTTTTAGATAAAATAATAGTGATTTGCTTCCTGAAAGCCAAGTAGCATGCATGCTCCTCTACGTATTTACTCATGTTATAAAGCATGTTTGACTTGGTCCAAGAAAACTTTTTGAGGGGCCAAAGTCATATCGTGTATTCGACCAACAGATTGGTATAACACTAGATTACATAATTGAACTAGTAAATAAACATAGAATACAATAAAGAAACATAACTTTTGAAATGGTAATATCAAATAACGGAATCAAGATTAAAATCACTTCGTGTACCCGACCAACGGACGGGTATAACACTAGTTATAAAATGGTTGGTTGCCAGCACAGAGTTAGCCGATACTTGTTCCCCGTATACCTTCATTGCAGCTTCAAGGGGAAAAGATGTTTCATGACACATCGGTGTTCTACATTTATACCTTTCGTTCGCCTGGCTTTTAACGAAATTCTTCATTGAAGATGTTTCAAGGGTTTTGGACTATTCACGAATGTTGCACTCTTATCAAAACCTTGGAGCAAAAGAATTCGAATGGCTTCGATCCCATTTTGGAATGTGAAATCCAGCTGCAAAACACACGGGAATATGATCAGTCATTCAGCCAGGGCCGGATTCGGTGATAGCCTGAGGGTGCTCGTGATTCCTCTCTATCGTCCCGCCATAATGGAAAAAAATTAGTTGTCTTGAAGGTACACTAGCTTTAATTCTACGTTTGTTCCCTTAGGTTAACAAAAGGTGGTTATAGCCTACCGGTAGCTTCATTACGTGTGGTATTATAGGTTATAAGTTTCAAATCCTTTTGATTTTTTTTTAATTTTTTGGTAACAGCAGCGAAAAGAAAGAAAGACAAAAAAGAATGCATCATGTTATGAAAAGCCACTTGTATGTCATTTTTAATTAGATTGTATTTTTTGTAGTTTTTGGTACGTAGAAAGGACCGGAGAGGACATGACTAAACACGATAGGACAAGAGAACGAGGGACAAGTTGTCTGTCAAGTGTTTGGCACGACTAGTACTGGACTGGACAAGTAATGCTGTTTATTGAGTTTATATGGTGGTTACAGGTGGTGGTGGTGGAAGAGGAGGTGGTCATTGTGGCAGAGGCGGAGGTGCTCGATGGTGGTAGTTGTGGACGTGATGGTTGTGGAGGAGGTGGTGATAGCTGATGGTGGTGGAACTGGTGATTAGGGAGGTGGTCGGCAGTGGCCACCGCCACTAGTGGTGGCGACAGCGATGGGCCGTGTTGGCCACTAAACCAAATACCATATTACTGTTATATCTAATGAGTTTAGATTGGTAATTTTTTTTAACTTTGAAACCTTGTACCGTTTTGTTCCACCTATTTTAATAGAATTACGGAACAAAAAAACCTTTTTGTCCCATCCAGTCCCACACTGTCCCATGTCGCATCAAACGTGAAACAATGAGTTTTTTTACTGTCCAGTCCCATATACCAAATGCAGCCTTTATGATTAAATTATGTTTTATTTAACATGTTAATTACTTTGTGCCCCACTCGGAAATTTTTCTGGATCCGCCTCTACATTAAGCTACCCACTCATTTGTTTGCTACTAGCAAGTGTTATGGTACATACCTCCTCGCTTTCTTGTTTATTAAATCGTCGAAGAACATAGGTAGCAGCTTCCATCTTGCCTGGAGGCCTCCCAATGCCTACAGACATTGGCCAACTCATTATTACACAATAATCATAGAAATATTTAGTTAGAAACGATTAAAAAGGTGGTCAACCGACCTATACGTAGACGGGGGAAGTCACGGCTTCCCTTGAGGTGGTTGATCACACTCTTCATCCTTCAAGAACAAAGGTATCATCAGCAATCATTACAGGGCATATGCTAAATCAAGAAAAATAACAACTAGGTAACCCTTCTAGATGTTGCTGCAGTTCGAGAATGAACTGTGGATAAAATCATAAAATACACGATGTTGGTTCGTCTAGATTATGAAACATATGAGAATTAGAATTTTGGCACCATGTTATATTGATATAATTACCTTTCTGAATTACTAGTTCCATATAAAGCGATACAAATATTCAAAATATTGGTAAAATCCCCTCCACATACCCTACCTCTGTGTGGGATATACTAGGTTCGTCCAGTTTTGTATTTTGATAAAGGATCACCAACCACAATGTTTAGATACCAATAACGCGTTATTCAGAACCATCAGACAAATTGACTTGAAAAACTTCAAAGACAAAATGACATGATGTATTTCAAGATATTGAATATTATTCGACACATCTATAAAAGCAAGTAATAGTGGGCATGGTTGTTACCCGTTGTGTCCTCCGTGTCCACCTTTTGGCAATAACCGCAACTTTCCAAAGGGCAGATCTAAGTCGTCAAAAATCTGCAAGTGACGTATCATGAGTTCAAAGCATTTAGAAAAGTCGATACAAAGAAAAGCAAAAACAAATTAAACACTTTACCACAAGTACTTGTTTTGGTGGAATCTTATAGAAAGAAACAATTGCTCCAACCTTTTAAAAAGAGATCAAGAAGTCAATAAACTGTATAAAAACGGAAAGCAAAGCAAAGCAAATCGATAATAGCTGTACCATCAGATGAGCTTACTTACAGACTCACCGCTAACATTCATGAAAGTTTGTGGCTTAGCAAGCAACACTGGAGTATTTCCAATAAGCCCTAAAGAGAAAAACAAACCAACTCCATTAAGATAAGAGCAACATGGATCTCCATCCAGGATGCAGGAATGTTAAGGCAATAGAAGGTAAACATAAGTGGGCCGAAGTTAACAAAAAAAGAGATTTTGGAGGGAAATGGATCAATTTTGCCAACAGCTCAATAGGAATTCCATTGTTATGGTTAGAAGTTTGAAATGAATGTGTAAAGTATATCATCATTGGTATTTAAAAAAGGAAATCAGTTAAGATGAGTGTTATTATCAATTTTCAGATAGGAGAAGTAGAAAATGGATTAAGGGATATCAAGGACCAAACTGACTGCATAACTATTATGTTATGATATGGTTGTCATGTATACGTGTTTGCTGATATTCAGACGAGCATGGTGCCATAACTTCAAACAACAAAGGCCAATAAATATCCTGTGCTAATTGTAACATCCACCCTTCTAAATATGTATTATATGTTAAAACATGTTTTATGTGTTATTTATGTAAAAAGAGAATTTGCTAAAATGTTAAAAGTGTTATAGTGAGCTATAAGTAGAGCCCATAGTTTGATTGATATGTAGGAGGTAATATTGGTGCTAACACCTCACAAATGACATAATTAGATGATGAGAGGGTTCAAAATACAAAATGCATTGCTTAAATGGAAATCGGGTAGGTCACTAGAGTGCCTAAATGGGAAATATCTACCCAAAACTTGAACGAATGATCTAAATGGTGATGTAAAAGTTGGAACATCTTTGATTAAGTTAATATGAAGTGCTAGAAGTGTCAGATGTCGAAAAAGTCGCGTAGATTGCATTTTATGCAAGTTTTACAAAATACGTTGCTATTTCGGCAAATTATGTGCACAACACTCAAGCGGGAGGTGTTCGATGGGATTTTAAGCATTGGAACTAAGTTTTGGACCTATTGGGAGTTGTTGGAAGTGTCGGGAAACTTTTACGGGATTCCGAGCTAAAAATCAAAAACGACGAAATTTCAAAGGAAAGCATAACCTCCGCAAATATGTAAAACTGCTTTTATTGGTAGATCTTTTCTGAAATATTTTTGTTGGAAGTTGTTCATTATCTCGTTATGAACGCGTAGGCGAAAACCTCATCGAAAACGGAGTTCCGAGCGAAAAGTTATGTCATTTTTAGTGTTGAGTGGTCAAAATGGGTACCCATGCGGGTCAAACCCGACCCAACTCGGATTCAACTTAGAAAAAACGAATTTTAGGCCCATTTTATGCCATTTTCAGTTCAAGAACATCCACACACAGTTATGGTGCGATTCTCACACACTTAAGCTCAAATACATCCAATCTTTGAAGAATCAAAACTCAAAGTGATGAAATCTTGAAGTATATGTGAAGATTAGTGAAGGTATACTCCTAATACTAAGTTTAATCATTATAAGTAGTGTTAATTAAGGAGATTAGGGTTTGCATGTTTCTGATTAGTGGATAATTTTGTAAGATTAAGGTTTTATGTTGGTTGATTTGCAAGAAGATGGAAAGGAAAGTGAATTTTCACAAAGAACAAGTTAACTCTTTGTTATACAAAGTTGGATTTTGATGAAATTGGTATAAATGGATGAATGAACCATGGTTTCTTGTTGGTTTTACTTTGATAATGATAAGTTTAAGTTAACATCTGAATTGGGTTAGTATTGGAATGGAATTGGATACTTAATTGCACAAAAGTGTGATTTTTTTTAGTTTGAAATCATGTTACAGCACTGTTTTAGAAAAATCATAGAAAAATCATAGAAAAATCAGAAAATTATGAGGTCAGAGGCATTAGAAAGCTAGGATTGTCTTTGTTGTTTTGTATTCAGACATCGAAATCTAATTCCAACTTTAAGGTGGGTAAAAAGTGCCATGTATTCTGTGTTGTAAAGCTGATTATTGACAGCTTTGTGCTGTTGTGTTATAAAATTCATAGAAAATTGTATAAAAACCCTAAAAATCTGTATAAACAGGCTCTGAAAAGGTAGGATAAAGAGGTACGATCCATATTTAGAAGTATTGATGATTTTGAGTTTAAGATGGGCAAAACAGGTCTGCAAGTAGGTGTTGTGTAGTAAAAACAAAGTAGAATGCTTGAATTAAAAAGGGTTAAATTTGTGTTATTATTGTGCATTGCTAATGGGACTCTATATATGAACTTCAGGTGTAATTTAAGCATAATTGAAGGTCTTGGAAGTGTTTTCCAACCATTGAACAGAAGTTGGGATTCGACCTTTCGGTTTGGCTTTCGGTTTGGTTAACCGAATTCAATGAACAACACCATGAGTTTATGTGGACATATGCATTACTTTGTGGTTATACATGCTTATGTGCTTTATTGTTCATCAATAAATCATGCTAGAGCCTGGATATCCTCTTGAATTGTCAAATTGCTTGTATTGATCTTGCGATGCGTTTTGGGCGCCGATTGTCGATATTCCATGGAGTCCGGTGAGACAATCGGAGGGGCTGCCGTACTCACTGCCCAGTGGGAGTCAGGGGGTGAGTATAGGACTTTGGCACAATCCGGGAGATGAAGGACGGATTTGGTGTCAAGTCTTATGTTTGTGTAAAAGTTAATTGGCATTGAACTTACATGATCTCTAAAAATAATGTTGAATTCATTGATGTTTTCTTTGTGATTCCCTCGTTGAAAGTGCGTTTTATGTATATGATTTCATATGGTATAAGTAAGTTGTTTCATTGTTGTTATGTAAACTTGTTTTCGAGCCTTCTTCGTTTCCTAGTATGTACGCTTTTATACTACATTGTAACCACATATTTCCACATGAATTCACTAAGCTTTATAGCTTACCTTTTAGTGGTTATTAACTTTTCAGGGCAAGTCGACAAAGGTAAGAACAAGGTCGGTTGATCGGTAGGGACTGAAGCGTGAAGCTTACTTTTGGTTTAGGTATTTATACATCAAACTTTTGGGATTGTATATAGTTAGAACATTCCGGGTAGATATGTCCCCGATGGTTATGTTATGGTTTGTTTTGTAATTATTAAGCCTTAAATTATGTATTTTGGGTTGTATATTGTTATCCCGTAATCTGAGGTTTTTGAAACTAAATTAATTTAACGGTGGTTCGGTAAGTGTTTGTTACGTAACCGTGGTGTTACACTAATGACTAATGTTCTCCTCACATTGCATCAATGTCATAGATACGTGACCAAATTTTGGAATATATATATATATATACCCTTATCTCAGTTGGGGTTCTACTTAAATATATATATACCCTTATCTATGTTAAAAACACTTGTTTAAAGGTAATTTAATTATTTTCATAATTTTTTTAATTTGTTTTTATAAATTATTTATAAAGAATGGAATTCAATTCCACTTTAAATCCTATGCACCAAAAATTCCAAATCCTCCCAATTCCATATCCTTCCACAAAATTCATATCCCTCATAAACATTCTGTCAAACCAAACGGGCCCTTAGGGAACAAAACCTCAGAGATTTCTGGTTTGGGTTTAATCGTTTATTGTGTATTTTGTGTTCTTCAACTAAGTGAGGTATAAGACTCCAATCCATCACTGTTGATGTCACATGAAGTTTGCAAAAGGTCTATAATGTAACAAATTACTTTGAGCCCATCCATCAAACTGAATGCAGATTTTTTTATAGAATATACATAAATTGAGAACAATGATAAGTCTAATAAAAAAACCTTTCCCAAAGAAAGCTTTGAAGGAAACACTGCCCATGGAGATACCCTCAGCTTCTGCTATTGCATCTACCATCTCAAAACCCACCTGTAAATGTTCAATGTCGTAATGATTCAGAGGGAGAAAAAGCAACCCATAACAGTTTCAATCATATTGTACAACACTTTATACCATTTATAAGTCCTGCAAACCACAGCACTGGTACATTTCATCCACAAAAGATAGCACTGGGGCTCAGACATTTGTAAACAATATTGGATAAGATCAATATGGATATACAATCATACCATAAAAGATGGCATCCAATAATCACTATTCACTAATCAGATTTCAAATATAACATGAATGTACACCTGGTCATATTAGCAACACAGCTTCCTATTAAATTTTGGAAATGGGTGATCTAAGGTTTCGCCCAGACTATGACAGCCCTAAGATAACGCATGTGTAGATGGCAAGATTCAAACCCGGGTAAATTTCCTCTTAAATTGGGGTAATACATTATTATTTATAAAAAAATGTAAACTATCAAAACAAAAAGAATTTAGGACATATGGGAGCATAAAAAGGATTTGAGATGCAATCCATTTATATGTTTATTTCCTACTTCAATTTTTAGCAAAATACCATGTTGGCATGCACAGGGCATGCCGTCGTTACTTCTTTCCCTTCTATTTTGCCATGAACAGACAAAAACACACTCTTCATTTACATCTCAATTACATCATTTCATCAAATGTTGATCAAATTATTAACATGAACAGCAAGAAGAAGTTGCATTGATGATTAAGGTTTAAATACTTGATTAAATTTGGGCAAATATGATGTAACTAAGGTGATTATGGTTTCTAAATCCTTTTGTTCATACAGGTAACTGATAAAAACTCAATGGTTTAATCTATTTTGCTCTTCAATTTCATACAAAACACTCCAATATCTAAATGTAACATGATGTACATTCATAATTTACAAAATTATTTCATATCCTACTTCAAGTTCAATTCCCACCTTATCACAGTTTTCCCCAAATCTGAACTAAATTCGATCTCAGTTCCTTAGTGCAAACAAACTCCATATTACTTCCACAATCAACCAACAGAAAACCACGAAAATAATGCAATGAAACACCAAAACCAAACATAAACACACAATTAAGTAAACAAATAGATCGAGAGTACGAACATTGTGCCTTGTACGGTTATACAATTTCCCAGGGTTTCCGAGACCTACAATCAGCCACGGATATTGTTTCGGCGGCTTGTTATTCTCCGTAATCGTCTCTGGTTCTCCGGCAACCACCGGCGGTGATACAGTAGGCTCGATTCTGGAGGAGGATGCAGAAGTATGAAGGGACGTGGAAGCGGATGAAGATGAAGATGATGATGAATACATCGAAATGGTCCTCCAGAACCTTCTTTTCCAATAAGATTGAATTTTTGTTTCGTAAGATGAAGAAAAAGAGGAAATGAAGAATCGGCGACTGTGATTGAAATGGAAAAAGGTAGATGCCGGCGATGTTAATGGCGACGATGATAGTATTCCGGTCATAATATTCATGGTGGTCGCAAGCTCGCAGCAATGGCGGAGAAGCTTGGTGGAAGGTGCTGCTGCCCCATAGGGCTATTTAGGTCAATTGGTTTTTATACAAAATCATTGTCTATTTCTAGTTTTTAGAAAATTAAACTGATTCTATATTGTTTACTCAACGCTTATCGAGTAAGAGTTTATCATTATTATTTATTTTATTGATCGAGCATGACAACAACCTGGTAAAAGACAAGGGAAAGACTACAAGGTTGTGGCGTGGTGGTAAGAGCATGGGGACTTCATAGCGGTTGTCCGGGTTCGAGCCTCACTCGCAGCATTGTGGCCACGGGATGAATGCCCGCAGGCTTTAGGCCTGTTTTTCAGGAGATTAGTCCGGGTCCAAAGTGGTCTGGGATACTCCTTTACCAAAAAAAAAAAAAAACGAAAGTCTTATCCAGGAATGTGGAAATGACTTACCCGGTAAACGTTTATCGGGTTTAAGATTGTAACATCTCAAGCTAACCGTACCATATATTGTCCGCTTTGTCCACAAACTTGGACTCAATGTTTTTGTAACGCGTCTGGTAAAGGAGGTATCTAGTCCCTTTATAAAACAACTTTCGTTCCCCTCCCCAACCAATGTGGGATTTTACAAAGATGTTTACTAACAATCCATTTTCATTGCCAAGGATATTACACGATAAGGTAAATGAAGTTGAATCTCTTGCCGGTAAGTACTTACCCGGTAAGAATTTGATAAACAACCCCTTAATGTTCTATAAAATTTACAATTCTAATAAATTTTAAAAATTTGACATTAAATGATAATAATTCAATATTATTCGTGAAAATGAATAAAGAAAATAATTTCTTTACTACATGAAATGGTTATCATCCTTCGTCAATAAAAACCCTAGCTTCAAGATTAATTATTCTCAAAGTACCAATTAAGGATCGGTTATGCAACCAGGTAATGGTGTGACTGTGAGATAGAAGGATTGGGGCTGATCAATACTAATATTAAAACCGACTAGTTAATTAAAATACCAAACTCTATATGAAAATGCAAGATGTTTAGGCTATGTTTGGCAAACTAGCTCGTAGCTGATAAGTTAGCTTTTCAAAACGCTACTATGAGTAGCTTTTCAATAAGCTAACTTATAAGTTAGTTTATGGTCATCCAAACATGTAAAAAAAAAAGTTATCCAAACATGTAAAAAAAAAAGTTGGCTTATAAGCCAACTTTTTTTGCCAAACAATGCCTTAATAATACAACTATGTTTGGTTCTTGTGACCATTGTTTTGTTAAATGAACACTTTATTTTTTGATTGGTGGATATGATGGGGATAATGTAAAAATACGCTATTGACAAAATTTTGACCGAACATGAAATAATTGTATGTTATGAACCCTAAACCTTAAACCCTGAGGCGCGTTTGGTTTGCGGAAATGGATTGAAAGTAAGGATTTGGATTTGGAGGGATTTGAAATCCTGACACATTGCAAGGGAATTCCAAATCCATCAAGTTAAAGATTTTAAAAGGGTCAAAGGATTTCAAATCCGGTCAACAAATTCCATTTATGCAAACCAAACACATGATTGAAATGAATTTGAAATCCAAATCCCTCAAAATCCATTCCAATCCCGCAAACCAAAGGCACCCTGAGAGTAAACAATAAAGATGCACAAAAGTTCGTTGTTCAAGTCCGAACCGACTCTAACCTAAAAACGGGACCTAAAAGGACCGGGAAAATAAGATAATGTTTTTCCCAAGGTAGTTGCCCAAGTGATGTCATTCAAGAACTGAACGCAGGTTTGGGCCAGCCTTTCAGGCCTAAAGCAATCCTCTTTTTCGAGCCTTGATCATTTAAGAATAAAGAATCAGTCCAAAAAAGGCTCATCGCGGAGTGGAGGTTCGGTCCGATCAAAGATTGTATTGAACCCGGTCAACCCCCTCCCACCCCCTGCAACATATAGTTTTTAAAACTATGAGTATATCCAACAACTATGCTATTTTAGAAAATTTTGGAGATTCGAGAAAAGTTTGCTCTAATAACTATACTAAACTCTCATCTAAAATAGACAAATAAATAAAAAAGGTGACAAAATAGAGAAATCTCCAAATTTGGAAGAATAGAGAAAAAAATATAACATAACTGTTGAAAATGCTTAAAATAACTCATAAAAAATAAAAATTTTCACTTTAAAAAATACCAGGTCAAGTCGGGACCAGCTAGGGTTGCTAGCCCAAATCGATCTTAGTTTGGACCAAATCGAAACCAGACTCGTGATCGGGTCTGAAGGATAGGATGTACGCAAACGTTGACGAGCAAGTCACAACAAAATAACATGTGAAACAATTTTATAAGCTATAAATTCAAGCATCAATAAAGTTGCACTCGTATTACAAATTCACATTAAAACGATCGTTATATTACAATGGTCTTCGAGCCCGTGGGATCATGCCGCCTCCGATGTCTGGCATCGGACCGTTATTAACGCCTGCAATGCCGCCGTGCTGTTATTCAGAAGCTGCATTCCCTCTTCACCCATCTGCCGAACTTCACACGGTGATAGAATCCTGATACATCGAACACACCCGACAAATTCCCTGCATTTAGGCCATCAAGATTAGGTCCAACATCGTCGGTTTTTTTGCACTACAACAAAATCAGGTTTATAGGACACCAAAAATGTCCAAGTGTCATAATAGATTGCTTTATAGGACTTAAGTTTATAGGACCAGAGACTTATGTGTCTTGTGTAAAAGTGTTACAATAAATGCAACTTACTCCCATGGATCATCGCCAACGAGAAGAACATCGTTCTCGAAATCTACATACACCAACTTCCAACCGGAACCTATTGAATCGTTAAGCAGGCCCTCGAGCCCGAACATCCTCTCGATTTCACGACATAGTTCATCGTAGTTCTTGAAACTCAAAACATCGATGGATCTTCCAACCGATCCTGCCTTTTGAATCTGCAGGCACCCCCAAGAAAGAAAACGTTCACGATAAAGGTTTTTCATATAAATCTTTCGTACTTTGCAGGGAAACAAATACATGGATACTGCAGAGGTGTGTTTATATCTCTACACGAAAGTTCGCTTAGAAACCGTAAATATTTTGAAAACCGTGAAAAAAAGCTATTTGTGATGAATATACCTAAATATTATTATTATTATTATTTTGGAAAGCAGAACGGTGACAAATGCACAAATGCATGATGAATAATATACCTGAATATTCATGAATATCTTATCATGATATTCATTATGAATAGTTGGTTCTCACGGTTCTTAAAATATTTAAAGTTCTTAACTCTTGTTGTGTTAACGCTTGTGCTATAAGAACGAAAAATTATCACCTTTGTATACGTTCTCACACGCGGAGGGGGAGCAACTTGGTGCCACGAGTTATTCTGCACGAGTCCCGTGTCGTTGAACTCTCCGTTGCTAGACGAGGTCCCACCCGAGTTATCGGGCAGTTCTTGCGCAGTATACGCTTGCGAATCAACGAGGCTAGATGACGTGAACTGCGACTGAACATCTTGGCTCGAACCCAAACTGTTGTGAACTATAAAATCCGAAGGATTTTGGAAATCCCCGGTTTTCAAAGCACAAAACTCATCCAATCCTGGGCTCGAGACCGATGGATCGACAACCGTGCTGCCCCCGTTACTACCCTCGAAATTGAGACAACTATAGACGTCGTCACACGGGTCCCACGTTTCCTCCCCAAGGGAAGAATAAGGGAATAAGCCACTAAGAGATGGATCGAGCTGCGGAGAGACAAACTGCTGATCGTGGAGCGGGCTCGAAAGGAGTGGCGATAGCTGGTTAACGACCGGCAGCTCGTTTACGAGGTTTTGAGGGTTAACGACGGGCTTTGAAGAAAGCTTGTCGTTATCTGAAGAAGTAAGCTGCGAGGATTCCGATTTTACCATCTCCGACGAAGCAAAGATCGGCGTCTTCGCCTCTTGTAACGGAGCTCGGTTAGCAGCACATGCTTCTTGGATAACCGGCGAGCCGGATCCCATACCGTTAACGGTTTGAGGCTTCGTTAACATCTTCATAAGCTGTTCTGACCATAGGCTATTTTTAGCTTCGGGGGCCCGAATGAAGGGCCGGGTCACCATATCGTCCCATTCGGTTTGGTCCCCAACGTAACCATGTCCGAAGGGTCGTTTAAGATTCGAATTGAGAGACGAGAAAATGAAGAGACTTTCCGGGGTCTCGACATCCCACGGGCTCACTCGGCTTCGCTTACCACCACACCCCGGATCATCCCATTCCACCTGATATTGAGAATTGCGGTGAGTTCGATGGTAACATCTGTGGTAGCTAGAAATATGCCAAAAATGTGAGAATACGTTGAACCCCGTTAAATTACTCTCTAAAACGACCCTTGACGAGAGAAGTATATATAGAGGATAAATCACTACAATAAAATCGGATTCATAGGAAGCAAAACATGTCTAAATGTCCTAATAAGGACTGCTTTATAAGACTTGTTATAAGACATGTTTTCAAATAATCTCATATAAAGAAAATTAATATGATGTTTTATTTCACAAGTATCCTAAAAAAACTTGTTAAGATGCTTAAAAGCGTCCTATAAACTTATTGTAACACTTTTACACCGGACGCACAAGAGTTTGGTCCTATAGAACAATCTATTAGGACGCTTGGACATTTTTGGCGTCCTATAAACCCGACTTTATCATACTGAAGGGTCCGAGTCAAGCCGATGTGGGACTCTAAATTACGATCTAAATGATACACTATCGAACCTGGAGATTATGCCACTTAGAGCCCGGCCACCTTAACGGATCCACATCGCTTATACCAGTAATTGTGCCCATATACCTACATAAACAAGACAACCGATTCACATCAAAAAAAGAACTCAAGAAATACGGAAAAGGCTTTGAATTTCAAGACAAACGAGAACAGTAACAAAATAAGAGAATAAGAAAACGGTCAAATCACGTGCAAAATCACATGTGATTTTACACTAACGGTGAATGTAAGGGTATGGCCCGCAACCTCAGGTCGTGGCTAAAGTCGCATGAATCACATGTGATTTTGCACGTGATTTCAGTGTAAAATCACATGTCTTATTCTCTTATTTAGTTACCATTAACCTGTGAATACCTGTGTTTTCCCGAATCCTCGGTCTCGAACATCATTCCAAACCTCATACCGACTGAAAGTTGGATCCCGTATACCGACTTCCGATATTTTGCCAATGGGATGACAAATTCCGAAGGACAAGCCCTAAAAATACCATAGTAATTAGCTAAATACACTGCAAATTCCGCTCTCGCATTTGGTACATGGACAGACTCGAAGGGCGAGCGTGAGGTAGGCCGGTAAAAGAATGGTGGAACTTTTTAGGATTTAATTCGACAGGGGTAGCTCCGTAATTTACCAACTGGTTTTCATTCCACCCATTCTAGTGGAACAAAAAAAATGCATTTTTGCCTCATATCTTGTCCCGGTTTAATGTTGCACCAAACGTGGGACAAGTTTTTGTTCTGACCTGTCCCATGTACCAAACACACATGCTTAGTAGGCGGTCCGCATGGCACCTACATGGCATATGTGGACTCGAAGAACTCGGGCTATGACACTTGGCACATCAGAGTTGGCCTTTTGTGTGTAACAATTATATATAGGGAGCTACCTTGGATTGTAGGATATTGAAAACGGGCTTCGGTTAGCAGCGGCATGAGCTGCAGCAGCAAGAACTCCGATGTGCATACTATCAGCAGATAGAATCGACGATGGTGAAGCTGTTTGTTGACGATTTGCACGCCTCACTCCCAACAATAATTGTGATTTTTCGTCCCTGCCACGATATACATGTATAAGATACATCACGATGTTGGAACCAACGTTCTAAAAATCCGCTTATAGCCATTTACAGTGTTCTCGAAACCTTTTTTTATAAGAAAACGGAACGAAAGGGAGAGAACGAAGCGGAAAACAAAAATTCCTCCTAAACATGGGAAGAAAGGGAGGGAAAGAAAATCTGAAAGGAGTCTGATCTTTTATGACAAAAATACCCTTATAAGGAAAAGCGAGAAAAATAAATATGAAGGATATATCTGTAAAAATGACATATTTCTTTTCTTTTCTCTCCGGTTCAAGAGAAATCGTCTAGGTATCAAGCAGCTCTCACAGTCCCAATTAGTTAGGGACTCTTAGGGATTGTTTGTTTACCTCTTAATAGTTCCATTAAGAGGCAACATCTGAATCGCTAAGAGGTGAATCTTGTTTGGCAAAAAAAAAAGTCTAATGGTTCTAAAACCCTTTGAATGATTTTGTATCTTGGGTATCCCTTAACCCTTCAGTGCCCTAATTTCATTCTGAACAATAACCAAACAACCATATTTCATTTTGCACTATATCATAAAATTCTCTTAATCATCTTGTATCAGTACCAAACCAGTTACTTACTACCAAACCATTCAGTAACTGCCAAACAACCTCTTAGGTAATGTTTGGCAAACTAGCTGATACGCTAGTTGTTGGCTGAGAAGCTAGCTGATAAACTAGTCACATTTAGTAAAAAAAAACTAGCTGATAAGTTAGATGACAATGTCAAATTACCTAAAACGGTATGTTGAAAATTTATATAATTCTAACTTATAGGTAAGCATAAAAGGAAAAAACTCAAAAAGTGAAGAAAAAAAAAGCACCAAAAACTTATTGAAAAATGATCGGAAGTAGCTTTTCAAAGAGCTCATTTATAAGATAGTTTATGGCTTTACCAAACGAGACTTTTTCAATAAGCTCAGCTTATAGTCGTCAAAAAAATGCACAATAGTTGGCATTAGCAATGATCACAAGGGACCATTGTCTCTAAACCGTCTACTAACGTAACTCGCCTAATGCACATAGCTAAGAACTTCCGGATTTGCCCTTGCAAGTCGTTTCTATTTAACCGATGGTTTTGTTCTACTTCACTTATTACTTCATGTTGCTTTCGGGCATTTGCTCTATTACCCATTTTGCCCTTGGTGTATATACCATAATTTCGATGCAAATGCTATCAACAAAAACCAAAACTAACTTATAATCACCTGATAAATATAATGGCATCGCCTGCTTTAAGCCGTTTTGCACCAACAAACATACTCCAACCCGTAGTCAAAAGGTGCCGCTTTGGCTGCCCTGCGTAAACCAGAAAAAAAAAAAGACAAACAAATGTTGGTAAAATTATAGATAAGTGTAAGATTTATACAAAGACGGGACCTAAACATATTCTTCTTTGGCAAAATAGATAAAACACCGTCGAAATTTCAGATTTTCGGATTACATGATTAGAACAAAGGCATGCTCACCACGATATATATGACGGAACGTCCAGGTATTGTCATGCAAATCTCGGACAATAAGCTCTTGTGTCGGAGGTTGCATCGAAAAATCCTGAAAGGAATCGACAATTTCTAACTACGATCTTGTCAAAGAACTAATGCATTTGGTACGTGGGGCAGGACAGTAAAAAACTTGTTGTCTCACATTTGACACAACATTAGACTGGGAAAGGACTGAGTGGGACAAAAATGCATTTTTCTCATTCCCACTAAATAGGTGGAACAAAGGAACAAAAATCAGAAAGATAGGATAGGAATGGTAAATTACTAAACTACCCGTGTCAAATTAAAGGGAAATTGGCAGAAATAGCCATTCCTCTCCCCTAAATTGGTCTTTTACAGCCATTCATCTCCCCGTTTTACCAAAAAGTCACTACCTTTGCAAGTGACAACTCCTCAATTTGCGGATGGGTCAAAAGGTTAAAAAAAAAGTTTTTGAACATGGTCCGCAAGTACAAGGGCCAAATCTGTATTTTTTGTCAAATCAGCCGCAAGTTGCGGAGATGTTTAAAATAATTTACAGATTTGGTCATGTACTTGCGGAGCATGTTCAGAAACTTCTTTTTCTTTTTTTTTTACTTTTTGACCCCTCCGCAAATTGAGGAGTTGCCACTTGCGGAGGTAGTGATTTTTTGGTAAAGAGGTAGAGGAATGACTAGGAGACCAATTTAGGTGAGAGGAATGGCTATTTCTGTCATTTTCCCCAGATTAAAACCCTCCACAGTTCTTTCACCCGTCTACCTCACTCTCGCCCCTCCAGTCCCGCCCTAAAGAAACCAAGAAAATGAAAATTCACCAACTGTGGGAAGAGCTTTTCGGCTGCTCTACGAGGCACGGAGAAGCCGCCATGTGTGCTCGTATCGCTCGGGGTCAAAGTCTTGTAGAAGAACTCACTTGGATGCCTGCTCGGCTTCATCCCAAAATCCGGTATCGGAAAAACATCTTTTTCCTGAATCGAAAGTGCATTTCCTCCATCACATTAGTCACGGAAGATCAAGTATTGATCGAAAAAACAAGATTTTAGTTTCGGATAGTTTGCTCAAACTTACGGAGTTCAAAGGTTGAAGGCTCATTTGCGCATAGATCTCATCGGTATCTTTGTCTGCCTATTTAAATACAAAAAGTAACTAAAAATGACGAAAAGTGGACCCCGAAGAAACAAACAAGCGGTTTCGTATGAGTTCAGATGAAATACGTGTAGCGTGGCGTTTAGAACTTGGCACAACAGCTGGGAAGGAAGATTCGGGTAGTTAGGAACTTGCGTTGTTGAAGTTCTATTAGTCGTGGCCGCCACCTGATGAACCGATCTCGAACATTAGTTAGCGGATAGCGAAACATGTATCACGTAAACCATTTTGGACAAATTACATGAAAATGCAACGTATTTTGGTCTGATTCTTTCAGAATTTTCATTTTGGTACCTCATATGTGATATCTCAAACATTTATATCAAAAGTACGTTACACAAAATAGAAATCGGACCAGAGTACGTTGCATTTTCATGCATTCTCATATGTAAACCAGGTACCTAAAAGGTAAGATACCAAAATGAAGATTGTGAAAATATGTTACACAAAATAGGAATCGGAACATAGTACGTTGCATTTTTCATGCAATTTGCATTTTTTATTGTGGGTCCTGGTTCGACGTATAGGTAATAATGCAATAGAGCCGAAAATTCTAAGGGGACGTTTGGTTTGATGGAATGTTTTGAGGGATTTGGATTTCGTGAAATGATTTGAAATCTTTGGTTTGTTTGGTTTGTAGGATTTGGAATGGAATTGAATTCCATTCTTTATAAATAATTCATAAAAACAAATTAGAAATAATTAAATTACCTTTTTATTAATTGATTATTACAAAACAAACGATTTTAACAAATTTTAAAACATTATTACAAACAAATTTTACGAAATCCCGTGAAATACCAACCACCCCCGTGGGATTTCAATTCCGGACTTTCCTTTAAACCAAACGTGGGATTGGAATGGAATCCAATTTCAAATCCCACAAACCAAACGGATCCTAAAAACTTTTCGATTCAAAGATTTTTTAGGGAATCCTACAAGATCCGTTCTTTCTCTTTTGGGACTTCATTTGGGTTCAAATCGTCCACCAATGCTCGGAAATTGTCAAAGAAACAACAAGATCTTGGTTTCTTTTAGGTGATCGGAGAATAAAGAAATGGTTAATCTATTCGAAATAATTCAAGATGAAATAAAACTAATGGCTTATAAAACCAAACCTGCTCACTGTGTCCTTGTGGGAAGTAATAAACAAGGCTTCCAACTTGTGGCAAACTTATCAATGGCCCAGCACATGCATGCCATAGCTCTGAATTTATTGCCTTTTTTACCCCTACAATTTGGAATAAAAACCAAAAACTGTTGTTTACATATATACTACAAGAAAAGCAAAAACATAACTCTCCCTTTCTCTCTCTGCCACCAATATGTAATCAACTAAACCCCAAAACAAACCTAAATCACTAAAAACATTAAATTCATGTGGAACCCTTTGTGGGTTTTCAATATACAATCAGGCTGAACCAATATCCTTCAAATCAAATTAAAATTACATTAGAATTTATTGGTAGCCCACAACTTTAAACTTATAAAGATTACGACTTGGCTAATGGGGATTTTTGCATGAGGTCCATGGCTAAAAAAGGTTTTAGAAATCAATGTTATCAAAGAAAAAAAAAAACAAGATTTTGGGCTTCAAAAAGGATGCTTGTAACGCCGCATAGACCAATAACTTCCGGATCAACTTAAAATTATGGTGGAAGTTATTTATAGATTATAGCATTGTTTTATAAGCTCATGATTCTACTTTTCTATCTACGTGGGACAAGTTGTTACACAAGTAGTTAGGGATACATGCTGGGGTGGACCTATGAAGCCCCCTGTAGGATCCTGTGAACCCGCTCAATCGATTCTCGCAAGTAGAATTTTTTGGGTATGAAAAGCGCATACACAAAGAAAGTGCAATTGACATCAACAAAAAACCTAAAAAGTCCATCAAAAGTCTCAAAATCAATTAAAAAAAACAAAAAAAAGTCGCTCAAAATCAACCTGAGAACTTTAAAAATCCCATGAAACAGTGGAATTCGGCTAAAAAAACGTCGGCTACTTTGTACACGTTTAATCCACCTTAAAAGTGCACCCCCTCTTGGCAAAAATCCTGGGCCAGCCGCCGTATACATGCTATTATTATGAGTAGTAAAAGTGATAGCATTTTGGTGTTTCAAACAGTACAAGACTTGTTTAGAATGAACCCTGATCACAAAACCAACAGAAAGGAGAGTAATGCAAGTGTTCTTCAACACCCAAAATGCTTTTCTAAACATAACACACAAAATAGTTTCCAAAAGTTTAAAAAATAAAACTAACCACAATGCTCCTGCATTTCCATCAACAACTTCATCTCAATGCTCACACTTGATGACTTAACCTTTTCTTCAACAATAATGCTCACATCACATTTCAACAAAAACCCATCACCCCAACCATCATCAACTAATAAAGACCTCAATCATTTCCTCCACAAAGTGCAAAATCAACCAAAACCCCACCTCAAAAACAAATGGGGTTTTTCAGTTTTTCAGTTTTTTCAGTTTTTCACTTAGAAAAACAAGAACCCAACTTGAGATTCTTGATTGTTAAAGAACCCCATTTGTGATAACTACACATTTGTTTGAAGACAAGTGAAAGAAAACAAGGGGTTTTCAAGAATCTAGAGAACAATGGGATTGATAAAGAAGGCATGCTCCAAAAATCCAAAATGAAGGAACAAAAACCTGCAAGATTGTAAGTGGGGCTAGCTTGTGTAATCGAAACAACAATGGCGGAAAGAAGAAAGGGGAAAAAGGGTGTTTTTTGTGCATAAAAGCACGCTTATCAAAGCGGAAGAGTGTGTATGTGTGTTTATTGAGTGGTGTTCTTTAATGAAATATTGGTGTGTTTTTTGAGGGTCCGCCATGAAAAAGAATTAGCTTTTCTGTGAAAGTGGTCATGATACTGATTTCATTCTTTCTCACTCCATGTACAAACAAAATACACCCTCTCTATCTCTCCTGCCTCTTGCTTTGTGTTAAGAATGCTTGGAGATATATGTAGCAACGAATCCATAATTTTTTTCATACGGTGACACCATATAATATAGATAAAAAATAATTATAAAAAACACAGTTTTTATCAACGTGTCTTTCATCTTTTTCAGATGTTCAATATTGTCTGATGTGTTTTTAGCATAATTCCACCATTTCGAGAGATTTTTAAAGCTTTTTTGTTTGATTTCGAATGATTTTTATGTGTTTTTTATAGATTTCAAGGGATTTTTTCGTTTTTTTTTGTTGATTTTAAGAGTTTTTGTCGGGTTTTTGGTAGATTTCAAGAGTTTTTTTTTATTTTTTTGGTTGATTACGAGGTACGGTTGTATCTTCTTGAAGTTTCCAAAATAATACGGTAGCACCTTCCAGAACGATACGGTTGCACCTTTTACGAATCTAAAATGTGTTAACCTTCGCCGGAGAAATAATACGGTGGCACCTGCCACCTTATCCACCCATATAGGTCCGTCCATGGATATACACTTGTTAATCTGCTCTTAAACGCATTCCATGTGTTTTTGGGTGTTCGGATTTGCAACTTCAAATCATGATAGAGATAACGGTTTTTTATGTTTTAAGAGGGTGATTCAGATGGATAAATCTGTTGTCCCAAAATTTCATGTCTCGTTTTTGTACCGTCAATGAAATTAAAACACGTTATATTTTATATTTTATTTAATTCAAGTTCATATTTTCTCTTTGATGACCTGTATTGATGTGACTGGTGGATATGAATGGAACGTGATAATTTAGGGCATGAGATTTTTATTGTTTGGGATTGCTTATTTAAAACAAGTTATGTTTTTTTGTCAAAGTGTTTATCAACTTATATGGTGTTAAACCGAAGTTTTATAAAAAGTGTTTGGATTAACTTATGGTGGTACCAAAATGTAATAAGCTAATAAATTGTTTTTTATGAGGTGTTTGCGATTGCTTATACATATAAAATGACCAAAAAACTGATAAGTTGTTTCAAATAAGTTAATAAGTTAAAGTGGAATGACTTATCAAAAACTCCTTATCACCGATGCCAAATCGGTATAAGCATTTTTTTTCTCATCCAAAAAATTTGCTTATTACCGTTACCATGCCGAAATAAGTTAATAATCACTCTAAATAAGCAATCACAAACACCCCCTAAATAGGTGCTGCTACATACACCATTATGTCAAATAAAATGTAAAAAAACAAAATTAATGATGAACGTGTGTAAGGAACAAACTAAAAGACAATAATGCATTTAGCAATATAAACGAAGGACCTTTAAACAAAATTTTGAATAAGAAAATATACAATATATATGGGGAAAGGGCATGGTTAAACGAAAATTGTAACACCCTGATTTTTATCTTAATTGAGAAAAAATGTTGAACTAGATGAATCGGTAAAAGAAGAACCAAGTATGGAGTATGTATATAGTGTCATGTGGTTGTGACACTTGTCACAATAGCTCTAATGGTACTAGGAGTATGGCCGTCTCGGTTATAGTGACATGTGATTGTGACATCTGTCGCAATAGCACAAATGGTACTGAAAGTGTGGTAGCCCCGACCATAGTGTCATGCAGTTGTGACATATGTCACAATAGCATCGGCGTTACCGAGTGTTCGGTCGTCTCGACGAATGTGCCATTAAATTATGACAATGACACGGTAGCTGGCATAATAACATCAAATGTTCCGAGAGAACGGTCGAGGAATGGTCGGGAGAACAGTCGAGGAACGAACGGAAAAACGATCGAGAAACGGTCGGAAAAGCCGTCGAGAAAGCGGTCGAAAAACTTGCGGTACGGGCCAGACTATAGTGCCCGACAACTGTGCCAGTGACACTATAGCATGTCAAGGTCGCCAAGGGGGTAAAATAGCTCTCAGTACACTTTAGGCGACCTTGCCATGCGATTGTGACATGGCACAGTCGCATGTCATAATCGCGGTCGGGGTTCAGTGCATAAAATCGATTTTCAGCCTCTTTATTCATTTGGTCATATATTTCTCATCTCAACTCCGATTTTGACGATTCAAGTTGTTATGGTTTCATTTTTGAGAGATTTTCAAGAGTATATTGTTAGTTTTGGGAATATATAAGAGTATTTGGTAGTGGATTGGAAACAAAGATCAAGAGTTCATCATCAACACCTCCATCTTCAAGAATTTTGGGGTTTTTTAGGTTTTCACCAAAACCCAAGTGGTAAGTTCACCTTCCCTATTCTTTATGGGTTATAAATGTTCTATTGGTGGCTCTCTAGTGTTTAGATTTCTCAAGTTTTGGTTTGGATGATTTTGGGGAAGTTATGTCAAATTAGGGTTTTTGGTCAAATGGAGATTTTGATATAAGATGTTTGGGAAATGATTCTAAACACTTGGATATGTGTATTTATGCTTGGAAACTTGTGGATCTAGGTTTTTGGAAGTTTTGGCTTGAGGATCCAAGTTTCTTCAAAGGAGCTCAAGTTGGGGGAAAATCTAGATTTAGCCTAAATCTTGCAAGATGAATTGAAGTTGATTTGTGAAAACGTTACACATACCAAAATGTCCATTTTAAATTGTTTATGTGTTTTACATGAAATTATCAGTTGTTGGGTTATTTGGTGGGTATTAATTATTTGAAGTGTTTAACTTTATAAACCCTGTAAAACACCTATATTTGAGATTTTTGGGTAATTTGATAAATGAATCATAAATGAAAATGTTTTGATGATTACTTGCATAAGTGGAGATTATTTAGTAAAGATACAATTTAGTGTTTGTTGAAAATATGCATAGTTTGTGTGTATAGGATGTTTTGAAAATACCAATGTCTAGGTCATTGGGTTTTGGTCATTTCCGATCTTATGAACATTTTGGAAATTGTAAATCTTTTTGGTTAAAGATATATTTCAAGTATTTCGATGAGTAAATTTTAGGTATGGACATTTTAACGATTTATTTTACGAGTGTAAAGCCTTTGGTGTAAATGCACTTTTAGTGTGTGTTTTGGAGGAATGTGAAACATTGTGTTATGAGACATTTTGAAACAGTCAATGGTATAAACTTGTTTAGAAAATGATGTGTCTCAATCTAAGTCGTGTTGAAGTTTATTCATGCATTTTGGAGCATGTGTTTGCATAAACATTAGTCGATTGCGTTTTATTGCTTTTGACAAATTGTCTTTTGGTTAACTGAGCTTGTGGCTCGGTATTTGATTATGTTGGGTTTTGGGGGATTGTACTGTGAGAGAGGCAAGGAGGTCAACCTCTTTCAAATATACAACATGGATTCTAACAATGCAATGTAGTGGGACTCTCATGTCGATCCGTATGGATCATCCTTTCCACGGAGGCAAATCTTTGCCTGTTAGGTAAGAGGATAGCAAGTTACAAATCTTGTCTCAGTAGGACATGTATCTCTATTACTATGAATTTCATAAATGAAGTAGTTAATGGTGGGCAGCGTAGAGCTTTGGTCATGATTTACATTTATTGGAGATTTGCATATTTCGAGTGTGTGTGACATTCATTCGGAACTATGAAATGTTTTAGACCTAATTGCTATGGATCCATGAGCGCTTGAATCATTACGTCCGATGATAGAACGCTAGTTTTCCACATCGAGACATGAACATACATCAGATGTGGTATAAGTCCTACGTGCTAGTACACGATATTGGATGAGGAACTCAACGTAAGGACCCTATGTGGTTGAAGTTGACTTTCCGTGGGTGTACATTTAAAGCTACCGAGCCTAGCATCCCTTGCGTGTATTTTATTATGTGTTTGGCATTACTAACATTGTGTGTGGCTTACTTTGTGTCCTCCACATTATATGGAATCGGGTCTCCCCCGTCACCGAAAGGTGTTGTTTTGGCTTTTGGATTTTAGTATTGATGTTTCCGACGACGTCTTATATGTGTGGATTATTGTCCATGATTTTATGTGTAGAGTATTGTGCCCCACCCGTGTTTTGGGTGTTCCGAGATATGAAGTGTTATTCATGTTGTGTCGTAAATTCGAAGTTCGATTTCTATTCACATTTTGAGTGAATTTTGGGTTGCATCACCTCACCAAATAATGTTTTCACGTTGGGGCATTCATCTTTAAAACATGCGTATTGTTAGAAATGAGTCGTTCTCGTATTTAAGTAAATCGTCTTGAAAGATTTTGATTTAAGTTGCATTGTTTCATTTTGCGATATATTTATTCATGTTGAAAACTCTTGAACTCATTAGGTATTAGCCTAATCTTTTTATTTGTTGGCATGTGCAACAGATTCCGGTTGGGAATAATTATAGTGTCACTGTGAAGAGGTGAGTGCTAGTGTGAGGTCGAGAAGTGAATAGCTTGGTGAAGTTTTCCGCATTTGTTTTGGGAATAGCGACTTGTTTTTGGGTTAAGTAACACCCGACTTCAGTTTAGTCCTTGTATAAGATTAGAGTTTATAATTGTTGAGGTTAATTATAGAATTTTAAATTTGAGGTATATTGAGTTTTGATTTGTAGATAAGTTTTGTCCTTTACGTAATGAAATATAGAAGTTTTTAATTAGTTGTTCTTACCAATTTTGAGAGTTTTACAAAACTGAAGTCATACATATTGTTTTCAAAAGATTTCCATTTTAGCATCTATTTATGTTAAAATTGGATCAAACTATATATTAAAAAAATATAAAAATTAAGAGTCTATTTGTTAGTAACTGATAACTCTCATTTTGAGCGTTATTTACACGTCATTTGTATGAGTTTTTCTTTCATTTTAGTTGTGTTTCATTTTTATTTGTTTGTCTTTCTTCCTTTTATTGTTTTATATTCATTTGGAGTTGTTGAGAATGTTTTTATGGTTAAACGCATCATTTTTGGGTTAAAAACGTGTTAGGACTGAAAGTCCTAGTGCGTTGAAAGTTGTATAACGCATTTATAGGGTATGAATTGTAATTATTTGATAGTTAAGTTGTAATTGGGCCTCAAGCCCATTAGGCCTTAGTCACACATATTTAATGTTTCTAAACCTAGTTTTAGGTTAGAGAAGAAGAAATCATTGTTAAAAAGCTAGTCGTAAGGTTTACATTCACTGATCAGAAATTCTCTCTGTAAACCCAAACCCTTTATTGATTATCAATCATATGACTAGCTGTTATGGATTATTCATTGTTCTTCATTGATTATATCTGTTGATTGCATTGTACCTGAGATCTACAATTGGTATCAGAGCAGGATCGAATTAATTTTCGTTCGATACGATCAAAAAGGTTTGTCTAAAACCCTTTAATAACATATTTGAGTTAATCGATACTTTTTTATTGGTCGTATGGGTTTGTGTTCTTATTTTTAAGTTTGAGTTATGTTTTATTGTGTGGATTGAATTTGTGGTGGTTGTGTGTCCGTATTAAATTTTTCTGAAAGCTTAGATTTGAGTTAAGTCTGCTATATCTGTTTATCTATCGCTTTTCTGGGTTATTTGAGTTAAGTCTGCATAATCGATTTCCTTGATTTTCTAGGTTTAGTTGTTGAGTTCGGTCGTTTTGTTCTGAGAAGTCGGTTGGTCTGTCATGTTGATATACTGATTTCCTGGGTTAAAGTTCTTATCTTTAACTGGGTTGAGTTGTTGCATAATCGATTGCTTTTGATTAATCTGTTTGTTTAATCTGTTTAATCGAAAAGTGATTATCTGTTATTACTTTTGATGTTTATCTTTGACCGGCTCTTCGACCGGACCATTGTCATCGACCAGACCATTGTCATTTACCGAACCCGTATCTTGACCGGGGCCTTTCAATCGACCGGACCCGTGCCTTGACCGGACCCCTGCGACCGGTGCCTTCGCTACCGGTGCCTGTTGACCGGACCGGGTCCTTGTTCGACCAGGTCTTAGACTTCCAACTCCGAGCTCTGTGATTACCGGGACGTTTCCCGGACTGAGTATACTTTAAAATTGATTGGTTGATTAATTGTGATTGAGTGATGAAATCATAGTGGGGTGGTTCTATTTGATACATTTATATATATACATCGCATACATATTTATATATATATTTACACATCTCATACATATTTATATATATATTTACACATCGCATACATATATACATATATATCTCTAGTTTCCATCTCGGTTGCACATTCCCCGACAACTCTCGGTGTCCAACATCGACCGGACCGTAAACTCCCGGTGTCCAGCATCAACCGGACCGTAACACTCTAAAAGACCGGAGTTTTGGAGTTTTTGATCGTTTTCCGAAAATGTAACACTCTAAAAATTCAACTTATAAAAATTTCATAAAATTGGCAACATGACATCAAAAAATCAAAGATCCAAATATCCTGTAAAAATATTCCAAAAGAACAACAACCCAATATTCAATACAACCACAACCTTGAGAAGTCGGGTTAGTTTGTGTAAAAAGGGTTGCCATAAGAAATGGGATACTAATAATACAACGACCTA
Source organism: Arctium minus (assembly GCA_954870635.1). NCBI lineage: Eukaryota > Viridiplantae > Streptophyta > Magnoliopsida > Asterales > Asteraceae > Arctium > Arctium minus. The sequence goes on along the minus strand of OX941081.1, from coordinate 173,612,754 downwards.
CTTAATATAAGATCAATTCCAATCTAGATTAAAATGGGCGTCGCCAAAATCACTATTAACGCTCTTCACAAAAATCCCCCAAAAGACCGGCACTTCAAGATCTCCTACGTGCCCGGTAGCCAAGTCAACATCCTAAATTCCTCCACGGTTAGGATCTGTGAGGAAACAACAACCACAACAAGTGTTAGGACGAAGCCTAGTGAGATCCCATAAATATGCAGATATTAAACATGGTATTTATAAAACGATAACAGTGTTACCGAACTCCTCTGGCTCACGCGGAACAATTCTCCGCCATCAGCTTCCATCGGGGCGATATTTACTCGAAAGTGGGATCGCCCGCGATGGTAATGGATTACACCTCATGCCCCGATCTTAGTTCCCATGCCATAACGACATCACAACCTCATACCGTATTTATTGCCCTTATTCCCTACTCCGTCGAGTTACACCTCAAGGTCTTACGGACATTATTGCCTATCCATATTCTAGACGAGTTACATGATGTGTTTTATATTAACCGCAAGCGTACGGGTTGTGTAGCATACGGGTCGATCACAGGGAACAGTGGTTTAAGTACTAATTCTGCTATAAATCATGAACTAGCTATGGGAACACAATTTGGTGGAGATTTTTCTAAACTAAAGATTAATCTATAAATCAAAATACAAGTATAAAACATAAACACATAAAAGGGACTCGAACTATTTATAACAATAACTATGAAAATTACAGTAAAAGATTAATTAGGACATGTATTAAACTAAGATATAAAGACAAGATGGAGTGGTGACACTCAACAGTTATATCGAGGTAGGGTTTATCTTTCTAAAAACATTTAAGACCCTCTTCTAAGGTGAAGTAAACCTTCATAGTTAAGCGGTTGACTATTTCCATGACTTCCGACTTAACTAGAAGCATTAAGTTTTGATAAAACGATTTTCCCGATTCCTACTTTTATCTATTTCCATGATAATTTTAGAATCGTTGGTTAATCGACCAAAAGCCAAATTCAAACTTCCGTTTATAATTGATTTGTTGAATAGAGGTTATCGAATAGTCAGTCTCCGATCACAACCCAACTTCCGTTGATGATTGAATCATAAAACCAACATCCAATAACCATAAAGTTATACTTTGAGTTAGCCAAATCCTCGTTACAACTGTTGATTATCAGCACACACTCTTATATTGAAAAGAACTAAAAACGACTTTTATCTATTAAGAAACCAAACAAAATATAAAGTTATATCAGTTACTAATACATAATAGAAAAGATAAAAGGAAATCATCGACAATATTCCTACATATATCTATGAAATAGCTAAAACATGAAAGTTAGGTTTAATGTTTATAACCTAATGACAAAAGTATCATTCATACCCATTGAATCATAAAACAAAGATGAATCAATATGAATACCAACAATCATGTGATAACACTGATTTATAAAACAATATTAAGAACATAAATCAAAGATTAAGAAAGGGATACAATACTCAATAATAGAACCCAAAGATTAGAACTTGATGAACTTAGAATCCAAATACAACTTCAATCCTTGCTGATAATATCAAAAAGAAATACTGAACTATGGTTATCTATCTTCAAGCAAAATCTGCAGAAACATCCATGAAAGATGAGAGGGTTCTTGAAGAAGAACAAAGGGTTTTTGAGAAAAGCTAAAAAAGTAATTAGGTAGTAAAAAAAAATCCAAAACTAAAAACCTTTTAAACCCCCTAGAGAGAGAGCCAAAAATATCAGTCCCAGAAAATATATATCTAGAAATATCTGTATTTCTAAAGAGATAAGGCAAAAAAGGGTTGAAGAGGATAAAGCAAAAAGGGTTCTGGAGAGGGCGCACGGGCCGTGCATTTTTCCTTCACAGGAACGCACGGGTCATGCGTTTGCTTCTGTCCGAAAATAGGGCGCACGGGCCGTTCGTGCTCTTAGCTTGAATACCGCACGGGCCGTGCGTCTCATAATCAGCCTTTTCCGCTTTCTTCTTCATTTTCGTTGTATTTCTTGGCATCCATTGTAACCGAACCGAGTGATATCAAATCATCCTGAAATTTGAATAACGTCGTAAGTTTTCAATATGATCCGAACACGGAACGAATGATGGATGCAAATGCGAATTTAAACTAAAATGCACAAATTAACTAAACTAAGATGCAAAACATATTATATTAATAGAGAAAATATGTACAAAATTACTAGCTAACAAAATCCCCCAAGCTAAACTCTTCCTTGTCCTCAAGGAAGTAAGTTGTTCATCAAGACACAAAAAGGGGAGAAAGACCACAAAGGAGACAAACTTTAAAAACAACAAGATAAGCTAACCATATTTCCAAAAGAGATAATTAATATTTAAGTTCATTAATGCACAAACACAACCAATACACCGCATATCAATCACTAAATGTAAGAAAAGACAATTGTTTTGCACAAAGGTTAATACTAACACGACACCTAGCTCAACAAATCACACACACGCGGCCTCAAGGGAGTTCATATACATACCGTAATCACTAAGGGAATGGGACAAGTGATCTTGCTGGATGGATACTCGCAGAATCCACACAATTTCTCTCATGTGTATAAGGTAAGGTGTATATGCTCAAATAGTCTTCCCAACCAAGAATGTATTTAACTCTTGACGTTTTTGAAATGGTTTTCAAAATCTAGAAGTTTTCACAAAACTACACGTACAGAGGACTTTTAGGCTCAAAGGGATTTTTGGGTTAAAGGAAAGTCTTGGGTTAGCGCCTTTACGCTTTTAGCTTTATCCTTTTATATTTTTTTTTCTTTGGATCTTGGCTTATCTTGGTAATAAACATAGCCTTGAAAGGCTAATCTGATTCAAGATTCTTTCGGTTCCCTTTGTGAACCTCTTCTACTGCATTTCCCCCAAGATATCTTCTTTTGTATTTTTTTTTTAGGAGAAAGGGATGATAGGGGATGCTCTTGGCGAGTTCAAAGAAAAATGACGGCCTCAATGTAGTTTCACAGTTATTCTAAACGAAAATCAAGTCAAAAACCTAGAGCTACGTTTTGGTGGAAGGTGCCTCACAAGAAAGAAATTCAATCCAAAACGACCCAAATTCTCACTGGGTGGGGTCCATCCAAGCAGTCACATATGTAATGTAGGAGGATTACGGTATGCATACTAATCCTAAAGGTTACGTGCGGTGATCTAGTGAAAAGTGCGTGCAAGTGTCTTCCTAATAGTGAAACAATGCTTTCTATACATTTTAGATCTTAACTAGCAATGAATGGGATGACGTACAAGCAATGAACCTAAATATTAATTATACCAATTGTGAACAGGTTATCTACATATTTGAAGCTAAAAAGGTTTATCCACAGAAAATAATTTTGAATTTTTATTTTTAGAAACTAAGAAACAAGAAACAAAAATGCATGAAGATAGAATGACACCCCCCAAGCTAGAATTAAGCATTGTCCTCAATGCTTAGAGAAATGTCGAGGCTTTCAAGGCCATGGGTCATTTCGGCGGTCCGGAAAATGGTCTTGGCTAACATTCCAATCGTACATGTGATCTATCATCCGCCGCATATGCCGGTTGTGTTCTTCGAGGGCATCTAGTCGACTCAGAACTTGGTTATTAGAAGGCTCAGGCTGGCCGACTGGTGAGGCAGGAGGTTGCATTGGTCCTTGTTGGATGGGAAAGGAACAATCAGTGTTGCGAGACACTTCTGTTAGGTTTGCGTCGGGTAGTGTACAAAGTGCCACGCGGTGCCTACCATGCAACCAAGTGAAATTTCCCCCCCTCTCGATTCGAAGCATGTTACTCCGCTCCATAGACTCTAGATCTAACCGGACCAACCCCTTGACCTCAGGAGTATCGTCGGGAATATGGATTGACATACAAGACTTTGTAATCAACCAATTGATTACGCCGCCACAACATATGTCTCCCAACTTGTTTTCACTAATTCTGACCAATCTCCTAACAAGCCATGCGACTCCATTGATAGGAATAACTGGTGGTCGGTCAGGGTTGGTTGGATGCTTTGTCATAGCCCATAGAAAATAAAGTTCCTCTAGTGTCACAGTGCCCGTTTCTAGGCGGGAAAAAATAATACAAGCTATAATCTTGTGGGCTATGCGTAGACATGGGTGGTGAATAGAAGATGACTTGGCAGTACGTGCCTCCCATGTTGGTTCGCCGGTTATGTGCATCCAGAATCCTAGGGCATTGAATTCCGGATGATGGGCATCATCGGGTCCTAGCGTACCATCACCATCAAACTCGAACGCGTCATTGATTTCGTCAAGGTTTAGTTGGCGTTCTTGATTGAAAATTCGGAAGGTGATGGTGTCTTGTGTCGGATTCCTAAGAGTGCTTAGGAACTCAAGGGTGATCCTAGGGTATGTACTTGCGCGCTGTACAAGGATTTTTGGCATTCCAATATTTTTCAGAAGTTGGAATATGCCCCTGGCGACTCCTAAAGTGACTAAGTCATTACCCTTAGGGAATCTCGTTGTTGAGATAGCCCTTTTTGCCAAGTCTTTAAATCTAGCCTTGTCACTAGAGTTGGTCAAAACGATGCCCATGCTAGAGGGTGTCGGTGGATTTGCAATCCTACTTGAAGCCTGCGGCTCAGAAGAGGCACCTCGGGACCTCTTAGACCTACTTGATGATGCCATTGATTACGGACACACTTATGATGGACAAAATTGAAACAAAAACCAATCCTATGTCTGTCCCAACACAATTGACAGCCCAATCTAGATAATTATTCTACACTAAAGCAAACTAAAATTAAGAATAGACCGGAAGAAAATGAAATGAAACTAAAACTTACGAAGAACTCACAATTAAGTACAAGCCTAAAAATTACCAACTTACGCAAAAAGTAAAGAAAGGAACGAGGTTACCGTGACGAAGAATGGTGAGTTTCAGACTTCTAAACATGTGAGCCTCAATCTTTTTCCACAATGGCAACCTGAAAATTAAAGATTGCACAAAAGAAACAAACAAAAATCCCCAAAAATATACTTTTACCCCCCCCCCCCTTTTTTTAGGTTTTGGTTCCAATTGGGTGAAATTGGAACAAAATTGATGAAAAGGGTAGAAATTGGGGAAGGTTAGTGGAAAGGAGTGTAGAGTAGAAGAAGAAATCAAGAAAAGTTGGGTTTAGATGGTGAATTTAGGAGGTTTAGGGTTTCTAACAAAAAAAACTGAGGTTTTAAGAAAATGGAGGTTTTGAGGTTGAAATGGTGGAGAAGATGATGAAGGTGAAGAAATTTGGTGAGGAAATTGGGTTTGTATGTAGGATTTGCATGTGATTTGGGGAGAAAAAGAAGTTGGTGTCTAGGGTTCTTGAGGGGATTTCGAGAAGAAGAAGAAGAGTAGGGGAGAAATGAGGAGAAAAAGGGGATAAAAAAAACCGACCTTACTGCACCCCCTGACCCGACGCACGGGTCGTGCGTTTTGAACAGTGACATTTTTTTTATAAATAGGCTAAGAAAAGAAAAGAGGAAGAAAAATTAACTTAATAAAATTTCAAGAGCGCTCGTTTTAAGTCATGAGCTTGACGGAAGAATTGAATAAGGGGAAAAAGAGATGCGGTGTCGAGGATTTCGGACGAGCGCGCTACTCGTCACTTAGTCGCAGTGGGTTGCGCAAGCGCATGGGATACGGGTCCAGTGATTGGTTCACCCGCAATGTAATGCTTTAATAGCTGTCCGTTGACTTTAAAAGTGTGGGACTCACATGAAACCTCGACTGCGCCGTATGAAAAGACACGTACTACAGTGAATGGGCCAGACCAACGCGAACGGAGTTTTCCGGGAAAGAGTTTGAGTATGGAATTAAATAAAAGTACCAGATCCCCTTCATTAAACTCCCTACATATAAGTCGTCGGTCGTGCCATTTTTCGTTTTTTCTTTGTAGATACGCAAACTTTCATACTCGTTTAGACGAATTTCATCTAACTTGGATAGTTGAAGAAGTCGTCGGTCCTTAGCATCCTTAAATTTGAAATTTAGGCACTTGACGGCCCATAATGCTTTATGCTCGAGCTCCACCGGGAGGTGACATGCTTTCCCATAGACTAGTCGGTAAGGCGACATTCCAATAGGGGTTTTAAAAGCTGTCCGGTAAGCCCAAAGAGCATCATCGAGTTTTATAGACCAATCCTTTCTTGAAGTTGCTACAGTCTTTTCAATGATTGTTTTCAATTCTCGATTTGAGATCTCGACTTGCCCACTCGTTTGGGGGTGGTAAGCGAGTCCAACTCGATGATGAACTCCATATTTTTAAGGAGGGCCTCAAATTTATTTTCAATGAAGTGTCGTCCCCCATCGCTTATAACAACTCTCGGTACACCAAACCGAGGGAAGATTATTCGTTTAAAGAACTTGGAGACTACACGAGCATCATTGGTGGGGGAAGCAAAAGCTTCAACCCATTTGGACACGTAATCCACTGCTAGAAGGATGTATTTATTTGAATAGCTAGACGGAAACGGTCCCATGAAATCAATGCCCCAAACATCGAAAATTTCTACCTCAAGAATAGAATTTAAGGGCATTTCATTTCGACGCGAGATGTTGCCTGTTCTTTGGCAACGATCACAACTCTTGACATAGATATCCACATATTTGAACAAGGAAGGCCACCAGAATCCACTTTGAAGGATTTTCGCTGATGTTTTACTCGTACCAGCATGGCCACCGCATGGCAATGTATGACAATGAGATATCACAGATTCAACTTCTTCTTCTGGGATACATCGTCGGATGATGCTGTCAGAACATGACTTGTACAAGTAAGGGTCATCCCAAAAGAATAGCTTGACATCGTGGAAGAATTTCTTATGTTGATAAGAAGAAAGATCATGCGGTTTGACACCACAAGCTAAGAAATTCACGATATCTGCGAACCAAGGCGTGACACTATGGGCTAGAGCGAACAACTGATCATCGGGAAAGGAATCGTCAACAGGAAGAGAACGAAAATCATTATCAACGTAAAGACGTGAAAGGTGATCAGCTACAGAGTTATCTACGCCCTTTTTATCCTTGATTTCAAGATCAAATTCTTGGAGCAACAGAATCCACCGACGCGGTTTTGCATCTTTCTTACTCAAAAGATATTTGAGAGCTGCGTGATCGGTGTGGACAATTACTTTTGAGCCTACAAGATACGATCTAAACTTTTCAATGGAGAATACTACCGCCAATAGCTCCTTTTCGGTCGTAGTGTAGTTACTTTGAGCGGGATCTAAGGTCTTACTGGCGTAGTATATGGCATGCAACTTGTTACCTCGCTTTTGTCCAAGGACGGCTCCTACGGCAAAATCACTAGCGTCGCACATAAGTTCAAAAGGGAGAGCCCAATCTGGCGGTTGAATTATTGGTGCCGAGATGAGCGCTCTTTTCAAAGCGTCAAATGCTTCGAGACATGAACTAGATAAGATGAAAGAAGTGTCCTTTGCTAGTAATTCGATCAAAGGCCTTGCGATTTTGGAAAAGTCTTTGATGAAGCGTTGTAGAAACCGACGTGACCTAGGAAACTACGCACTCCTTTGACGTTTACCGGAGGTGGTATTTGTTTAATCACTTCTACCTTAGCCTTATCTACTTCTATTCCTCGATTTGAAATAACATGGCCTAAGACAATACCTTCATTGACCATAAAATGGCATTTTTCCCAATTTAGAACCAAATGGACTTCTTGACACCTATGGAGGACTTTTGTCAAATTTGAAAGGCAACTATCAAAGTTAGTGTCGTGGACTGAGAAATCGTCCATGAAAACCTCCATCGTGTGCTCGATAAATTCAGAAAATATTGCCATCATACATAATCCAAAAGGCATTCGTCGGTACGCGAAAGTACCAAACGGACATGTAAACGTAGTTTTTTCCTGATCATCTGGATGAACTGGGATTTGGAAAAACCCCGAGTATCCATCTAGATAACAAAAATATGCATGATGTGCCAACCTTTCTAGCATTTGGTCAATAAAAGGGAGAGGAAAGTGATCCTTCCGGGTGGCTAGATTCAGTTTTCTGTAATCTATGCACATACGCCACCCGGTAACCATTTTAGTCAGGATTAGTTCATTCTTGTTATTTTTAACAACGGTTATGCCACCCTTTTTGGGTACGACTTAAACGAGGCTAACCCACCTACTATCTGAAATGGGATAGATTATACCCGCTTTAAGCAACTTCAAGACTTCTGTCTTGACAACCTCCTTCATATTTGGATTTAAACGCCTTTGATACTCAATGGAGGTGGCATTCTCATTATCTAACAAGATGCGATGAGTACAAAAAAAGGGACTAATCCCTCGTAGGTCATCTATGGAATACCCTAAGACACTCTTAAACTTCTTCAAAACATGTAACAATTTGTCAAGTTCAATGTGAGATAGGGATGCATTTACTATAACCGGATATGAGCTATTGTTACCTAGAAATGCATATGTTAAACTAGAAGGGAGAGGTTTTAGATCTACCTTTTTCGGTGTAACATCTGCCCCTTCTGTTGCGGTTGCCTCCATCACATCAAGGCTTGTTTGGATCCCCTTGTAGCACGGGGTGCCATCAAATAGATTGCCAAACGCCATAGCATCTTCGCTTGTTTCGTCCAATAAGCCACAAAGGTAATTCTGCACTGGATCCAAAGTTGACTTCATGGCCTCATCATTATCAGTCAGATCTACAACAAGATTTGCATAATTACAATCGTCAAACAGCCTTGGCAAGCCGAGAGACTTTTGCAGCTCAAAGCTCACTTTTTCCATTCCAACATTCAGTGATAACTTGCCGTTCTTCACATCAATCATTGCACCTGCGGTGGCTAGGAATGGATGACCAAGTATGATGGGAACTTTCACGTCTTCAGCCATGTCCATTACCACAAGCGTACGGGTTGTGTAGCATACGGGTCGATCACAGGGAACAGTGGTTTAAGTACTAATTCTGCTATAAATCATGAACTAGCTATGGGAACACAATTTGGTGGAGATTTTTCTAAACTAAAGATTAATCTATAAATCAAAATACAAGTATAAAACATAAACACATAAAAGGGACTCGAACTATTTATAACAATAATTATGAAAATTACAGTAAAAGATTAATTAGGACATGTATTAAACTAAGATATAAAGACAAGATGGGAGTGGTGACACTCAACAATTATATCGGGGTAGGGGTTTATCTTTCTAAAAACATTTAAGACCCTCTTCCAAGGTGAAGTAAACCTTCCTAGTTAAGCGGTTGACTATTTCCATGACTTCCGACTTAACTATAAGCATTAAGTTTTGATAAAACAATTTCCCCGGTTCCTACTTTTATCTATTTCCATTACAATTTTAGAATCGTTGGTTAATCGACCAAAAGCCAAATTCAAACTTCCGTTTATAATTTGATTTGTTGAATAGAGGTAGACATGGAAATTGGCCCCGACCCGTCGGGGAACCCGGTCCACCCGCCCCGATCGGGGATAGGGATTCCCCGCTAACCCGGGGATGGGGATGGGGACGGGGATCCCCGTTTGTCTCAAACCGGGGATGGGGACGGGGACGGGTATCGCACTCCCCCCCCCCCCCCCGCCCCGTCCCCGTTTTATATTTTAATTAATATTTGATATATTATTTATTTAAACTAAATCGGTAATTCATAATTTCCTATTTCCTAACTAGGTTTATAATATAAAATTGTTATTTTTTGGATGTTAGTATGTATTTTGGATATCAATCAAAATACAATTACTCGATATGGTTTTGAATCTTACTTGATATCTTTTGGTACGCTTGAAGTTAAGTTCTTTTTTCTGAATTCGGTTGAATTTCTTTTGGTTTTATGTTATTAATTATTATATGATGTTGTGATTTTTATACTAAATTAAATTTCTTTCGATTTTAGGTTTATTGGAAATACGTGATATTTAAACATGTGTGGTGTCTAATATATTTGATTTAAATAGCTTACATAAATGGAAAAATAAAATCCCCGTTTCCCCGTTCCCCGTTGGGGATGAGGATAGGGATGTGATCATATTCCCCGACGGGGATGGGGATGGGAATGGGGATGAAGATGAGGGATTGGGGACGGGGATGGGGATTGAGGTCCCCGCCCCATCCCCGCCCCATTTTCATGCCTAAATAGAGGTTATCGAATAGTCAGTCTCCGATCACAACCCAACTTCCATTGATGATTGAATCATAAAACCAACATCCAATAACCATAAAGTTATACTTTGAGTTAGCCAAATCCTCGTTACAACTGCTGATTATCAGCACACACTCTTATATTGAAAAGAACTAAAAACGACTTTTATCTATTAAGAAACCAAACAAAATATAATGTTATATCAGTTACTAATACACAATAGAAAAGATAAAAGGAAATCATCGACAATATTCCTACATATATCTATGAAATAGCTAAAACATCAAAGTTAGGTTTAATGTTTATAACCTAATGACAAAAGTATCATTCATACCCATTGAATCATAAAACAAAGATGAATCAATATGAATACCAACAATCATGTGATAACACTGATTTATAAAACAATATTAAGAACATAAATCAAAGATTAAGAAAGGGATACAATACTCAATAATAGAACCCAAAGATTAGAACTTGATGAACTTAGAATCCAAATACAACTTCAATCCTTGCTGATAATATCAAAAAGAAATACTGAACTATGGTTATCTATCTTCAAGCAAAAAATCTGCAGAAACATCCATGGAAGATGAGAGGGTTCTTGAAGAAGAACAAAGGGTTTTTGAGAAAAGCTAAAAAAGTAATTAGGTAGTAAAAAAAATCCAAAACTAAAAACCTTTTAAACCCCCTAGAGAGAGAGCTAAAAATATCAGTCCTAGAAAATATCTCTCTAGAAATATCTGTATTTCTAAAGAGATAAGGCAAAAAAGGGTTGCAAAGGATAAAGCAAAAAGGGTTCTGGAGAGGGCGCACGGGCAGTGCGTTTTTCCTTCACAGGAACGCACGGGTCGTGCGTTTGCTTCTGCCCGAAAGTAGGGCGCACGGGCCATGTGTGCTTTTGGCTTGAATACCGCACGGGTCGTGCGTCTCATAATCAGCCTTTTCCGCTGTATTTCTTGGCATCCATTGTAACCGAACCGAGTGATATAAAATCATCCTGAAATTTGAATAAGGTCGTAAGTTTTCCGAATATGATCCGAACACGGAACGAATGATGGATGCAAATGCGAATTTAAACTAAAATGCACAAATTAACTAAACTAAGATGCAAAACATATTATATTAATAGAGAAAATATGTACAAAATTACTAGCTAACATTATACCTCAAGGATACGAGATCCCTTATTGCCTACTCGCTAGTAACACACCGTGGTTAATGCAAAATTCATACATTAGGCTACTACCTCCTCGTGGTCTGTCATCAAATTGAAATAGGGTGAGAGAGGGCTACTCAAGATTATACATGCGAAACGTACTACTACAGCTCATCAATCGTCATAATCACAGTAATTCAAGCATGTTCACGTAAACATACATTCATAATAGCAGTAGCTAATTGAAATTATGAACATATAATACATAAAAAGTCTTGTTACCACATTTATAACTCTCAACAAAGTAGTTTCCGTTGACTCTAGGAATATCCCATCTTAGCATTTCTACCCCAATTTCACACTTGATTGTCTAAAAAGTCTCAGTTTAAGTCTAGGCACCTGGATTTTATACCTAGTTCGCTTAAACTAGAACTCTGATACCAACTTGTAACACTCTAAAAATTCAACTTATAAAAATTTCATAAAATTGGAAACATGACATCAAAAAATCAAAGATCCAAATATCCTGTAAAAATATTCCAAAAGAACAACAACCCAATATTCAATACAACCACAACCTTGAGAAGTCGGGTTAGTTTGTGTAAAAAGGGTTGCCATAAGAAATGGGATACTAATAATACAACGACCTACTTAATCTAAGATCAATTCCAATCTAGATTAAAATGGGCGTCGCCAAAATCACTATTAACGCTCTTCACAAAAATCCCCCAAAAGACCGACACTTCAAGATCTCCTACGTGCCCGGTAGCCAAGCCAACATCCTAAATTCCTCCACGGTTAGGTTATGTGAGGAAACAACAACCACAACAAGTGTTAGGACGAAGCCTAGTGAGATCCCATAAATATGCAGATATTAAACATGGTATTTATAAAACGATAACAGTGTTACCGAACTCCTCTGGCTCACGCGGAACAATTATCCGCCATCAGTTTCTCAAACCTGAATATAAACATACAAGAAATACCTCTTGATTTACGGGGGAGACCCGCTTCCATCGGGGCGATATTTACTCGAAAGTGGGATCGCCCGTGATGGTAATGGATTACACCTCATGCCCCGATCTTAGTTCCCATTCCATAACGACATCACAACCTTAGACCATATTTACTGCCCTTATTGCCTACTCCGTCGAGTTACACCTCAAGGTCTTACGGACATTATTGCCTATCCATATTTTAGACGAGTTACACCTCAAGGACACGAGATCCCTTATTGCCTACTTGCTAGTAGCACACCGTGGTTAATGCAAAATTCATACATTAGGCTACTACCTCCTCGTGCACAAGGAGTAGTGCCACATACTTATCAGGTGATCCACATTTGTTAAATAAATAACACATTATATACACCTCTCTTCCACATTTAAAACATTTACTTCCATATTCCTCATAAATCATGGTCCTCGTAATTTCATACACATAAATACATCCGCCCATTATCATTACCCCATTCCTTCATAAAGTTATCAGCAGTTGGATTAAATCATGACATAAGTAGTTTCCTCATGAACTCAACATATAAGCATGAAATCTAGAACATATAATCCACATAGTTACTTCTAAAGAGATTATCAAGGTCTACTAAACATACTTACCCCCATTGGGTTCATAAATTCAAGAATACCAACTATTAGGTTACAAGACTCAACAAAGTAGCACATAGAAGTATTGTGAGATAAATCCATGGTAATAATCAAATACTAGAGCATTTAAGAAGGAATAACTCACCAAGTGGGTTTTTGGAGGAAACCCAAACCCTAGGTTTGAACTTGAAGAGGATGGCAATGGTGGTTAAATGCTCAACTTGAAATCTTGATCAAAGGCCCCAACTACTAGCAATAAATGGGATAGATTGTGGTGGTTGAAGCCCCAAAATCGGATGGGATAATTTATGAGGGTTGAGAGAGAAAGAAATTTGGTTAGATTGGAGTAAATGAGGAGAAATGAAGGAGAAGCCATATAAAATCTGCCAGAGGGCTCCCGCGGGTTATGCGCGACTCCAAGTCACGGCATAAGTCGCTCGTGTGCCTGAACCCAAAAATCCAACAGTGAGTTACGCGGGTTATGCGCGACTTGCAACCCGCGAGTAACTCGCGAAATCCCCTGTTTGTGCCAAAAATCACCAAAATTCAAGTACTCAAACTAGGTCATAACATAAAACTAATGATAACCGTTAAACATGAGAGTACAACATTAAACTGTACACAAGGTTAGAAGTTTTATCATTGGATTCTTATAACGTAAATTTCGGGGTGTTACAATCCTCCCCCACTAGGAATAGATTTCGTCCCCGAAATCTCCACTCTAGATAAAAAGATGAGGGTACCGACCGTTCATATCCTCCTCCGCTTCCCATGTGACATTCGCGCCTCGATGATGTTTCCACTGAACTTTCACCATTACCACCTCTTTATGGCGAATTTTCTTTCCGGCTCCTCAACACAATGGTTGTTGTTCACCCGGATCTCAGATAACGGTATGACATTTTCTTCTTCCGCTAAACACTTCCGTAGATAGCAAATGTGGAAAGTGGGGTGGATCCACGCATCTCGGGTGGTAAGTCAAGCTTATAAGCTTGGAGTCCCACTCGTTCAATGATAGGAAAAGGCCCGAGGAAACGGGGGCTAAGCTTCCCTCGTTTCCCAAACCTTATAATCCCTTTCCAAGGCGACACTTTCAACATGACTCGGTCGCCTACTTGGAACTCCATCGGACGCCGCTTCTTGTCTGCGTAGCTCTTTTGACGGTCTTGAGCCGCCTTCAAATGTTCTCGTATCCTCTTAACCTTGTTCGTCGTTTCTTGTACTATCTCCGGTCCAGCGAACTGTTTCTCACCCGCTTCGAGCCAGCAAGTTGGGGTTCTACATTTTCGCCCGTATAATGCCTCGTATGGTGCCATTCCCAAACTCGAGTGATAACTATTATTGTAGGCAAATTCCACCAATGGAAGATTAGAGTCCCAATTTCCCCCAAAGTCGATCACACACGATCGCAACATGTCCTCCAACGTTTGAATTGTCCGCTCGCTTTGCCCATCCATTTGAGGATGATACGCCGTGCTCAACTTAACCTTTGTTCCCAATTCTCTTTGAAAGGCGATCCAGAAATGGGAAGTGAAGCGACTGTCTCGGTCAGACACAATGGACAACAGCACTCCATGCCTTGACACCACCTCATTGATGTAAAGTCTCGCTAGCTTGTCTAGTGGTAACGTTTCCCTCATGGCCAGAAAATGCGCGTTCTTCGTCAACCGATCCACTATCACCCAAATGGTGTCGTGGCTCTTCAACGTCTTTGGTAATTTCGTCACGAAATCCATTGTAATGTGATCCCATTTCCACTCTAGTACTTCCAAAGATTGCAAACTCCCATACGGTCGCTGGTGTTCGACCTTCACTAACGAGCAAGTAAGGCACTTCTCCACATAGTTTTCCACATCCAATTTCATCACGGGCCACCAGAAGTTCAACTTTAGGTCTCTATACATTTTGGTGTTCCCGGGGTGAATAAAATATCTCGATTTATGTACCTCTTCTAAAAGTAATTTTCGACACCCTCCCAACTTGGGTACCCAAACTCGCCCTTGGAAGAGTTTCAATCCTCTACCATCCTCCGTCAGGCTAAGGTATTGCTTCGTCAATGCCTCATCTTTGAGTTTCACCTGAAGTAGTGCCTCAGCTTGAGCGTTTTTTATCATTTCTATAAGATTGGAGATAATCTCAATCCTCGCCAATGAGGTTTTCACCGTCCCGCTATACTCTTTCCGACTTAACGCGTCCGCCACCACGTTTGCCTTGCCCGGGTGATATTGGAGCTCGCAGTCGTAATCCTTCAGCAATTCTAGCCATCTTCTTTGATGCATATTTAGCTCTCTTTGGTCAAAAACGTATTTCAGACTTTTGTGGTCGGTGTAGAGTGTACATTTTGTACCATACAAGTAGTGTCGCCACAACTTCAAAGCGAACACTACCGCCGCTAACTCGAGGTCGTGCGTTGGGTAATTCTTCTCGTGCTCCTTCAGTTGTCTTGACGCGTAAGCTATCACCTTACCCCTTAGCATGAGAACGCAACCCAACCCCATCTTGGATGCATCACTATACACGACAAAGTCTACTGTCCCCTCCGGTAGTGACAAAATTGTGGCTTCGCACAATTTTCGTTGCAAAGTACGGAAAGTTTTTTCTTGAGCTTCGGTCCAAGCAAACTTCACGTTCTTTCGAGTTAATGCGGTCAACGATGAGGCGATCTTGGAAAAGTCTTGAATGAACCTTCGGTAGTAACCGGCGAGTCCCAAAAAGCTTCGGATCTCGGTCGGGCTTTTCGGAGGCTCCCAGTTCATCATCGCTTCGATCTTGGCGGGATCTACTTTTACTCCTTCTCGAGTCACCACATGCCCTAAAAATTGCACTTCCCGTAGCCAGAATTCGCACTTAGAGAACTTAGCATAAAGTTTCTCCTTTCTTAGCACCTCTAACACTTACCTCAGATGTTGTTCGTGCTCCTCTTCATCCTTAGAGTATACTAGAATGTCGTCGATAAACACTATGACTGACCGGTCCAAAAATGGTCGGCACACACGGTTCATCAAGTCCATGAATATTGCCAGCGCGTTCGTCAATCCGAAAGGCATAACTAATAACTCGTAATGCCCATACCAAGTCCTGAATGTCGTCTTAGGAACGTCTTCCTCTCGAATCTTCACTTGGTGGTACCCTGAACGAAGGTCAATCTTGGAAAAACATTCGGCCCCTTGCAGTTGGTCAAAGAGATCGTCTATCCGGGGTAGTGGATATTTATTCTTGATGGTTACCTTGTTCAACTATCGGTAATTGATGCACATACGCATTGACACGTCCTTCTTCTTCACGAAGAGTACCGGAGCTCCCCACGGAGACGAGCTCGGTCTCACAAATCCCTTGTCAAGTAACTCTTGAAGCTGTGACATCATCTCTTGCATTTCAGTTGGCACCAAACGGTACGGTGCTCGAGCAATAGGTGTCGCTCCCGGAATTAGGTCGATCCTAAATTCCACCTGTCGACCAGGAGGTAAGCCAGGTAGATCATCGGGAAACACGTCCGGGAATTCGTTGACAATCTTCACGTCCTCCACCCTCCGCTTTTCTGCTTTGGCGTCCACCACGAAGGCTAAGTACGATGGGTACTTCTTTGCCAGACATTTCCTTGCCTTGATGGACGAGATGATTGTTACCTCGCCTTTTCGTTTCTCGCCATACACAAACAAGGAGTTGTCATCCCGAATGGGAATCCGTATGAGTTTCTTTGAACAAAAGATCTCTGCTTGATGCTTTACTAGCCAATCCATACCAATCACTACATCGAAACTTCCGATGGTCATAGGGAGCAAGTCCACCATAAAGGTTTCACCACTGATTTCGAGTTGACAATCTCTTAGAATATCACTCAAAACCACCCACTCCCCGTTAGCTACTTCTATAACCAAGGCGTCTCTAAGGGCACTAACTGACAAGTTTAAAGATTTGCAAAACACATCGGACACAAAAGAGAAGTTTGCACCAGAATCAAATAATACTCTAGCAGGCGTGGAGTTGAGTAAGAACATACCTGACACCACATCGGCGGTTTCCTTTGCTTCCTCCCTCGTCATTTGAAATGCCCTCCCTTGAGCCTTGGGGATGGCTTCTCTTTTTTCTTGACTTCCAGAATTTCCCCCTCTAGCCCCACCTCTCAGCTTGGGGCACTCTCTTCGTACGTGACCGATCTCTATGCATTCAAAACAGACCGTCCCTTGAATAAGACACAAGAAACTAGTGTGACCCGATTGACCACACTTGAAACATGAGGGCGGCCCCGGATTTGGGTTAGGGATGGTCTTGCAAAACCTAAAATGCCTATTCCTACACTTGGGACACCATTTAGCTTCCCGTCGATTGTCAAAACCCTTATTGGGAGGTTGAAACTTCGGCTTCTTGTATGAACTAGGCGGGTTTTCCCACCTCCTCTTCTCCACAGTCTTTGCCTTCTCGGCTTTGTCCTTCGCAAAAAGTCTATCTGTCACCTTAGCTTCCTCAATTGTCTCTCGGAGATTAGAGGCCTTTGAGTTGTGAACTATTTGGATCATGTCTGCTGGTAGGCATTTTAGATAAGCCTTCACTTTCTCTTTCTCAGTCGGGGCTACATGCCCTACTAAGTCGAGCTTTTCCATAAAGAGTCGAGTATACTCCTTCACCGATAAGTCACCCTTATTAATCGCCCTGAATTCTTCTTCTATTGCATCCAACTCCTCCTCAGTACAATACTCCTCTAAAATCTTCTTCTTGAACTCGGCCCACGACATTTTGGCCAACACCGATTCTTCAATGGTTGAGGTGAAGACATTCCACCAAGTCAAGGTCGTGCCCTGGAGCAATTGAGACCCATACTTCACCTTTTGGCATTCCTCACAGTCGCTAGATCGGAAATCTTGTTCAATCTCTTTAAGCCAACTCATGCATTTCGCGGGGTCATCGGACCCTGCGAACTCCGGTGGTTTACAACAAAGGAATGACTTGTAAGAACACCCTTTCTCCGGTTGCCTTGTTTCTAAAGTATATAACCCATCCGTGCGAATCTCTCCACCGGTACCCCCGAAACCGGCTATGACGATGTTTTCCTTAATCGTTTCGTGTCGACGTTGATTCCCCTCACGGTCCTCTAGAAGCTTTACGAACAACTCTTGTTGCTTTGCCATGGTCTCGTTCATGACTCTCATCATGTCCATCATTTGAGTCTGAGGAGTTACCTCAGTCAGAATCGGATCGGCAGTGGCGATGACGGTCCTCGAAATTTGTTCCACCCTTCCGACGAGCATAGGTGGAATCGGGGGTCCATCCGTTACAGTTGCATTGGGTCTGTCGGCCATAGATTCGTTTACCGCTTGACCTTCTGGCGATGACTGAAGATGGCTCCGAGTATTTAACATTTTCGTCTGTCATCAAATTGAAAGAGGGTGAGAGAGGGATACTCAAGATTATACATGCGAAACGTACTACTACAACTCATCAATCGTCATAATCACAGTAATTCAAGCATGTTCACGTAAACATACATTCATAATAGCAGTAGCTAATTGAAATTATGAACATATAATACATAAAAAGTCTTGTTACCACATTTATAACTCTCAACAAAGTAGTTTCCGTTGACTCTAGGAATATCCCATCTTAGCATTTCTACCCCAATCTCACACTTGATTGTCTAAAAAGTCTCGGTTTAAGTCTAGGCACCTGGATTCTATACCTAGTTCGCTTAAACTAGAACTCTGATACCAATTTGTAACACTCTAAAAATTCAACTTATAAAAATTTCATAAAATTGGCAACATGACATCAAAAAATCAAAGATCCAAATATCCTATAAAAATATTCCAAAAGAACAACAACCCAATATTCAATACAACCACAACCTTGAGAAGTCGGGTTAGTTTGTGTAAAAAGGGTTGCCATAAGAAATGGGATACTAATAATACAACGACCTACTTAATATAAGATCAATTCCAATCTAGATTAAAATGGGTGTCGCCAAAATCACTATTAACGCTCTTCACAAAAATCCCCCAAAAGACCGACACTTCAAGATCTCCTACGTGCCCGGTAGCCAAGCCAACATCCTAAATTCCTCCACAGTTAGGTTCTGTGAGGAAACAACAACCACAACAAGTGTTAGGACGAAGCCTAGTGAGATCCCATAAATATGCAGATATTAAACATGGTATTTATAAAACAATAACAGTGTTACCGAACTCCTCTGGCTCACGCGGAACAATTCTCCGCCATCAGTTTCTCAAACCTGAATATAAACATACAAGAAATACCTCTTGATTTACGGGGGAGACCCGCTTCCATCGAGGCGATATTTACTCGAATGTGGGATCGCCCGTGATGGTAATGGATTACACCTCATGCCCCGATCTTAGTTCTCATGCCATAACGACATCACAACCTCAGACCGTATTTACTGCCCTTATTGCCTACTCCGTCGAGTTACACCTCAAGGTCTTACGGACATTATTGCCTATCCATATTTTAGAAGAGTTACACCTCAAGGATACGAGATCCCTTATTGCCTACTTGCTAGTAACACACCGTGGTTAATGCAAAATTCATACATTAGGCTACTACCTCCTCGTGCACAAGGAGTAGTGCCACATACTTATCAGGTGATCCACATTTGTTAAATAAATAACATATTATATACACCTCTCTTCCACATTTAAAACATTTACTTCCATATTCCTCATAAATCATGGTCCTCGTAATTTCATACACGTAAATACATCCACCCATTATCATTACCCCATTCCTTCATAAAGTTATCAGCAGTTGGATTAAATCATGACATAAGTAGTTTCCTCATGAACTCAACATATAAGCATGAAATCTAGAACATATAATCCACATAGTTACTACTAAAGAGATTATCAAGGTCTACTAAACATACTTGCCCCCATTGGGTTCATAAATTCAAGAATACCAACTATTAGGTAACAAGACTCAACCAAGTAGCACATAGAAGTATTGTGAGATAAAGCCATGGTAATAATCAAATACTAGAGCATTTAAGAAGGAATAACTCACCAAGTGGGTTTTTGGAGGAAACCCAAACCCTAGGTTTGAACTTGAAGAGGATGGCAATGGTGGTTAAATTCTCAACTTGAAATCTTGATCAAAGGCCCCAACTACTAGCAATAAATGGGATAGATTGTGGTGGTTGAAGCCCCAAAATCGGATGGGAGAATTTATGAGGGTTGAGAGAGAAAGAAATTAGGTTAGATTGGAGTAAATGAGGAGAAATGAAGGAGAAGCCATATAAAATCTGCTAGAGGGCTCCCGCGGGTTATGCCGCGACTCCAAGTCGCGGCATAAGTCGCCTGTGTGCCTGAACCCAAAAATCCAACAGTGAGTTACACGGGTTATGCGCGACTTGCAACCCGCGAGTAACTCGCGAAATCCCCTGTTTATGCCAAAAATCACCAAAATTCAAGTACTCAAACTAGATCATAACATAAAACTAATGATAACCGTTAAACATGAGAGTACAACATTAAACTGTACACAAGGCTAGAAGTTTTATCATTGGATTCTTATAACGTAAATTTCGGGGTGTTACAGAAAAATTTTCGGTTGGTTCGTTTGTGATCGTGGGTTGACCGTTTGAGTTTTAATTTGTTAAGGATTGATCAGGGAGCTTTAACGATCGTTTTGCATTGAATATCTCTAACCGTTTCGAGATTTTTCAGGTTGGATCAACGGAGAAGATGATGAATAGTAAATCCATTAACTCTCCGTTAAATGCTTTACATTTTGGTCCTTTTTCCGTTATGTCTTCGTTAGTGTAGTTAGTTTGTTAATTTGGTTAGTTTTATTTCATTTTTAGTCCTTTTTTAGTTAGTGTCCAGTTAAGTCTGTTAGAAGTTTCTCTTTTTACTCTATTAGTCCCTCTAGTTAGTAGTTTTAACATATGTCACTTCTAGTCCTTCTTCTTTTAAGTTTAATTTTCTGTCCATTTTAGTCCTTGTAGTTTTAAGTTTCTTTTTGTGTCACTTTTAGCCCCCGTACTTCAAATTTCAGTCGTTTGTCATTTGTGACCCTAAACTTTCAAGTTTCACTCGTCGTCACTCTTGGTCCTTACACATTGATTCTTTCATATTTTGTCAAGTTTAGTCCCTAGACTTCAATTTTTTCAAGCAACAATGTCTCATCCAACTTATTCTGAGCTAGAAGAGAAAGTTTCTTGTTTAGAAGCTAGAGTTGAAAGACTGCTTGACAAATATGATAATCAACGCATAGAAATTGTTGGCAACTTGTGCATAATTTCAAATTTAAAGGAAGAGTGTGAGAGTTTTTCAAAATAGTATGAAGAGTTAAAGACCAAAGTAGATGATCTTACGTACAAGCTCCGTATGTCAGAAAATGAGAAAATTGATATTGTGACTAAAAGTGTGTCTTATAAAAATGAAAATAAAAGGTTAACTGACCAGTTAAAGGATCTCGAACTGAAACTTTACAAAATTGGTCAATCTAAACAAACGATGCATCTGAATGCACCCAAAGAATTCAAATATTCAGAGACGGGTCTCGGTTACGATAACCCACATTATCTGAAAAAGGCCTTGACCAAAGTTCCCACGTTATATGCGTTCATATTTTTTGGAATAGACAAAACCTACCCAGAGTACAAAATCAATTGGACCAAACCACTTGTTGATGAGGATCCGGAACTGGAAACATTGAGAAGGAAAAATACTACCACGATGCAACTTCCTTTTGTTTATGACTCATTGAATGCGTCATACAACACTGAAAAATCCTGTTTTATGTCAAATGACTATTTTCAAAGCTATTCTCAGGCTGAACTTGATTAAAAAACGGTTGAAACTGAGGAGGAATCAATGGACTTCAAAATCTATGTTCCACCTCTGATTTTAGAAAAGAAAATTGTTCAGTTAGAAGAGTCATTTGCACAGGAGAGGATCAATTTTCAAAAGGAAAAACAGGAGTTGTTATCCAAACTCGAGTGCGTCAATTCCAATCAAAAGGAACCTGGATCTAGGGAGGAAAAAGAATACTTTCTGGTAGAGGTAAACAAGCTCACTTCTCAACTGTCTGCCTTGGTAGCAGATCTGCTGAAAGAACAACATCACAAAGTTGAGCTTCAAGCTAAGCTTGACTTACTCAAAGAGGAGAAGATTAATCTGTCAGAACATTCTTCTCCACCCTCAGATATCTCTTCCTGTAAAGCTTTTCTGGGTGATTCTTCACCAAATTCTTCTGATAAAGGAAAAGAGCCTCAGTTGGAGTGTTTCAAAAAGGATCGTCGTTCTGATTTTCAAAATGCTTCCACTAATGATCCGCTTCAAGGTACAAATCCTTCCAGTTTCCTAAATCCTTCAAGTGATAAGGTTCTTTCTGACGAGGAAATGGAATTCTCAGCCTTTCTGAATTCTGAGGTGTGTCCATACAGTCAGCTAGACCAATTTGATTTCGATCTAAAACTTCCAAGTCATGTTGATTTTTTAGATTCAACTGGTGAGCCACCGGTCAAATTTTATTAAGGCGAATGTTCAACATCCGCCTCTCAAAAGGTTTCTGTGAACAAATCTTCAAAGCAAAAATCTAAAAGACATTCACAGAAACAAAGAAAGATCGACACCTCTAACAAAAGACATACTTACCGCTCCATTTCTTCTGATTATGAGCTTAATGATTATTCAGATAATCATTTCTACAAAAAAAGTAAAGATGGTTTGGAGAAAGAAGCCAACTACAGAAGACAGTGAAGGAAACAAGTCTCATGATTCGCCTGTAGTTGATACAAAGTCATCTATTTCTAAGACTGATTCACATACTTATGTTTATTCTACAGGAAAGTTAATCAGTCTAAACCGAGCAAAGATCTGTTGCACTCACTGTGGAAATAGTGACTTTATGGATTTAAGGTATGTTAATAATTGGTATGGTACTTATAGCATCCACAATCCTCAGTTTAATAGCTTAAAAGCTAAGGCAATTAACCAACAAGGATCCATCACAACATGGATACCAAAACCAAAATCTTCTTAATCTGTTTTGCAGGAATGTCATGTGTGATTTAATTCAGATTATTCATGTCACATGACTACAATCAAGGGTTATGCCACTTTTGAGGGAGAGTTAGCATGTTTGTTTTATTTTTCATATCGACTTCTGAACACTTCAGTTCAGGACTCGTTCTTAAATGCTTTTGACTTCTCAAATCAGAAATTTTACTTCAATGTTCTATCTTGGTGAGTTAAAGAAGTGTTAGGGCTCATAAAGTTTCTATGGTCAATCCATAACCGGAAGGACCTACCCAAGAAACACATCCAATTCATAGATATCAGTGAGGGGTCTAGATTGGTAGATGAGTTCGGAGTGATTAAAAAAATATGGTGAGGATGTGACATGACTTAAAAGAATTATTGGTCCTTACCAAACTGAGTTAGTTATCCGGGTTACCACATAATCTATTCATTCTCGTTCTTTGGAGATGGATATTGAAACAGACATGGACCCAGTGTCGATAACTCGTGTCACCCTACCCAACCACTCAAGTATCTCTTAAAAGATACTTGTTTCATATATACACGGAGATTTAGCACATAATCTATCTAATCCTCACTCAGAGGTCTTAGATATTGAAAAAGGAAGACATCAGCTCTAGTCTCCGAACTTCATATTCTACTCACTGTGTCTATTGATTTCTAACCTGCGTCCTAGGTTGAATCAATCTTTGAGCCTAATCGATATGAGTTATACTTCTTTCACACACGCACGAATCTTTGTGATTCCCCTTGCATATCTTTGTGATATTGCCGGAACAGTTTGAGAAGTAAGTTTTAATATTTTACTTCAGTGATAACTGGAAGTCCTATCAGAGATACATCGATGCCAAATCTGAAAATAGGCCACACAATTATTTTAATTGTTGTGATAACAGTTACTATTGTGTTTCTGTGTTAGCTGTTACCCTTGGTTACTGAATCGTTTTATCTAATATTTTGCTACTCATCCGGTTAGTCTTTAAAGTTACATGATGCTCAGGATTATCCTAATCATTATGAGGGGGAGAACGACACACATTTCAAAGACACATATTATCGTGTTGAGGGGGAGCTAGCAAAATCTGAGGGGGAGTAAAAAAATTTCTTAAATCTGAGGTTGAAAAGCCTTTGGATTCAAAGATTGCAGCTGAGTAGAAAATATTTTATTGGTTCTTCTATCCCGTATCATGTGGTGTCTGCTACAAGTTTGTTCCTCCTACGAGCTAAAAGTCAATTCAACTCGCGGTTCAGAGACATATTCTTTGTTTTAAACTGAAGTTGCACTGTGGAATGTCATGTAACTCGCACATTATCTTTCTTGTGTGCTGATCCGATGTGTTGAGTTCCTACAGTTGAAGGCTGCTTGATAGTGCATCCAGTCGAGGCTATTGTACATTGAATCTGGTTACAAAGTTGAAACTATGAAGACAAAGAACTTTATTCAAGGGGGAGTTTTGAAAGACATGAAGACATGCAACACCAAAGTTTTTCAAAGATTCAAAAGGGAAAGAAGATCAAGGCCTGAAGATTTCAAGATGAAAATGCCTTATTCAACTTTAGGGGGAGATTGTTAGGACTGAAAGTCCTAGTACGTTGAAAGTTGTATAACGCATTTATAGGGTATGAATTGTAACTATTTGATAGTTAAGTTGTAATTGGGCCTCAAGCCCATTAGGCCTTAGTCGCACATTTTTAATGTTTCTAAACCTAGTTTTAGGCTAGAGAAGAAGAAATCATTGTTAGAAAGCTAGTCGTAAGGTTTACATTCACTGATCAGAAATCTCTCTGTAAACCCAAACCCTTTATTGATTATCAATCATATGACTAGCTGTTATGGATTATTCATTGTTTTTCATTGATTATATCTGTTGATTGCACTATATCTGAGATCTACAAAACGTCACTGTTCCGTAGTGGGCACAGTCTGCCCACTGTGGGCACCCAAGGGACCATTGGGTAAAGCTATTATCCAGTTTTTGCTACTGTAAATTGCTGGAATTTGTTGGATCATGCGGCTGGAATTTAAGTTAATGGTGTCCACACAATTTTTGGGGCAATACTCACCCTTGGATTCTCAAAATTTCAAGTATAAATACAAGCTCGGGGAGGAGCATTGATGGATCTATCTCATCTCATCTTTCATCATCAATAAAGCAAGAACAATATGTTCTTCATCTTCAAACATTTACTTTCATGGTTGAAGAGATGAAGTATTAGTGTAGAATTTAATTTATCGCATTTAATCTTCGTCTTTTACTTTCCGTCTTTTATTTCTCGTATTTACTTTCAGTACTTACTTTAACGCATTTAAATTCCGAACTTTACTTTCTAGTTACGCTTGTAGTTTATCTTTATTAATGCAAATAGTTAACGAATATTTATTTCTTTACATTTTGTCTTTTATTATTATTATGAGTTAAGCACCTTTTGGGTGTAGGTGTGAGCCGACTTGAGACTAGTAGGCGACACTTGGGTGTTGCCATTATTGTTAGCTCTTAAGTTTTGTCACTTGAGTCGGGACTTAAACTCAACGCGAATAAGCCAATCACTTTGAAGTGTTAACATTATATCTTGATCTCGAGAGGGGCAAATTCGAAATATGGCTTAAGGGATGCACAAGGATTTGGAGAGTCTTTGATAATCACGTAGATATACGGGTTTTGCATGATTTATTACGGTTCAAACGTCGGAGGAGATTTATATCACAAAGAGATTTGGGTGTAAATTTCCGTACCGGTAGAACTTGATTTATTTCAACATGGTTAAATCGGCAAGATTAATAGTTGGTAACAATGGATACTTTATGGGCATTTTGTAGGATCGGTCTTTACAAAACCACTTTCGAGAGATCGGACTTTTTATAGACATTTCATGCTACAAAGTGACTAACCATTTTGTTACTACGTAAATATCAAGGAAAACTTACACCCATACCCATTTTAGTTTATTATTTAGTTTTTGTTGTTAAAAGCACCAAACTCGCTCAAAAATATTTTCTTCTTCTCTCATTGAAATCGGTGTATTCTCGACTTAGGACTCGAAACTTTGAAGTCCAATCCCTGTGGATACGATCTCGGTATATTTACCACTTTATTATTTGTAGCGACCATAGTGTCGATGTATACTTGCGCACACACTGTGGACCTATACGGTTTTTCCGCTACCAATAACTTAAGGTCATATTCAAGGGAAAACCTCAAAAAAAAGGAAAACTAAAGAACACCCTGGTATCCCTTCATTTAGACGGTATGCACTTGTGCATACAAGTAATTTGTAACATGCATACGTGCATATGCACAAGTGCATAAAAACATAAAAAAACAACATAAATTTTACCTGTATGCACAAGTGCATACCGTCCAGATGAAAGACTACCAGAATGTTCTTCAGTTTTCCCATGAACCTCACTCTAGTAACTTATTGAGCTTAAAGAGACTTACAATTTATCTTGTCAAATATTAACCAAATCAAATATTCATACATATTATCATCTTTGTAACTTAAAGTTTGAATATGTCCCTATATAAATTTCAATCAGGTTTTCATACTTAATATAGACAAAAGTATTAAAACCATAAAATTAAAGTGTAAATAACTAATTTGTTAATTTAAACAAATCAAATCCTAAAATAATATCGTGTTTTATTTATTTTGATATTATATATATGTGTGTGTATAATTTTTTTTATTGAAAATAGATTAAAGAATAGGCAAAAAACTAAAATGATCATTGATTTAACGGAGTTAACGTATACATTAGTCAAAGGAAAACATGACCCAGACAAATTGGTTCTATCGAATACAACAAGTACCAAATCCGTAATAAAAATACCATAAGGACCCTAATAAATAAAATATCAAAACACATTAACCAAAATTCAACTCTTAACTTAATGACCTTTTGTTAAACCATTAAATAACTAGAAGCGTACTCGTGCAGTGAAACGAGATACATCACGATTTTATTGTTTCATTTTATTTTATGTTTTTATCGATTTACAATACGGTTTGGATGATTTTGAGAGTGTGATAATAGTTTTTTATATATAAATTTGTTTAATTTAGGCTTAATAATATAATGTTTTTTATATAAAAAAAATTAAGTATCTTGTTAGAATTCAATGATTATCTTATATATTTTAAATTATTTATATTTAAATTGAGATGTTTATTCTGTTTTGATTATGTTTATAAGTTAGTTATGAATTCAAACATATAGCTTTAGAAATTTGTACTCATACATCATGACTTGTAATCTTGAATTTTAAGTAATGTGTATCAATAAACAGTACTTAATACATAAAAACTTGTTTTTAAGAGTTATTTTCGATAGTTTAATAATAATGTAATTTATTTTGGATTTAATAATATAATGTTTTTTTATAAAATAAACATTAAATATTCTGTTAGATTTTCTTAATTATATTTTAGATTTTTTATATTTAAAATTTAATTTTTATCATGTATTTAATTATGCGGGGAGAGATTTTAGGGGAGTTAAAGTGGTTAGAGATAAAGATTGAAAGTTAATAAATCACATTAAATGTAGTACATAAAGTTTAACAATTGAGTTTAAGTAATTAATATTAAATAACAATACATTAAACTTTAGCAATTGGGTTTAAGAGTTCTTTATAAATGCTTTATAATATAGTATAAATATTTGCTTTTGTCTTGATCTTTAAGTAATAACGAAATTAAATAAATTACAACTTATTTAGGGAAATTAATTAAAGTAGTTATTTCAGAAAATCGGGTTTACCTCCTAACCATTCTCTCCCTCAATTTATTAAAATAGCCCCTACGTTCGTGAAAGGAGTGTGTATATACGAACACCTCCTTAAAAAATCATAAGTTCGTGAAATGGTTCGTGCCTTCGTGGAAAATGCAACGAGTTAAAAAATTACGTTTTGTGCCCCTGTTCGTGAAATTCCAATATATTACGAACTGGAAGTTACAATTTTGGCCCCTGATCGTGATTAAAGATTACAAACTCAATTTATTAAAAAAATAAGTAAGTTACAATTATGGCCCCTCATATTTGGAACATAATTCAAAGATATTTACCATTTTGGTCCCTGATCGTGATTAAATATTAGGAACTCAATTTATTAAAAAAAATAAGCAAGTTATAATTATGGCTCCTCATCTTTGGAACATAATTCAAAGATATTTACCATTTTGGCCCAGTTCGTGGATTCTGTTCGTGATATACGAACATTTATTTGAAAAATAAATTACAATTTCTGCCCCTCATTGTAACTTCCAATTCGTAATATATTGGAATTTCACGAACAGGGACAAAAAACGTAATTTTTTTAACTCGTTGCATTTTCCACAAACCATTTCACGAACTTATGATTTTTAATGAGTTTTTAAATTATGTTCGTATATACGAACATATATTACGAAGATGTATCAAATTTATCAGTTCTAAGGAGGTGTTCGTATATACGAACTCCTTTCACGAATGTAGGGGCTATTTTAATAAATTGAGGAAGAGAATGGTTAGAAGGTAAACACAATTTTTTGAAATGACTACTTTAATTAATTTTCCTTTATTTTATATAAATTCTAATAGAAAATATAACTTCAAATAAATAATGGAGATGGTCAAAATGTCAACAGTGGGTTTAGGTGAAACAGCATTATAAAATCAGAAATCTGAACCAACCCACAAAAGGTTACTATGGAATGGAAGCTTGTGAAGGTGTGGTTTTGATATTTTGTTTTATTATTATTATACGAAAAAAAATTAATAAAATAACTTTTTTATAATTATTATAACTATATGACGTATCAAAATAAAAATTTAGTTTTAAAATGTTTACACGCTTTGAAGGCGAAAAATATTATGAGAAATTGAGTTAACGGAAAAAAGCGTGAAAAGTGGATTTGAATCGTTGATCTCTTTTAATCTTAAGCCCTCACATGAATTACGGCTACAAAGGGAATTGATCTTGTGCATCTCGGTACATCTTATCTTGGTGTATCTCATTATAATGTGCGTCAATTTCTCATCTAACGGTTGATAACCACTTCTCACGCTTCTAACGTAAAAGATTGTTACGAGAATATTAAGGTGGATTGGGGCACAATTTAAGAGCATCTCTAATATTTTTTTCAAAATAGATATTTGGGTTAGTTTCAATAGATTTTTTAAAACATTTTCCAAAATAAGTAAAATAGCAGAGAAAATGTGAAATTATCTAAATTTGAAGAATTCTTAAAAAAAATAATTACTTAGGAGATATAAATAAATTTTTTGAGTAAATTATGATTTTTCGTCCATGTGGATTGTTAATTATTTCAATTTTGTTTTTATGGTTTGTAATTTATTGCTATTTCCGTCTCGTGAACTAATTCTTATCTTTTAAGTACAAGAAACTAAAATAGTAAAAATTTATAAACCACATAATAAAGCAAGAATATATTACAAATGATAAGGATGAAAATAACAATAAATTGTAAATTATAAACCGTAAAGACAAAAATCATAATTTTTAACAAACTACGTGTACAAAAAGTGTAATCTACCGTAATTTTTTCATTTTCCTAGCAATAAAAATCGTTACAATTAAACTTTTAGGATACAAAAATAATATTTATTTCATATATAAAATATTTTTTAATATAATTAAGGGAATTTAATTAAAATACCCTTTTTTGAAAAATCAGTACCCAAAATGCCCCAAATCTTGTAATTTTTGCCAAAATACCCCCTAGGTCCGCGTTTTTCACTGTTACACGCGGACCTGGTACGCGTTTGGTACGCGTTCACTGTTACACGCGTACTCGACCCGCGTTTTGGCCGCGTTTCCCCCTACACGAGGACCTGGTACGCGTTTGGTCCGCGTTTGGTCCGCGTTTGGTCCGCGTTTGGTCCGCGTTTGGTACGCGTTTGGTCCGCGTTTGGTCCGCGTTTTTCACTATAAAACGCGTATCTGGTACGCGTTTTTTACTGTAGAACGCGTACTTGGGGGCCGCCCATAGCATTGTTTATTTAGGGTTTAGAGATCGACGGTGTGGATGCTTTCATTTGTTAGGGTTTGCTCCTATAAATAAGTGTGTCCCCCACCCATAACCCCACCACCATCACTCTCAAACCATCACTCTCAAAGGTATCCCATCTATTTCACTCTCTCAAATATATCGTGTATTACACACGCTCGGATCTCGGCTCGGTTGGTTAGCATTTATAAAAGTCGGATATGGGTCGACCACTTTCTTCGGTAAGTTTCCTTTAACCGCGTTTTAATTTTATATTTATTTTAGTGATTATGTGTTAATTTTAGAGTGTTGCGTTTATGTTGATAATATGTTAGAGGTTGCGTTAATTTTAGTTTTACATATTACGTTGATTTTAGAGATTGCGTTAATTTTAGGATTGCGCTACTTTCATAAAAAAATTGTAGAGATTGCGTTTTTTTTTGTATAAAAAAAGTGTAGAGATTGGGTTTGTTTTTGGGATTGCGCTAATTTTATTAAAAAATTGTAGAGATTGCGTTAATTTTAGAGATTGCGGTTTTTTTTTGTATAAAAAAAGTGTAGAGATTGGGATTGTTTTTGGGATTGCGCTAATTTTATAAAATAATTGTAGAGATTTCGTTAATTTTAGAGATTGCGTTTTTTTTTTGTATAAAAAAGTGTAGAGATTGGGCTTGTTTTAGGATTGCGCTACTTTCATAAAAAAATTGTAGAGATTGCGTTAATTTTAGAGATTGCGTTTTTTTTTTGTATAAAAAAGGTGTAGAGATTGGGCTTGTTTTAGGGATTGCGCTCATTTTATAAAATAATTGTAGAGATTGCGTTAATCTTAGAGTTTGCGTTTTTTTTTGTATAAAAAAGTGTAGAGATTGGGCTTGTTTTTGGGATTGCGCTCATTTTATAAAATAATTGTAGAGATTGCGTTAATCTTAGAGATTGCGTTTTTTTTTGTATAAAAAGTGTAGAGATTGCGTTAATTTTAGAGATTGCGTTTTTTTTTGTATAAAAAAAGTGTAGAGATTGGGCTTGTTTTAGGATTGCGCTACTTTCATAAAAAAATTGTAGAGATTGCGTTAATTTTAGAGATTGCGTTTTTTTTTGTATAAAAAAGGTGTAGAGATTGGGCTTGTTTTAGGGATTGCGCTCATTTTATAAAATAATTGTAGAGATTGCGTTAAACTTAGAGATTGCGTTTTTTTTTTGTATAAAAAAGTGTAGAGATTGGGCTTGTTTTTGGGATTGCGCTAATTTTATAAAATAATTGTAGAGATTGCGTTAATCTTAGAGATTGCGTTTTTTTTTGTATAAAAAAGTGTAGAGATTGCGTTAATTTTAGAGATTGCGTTTTTTTTTGTATAAAAAAAGTGTAGAGATTGGGCTTGTTTTAGGATTGCGCTACTTTCATAAAAAAATTGTAGAGATTGCGTTAATTTTAGAGATTGCGTTTTTTTTGTATAAAAAAGGTGTAGAGATTGGGCTTGTTTTAGGGATTGCGCTCATTTTATAAAATAATTGTAGAGATTGCGTTAATCTTAGAGATTGCGTTTTTTTTTTGTATAAAAAAGTGTAGAGATTGGGCTTGTTTTTGGGATTGCGCTAATTTTATAAAATAATTGTAGAGATTGCGTTAATCTTAGAGATTGCGTTTTTTTTTGTATAAAAAAGTGTAGAGATTGGGCTTGTTTTAGGATTGCGCTACTTTCATAAAAAAATTGTAGAGATTGCGTTAATTTTAGAGATTGCATTTTTTTTTGTATAAAAAAACTGTAGAGATTGCGTTTGTTTTAGGGATTGCGCTCATTTTATAAAATAATTGTAGAGATTGCGTTAATCTTAGAGATTGCGTTTTTTTTTGTATAAAAAAGTGTAGAGATTGGGCTTGTTTTTGGGATTGCGCTAATTTTATAAAATAATTGTAGAGATTGCGTTAATCTTAGAGATTGCGTTTTTTTTTGTATAAAAAAGTGTAGAGATTGCGTTAATCTTAGAGATTGCGTTTTTTTTTGTATAAAAAAAGTGTAGAGATTGGGCTTGTTTTAGGGATTGCGCTAATTTCATAAAATAATTGTAGAGATTGCGTTAATCTTAGAGATTGCGTTTTTTTTTTGTATAAAAAAGTGTAGAGATTGGGCTTGTTTTAGGGATTGCGCTAATTTCATAAAATAATTGTAGAGATTGCGTTAATCTTAGAGATTGCGTTTTTTTTTGTATAAAAAAGTGTAGAGATTGGGCTTGTTTTAGGGATTGCGCTACTTTCATAAAATAATTGTAGAGATTGCGTTTTTTTTTGTATAAAAAAAGTGTAGAGATTGGGCTTGTTTTAAGAATTGCGCTACTTTCATAAAATAATTGTAGAGATTGCGTTAATCTTAGAGATTGCGTTTTTTTTTTTGTATAAAAAAAGTGTAGAGATTGGGCTTGTTATAAGTTAGGTGCGTTGACAACATCCTTGCATTACTATGTAGGACGATTTTGATAACGTCGATCTTTCGTTCAAATGCCGCATCTCCATTGTAAAGGAAATTAGAGATGCTTTTGAAGCGTGTCCACCTGAACGGGCACAACGTTTACATGAAATGTTTAGCCGCACATCTTTCGGGCCATGGCTCGAGCTTACCAATATTGTACAGGACCCCCTTCTAGTACACATGTTTTTACAGATGGAGGTCGAGGTTGCGAGACCACTGCCGGAGGAATTGTATTTTCACGTGTGTGGGACTCGCATGCACTTTGGTCGTCGTGAGTTCTGTATTGTAACAGGACTCCTTTTCGGACAAATACCCGACCTTCCTACCTTGACAGATGAGTCCTTCGTTAGTAGAGTTTGGCCCGGCCTTGCACCAGGTATCTTGACGTTGAGAACCGTCCTCGAGACGATGAGAACTGGTCTGAGTGCGATATCCGATGAGGATGCTGTGCGTGTTTGCTTGGTGGTGATGGCGGATTTGATGTTCATGGGTCGTGATCCAAGGCTGACGGTTTCCTCTACTGTACTTATCGCTGTCGATGACTTTGAGAGGTTTAACCACTATCCGTGGGGTAGCTACATCTGGAGTCACTCATACAAAGGACTCCACGGTGCCATCGCCAGACGCAAGCAGAAGAACCAGCACAACAAGATGACGTTGAACGGGTTTGCACACGCCCTAAAGGTTAGATAAGTACAATAACATAAATATCAATTCATTAACTAATTTTGCTAATTTTGGATTTATTCTAACGTACTTGTTCAATTTATGTAATTCCAGATATGGATCTTGGAGATGTTTCCTGCCTGCCGGCAAAATTTCACCAAGCGCTCCGACAGGTTGATTAGGGGAACCAAATGGGATCGAGATGCTGTCCTTAGTAAGTCTGCATGCATTGGGATCTTCAACTCAGCTTTGAGCGTACGCCCTCTTACTATATTTTTAATTGTAGTAATTAAAAAACTATTTGTGATTTATATGTCTTATAATTTTTTAGGTTGTTGATGCGCCATATGCGGAACTGAGGCCTACTCAGGATGAGCAGCAGTCGAGTTGGTTTCGACGGAGCGTCGCCTTTTTTGAAAGTTCGGCGGGCAGGCGACCGACAAAGAGGTCCCGACGTAGAGGTCCTGATCCCGATGACAATGATGACGATGATGACGATGATGATGAAGATGACGATGATGGCACGCGACGTCAGGCTCCCCCTAGCTCTAGCTATCAAGCTCCCCCTAGCTTTAGCTATCAGGCTCCTCCTAGCCCCACCTATCAAGCTCCCCCTAGCCCCACCCATCATAGGATGCCTGATATAGACCCATACCAAGATAAGTGGGAGTACATGACCTCCGTGGACAGACGCGTAAGAGACCTCGAGGCCCTCGATATGGCCAGACGCATAAGAGAGCTCGAGGCCCTCACCGCACACCTTCGCCACACTCACGTTAGTGTTTAACTTAATTTGGGGATATTACGCCCAATACTTTAATATTGGTTTGTGTATTGATATTACGTTCCATGATTGTATTAGGTGTCAACGAACATGGCGCCCACTTACACGTCGCCTGGGCAAATGCATGGGTACACGGGTGCGGCATATGCGACCACATCATCCCAGCGAAATGTAGGTTATTTTTTTATTGCGTTTGAAAGTAATTATTAAGAGTGCTCATTATAATCCATGTCACCAGGTTGGGATGACAAGTACGACGCCAGCCTACACGTCGCCGGGGTACACACAGGCGGCAACCGGAGGAAACTACCCTTTCTCGACCCCATCATTCCAGCAAAATGTAAGTTACGACGAGTGCTCATTGTTGTTTTTTTTTTGTTATTACGTTTGAAGATTCTTATAATGACCTACGTCACTAGTTTGGGATGCAGGCGGGGGACTATTACAGACCCCAGATGATGGAGCCGGGGCCGGGGCTGTCCGTCCTAAGCGGGTTGGTGGAAGATTTTTTGGGAACTTCCATCCCTTATTCGATGGGGTCGGAGTCGGGGGTTGACACCACCCAGGCGCGGGTGAGTACTCCGATGGCTGATGATATCATCGATCACCACTTTGAGGATGCTGACATGCCCATACATGAGCCAGATCAGGCAGCACATGAGAGGGCGAGACGGGTCGCTGTTGTGGGGCCAGCCCTTTGTTCCCCATATGTCCAACAAGCTTCGACCACAACAGTACCTAAGAAAAAAACCAAGGCAAGGGTGAAGGCAAAGGGCAAGGGAAAGGATGGGGGAGACACTACGATGACTGACGCGGGGCAATCGGTGTTTGTTTCGGCGGCACAGATCAGGGAATTATGTATCAGTGATCAGCTCCCCCACCTGATGTGTCCATTTTACGGCGGCCTTCAAATGAATGCCGGTTTTTTCATGCTACTGTTGGGTGTAGGTGGTAGTGGGGATTTCGAGGATCTGGTTAGTATTTAAATATAGTCATATAAACAACTACATTTCTAATGACAGGTCTAACAATCTACGTTTTGTGTATAGCAAATCGACGCTTGGGTTAGAATGATCCAAGAATCCCGCTCTCCACATGCCAGATGGACGGTCATGGACTCCAACTTCTTTGAGTGGCTTACACGGCCGGGCCAAGGATACAGGTCTGTGTTTGAAACATGCAATGGACTGGGCCATAGAACTCATCCAGCTTGGATGGACATCGACGAGGTATGGAAATCGATTTACATAATTTTTGTTCAACTTGTTTGTTACTAACTATTATTGTGTTATTGTAAAATCTCAGGTATACATCCCCATATGCGTCGTGGACAAACATTGGGTGCTCGGTGTTCTGTACCTCCGTGAAATGAGGCTGGTCTTATTTGACAGTTTACAAGCAAGAAGGTACACTTTGCCCTTGGAAGAACGCCTTGGGATCTTCAAAAAACAATTGCCGAAGTTGTTAAAAAAGATACACGACACGCCGGATCGTATCAAGGCCAGCAAGAAATTAGAGGTTATCTATGATCCTGATGCACCTCAACAGACAGGGGGCCTTGGGGATTGCGGTGTGTGGGTGTGTCGTAACATATCCAAGTTTATTGAAGGTCTGCACCCAACAGTTGCACCAGATGCAACTGAGCATGTGGCAAGAGAATGGCGTAATTACATGGCGGAGACCCTTTTCTCGTTGGCTGTCCAAATAAACGATTAGGTTGGAGATACTTTTTATGTTACTTGTGAGTTGTGATGGGCCTCTTGAAATAACAAATATGATTCTTTTTTTTAAAGTCATTTTAAATATTAAAACCCTTTTTTACTTAGATAACTAATTTGGATCGGATGTTTTATTTTATATAAAAATAGAATTCGTTAACTCCCAAGATCACAAATTGATATGAAAAAGGTAGTACATGAAAAAGTTCTTTTGGTAAATAAAAAACAAAATATTATTTAAACTTACCAATTATTAATGACAAACTGGTAGGGTTCGAAAACAACCGGTACAAGTTCATCTAAACAAATATTGGAACGACGTCATTAAATGAAGTGAGTAGGTAACATTGTCGGTCATTGAAATGTCAAACTATGGCTACACGACACTTGGTTTTTCTGGAATCCCCAACGACTTCTTATATGCTCGGGTGATACAATTTTGGAAGTGTTAAGCTCAACTTTCTTGCTGTACACTTCAATGACGGTATAATTTTGTAGTATAAAAATATAAACGCATCAAACCACAAAATACATTGGACGATTTTATTAATGAAACAAAACCATAGAAAGTAAAAGTAAAAAACCGACAACTCTTTAGTGTTGTGAATTTCACAGTTACTATAACACGGGTATTTATAGTAACAAGGAACAATTGTTAAAAAAAATGAATCGTTTCAGTATTTGCAGAGGAATCATTTCAGTATTTGCAGAGGAATCATTTCAGGCTTTGCAGAAGAATCATTTTAGTTTTTGCAGAAGAATCGTTTGACCATGGTTAGTCCGCGTTTCAGGCTTTGCAGGGGAATCGTTTGACCATGGCACAAAAAACAAATCATTTCAGGCTTTGCAGAGGAATCGTTTGACCATGCCTTTGAAACTATCATGAACCGATCTTCGCATGGACTATAAGTAGATGCTCCGGTGAAGTAGTATTTCACAACTTCATATCTATCCTTTCTAACCTCACTTTCATTTACAAATATTATCTACATTCTATACATTATCTAACTTTTCATTACTTGATGGCTGGAGGTTCACGCGGTAGGGGGAAAAGGTCAGCGAATGGGGCTGGCACTTCACGCTCCGTGGACATCGACCAATTAAATGATGGAGCTTCAAGGATTGACTGGAATGCACCAGATACAACGGAGGATTGGGCGCAGTTTGGGTTAACTGCTTACGATGAACCGATAACGCCTCAGGAGTGGGAGCAGTTTAACAATGCCCAAGCCGCATACTACGCTGCTCATGGAGGAATGCCCCCTCCTACGTATCAATCCAACCAGGGGCCAGGTCTACCAATGTCTCAGGTACTGCCTACCAGGTTGAAAAGGTCCTGTGATGAGGCAAATGAAGAGATACGAAATACAGGCAGGACGTGGCTACAAAACATGGAACTTCAGAAGGACAAAGAAGCAACTATTGCGGAGCAGAAGGACCTCCTGGAGAATATGAAGCGCGATGTCAGGGAGAAACAAAAGGAGATTAGAAAGTTAGAAGATGAACTGGTAGACATAAAAGAAAACTACACCGTCATGGAGGAGCATATGAAGGCAAAGGCTGGCTGGGTTACGAAGTGCCGGGAAATCTACCCGTAGTAGGTTTCTCAAAGGGTGGTTGTTGTATGGATGCACTTTAACGTTTAACCTAAGTTTTATTTTATGCATTAATTTTTACTTTATCGATGCTTGAATGTTGTACGGATGCACCATTTCGTTTTCTTTAATTTCAATAAAACGATGCTTTTATGGTTTATCTTTTATTTACACATAATATAATTTCACAATCACGATAAGGTAGATAAAATCAACAATTAACATAATAACAATATCACTTAGCATAGAAGATGAGGTGGTTACAATCAAGGGAAGTCAATGTTAAGGTCAATGCTATCACGCCTTAAAGTTCCATGTGGTTCTAGGTCCGATGACCCTTGAGAGCAAAATCTTTGGCTAGTAGAAGCTCTCCTGGGCACGGTTGAAGGGGCAGGAGTTGGACATTCACCACGAGTATGTCCTACTGCTCCACACCTAGTACACGTTCTCTGTATCGGATCCTCACCACGAGATGGACGTCGATCGTTCTTTCTTGGTCTCCCCGCACGTCTCTTGGTTATTAACGGTGGATAGCATGGCGGAAGGGGGACGTGTGGCAAAACCCATGATTGAGGGGGTCCAACAGGATAGATCAACTCATGATATGTTGACCGGTAAGTACTGGACGTGTAGTAAGATATAGCCAGATCGCTGCAATCTCTACGATTCATTGACCTTGCAGCAGCGATGGCATGACCGCACGGTAAACCAGAATATTGCCATTGGTTACATTCACAAACACCGTTGACCATATCGACAGTCGCGTGATAACGGATATCCCGAACGTTGAACTTACCATGTCCAATCTGACTTACCCTCCACGTCGCAGACTTTCCCGACCTTCTGCTAATTATCTCCTCCGCCATTGGTGTGAGATGATTACGCATTTCATCTACAAATATGTGTTAATTGTGTTACGATTTATACGGAAGACGAAAAATGCAACAAACATATAAGTTAAAGATTTTAGAGTCTATCAACCTCCCTTTCGTCGTCGAAGTTGGTACCACTCTTGTTGAAAATCTCGGAAGTACTCTATAAGGCCGACAATGGGTAACCTGCGTGCAAAACGGGACAGTGCATTCACCGACTCTACACTATTAGAGGTCATTATGTTATACCGTTGTGCAGGGAAATGGGCCCTTGACCACCTCTCTTTACCAGCCTCGTCCATAACTTGTGCTCCACGAGGTACTTCATATCGTAGTGCATTCATGTAGGTCTCGAACTCCCTAATAGTATATGCTTTGCACGCCTTCCAATACGTGGTCTTGTTTGTTGTGATACGTTTGTCCGCGCTTTTCACGTTCATCTCCAAATGTCGACAACATAGGGCGTGAGGGGTGGAGGGGTACACGGCAGAAATTGCCGCACTTATGGAAGGAGCCCTGTCGGACATAAACACCAACCCTTCCGGGGAGCCGATACATTCCCGCAACATGTTCAGAAACCAACCCCACTCCTCCCCCGTCTCGGACTTTCCTACTCCGAAAGCCAAGGGCACAATGTTGTTATTTCCGTCCATGGCAACCGCCAAGAACATCATACCCAGGTAATGCCCCTTTAAATGGGCAGCGTCTATTACAAGGACAGGACGCAGATTTGTCAAAAACGTCCGGATCTGCAATAAACGTATGTGGTTATTATTTGTAAATGTTAAAATTCATAATATGTAAAGCTACGACGATTTAATATACTTACCGCACATCCAAGTGCAGCGAAACACAATTCGAAACGTCCGTTTGAATCCGTCCTTATTCTGGTGCGTGTACCCGGATTCTTCAGCTCCAAGTTATATAAATACGCAGGGAGTCGTTCGTACGACTCCTCGGGAGTGCCTCTCACCATTAGTAGTGCCTTGCAACGCGCACGCCATCCTTGGTGGTAACCAATGTTTATCCCGTACTGCTGATTTATATCGTTGACGATGTCCTTCGGCCGAAATGACCTGCTAGCGTCAAGAAACTTGTCTTTCAGTATGTGGCCCAAAGTCCTTTTGTTGGCCTGCCGGTGGCTAGCATTTAGTTGTGTCCTCGAACATGTGTGTACGTCGTTCAACTTTCTAACGACAAACAACCCTCCTTTAGGGCCCACAGACTTCGCGGACATACTCCATTCACAATTTTGTTGGTCACATACAACCTTGTATCTGCGTTTGTCGGATTTCTTCGCTCTAAACACGAAACCCTCTCGCAAGAACTTCATTCCCAACTGTACGGTCATTTCCTCCTTCGTATGAAATATTTGACCTTCATGTATAGTTGTACTACGATTGTAAGGTGCGGGTTGGTAGGCTGGTATATGGGGGACCGGGTTAGGAAGAGAAGGGGGCATATCAAAATAATCGTTTAACGCACCAAATGATTTATTGCTAGGGGTATATGTTTCTTCGTCCTCGTCATTATCGGTATCTGATCTGTCCAGATCAGATATACCAGTTGTGAAAACATGTGTTTCGTCATCAGCAACTCCAACAAACCGTCTTTTTGGGTCTTCTGCTTCTTCTTCTTCTTCTTCTTCTTCTTCTAGTTGCGTCTCCGGAACAACTTCGGGATAAGATTCGTTAGGACGATATGCATGATCAGAATAAAGTGTGGTGTCGTAGGATGCCTGAAATTGAGAGTCAGGCTCCAGTTGACTACCACCGACATGGATTTCGTCATCATCTTCGTCATCACCTTCGTCATCATCTTCGTCATCGCCCATCGATGGTGCGACATACACAAAAAGTTGTGGAGGTATTTCTGAATCGGCTGCAAGTAGCATAAAACCAAGGATTTCGTCATCGTTGGTTATCTCCATCAGTGAGCCATCTGCACGTCTGAACACCAACTTGCAAGCAACAGAATCTCCGATTCCACACTTTCCCACGACGTAATCGATAAACGTCTTATACGCAACCATTATTGGAATATATACACCACGCTTTGTGTAGCCAATATAATCCCACCCATTGTTGTTTTGCACCCATTGACCATCGAAACATAATAAGACTCTAGTTTTTTGAACAGATGAACTCATTTTTTCAGTAGTATGAAAAATGAAGCAATTCAAGTGGATGTGATGAACGATTTTGCATCTAATCTTACTAATCTTTATAGGAAAAATTGAATGGAGAAAATGAATGTGAACCACATATTCAATGACAATGGTACACTTATTGTATGAGAATCAGACTAAAATGTGGAAAAAAACAGTAAAATCATTCAAAAAATACGTCACAAACAGTTGACCACACATGAAATCATAGGCCTGAAACCCTAATTTTCAAAACCCTAATACGGTTTACACTATTAAACGCGGACCTAACCCTCGTTTGTAACAAAAAACGCGGACCAAACGCGGACCAAACGCGGACCAAACGCGGACCAAACGCGTACCAGGTCCTCGTGTAGGGGGAAACGCGGCCAAAACGCGGGTCGAGTACGCGTGTAACAGTGAACGCGTACCAAACGCGTACCAAACGCGGACCAAACGCGGACCAAACGCGGACCAAACGCGGACCAAACGCGTACCAGGTCCTCGTGTAGGGGGAAACGCGGCCAAAACGCGGGTCGAGTACGCGTGTAACAGTGAACGCGTACCAAACGCGTACCAAACGCGGACCAAACGCGGACCAAACGCGGACCAAACGCGGACCAAACGCGTACCAGGTCCTCGTGTAGGGGGAAACGCGGCCAAAACGCGGGTCGAGTACGCGTGTAACAGTGAACGCGGCCAAAACGCGTACCAGGTCCGCGTGTAACAGTGAAAAACGCGGACCTAGGGGGTATTTTGGCAAAAATTACAAGATTTGGGGCATTTTGGGTACTGATTTTTCAAAAAAGGGTATTTTAATTAAATTCCCTATAATTAATATTATAATTTTTAAAAAAATATAGTCAATGAATATTATAATAAAGTTGGTGGAAATTTCACCGTTTTTCGAGTCGTGTGCAGCATACCAACCGTGGGACCGCAGATGCATGCCATTGTCACAAGATCCAACGGCGTGGAGTGGTGGTGACCCATATTAGAACGTTAACATGGAAGACTTTAGAACTCAAAAACAGTGGTCTGCATTTGGTATGGCAGATAGAATAGAAAGGATATGATTGAATAAGACAAAACATAACAGAATAAAATAGATGTTCAATGTTTGGTAATTTGGACACAACAAAATAAATAACGTGACCAATTTACTTATAATAAGTTATTTATATATTATATATTTATATTTTGATTAATTATGTAATTAATTAAATTATAAGTTCTTTTCAAGATAGATTAAAGTGACATTAAAATAACAAGTTTATATAGCTTCCAATTTTTATTTCTTAACCTTTTCTATATATTTTTTTACTATTAATATTTAATAATTCAAATAAATTAATCAAAACATAGTAAGTATACAAAAACAAAGTGTATTTAATGTTTTAGAAAAGAATTAGATTTTATTTTGAGGTTATATGGATAAAACATAAGTCTATTTCACATTGTTCTAACTTGATCCATAGGGTGGGGATGAAACTGTTCCACTTTGTTCATGTCTGTTCTACCAAACAATCATATCAAATATGGGACAGTGATCCCTATTTATGTTCTGTTCAGTGTACCAAACGTACCTTTATGAATGAGATTTGAATCTTTAATTTAAAATAGCATATTAATTAGTCCATTTTTTAAAATATATTATATGTTAATATTGAATATAATCTGTAAATTCATTGGATAAAAGTATTAAATCTAAATGTATTAAAAAAGAATGACTTTGGGTGCACGAGATTCGTGGCCGGCCTTGGACCGTTAAAAACTCGCCGCAATCTCACCAATTTCTAACTAATATTCTCTCACTCGTATTTTTAAATTGAATTTTATTTTTCCACCCCATATTTTTATAAATAAAATTTAAATTTAAATTCAAAAATTATTGAACATTGCAATTTCGAGTCATTTACAAATACTAGAAATGTACCCTCGCAATGCAGTGGGTTTCTGAAATCTAGAACTCGAACCCTCGATCATTATTCATACTTTTTGTTAGTCTTTTTTTGTTTTATTTTACGATTTTGAGAAACCTATATTTAAAACAAAAATATATTTTAGTTTAGTTTAATTATGGTTTTTTATAAAAAAAAAAAATATTTTTTTTTTGTTACGGGTCAAAAAATGTTTAATTTAAATGATAAATATATTTAAGATATTTTATATTTAAAATTAAAAAGATAACATACTTTAATAAAAAATAAAAATAACATGTTTTATCTCGAATTTTCTTATATTTATCGGTTAGTTATATCAATAGTTAAATATTTTAGATATTTTAGAAAATAAAAATAAGTGCTTATCTGCAGTTAGTTACACGAATTCAAACATTGAACATTTATAGTTGTACTTATGTTTAATCAATTTGTACTTTTGGATTTTAAGTAATATGCATTAATAAGTGATACCTAATGCATAAAAATTAGTTTTTAAGAGTTTAACTTAATGATTTATAATATAGTATAGATATATTAGTTAAAATTCAAAATTACAAGTTAATGAAACATAATTATAACTTATTAAAGTCCTATATTTTTATTTGTATAACTAACTGTAAATAAATATATTAAATACAGGATAAACACTATGAAATAAACTGAGTAATATATTAAATATATTAGGGATAGGAAGGAAGTTGAACTGGTTTAGGGATAAGGTTGAACGCGTTTAAGGATATGCATTGATAGTGTGCTTTAGTAAGTGGTACCATAGGCAATAGTAAGTTGTAAACTTGAAATTTAAATAAATTAGCA
Organism: Arctium minus; assembly: GCA_954870635.1. NCBI lineage: Eukaryota > Viridiplantae > Streptophyta > Magnoliopsida > Asterales > Asteraceae > Arctium > Arctium minus. Next base: position 173,569,843 of record OX941081.1, on the reverse strand, counting down.
TTAATTGGTAAATACCAAATGCTTAAAAGATTGTTTTTAAAGAGTTTTGAATCAATGCTTTATAATATAATATAGATATTGGATGATTTTTAGAGAGTGATAATGTTTTTTTTTAATAAATTTGTTTAATTTAGACTTAATAATATAATGTTTTTTTATATAAAAAAATTAAGTAGTTTGTTAAAATTCATTAATTATCTTATATATTTTAAATTTTTTATATTTAAATTGATATGTTTATTTTGTTTTGATTATGATTATCAGAATTAAAATTTCATAATTTTAGAGTTTGGGGATTAGAGATAAGGATTTTGGGGGATAAGGATGAAATTTATTAATTAGGGTTAAAATCATTTAAAAGTAGTACATATTGGTTCATTAGTTGTTTTTTAAGAGTTTTTAAATAGATTAACATTAAATAATAATACATAATGTTTAATGAGTTGTTTTTAAGAGTTTTTTATATCTCTTTTATAATATAGTATAGATATAGATAGATCTTATAGAACGTTTGTATTACTTGTTGGTGTTCATCTAAACCGTTAAATCATATAAATTATCCGTATCTTACCAAAAGCACAATTTAAATTTTCTGGTGTGGCTTACAATCTTTTTTTATTTTGTAAGCAACTATTACACTGAAATAAAATATTTTGAAGTCTCCAAAAGAGTTAAGGGGTTGTTTGACAGTTGCTGAATGGTTTGGTGCAGAATGATTAAGAGGCTCTTATGATATAGTGCAAAATGAAATACGGCTGTTTTTTAATTGTTCAGCATAAAATCATAGCTCTGAATCGTTAAAGAAGGGTCATGATACAAAATCTTTCAGAGGGTTTTGGAACAATTAAGAGACGATTTTTTTTTTTTTTGCCAAACAAGATTCACCTCTTAACGATTCAGAAGTTGTTTCTTAATTGAACCATTAAGAGGTAAACAAACAACCCCTAACTTTTGGTACGTTGAATCATTCATTCGTACGAATAATTAATGAATCAATCCGTCATGAGTATCACTATTTGGATCTTGAACCACTCTAGGGCCACTATTGGGCTAACGTATTTATTGGGCCGAATTTTATTTGTGCTTTTCGGTGGTCCTGTTGTTGTAAGAACAAATATATTATTGGGCTGATGTATTTATTGGGTCAGTTTTCATTTGGGTTTTGCATTGACAAAATGGACATACTATTGGGCTGATACGTTTATAATGCGAGCATTTCCAACACTTTACCCAAAATTTCTTCAAAATTGAGAACTAAAAGTCAAAATTCCCCAAAAAAATTACATCCATTTGCAACAGATTCCCCATTTTAGAGATTAATTATTGATTATATTATTAAAATATTACAATATATGTAATAAAATATTATTTCTCTTAACTTAACATTTAATTTCAAAGTTTCTCATAGGTGGGATGTAATAAAAAAAAAATTTCTTTCTTGGTAATCATTTTTGGGATATCTCCAAATTTGGAGAAAATTACACATTCTCTCCTATTTTCTCAATTTTGGAGAAGCTGTTGGGCAAAAAATTGATCAAAATCTCTATTTTCTCCATTTTGAAGAAGCTGTTAGAGATGCTCTGCGAGATTCTATTTGGGGTTTTCATTGACAAGGACAAATATACTATTGGGCTGCTGTATTTAATGGGTTGGATTTTATTTGGGCTTTTCAATGGGCCTGTAATTGTTAATATACATTTACACATTTGACTTGAAAAGAAACATATCCTTCATAAATTTGAAGTAGTTAACAAAATATAAGCATGTGATGGTTTTTTTTTTTTTTTTGTGTGTGTGTGTTGGTTGGGGGGGGGGGGGGGGGGGATTTTTGCAAAATCCCCCTCTTTAGACTGCGAATGAGATGGTTGTATGTGAGTTTAAAAATCTGTTATCGTGATTTTTACGGTTATAAAAATGTATTATTTTATAGATTTGTTAAGTTGGAAATCACGATTTAAACATGCAAAAACTAGTTTCATTTTTGTATTCTTTTTACTAGATAAGAATTAGAGCGATGAATGTTGGTTTAAAAGTTCAACACACCATATTCAAGGTTTACTGTTTTTCATGTGTTTGTTGAAAGTACATTGTCTAAAACATAAATAACAAACAAGTCCACATGTGATTTATGTAAATGCACGAACACTTGTAAGTCTATCATTCGGTTTTAATTTCACGGTTTTAGAAAGATTGAGATAGCAATAAAATATTGAATACATATTTTTTTAGGAATATCGAAGGCATGTAGGAGTAAAATGGGAAAATGCAAATCACATAATGAATAAACAAAGCAAATGATTGTGCATGTGATCATCACTGGTTTTTGATTTATCGCATCATTATCACAGCAAAATCATAGTATGAGAAATATTTGATTTATTAAAGCATTATCAAATCATTATCGACAACAGAGACATTGACATAATAAGTATTCGATAATCTTAGCAACATTTAATGGATAAAGATAAATCTAAGATAACAAAAAAATGTTGATAAATACTAATTTGTTTTCATTTTATTATTGGTTAATTAATTTGAAGGTCCAAAAATATTCTTGAATTTTCATAAAACAAAGGTGTTCTTGTTTAAACTCCACCTATATATATTAAATTTTTTTTGACATATATTATTAATAATGGTTGAACTATTAACATCAATTGAACTATCATATTAGTTTGTTTTATCAAATTTATACGAAAAAAATGTAATTGATATGGTCATAAATTAAACCTAAAATAATTGTTAAATACTTTTATTAAAATTTCCAAAAAATTAATTAATGAGTGAATTACATAAATGGCCCCTCGTGAATGTCTGCCTTTCACTTTTCGTCCCTCGAGATATGAAAGTACATTGGTGGTCTAAAAATCGAGTTTTTTAGCCCAAATCTGCCCCTCTCACTAAAACTGTTAGTCTAGGCTCCGTTAAGTCCATCATGTGCTCATCACGTGAGGGTATTTTTGTCTTTTTACTCATTTTCTTCTTCCACCTCCTTTCTCACCAAGAACACCATCCATAGCCACTGTTAACCACTACCACACCGACCACGCTAAAAAACAAAACGGTAAAAGAATCAAATCCTTAAAATTAAAACCCAGATCAAATCCTTAAAATCAAAACAAAATCAAATCTTTAACTTAATAACCCTTTAAAACTAAATGCCTAACCCATTCCCTTAGCAGCCCCTCCCCTTTCTTCAAGATCTACATATGTTGAAACCCTAAATTATCCCCTTAGCAGCAGCCCATCGCCCTTCTTCAAGATCAACACATGCTAAAACCCTAACCCATTCCATTAATCGTCTCTCCCCTTCTCCGTCGATCTACAGTCGCACCAAAGTTGTGTTCCGTCCACCATTAGCCAAAGAATGAACAAAGGGAAGTAAATGACGTTAACGACCGCTTCTATGAACTCCATACCCTTTCTCGATCCCCTTATCCCCTCTCGCTCGGTTCCCCAGGTTGAGTTCTCCCTCTTTCAGATGGTCTTGGTTTGCAAACTCATGGGTTTTGATTTTGAACATTCAGATCAAGAACACTTCAGCGAATGAACAAAGATGAAGATTGAACTTTTCAGATTTAAAGTTCTGATTTTGAACGTATTCAATCCAAATTCAGATACCTAGAGAAATCTAGGGGATTTCCTGTTTTAATTTAGATTTAGATGTAGATTTAGGGGTTGTTTGTTTTTTTTTAAAACCTCTTAATGACTCTTAAGTTTGAATCATTCAGACCTTTTAAGACACCACCTCTTATTAATCATAACTAAAGTAAGATTTCAGACTTTAAACCTCTTAAAAAACAAACGACACCTTAAGGTTTTTCTTATGAACTTGATTTGAATGAATGATTCTGGATTCTTGGTTTTGTTCCTCAGATGGGTTTTGTGCTTTGTTTTCATTCATGTAAATCTTTATAAGATTTATGTTATTGTTATTTGTTTTAATCTTGCAGTGTTTCTTTTTTCACTTTTAAAGGCACTAGTCTTGTTTTGTTTACTTTGCATTTGTGTTTGACGGTGATCGAAAAGGTGGACGATGGTGGTGGAAGGTGGTGGCGGTATATGGCAATGGTTGTAGATGGCAGTTGCGGTGGTGTGCAATGGTGGTGAATAGTGGTGATGTGTAATGGTGGTGAACGATGGTGGTATGAAATGGTGGTGAAGGGCGGTGGTGTGTTTTCTTGGTTGAGGATGAAGGAGATGGGAGGAAGAAGCATAAAATGACCAAATTACCCCTCACGTGAGGTGCACATGACCAACTTAACGGAGCCTAGACTAACGGTGTTAGTGAGAGGGACAAATTTGGGCTAAAAAACTCTATTTTTGGACCACCAATGTACTTTCAGATCTCGAGGGATGAAAAGTGAAAAGCAGGTATTCACAAGGGACCATTTATGTAATCCACTCTTAATTAATTGAGCAAATTATGAAAAAGATTGAGATTCACTAAATTAAGTAAATTTAATAAATCCGTCTTGAATTCCATTTTCGTTTACAGATAAAATATTATCAGATTACTGAATAAAAAATTCCATACTATAAAAAGCCTCAAAAATCATTTTCGTCTAAATTTTTGAAGACATTACAACTATGAACGTATTTACTTTTTGTAATTTAATCCGAATATTAAAATGTGTTATGATGAAAAAATTAATGGTAGGGTTGCTCACATATTGTTGTCTAGCTACCGTATAATGTCCCACTTGATTGGTACTTATCCACACCCAAAGTATCATCAACATTATATATTCAAAACTTTATCAATTTCGTCATCTTTTTATTAAATTTTTTTGTTGTTGGTTAAAATAAAATACCTGATACCAGAATATCGATAAAACTTTAAACCTAACAGTTTCTTGGTTCAACCATTTAACTTGATTATTCACGAATTTGTTCAATCAGGTATCACTACAATTTACAACAAATTTGGGTTTATAGGACAACTAAAAGGTCTAAGCGTAGTAATATGACTTAAGTTTATAAGACCAAAAACAATAGAACGTTATATCTAAAAGTGTTATAATGTTTATAGAATGTTTTGGGGAGTTTTAACAAGATTTAGGACATTCTTATAATAATGTTTCGTATCATATATTTTATATCACACTATAAACACAGGTGTTCTGTAAAAACATGGGTTTATAGGATAATTCTCAAAAATATTGAAAAAAACTTGTTTAAACTCCCAAAAAACGTCATATAAATCTATTGTAACACTTCTAAATAAGACATTTATCGTTTGGTCCTATAAAGTAGTCTATTATGACGCTTAAAGCCTGTTTGTTAACATCTTAATGAGCTTATTTGGTAGTGAATTAATGATATAGAAAATCACTTATTCGGTAAGCTTAATGGGAGTTTGTGCAAAAAGTCAAGTTTTTTCAAACCCGCCCCTCCCAATTAAAATACATGTTCCTTTCATCTATGAGAAATAGGGGTGAGCATTGGAGCGGGTAATCGCCTTTGGAACCGGAACCGCTTCGGAACTGTCGGTTCCGGAACCAAAACTGATGTGATTGGTTCCCCTTCCTAAAATATAATCGGTTTCGGTTATCATTTTTTTGGAACCGTTACCCGTTGGGTCCCCGCCGGGACCGGGTACCCGGTCCTGCTGGGTACCAAGAACCGGAACCGGAGGGTATTCGCTATTTTTTTTAATAAAATATATTTTATTTATAAAAATTTAATAAACTACCTTTTAGTGAAGCATCGTTTGTAGTATTTATTAACATCAACTAATTTTAAGGACGTGAAATATTTTGGAAGCACCGTTTGTAGTATTTATTTGTTTTGTAAGCACGTACCGTTTGTAATATTTATTTGTTTTGCAAGCATCGTTTGTAGTATTGATTGGTTTTTAGTTTTTATCGTATTAGTTTTCACGTTTGTGGTATTTATTACTTTACGTTTGGACTTTGTAATATAATTAATATTTACCTTTTTATAATATGAATGATAAAAAGAAAAAAAAATTAGACAGTGGGTACCCGGTACCGGAACCGGAACCGTCGGTTCCGGTTCCGGTTCCCAAATATAAAGAACCGGTTTTGGTTCATTCATTCCAGGAACCGCCAGTTCCGGGAATTTTAGGCGCTACCAGCCTTTGCTCACCCTTATGAGAAACCCTCCACCAGTCCATACAAATAGATTAATCCATACGATCAACTTTAATAGTACACAACCTAAAGGAAACACAACCAAACATTCTTTTAGACATTTTAAATGTTCTATAAACACAATTTTGTTGTGATGTATTATAAATTTCTTTCATCCATATTTTCAAGATGTATATATGATTATTTTCTTACTTGACTTGAACATGTTTGTAAAGAATGTTGAAGTATTTGTAACACCCGGAAATTCGCAAGGTAAGTATTTTGTCTTCTTAAATGCATTTATTTCGCTCATGTGAGAAAATGTGTCTTTGTGTACATGTTATGATAATTATTATGTCTAAATGTCATATAATTAATTTACCTTCGTTAATCGTTCAAACCTTGTGCTCGTTATCGTTTTCGGTTTAAGTTTCGGACTGTTTTGAGTGACTCGCGATTGTGCCCTTGGCACTATCGCGGAGGGCACTATCGCGGAACATGTACCGAGAGTTCGGGATGACTCGCGATTGTGCCCCACGATTGAGCCCTTGGCACTATCGCGGAGGGCACTATCGCCGAACATGTACCGAGGGGTCGGAGTGTCCCGCACTTGTGACTCACGATAGTGCCAATGGCACTATCGCCGGGCACTATCGCCCGCGTGGTCCAGTCTGCTATTTTATAGAAATGAATACCTCATTTCTCACTTTCACTTTACAAAAAACGGGAGAACACTTCTTGGAGGCGATTTTTAGGGTTTCATCACCTACTTCATTTATTTCCTAGGGTTTGGGTTGTTAGGGTCATTTATTGATCATTAAGCTTCATCCAAGCTTATCTAGTGAAGATTCTCCTCAAGCTACTCCTCTCCACTTCAAGTCTCATCTCCTTAAATCTAGGGTTTTCATCTTTTCTAGGTTTTGGTACAAAACCTAGATTGTGAGTTTACTAAACCTTTGTTAAAACTAGTTACACATCATAATCTTCTATTTGTTATTTCATTTTCTATGTGTTCAAGTATTTGGGATTTCTTGACGAAAATGGTTGGAAATATGGATGTTGGTGATATGCTATGTTTTAGGTTATGTGTTCCATTATTTAGGGCTTTTCCCATGGATATATAAAATGGGTACCTTGATATGTTAAATGTATACATATATGTGTGTTATGATGGTTTTAGTTGGAATATCACTTTGGTGACATATTTATATGCATGATGAATATAATTGTCATTTGGGACTTTTGTTGGACTTCATGAGGATAGGATGGTAACATTGTACCCGTAGTCGGTATGGAAATATGTTGGGTTGAAATATACCTAAGAACCTCCTATATGCATTATGTTGGACGAATCAAGGCAAGTTCACTAGGAGGATGTAGTCTTGGGGCACCACCGGGATGGTATGTGCTTAGACCTCCGCCACTCGAAAAGTTTCCTTTACGGTCTGATCTCCGGGTGTGTCGGGCCTTTGGGGTGTTCCTTGTTAAGGGCATCAAGGTACATCGACTCTTTGGAGTGGAATTGATTGGTGCTTTGGGTCTCCCCTAATGACTCCACATATAATTGAACACTAGTTAACTGCTGATAAGAAATTGTGACTGTTCATGCATGCTTATTATTGTCCAACTCACTAGGCTTTTTGGCCTAACACTTGTTTGGTGTCGATGTGTATCTCAGGTGTTAGCGGCGCGGCTCCTAGGCAAGTTTAGATGCTTTGGGCAAGAGCTTGGGGATTTTGGCACTTGAACTATTTTTGGAAGATTTGGGTTTATAGATGACACCCCTTTTTGTAATCTCTTTTCTAGATGTAGAAATTAGATTAGTTGGTTGTTGTTTATTTATCCGTTAAATTACAGATTTGTGATTAAACAGGTTATTTGTATATTTCCCCTTTTTGGGAGGCTCTTGCTATGGCAAACTTTATACCACTTCTCCATTTATGAAAAGTTTTTGTTATCCCTATTTTTAGGGTGTTACAGTATTGGTTACGCAAGGGCTTCTATGACACATTATTTTTATCTACTATATAACTATGACTCTAGTATTCATTTGCGATAATCGAGTTTGTAATGGCTTGTATGGCGATCTCGAATCATGAGGTTTGATTGAACCTCATCTATATAAAAGTACATGTAATATTTTGATCTAATACAAAAAAAATCCAGGAAATTTAGGTTAAGATCCTCGTAAAATGTTATTAGGGTTTGATTTTAGATAGTGATGAACATAGATGAACCAACATCGTCAATGAACCGATAATTAACATTAATGCTACTGAAGAACTCCCACCGCAAAAGCTTCATATGGTTAGATGTTTACGATACTGACGAATGATAGATACCCTTAATTTGAACCTAGCAAGTTGCAATGGACCACTTCGTTTTAGACGTTTGTTTTGACACATATTAATTTTATTAAAAGTTTTTAAACAATTACCACATTACTAAATACCATTTGTGTTAGTTTGGTAAATTAGCTGATAAAACTAGATTAAATGGCTATATGAAACGATTAAAAAATCATGTTAAAAAATGAATTAGAAAAGTATTAAGGACATAATTGGAAAAAAGCAAAAAATAACCCCTACAACTCATTGAAACGTTATTTCAACATTTAAGTAGCATTTAAAAGGCTAGTCTATATAAGCTAATTTATGGTTAATGCTAAGACCCATGCCCGGTCCTGACATTTTGAAGAACCAAAAATAATTGGGGCCTCGAAACTATGAATTATTTAATAACTCATATAAAACAATTGTTCGAATATTCCTATATAAAAATTGTTGTTTGAACCCGTTAAATGAGATTTCACGGTATGTAAAAGAGTCCTAATACAATATGAAGAAATCAAAGCAATTGATGAATTTTTTTTTGAATGTTTTGTCCTTCCTTTTCTTGAAATGTTTTGATTAAACATTTATAAAACATGATAGATACAAGGAACAATTTAAATGTATTTAACAGAAATAATTTATTCATCAATTAAAAATCCATAAAACATGTTATGCCTAATATAAACAATAAATGAATCGTCAAACAAAAAATTACAATAAACGTGAAATAATAGTACAATACCATTTTAACGGTCATTTAACATTTTAGAGATCTTAGGGGCCGTTTACCTAAATGCTTACCTGGTAAGCGCTTACCAATAAAACTCGACACACTAACTTGCTTTACCGGCTAAGATTTTAATCATCGCGATGGTATTTTATACAACAATTTACCCGGTAAGCGCTTACCCGGGTAAGAGTTGTCACTCTTTCTTACCGGATAAGACTCTTCATCCTTATCCTCGTTCTTACCGGGTAAGATCATTTCCTCTTGTCATGTTCATCTGCTATGGTAAATTCCCTGGTAAGTACTTACCGGGTAAGTATTTTGTAAACGGCCCCTTATTTTCCAATGTAATTATTTAATACATTTTTGGACCCTTATTGTCTATTAAATTCTTTTTGTGTGATCCAACTTCTATTAATGCATATATTCTTTCATTCAAAACAATTTTATGTAAACATAAATCACTCGCATACATAAGATCAAAATTTTACGAAACCCACAACCTTTTTAATAGATTGTGATAATATCGATAATTTGAGCTAAAACTTAACGGGATTTATAAACATCGTTCCTTCATTTAAATGGGACAATTTTTTTTACAAAAAACTAGAAGCGTACTCGCGCAATGCAGCGAAATACACACGATTTTAATGTTTTATTTTATTTTTTGTTTTTTTGTCGATTTACAGTACGATTTTGGATGGTTTTGAGAAAGTGATAATGTTTTTTTTTTATAAATTTGTTTAATTTAGGCTTAATAATATAATTTTTTATATAAAAAATTAAGTATTTTGTTATAATTTAATGATTATCTTATATATTTTAATGACGTCTAGAAAAAATAATCAATTACATATTTAATAATATAATTAAAACAAATTTATAGTAATATAATATATTAATTAATAATGATACATGGAAAAGTCTGCATAAAAGGAAGACTCTGCACATACCAAATTGGTGGGTGTTAGAATCTTGCAGTAGTAATATGTATATTGCGCTTTGATACTTGTAAATTAAGAGATTTTTAAAATTTTGCATAAAATGATGGTACCTTGTGCCTAATAAGTTGTATTTAAGAGTTTTTTTATCTCTGCTTTATAATATAGTATAGATATAGATATAGATATAGATATAGATATATAACGAATTTATAGAAACCATCCCCAGAGCCGTCCCTGGGGGAGGGCGGGGCGGGTGCACGCCCAGAGCCCATAGGAAATAGGGGCCCAAATATTTTAGTATATACTATATATTAGTAGTTTAAAAATTGTAAATAAAAAAGACAAAAAAATCTAGTATATAATAGGATCCAAAAAAAAAACATTATATTAAAGACCCAAACATGTATTAAATAATAACATTGGACAATAAATTAGTAAAAAGTTATTTAGTCTTTCATTTTGTTGTATTGTTTATTGTTTTTCAAAGTTTTTTTTATCTAGTACTAATATCTAAAACTATTTTTGTCTATAATCCTTGATATATAATCCATTACTCATCTACTAATATGCAAACCAGAAAAATAGTTGACCGCACTTAGCAATCGAATATGCAGAAATCAATAAAATCAAAGACCAAGAAACTCTGATTTTCAAAAATCGATTATGAACTCAGATATTCAAATAAACACATGTTAAAGAAAATCGATATGACCACAACCTTCGATATGAGCCCAGAACTCGATATAAACCCAGAACACAGAAAATTGAATATAGCAAAAGAAGCGATTAAAGGGTTTAGACAAACCTTTTTGATTGTATCGAATAAAATTAATTCGATCCTGCTCTGATACCAATTGTAGATCCCAGATACAGTGCAATCACGAACAATAATTAATCAATGAAGAACAATTAATGAGCCATAACTTCTAGTCATATGATTAATACTCAATAAAGGTTTAAGTTTACAGAGATAATGTAACACCCGGAAATTCGCAAGGTAAGTATTTTGTCTTCTTAAATGCAGTTATTTCGCTTATGTGAGAATATGCGTCTTGGTGTACATTTCATGATCATTATTACGTCTAAATGTCGTATAATTAATTTACCTTCGTTAATCGTTCAAACCTGGTGCTCGTTATCGTTTTCGGTTGAGTTTTGGACTGTTTTGAGTGGCTCGCGATTGTGCCTCGCGATTGTACCTTGGCACTACCGCGGAGGGCACTATCGCCGAACATGTACCGAGGGTACGGGTTGGCTCGCGATTGTGCCCCGCGATTGTGCCTTGGCACTATCGCGGAGGGCACTATCGCCGAACATGTACCGAGAGGTCGGAGTGGGCCACGATTGTGACTCGCGATAGTGCCATCGCCGGGCACTATCACCCGCGTGGTCCAGTCTGCTATTTTTATAAGAGTTAATACCTCATTTCTCACTATCATTTTACAAAAAAAAACGGGAGAACTTTCTTGGAGGCGATTTTTAGGGTTTCATCACCTACCTCATTTACTTCCTAGGGTTTGGGTTGTTAGGATCATTTATTGATCATTAAAGCTTCATCCAAGCTTATCTAGTGAAGATTCTCAAGCTATTCCTCTTCACTTCAAGTCTCATCTTCTCCAAAAGCTAGGGTTTCATCTTTTCTAGGTTTTGGTCAAAAACCTAGATTGTGAGTTTACTAATCTTTTGTTAAAACTAGATACATATCATTATCTTCTACTTGTTAATGTCAAAGCATATCTCAAACGTTCATATTTAATGTTTCAAGTATTTTGGGGGGGTTTTTACCCATGGATTATGTATGTGAAAGTTACCATGTTTTATATTAGCATAACTTGGTATGTTGAATGATTCCTTCTTGGAATGCCTCCTTGGCGACCTTATATTCTCACGAAGTATTTGGATGGATATTATGTTATATGTTGGATTTACATGAGTAGGATGGTAATAGTGTGTTCCTAGTGGATATCCGAAATGTTACGGATGGAATTACATCTTGAGACCTCCTAAATGCATTATGTGGACGAACCATTCACTATAGGAATGTAGGTGGGTGACATTTGGGGAATTTCCTAAGGCGGTAGTCTCCTATGTACCTAGACCTCCGCCGCCGGGGAATTTCCAAAGGCGGTAGTCTCCGGTGCGTGTCAGACCTTTGGGTTGCTAGAGAAAGTGGCTTCAAGGTGCATTGCCTCTTTGGGGGTCGCTCCCGTTGACTCCACATCTACGTGATTATTTGTTAACTGCTGATAAGAACTGTAACTGTTTCTGGCATGATTTTACTTGTTCAACTCACTAGGCTTTTTGGCCTAACACTTGTTTGGTGTCGATGTGTATCTCAGGTGTTAGCAGCGCGACTCCTAGGCAGGTATAGATGCTTTGGGCGAGAGCTTGGGGATACGGTCTTTGGACTATTTTGAGAAGCCTTGGGTTTATAGATGACACCCCTTTTTGTAATCTCTTTTCTAGATGTAGAAATTAGATTAGTTGGTTGTTGTTTATCTATCCGTTAAATTACAATTGTGATTAAACAGGTTTAATTGTATTATTCCCCATTTTGGGAGGCTCTTGCTATGGCAATTTTAGTATACCTCATGTCCGTTTTTCGGATTTTTGTTATCCCTATTTTTAGGGTGTTACAAGTTGGTATCAGAGCTTTAGTTTAAGTGAACTAGGTATTGTTTTAGCATATCTAGACTTAAGCTTTAGACTTTTTGACTTCACTGTCCACTTGGGGTAAGAATCCTAGGTGGGGAGAGCGTTAGGATTACAGAATTACTTTAATTGAAAGTTGTGATGATGGTGACAAGAATTCTTGTGTATGGTTCGTTCATAATTTCACTTAGTTACTGCTATTATGAATGCATTGTTACGTGAGCATGCTTGGTTTACTATTATTATGATAATTGATGAGGGTAGTAGTACGTACCATGAGTTCAACTCGCTTAGTCTTTTCTCAATCTATTTCTCGTTCGCGCATGACAAATTTAATGGTAAACACTCGAAGTAGATTATCGGATATGCCAGAGGGGCAACCAGAAGTGGAATCTGCAGCAGTACGACCCCCGGTGGGGGAAACCTCCGATGACATTCCTATACCCAGAATATTGGGAGGAGGGCCCGAGCATATTCCTCGCCGGAACCTCAACACGAATAATGCTATCTTGGAAGAGGTGACCATGGAGACCAGGATTCGGGATAACATGATGTTGGCTATGAATTCTGCCATGGCCCAACAACAAATCCAACAACAAGAGTTTTTCATGAAGCTCCTAGAAGATCGAGATGCTAGTCACCGCCAACCCGAGACTATGGCGGAGAATATCATAGTTGGGTCGGGTGGTGGACCTGAAGTGGTGGTGGCCGAAGAGCAACCGAGCAACGTGAATCGAGAGAGGATTAAGGGATGCTCCTACAAGGCTTTTCTGGGGTGCAACCCTAAAGAGTTTGCGGGTTCCGACAACCCGGTTGCGTGTATGTACTGGCTCAAGGAAGTGGAAATGGCCTTTGAGTCTAGTGAGTGAGACGTCTCGCAACGGGTGAAGTTTGCTTCTCAATTACTCCGGGGAGAGGCATTGATCTGGTGGAATCTCACCCGGTCCGCCCTCACCCCCGAGGTTCTAGCAAAGCTGACTTGGGCAGTCTTCAAGAAAAAGATAATGGACAAGTATTGCAGCGAGCATTCATTGGACAAACTAGAAGCCGAGTTCCGGAATCTGAAGAAAGGGAATTTGTCTGTAGCCAACTACTCCAAGCTGTTTCTGGAGAAGTTGAACTTGGTGGGATATCTGGTCCCAGACGAGAGATCAAAGATTAAGGCCTTTCATCTTGGCCTACCGACCGATATGCGGACGGACGTGCGCAATGCCGGAGGGTCGACTCTTCAAGAAGTCATTGAAGAGGCCTTGCTTGTGAAAGATGATAGGTTGGCTGAGAAGGAAGAAAGAAGTGTTGCGGGTGAGAAGAGAAAGTGGGAAGGGCCATCTGGGCCCGTTCGTCAGTCGAAGCCTTTTGTTAGTGGGAGAGCTGGAGACTCTCGTAAAAGTGATCAGTGGTGCCAAAGGTGTAGAACCAAGCACTCGGGTGTGTGTGCTCCTAAAACCTACGCAGGTCTGGTAGGTTGTACCAAGTGTGGCAGGAAGGGCCATGTGGCTCGGGATTGCGCTACCCATCCGACGATATGTTTTGAGTGCCAGGAGCCGGGGCACGTGAGGAGAAATTGTCCAAAGGTGGCGGGGTTTAATCAAAGCAGGTCTGTAGGGTCGACGGCTAGAGTCGACCAATCGCCGAGGGTGCCGAGACGAGCTTTTCGGATGACTACCGAAGAGGCAAAGGAGACCGCCGATGTTGTTTCGGGTACGTTCCTAATAAACTCCTTGCCTGCTCGTGTTTTGTTTGATTCGGGTGCTACGTGTTCGTTTGTATCGGATATTTTCTGTAAGCGTTTCGTCACTCCTATTAGTGTCCTTCCCGATGCACTAGTAGTAGAGATTGCTAGCGGTGACCAAGTAATTATCCGAGACCGTTATTGTGATTGCACCATAGAGATCAATGAGAGTCCTTTTGGGGTGGATTTACTACCTATGACCACGGAGGATTCGACGTGGTCATAGGCATGGATTAGTTGTCAAGGCACAAGGCTGACATCTTTTGTTCTAAGAAGATGATCCAAGTGCCTTTGACGGAAGGCGGCGTGGTCGTCATCTATGGGGAGAAAGGAAAGGGGCGCAACCCCATTTTTTCCTCCCTCAAAGCGCGGAAGTTTCTAGCGAAGGGTTACCCTTCGTATCTAGCGTACGTTGTGGACGCGAAGAAGGAAAAGAAGACGGTGGAAGACGTAAGGATCGTGCGGGATTATCCGGATGTCTTTCCGGAAGACCTTCCAGGATTACCACCGGAACGTCAAGTGGAGTTTCAAATTGATCTCACTCCGGGAGCGGCTCCGATAGCCCGAGCTTCCTATTATTTGGCCCCAACGGAGATGAAAAAGATGATGACGCAACTTCAAGAGTTATTAGAGAAGGGTTTTATCTGGCCGAGTTCTTCACCTTGGGGAGCGCCGGTGTTGTTCGTGAAGAAGAAGGACGGATCGATGAGGATGTGTATTGACTACCGTGAGTTGAATAAATTCACGGTAAAGAACAAGTACCCTTGACCTCGCATCGATGATCTCTTCGATCAACTTCAAGGTGCGGGTTGTTTCTCGAAGATTGACCTCCGATCCGGTTATCATCAAGTGAGAGTGAAGAATGATGATATTCCGAAGATGGCCTTCCGAACGCGTTACGGTCACTATGAGTTCTTGGTGATGCCTTTTGGGTTGACCAATGCGCCGACCGTGTTTATGGACTTGATGAACCGTGTGTGTCGCCCATTCTTGGATAAATCCGTGATCGTCTTTATCGACAATATTCTAATTTATTCTAAGGACGAATCCGAACATGGGAGACACTTGCGGTAAGTCTTGGAAGTCCTAAGAAGAGAGAAGTTGTTCGCAAAGTTCTCTAAGTGCGAGTTTTGGCTTTGAGAAGTGCAATTCTTGGGGCACGTGGTGTCAAAGGACGGTGTTCAGGTGGACCCGGTGAAGATTGAAGCGATGTTGAGTTGGGAGCCGCCGACGAATCCTTCGGAGATACGGAGTTTCTTGGGCTTAGCGGGCTACTATAGACGCTTCATCCAAGACTTTTCCAAGGTAGCTACACCTCTCACATCCCTCACAAGGAAGAACGTCAAGTTTCTTTGGACCGATGTTCAGGATCAAGCCTTTTAGACGCTAAAGAGGAAATTGTGCGAAGCTCCGATCTTATCCTTGCCTGAAGGATCGGAAGACTTCGTAGTGTATAGTGACGTTTCTAAGATGGGCCTTGGATGTGTACTTATGCAACAAGGGAAAGTCATTGCCTACGCGTCAAGGCAATTAAAGGACGATGAGAAGAACTACCCGACGCATGACTTAGAGTTGGCGGCAGTAGTTTTTGCTTTGAAGTTGTGGCGGCATTACTTGTACGGGACCAAGTGTACTCTCTTCACGGATCACAAGAGTCTCAAGTACATCTTCGATAAAAAAGAACTCAACATGCGGCAAATGAGATGGCTTGAACTTCTAAAGGATTATGATTGTGATCTACTCTACCATCCCGGTAAGGCCAATGTGGTGGCGGATGCTTTGAGCCGGAGGAGCCATGAGGGTGGCGTTACATTGTCCCTTACAAGAATCGACGTGGTATCAAGTTTGGTGGAAAGCATCAAGACGTGGCAAGTGGAAGCGCCCAAAGAGCAAAACCTCAAGTCCGAGGTCATGGTGAAGCAAAGGGAACTTTTGACGGAAGATAGCCGCGGGCTTAAACTATTTCAAGGTCGTATTTGGGTGCCGAAGTTGGGTGGAAATCGAGAGTTACTTCTAGAAGACGCGCACAAGTCGAAGTATTCTATACATCCCGGTAGTACCAAGATGTATAGAGACTTAAAATTAAATTATTTGTGGCCGGTGATGAAGTTGGATGTGGCTAACTACGTGGAGAAGTGTGTCACGTGCCTTCAAGTCAAGGCGGAACATCAAAGGCCATATGGAAGTTTGCAACCGTTGTCCATTCCCGAGTGGAAGTGGGACAACATTACCATGGATTTCGTGACAAAGCTACCGAGGACCTTGCGAGGCCATGATACAATTTGGGTAGTCGTTGATCGACTAACCAAGAGCGCACACTTCCTTGTAATGAGAGAGACTCTGCCAATGGAAAAGTTGGCCAAGCTTTACATCGATGAGGTTGTGTCGAGGCATGGGGTTCCACAATCTATCGTGTCGGATCGAGATAGCCGTTTCATGTAGAACTTTTGGGCAGGATTGCAAAAGGAGTTGGGCACCCGATTAAATTTGAGCACAACGTATCATCCTCAAACGGATGGTCAAAGTGAAAGGACGATTCAAACACTCGAAGACATGTTAAGGTCATGTGTTATCGACTTTGGAGGTAGTTGGGACTCGCACCTGCCGTTGATGGAGTTCGCATATAATAATAGCTACCACTCTAGCATTGGCATGGCACCATTCGAGGCTTTGTACGGGCGAAAGTGCCGAACTCCAGTTTGTTGGTTAGAATCGGGCGAAAAGCAATTCGCCGGGCCGAAAATAGTGCAAGAGACGACGGACAAGGTGAAAGAGATCCGAGAAAGGCTAAAGGCGACACAAGACCGTCAGAAAAATTATGCGGACAAGAAAAGGAGACCGGTCGAGTTTCAAGTGGGCGACCGGGTTATGTTGAAAGTGTCACCGTGGAAGGGAATCATTCGGTTTGGGAAGAGTGGGAAGCTTAGCCCTCGTTTCCTTGGTCCATTCGTCATATTGGAGAAAATTGGATTACAAGCCTACCGATTGGATTTACCACCGGAGATAGATGGAATACATCCTACATTTCACGTATGTTACCTTCGGAAGTGTCTAGCCGAAGAGGAAAGCGTGATTCCTTTGTCGGAAATTCGGGTGGACAATGGGAATCGTTATGTGGAAGAACCGGAATCTATTTTAGAATCAAAAGTGAAGAAGTTGAGGCATAAGGACGTGGTCATGGTTAAGGTTCAATGGAAGCACCATCGGGGTGCTAACATTACTTGGGAATCGGAAGATGATATGAAGAAGCGTTATCCTCACTTGTTTAATCTAGAATGAGATTTCGGGGACGAAGTCCCAATTAGGTGGGGAGGATTGTAACACCCGGAAATTCGCAAGGTAAGTATTTTGTCTTCTTAAATGCAGTTATTTCGCTTATGTGAGAATATGCGTCTTGGTGTACATTTCATGATCATTATTACGTCTAGATGTCGTATAATTAATTTACCTTCGTTAATCGTTCAAACCTGGTTGAATATGCAGAAATCAATAAAATAGTTGACCGCACTTAGCAATCGAATATGCAGAAATCAATAAAATCAAAGACCAAGAAACTCTGATTTTCAAAAATCGATTATGAACTCAGATATTCAAATAAACACATGTTAAAGAAAATCGATATGACCACAACCTTCGATATGAGCCCAGAACTCGATATAAACCCAGAACACAGAAAATTGAATATAGCAAAAGAAGCGATTAAAGGGTTTAGACAAACCTTTTTGATTGTATCGAATAAAATTAATTCGATCCTGCTCTGATACCAATTGTAGATCCCAGATACAGTGCAATCACGAACAATAATTAATCAATGAAGAACAATTAATGAGCCATAACTTCTAGTCATATGATTAATACTCAATAAAGGTTTAAGTTTACAGAGATAATGTAACACCCGGAAATTCGCAAGGTAAGTATTTTGTCTTCTTAAATGCAGTTATTTCGCTTATGTGAGAATATGCGTCTTGGTGTACATTTCATGATCATTATTACGTCTAAATGTCGTATAATTAATTTACCTTCGTTAATCGTTCAAACCTGGTGCTCGTTATCGTTTTCGGTTGAGTTTTGGACTGTTTTGAGTGGCTCGCGATTGTGCCTCGCGATTGTACCTTGGCACTACCGCGGAGGGCACTATCGCCGAACATGTACCGAGGGTACGGGTTGGCTCGCGATTGTGCCCCGCGATTGTGCCTTGGCACTATCGCGGAGGGCACTATCGCCGAACATGTACCGAGAGGTCGGAGTGGGCCACGATTGTGACTCGCGATAGTGCCATCGCCGGGCACTATCGCCCGCGTGGTCCAGTCTGCTATTTTTATAAGAGTTAATACCTCATTTCTCACTATCATTTTACAAAAAAAAACGGGAGAACTTTCTTGGAGGCGATTTTTAGGGTTTCATCACCTACCTCATTTACTTCCTAGGGTTTGGGTTGTTAGGATCATTTATTGATCATTAAAGCTTCATCCAAGCTTATCTAGTGAAGATTCTCAAGCTACTCCTCTTCACTTCAAGTCTCATCTTCTCCAAAAGCTAGGGTTTCATCTTTTCTAGGTTTTGGTCAAAAACCTAGATTGTGAGTTTACTAATCTTTTGTTAAAACTAGATACACATCATTATCTTCTACTTGTTAATGTCAAAGCATATCTCAAACGTTCATATTTAATGTTTCAAGTATTTTGGGGGTTTTTACCCATGGATTATGTATGTGAAAGTTACCATGTTTTATATTAGCATAACTTGGTATGTTGAATGATTCCTTCTTGGAATGCCTCCTTGGCGACCTTATATTCTCACGAAGTATTTGGATGGATATTATGTTATATGTTGGATTTACATGAGTAGGATGGTAATAGTGTGTTCCTAGTGGATATGCGAAATGTTACGGATGGAATTACATCTTGAGACCTCCTAAATGAATTATGTGGACGAACCAAGTCTGTGATTCACTATAGGAATGTAGGTAGGTGACATTTGGGGAATTTCCTAAGGCAGTAGTCTCCTATGTACCTAGACCTCCGCCGCCGGGGAATTTCCAAAGGCGGTAGTCCCCCCTGTGCGTGTCAGACCTTTGGGTTGCCAGAGAAAGTGGCTGCAAGGTGCATTGCCTCTTTGGGTGAACCGGATTGGAGATATGGGTCGCTCCCGTTGACTCCACATCTACGTGATTATTTGTTAACTGCTGATAAGAACTGTAACTGTTTCTGGCATGATTTTACTTGTTCAACTCACTAGGCTTTTTGGCCTAACACTTGTTTGGTGTCGATGTGTATCTTAGGTGTTATCAGCGCGGCTCCTAGGCAGGTATAGATGCTTTGGGCGAGAGCTTAGGGATACGGTCTTTGGACTATTTTGAGAAGCCTTGGGTTTATAGATGACACCCCTTTTTGTAATCTCTTTTCTAGATGTAGAAATTAGATTAGTTGGTTGTTGTTTATCTATCCGTTAAATTACAATTGTGATTAAACAGGTTTAATTGTATTATTCCCCATTTTGGGAGGCTCTTGCTATGGCAATTTTAGTATACCTCATGTCCGTTTTTCGGATTTTTGTTATCCCTATTTTTAGGGTGTTACAAGTTGGTATCAGAACTTTAGTTTAAGTGAACTAGGTATTGTTTTAGCATATCTAGACTTAAGCTTTAGACTTTTTGACTTCATTGTCCACTTGGGGTAAGAATCCTAGGTGGGGAGAGCGTTAGGATTACAGAATTACTTTAATTGAAAGTTGTGATGATGGTGACAAGAATTCTTGTGTATGGTTCGTTCATAATTTCACTTAGCTACTGCTATTATGAATGCATTGTTACGTGAGCATGCTTGGTTTACTATTATTATGATAATTGATAGATTATGTGTTACATCTCCATGCAAATATGAAACAAGTATCTTTTGAGAGATACTTGCGTGGCTGAGAGGGGTGACATGAGTTATCGACACTGGGTCCATGTCTGTTTCAATATTCATCTCCAAAGAACGAGAATGAATAGATTGTGTGGTAACCCGGATAACTGACTCGGTTTGGTAAGGACCAATAATTCTTTTAAGTCCTGTCACATCCACACCATTTTTTTTAATCACTCCGAACTCTTCTATCAATCTAGACCCGTCACTGATGTCTATGAATAGGATGTGTTTCTTGGGTAGGTCCTTCCGGTTCTGGATGGACCATAGAAACATTAAAAGCCCTAACACTCTTTAACTCACCAAGATAAAACATTGAAGTAAACTTTCTGATTTGAGATTATCAGAATTCAAAAACATTTAAGAACGAGTCCTGAACTAAAGTGTTCAGAAGTCGATATGAAAATTTAAACAAAAAACATGGTACTCCCCCTCAAAAGTGGCATAACCCTTGATTGTAGTCATGTGACATGAATAATCTGAATTAAATCATACATGACATTCCTGCAAAACAAATTAAGAAGATTTTGGTTTTGGTATCCATGCTATGATGGATCCTTGTTGGTTAATTGCCTTGGCTTTGAAGCTACTAAATTGAGGATTGTGGATGCTATAAGTACCATACTAACTATTAACGTACCTTGGATGCACAAAGTCACTTTTTCCACAGTAAGTGCAACAAATCGTTTGCCGGCGCAGACTGATCAACTTTCCTATAGAATAGACATAAGTAGGTGAATCAGTCTTGGAAATAAATGACTTTGTATCAACTACAAGAGAATCATGAGACTTGTTTCCATCACTCCTTTCTATAGTTGGTTTCTTTCTCCAAACCATCTTGACTTTTCGAAACACTTGATTATTTGAATCATCAACGAGAGAATTATAGAAAAGATTTGAAGAACGAATCCGATCTACATGAAAATTCAAATAAAATATCTGAACTTGAACGAAAAGTTGCAGATTTTGAACCCAGAATTTTAAACAAACACAATCGATTCTTAGAAAAACGATTTGCAGCAAGATTCAGATTTTAAACAGTTCGATATGATTCCAGAACACAGATATGGCAGAACACAGATATCGATTTGGCAGAAATCCAGATCAATCAATTCAACCAGACTTGATTTTCCAGAAAAAATTTAATCCAGGAAATCGAATATGCAGATCAACACATATACTAAATCTAACCGAACTCAAAACACATCGACCGAAATCACTATTTTTCCAGAAAAATTTCAATCCAGAAAAATCGATCAATATGCAAACCAGAAAAATAGTTGACCGCACTTAGCAATCGAATATGCAGAAATCAATAAAATTAAAGACCAAGAAACTCTGATTTTGCAGAAATCGATTATGAACTCAGATATTCAGATAAACACATGTTAAAGAAAATCGATATGACCACAACCTTTGATATGAGCCCAGAACTCGATATAAATCCAGAACATAGAAAATTGAATATAGCAAATTAAGCGATTAAAGGGTTTTAGACAAACCTTTTTGATCGTATCGAATAAAATTAATTCGATCCTGCTCTGATACCAATTGTAGATCCCAGATACAGTGCAATCACGAACAATAATTAATCAATGAAGAACAATTAATGAGCCATAACTTCTAGTCATATGATTAATACTCAATAAAGGTTTAGGTTTACAGAGAGAATTTCTGATACGGAAATGTAAACCTATCGACTAGAATAATGACGTCTAACCTCCTCTAACCTAAAACTAGGTTAAGAAAACAAATCTATATGAAACGCATAAGCCTAATGGGCTTGAGGCCCAATTACAAAACAACTTTCAACATATTACAATTCAACCCCTTATAAATGTGTTATACAACTTTCAACGCACTAAGACTTTCAGTCCTAACAAAAAGTATATCATATGATGCCTTTGGTGGTAGAACTGATTGGCGACGTGTATTTAAAAATGATATGATAGATAATATTAATTTAGAAATATTACAAAACTAGGTTAAGAAAACAAATATATATGAAACACATAAGCCTAATGGGCTTGAGGCCCAATTACAAAACAACTTTCAACATATTACAATTCAACCCCTTATAAATGCGTTATACAACTTTCAACGCACTAGGACTTTCAGTCATAACAAAAGGTATATCATATGATGCCTTTGGTGGTAGAACTGATTGGCGACGTGTATTTAAAAATAATTTATCTTAAAAATTACTAATATTTTAATCAAACAAATTACATCAAAAAACGAGAATTTCGTGCTCTTCGAAATGACATCCATCTCGATATAGTTTTTTTTCTCGCTTTAACCGTTTTTTACGTGAAATTCTATATACGTGTTATATTCATTATGAATATGCATGCACGTCCCCGAATGTCCATATTCAGTCTGAATAACAAAGGTGAACGTCCATTCACTATTTATGATGAATAATACATTATTCAAGATGAATAATACAGTATCCAGGATGAATAATACAACATTCAGGATTAATAATACACGAATTCATGATTCATGTATTATTTATCACAAATCGTATAGAATTTCACGTGAAATTCTATATATGTGTTATATTCATTATGAATATTCATGGACGTCCTCAGGTGTCCACATTCAGTATGAATAACAAATGTAAACGTTCATTCACTATTAATGATGAATAATACAGTATCCAGGATGAATAATACAATATTCAGGATGAATAATATACTAATTCATGTTTCATGTATTATTTATCATGAATCGTGTATTATTCACCCTAAATGTTTTATTATTCATCCCGAATGATACATTATTCATGATGAATAATATATGAATGACCCTTGAATGTGTAGACACATGGCGCACTCTCTTTTGTTTCCCAATTCACAACCGAAATTTGGTTTAATTCATTATGAATATGTATGCGCATCCCCGGATGTCCCACATTCAGTATGAATAACAATTGTGAACGTTCATTCATTATTCATGATGAATAATATATTATTCAAGATGAATTACACAACATTAATGAAGAATAATACATGAATTCATGAATCGTGAATTATTCACCCTGATTGTTGTATTATTCATCCTGAATGATACATTATTCATGATGAATAACACATGAATGACCTGTGAAGATTTGGAGACGTGACACGCTCTCTTTTGTTCCCCGATTCACAACAGAATTAGTCGATAGGTTCTCGATTCGTCTTGATGGGTGTTGGGTTACGGTGTGAAGAAACGTGATGCCTTACGACGTTGAAGAAAGTGTTGAAGAAGGTGATGTCGAGTTACATACTTACGGTGTCGAGACGTTGTACAAACTTGAACGTACATAAATATTCATAATGAATGTAACACATATATAGCATTTCACGTAAAAAACGGTTAAAACGACAAAAAAACTATATCGAGATGGATGTCATATCGAAGAGCACGAATTTCTCGTTTTTTTGATGTAATTTGTTTGATTAAAATATTAGTAATTTTTAAGATAATTTATTTTAAACTTTAATTGGGTAAAAAGTTTTTAATTAAAAAGGAAAATAAAAAGTCAAATTTGGTAGGCGTATGTTTAAATTTTTCTTCCATTTTTACCCCTAAACATTTTATAATTAAAAACTCTATTTAATATGAGTTGTTGGATCAAAAGAGATCGAGTGACTGACAATGAAAAATGAGTTTTCATTTGAACTTTCATCTCTCTCTCTCTCTCTCTCTCTATATATATATATATATATATATATATATATATATAAGAAGATGTTCAAATTAGAAATGCTAATTGTGTGATTAATAAATAAATGATCTTAACCTTTCATCTGGTCAACATTTACGACTTTAACTGTGAAGCACCGGATAATTCCTGGCATGGTCAGCAGAAAATAGAGGGGGAGGTTCGTAACTTATACAAATAGACAACAAACAAGTTCACATATGAACTAGTGTGATTCACATATGAACTACGTTCATATGTGAACCAATTAATTGATTCATATGAGAATCACTTAATTAGTTCATATGTGAGTCACAAAAGTTCATATGTGAATCTGTTAATGATTTCAATTGATTCACATATGAACCTACAATTAATTAGTTCATATATGAATTACAAAGGTTCATATGTGAATTACACGGGTTCACATATGAACATATAGTTCATATGTGAATAACACATGTTCACATATGATCTCGTCCAACATATTTGTAAAAGTTATGAAACTGTTTTTCTATTTTTGGAATAGCCGCAATGTTGGACCAATCAAAGTCGCAATTCTTGATCAGTCAAAACTGCAATTTTTGACCAGTGAAATCCAATTTTGACCGTATGAATGACTATGATTAATTTCCTATGTCTTATACAATTAACATTTCTCATTTGAACCTATGACTATATGTAACACCCTGATTCGTGGTTGTTGAGTTGAAAGCAGGGAAAAACAGTGCCCCGCACGGGTGGCCGTGCGGGTGGAGCCGCGCCATGAGCCGCGCGGAGCACTGTCCGCTAAACCCTTCCAGAGGTCGGCGGATGACCGCGCAGGTCAAGTCGCGCTGCGACCCGCACACGACCCCTGACGAATTAAAAGGGGATTTCAACCCTTTTCTCATTTACTTCTCAACCTAAATTCTCTCAAAACCCTCTCTACCCTCATAACTCCCTCCATTGTTATCAAGGAGATTTTCAACCACCATCCTCTACATTTATTGCAAGATCAAGGCTCCCTAATCAAAGGTTTCAACCAAGAAGCTCAAGTTCAAGGATCATCTTCATCTTCCCCAACACTTCTAGGGTTTGACACTTTTCTAGGTTTTTTGACCTAAAACTTAGATTGTGAGTTTACTAAACCTTTGTTAAAACTAGATACACATCATAATCTCCTACTTGTTATTCTTGTATATTGGTTCAAAATGTTCATCTCTATATGTTCAAGTATTTGATGGTTTTCTTATGAAAAATGTTGAGAATATGTTTATAAGTATCATGCCATGATTTACTCTATTTATTCAAGTATTTGGGGTTTTTTCTCATGGATACATAATATGAGTATTTTGACATGATTAATGTATACATGTCTTGGTATTATGATGACTTCTATTTGGAATATCTTTTTGGTGATATTGTATCCACATAATGACTATATTGGTAATTGGGTCTTATGTTGGAATTATGTGATTATGATGGTAATATTGTACCCATGGTTGGTATCGAAATATGTTTGGTTGAAATATACCTCAAGACCTCCTATATGCAATTATGTTGGACGAACCAAGTCAGTAGACACTAGGAGGATGTAGTCTTGGGCGCCACCGTGATGGTATGTGTCTAGACCTCCGCCATTCGGGGAATTTCCATAGTTGTAGTCCTCGGATGTGTCGGATCTTTTGGGTGTCTCTTGTTAGTTGGCATCAAGGTACATCGACTCTTTGGGTGGAACTTGATTGGTGCTATGGGTCTCCCTTATTGACTCCACATTTGTTTAACTTTTATTAACTGCTGATAAGAATTATAACTGGTCATGCATGCCTTTTATTGTTCAAATCACTAGGCTTTTTGGCCTAACACTTGTTTGGTGTCGATGTGTATCTCAGGTTCTAGCGATGTCGGTCCTAAGTAGTCTTAGTAGCTTGGGTGAGAGCTTGGGGAAAACCTTTGACATACATTTTGTAGAAGAAATCTTGGGTTTATAAGTGACACCCCTTTTGTAATATCTTTTCTAGTTATAGAAATTAGATTAGTTGATTGTTATTTATTGTCCGTTAAATTACAACTGTAATTAAACAAATTTGTATATTTCCCCATTTTTGGGAGGCTCTTGCTATGACAATTTTATATACCTCATGTCCGTTTTATTCGGATTTTGTTATTCCTATTTTTAGAGTGTTACACTATATATATATATATATATATATATATATATATATATATATATGTATGTGATTTGGCTTAAGATAGAGTAGATGACATGATGAAAGTGTAGGTTAGTGAATGCGATTAGATATATCATGGATAATAAAGAGAAAAGAAAAGCAACTCTAACACATTCTCATTAATTGACTCTATGTATTCACCATTAAAGGGTTTGTGAACTTGTGATATTATGGACAAATGACTTAAATGCAAAAGGGCCCGACACCCCATGAATATATATATATATATATACATAGAGAGAGAACATATATATATATATATAGAGAGAGAGAGAGAGAAAGAGATGTATGTATATGTTGAGAGAGAAAGAGAGGGACAAAACATAAGAATTGTGGGTAGTCTATTGTAGATTTCTAGTTGTAGTATTAGAGAAGAAAGAAATAGGAAAGGTCTTGTCACTAAGACAACACACCTTCATTCACTACTATACCCCTCAGAATATTATTCAAGTACACCGTACTACAACACCACAAATTTTTCACAAAAACAACCATCTTTTTTTAATAGGGTAGGTTAAATACACATTTATTACTTGTTAAATATATATTTATCTATTAATTTCTTTTATTACATATATTAATATTAAGACTTATTTTTGATATTTTTAATGTATGATTTAACTTGATATTAATATAAAATAGGTGTCTATATAGCAATATCCGAATTAAAATTATTGATAAATATACATCAATAAAACAAAATCAAGATGTTAGACCCAACAAAAATCATGGGTTATGACTATCTTTTGGAATATGTAAGCATTTTTTATATGTATGAAATGATCTTTTTGAATGAACCACATGAATTAAAAGAAAAAAATGTGTCTCTATTAAAATAAGGACAAAAAATCTATTTATTTCATTGCTCTTTAAATTGTACAATATTCAAGTTTATACTTTATAGTGTTTTGACACATATGTTAAATAATTTAATTACAATAATAAACAATCAACAACAAAAATAGAAATTAATGAATTAAAAAGAGAAGATATAATAAATTTTTTAAGTTAATTTTAATTTAAAAAATCGGGGCAAATGGGGCAGCAGAAAATTTACATATTGATTATGATAAAAATTATTTAATTTAAAATTCTAGATTAAATTTAACAAATATTTTTATTAGTTACAAAAATGATTGAGGACAATCAACATGTAGAGCCTTTTCAGTCCGTCATTATTGTTTGGAATATTTAACTTGACATATTAGGTTTATGTGGGGTCAGTCTGTTTTCGTGAGACCCTTGAAACCATATATTTACACCTAAAATTTCATAGCAAAACACTGTGAAGGTAAAAAAATCCGAACTTTCACAACAAAAAACACTGAAAATATTACCTTCACAGTATTCTGCTGTGAAGTTTTAAGTGTAAAAAAATGATCTCACGAGTCTCATGAAAAGTGGTTAGTCTTATGTGATCCCAAGTCTGACATGTAATCTAACAAATATGGTTAGTATTAGTTAAGTTTTTTAAAATACTCTGAACAAAAACCAAATACATATTTTTTAGTAAATAAAAGTTGATATTTTTATTAGTTCAAAAAAAAGTTGATATTTTTATATTATATTACTAGATTCGTCCCCGTGAATTACACGGGGTAATTTAAAAAAATTAAATCATGTCAAAAAGCTTATCTTACAGATATGAATTATCATCGAAAGTACGGTGCTATTTTTTCAAGCTTTTTTCCCTTCAGAGTTCTTTTTTGCAACTGGTTACAAAATGTCTTTGTTTTAGGCAGCTTTCACAAAGAATGTTTTGCAAAAAAATAATAAAAAATATGAATAAATATTAAGAATTTATAAAACAAAATTTATAATAGAACGTAAATGAAATTATAGAAAAG
The DNA here is from genome assembly GCA_954870635.1 of Arctium minus. Taxonomy (NCBI): domain Eukaryota; kingdom Viridiplantae; phylum Streptophyta; class Magnoliopsida; order Asterales; family Asteraceae; genus Arctium; species Arctium minus. The sequence goes on along the minus strand of OX941081.1, from coordinate 173,541,703 downwards.
TGCATAGTTAAAATATTAATAAAATAAGAATCACGTATCATAAATTACCAAATACTTATTTATATACAACATTCTTTGTTCTATTGCTAATTATACTTTCATCATCTATAATTAATATTTTTAAAATTAAAATATCATAATGTCAAGAAAATAAAAATAAAATGTTATTTTATAAAACTTCATGAAAAAAATCAAAATTCTTGTATAAAAATTGAAAGAGGATGAGGTTTAAAAAAAAAAAAAACTCTTGAAGTAAAAAATTGATATGAAATAGCCAAAAGAAAATGAAGACAATTTAGTGATTATTTATATCAAATCACATACTAATCACGACACATTAATTCGTATATATTTATAATATAATTAAATTTAAAAATATCCAATATTGGACTCGTTTCAAAAGTATTGACGAAACGATTACAATGGTATAATTTGTAAAAAATAAAAATATTTTTTTAATATATTTTAGTTCATATACATTATTTATGTTTATATGATAAAAATCTAAAATGAAAAATAAAAAAGTAAACTACATACATAATTATAAGGGTAGTAAATGTAAGGTATAAATTAAAAAAATTGAATTAACGAAAGATTTAAGGAGGAATGAATATGGATATGTTAAATGAACTTATAATGTAAAATGCGTCCAAATACATGTTTAGACGAGAAAATGAAAAAATGGGCTCACCAGAAGACGATACGTGTCATTCTCGTTACTTATTTATTATATGTATAGATTATTAACGAAAAACCAAATTTAATGAAAACATTGCATTTGTTTCGTTTTATTTGATTCAACCTAATTCTACCTTACATTTATAACTAGTGTAATCAATACTCGGTATTATAAATAAAATAACTTCCGTAATTACATCAAAATTTATTATTAGTCACAACAACTTAATAATTATTTTGTTGACAACTTTTTAAGTGTTTATATCAACGTAAAAACTATATTTTAACTAATTACTAGGCATATACATATGTGATACAGCAGAATGTAAGTAAAGAACGGACAATTAATGTTAATTTCTTATAGACATGTCATCAACAATCAATCATGACCTAAGAATCATAATTTATGAAACCCTAAATTCATAAAAATATTCAATAATTAGTTTATAGTACAATTATTGACGGAAAAAATTATAATGATATAATTTATAATAAGAATGAAACATATTTTACGATTATGTATTTTTAATGTGCAACGGTGGAAAAAAAATAAAATGTATGGATAGAAAACAAATTAATTCGTAGATATTCATATGTGAATCAGTTAATTAGTTCATGTGAGAATCAGTTAATTAGTTCATATATGAATCTGTTAATTAGTTCAACTGATTCATATATGAACTTACAATTAATTAGTTCATATGTGAATCAGTTAAATAGTTCATATATGAACCAGTTAAAAGAGTTCAGATGTGAATTATACAGGTTCATATATGAACACAGTCCGTGTATTTTGTAAAAATTACGAAAGTGTCATTCTATTTTTGGAATAACCACAACTTTTGCCAGTCAAAGCCGGAATATTTGACCAATCAAATCGGATCTTGACCGTATGAATGACTAGGATTACTTCTCTATTTCTCATATATTTACCATTTCTCAAATGAACCTAAGGATATGTATGTATATATATATATGGGAGAGATCAAATAGAAACCACTCTAATTTTGCAAACCGTGTAAATCATCGATTTCATTGTTTAAGTTAATGAAATTGGTTCATGAAATTGTTTAATTTGATGAAATTGTTTCATATATTTGTGTTTTTTGTGTAAAAATGAAATTGTTTCATATATTTTCTCATTATGATGAACTTGTATAATGCATTTTCTCAATCTGATAAAACATTTTCATTTTCACATAAAAAAACACAAATATATCAAATAATTTTATAAAAAAAATTATATAAAACAATTTATTAAGTTTTAAAAAATATATATATATATATATATATATATATATATATATAGTTATATGCTCGCGCAATGCGGCGGGTGTAAAAGTTTATTTTTATCTTTAAATTTATTTAAAAAGTTAAATAAAGGACAAAAGAGACAGTTGAAGATAATCGTAAATTCCAAAAATTTCATGCTTATAGTATAATCAAATCAAGGATAACAAATCACTTCGCTATACGGAATTCGCTAGTTGGTAATTTATGTGAACTATTTCAATAATTTGTTATGTGTGTTACAATGTAACTTTTTCAAAATAAAATGAATTGATGAAACGTGTTTTTAATATATTTTAGTTGGTTTACATATTTTTAATATGCTAAAGATGAAAATAAAATAAAGTATAAGGATATAAAACAATCTTATTTGTAGATATTCATGATATTTAATAGTACGGTTAAATAAAAAAATATTCAATATTAGGCTCGTTTTGAAGGTATTGACGAGACGATTATAATGGTATAATTTGTAGAAAAAATAACGTATTTTTTCATTGCAATTGTGTTCATATACGATTATTTGTGTTAATATGATAATGGTGTATAATGAAAAATGAAAAATGAAAAAGTAAGAGATATAAAATAAATTAAATAAATAATTGTAATAGTGGTAAATGTTATTGTACAAAAGATTGTACTTTTATAATTTTTATATAGTAGTATAGATAACTTAAGAAGTTATAATTAAATCCTTAAACGCCACACTTGGCGTACATGAAAGAAAAACCATGGGCTTGTAAAATAAAATCTATGTACCTAATATTTGTAAAACAATTCTATTTTTTGAGGTTAGAATAAAAAAAAGGTTCTAATTGTTCATTTTTGGAAGTTCAATAATACAGAACAGAACCATACATTTTAAGAATAAAATCATATACATTATGATGGTCTACACGAAATACAACTTGCTACTATTTCAATGGATTCGGTCCAAAATTCAAAATACGGAACTTTTCTATCTAACCGTTGTTCACGAAAATGCTTGATTTCGCATGATTAACATTAAGGTCTTGATAATTGGGGCAAGTCAAAACCAAACCTCAAATGACCATGGAAATTGTTTCTGATTATTGGTTGGGCTAAAACGCTAATTAAACATGCACACCCATTTGAAGCTCGTATATTAGTTTGTAATGTTTTTGTTGTTTCGTGAACGTTGTCAGTTACCTGATACATTCTACATATCATATACGTAAGCTCTTTTCTGAATTTGTTTCTTTAACCACAATTTCTTATTTTGACATAAAATGTCAAATATAATTAATATAAAAGTATAGTCGAATAAAAAGCATTTTAATTTAGGGTAATGCTATGTTCACTTTCTTTAATGTCAGAATCATGTTAAGTCATGAATTGATAATGTAAAACGAAGCTTTTGATGTTGATATTGATGTGTATGAAGAGAATTATTAGGTAGAGTGCAATTAGCAGTGTATAAGAGTGCAATTAACCTCCTCTTAATGCAATACATAAGGTGTTGGGTATAGGTGTCTTGTGCCCTCGGAGACGACCTTCTTGGCTTAAAGAATGGGTTGTAAAGAAGATAATCTCCCTTTCGTCTATTTGGGTATGTCGGTGGGTGCAAATATGTCAAAGGTATCTAATTGGAAACCGTTGGTTGACAAATTTCTTAGCAAGCTCTCGTGTTGGAAACTAAAGACCCTCTCTTTTGGGGGTAGACTAACCCTTTGTAAGGCGGTGCTCAGAAGCCTTGGAGTGTATCTACTCTCTTTGTTTAAGGTGCCTTCGACTGCATTAAAGAAGCTTGAAATTATAAGGAGGCGATTCTTCTGGGTGGGTGGGTGGGAATGAAGTCCATAAAAAAATTACATGGGTGGCCTGGGACAAAGTAATCAACAACAAGGAGAAAGGTGGTCTTGGTATCAGAAGTTTAAAGGTGCTGAACTTAGCCCTTTTGGGGAAGTGGTGGTGGCATTTCAAGTTGGAAGATCAGGCTCTCTGGAAATCGGTCATAGGACCATCAGGCAGACTTGGAAACTCTTCTAATTCGAGTAGTACTAATGGAGTTTGGGGAAAGATTGCAACTATCAATAAGTCATTTGAGAAGGTTAATATACCCTTAGAGAGCTTGTTCTCTAGAAAGGTCGGGAACGGTGAAAATACCAATTTTTGGGATGATGCGTGGTGCAACACTGTTAGTTTGGCGGAGATGTACCCGAGATAACCACTTGGGTTGTGGCGCACTGGTAAAACCTTTGGGGGATGTAGTGGAAAATCTCATCTACCCAGGGTTCAAATCCAGGCGCTGCCAAAGCTCTTGTGGCCATGGAGGTTCACCTGCGATGACTCCAGGCCATTCGTGGTCGCCCGGGGATTAATCGGTGCGCGTAAGCTGGCCCGAAAACCCACGATTATAAAAAAAAGATGTACCCGAGATTGGTGGCTCTGGATGTGAACCGAAACTGTACTGTGGCATCTAGAGTTTCTCCATCATCGGACGGGCTAGTTTTTACTTGGGATTGGCGCAGACCAATCAGGGACGGGCGTGAAATTCAAGAGTTGGAGACAGTTCGGGATCTTTATTCACGGCTCGAGTATGGGGGCGGTGAGGATCGATGGGTCTGGGGACTGGACAAGTCAGGGTCCTTCTCCGTGGTCTCACTTCGACAGGCTGTGGACGACATGGGGCTCATGTATTGTGGACCTCGAACGGTATGGAATAACATTACCCCTAGTAAAGTGCGGATCCTTAGATGGCGTATCAGACTGGACCGAATTCCAACCAGAGGAAATTTATAGAGAAGAGGGGTTAAACTCGAGTCTTACGGGTGTGCCTTTTGCACTGCACAAGTGGAGACGTCAAATCATTTATTTAATGAATGTAGTCTTACAACAGAAGTTCGGAATGCCCACAACGTTTGGTGGAACATATTCCCGGTCGATTGCTCTGGAGTGGAACAACTCTTGATCACCTTGAATGGCAGCAATCCTAATTCTAAGTTGAGTCTGAGCCTAGACGTGGTGGTACAGGCGTTCTTCTGGAAGGTTTGGGAGTACAGGAACGAGAAAATCTTCAAGAACAAGTCGGTTAGCCCCCTAATGCTTGCTAACGATATTCAATTAATTGCGTTTCATTGGATTAGTAATCGGGCCTCGTTTGGTATGAATCTTAGTTGGATCGATTGGTGTTGTAATCCTAGTGCGGCCTTGGCTTCGTGTTTGTAATCTAGCTGCTCGCTAGTTTTCGGTGTTTTTTTTGGTTTCTTGTTGTTCAAAAAAAAAAAACCCTAATGCAATACATAAAAAAGGTTTAAGTTCCGGTGAGAAGTTGAGTTAATGTGAGAAACATGAGATTTAAGTGGTTATCAACAATTGGATGCACATTAGGATGAGATGCAGCAGATCAATTCCCTTAGGACATTTCCAACCCAACCACTATAAAAACACTAAAAACACTAAAAATGATGAAAACTAAAAAAAATCCAACTCTAACCATACACAAAAAATATCTTTAATATTATAATATTAAAACACTATTATGTAATATATTAAACTATTAATCTATATATAGTATGTAAAAAATTTAATAAAATATCATTATTTAGCTTTAGAGGCCTACTATATTGACCTTCAAATATAGAGACAATTTTTATTGTCCTCCATTTTTTTAGTGTTGGGTTAGTTGAGTTAGAGATGGTCTTATGAAGCATGGTTTATGGGTGAGTTTGAGATTATAAGTAATCTATGATTCAAATCTACTCCTCACACACCTTACACGATCTTTCGTCTAAATATATAAAAAAACATTTATTAAAATAAAAATAATAAAAATAAATTTTAATTTCAAGAAACAAGTTAGCTGCAAAGAGAAAAAATAGGGTATGATCAAATAAATATATAGAAGTAGTAGCTAGCTAGGCTGAGTTTCTCCGCGTTTCCTTCGGCTCGGCTTATGGGGGATCTTCTTCTCCGTCTATCTCTCTCTTCAGTCGCCTTCTTTACATAGTTGTAATTCTGTTGACACCATCTTTATATGCTGCTTCAAAAACCTGTTTTTTTACCCTTCAAATCCGTAGAGATAAAAAAACCTAAAGATTGCCTTAAGATTTCAGAATCATCTTTTACCCTTTTTACATCATTATTTCTAACCTGGTTTATTAATTGAACTCATTAATTAATTTTGACCATATATATTTCTAATATTTTCACCTTTATTTTTTTGTTTTCTTGAAAACCCTAATAAAAAAACCCATTATTTATTATCTGCCTTTATTTTGACCACATTTCTACATTTTCATCTTTATTTTCTTGTTTTCTTGAAAACCCTAAAATAAACCCATTAATTATCTGCCTTTATTTTGACAATATTTCTACATTTTCATTTTCATCTTTATTTTTTTTGTTTTCTTGAAAACCCTAAAAAAACCCATTAATTATCTGCCTCTATTTTGACAATATTTCTACATTTTCATCTTTGTTTTTTTTTTGTTTTCTTGAAAACCCTAAAAAAACCCATTAATTATCTGCCTGTATTTTGACCATATTTCTACATTTTCACCTTTATTTTTTTGTTTTCTTGAAAACCCTAAAAAAAACCCATTAATTATATGCCTTTATTCACCAAGAAAAAAACACCAATAAACATACACACACACTTTGAAAGAAAGAACACAACAGTAGTGTTAAGTGTAGAGAGAGAAATTAAGACAGGGTGACAGTAGAGTGAACAGGTAGCCTACTAGACATTTTGCAAGATTATTGTTAGTCCCTATTGTCTCTTGAGTTTTAAAGGAAAAAAGTAGGGTATAAGATCACTCAAAACCCTTTTGTAACTTTCTTTTTTGTCTTTTGGATCATTTAGCAAACAGATTTTAGGTGCTCCTTTTTTCCTACAATTCATCTCTTACTTCCCACTGTTTCACTTTTAAGAAGAAAACAAGAGAGAGAAAGAGAGGTTTGACTGAAGAGATCGAGGTCATCATCATCACATCTTTCTTCATTGCTGCTAACTCCCAGGAAGCGAGTATAGAATTCAGGTTGAAATTTACCTTCACTGTGTAAATATTGTTTATAGCATCTCGAACGGCTTCTTTATAATAGAAAAAAAATGATTTTTTTGATTTCTAAACTTATTCAACAATTTTGCTATCTTGTTCTCTGTAATAGATAAAACTTGAATTTTTTTCAAGTTTAGAGAATTCTTTCAAACTTGACAGGGAAGAGAAAAATTATTATTTTTATTCAATCCCACCAATGAGATTGATTTTTTTTATCATTTTATATAATGTTTTCTTTTTAAAAAGTGTATTAAGATGATATATAAATCAGAGAATATTTTGATAATATAACTTGTGTTAAAACCCCTAAAATATAAAATCTGTTAGAATTAAAAATGTAAGCCTTTTTTAAAGATGTTTGCTTTCAATTCTCTATTTTAAAAAAATTACAAAAAACCTGTTGATGGTCTTACTAAACTAATTCATAAATAAAAACCCTTATATATATATATATATTATAAAGTTATTATATTATTTAATTTGCAAAAAAGTTATCAATGATTGTTATCCCAAGAAGCATTACAAATCTAACCCCTCAAAACCCTCGTCTTGAAAGAATCACTTCTCTTCTTCTCTTTCACGAGATCCAATCTTACTTATTAGCTTCTCTTCATGAATCCCAGTTCTAAACACCATCTTCATACTTATAAACACTTACAACAATATACTCTTTTATTCTCTTCCCATTTTCTTATTGTTTTTCTTTTCTTTCTGCACGAGTTAACTCAGCTCATTATTAGAGCTAATTAACTCGTTCGTCAACATCTACGAATTGAATTATTTATTGGTGAGGAAAGATTGTACGTCTTCAAAATCATTCAAGAAATCTCTGGTAATTCAGGTTTCATATATATTATACATACATATACATATATATGTGTGTGTGTGTTAATGTATATGTTGTTATCTTTGAGAAGAGATCAGATCTGGTTTCTGTAATATATACTTGGCAAGTAATTGAATCAAGAATTCATAGGTTTCTTAATTTCTTATTGAAATAATATTATGTTCAATTAATACCAGATTTAGCAAGCTTTTTTCTGTTTATTTTTTTTGAACAGCAGGAAGCAAAATAAATTTGTATTTTTTTTGTTGTTGTGTGTGTTTAAATGAAACAAGTTTCTATATGTTATTAGTTCTACAACCTATTTTGTAACAAATTCTTTTTTAAAAACATAAAGTTTTCATAAATTTACCGGTATTATTTCCATTTGTGTTATGAACATAACTTTACATGTTCAATTCTTACATATGTTTATCAATTTGATTTGCAGAAAACATTATTCAAGAAAATCGCTACAACAATAATTGACAAAAATGGCATCATCTTCAAATTCGCCATGTGCAGCCTGCAAGTTTTTGAGACGAAAATGCCAACCCGAATGCGTTTTCGCACCATACTTCCCACCTGACCAGCCTCAAAAATTCGCCAATGTCCACAAAGTATTTGGAGCCAGCAACGTGACGAAGCTTCTGAACGAACTTCACCCTCACCAACGCGAAGACGCCGTGAACTCACTCGCTTACGAAGCCGACATGCGTCTCCGGGATCCGGTCTACGGTTGCGTTGGCGTTATCTCCCTCCTCCAACACCAACTCCGCCAGCTTCAGATGGATCTCACTTACGCAAAATCCGAGCTTTCTAAGTACCAAACTCATAATCTCAACAGTACCGCCACTCACGGAATTATTGCTGCCGCAGCTGCGGCAGCAGCAACCCACCACCACCACCATCAAACCCTAGGAAACAATTTGATTGGCTGTTGTGGTGGTGGTACTCGTGACCATTTGTACCACCACCAACATCCACCGTTCTTTCCAACAAGAGATCAACAAATGGCTGCCATAAGGGCTTTTGATGTCAACAGTAGTTATGATGCAACCGGTGGTGTTCTTGCTATGAACGTATCCACCGGTTGCATCGGCCAACACCCACAATTCCAACAACCCCGCGCTGCTGGAAATGATGATCGGCCAACAACAATCGAGCCATCTTAGGGTCGTCAAACATCAATCCAACTCAGGTAATAATTAATCCATAAATATTATCTGTGGTTTTTTTATTTATTATGAATTCGATTAATTATTGCATCATTGTAATGAAAACTACATTTTACTCCCTTTAATCGGGATGCTATCATAATTTTTATTCATACCAGAAACTTTATAATTAATTACTACCACCATCATTTTTGTTTTGTTCATCATCTGATCAATCTTTCTTGAAGTTAATTTTTCTAAATTATTTTCTGCAAAATGATCTATATATCATCAATGAGATCAGGAGATGGGGACATGCATGTACGGTAGTTTTTTTTTTTCTTTGCTTTAATTTATGAAATTCAAACTTGTTTAGCAAACAAATGCCACATAATTTTCGTTGTTTTCCCCAATACCAACTGAAATATTTGTGATGAAAACTAGGTGTAATCATTACATCTGTGCTCTATTTCTTGTTTTACAGAAATAGGATGCAAAGTCTAATTTGTGGAGCGTGTTGTTATCCCTACCCCTCTCCACTCACATACCCTCTATAGTAGGGGGGGTATGGATATAATTCACCTACTTTTAAACTATTTTTTTCATCAAACTTACCACAAAATGACATGTCATGATTAACATTTTATCGTATTAGTATTGAAAAATTGACCTAAAATAAAATTTAATAAGAGTGGGCAAATTGTTCATTCCTTTTGCATCATGTTGTCCCAAATTGTTTACATTAATTAAATCAACTAAAATTAAAAACAATGTAAAATAATATGAGTACACGAACATGAATATGTAAGTAATTGACAACTTAATTATATAAGATGCTATGATCTTTTTTTTCTTTCGTTCTTTTCGATGATGGTTTAACAAGGAAAAAAATAGCGATTTTTCATTGTTAGCTTGCATGTAGTTTTCAAGGATATTACAAATTACCAAATATCCAAAGTACATATGAATATTGTTAATAGAGTTTGCAGGAGCTAGAGTGGTTATAATTTTCCAACTCTTTTTGAAAAATAAATTTTAAGTCAAAATCAAGAAGAAGAAGAAAGAGCTAAACCCTAGGATGTCTTTCATTTGGAAGTGTAGGATGTGTTGCATACCTTTTTTGTGCAAACCTTATTACGGTTTAGTTTTTGGAAACAGATAAACGTAATTTCAACAAAACAGATTTTTAAGATAAATGTAAAATTATTTAACTATATATCTAAAACTCGATTTTATTCCTGCCAACTCTATTTGATTTTTATTATAACACATCATAACAATCTCCTTAATTGAAAGCACAGACAAACATCCCCTTAGCTACTTAATTAACTTTAATCAGGTCGTTGTCAGGGGCGAAACACAAGTCTTCCAATCGCAAGGACCGGACTCCATACGGTTTTTATCGATGTGTTATTTTTTACCGGCGTTTAATATCGCCCAAGGTGCTTTTAGCCCGACTCCACCATTTCGAGGGATTTTTAAAGTTTTTTTTTGCTTGATTTCAATGATTTTTAAGTTTTTTTTTCATCAATTTCGAGAGAATTTTTCGGTTTTTTTTGGTTGATTACGGTTGTACTTCTAAAATAATAGGGTTGCAATAGGTCTATCCATATTTAGGATAATGGATATCATGTCTATACATAGGTAATTGCTAATGTTAAAGAATAAATATGCTTGACAGTTCGGAGATGGAAATGCTTGGTATATATGTAGATTGTTGTATGAATGTTATAAGTAATTCTCATACTGATGATAATGTATACAATCAAGGGACTTGCCATCATCATGACAATTACATGAATGAGGAGCAATGATTTCGCCTAATTAACATAGTTATAAAGGTGGATTTTATTTAGTTGATTATGAAGTATGTTGCAAAGTAGGTAAATGGATACGGGTGGTCTATATGAGATTTGCTCTGACCTGTATGTCCATACTTAATGATTTAATATATAGGATATTATAAGATTGTTGTCTTATATCATCAACACTTTAAATCCAGACGAACATAGACTAGATAATGAAGAGGGTGGCACTTTTTCACCCTTGAGTTCAATAGGAATATCTAAGTCAAAGGTACTAATATGCATTAGTCACGAATTATGTCTAGCATTGACTTCCCAATTGTTTGGGTAACAATAGTGTATTATTAGATGTCATTCATTAGATATAAAAATATATTAGAATTTAACAATACAAAGGAAATTGCTATAAAGAATTTACTTGCAAAATGATAGCTTTTATAATCATAGTATAGGTTTAGTACTTTTTGTTCATAATTTCTGATTATAAATATTTGTATGGCATAATATCTCAACTTATTGCACATATTAACATATATCATGTCCAAGGGATTAACAATCTATGATCCTATGACACCCCATTTCATGGCATACAAATTAACGTCGATATTAAACCACTAAACATGAATCCACAAATTTCGTATTAGCTAAGTACATAATATACGTTATCATAACAAATATTGCAACTAAAAGGCTACAATTTAAACATGCTTCTAAAATATTATAACACCGCTGATTGTTCATAATGAATGCACCACCCCAACAAGTGAGCTCTTTCTCACCCGATTCTCTTCATAACTTGGCAAGGCAACCACTATCGCTCTTATAATGTCAAGGCACAATGATTGATAAGATTTCTATCCTCTTGCTCTTGTGGCAACATTATGATGCTTCGTGAAGTTTCAATCAATTTGCTCTTAGAGCAACGCTAAATTAAGGGGTCATAATCAACAAAAAGAATTGGGGATGACAATTGTAGGGATCCTCGTTCCTCGATGAAGATGAGAATGACACAAAGTTGGGCCTTTAGTCCAATCAACCAATGTTTTAAAAACCGGTTTTTTGGTTGATCCGGTGTGGTGACCGGGTCACGGTACAACCGGTCCAACCATGTTTCAAGAAATTTTATTTATTTTTCATTTTCTTGCATATATATATATATATATATATATATATATATATATAAAATCAAGAATTTGATGTTCACAAGGTAAAACATTAAAAATACACATAACAAAAAATTTTACATCAATCAAAAAACATTAAAAAAACACATAACAACAAGTTTTACATCAATCCAAAAACATAAAAAACACAAATATAAGAAATTGATTTTTTTAACCGGGTCAACCCGGGTTTTTATCAGTTCAATTAGACCGGTTCAACCGGTTCTATCAAAAAACCGGCGGTTCAATCCGAATCGTAATTTCCCAAAAAAACGGTCGTAATTGACCCGGTCTTTTCACCGGTTCCCGGTTCAACCTGAGTTTTAAAACATTGCAATCAACACAACCAAATGGTCTCACAAAGTGAATCAAAGTCTAGATATGTTACCAACAAATTTAATAGTATTTATACCTACTATTTTAAATCATTCAAATATTAACTTTTAAAATTATTTAAAATATCAAGATTATAAGTAATAAAATATTATGTACTATTAAAAAATATTATATACAAATCAATTATATATACAAAATCTTTCAATTTTTATAATACTTATAGTTTACTCATTTTGTAAACAATATTACTCTTGAAGGGTTTTGGAAACTTACATTACACTTTCCATATGAAAAGGATCATGTTTTGAAACCTAAACATTGATTCCAAATATAAAAAATCTAAATTATTATTTTTTTGTAGTTAAACAAATTATATAAAAAAACGATTATTTTATTTTCTTTAATTTAATACCTATATTTTAATCCGTTTTAAAACTTCAGTCGCGGCTATATTCATATGAGTATATTCATACCATATTTTTATTATTTTATGCAACATTTACAATATGTGGTATCGCATATCATATAAAATGACGATTTTCAATAATTAACGTTATTGTGTGCCATGTTACGGTGACAATTCTGAAGAATAAACGTCACCGGATGTTACGTTACGATGTATTGTACGTCATATAACGGTAATGGTTTTGAAAAATAAACGTCACATGCATCTTTATATGTGATGTTATGATAACAGTTTTAAAATTTTAAAATTACCGTATCTCATTCTATAATGACAATTTTTAAAAATAAATGATATTGTATGTCATGATATGTTGTCGTTTAAAGAAATGCCCCTTATGTCATGCTAGGATGACAATTTTGAAAAATAACTGTCATCGTATGTCATGCTACGGTGGCGGTTTGAAAAATAAGTGTAACCGTATGTCATGCCACAAAGATGGTTTTGAAAAATAGACGTGATCATATGTCATGCTACGTTGACGACGTTGAAGAATAAACGTCAACGTATGTCATTTACTATGATAACAATTTTGATAAATTTATGTTAACGTATACGACGATGGTTTGAGAAACTACATCACCCTGTGTCATGCTATGATAACAATTTTAGGAAAATTTTTGTTATACAATAAGATGACGATTTTCGCTATGGTAATGATTTTGTTATGTGATTTAGTAACGTTAAACTACAACAAAACTAGTCTATTGCGACGACAAATTTCGTCGCTAAAGATCACATTTTTGTCGCTATAGGTCTATTAATCGTCGCTGTTGATATGGTCACTGTTGGTCCGTAGCTGTAGCTCCCTAACAGCGACGACATGTCGTCGCTAAAACTCTAAAATTAAAAATTCAGTATTTTACCTATTACGAGGACATGTCGTAGCTATAGATGAATTTATAAAAAGATAAATTTGTTTTAATTTTTTTCTATAGCGACGATTTGTCGTATCTATAGATGAAATTATAGAAAATAAATTTGTTTTAATTTTTTCCTATAGCGACGACTTGTCGTAGCTATAGATGAATTTATAGAAAATAAATTTGTTTTAATTTTTTCCTATAGCGACGACTTATCGTAGCTATAGATGAATTTATAAAAAATAAATTTGTTTTAATTTTTTCCTATAGCGACGATTTGTCGTAGCTATAGATGAAATTATAGAAAATAAATTTGTTTATATTTTTAACTATAGCGACGACATGTCGTAGCTATAGATAAATTTATAAAAATAAATTTGTTTTAAATTTTTTACCTATAGCGACGACATGTCGTCGCTCTAGATGAAAATATATTTTTTTTAAATTTAATTCTAAATAAATTTAATCAAATAACCTGATAATTAAATAAGATAACAAATTTGAAAACCATAATACCATAATTTGAAAACCATAATACAATATTTTTGGAAGTCTTAATGCAAAATTAATAAAATAAAATATAAACACTAACGTCTCAAATATATTAACATAAATGGATATCTAGTCATCAAACGAGTCACTCTCCGTGTCCTCATCATCATGTTGCGGTTGCTGGTGTTGTCCCGGTTGCTGGTGTCCCGGTTGCTGGTGTACTACCTGCTGCTGACCCGGTTGCTGGTGTCCTGCCTGCTGCTGCTGTCCCGGTTGCTGCTGTCCTGCCTGCTGCTGTCCCGGTTGCTGTTGTCCTGCCTGCTGCTGTCCCGCCATAAATGATGCAAACAATGCCTGTGTGTCTATAACAGGTGGAGGGGGTAACTGGCTACCAGGTGGATTGGTATATACTGTATGCATGTACTGACTACAAGCATTTACTACATCAAAGAAACACTTCATCGCATCAGTAGTAAGTGGTTGGGGTGGTGGCGTGGGCGGTTCAAAAAACGACGAATAAGCCGAACCCTTCAACTTTCGTCCGATCCCTCGATTGTGACCGTGACGTTCCCCAAGTACTTTGGTGATTATTTCTCTCTCCTTTATTGAAGATTAGGCGGTCGATCCATGTTCTTGTGTTTGTATAGCTTTCTCTGCAAGCATTGCTTCCTATATTTAAAAAAAAATATAATTAGCTTAACCAGTAACCACTACACTACAGTGGTCGAACATTACACCAAGCAAAGAATAAGCAAATCAAACGAGCTTAGTACATATATATATATATATATATATGTGTGTGTGTGTGTGTGTGTGTGTGTGTGTGTTTCAATTCATTTAATCATCAAAACAGAAAAAGAACAGCAACAGTTATTTCAGTAGGCAGTAGCAGTAGCAGTAGCAGTAGATTTAGACTGTTTTTTTTTCAAACATCAGCAACGCAATCCCAGATAGCATAGTTGCAATTGCAAATCCAAAAATATATGCATATTAAAGCTGGTTTTCCTAGCTGTGTAAGTTGGCCGGACAATCTCGGCTAGGAAAAAAAAACAGCTTATCCCGTATGCCTTTGTATGTATGTAGGTCTGCCCTGAATATCATATTAATATATAGATAGATCATATGTTGTATATATATATATATATATATATACATATATATATATATATACATCTACCATAAATGATATCTCTTGCCATGCCATATGAAAGAAGTTTTTATGTCAACACCCGACTTGCAATATTCTAGTCACTTGCCTTGTAAAACCATGCACTCTAGACAAGCAAAGCAGGTATACATATCATCATCGCACAGAGAATAATCTGTCTGCTGTTCATATCATATAGGTTGAGCTAATAATTTATAACAGCACTCAAATTAACATATTATTGAATTGAATATCTAATACAACTTTCATGAGTAATATAAGTTACTTTTGAAGTCGGATATTTTCTCTTTTAGGCCTAAAGAATACCTTTACCAGTACACCGTGCTCTCTGACTAATCCTTATTTACACATTTATACTACCATGCTCCTACGCCATAACTCAAGTATATGTAGCACTAAGAAGCCGTGGTTTTCAATATTCTCTTGCAGTCTCATTTCCATAGTAAAGTAATAGTTGTATTGCATATTCTTATTTCTACTCGGTTTTTCTTGTTGAAGTATATAACATTTATGTATAATACAATAGTAAATACTTAAGCACACTCCTCACCTTTGGTGAGGTTTGATTCCTTTCAACTCATTGAAATTACAATACAAGCTTAAGACGAATATGGTTACAAACTAAAGAATATATGTGCTACTCTTACCAGCATGAAGTCGGTGATCGATCGATATCACAAAGCAAAAGAGGAACAACAATCTCTGTGAAAACAACAACTTAAAAGAAAACTTATACTCCTTAACCAAAAATAGCCATCAACATACTGCTTTATCAGATCTTCTATAGAAGGAAGGGTAATTTAGAGAAACAAAATTTGCTTGCTGCTAATATTTAAAATAGCCCTCTTTTCTTTTGGGACAGAGAAATTGTAGTGTGGGCTTATCTGCTCTTGAATGCAGATAAGAATGCAAGTCCTAAAAGATTCATAGCTAAGAATGTAGAGTAAGGTTATCTCATTTATTTAAACAATTACTTACATGATCGATTCTTGCAAGATCGTTTACCCATCCACTATTTGGCCTATAATGCATGTCTTGAAAATTATCTATTGGAGGTTGCAATTCCTGCGTTTCCGGGTTTTTCTGCAACAAAAATTAAAATACTATTAAAAGAACTATGGAATCACTGATACAATCTTTTATACAACTTTAACATATTTACCTTTTTGTACCGCGTAGCAACATATGATGAGGATCCGTGAAGACTTGGGTACTTGACATGACTCCTATTTTGTGCATTTTTCTCCGAGCGGTTTTTATGTTTCGAGTCAAGAAAAAGATCCACAGTCTTATTCCAATTTTCAGGATCTAAATGTGGCGGTGGATTTCTCCTCGCATTTGCAACATCATCGTACCCGCCAACTTTTTTAAAATACGTCTTGAGTTTGGACTTTCTATCTTTATAGCGATCTTGGCAATCTCGCTCGATGCCGGTTAGAATTTTAGGCCAATCAGGAACAGTGGGATCAAGAATGAAGAATTTATTCAAAACAAAAACTGTTAGAAATCATGTAAAAATTATAAATAAAATAAATAATTAATATATATTTACCCGAAGTCTTCTAATTATCGATCTCTTGAACTCGGGGGGAACATCATACCAACTAGGATGACATGGAGGGATGCGGTGGCCGATTATGTTTCCGAGATATCTTATAAACATCCTTGCATTTGGCCCAATCGGTTTGAATGTCTCCTCAGTCACATCAAACTCAATTGGCAAGGACTTTTCTCCATTATCCCTAAAGGCAACATCTAGATTTTCGCTTCGACTCATCCCTCGTTTCTTTTTTTGTTTGCTACAAGTTTGAAGTAAAACATGTTAGAAAGAAGATAACACATTCAATTTTTTTTAAATTGACAAAGTGATTTACATGATGCCTCGCATGATGTAGGTATTCTATTTGGTGGAGGAGGAGGATCGCCCCCGGCATCGCCACCGTGTCCTCGAGCGACAACGGTAGACATAGGTGGACAATTGAAAAAGAATAAGCCTGGAACATAATTTAATCACAAAATTTAATCATATCAAAATGAAATATAATCACAAGTTTGCATATATAATTTAAACTGATTCACAAAAGTATTTAACTGCTTATGAAATTCTCTACAATACAGCAAACTAAAATATTTGATCAGCTGCATAGAATAAGTGGTCTGAATAAGGACATGATAAAGTCATCACTTGAGCTTTGGTCCATCAGAATGATTGTATCACTCACTAGAACAAGGCCAGTTAAAAACTAGAACATGTCAATAACTTTTGTTAATGTTATGTTATGCACTCTAAAGCCAGGATGCGAGACAAATGAATTCACAAGTCAATTGTAGTTCTTAAAGTCTTTGGATAATGAAGTAAACCAAAATCAACTCAAAATTTTCTGACAGTGTTTATATTTAAGATATCTCATAAGGCTCTTATTAGATTCCTTGTCATCTGAATTTAACATCTTTATGGTAGCATTTATATTTTATTGTGTACAACAAAGCTTTAAGTATTTAACTAATTGAACATAGTAAATGATTACAAACACAATAGAGAATGAAAATGTCAACAACTGGCATTTGGTCTATTTGGAATGCTATGCTTTATCCTTCTGGAACATCAGGAACAACCAGAAATGAGCCTGTCCTATTCAGTTTACCGAGATTCTAATAGGAGGATCTTTACGTAAATATATGCTAAACAAACGGCCAGGTAGCTTGGACATGCATGTTGCTATAGGTTTTGCACTCGATATTGCTCGTGCAATGGAGTGTCTGTACTCGATTAGTAGAATAAGTGGTCTACAAGATAATCAAGACATCTTCTAATAACACCACTAGAAAACTTGGTGCTGTTTCGATGTAAACAGTATCAACAGCAATGCATACGCCTGATATAAAAAGAAAAGAATTCACACACAACTAATGCATCCTTACTTTGCAGAGTTGATGTACAAGACCTTCAAATCACTCTTGAGCTCTTGGTATGTGTTCTTCAAGTCAAACAAAGCCTGTTGTGACATGATAGAAAAAAAATCAATAAAAAAATCTCTAATTTCATATGATAGCAGCAACTAATATCAGAAACAAAATCAGAAATCCAAATCAATGGATAGTTTAAAAGTATGTAAAAAGTATTGAATACATAATTGTGAAAAGTCGTAAACTAATTAAATCCAAGACTTGAAATTACAATATATCAATCAGATTCGTCACTAGAACAATATTGAGCTACAGAATTATCATTATCTTCACTTAATTCTACATCATCAATATCAACATCCTCATCTTCATCCTCATCGTTAATGAAATCTTCATCATCCACAACAGGAGCGGTAGGGATATCATCAACTAAACTTGAATGACCACGTCTTTCTAAACTCATACAAGGTAATTCACCTAAGTCAACAATCAACTCAAAATCGGACGAACTGTTGTCATGTACGACATCTATCTCATTAACAACATTGATACTTGGATGATCCCAAACTTTACGATGATTAACATCTTCCACAACCCTCCAATTATGGTTTTGAGACGGATCTTCAATGTAGAACACTTGTTTTGCTTGTGTAGCAAAAATGAATTGGTCGTCTTTGTACCATTCAGAATTGATGTTAATACTAGTGATGTTATTTTTTGTGACAGATCTCCCCTTATTCGGATCGGTGTTAAACCATTTACATCGAAATAGCACGACCGAGTAACCATTCAAATAATGCAACTCTACAATATCCTTGAGTTGACCATAAAATGTAAAACCATCTATTCCTGGTACTGCTACACCGCTGTTTTGAGTGGTGCGTTGGATGTCACGGCTGTGTACCACAAACCTTACGCCGTTGACTATGCAGGCACTGTAAGAATATGCATTGAAATCTGAACCATGTGCCAAAGATAACAATTCTTCAGTACACTCGGGAGACCCTTCTTGTCTTAGAGCACACATCTATAAAAAAAAGTTTTAAGTTTAAGTAATGATCTCTAATTAACACTCTATTTAATATAAATGATATTTTTACCTTCATATAAAACCATGAACGAAATTCCTGTTTAAGATTACTTCCTTGCACTTCAGAGTTAAATTGACTGTATGTTTAAAAAAATCTACAGATTAGACTTGATATCACAAAACCCAAGATTTATCTAAGGAAAGTGGAAGATATATACTTACTCCATGTACACTTGAATTTCCGGGCAGTTGTATAGTATGAACCATTCTGCGGTTTTTCGAACAGCTAGTTCAAGAAATATGATTCTTGAGGCACTCGTCGGCCGACATTGTGATTCAAACACTGACAATTGCCTTTTCGGAATGACAACATCCACATTCCTATCAGAGCGATTAAATTTAGTTTGCACACCATGAAAATACATGGAGCAAAATGTTAAAGCTTCGTCTGCAATATAACCTTCCGCTATTGAACCTTCGGGCTTAGCTTTATTCCTGACATAATTTTTCAATTTCTTCATATATCTTTCAAAAGGATACATCCACCGCATGTAAACTGGACCTCCAAGAATAGCTTCCTCTGGTAAATGCATAACCAAATGAATCATTATGTCAAAAAAAGCCGGAGGAAATATTAATTCCAATTTGCACAAGATCATAATCAACTGGTCCTCTGCCTTCTTCATATCCTCCACCAACAAGTTTCGAGCGCAAATTTGTTTAAAGAAGGTACAAAGTTCAATGATTGGGGTTGAAATATCTGCATCCAAGTACCCTCGAACCCCTAAAGGAAGCAATCGTTGCATAAGGATGTGACAATCATGAGATTTCAACCCGGTAATGTTGGTATCATTATCGGTCACCTTCTTCTTAAAGTTCGATCCAAACCCATCCGGTAATTTAACTCCTTTTATGAATTCACAAAATCGCCGTCTATTATCTGTTGTGAATGAGTATTTAGGATGCGGTTTAAAAATCTTATTAGCTTTCTCTTGAAGCCACAACTCTTTCCGAATACCCCATTCTTTCAAGTCAACTCTTGCATTAGTAGTGTCTTTGGATTTATCATTCATCAACAAAGTACCTAACAAACTATCGCAAAAAATTTTCTCCACATGCATAACATCCAAATTATGCTTTAGTTCAAGAGAAGACCAATACTCAAGCTCAAAGAAGATACTCCGTTTGGTCCAATTCAACTGTTTTGGATCACGTTTTCTTTTCACGCCTCCAAACCTCGGATGTTTTCCCGAAATACGAATGGGAACATGAGTTAATTGCCTCAATATAGCTGCACTATTCAACCGTCTAGGAGGAGGCCTTATCTCAGGTTTACCATCAAAAAACTTGCTCTTCCTCCAACGATGGTTAGCGGATAAGAATCTTCTATGACCAACATAAGACGTCTTCCCATGTACCCGACATGAAGGAGTGTCTTCGTTACAAGTTGGGCATGCTTTATATCCTTGACCACTCCAACCAGACAAACTACTACGAGCAGGAAAATCGTTAATAGTCCATAATAGTGCAGCACGCATTGTGAAGACGGTGCTTGTTACCGCATCTCTTGTTTGAACTCCTTCAGCTCACAACATTTTTAATTCATCCACCAAAGGCCTAAAAAACACATCCATGTCCTTCCCGGGTGACTTAGGGCCTGGAATTAACAAAGTCAACATGAAAGAAGACTCTTTCATACATAACCATGGAGGTGTGTTGTATGTTGTCAGTATAACTGGCCACATGCTGTAAGATAGACTCATGTTACCATATGGATTAAAACCATCAGCAGCCAAACCTAAACGAACATTTCTAGGCTCCGCAGCAAACTCCAGATATCTTGCATCAAAATCTTTCCATGCACTCCCATCAACCGGGTGTCGCATCATACCAACTTCTGTTGATTGTCCAGTAGTATACCAAGTCATATTTTGTGCAGTGTGTCTGGAACCATACATACGTTTAAGCCTAGGAGTCAAAGGAAAGTACCGTAAAACTTTATGTGCAACTCTTTTCCCCTTTGTGTTTTTATCAACCCATCTACTCTCACCACAAACCGGACAATTATGCTTCAGTTCATTCTCTTTCCAAAAGAGACAACAATCATTTTTGCAAACATGGATCGACTGGTACCCTAACCCGATCTTTCTCATTTTCTTCTTAGCTTCATAATATGAAGTCGGGATCTTATTTTCTTTAAGGAATGCAAATTTCAGAAACTCTAAAAGTTGGTCAAATGAACTGTTAGTCCATTTATTCAAGACCTTCATATGCAACAACTTTGCTAAAAAGTTTAAGGAAGACAACCAAGTACAACCCGGGTATAACTCAGTCTTGACCTCCTCAAACAATTCACCAAATTCCTTGTCTACACCACTTCCACCTTCATTTGTTCCTTCATCTCCATCTTCTTCATTAGTATTTATCTCCCCATTAATGTCATGGATGACATCAATCATCTCATTAGTTGTTAGAGCTACATTGGCTACAAGTGGAGAAGGAGTATCTACTTCACCGTGATAAACCCACTTCGTATATGCAGCTTGAAACCCATACCTATGTATGTGAGCCTCAACCACATCTGGTGTCTTACGCGTAAAGTTTAAACACTTTTTGCATGGATATCTCACTTTGCCATCACTACTGACATGTCTCTTTGCAATCTCGATAAAGGCTTGAAGACCGGTCCAAAACTCCTCAGAATTACGACGTCTACAGGTTGTCCAACTCTTATCAATCGTCATAGTGTACTGCTTCATCACGACACAGTTAGACTATATACTTTGACTATTAAGGAAATTATCATATGTGTACTTTCTATATTATCTAATATCATTAATATTAGATCTTGATGTTGACACATTTCTTATTAAAAATCTTTCTATCTTTTCTAGCAAATAACAAAACATAAATATAATTGCAAGTACAAATCAAAAAACAGAACAAGATAAAAGAGCAGATAATCCATTCTTATGTATCATCTTATAAACAATATAACTAGGAGCTATATTATTTGGTCTTCAAGGTCGAAGTAATAGAACACTCTTATTATATGTAATAATATATGTAAGGAGATCTAGTGGTGTGCAAACGACTTGACCCATAATTTAGGTCATACCAAAGGTCGTTTGCATCTCTTAATTAGTATTACATGTGATGGATTATAGGATCACATGTTATTATACATGTGAGTGGGCCTAGTCAAACAACTTGACCTGCAACCTAGCTCGTGTCAAAGGTCGTTCGTGTCCCTGGTTTACTATCACGTGTGTTTCATATGTGATGAACTAAATTATCACATGTAATTGACTATAGTAAAAGGGTGTACTCGTGCTTTCGTAAAATTGTGTTCTTGTTTGAACCATTTCTCTCTCTCTGTGTGTGTCTATATATATATATATTATATTTCATTTTAGTACTTATTTGTCTGCACAGGATATTAAAAGACTAGTTCTTACTTAATCTAAAGAGACGGAGTGGTTAGGGGTAGATCCGAGATCTATACAACTATCTAAGGGTTTATTTTATGGTAGACTCATATCCTTGCTTCATCCTTTCATCTCTAATCCTTCTTACCTCTTGCTCTCCTCCTAACTTCCATTGTGGAACATTTTTTTTATATTCGATAGATAACATTCCTCCTTAATTACGGGTTTTGTAAAGAAAAGTATTCCATCAATAATTGCAAGCGCATAGTCATTTGACAGAAAGTGGGCATCAAATTGAAAAACTCTTAAAATATCAACCTAAATGTTGGACAAATTTCATCCACCATTGAAAAAAAAAATCGAATCCTCGATCACTGGTGAGAAAGGTACAAAATACGGTAAGATGGTGGTGTTCATAAAATTATCGCCAAGTGTGCATTTAGATCAAAATGGTCATGTGTGTGTCTACACAAATTATATGCCAGCAATGTACTCCAACATTTGCATGGCTGCCACGTACCCCACCCCACCCCTTCTACTTAAACTCCATCAAACTCAAACCATAATTACTCAATAGCATGTACTTTTCACCCATCATGGCCAAGTCCAAACTATGTGCGTTTTTTCTACTAGCATTCGTGCTACTGGTTCATGGGTATTACGATGAAAAAGGCAGATCAACAGGGTGGCCAGGGGATGATTACGGTGGAAAAGGGTGGCAGTTCCCACCAGTTGGTGGTGGTGGTGGTGGTCCTGGTGGTGGAGAAGGGTGGTACCAAGTAATGTTAAAGCCCAGTAGGAGTAAGTATATCTGCATATGCACCTTTGTCAAAACTCTCAGCCCTATCAAATCTTAACCGAAAATTGTATCAATCAAACAAAATCAAATCCAAAATCAGACTATATATAGATAGTTTTAGCAATCTAGAGATGATTGGTTTGAAGGCAGAGTTAGGTGAAATAATAAAAGCATTCCACAAAAAGGTGCGAGCAAAGATTACCAAATTTAGAGAGGGGGAAGCAATGGAGTTTCAGGATGGAAAGCAACTCTTCAACTCACCTATTTGTCCTCCTCTTTTCCTACAAATATCATATGATTCAATACATCAATCAACACAAGAAGAAAAACAAAAAGATGAAATCGATAAAAAAAAAATCGACTCTGTAGCGACCCAAAATCAAACACCAACCTGTTTTGAGTCTCAAAATCAAAATCGAAAATCAAAAATCAAAAATCAAAAATCAAAAATCAAAATCAAAATCAAAATCAAAATCAAAAAAATCGTTACCTGTTTTGAGACTACGAGAGATGCCAGAGACACGCCAGATGAACGTGTTTTGAAGCTTTCTGATGAAAATCGAGATACAAGAGATGAAAATCGACGATAGTAGAGATGAAAATCAGAAGAGATCGAGATGCAGGTAGAGACGAAAATGTAAAAACTTTACAAAGAGATCGAGATGCAGGTAGAAACTCTACAAACGAGATGCGTGCTAGGGTTCCAAATGTGTTGGTCGTATTTGATAAAATGTGTTGGTCGTATTTTATTGTATTACCTTTTTCTAAAATTTAAAAAAAAATACCCTATAGCGACGACAAGTCGAGTCTAATGCTTATCCCCATTTTTTATTTTTCTAATTCAGATTTTTTATTTTAAAAAGACAATTGTTGATTTAGTAACAGGTAAAAGAAAATTAAAAATTTATATCTACAGCGACTACATATCGTCGCTGTAGGTTAAAATATAAAAGAATTTCTTAGTTAAGGAAAAATATAAAAAAAATTCAGATTTTTTTAAAACAATTGTTAATTTAGTAAAAGATTGAAAAAAAAATTAAAAAAAATTATCTACAGCGACGACAAATCGTGTCTATACCTAATACATATTTTTTATTTTTAAAAAACAATTGTTGATTTAGTAAAAGAAAATAGAAAATTAAAAATTTATATCTACAGCGACTACATGTCGTCGCTGTAGGTTAAAATATTTATTTTCCTAATTTTCCATCTAAAAAATATTTGTTTTGGAATTTCTGTAAAATATAAATAATTATTTTCAACCTATTGAGACGATATGTAGTCGCTGTAAGTTAAAATATTTTTTTTCCTTAATTTCCTATCTAAAATATATTTTTTTTTAGTTTTTGGAATATGAATTTAACCCTATTGCGACGACTGATGTCGTCGCTATAGCTTTTGAAGCTGTAGGTGAAATTTCTTGTAGTGGTTTTTAACGTGACCGAAATGGGGATTAAAAGTGATGGCATATATATGTCCATGGAAACACTTATCGTATACCTTAACCATCTGTAACTTTTTCCTTTGTAAAGTTTAGTACTAGTTCCCTTCCTCCGCTCCCCCTCACTACTCCATTGAAGCCCATAATGATCGAAAGGCTTGAATAATTGAACTTTTTTCTAAAGCTGTTAAGGTTGCAAAACTAAAGAAAAGTCAAGACATGTTGAAACCGTTCTCTCTCCACCATCACTTCAATCACTGCAAAATTGAGGAAATCATAGTTAATGATCTTCATTGAGTTTAGGGATTTTGATGTTAGTTTAGAATTTAATTGTTGTTGATGAAGAAGATGAACTCTCAATCAAAACGATATAAAAATAAAGAAAAAAACATTAAAATGAAGGAAAACGTCAAAATGACTAACAAGCCCTCATAGTTAATGAAGATAATGGAAATCCGTTAAAAGTGCATACCACCAAACCGTCATTTATATAATATGTGAAGTCTAAGGTCCAATTCCGTAAAAATATGCATATCACAAGAAACAAATATGTAATTTACTCATTTAATTTATCCTTCTTATAATTTAATTATTAATAATTTTTCAATTGAAACTTTTTTATTAATTTGACTTATATATACTTTATTTTGAATATGTTTGAAAATTTACAAACTCCACATCTATACAGTTTAATTTCTCTAGTTTTTTTAAACAACAATGCATTAAAAAGCTAGCAAGAGGCTAGAGGAAAGAAAACACAGTTACACCTTATCAAGGCAATTACATGAGAAGGTTCTCCACTCTATGATGTTTTTATGACACTCCTTTCGTCTAATGATTATCCAGCTAAAGGACTTATCAACAACAAAATCGAACATATCGCCTAACCTCGGTAAAGAGTTGTCAAAAGATAGATCTGTTGCGAAAACACCATATTGAGTAACAAGTTACCATGAAGATGGCCTCCAAGTACTTGTGGGACGGAGATTTACTTCTGGCGTTATCAATACCGTTAAGAGAAGTTTCCATGGAACTGAAGTCAGAGAAAGGAAGACACCACCAGTTGCCAATTTTCAACCAAAGCTCCTTAGCCCATCTGCAAACAAAGAAAAGATGATTGATGGATTCAACCTCTATTTTGTAGAATGGGCATAAAACATTGTCAAGATCGATTCCTCGGGTGGAAAGACTTTTTTTATACGGAATCCGATTGAGGAAAGCTCTCCAAAAAAGATATTAATTTTGGCAGGGACAAGTTTGTTCCATCTCGTCTTATGAGAGCCTGATCCGAGGGAAGATTTTCTATTTCTTTACATAAGGATTTGACGTCAAACACTCCATTTGGATTTAGTCTCCATTGCCATTTATCAGGAGCATCGTTAAGAGAAGGAGAACCAATACAACTTTGGAGTTCGGTTAGCTCATATTGTTCCCTGCCACCTCTCACCTTCCTTCGCCAGTTCCAGCAAAAATCACCACCACTTATACGATCAGCTACCAAGGCGTATTTGTCAACCTCCAAAGAGAAAATTCAAGGAACTTGTATTTAAACAATTCATTTCCACACCAATTGTCCTTCCAAAACCGGGTGTTTAGGCCGTTACCCACCTACTTGCTGCAAAAAGAGTCAAAAGAAGTAGCCTAAGTTGTTAAGATCTTTAAGAACAGAAATGATGTTCCTCCAAGGTCCAGGACCGCCATCCATATCTTCACTAGAATCAGAAGCTAGGCCACCGTTGCTTCCGTGAATAGCCTTAATAAGGCCACCATTTAATAGATATTTATTTTTCTTGTTTCTTATATAAGAGATTTTTTTACTTTATTTAATTATGGTATAGTTCGTATATCAATATGATACATAGATGACAATTATATAAGATATGCACAAAAACCATTTATCTTGTCCATGAGAAAAAAATTGTCGGTTTAACTCTCGTTTCTTTCAATTATTTTGAAATTTAAACCAAATGGCTTGAATTACTAGCGGGCCTGCTTCATGTTGGGGAGACTTGCAGAAAATCGTGATAAACAAGAGTGTATAGAACTTGGATAAAAACTTGAGATCGCGTGAGAACTCGCTTTCCTTAAGTCATATTTTGACCCTATTCTACTTGGGTATCACGAAATTCACTCGAGGTTAATCTCAATTCACAGTCTCGATATAGGCTGAGATCAGTCCTATTTAAACATATAGAGAATCATAACCGATCCTATACTAAAACCGATAATAATCCCCATTTAATGGGATTGAATGATGGAAATAAGTAGTAGCGGTAACAAAAACACATTAGTTACAGTATTAAGAAGTATAACTTCAACCTTTTTCACTTGCAGTACCGAGCACATACCTTGGGATGCTCAACTTGTGCTCCAATCCCTTAGAGTGAGCCTTCCCATTGAACTCGACTTCTAACGTTGTATAAGGGAATTAAGTGTCTCACTGTTAGAGATTTAGATGAACTTTAATCCCATCCCTATCACTGGCTTGT
This sequence comes from Arctium minus, assembly GCA_954870635.1. NCBI lineage: Eukaryota > Viridiplantae > Streptophyta > Magnoliopsida > Asterales > Asteraceae > Arctium > Arctium minus. The sequence goes on along the minus strand of OX941081.1, from coordinate 173,514,350 downwards.
GATCCAAGTCTCTAGCTAACCCCTTCATTAAGTGGTCTGCTAGATTTTGTTGTGACTGAACAAATCAACCGAAATAACCCTATTTATGATTAGTTAATGAATCATGCTATGTCTAATACTTAAGTGTTAGCTAGAATTTCCACACTTGACTATAAGCTTTAGCCAAAGTAGTAGTGTACACCCCAAATTTTCAACAAACGACCAGGGAAAACAGTCAATGAACGACCACGCAAACGGTCGGTGAACGACCAAAAGAACAATCAATGAACGGTTGGGCAAATGGTCGGTGAACGACTGAAAGAACGGTTGATAACGAACGGGAAACAATCAAGGAACAGACGGGAAAATGGTTTGTGAACGACCGGGTAAACGGTTGGGTTAACGCTCAAGGAACGGTCGGGAAAACGATCGAGGAACAGTCGGGAGAACGGCCGGTACGGTTGAGGCAACAATGTCCGACGACAATATATAATAGGATTGTCTTAGAGCAATGTCGCGGGCAATCTACCATTTTCGGTACATCCTGGGCGACAATGCCATTGGCATAGTCGCATGGCATAGTCGCGAGCGGGTGCAGGCCTTAAAAATCCGATTTTCTAGGGTTTTCTTCATTTGGTCGTATCTTCCTCATTTTAACTCCGATTTTGGTGATTATTTTTGCTATGGATTCATTTTTTAGATTTCTTTAAGGATAGATTATGAGTGTTGAAGTTTATTGGAATATTCAAGAGTATTTTATGGTGGTAAGCTTCTCATCTTCTCGATTTTAAGCTAGGGTTTGATGTGTTCTTCATTTTCTCTCCTCTTCTTTTCCATTTTGTCTTAGGTTTTGGATATTTGGAGGTGAATGAAACACTTTGCAAGTGTTGGATCTAAAAGTCAGGAGGCGTTGCTTGTGGATTCAAGTTTTCACCAAAAAAACTCAAAGTTTGGAGTAAAAACCTAGATTTAGCTTAAATCTAGCAAGGTGATTTCAAGTTGTTTTGTGAAAACTATCTGCATGCCAAAATATTTATTTTGAAGTAATAATGTGTTTACTTGAAAAATATTAAATGTGTTGAGTATTTGATGGGATTTTCGTATTCGGTAAATTTGGGTCGATAAACCTTGTAAAATGCCTATATTCGGGTTTTGAATATTTTGATGAGTAAAATCTTAAGAATGTATTTATTTGCTGATTTATTGTACAAATGGAGTCTATTTGATGATTTATGCATGTTGGTGTATTTGGTTTTATAAACCGTTTGAAAAATGCACGTTATCGTGTTATGAGGTATTTTGGAAATATAATGGTATGATTTCATTTGGAAATTGTTTGTCTCAACCAATGATGAGTTGTTGAGTTAATCATATCTTTGAGATATGTTTTTGCATGAATGTCGGTTAAATGCGTTTTATTGTTTGAGGACCTTTATTTGTTGGTCAATTGAGTTTTTGAGCTTTTGGCTCGGTCTTGACTTAGAGTCTTGGGGACATTAATCCGGTTTATTTTTCTATATGATGGGCTTTTGAAGCTGCATGCTTTTGAGGCATGTTTATTGTTACTTGTATATTTTGATAGTGTTGGACATTCTTTTGGAATTACATGTATTTGTGGCATATTTATTTGTAAATTACATGTTTGAGGATGTTGGGCATTCTTTGGGAGTCATGTAAGTTTTAGACTGTGTTGCATTAGATCCATAGGCACATAAGTCAGTCTTTATTTGATGGTTGGATGGGTATTGAGGGATTGGACTTCGGGACCCATGTTTTGTGACCTTAAACTTTTCAAGGAGGCACTAGGAGGGTTGAGTCTGGAGGTGCTACCTTGGAGGTAGGCACTAGGACCTTCACCACTTGAAGGTAATGTCTTGGAGGTGGTCCTTAAGTGTGTTGGGCCTTGAGGTGGAATTCGTGGGAATAGACAATAAGGCCAACCGACTCTTGAGGTGAAACTTGTTAATTAGTCATAGGAACATTTAGACGTCTAGTCGCGAAGTGTTATACGATTAACGTTGTACGAGTGACATACTCATGTGTTCCCTTCACTCTCAACGGATACAGGTTTCCCCTGTTGTTGTCAAACATTATTTTCAGATATTGCAATATCCATGCTTTAATATTGTTTGAGTCTTAGGCAAGTAATTGTGATTTATGACTTGATATTGGATCCCTTCCACATATATTAAGGTTTTGAATGAATGAGTTATTTCCATGTTTTAGTGTTTGGACTTTAATCCTATTTGTAGTTTGTGTGAGTATTAGGCTTAGTTTCATGTTTTAGAGTATTTCTACTTAAGCTTTTTATCACGAAAAATGAAATTTTTGGAAAAGAAATCACTATTCATTCTAAACATTTTGCATAATGGAAATTGTGATTTAAATAATATTCTTTATGTTCTATTGTTTATATATATAGTGATGAAAACTCTTGAACGCATTAAACATTAAGCCTAACCTTTTTATTTTTCGACATGTGCATCAGGTACTTGATGGGGAAATGGTACGAGCGACACCGTGAATAGTTGAGTGCTAGTTAGATGCACGATAGAATCCATCTCATCGTTTATTGCTTCTTTCCAAAAAGCAACATCTTGAGAATTGTGACCCAATCTCATCTTTTGATCCCTCTACCAACTATAATAGGAAATTGGGATCAAATGATTTTCCAATCCTTCTTCTTGTGCTCCTTCGAATGATCGGAGATTCGGTTGGAACAATTGCTTATTCTTCAACCTCACAGTTCTACTTGTACTTGGAACAATTTCCTTCAGTCTATGTCTCATAAAGTAATGCATCTCTTGATTCTATAACGGTGTGAATCGCTATAGAATCATTAGGTTCAATAACAAAGAACCTATAGGCTTTAGAATGCTGAGCATATCCAACAAAAATGCAATTTGTAACACCCTAATCATCGGGTAAATTTAGAACTTAAAAATTCGACAATATAACGTCTAAAATAAGGATATTTATAAAACCTGTGAATATGAACAACTAAAACCCAATAACGTTGGGGTAGTTTGCAACACATAAAATAGCAGTAGAATGTAACATAATACACAACAACCTAATTAATCTAGAACAACTATTTAACTAGATTAAGTGCGGATGTTGTTATGTCTTCAAAACGCTCTCTCTCAATTTCCCAAAAATGACCAGTCCAAGGGTGCTCCTAGGTGCGCTTCCGGCGAATCAAGGTGCCCTATGCACACCACTAGCCGAACCTGTGAGTCATTAAACATGAACACAAGCGTTAGGTTAAAGTTCGGGAGATATAACCAAGAATTCACATTTTATAAAATAAGCGTTTGCAATACAATTAAGTGTTACCGATACACCCTTAGGTCGAGCCAATATCAACATCCCATTTTTGATAACAATCCAATTCCTGTACAATACCACAAGAGATAACTTCTGAAAGACGGGGGAGACCCGTTACCATCTTGGGTGACGAGAACACATGAATGGGGTCACCCGTGATGTTTATTGGATTTCACCACATATCTCGGTCCTAGTTCCCATGTCATGCTAGACATCACAATCCTCAGACCGTTTATACCTCTAGTGCTTACTTCGTCAAGTTACACCTCAAGGACTTACGGACATGGGTGTCTATCCAAAGTAGACGAGTTACAATTCAGAGACTTGTGTCACCTATTGCCTACTCGCTAGTGACCCATCGGTCAACAATTATAATCAAGTATCTATGCCCTCTAAATCCTCGTGCACAAGGAAATAGATGTTCACATCATAAATAGGTCGCGACCAAATAAGGATAATTCACCATATGTATATCATAATATGACTTTAAGCATAGTAATCCACATTTCTCATAATCATACACATAAACACCTTCCCTTTGTCGGGGAAGACACCATCAATCCGTCATGACAAGTTTAACCACTATGATAATCTTTTATTCAAAACCCATAAAGATGATAGATGGGGTTTTACCCGTATTTAGAACTTCTAATACCATCAAGTACCTTCCATTAGAATGAATATTCATAAGCAGGATTCACAAAACCCTAATTTTGTTCTAACTTCAAATCACCTAAAATCACCTTATCAGCAGTTAAAACACATGGATATAACATAGAAAAAGTTAGAAGACTCACGACTTAGGGTTTGTAAGGAGAAACCCTAAAATGGAAAACCCTTGAGGAGATCTTTGAGTTTCCTTGAAGCTTTAAGTCTCTAGGTCAACTCTTAGCTCTCAACCACCCCTTGAAGATCTCTTAAATGATTGATTAGGTTTAGGTGTATTAAATGAGGAGGGAGAAGAGAAAATGGAAGAAAAATCGCCTTTAGATGGGAGAGTTTAGATCTGCAGGTTTGTGTTAAAAGTGAGTGTGTGATTGTGTAGAAATCGACTTTAAATTCCAGAACTGCTCCCCCCGTCGGCGACTATGACCCAACGACTATGCCCTGGGCATTGTCGTTGGGCATAGTCGCCCGTGACCACCCCTTTCTGTTCGATTGCCCAAAAATCGCTCAAACTCAGTAGGCCCTCCCCTAGCTGTGACTTTGCCCCTAGCGACTATGCCACATTCATAATCGCCGGGCATAGTCGCACATCATGCTTTGTCCGCTGATCGATGTTGCGATAAATTCCTACGGCGTGAAATCTCATACTATAGTAATCGTTAAACATGCTTGGACACAACTCAAACGCATAAATCACACACATGGCTTTACGCACATAGGAATACATATATATACATAATTCTACACACGTAATTATACATAAAACAAAAATATTCACATGGATATTCTTATGACAACGAGAAGATGAGATTGCGACTAACGAATTTTAGTTTCCAAAAGAAGAGAATGGGTTGGAGAACATACTAAGGAAATTTGGTGGTGTTACAATCCTCCCCCACTAGGAATGGATTTCGCCCTCGAAATTCCACGCTACAAAAATAAATGAGGATACCGCCTCCTCATATCCTCTTCCCCTTCCTACGTCACGTTTGCACCCCGGTGGTGCTTCCATTGGACCTTCACCATCCCTACTTCCTTATGGCGAAGATTTTTCGTCTCTCTTTCCAAAATGGATTCAGGTTCTTCCACACATCGGTCGTTGTCTACTAAAATCTCGAACAATGAAATAACGTTCTCTTCCTCGACTAGGTATTTCCGTAGATAACATACGTGGAATGTAGGGTGAATCCCACTCATCTCGGGCGGTAAACCTAGCTTGTAGGCTTGAAGGCCCACCCGCTTAATAATAGGAAAACGGCCGAGAAAACGAGGGCTAAGCTTTCCTCGTTTTCAAAACCTTATAACTCCTTTCCAAGGCGACACCTTCAACATTACACGATTGTCTACTTGGAATTTCATCGGTCTCCTTTTCTTGTCTACATAGATCTTCTGCCGATCTTGAGCCGCCTTCAACCGCTCTCGGATGCTCTTCACATTGTCCGTCGTTTCTTGCACCAATTCTGGTCCTGCGAATTGTTTTTCGTCCGCTTCTAACCAACAAGTCGGCGTTCTACACTTCCGACCGTACAAGGCTTCAAACGGTGCCATGCCTAACTCGAGTGCTAACTATTGTTGTACGCGAACTCTACCAAGGGGAGGTGAGAGTCCCAGTTTCCCCCAAAGTCGATGACACACGACCTCAAAATGTCTTCTAGGGTTTGGATATTTGTCCACCTGTATGAGGGTGATACGCCATGCTCAACTTAACCTTTGTCCCCAACTCCCTCTGAAAGGCATTCCAGAAGTGAGAGGTAAAACGGATATCCCGACCGGAAACGATAGATAATGGCACTCCATGTCTCGAGACCACCTTGTTGATGTACAATCTTGCCAGTTTGTCCAGCGGATATGTTTCTCTCATTGCCAAGAAATGTGCGCTCTTGGTCAAACGATCCACCACTACCCAAATGGTGTCATGGCCTTTCAATGTCTTGGGTAGTTTTGTCATGAAATCCATCGTGATGTGGTCCAATTTCCACTCCAGTATTTCCAAAGATTGTAGACTTCCATACAGTCGTTGGTGTTCGGCTTTCACTAACGAACAAGTGAGGCATCTCTTTACGAAGTTCGCCACATCGAGCTTCATGACTGGCCACCAATACTTTAACTTCAGATCTTTATACATCTTCGTGCTTCGGGGGTGAATGGAGTATCTCAATTTATGTGCTTCTTACAAGAGTAAACTCCGGCACCTTCCCAACTTGGCCATCCAAATTCGACCTTGGAAAAGTTTCAACCCTCTACCATCTTCCATCAGGCTAGCGTGTTGTTTTATCATAGCTTCATCTTTACGATTCGCTTCGAGTAGTGCTTCGACTTGAGCGGTCTTTATCATATCAATCAGGTTTGAAATAATCTCAATCCTTGTCAACGAGGTGCACACCGCTCCACTATACCCCTTCCGGCTCAACGCGTCCACCACCACATTTGCTTTGCCCGGGTGATACAGAAGTTCACCGTCGTAGTCCTTAAGCAACTCGAGCCATCTTCGTTGTCGCATGTTCAACTCTTTCTGGTCAAACACATATTTCAAGCTCTTATGATCGATATAGAGTGTGCATTTGGTATCGTATAGGTAGTGTCACCAAAGCTACGCGAACACCACTGCCGCCAGTTCCAGATCATGAGTTGGGTAATTCTTTTCGTGGTCCTTCAACTGCCTTGATGAATACACGATCACATTGCCTCTTTGCATCAGAACACACCCCAAGCCCATCTTGGATGCATCACTATAGACGACGAAATCCTCCGTCCACTCGGGTAGTGATAGGATTGGTGCTTCACATAACTTCTGTTGCAGCGTCCGAAAAGCTTTCTCTTGGGTTTCGGTCCATGCAAACTTCACATTCTTCCGGGCTAACGCGGTAAAGGATGAGGTAATTTTGGAGAAGTATTGAATGAATCTCCGATAGTACCCGACAAGGCCCAAGAAACTTCGGATCTCCATTGGACTCTTAGGAGGCTCCCAATTCATCATTGCTTCAATCTTTGCTGGGTCAACCTTTACTCCTTCCCGAGTCACCACATGACCAAAGAATTGAACTTCCCGCAACCAAAACTCACACTTGGAGAATTTGGTGTATAATTTCTCTCTTCTAAGCACCTCTAGGACTTCCCGTAAGTGTTGAATGTGCTCCTCCTCGTCTTTGGAGTATACAAGGATGTCGTCGATGAACACGATGACCGATCGATCCAAGAATGGACGACACACCCGGTTCATCAAATCCATGAATATTGCTGGCACGGATTTCAATCCAAATAGCATGACTAGGAACTCGTTGTGACCATAGCGTGTCTTAAAATCCATCTTCGCGATGTCCTATTCTCTAACTTTCACTTGATGGTAGTCGGATCGAAGATCGATCTTGGAAAAGCATTCGACACCTTATAGTTGATCAAATAGATCATCTATTCGGGGTAGCGGGTATTTGTTCTTCACTATCACTTTTTTTAACTCCCAGTAATCAATACACATTCGCATTGATCCGACATTTTTCTTCACGAAGAGCACCAGAGCTCCCCATGGCGAAGAGCTTGGTCTCACAAATCTTTTCTCTAACAATTCTTGTAGTTGAGTCATCATCTCTTGCATTTCGGTCGACAAGAGGAGGTACGGTGCATGAGCTATCAGTGTCGCCCCCGGAATCAAATCGATCCGAAACTCCACAAGTCGGTCCGGAGGTAGACCGGATAGATCATCGGGAAACACGTCCAGAAATTCGCTGACAATCTTCACTTCATCCAATTTCTTCTTCTCTACCTTGGCATCTACAACAAACGCTAAGTAGGAAGGGTATTTCTTCACCATGCACTTTCTTGCTTTGATAGATGATATAATAGCCACTCACCCTTTCGCCTCTCGCCATAAACGAAAATGAATTTGTTAACCCGAACGGGTATTCGTATCAGTTTCTTGGAACATAGGATCTCCGCTTGATGTTTCGCCAACCAGTCCATTCCAATCACCACATCGAAGCTCCCAATGGTCATGGGGAGTAAATCCACTTTGAAAGTTTCACCATCTATCTCTAGCCTACAATCCCTTAGGATGTCTCTTAAGACTACCCGTTCCCCATTTGCTACTTTTATGACCAAAGCATCATGGAGTGTACTAGAAGGCACGACCAAATACTTCTAGAATAAATTTGACACAAAGGAGAAGTGCGCACCATAATCAAACAATACCCTTGCGGGTAAAGAGTTGAGTAAGAACGTACTACACCACATCAGTGGTTTCCTTCGATTCTTCCTTCATCATTTGAAAGGTTGTCCCTTAAGCCCTGGGGATAGCCTCCTTCTTCGGTTGGCTTCCATAGTTTCCTCCTCTTGAATTCCCTTTTAGCTTGGGGTAATCCATTTTCACATGCCCCACTTCCTTACATTCGAAATAAGTCATCCCTTGAATAGGGCAATTCGGACAAGTGTGGCCAGGCTTACCACACTTGAAACATGAGACTGGGTTAGGGTTAGGATTGCAAAATCTGAAATGCTTACTCTTGCACTTGGAACACCACTTTGCCTCACGACGATTATCAAAACTTCTCCCACTGGGTTGGAACTTCGGCTTCTTGAATGAACTTGGTAGGCTCTACAACCCTCGACTTCTCTTCTTTGTCTTCCGCATAGACTCTTTCCATGATTTTGGCTTCTTCTATGGTCTCCCGGAGATTTGTAGCTTTTGAGTTACAAACCTTTGACCCCATATCCGCGGGTAGACCTTTCAAATAGACTTTCACCTTCTCCTTCTCGGTTGGGGCCACATGCCCCACGAGGTTCAACTTCTCCATGAAGAGTTGGGTATACTCTTTCACTGGCGAATCTCTTTTCTTCAAGGCCCGGAATTCCTCTTCTATCAAATCCATCTCTTGTTCGTTACAATATTCATCCAAAACCTTCTTCTTGAATATTGTCCAAGACATCTTTGCTAAAACCGACTCCTCTATAGTTGCGGTGTAAACATCCCATCAGATTAAAGTCGCACCCCGTAGCATTTGAGAGCCGAAATTTACCTTTTGGCTCTCGTCACAGCCGCAGGCCCTAAAGGCACGGGATCATCAGCCCTAGCAAACTCTGGTGGCTTGCAACCCATGAAGGATTTATAGGAACAACCCTTCCCGGGTTGCCTTATCTCTAAGGTCACCAACCCATCAGTACGGTTCTCGCCTCCGGTGCCACCCGAACCGGCTATCGCATTTTCCGCAACCCCTTTCGGTCTCCGGAGACTAGCATCTCTCTCCTCTAACATCTTTAGAAATACTTCATGTTGCTTTTCCATGGCCGATGTCACCATTTGCATGACACCGACCATCATATCGGTTTGAGGGTTGGCCTCTCGAAGGATCGGGTTTGAAGACGCCAATTCCACCCTCGGTACGTGCTCAACCACTCCGGTGAATATCAACGACATATTGGGAGGGACGACAGTCGCCGCCCTGACCACTGGATTCGGATCGGCGGTCGACTCCGATTATTTACCATTTCGGTCTGTCATACAATCGAGAGAGAGAGAGTGAGATATAGGCAACACAAGATTTACACAAGAAACATACTAATACGGTTCATTGATCATCATAATCTCAGTAATTCAAGCATATTCACGTAACCATACATTCATAATCGCAGTAGCTAATTGAAATTATGAATATACACTACATAACAATTCTCGCTACCATTTTTACAATTCTCAACGACGTAGTTTCTGTTGACTCTAAAGTTGTCCCATCCTAGAAGTTCTACCCAAATCTCACAATCCATAACCTAACGGTCTCAGTTTAAGTCTAGGCATCGAGTTTACATACCTAGTTCACTTAAACTAGAGCTTTGATACCAACTTGTAACACCCTAATCATCGGGTAAATTTAGAACTTAAAAATTCGACAATAAAACGTCTAAAATAAGGAGATTTATAAAACCTGTGAATATGAACAACTAAAACCCAATAACGTTGGGGTAGTTTCCAACACATAAAGTAGCGGTAGAATGAAACATAATACACAACAACCTAATTAATCTAGAACAACTATTTAACTAGATTAAGTGTGGGTGTTGTTATGTCTCCAAAACGCTCTCTCTTAATTTCCCAAAAATGACCGGTCCAAGGGTGTTCCATGGGTGCCTATCCAAAGTAGACGAGTTACAACTCGGAGACTTGCGTCACCTATTGCCTACTCGCTAGTGACCCATCGGTCAACAATTATAATCAAGTATATATGCCCTCTAAATCCTCGTGTACAAGGAAATAGACGTTCACATCATAAATAGGTCGCGACCAAATAAGGATAATTCACCATATGTATATCATAATATGACTTTAAGCATAGTAATCCACATTTCTCATAATCATACATATAAACACCTTCCCTTTGCCGGGAAATACACCATCAATCCGTCATGACAAGTTTAACCACTATGATAATCTTTTATTCAAAACCCATAAAGATGATGGATTGGTGTTTACCCGTATTTAGAACTTCTAATACCATCAAGTACCTTCCATTAGAATGAATATTCATAAGCAAGTAGGATTCACAAAACCCTAATTTTGTTCTAACTTCAAATCACCTAAAATCACCTTATCAACAGTTAAAACACATGGATATAACATAAAAGAAGTTAGAAGACTCACGACTTAAGGTTTGTAAGGAGAAACCCTAAAATGGAAAACCCTTGAGGAGATCTTTGAGTTTCCTTGAAGCTTTAAGTCTCTAGGCCAACTCTTAGCTCTCAACCACCCCTTGAAGATCTCTTAAATGATTGATTAGGTTTAGGTGTATTAAATGAGGAGGATGAGAGAAAAGGGAAGAAAAATCGCCTTTAGATGGGAGAGTTTCGATCTGCAGGTTTGTGTTAAAAGTGAGTGTATGATTGTGTAGAAATCGGCTTTAAATTCCAGAACTGCTACCCCCGTCGCCGACTATGACCCAGCGACTATGCCCTGGGCATTGTCGCCGGGCATAGTCGCCCATGACCACCCCTTTCTGTTCGATTGCCCAAAAATCGCTCAAACTCAGTAGGCCCTCCCCTAGCCGCGACTTTGCCCCTAGCGACTATGCCACGGTCATAATCACCGGGCATAGTCGCACATCATGCCCTGCCCACTGATCGATGGTGCGACAAATTCCTACGGCGTGAAATCTCATACTATAGTCATCGTTAAACATGCATGGACACAAATCAAATGCATAAATCACACACATGGCTCTATGCACATAGGAATACATATAAATACATAATTCCACACACGTAATTATACATATACCATAAATATTCACATGGATATTCCTATGACAACAAGACGATGAGATTGCGACTAACGAAATTTAGTTTCCAAAAGAAGATAATGGGTTGGAGAATATACTAAGGAAATTTGGGGGTGTTACACAATCAATACATTTCTCACTCAAAGTTATCCTTTTGGCATTTTATTGGCCTTTTGCAAGGAATAAGTAGTGGTAGTTACAAAAACACATCGGTTACAAATCTGATGAAAAACGCACGACCCGTGCTCTTTATTAGAGGAAAAATGCATTACCTGTGTTGAAGGACATAAACTATAAACATAAGACTCGTGCCATTTTGTCGGTCCACACAATACTTATATCAAGTTTTATAGAAACGACACAATAAGATTACCAACTTGTATTGATTATAACAAATGATTACAAGGTTGATCGATTCAAGCTATTTTGTGTGTTCTCTGTTTTCTCTCTGATTTACACCTTTAAGTGTGTGTTTTGTGTTCTTGATAATATCTGATCTATGTGAGTTGTTGAGAGATACACACTATCTAAAACTAAAGTGTGTCTAACACACTACCATAATATCTAGATTTAATATCTAGATATTATTTCTAACTAAATAATATAACTAACTAAGTTAACTAATATCTAACAAACTAGATATTAACTTAACTAATACAATAACAAACAATTACATTGACATTTATTACAAACGACATAGACTTTAATATCGAGAGTCGACGTTTCGGCTTTAGCTTCAGATTGCGATCTTCAGATTGGATGATCTTGAATCCAATGAGACTGTGTCTTAACAATTTTCCAGAGAACAACCACACGGCCCGTGTACAACCCACTACAAAAAACGACACTATCAGTGACGGAAATTTCCGTCACATATCTGTCACTGAAAGTCATTTTCGTCGCTAATCCATTGCTGAAAGTCCATCACTGAATATGTGGTGGGTAATACTATCAGCGATGGATTAGCGACGAAAATGACTTTCAGTGACGGAAATTTCTGTCACTTTTAGTGTCCTTTAAAGCCGATAGATCCGTTAAGGTGCAATGAAAACCTTTAAAGCCCAATATAACCGATTAAAGTCCACTATAATTAATTAAAACCCAATATACCTATTAAGACCCAATGAAACCTTTGAAAGCCCAATATAACCCTTTAAACCCGGTTAGATCCATTAAGATCCAATGAAACCCTTTAAAGCCCAATATAACCCTTTATAGCCCGATAGATCCATTAAGGCCCAATGAAACCATTTAATGCCCGATAGAACCCTTTAAAGCCCGATATATCCATTAAGGCCCAATAGAACCATTTAAAGCACAATATAACACTTTATGACTTATTAAGGTACAATAACAACACACACACACATTATCGATACATTAACATGTACACATGCATACAACACATATATACATCATATGCGATTACGAAACAACACACACATTATCTAAACATTCATATCAACATATATACTGTGACGCCCGGATAATCAAGGTAAGTATTTGATGTTCGTAATTTAAGTATTGTATTAAATTAGTAGGGATGGAACCCATAGACGTATAGTAATCTTATTTTAACTCAGGTATTGTAACACCCCGACTTATGACCATGGAAAAAGAGTGGAACGGACAGTGTTCCGCGAGGGTGGTCGTGCGAGTGAAACCGTGCCAAGAACCCCGCGGAGCTTCGTTCCCTCGCGACTCCAGAGGTCGGCGCGCCTCCCCGCGTGGGTCCAATTGTGCCACCATCCGCGTGGAGCCCCTGACGAAATTAAAAGGGGAATTCAGCCTCTTTCTTATTTATTTCATCCATCTACTTTCTCTCAAAGCTCTCTCCTCACTTAATACTCCTCAAGATCGATCTAAGAAGCATCAAAACCATCATCCATCACATTTATTGCAAGAATAAAGCTTCCTCAATCTAAGATTTCAACCAAGGATCTCAAGTCTCAAGATTATCTTCTTCCTTCATCCTTACTTCTAAGGTTTTTACAAGTTTCTAGGGTTTTTCTATAAAACCTAGATAGTGAGATATACATCTTAACATGCTACTTGCTCTTATTTTATTTTTATGTATTAATATTGATCACCTGATAAGTTTGACTAAATTCTACTTTTGGGATTTATTGGAGTTTTGGTTGATATTCTTAATGTGGGTTTTGATGAAGTTATTATGGGCTATGTTTAGGTCATGAATGTTTGTTACCATGGGATTGAAGGATATTATTGGTGAACTTGCATATTTTAGGGTTTTTGACCTAAAATGAGATTGAACTATGTGAGATCATATACATGTATCTTGCTGATATGGAATATGTATAGAGATGGATGTTGTATGTATATTGGATGAACCCTGAGTAAGCACTAGGAGGATATAGTCTTAGGGTGCCACCATGATGGTATGCACCTAGATCTCTGCCATTTGAAGTAATGCCTGGGAGGTAGTCTTTAGATGCGTCGGGCCTTCGGGATGTTGCTCATAAGAGTGAACATCAAGGTACATTGACTTGCGGTGAAACTCATTGGTGTGATGGGTCTCCCCCATTGATTCCTGTATGGCGATTGTGTTTATAACTGTTTAATTGATCGTTTTATTATTGTTGAACTCACTAGGCTCGTTTGGCCTAACATTTGATTGCCTTGATGTGTATCTCAGGTTCTAGCGGTGCGGCTGCCAAGGAGGTTTAGTTTACCTTAGATGCGAGTTTGGGAACATTTTGGGACGCCAATCATTGAAGACACATTTTGGAGTTTGGATAACAACTTGAGTTTATTTTGTTCCTAGTTACGATTTAGATTAAAGGATTGTTTTTCCCTCATTGTTATATATTACAAACTTGTAATCTTAACAAGCGTATATTGTTTCCCTTTTTGGGGATGAGCTCATGCTATGACATATTTTTATATACCACAATTCCAGTTTCGGAAATTTTTGTTTGTCCCAATTTTTGGGGTGTTACAAGTTGGTATCAGAGCTCTAGTTTAAGTGAACTAGGTGTCGAATTTAGTATGCCTAGACTTAAATTGCGTGTGCCTAAAGTATCACTGTCCATATGAGTAGAACAATCCTAGTTGGGGAGAGTATTAGGATTACGAAATTGCAACGACTGAAAATTGTGATGATGACAACGAGAATTCTTATGTAATATACGTTCACGATTTCACTTGGCAATGCTACTATGAATTTATAACTACGTGAGCATGCTTGGAATTGTTATTATAATGATTAATCCTTGTAGTAGTATGTGTTGAACCATTAACCTTTGAGGGAATTAACCGGTATGATCTTTATCATGTGTGACAGTTCACGATGGTAAATACAAGGAATAGGGTGGTGTTACACGAGGAGGGTAATGAAGCAAGTGTCACGGATCCGAAAACTTTACGAAGAGTAAATCCAGCGGGTGCTCCAACTATTCCGCAAAGGACCATCCTGTTGGAGGGAGTCATGGATCAGGTTCCTTAAGTGAATATGGAGACCGACAACCCGGTAGTCCAAGAAGTGGGGCCCTAGTCAGTCCTATTGGTAAGTATCATGCAAATGATGAATTATGCAATGGATAAGTGCGACGAACGATTCATGAAGACGTTAGAGGATCGTGTTACAAGCAACCGAAGACCCGAAGCAATGGGAGACAATGCGCTGATTGGATCGGGTGGTGCTGATAATGGAGTTGGGACGGAGGAGCATGTGATTAGAGCCGAAAAGAAGAAAGAAGGGGGTTGCTCCTTTAAATCCTTTTTATGCAGTCGACCTCCATAATTCTCCGGAACGATTAATCAAGTGGCGTGCATGAACTGGATACAGGATGTAGAGATGGCATTTGAGTCAAGTGAATGTGGCGACTCTCAGCGGGTCAAATTTGCGTCCCAACTGCTTTGAGGGGATGCATTGAGTTGGTGGAACATTACCCGAAAAGCGCATACACCAGAGGTTTTGGCCAAGCTCCCTTGGCCAACCTTCAAGAAGAAGATCATGGAGAAATACTGCAATGAGAAGGCTCTCGGCAAGATAGAAGAAGAGTTCTGGAATCTGAAGAAGGGTAGGTTGTCGATCGTCGACTACTCAAAGCAATTTATGGAGAAGCTCAGTCTGGTTGAGCATTTGGCAACTGATGAGAAATCAAAGATAAAGGCCTATTTAAGAGGTTTACCAGCGGAAATGAAGACAGGTGTGAGGAATGTGCGGGTGAACACTTTGCAAGAGGTCATCGAAGAGTCCCAATTGGTGAAGGATGATATCCTCCAAGAAAGAGAAGAGAAGAAGCAACAAGAAGAGAAGCGGAAATGGGAAGGGCCAACGGGACCCATTCGATCATCCAAACCCTTCAACGGGGGAAGGATCATGGAGCCACAACGGGAGGCGAAGTGGTGCCCCAAGTGTAAGAGCAAACACTTCGGGCCTTGTAATTCGAAGCTATTCTCTAGTTGAATGGAGTGCTTTAAGTGTGGACGGAAGGACCACATGAATAGAGATTTCCCCTCCTAGGGAGTTTGCTACGAGTGCCGGGAGCCGGGACACATCAAGAGGGATTGCCCCAAGTTAGCAAGGGGAAATCAAGGAGCTTCCAGTGGGGTTGCATCAAAGAAGGAGGTTCCACTGAAGGCGCCAAGTCGGGCCTTCCAAATGACGGTAGATGAAGCAAGAGAGACGTCGGATGTCGTGTCGGGTACATTGCTAGTGAACTCTTTACCTACCCGTGTTTTGTCTGATTCTGGTGCGAACCGATCATTTGTGTCTACCATGTTTTGCAAGAACTTCACCACTCCTATTAGTATGTTGAATGATTTTCTAGTGGTAGAGGTAGCCAATGGGGAACACATGTTGGTACGAGAATGCTTCATTGGGTGTACCTTAGAATTAGATGGGGAGTCCTTCGTAATAGATATGTTACCGGTAAATATCGGGGGGTTTGATGTGATCGTTGGGATGGATTGGCTAGCTAAGCACGACGCCGGTATATTTTGTTCCAGGAAACTAATTCGAGTACCCTTGCCTAAGGGTGGAGAGGTGAAAATCTACGGAGAGAAGAACTGAAAATCCGGCATGATTATCTCGTCAATCAAAGCACGAAAGATCTTAGCCAAGGGGTGTACTTCATACTTAGCCTACGTAATCGACGCGAAATTGGAAAAGAAGAAGGTGGAAGATGTGGATGTCGTGCGTGACTACCCGGATGTCTTTCTGGAAGACCTACTCGGACTACCGTTGGAACGTTAAGTAGAGTTCCATATCGACCTCACTCTAGGTGCCGCACCAATCGCTCGTGCTCCTTATCGTCTAGCCCCGACGGAAATGCAAGAGATGATGACGCAACTACAAGAACTTCTCGAGAAGGGGTTTATATGACTGACCTCATCATCGTGGGGAGCTCCAGTTTTATTCGTGAAGAAGAAGAACGGGTCCATGCGGATGTGTATCGATTACCGCGAACTCAAAAAGGTTACCGTCAAGGATAAGTATCCACTTCTGCGAATCGACGACCTATTCGATCAACTGCAAGGAGCGGGATGTTTCTCCAAGATAGATTTGCAGTCCGGTTACCATCAAGTACGGGTGAAAGAGAGCGATATTCCGAAGACGGCGTTTCGGAAGAGATACGATCATTATGAGTTCCTCGTCATGCTATTCGGGTTGGCTAATGCTCCGACCGTATTTATGGACTTGATGAAACGAGTATGTCGATCTCTCTTGGACAAATCGGTTATAGTCTTCATCGACGATATTCTGATTTATTCGTGGGACGAGGTCGAGCATCGGCAACATTTGCGGGAGGTTTTGGAGATACTTCGGAAGGAAAGGTTGTTCGCGAAATTCTCAAAGTGTGAGTTTTGGTTAGAAGAGGTCCAATTTTTGGGCCATGTGGTATCCTGGGATGGATTAAAGGTAGACCCGACAAAGATCGAAACAATGATGAATTGGGAACCACCAACAAGCCCAATGGAGATAAGAAGTTTCTTAGGATTAGCCGACTACTACTGATGATTTATTAAAGACTTTTAGAAGATCGCCTCTCCGCTCACGTCGTTGACAAGGAAGAACGTGAAGTTCCTATCGATCGAGACTCAAGAAAAAACCTTTCGGACTCTACAAAGGAGACTATGCGAGGCACCAATCTTGTCCTTGTCCGAAGGATCCGAATACTTCATGGTTTTTAGCGACGCCTCTAAATTGGGCCTCAGGTGTGTTTTGATGCAAAGGGGGAAATGATCGCGTACATGTCACGACAACTCAAAGACCACAAGAAGAATTATCCTACTCATGATTTGGAGTTGGCGGCGGTGGTATTTGCCCTAAAGCTATGGCGGCACTACCTCTACGGGACAAAGTGTACATTATTCACCGATTACAAAAGCTTGAAGTATATATTTGACCAAAAGGACCTCAACATGCGGCAAAGAAGGTTGTTGGAGCTTTTGAAGGACTAAGATTGTGAGTTGCTTTACCACCCCGGTAAAGCCAACGTGGTGGCGGATAGGGATGGAAATGGGCCCCGAACCGTCGGGTAACCCGGCCCACCCGCCCCGGTCGGGGACGGGGATTCCCCGTAAAACCGGGTATCGGGGACGGGGACGGGGATCCCCGTTTCGCTTAAACCGGGGATGGGGCCGGGGACGGGTATTGCACTCCCCGCCCCGCCCCGCCCCGTACCCGTATTATATAATATTTAGATATATTAATATATATATATATATATATATATATATATATTATTTTATTCCTTCAATATGAAAAGTCTGACAAAATTGATAATGACTAATGAGGTCTAGGTTAATAGGTTTAACTTTTTAGCCTTAGAAACTTTTAAGGAATAGAAGTATTAACATTTAACTGCAGAAACTTTTTGAGAAATAGAATTGACTATTGGACTTTCACTTTCTTTCTTCTAAATTCTAATCGACTTTTCTTCTTCTTCAAAGTTTGAACCTTCTCCAGCCACAACCATCGCCTGAATCCTCTCCGGCCACACGTGACACGCCTGATGGCCTGAACACTTTCCACTGCAGTCTCCAGCCACCGCCGACATATCCAGTCGCCGACCACACTTTAGGTACTTTTTTTAAATTTATCTGATAATCGCTTAAATCACTTGAAAAACAGTACCTCTCAATTATTTTTTGAGAAGTTATAACATTATCAATCTATTCTTGAATCCATAATGACCAAGCTATTTTTTTAGTTTTTACTTTCTTTAATTTTTATGGTGTAGTTTTATTTTGCTTACTGTGATTGTACACCTTCAAAAAGGTTTTTTTTTTTACTTTAATCTATCTAGACCCAGTTGCATGTTAAGGTGAATGTGTGTGTATGATATGTGTGTTAATCTTGGAGTTTGTGTATAATGTCATTCTCTCATGGATTTTGGATCCAAATTTTTAGCAAAAAAAAAGGATAAAGAAAAGTTATCATCATATTTCGTTTTTAAAATTGTTTATCTTGCTATCTACTTAATTTCGTTTTTAAAATTGTGTTGTTTTATGTCATCATTTACAAACATGTTTTGTAGATGGAACCTTTGGATAATGAGAACGTGGTAGAGGTTGGTGATAAGATGGAAGGAAACAATAAACAAACCGGTGATGATGCTTACGAATCTGTAAGCATGCCTATAGGGGATAACACGAGCAATGAACAACCAAAAAAGAAGTTAAAGTCGGTTGTTTGGAATCATTTTAAACAAGTGTATGTTGATGGTGTTCGACGATTTGCAAAGTGTAATTATTGCACTAAGGAACTAACGGGTAGAGCCAATGACGGAACTACACATTTGAGGGACCATTTTAAGAATTGTCCAAGGAGAGTTACAAGGGATATTAGACAACACATCTTAGTTCAGAACGAAAAGGCTTCCGACGGGAAATCTTCTTTGAGTAAATATTCATTTAATGATGAACTTTCTAGGGAAGAGTTAGCCAAAATGATAGTTATACATGATTACCCTCTTTCTATTGTCGAGCACTATGGTTTTCGGAAGTATTCAGAAAGCCTCCAACCTTTATTTAGAATACCATCTCGAACGACAATAAAGAGTGATATAATGAAGATTTATGAAAAGCGAAGATGTTCCACTTTGCGATGTTTGGAAGAGAATGAGAGTAGGATTGCTTTAACTTCAGACATGTGGACGACAAGTAACCAAAAGAAAGGTTACATGGCAATTACGGCACATTATATAGATGACAAATGGACTTTACAAAATTGAATCATCAGGTAATAATCTTTAGTCTAATCATCTATAGTTTATATCATGGACAAAGTTATTTATAATACTCTTATTTTGTTTAATGCAGCTTTATCCACGTGCCATCTCCACATACGGCCGAAGCATTGTCACAAGCCATGATGGAGTGCCTTCTCGATTGGAACTTCGACAACAAGATTTCAACTTTGACTCTTGATAATTGCTCGACAAATGATGAAATAATCGACAAGCTTTTAGGTACTCTTTCTTCTTCATCGCTTATGTTAAAGGGGAAGATATTTCACATGCGATGTTGTGCACATATAATTAACCTTATCGTGCAAGATGGATTTTCAATAATTGGGGAGCTATAGAAAATGTTAGGGATAGTGTTGCATTTTGGTCAAGCTCTCCTAAGAGAGTACAAGAATTTAAACTATTTGCACGACAATTAAGTGTAAATAGTGAAAAGGAACTAGTTATTGATTGCAAGACAAGGTGGAATTCGGTATATATTATGTTGAGTGTTGCATTGGAGTATAAGGATGTTTTTAGTCGTTTGAACAAGAAGGAGAGAAGTTATGTTTGTTTGCCTAGTGAAGATGAATGGGCAATGGCGTCAATTGTTTGTGAAAAGTTAAAATTGTTTTATCGTGTCACTGAAAAGTTTTCGGGAACTTTATATCCTACTTCAAACATCTTTTTCCCACTGAAAAGTGTCTTTGTTGAGTTGGAAAAATTCTCCTCATGAAGTTATTAGGAAAATGGCATCATCAATGTTGATCAAATTCAATAAATATTGGAGTGTCATACACGAGGTTATGAGTGTAGCAATTGTGTTAGATCCTAGATATAAGTTGAAGTTGATAAACTATTTCTTTCCAAAAATCTATGGCGATGAAGCGAAGAGTGAGGTTATGAGGATACGTAACCTATGTGTTGAGTTGTTTGAAGAGTATAAAAGAAAGTATGTCGGGAATCGAGGAACATCTTGGAAAGGACAATCTACCACTAGTGCCTTAGACGTAGATGATTCTACTTTCGACAAACCTACATGGGAGTCGGATTTTGAGTCTATGATGTGTGATGATGATGTCTTGGAAACAAGTGAATTGGATGATTATTTCGCCGAGAAATTGTTGCCTAATGAAGAAGGGTTTGACATTTTGATCTGGTGGAAATGCAACGGCTCCAAGTTTCCTATGCTTCAAAAGATTGCAGGAGATGTTTTAGCCATACCGATTTCTACGGTATCTTCCGAATCGGCTTTTAGCATGAGCGGTAACAAAGTCACAAAACAACGAAATCGACTCCACCCACAAACAGTTGGAGCATTAATGTGCACTCAAAGTTGGTTACGGAAAGAACTTAAAGGTAAAAAAATATATTTAAATTCTTAGTCATACATGTATATACATTTTTTTTATAACTTGTTTTACTTTTTGTAGATAAAAAATATGGAGAGCCTAAAGCATATGATGAAACCGTCACATATGACGAGGATGTCGAGTAACAAGTGATGTTTTTATTTTTTAGATGTTGGTAGTCGGTATATAATTTTTGTAAACTTTAATGGTTTTAATATCTTTTGGATGTTGGTACTTCATACTTGGTATATTGAGTTGTTGGGTGGTTTGAGTTGTTGGCATTTTCTTTTTTGGCATTTTGTTGGCTTCTTGTTGCTGTTGAGCGTAGAAAATAAGCATGGAAATGCCAAGGTCATGCATACCAATAACCACATGTTTAAACATCATCAAAGTTTTGTTAGCAAAATTTAATTTTTAATAGTTATTTAACTTATTATTAGGTTATTAACATGGTTCTTTTGTATAAAAAAAATCATCGTTTCCCCGTTGGGGATCCCCGTTCCCCGTTGGGGATGGGGATGGGGATGTGATCGTATTCCCCGGCGGGGACGGGGACGGGGATGGGGATGGATATGGGGGATCGGGGACGGGGATGGGGATTGGGGTACCCGCCCCATTCCCATCCCTAGTGGCGGATGCTTTGAGTCGGAAGAGTTATGGGAGCAAAATCAAAATAACTCTTTCAAGGATCGACGTGATATCAAGCTTAATGGAGGACATCAAGACGAGTCAAGTTGAAGCATTTCGTGAGGAGAACCTTGTAACACCCGGAAATTCTCAAGGTAAGTACTTGTTCCCCTTAATGCATTAATTGTGCCTATGTGACAATAGAAGCCTTTGTATGCATTTTATGATCGTGATTATATTGAAATGTCATATATTTCATTTACCATCTCTAATCGTTCAAACCTCGCGCTCGTTATCGAAATTGGTCAAGTTTCGGGATGTTGGGGGTTTGGTGCGACAGTGACTCGCGATTGTGACACGGTCACTCTCGCGGTTGCACTCTCGCGGGATATGTACCGTAGGTGGGGTGATGGTCGCGATTGTGAAACGCTACAGTGACAATGTCACTGTCGCCGGGCACTCTCGCGAGGAGTGTATTGAGAGTTGGGGTATTCGCGCGATGGTGACACGCGACAGTGACAATGTCACTGTCGCCGGGCAAGGTCGCGAGCGGGAGTTGTGTCTTAAATGAGTCATTTGGCCGATTTTGAGTCATTTTATCTTATTCTCCTTTTTCTCTTGGGCGATTCTAAAAGCTCCAAACTGGTTTTCTTCCTCCATTTGCAAACCCTAATCCTCTTAAATATATTTCTTTGGTGGTTGGATCATTTATTGCTAGCATTTACTCATCTCCAAGAAGATTCTAGGGTTTCTCCAAGTCTCATCTACATATACAAGTCTCATCCCTTCAACTTCTAGGGTTTCCATATTTTCTAGGTTTTTGTTCAAAAACTTAGATTGTGAGTTTACTAAACCTTTGTTAAAACTAGATACACATCATAATCTTCTATTTGTAATTATTTATCTCTATATGTTCAAGTGTTTGGGATTTCCTTATGAAAATAGTTGGAAATGTAGATATTGGTAATATGCCATGATTTATGCATTTCCCCATTTTTGGGAGGTTCTTGCTATGGCAATTTTAGTATATCTCATGTCCGTTTTTCGGATTTTTGTTATCCTTATTTTTAGGGTGTTACAAGTTGGTATCAGAACTTTAGTTTAAGTGAACTAGGTATTGTTTTAGCATATCTAGACTTAAGCTTTAGACTTTATAGTTTCACTGTCCACTTGGGGTAGGAATCCTAGGTGGGGAGAGCGTTAGGATTACGGAATTACTTTAATTGAAAATTATGATGATGTTGACAAGAATTCTTGTGTATGGTTCGTTCATAATTTCACTTAGCTACTGCTATTATGAATGCATTGTTACATGAGCATACTTGGTTTACTATTGTTATGTTAATTGATGAAAGTATTAGTACGTACAATGAGTTCAACTCGTTTAGTCTTTTCTCAATCTATTTCTCGTACTTGGATGGCAGATTAAAATGGTAAACACTCGGAGTAGGTTACCAGATACTCCGGATGGTCAATTGGAAGTGGAGTCTGCAACTAATCGGCCTCCTGTGGGCGTATCTGCCGATGGACCTCCCGTACCCAGAATCTTGGGAGGAGGACCTGAAAATATTCCTCGCTGGAACCTCAACGCGGATAATGCCATCATGGAAGAAGTGACCATGGAGACCCGTATTCGGGATAGCATGATGTTGGCCATGAACTCAGCCATGGCCCAACAACAAGAGTTTTTCATGAAGCTTTTAGAGGATCGAGACGACAGTAACCGACAACCGGAGACAATGACGGAAAACATTGTCATGGGGTCGGGTGGACCAGCTGTGGTATCGGTTGAAAATCCGACAGGCGATGGGAACAAGACGAAGACTAGGGGGTGCACCTACAAGGCGTTTCTGGGGTGCCACCCTAAGGAGTTTGCGGGTTCAGATAACCCGGTTGCTTGCATGTATTGGCTCAAGGAGGTAGAGATGGCCTTTGAGTCCAGTGAGTGTGATCCCTCTCAACGGGTCAAGTTTGCCTCCCAGTTACTTCGGGGAGAAGCTCTGATTTGGTGGAATCTCACTCGATCCGCCCTCACTCCGGAAGTTCTGGCTAAGTTAACTTGGCCGATGTTCAAAGAGAAGATCATGGATAAATATTGCAGTGAGCGTTCATTGGACAAGCTGGAGCGGGAGTTCCGAAATCTGAAGAAGGGGACTCTGTCTATTGTCGGATACTCCAAACTCTTTTTGGGGAATCTAAACTTGGTGGGACATCTGGTTCCCGATGAAAAGTCGAAGATTAAGGCGTATCAACAAGGGTTATCGGCCGAGATGTGAACGGCGGTAAGGAATGCTAGGGGCTCAACCTTGTAAGAGGTCATTGAAGAGTCTTTGCTCATTGAGGATGACATCAATGCTGAGAAGGAAGAAAGAAGACAAGCTGGAGAGAAACGGAAGTGGGAAGGGCCATCTGGGCCCGTTCGTCAATCAAGACCATCTGTAAGCGGGAAAGCGGGTGATCAGCGTCGTGAGGATCGGTGGTGCCACAAGTGCAAGTCAAAGCACACGGGGCCATGCGCTACAAGGACTTACTCTGGTCCAGCTAGGTGTGCCAAGTGTGGTAAGAAGAACCACACAACTCGAGAGTGTTCCCTCCGTGGGTCGGTGTGCTATGAGTGCGGAGAATCGGGGCATATGAAAAGGAGTTGCCCAAAGGTAGTAGGAGGAAATGGTGGAAATTCTGTAGAGTCGAGCAACCACTAAGGGCACCGAGTCGAGCTTTCCGGATGACTACCAAGGAGCCAAAGGAGACCGCTGATGTTGTTTCAGGTACGTTCCTAGTAAACTCCTTGCCAGATCGTGTTTTGTTTGATTCGGGTGCTACATGTTCTTTTGTGTCGGATACCTTCTATAAGCAATTCACTACTCCTATTAGTGTTCTTCCTGATGCGTTAGTAGTAGAAGTAGAAAACGGGGATCAAGTAATCATTCGAGACCGTTTTTGTGATTGCACTTTAGAAATTGATGGGAATCCTTTTGGAGTAGACTTGCTACCTATGGCTATAGGTGGGTTTGTCGTGGTTATAGGCATGGATTGGTTAGTGAAACATAAAGCGGACATCTTTTTCTCTAAAAAGATGATCCAAGTGCCATCGCCGGAAAATGGTGTGGTTACCATTTATGGAGAGAAAGGAAAAAGGAATAACCCCATTATTTTATCTCTCAAGGCTCGCAAGTTTCTAGCGAAGGGTTACCCTTCGTATTTGGCCTATGTGGTGGATGCAAAGAAAGAGAAGAAGTCGGTAGAAGATGTGGAAGTAGTGCAAGATTTTCCGGACGTCTTCCCGGAAGACTTACCCGGGTTGCCATCGGAGCGGCAAGTAGAGTTTCAGATCGACCTCACTCCGGGAGCGGCTCTGATAGCCCGTGCTTCATATCGTTTGGAACCGACGGAAATGAAAGAGATGATGACACAACTTCAAGAATTTTTGGAGAACGGCTTCATTCGACCTAGTTCGTCACCTTGGGGAGCACCGGTACTGTTCGTGAAGAAGAAGGATGGATCCATGCGGATGTGCATAGATTATCGGGAGTTAAACAAGGTCACGGTGAAGAACAAGTATCCTTTACTGTAACACCCTAAAATCCAGAGTGAATTTAAAACGCGGAAAACTGGACAAATAAGCATCAACACTTGGTATAAACCTCCCAAAAAGGGGAAATGTACAAATCCATTTACAAAACCTGGATACAGATATGGAATTCAACAACAAACTAATCTAAACATAACCTATCTAGATTACATCCGTTGTTAATCCAATATCGCCAAAAGAATGGGACATAAACAATTGCCCAATATCAATACTAGTCATCTCAAAATCCCCGAGACCAAGCTCTTCACTCAAGCCCTTGGCAACCCACCGCTAATGGGAACCTGTTATACACATCATTTGAGAAAAAGTGTTAGGCTTAAAGCCTAGTGAGAACATACAGTTTATAAATTTCAAGAGATATAAACATTTTTATCCAAAGGAAATCTTTTCAATAAGCAATCCCAAGTCAAATCGTTGATAAGAACGGAATATTACTACGAGACTATATTCAGTCTTTCCAGAACCTCACAACTTAATGTGCAAGTAGTCCTTTACTTTATTTTCTTTCCAGAACCTCACAACTTAATGCGCAAGTAGTCCTTTACTTTACTTTCTTTCCCGAACCTCACAACTAAATGTGCAAGTGGCCCTTTACTTTATTTTCTTTCCCGAACCTCACAACTAAATGTGCAAGTGGTCCTTTACTTTACTTTCTTTCCAGCAAATCACATAAAAGCGTAAGTAAAATCAATACCTAGGGACCCACTAGTAATGGTACAGACTCGTCACAACAACATATGTGACCAACCATAGATAGTCATATGGTATCAAAATATTTTATAAACAATAATGCTTTTCTTCAAGTTTAACTTCTGATAAGAATGAAATCATCAAAATGAACTTCAGACATTCTTTCAAGTAATCCACATAAATGTGCAAGTAAAACATCCTTTTACTTCAAGTAAGATGGGACCCATCATTTTAGTCGAAAACGATCGGGAACCCTAAAATCTCCCAAAACTCAAGTTATGTCAAACTGTAGTAAACTTAGATCTGAAACCATGGAGATATATAGAAGTTCAAAATGTAAGTTTTGACATGTATAAAGTTTGTAAAAGGTAGTAGGAACTCACCAGTAGGTTTTTAGAATAAAACCCAAAAAATCAGATATCGACCACGACGAAGAGGTGAAACTTTTAACACCGAACCCTTGCTAGATACACTCAATACTAGCAAGATACGAGGTCCAAGGAACCTCAAATGACAAAGAAGAAATAGAGAGAGAAAAGAGAGAGAGTTTGAGATATTTCGAAAATATCTACCAAATGAGATATTTTATGAGAATCCAACCTAAGTCGGCCAGCCAACTACGCGAGTTATGCCGCAACTTCAACTCGCGGCATAACTCGCCCGCTTGCAGAAACCAAACCCATACAGAGGGTTTCGCGGGTTGTGCCGCAACCTCAAGTCGCGTGCAACTCGCGTAGCTCACTGTTTGTTGCCCAAAACCTCCAAAACCAAACTCGAACTCGAAACCAAACGCGGTGCTAACGACAAAAGCATAACACAAGAATAACAAGATTACACAACAGAAATCTGGGGTGTTACAATCCTCCCCAACTTGGGAATGATTTCGTCCTCGAAATCCAACTACTCGAAAAGACGAGGATATCTTCGTTTCATATCCTCCTCAGCTTCCCACGTCACGTTGGCTCCCCGATGTTGCTTCCACTGCACCTTAACCATAGTGACCTCTTTGTGACGAAACTTCTTAGACTTTTTCTCTAAGATAGCGTCGGGTTCTTCTACACAACGATTGCCCTCATCCACTCTTAACTCTGAGAGGGGAATGTGTAACACCCGTAATTTTCAGTAAGTAATTGCCAACCGGGCGTTTCTGTGTCTTGTAAGCAGTGGGGTTTTGCTGGGAAATGTATTGCTTAAAGTCCCTCAGAGTATCGGGAGTATCGGCAGTGAAAAGGTCGGGTTTCAGGGCTCCGGAATGGTCCCGCGACAATGTCTGACGACTATGACAAGTCACAGTCGCACGGGGCACAGTCGCAGAAGTGAAGCAGAAGCTGAGGGGCTTCATGTAACATTGACCAGCGATAATGCCCAGGGCATTGTCACGTGGCAATGTCGCCCAATAGGTGTAGGGGGCTATTAAGTCAAGATTTTCAGCTTTCTTTCTCATTCTCTTCTCCAAAACTCTCCCATTCTCTCTCAAATCGCTTTCTCTTCATTACCCCCAAACCCTAACTCATTCTAAATCCATTTCCATGGATTCAAAGGTGTTTCTTCACCATCAAGCTTGTGATCTCAACCTCATGTACTAGCTTATGTGTCCTCCCACCATTTCTTGATGATTTCTAAGTTTCTAGGTTTCACCAAAACCTACGTGGTAAGTTCATCCCTTCCATTTCTAAACCCTGATATAAGTTATAAATACTCCTTTGGTGATTTCCTAAGTATTATGTTACTCTATTTTCGGTTTGTAAGATTTTGGAGGATGTGGGTCAAGAATTAGGGTTTAGACCAAAATGGAGATTTTGGTGTAAAATGTTTGAGGAATGTTTCTACGTGGTGGAATATGGTAATTTACGGTTGGAAATGTGTGGATCTAGGTTTTGGAAGCTTGAGTTGAAGAGTTGGAATGAATATATTCGGAAAGCTTTGGGTGGAATCTATGCTTTTGGAGGCCAATGGTTGGGGAATTGAAACCTAGGTTTAACTTAACCTAGCAAGGTGAGTTCAAGTTGATTTGTAAAAACGATTTACATGCCAAAATGTTTATTTTAAAGTGTTTGTGTTTTACACTAAATTGTTAACTGCTGATAAATTTGGCTTTTTGGAAATGTTTAGCTTTATAAACTTATATAACCCATATCTTTGGGATTTTTTTGGAAATGTTGATAAATAAATTATTTTGATATGTTTCCTTGATGATACAGTATATAAATGGAGGTCATTTTATATAATTGTCCATTTGGTGCATACGATTTTATAAACCATGGGAAAATGCATATCATTTGCGTTAAGAGTCATTTTGGAAACATGAAGCGATGAGTCCATTTGGAAAACGTTTTGTTTCAACCAGTGAGAAGTTTTGGGTTAATTACTTTTGGGTTGTAGTGTTTACATAATTATTGGTAAAACGTGTTTCAATGTTTATACTCAATTCCATTGGAGAGTCATGTAAATTGTTGGGCCTTTAGCTCAGTTTTCGGTTTTGTCGGGTCTTGGGGACTTTTGTCCGGTTTAATAACCTAAGTGGAGCTTTAGGGTGTGAGTTGCATTTATTGCATTTTATTTTAGAGAATACATGTTTTGGGTGCGTGAGTCATTCTTTTGGAGTCATGTATTCTAAACGGTATTGCATTGGATCCATAGGCATGTAAGTCAGTCGTGTTTAATGGTGAGGACTCTTGGGATTCTCACTTTGGGAAATAATGATGTGTTGGCATTGGTGTTGTCTCGGTTGTTTTGCGAAGAGGAGCCCTCATGGGTTGTACTTCGAGACCTTGGGTTTGGTGTTTAGATGTCTAATTCTTGTGCACGAGGGTTAGACATCGAGTGTTATCAAGTAAGGAGCTGAGGCTCCTATATTGACTGATAGGGAGTAGGCACTAAGGGTCAAGTGGGCACCTTGAGGATGAAACTCCCTAGAGACCGAACAGGCACTAAGATCGCGTATCCTTGAGGTGTAGCTCGGCAGAGCAGGCAATACGGTCACGATCTGTGGTGTAGTTCGACAACATAGTTATGTGGCTTGACTTTGTGTTCCGTCACGTACAATGGAATTGGGTATCCTTCGTCACCGAAAGGTGCTTTTTGGGTATTTTAATTGTGTCATTTTATCATCCATGTTTTCGGTGACGCTTTACTTTTGGGGAGTTGGTTACTCAAGATTTATGGGTTGTGTTTTATGACCCGTCCATGTTTGAAGGGTTTCGAGAAGTAAATTTTATTTCATACTCTCATAAAGTGAGCGCTTTATTTACTATTCATGTTTTGGTTGAGTTTGGGATTAAAGTGGTTTTTACGAGAAAAATGTTCATATTGGGTTCTTTGTTCTAAAGATGTACTTTTGGAAAAATGGTGTCGTTTGATATTTAAAGTAAATCTTTCGGAAGGTCTGTGATTTAAACTACTTTCTTTCCCTTTAACAAATATATTCATTTCATGTTGTAAACTCTTGAACTCACTAGGCGTTAGCCTAACCTTTTTATTTGTCGGCATGCGCATCAGGTTCCGGATGGGGGAAGAGGTTCTAGCGTTTTGGTGAAGTGTTGAGTGCTAAGAGTTTGTGCAAGGGTGAGTAGCTTGATGAAGTCTTCCGCATTAGTCGTTGATAACAGCAACTGTTTTCTTTGGGGTTTTAGTAACACCCGACTTTGAATTGGTCTTTATGCGAGACTTGACCTTTTAGTTGTTAAAGTTAAATCCAATATTCGTTTGAGGTGTCTCAGTTGATGATTGTAAAATAGTTTATATTCTTTTTGTTGTATAATTTGGAAGTTTTAATTTAGTTGCTCTATTCATTTACGAGGGTGTTACAAGTTGGTATCAGAGCTTAAGTTTGAGATAATTAGGTATTCATTTTTGGATGCCTAGACTCAAACTAGCGTTATTATAAGTAATTGTAAGTGGATTTTCACATTAGGTATCTTAAGATACGATATTTTTGGGGTTGATCGAGTCTCTAGAAACGGGAAACTTGTCGAGGGTCGCAAGGATGATCATGTACGGTACGTTCACAATGACACCTGGCCAGTGTTATGGTGAACCTACATGCTACATGTGTATACTTGAACTACCTTCGTATGATGACCGTTGGGGTAGTGAGAAAGTTTCTAAGCGAGTAATTTAAGGAAGGATTGATGTTTATAGCAATGTCACTTTGGAGTGATAGTTAAGCGCGTTGAATGCACTAAGTTGACCACTTTGAGTCGGAGCTATTGGTCGGAGTAGAACCATAGGCGTGTTAATTGGATCTATTTCGAGAAGAAATTGTAAGGACAACCGACGAAATCGTTGATGATCGCCTTAAGATGTTTGAACATCCGGATGATATTGGTAAGACGGAAAGTTGAGGAACGTGATTTCGGGGTATCGAGTGCCGGCCAAATCCATGCACGACATTTATTTCTAAAATGAGTTTGCATTATTTGTTTCTCATGTTTTCAAAGCATAAAGTGAGCTATATTACGAAATTTTGGTAAAGTATTTAGCATTCATCAAATCTTAAACCATGAGTTTAAACATGCACGAAATTGTTTCGTTGTTCGTGGTTGCAAATATTTTATTTATTGGAAATCTCTTCATCCTCGTTTTGTGTCTAACTCTATTTTTGGATATTATAAGATCTGTATTTTAATGTCATTTTGGGTATTGGACAAGTAACTGTAGAATTTTTAACCGTGACATTGGATCTCCTCCACGTATGTTAAGGTTTTAAAGGAAGAGTTGTCCTCATGTTCTTGAGTCGGAATTTTCTGGAGGATTTGGTTTGTGTGAGTCGTGTTTAATTTTATGGGTATAGTTTTGCGGCGTGTTGGAGTGCGTGAGTGTACTTTGAGATGCGTGGGTTTTAATTTCATTGCGTGTAAATTTACACGTTTATTGGGCGTCGTGTCTCATCAAAGTTTTGTTGAAAATGGTCACCTTACCTTACGTTGTGGTTTTAGAATTTTGACATTTTAGACTTATTGTCGTCTTATACTTTTATGTTGGAAAATGAAAATTTTGACACCGCCTGGTTTAGCGTTAATGAATTTTGTGAAAATTCAGTTGGTTTTGAGGTGTTTTACTTTATGACAGTTTGAGTCGCGTAATAAAAAAAATTGGAAATGTGTAGACTTGCATTAATGTGTGCATCAACTTATGAGTTTGTTTAATACTTTGTCCCATACGATTCGGCACCGGTGTTTTGCAACCATCAGAGGCGTTTTGAAAATCTTATTGTCACATGATTGCATTGTGAGTTTTACACAAGTATGTGTGTACACTTTCTGGGTTGAATTTGATTTTACACTCGCGTGAGTAAGAATGTGAAAGATTTATGTTGTCTCATATTAAACTTTTAATCCATACATGTTCAGTTGTTGATTTTACTATTATAACTTTTCCGTAATGCATTAAATGAGTATCAATTTACATGTCGTTATAGTTATCGCTTTGGACACGTGCGTCTTATCTGTGCGGCCTAACATTTGAACTCGATTTAAAATTCTATTTACGTCCCTATAGTGTTATTAAATTAGGGAAAAATAAATGGACGTACATGGGCCTTGTTGGGGGATTTTATCCTCCGACGTTTGCGTTTTTAAAGGATAGGATTTTAAAGTTGAAGTTGTGAAATTTTCCTTTGGGAGTTGTGCAAACTTTTTTTGCACATGTTTTTGTGCAACTCAAAGTTTAAATCTGATTTGATGTTTAGTAACGACCCTATCGTTTTACCGCGTTTTGGGGAAATAAACTATTGCATATGAAACTTGTTGAGGATTTTATGCCGCAACATTTTGGGTTAAAGAGGAAAACTTTAAAGTAAAAAAAATTGTTGTGAAGTTCCCTTTTTGGGATTGTGAAAATATTTATGACACATGTTGGGATGCATGAATTTATTTTCATGCTAATAGTGTAAATTTTGTTACACACCTTTTGTACCGTTTTATTTGCGTAAGTATTGATCAAATGAGTTTGTAAATGGTTTATATGCGTAGTGAGGGCAACCAGTTTTGAAACCTATCGATGAATGGTAGTGTATTTTCATCGTACGGTTAATTGTTATAAAACTTATGTATTTGAAAGTTTTATAAAAGTTTAAATTGGCATATTATTTGAAAACCTTGAACTCATTAGGCTTATAAATTTAAACCCGTGTCGTGGAAGGAGTTGTAATTAAAGGACTAGAGAACTCCTTGAGAGTTGAAGCGTTGGATGATCCTTCTTGCGGTCTATCTTGAATTTGGGTTTCAAATTTTGAATTGGTTCACGTTTGAATAGTTGAGGAAATAGATTCATGCCTTCCCCGATATCTTAGGAGTGACCTTTATGCTTCTGTAGACCTGCGAGAAAATGCCTTGAGTGATTATCGGTGACACTTTACTTTTGGGGAGTTGGTTACTCAAGATTTATGGGTTGTGTTTTATGACCCGTCCATGTTTGAAGGGTTTCGAGAAGTAAAGTTTATTTCATACTCTCATAAAGTGAGCGCTTTGTTTACTATTCATGTTTTGGTTGAGTTTGGGATTAAAGTGGTTTTTACGAGAAAAATGTTCATATTGGGTTCTTTGTTCTAAAGATGTACTTTTGGAAAAATGGTGTCGTTTGATATTTAAAGTAAATCTTTCGGAAGGTCTGTGATTTAAACTATTTTCTTTCCCTTTAACAAATATATTCATTTCATGTTGTAAACTCTTGAACTCACTAGGCGTTAGCCTAACCTTTTTATTTGTCGGCATGTGCATCAGGTTCCGGATGGTGGAAGAGGTTCTAGCGTTTTGGTGAAGTGTTGAGTGCTAAGAGTTTGTGCAAGGGTGAGTAGCTTGACGAAGTCTTCCGCATTAGTCGTTGATAAGAGCAACTGTTTTCTTTGGGGTTTTAGTAACACCCGACTTTGAATTGGTCTTTATGCGAGACTTGACCTTTTAGTTGTTAAAGTTAAATCCAATATTCGTTTGAGGTGTCTCAGCTGATGATTGTAAAATATATTATATCCTTTTTGTTGTATAATTTGGAAGTTTTAATTTAGTTACTCTGTTCATTTACGAGGGTGTTACAGAATGACACTTTCTTCCTCCGCCAAACACTTCCGAAGGTAACAAATATGGAACGTGTTGTGGATTCTGCTCAACTCTGGCGGCAGATCCAATTGGTAGGCTTGCAAACCCACCCGTTTAAGCATTTTGAAAGGTCCAAGGAAACGGGGACTCAGCTTCCCACGTTTTCCGAACCTGATAATGCCCTTCCATGGAGATACTTTAAGCAACACACGGTCGCCCACTTGAAACTCCATCGGTCGCCTCTTCTTATCGGCATAGCTCTTCTGTCGATCCTGAGCCGCTCTCAACATTTCACGAATGCATTTGACCTTATCGGCCGTTTCTTGTACGATTTCAGGTCCGGCGAATTGCTTCTCTCCCGCTTCAAGCCAACACACGGGATTTCGGCACTTCCGCCCGTACAATGCCTCAAAAGGTGTCATCCCAATACTCAAGTGGTAGCTATTGTTGTAAGCAAACTCCAACAGAGGTAGGTGAGAGTCCCAACTACCCCCGAAATCGATGACACAAGACCTCAGCATGTCTTCCAACGTTTGGATCGTTCTCTCGCTTTGCCCGTCGGTTTGTGGATGGTAAGTCGTACTCAAATTAACTCGCGTACCAAGCTCTTTCTGAAACCCATCCCAAAAGTTCGAAGTGAACCGACTGTCGCGATCTGACACGATCGACAAGGGTATTCCATGCCTCGAGACCACTTCATCGATGTAAAGCTTTGCTAACTTGTCCATCGGTAAAGTCTCGTGCATAGCCAAGAAGTGAGCGCTCTTTGTCAATCTATCGACTATTACCCAAATGGTATCGTGACCTCAAAGAGTTTTAGGCAACTTCGTCACGAAGTCCATGGTAATATGTTCCCACTTCCACTCGGGAATTTCTAAGGACTGAAGACTCCTATACGGACGTTGATGTTCTGCCTTAACTTGCGAGCACGTCACACAACGCTCCACATAGCGTGCCACATCAAGCTTCATTACTGGCCACCAATAATGCAACTTTAAGTCCCTGTACATCTTTGTACTTCCTGGATGAATGGAATACTTGGACTTGTGAGCATCCTCAAGCAATAGATCACGGCTACCCCCAACTTTGGGCACCCACACACGACCGTTGAACAGTTTTACCCCACGACAATCTTCCGTTAAGAGTAAACGTTGTTTCGTCATGACTTCCTCCTTGAGGTTTTCTTCCAACAAAGCTTCAACCTGTGATGTCTTGATCTTCTCAACAAGACTAGACACTAACTCGATTCTCGAAAGTGTAGCCCGAATACTTCCGCTATAGTCCTTCTGACTTAACGCATCGGCTACAACGTTAGCCTTACCGGGATGGTAAAGCAATTCACAATCGTAATCCTTGAGCAACTCGAGCCACCGCCTTTGCCTCATGTTCAACTCCTTTTGATCAAAGACGTACTTCAAACTCTTATGATCAGTGTAGAGCGTACATTTTGTTCCATAGAGATAATGTCGCCAAAGCTTCAAAGCGAACACCACCGCTGCTAACTCCAAATCATGGGTAGGGTAGTTCTTCTCGTGTATCTTAAGTTGCCTCGAGGCGTAAGCGATTACCTTGCCTCTTTGCATCAACACACATCCTAAACCCATCTTCGAAGCGTCGCTATAGACCACAAAGTCATCCGACCCTTCCGGCAACGACAGAATTGGAGCTTCACACAACTTCTTTTGCAGAATTCGGAACGCCTTCTCTTGCGTTTCGGTCTAATCAAATTTCACATTCTTCCGAGTTAAAATTGTCAAGGAAGATGCGATCTTTGAAAAGTCTTGAATAAATCTCCGGTAGTTCCCCGCGAAACCCAAGAAACTGCGGATCTCTGGCGGGCTCTTGGGAGGCTCCCAATTCAACATAGCTTCAATATTGGAGGGATCCACTTTCAATCCATCTCGAGTGACAACGTGACCCAAGAATTGCACTTCTTCAAGCCAAAAGTCACATTTGGAAAACTTGGCGTACAATATTTCTTTTCTCAACACATCGAGAACTTCGCGCAGGTGTTGCTCGTGCTCTAACTCGCTCTTAGAGTACACGAGTATATCATCAATGAATACGATTACTGACTTGTCGAGGAATGGTCGGTACACCCTATTCATCAAATCCATAAATATCGCTGGTGCGTTCGTTAGGCCAAAAGGCATCACAAGAAACTCGTAATGGCCGTAACGCGTTATGAAAGTTGTCTTCGGAACGTCTTCTTCTCTTACCTTCACTTGATGGTAACCCGAACGTAAGTCGATCTTGGAAAAACACCCCGCTCCTTGGAGTTGATCGAACAAGTTGTCAATTCTTGGAAGCGGATACTTGTTCTTCATTGTAGCTTTGTTCAACTCACGATAATCGATGCACATTCTCATTGTGCCATCCTTCTTGACAAACAAGACCGGAGCTCCCCACGGCGATGAGCTCGGTCTCATGAAACCCTTCTCCAAAAGCTCTTGGAGTTGTGCCATCATCTCTTGCATCTCTGTTGGCGCTAACCGGTAAGGGGCTCTAGCAACAGGAGCCGCTCCCGGCACGAGATCAATCCGAAACTCCACTTGACGATCGGGTGGTAACCTGGGTAAGTCATCCGAAAATACGTCTGGAAACTCACGCACAATCTTCACATCTTCAAGCTTTAACTTCTCCAGCTTGACGTCGATCACGTATACTAGGAAAGACGAGCATCCTTTCACTAAACACTTGCGTGCTTTAGCCATGGTGATTACTACCACATCTCCCTTCCTCTTCTCGCCATAAATCACAACAACTTCGCCACTGGGATTGGGAAGTCGAATCAATTTCTTGGAACATACAAACTCGACATGATTGTTCGCAAACCAATCCATGTCGACCACAACATCAAAACCCTCGATTAACATCGACAACAAATTGATAGGGAAATCTCTCCCTTCGATTCCAAGAGTACACTTCTTCAGAACATCTCGGATCAGGACTTGACCACCATCTGCTATCTCAACCACTAACGCATCCTCAAGACTAGTAGTGGGCATAGCAATCTTTTGACGGAACAACTCAGATATAAAAGAGAAACTGGCACCCGTATCAAATAAAACACGAGCAGGTATTGATTTTATAAGAAATGTACCCGATATCACATCAGCTGATGCATTGGCCTCATCGGTCGTCATCTGAAATGCTCGACCCTGAACCCTAGATGGATTCTCTTTCTTCACTGGCGCGTTACCCGACATGAGCTTCGAGCAATCCCTCCTCATGTGTCCCGGTGCCTTGCACTCGAAATATATAAGTCCTCTGATCGGCCAATCACGGGTGGCGTGGTCAGACTTCCCACACTTGCTGCAAGGTTGAGGAGTGGTGCTACAGTTACCGTGGTGCTTGGTTCTGCACTTCTGGCACCACCTAGCTTCCTGATAACTGTTGAAGTTTCAATTTCCGACAAAAGGTCGGGTTCTCTTGGGAGGTACTGAACTGCTCTCCCATTTCCTCTTCTCAACAACTGCCACAACCTTCTCCGGTTTACCTCTCACGTAAACCTCTTCCATAAACTATGTCTCCTCAATAGTCTCCCGAAGGTTAGAAGCCTTCGAGTTTCGGACCATAGTCATCATGTCCAACGGTAGACCCTTCAGATAGGCCTTAATCTTCTCCTTCTCAGTTGAGGCCACATGCCCCACTAACCCCAGCTTTTCCATGAACTGACGGGTATACTCTCTCACCGTCAAATTCCCTTTTTCCAGCGCTCGGAACTCTGCCTCGATCCGATCCACGACCCTCTCATTGCAGTATTCTTCCAATAGCTTTACCTTGAATTCGCCCCAAGTCAGTTGGGCCAAAACAGTAGGAGAGAGGGTGGACTGGATAACATTCCACCAAGTCAGCGCCGTATCTCTGAGCAGCTGTGTACCGAACCTTACTCTCTGGTCATCACCACACTCGAATGAACCAAAGGCCTGTTCGATAGCTCGGATCCATTTAACACACGCGACTGGGTCTTCGGAACCCGAGAACTCTGGTGGTCCGCAACCGAGAAAAGACTTGTAGGAACAACTATTCCCACTTTTCGGAGCACCGACCACTCTGTGCTCCTCAGATCTGATCTTGTTCCCGGTGCCCCCAGAGCCAACCATCACATTCTCCTCCACTGCCTCATGCCTCCTGAGGCTCGTGTCCTAGTCCTCCAACATTTTCTGAAAAACCTCTTTCTGTTTCTCTATGGCCAACGTCACCATTTGCATGACGCTGGCCATCATATCAGCTTGAGGGTTTGCCACTTGAATAACGGGGTTGGTGGATGCCAAATCTACTCTTGGCCCCATCTCTACTTCCCCAGTAAATATCGGTGGCATGCCCGGAGGAACAACTGCTGACACTCTAACCACAGGGTTCAGCTCACGCGAACTAACATCGCGAAGATCACCGCCGCCCGACGGACGACCACGTGTGTTCACCATACCTAAGTAATGGTTGCCACACAAGCACGAATAGAATAAGAGACAGATCAACAGAATAAACACGAAAGAACAAATACCATATTACCAATTGTCATAGTAACGATACATTAAGCACAACCACGTATAAATATTCTCATAATAACATTAGCTAAGTGAAATTATGAACATACAATACATAAAGGTTCTTAATACCATCGCTACAACGTTCGATAACTATAATTTCCGTTGACTCTAAGACCAACCAATCTTAGAAATTCTACCCAAGCTCACGAATCAATGCTTAACATACTCAGTCTAAGTCTAGACATCTTACATTCATGCCTAGATCACTTAAACTAGAGCTCTGATACCGACTTGTAACACCCTAAAATCCAGAGTGAATTTAAAACGCGAAAAACTGGACAAATAAGCATCAACACTTGGTATAAACCTCCCAAAAAGGGGAAATGTACTAATCCATTTACAAAACCTGGATACGGATATGGAATTCAACAACAAACTAATCTAAACATAACCTATCTAGATTACATCCGTTGTTAATCCAATATTGCCAAAAGAATGGGACTTAAACAATTGCCCAATATCAATACTAGTCATCTCAAAATTCCCGAGACCAAGCTCTTCACTCAAGCCCTTGGCAACCCACCGCTAATGGGAACCTGTTATACACAACATTTGAGAAAAAGTGTTAGGCTTAAAGCCTAGTGAGAACATACAGTTTATAAATTTCAAGAGATATAAACATTTATATCCAAAGGAAATCTTTTCAATAAGCAATCCCAAGTCAAATCGTTGATAAGAACGAAATATTACTACGAGACTATATTCAGTCTTTCCAGAACCTCACAACTTAATGTGCAAGTAGTCCTTTAATTTATTTTCTTTCCAGAACCTCACAACTTAATGTGCAAGTAGTCCTTTACTTCATTTTCTTTCAAGAACCTCACAACTTAATGTGCAAGTGGTCCTTTACTTTACTTTCTTTCCCGAACCTCACAACTAAATGTGCAAGTGGTCCTTTACTTTACTTTCTTTCCAGCAAATCATATAAAAGCGTAAGTAAAATCAATACTTAGGGACCCACTAGTAATGGTACAGACTCGTCACAACAACATATGTGACCAACCATAGATAGTCATATGGTATCAAAATATTTTATAAACAATAATGCTTTTCTTCAAGTTTAACTTCTGATAAGAATGAAATCATCAAAATGAACTTTAGACATTCTTTCAAGTAATCCACATAAATGTGCAAGTAAAACATCCTTTTACTTCAAGTAAGATGGGACCCATCATTTTAGTCGAAAACGATCGGGAACCCTAAAATCTCCCAAAACTCAACTTATGTCAAAATGTAGTAAACTTAGATCTGAAACCATGGAGATATATAGAAGTTCAAAATGTAAGTTTTGACATGTATAAAGATTGTAAAAGGTAGTAGGAACTCACAAGTAGGTTTTTAGAATAAAACCCGAAAAATCAGATATCGACCACGACGAAGAGGTGAAACTTTTAACACCGAACCCTTGCTAGATACACTCAATACTAGCAAGATACGAGGTCCAAGGAACCTCAAATGAAAAAGAAGAAAGAGAGAGAGAAAAGAGAGAGAGTTTGAGATATTTCGAAAATATCTACCAAATGAGATATTTTATGAGAATCCAACCTAAGTCGGCCAGCCAACTACGCAGGTTATGCCGCGACTTCAACTCGCGGCATAACTCGCCCGCTTGCAGAAACCAAACCCATACAGAGGGTTTCGCGGTATGTGTCGTGACCTCAAGTCGCGTGCAACTCGCGTAACTCACTGTTTGTTGCCCAAAACCTCCAAAACCAAACTCGAACTCGAAACCAAACGCGGTGCTAACGACAAAAGCTTAACACAAGAATAACAAGATCACACAACAGAAATCTGGGGTGTTACATTTACCTCGCATCGACGATCTTTTTGATCAACTTCAAGGCACGGGATGCTTCTCAAAGATTGATCTTCGATCCGGATATCATCAAGTAAGAGTGAAGAAAGAAGATATTCCTAAGACGGCTTTCTGGACGCGATACGGTCACTACGAGTTTTTGGTGATGCCTTTCGGATTAACCAACGCTCCGGTCGTATTCATGGACTTGATGAACCGTGTGTGTCGCCCATTCTTGGATAAATCCGTGATCGTCTTCATCGAAGATATCCTAATATATTCAAAGGGTGAGTCTGAGCATGGGAAACACTTACGGGAAGTACTAGAAGTTCTAAGAAGGGAGAAGTTGTTTGCAAAATTCTCTAAGTGCAAATTCTAGCTCCAAGAGGTGCAGTTCTTGGGGCATGTGGTGTCAAAAGACGGAGTTAAAGTGGACCCGACAAAGATCGAGGCAATGATGAGTTGGGAGTCTCCAACTAGTTCGACAGAGATCCGAAGCTTCTTGGGTTTGGCGGGTTACTACCGGCGCTTCATTCAAGACTTTTCCAAGATAGCTAAACCGCTCACTTCTCTTACAAGGAAGAACGTCAAGTTTCTTTGGACCGATGCTCAAGAGCAAGCCTTTCAGACGCTCAAGAGGAAGTTGTGCGAAGCTCCGATCGTGTCCTTACCCGAGGGATCGGAAGACTTTGTTGTGTTTAGTGACGCTTCCAAGATGGGGCTTGGGTGTGTCCTAATGCAAAGGGGGAAAGTAATAGCCTATGCGTCGCGACAATTGAAGGATCATGAGAAGAACTATCCAACCCATGATTTGGAGTTGGCGGAGGTAGTTTTTGCGTTAAAGTTGTGGCGACATTACTTGTACGGGACGAAGTGTACCCTTTTCACCGATCACAAGAGTCTCAAATACATCTTCGATCAAAAGGAACTTAACATGCGGCAAAGGAGATGGCTTGAACTCTTGAAAGATTACGATTGTGATTTACTCTATCATCCCGGTAAGGCCAACGTGGTGGCGGATGCGTTGAGTCGAAGGAGCCATGATGGAGGTGTCAAGATGTCCCTTACGAGGATCGATGTGGTATCAAGTTTCTTGGAGAGTATAAGAACGAGTCAGGTGGAAGCACTTAAAGAAGAGAACCTCAAGGCCAAAGTTATGTCAAAGCAAAAAGAACTCTTAACGGAAGATGGTCGTGGACTCAAACTCTTCCAAGGGCGAATTTGGGTGCCGAAGGTTGGGGGAAACCGTGAATTACTTCTCGAGGAAGCGCATAAGTCGAAATATTCTATACATCTCGGTATCACCAAGATGTATAGGGACTTAAAGTTGAATTATTGGTGGCCGGTGATGAAGCTAGATGTGGCTAGCTATGTGGAGAGATGTGTAACGTGCCTTCAAGTCAAAGCGGAGCATTAAAGACCGTATGGAAGTTTGCAACTGTTGTCCATTCCCGAGTGGAAGTGGGACAACATCACCATGGATTTTGTGACGAAGCTACCAAAGACCTTGCGTGGTCACGATACCATTTGGGTGATCGTAGATCGGTTAACCAAGAGTGCGCATTTTCTTGCAATGCGGGAGACTTTGCCAATGGAGAAATTGGCCAAACTTTATATAGATGAAGTGGTGTCGAGACACAGAGTTCCACAATCTATAGTGTCGGATCGGGATAGTCGTTTCACTTCGAACTTTTGGGCTAGCTTGCAAAAGGAGTTGGGTACCAGGCTAAATTTGAGCACGACATATCATCCTCAAATGGATGGTAAAGCGAGAGGACAATCCAAACGCTAGAAGATATGTTAAGGTCGTATGTTATAGACTTCGGGGGAAGTTGGGATTCACACCTACCTTTGGTGGAGTTCGCCTACAACAACAGCTACCATTCTAGTATCGGAATGGCACCGTTCGAAACATTGTATGGGCGGAAATGCAAGACCCCGGTTTGTTGGTTAGAAGCGGACGAGAAGTGGTTCGTCGGGCCGGAAATAGTTCAAGAAACGGCGGACAAAGTGAAAGAAATCCGGGAGAGGCTAAAGGAGGCACAAGACCGACAAAAGAGCTATGCGTACAAGAAGAGAAGACCAGTTGAGTTTCAAGTGGGCGACCGAGTCATGTTGAAAGTATCTCCATGGAAGGGGATTATACGTTTTGGGAAGCATGGGAAGCTTAGTCCTCGTTTTCTAGGACCTTTCGTCATTTTGGAGAAGGTTGGTTTACAAGCATACCGGTTGGATTTACCACCGGAAATGGATGGGATACATCCTACGTTTCACGTGTGTTACCTTCGGAAGTGTCTAGCCGAGGAGGAAAGCGTTATTCCTTTGATGGAAATTCGAGTGGATAATGGAAATCGTTGCGTGGAGGAACCGGAGGCGATCTTGGAGTCAAAGGTGAAGAAGTTGCGGCACAAAGATGTAGTCATGGTTAAAGTCCAATGGAAGCACCATCGAGGTGCTAACATTACTTGGGAGTCCGAAGATGATATGAAGAAGCATTACCCTCACTTGTTTAATCTAGTATAAGATTTCGGGGACGAAATCCTAATTATGTGGGGATGATTGTAACACCCGAAAATTCTCAAGGTAAGTACTTGTTCCCCTTAATGCATTAATTGTGCCTATGTGACAATAGAAGCCTTTGTATGCATTTTATGATCGTGATTATATTGAAATGTCATATATTAGATTTACCATCTCTAATTGTTCAAACCTCGCGCTCGTTATCGAAATTGGTCAAGTTTCGGGATGTTGGGGGTTTGGTGCGACAGTGACTCGCGATTGTGACACGGTCACTCTCGCGGTGTCACTCTCGCGGGATATGTACCGTAGGTGGGGTGATGGTCGCGATTGTGACACGCGACAGTGACAATGTCACTGTCTCCGGGCACTCTCGCGAGGAGTGTACCGAGAGTTGGGGTATTCGCATGATGGTGACACGCGACAGTGACAATGTCACTATCGCTGGGCAAGGTCGCGAGCGGGAGTTGTGTCTTAAATGAGTCCTTTGGCCGATTTTGAGTCATTTTATCTTATTCTCCTTTTTCTCTTGGGCGATTCTAAAAGCTCCAAACTGGTTTTCTTCCTCCATTTGCAAACCCTAATCCTCTTAAATACATTTCTTTGGTGGTTGGATCATTTATTGCTAGCATTTACTCATCTCCAAGAAGATTCTAGGGTTTCTCCAAGTCTCATCTACATCTACAAGTCTCATCCCTTCAACTTCTAGGGTTTCCATATTTTCTAGGTTTTTGTTCAAAAACCTAGATTGTGAGTTTACTAAACATTTGTTAAAACTAGATACACATCATAATCTTCTATTTGTCATTATTTATCTCTATATGTTCAAGTGTTTGGGATTTCCTTATGAAAATAGTTGGAAATGTAGATATTGGTAATATGCCATGATTTATGCATTTCCCCATTTTTGGGAGGCTCTTGCTATGGTAATTTTAGTATACCTCATGTACGTTTTTCGGATTTTTGTTATCCCTATTTTTAGGGTGTTACAAACCTCAAAGCCAAGATCATGGTGAAGCAACGGGAACAACTAACGGAGGATGTAACACCCGTAAATTTGTGTAAGTCTAGATTCCTAACTTGTCTGAATTGTGACCTTTATTCGTTTTGTTATACTCCTAATTGTGGTATTTATCCCTTTTTGTCGTCACGTAAGTCACGGGTTTGAAATCTCGGGTTTTCGGGTTTCGGTACCTGTGGCGCGATTGTGCCACGTGATAGTGACAATGTCACTATCGCCATGGCACTCTCGCAGGAGACATACCACTCTCGGTACAATCAGCGCGATTGTGCCTGCGATAGTGACAAGTGTCACTGTCGCAGGGCACTATCGCTGGAAACGTACTGTAGGTTCTAAGGAGTAGGTGATAGTGCTCGCGATTGTGACCAATGTCACTATCGCCGGGCAAGGTCGCGGTCGGGGGCGTTTGGGTATAAAAACGACCCAACTGATCCCCTTTTCATTTATTGCAAGTGTGGAGCTATTTTTGGGCGATTTTCAAGCAATTTTGGTGCCCTAGGTGAGTTCTTCCTCCTCTCTCTTCATTTATTCCTAATAAATGGAACCCTAAGTTATTGTCGGTATTGTCTAGGTTGGTGTAACTCTCATTGTGAAGTTTCCTCCTCCTCAAGAGCTAGAATCATCTCCTCTCTATCTAGAAATTTCTAGGGTTTCTATATTTAACCCATTGTGAGTTCATACTTCCTTTTTATTAAACTTTATACACATCAAAATGCATTTTTTGACTTCTAGATATCTCCTTGTTTACATTTTCTTTGTTGATGAGATTTTGACCTAACTTGGTATTTTGGGGATTTCTAGGGTTTCTTACCATTTTGTAAAATAAAAGAATAACCCATGTCTTGGAACTACAAATATGGTTGGTTTTATATTTTGATGAGTAAATGTTCAACTTATGGCTTCTTAGTCAAGTTTATATTTTAAACATATTATGGGTATTTTGGTTGAAAGTGTTAAAAAGGAAATAAATGGTTTAAATCTTGAGGAAATCCATGTTACATCAAATGGTTTTTACACTTGTAGTGTTTACTTGGTAAGGAAACACATTTGGAAATGAGAAGATAGCCTTATGATTTATGTTTGGGTTTTGTGTTTCTTATCAGCAGTTAACCATAAAATGTGATTTGGGAAAT
The DNA here is from genome assembly GCA_954870635.1 of Arctium minus. Lineage (NCBI taxonomy): Eukaryota > Viridiplantae > Streptophyta > Magnoliopsida > Asterales > Asteraceae > Arctium > Arctium minus. Next base: position 173,470,607 of record OX941081.1, on the reverse strand, counting down.
AATGGTGTTATGAACTATATTTTTTTATTATAGTTGGTCACAAATGAAATAGTGACAAGTCTAGACTATTACTAGTGGATCCATAAGTATAGAGTCAACTTATTATTTTAGGTATAATCCTTTTGTACCTAGTTGAGACATTGGATCCTAGGGTGGCAACTTGGTATGGTTATGTGGGACCGGATACTAGCCGTGGGTCATAAATGTAAATCCTAGTGAATGAGCATGACTAGGGATCATTGGGTGTCCTCCCCCACATCTTAGTACGAGTCAGCGTGTTTGTGGCCTTGATCCTAGTATGGTGAGCTCAATAACTCGGAAAGTGGCTTACTTCGTGTTTTGCCACAATCCTTGGGAAATCGGGTCTTCCCGTCATCGCAAGATGTATTCTTGGACCGCAAAGTCAAAATGTGTTTATCAAATCATTTACAAAGGCTATTGGTGAAAACATGTTTACTTATGTTGTATTTAACTTCCTTATCGAATTGTCATATAAACTTTATGTTCTCACTAGGCGTTAATCCTAACACTTTTTCTCAAATGATGTGTATAACAGGTTCCCTTAGCGGCGGGTCGTCAAGGGGTTGAGTGAAGAGCGTGGTCTTTTGAGAGCATTTTTGGATGATAGATATTTTGGAGTCTTGGCGTTTAAAGCAATTTATTCATTTTGGTATTGGGTTGACAACCTATGTAATCTAGATAGGAATGGTTTAGATTAGTTTGTTGTCGATATCCCATGCATCTTATACAGGTTTTGTAAACGCATACACTTTTACCCTTTTTGGGTGGTTTGCTCCAAATACAAATGGAATTTTGCCGAATTTTCAATTTTTTAAATTACCCAGATTTTTAGGGTGTTACAGAGGATAACCGTGGTTTCAAGTTATTTCAAGGAAGAATTTGGGTGTCGAAGGTTGGAGGGATTCGTGAATTGCTATTGGCGGAAGTTCACAAGTCAAAGTACTCTATACATCCCGGTAGCACTAAGATGTATAAAGATTTGAAGTTACATTATTGGTGGCCGATAATGAAGCTCGATGTGGCCAATTATGTGGAAAGATGTGTCACTTGCCTTCAAGTCAAAGCGGAGCACCAAAATCCTTACGGGAATTTGCAGCCACTAGACATTCCGGAATGGAAGTGGGAACACATCACAATAGACTTCGTCACTAAACTACCAAGGACCTTGAGGGGTCATGACACTATTTGGGTAGTGGTAGATCGACTCATGAAGAGCGCACACATATTGGCGATGTGAGAGACGTTACCAATGGACAAATTAGCTAAGCTCTACATTGACAAAGTAGTGTCATGTCATGGTGTTCCACTATTCATTGTGTCGGATCGGGATAGTCAGTTCACTTCCAAGTTTTGGGATGGGCTTCAGAAAGAGTTGGGCACGCGAGTCAAATTGAGTATGACATATCATCCTCAAACGGACGGTCAAAGTGAAAGGATCATCCAAACTCTCGAGGATATGCTTCATTCATGTGTCATAGACTTTGGAGGAAATTGGGATTCACACTTGTTGTTAGTGGAATTCGCGTATAATAACAGTTATCATTCGAGCAGCGGAATGGCACCATTCGAAGCGTTATACGGACGGAAATGTAGGACATTGGTGTGTTGGCTCGAGGCAGGAGAAAAGAAATTTGCAGGACCAGAGATCGTGCAAGAAACGGCGGATAAAGTGAAAAATATCCGGGAGCGTTTGAAGGCGGCTCAAGACCGACAAAAGGCTATGCGGACAAAAAGCGAAAACCGGTCGAGTTCCAAGTGGGAGAGCGGGTTATGTTGAAGGTGTCACCATGGAAGGGAATCATCCGTTTCGGGAAGCACGAGAAGCTTAGTCCTCGTTTCCATTGACCCTTCACCATATTGGAGAAGATTGGACTTCAAGCTTGTAGATTGGACTTGCCATCAGAAATGGACGAGATTCACCCTACATTTCATGTGTGTTACCTTCACAAGTGCCTGGCCGAAGAGGAAAATGTCATACCTTTGACGGAGATTCGAGTGCACAACGAGAACCGATGCGTGGAGGAGTCGGAGGCCATCTTAGAGTCGAAAACGAATCAATTGTGACATAAAGATGTAACTATGGTCAAGGTACAATGGAGGCACCACCGGGGTGCCAATGTGACGTGGGAGTCGGAGGAGGACATGAAGAATCGATATCCTCATTTATTTAGTGAATAAGATTTCGGGGACAAAATCCTCTTTTAGGAGGGGAGGATTGTGACGCCCAGAAAATCAAGGTAAGTATTTGATGTTCGTAATTTAAGTACTGTATTAAATTAGTAGGGATGGAACCCATAGACGTATAGTAATCTTATTTTGACTCGGTTATTGTAACACCCCGACTTATGACCAAGGAAAAAGAGTGGAACGGACAGTGTTCCACGCAGGTGGGCGCTCGAGTGAAACTGTGCCAAGAACCATGCGGAGCTCTATTCCCTCGCGAGGCCGGCGCGCCTCCCCGTGCGGGTCCAACCTCGCCACCATCCGTGTGGAGCCCCTGACGAAATTAAATGGAGAATTCAGCCTCTTTCTTATTTATTTCATCTATCTACTTTCTCTCAAAGCTCTTTCCTCACTAAATACTCCTCAAGATCAATCTAAGAAGCATCAAAACTATCATCCATCACATATATTTCAAGAATCAAGCTTCCTCAATCAAAGATTTCAACCAAGGATCTCAAGTCTCAAGATCATCTTCTTCTGCCATCCTTACTTCTAGGGTTTTTGCAAGTTTCTAGGGTTTTTTTTTAATAAAACCTAGATCGTGAGTTTCTATCAACCATTTTCAAATGAGATATACATCTTAACATTCTACTTGCTCTTATTTTATGTTTATGTATTAATCTTGATCACCTGATAAGTTTGACTAAATTCTACTTTTGGGATTTATTGGAGTTTTGGTTAATATTCTTGATGTGGGTTTTGACGAAGTTATTATGAGCTATGTTCTGGTCATGAATGTGTGTTACCATGGGATTGAAGGATATTATTGGTGAACTTGCATATTTTAGGGTTTTTGACCTAAAATGAGATTGAACTATGTGAGGTCTTATACATGTATCTTGTTGATATGGAATATGTATAGAGATGGATGTTGTATGTATATTGGATAAACCATGAGTAAGCACTAAGAGGATGTAGTCTTAAGGTGCCACCATGATGGTATGCACCTAGATCTCTGCCATTTGAAGTAATGCCTGGGAGGTAGTCTTTAGATGCGTCAGGCCTTCGGGATGTTGCTCATGAGAGTGAACATCAAGGTACATTGACTTACAGTGAAACTCATTGGTGTGATGGGTCTCCCCCATTGATTCCTGTATGGCTATTGTGTTTATAACTGTTTAATTGATCGTGTTATTATTGTTGAACTCACTATGCTCGTTTGGCCTAACACTTGATTGACTTGATGTGTATCTCAGGTTCTAGCGGTGCGGCCGCAAAGGAGGTTTAGTTGACCTTAGATGCGAGCTTGGGAACATTTTGGGACGCCAACCATAGAAGATACATTTTGGAGTTTGGATAACAACTTGAGTTAATTTTGTTCCTAGTTAGGATTTAGATTAAAGGGTTGTTTTTACCTCATTGTTATTTATTATAAACTTGTAATCTTAACAAACGTATATTGTTTCCCTTTTTGGGGATGAGCTCGTGCTATGGCATATTTTTATATACTACAATTTCAGTTCTGGAAATTTTTGTTTGCCCCAATTTTTGAAATGTTACATATACACATATACAACAATATACATAGATCCATCGAAGGTTGGCAAACAACACATGTATACATACACACACATATAACACAGACCCATGGATATATATAACACATACACATGCATACATATAACACAATCATGAGAAAATAAGAAAAATTAAAATTTTTGTCGCTAATCCATCACTAATTAGCGACGGATTAGTGACAGATTCTAAATTCCGTCGCTAATTCGTCACTAATTAATGACGGAAATTTCCGTCACTGATACCATTTTTCTAGTAATGACCTTCTGTCGATAAACGCACGGCTCGTGCTCTTTTTATGACAAAAAATGCACTGCTCGTGCACTGTCACTTTCCACTTAGTAATTTGCCATACATAACCATCCAACGATCTCGGGTTCTAGGTAGCTTACACGATGTGCACTCCACACCTGACACCTCCTAGCTTAGTTACCAACCATATTATTATCTTGTGGATCCAATTACCTAAAATTAACCGATGATTTCACTAAAATCACGAACACTTTCGTTGAATATATCCACATGAAAAATCAATAGTCCAACATATATGTATATATATAGCCTCTTCCGATGCATCGATCTGTCGGTTTAAAAATTAACCATTTTCTTCGGTGTAAGAGACAACTACTGGTCGATAAATGGAACTCTATCAAATTACTCTCCAAAAGAGCTCTAGAGGTGAGAAGAGGGTTTCAACATACATGGAGAAGAAATGGTCTAAGTCTAGCCAATGTCAGATTACAACACTCCCCTCCAACAAAGGCTAGACAGGCCGACACATATTATCCCGGGGCGTCAAGAGTGGATTAGACGAGTACACAGATTACCCCCATAGTGTTGAGTCCCGAACGTGGTAGAACCTTGACTCTGATAACATATCAGAATATATAAATATACATGGAGTCTTCATAAATTACTCTCCAAAAAAACTCTTGAGGAGAGAAGGAGGTTCCAACATATATGAATGAAAAATTATCCACCTAGCCGATGACAAAAAGGAAAAAAAAAAAAAGCCGAAAGTTTAGTAAACATTATGCAAGTATTTCCACCTCCTTACCTATTCGTTAAAAACACAAACAATTGGGTAAATATGTAAGTAATAAAGAAGATAATGCATGATGCATGCCAATATTTATATATATATAGTTGGAGAAATATATCGGATTTGGCGAATTGAATGCCAACCTGATCCCATTTAATTCGACAATGCCAACTCCTATATGCGACCTTCCTTCCTTCCTTCCATTTCCTCACTGGCCTATTAATTAATTGACTGGTGTATATGTTATATATATAAGTGTGTGTGTGTGTAGGAAAGCGTGCGTGCCAAACTCCAAGAAGAAATGAGATCGATGGATGGTACTAATAGCAGTAGTATTGTGCCTGTGCATGCACATGTGTATGGGGTCAGAAAACAACGTATCAGAGAACAGTGCTTACAACCCTACTGCATACATGCGTGCTGAATACATACATACATACATATATATATATATATATACACATCACCATAATTAATGACAACCAAAACATCCCCTTTGTCTCTCTTGTTCACTTCTGCATCACCAGAGGTCCACTTCCTATACCCTTTTCAACACTCCAATAAATCCTACTCTTGATCATCCATCTAATTTAGTTACAATGGGAAGGGGTCATTGTGTTTTTTCTTAGGGGCTGTTTACTAAATGCTTGTTGGATACGTGTGAATACCGGAAAGATCACTATCTTATCGGATAACATTATCGACTATTAAAACGAATTGTTGGTAAGCATTTTTTACCTGTTAAGTGCTTATCGGGTAAAAGTCTTTTTCCTCACTTAATGAGTAAGATTCTAGGTCCTTGCAATACTCATCCATCCAGAGGGTAAGCGCACAAGTGGCACACTTTAAATTATAGAACCTGAATTATTTATTTATTTATTCTTGTAGTTAAAAATAATAGCTTCATATATCGATCACGAGACTACGAGGGAGTATTAGTAGATTGAGAGAGTACCAACGAGAGTGACGAATGAGTTTTCAAATCGATTGCGAATGAATCCTCAATTTGATCAGGGTTTTTAATTCGGTGCTATCTGTTTATAATCAACAATGGGAGCTAAAGTTTTTTTATCAACTTAATTTTTATAAGGTTCGTCTGTTATTTAATAAGAAAGTATGTTTTAGAGGATCTTGAACAGATTTTTGAAAATGTTTTTTTTGAAGATTTTTAGAAAGATTATTCAAAACAGAAAAAGTACGAAATAGTTAGGAGCATCTCAAACCGATTCTCTAAAAATGAGAATCAAAAATCAAATTCCCTAAAAAAGTTAGCGTTTATCTCCAACAACTTGTGCATTAATTTTGGAGGTTATAATATTAATTATATTATTAAAATATTTAATGCAATTCATATAATATTATTTTATCTTTCGCAAACATTTAATTTTAAGTATTCTCATTGGTAAGAAAAATAAAATTTATTTCCTTTTTCCAAGCCATCATTTTTTTAGAGTTTCTTAAATTTAAATAGTTTCATCATTTCTCTCATACTTTCTTCACTTTGATGATAGTTTTAAAAAATCTGGTGGAGCAAAAATCTCCATTTTTGAGAACTCTTCGTGAAGCATCTAAATTTGGAAAAGTATTTAAAAATAGAGTGAACTACACTTTTGGACCCTTGGGTTTAGTGAGATCTTTGAAAATGAGATTAAAACTTCAATAAGTCGAGCTTTCATCCTCAAGATATGAATTTTGCACTAAAAGTGTGACGTAAGTCCCTAACCACCAACTCTCTTTTTCCGCTTTTAATTGTCTATTTCACCTTTTGACTTTTTCTTATTTTTTAACAACCTTCAAAGTATAGGGATCAACTACATAATTAACTCTGATATATACATAAATACACACACACATATATATATATAGAGAGAGAGAGAGAGAGTGTGTGTGTGTGAGAGAGAGAGAGAGACGTTGGTGTGATCTTCCTGCCACCACTCCACCACCATCTTTTTTATGTCGGCCATAATTCCACCCCTCTACCACCATCTTCCTTCTGCCACCACTCCACCATCACTGTTTCTTTATGTCGGTATGAACTACGTCCCTCCACCACAACCAACTTCCTCATGTCAACCGAAGACTCCACTTCCACCACTTTATTCCTTCTGCCACCACCAGCTTCCTTATGAGGCACAATACACAAAACCACAAATCGTTTTGCCATACTTGTGAGATCCCTATGAGATGTGTTCTCATGAGATCACGTCCATATGGTTTGGTATACGTGTGTTTTTTGTGTGAAGGGAAGGGAAAGTGAAGGGGGATCGAAGTGAAGGTTTGACCAACGAAATGAAATGGACAAAATAAAAAGGGGAAAAAAGAGGGGAAAAACATGGTTAGACGATTTTTTTTCCTTGCTCTAATGAAGAAATTAAACAGGGTTAGTGGTCATGTCCCACTTATAACCACACTACCAGAATCTAAGACACCAAACTCTATGAATAACTCAAGGATGAAAAGCCGAGTTATTGAAGTATATGTCCCAATTTAAAAAATTTCACTAAACCCTCAAGGACCAAAACTACAGTTTAATCTTAAAAATAGGGATGTTCATCTAAACCGTCAAACCGCACCGCAAAGCATGGTTTAGAACTTCCGTGTTACGATTTGGAGTTTGCATTTTTACCAAACCACATTATACGGTGCAATTTAGGGTTTTGAGTTATCGAACTGCGGTTCAAACTGCGTCGCACCGCACAATATATATATATATATATATATATATATATATATATATATATATACGCATTTTTACTTTTATATATTACACACATATGTATAGGAGTGCTCAAAAAATCGACCAACCCGATCAACCCAACCCAACCCGACCAACTCGGAAAAAATTCAATCCAATGTAACCCGACATATAATCGATACAAATTTAGGACAACTCGAATCTATTGGGTTGATATTGGGTTAGGCTCAAAGTAACCCGACCAACCCGATAAACGTTTTAGCGAATTCTCTAAAATTAATTATATTTCCCTTTAATATGTACAAGTTACCAAAATGTAACACCCGAAAATTTAAGGTAAGTATTTACCCTTCGCTTTTCGACACCATAGTAGAATTGCGGATTCTGAATCTTTAGTGAGTAGAATGTATGTTTGTGATTTAATTATGTTGCATCTCTTCAAATTATTCAATCATGCGGCTAGAGTTGATTTTAGATCGAAATTTCCGGACCTCGGGGGATTGGTGCGACTGTTCCCATGGGCACAATCGCGAGTCACAGTTACGGGTAAACAACAAAGGGTGGGGAAGTGGCCGCGACATTGCCACCGCGACAATGCCCTTGGGCAAAGTCGCAGGTCATTGTCGCCCTAGACCTCCAGTACGCGGGTGAGTGGGTGCGACATTGCCCCAAGTGACAGTGCCATGGGCAATGTCGACGGGCACTGTCGCCAGCGGGGTGCTGAGAGTATAAAAACTTGACCTTAACCATTTTGACCACATTTCTTCACCACCATTATTGGAGAGCCGTTTTAGAGAGCATTTAGGTGATTTCTCTTCATCCCAAAACCCCATCTCTTTGATTTTAACCCTAGTAGTAGTTGGGAACATTTATGGTGCATCAAGAGGGTTGGAAGAGCATTTAATGAAGCATCTCAAGTATTAATCAAGCCTCATCTTCTCACCATTCTCCACAAGTTTTCTAGGGTTTCATCCAAAACCCTAGTTAGTGAGTTTCTTCTAAACATTTTCAAATGAGATACATGTCTTGTGTATTTATTTGTCATTATTTCATAACCATGTATAAATCTGATAAGTTTGACCTAACTGTTACTTTTGTGATTATTGGGGAATGTTGGCTATTATTCATCTGTGGACTTTGATGAGATTATTATGAACATTGTTTGGTCATGATTGTATAATATCATGGGAGTTGGGAATGTCATCATTGAACCTACATGTTTTAGAGTTTTGTACCTAAAATATGCTTGGAAACTATGTGAAGCTTTATACATGCATTTTGTGGCCATGGGTTGTGTTTAAAGATGGAATTTCGTATATGTCGGATGAACTATGAGTAAACGCTAGGAGGATGTAGTCTAGGGTGCCACCATGACGGTATGTACCTAGACCTCCGCCATTTGAAGTAATGCATGAGAGGTAGTCTTTAAATGTGTCGGGACTTCAGGATGTTGCTCAAGCGAGTGAACATCAAGGTGCATTGACTTGAGGTAGAACTCATTAGTGTGATGGGTCTCCCCTATTGATTTCAGTATAGCCTTTATGTCTTCGCATGATCTAACTGCTTATGCCATGATTTATGTGTTCAACTCACTAGGCTCGTTTGGCCTAACACTTGATTGGTTGATGTGTATCTCAGGTTCTAGCGGCGCGTCTGCCAAGAAGGTCTAGATGACTGTAGTTGCGAGTTTGGGGATATTTTGGGACGCCATTATAAAAGACGAATATTTTGGAAGTGGATGACAACCGTTTGTAATCTTATTTCTTGTCTAGAATTTAGATTAAGGGGTTGTTATCTCTCATTGATTGTTATTACAAACTTGTAATTAACAGCCATTTATTGTTCCCTTTTTTGTAATGAGCTCGTGCTTTGGCATGTATTAGTATATCACATTTTCATTTCCAGAAATTTTTGTTGTCCCAATTTTTGGGGTGTTACAAGTTGGTATCAGAGCTCTAGTTTAAGTGAACTAGGTGTCGACTCTAGTATACCTAGACTGGTTGTGCTTATAGGATCACTGTCCAAATGGGTAGAGCATCCTTAGGCGGGGAGAGTATTAGGATTACGGAATTGCATTGATTGAAACTTATGATGATGACAACGAGGGTTCTTATGTAAAATACGTTCACAATCTCACTTGGCCAGTGTTGTTCTGAATTTATGATTACGTGAGCATGCTTGAAATTGTTATTATGATGGTTAATTGTTGTAATAGTACGTATTGAACCGTTTATCTTTCAAAGGATTAACCGGTATGACCTTTATCATGTGCGACAGTTCACAATGGTAAACACGCGGAACATGCTCCAAAACCCGCGGGAGGGCCAAATTGAAGACGAATCTACCGCCGATCAACCTCCCTTGGTCGTAGCTACCGAAAGGCCACCCGTAACCAATGTCTTGGGTGGGGGACCCGAGCACATACCAAGAGTAAATCTCGAATCCGCTCAACTAATTATGGAGGAGGTGACCATAGAGACAAGGATAAGAGACAACATGATGCAAGCCATGAACTCGTCCATGGCACAACAACAAGATTTCTTCTTGAAACTTTTGGAAGATCGTGATGCCAGTCACCGACGAACCGAGGCAATGGCAGAGAATGCAGTGAATGGGTCGGGTGGTGGACCGGCCATCGTTGGAACTGAGGAACATGCAATTAGGACCGAAAAGAAGAAGGATGGGGGTTGCTTCTTCAAGACTTTCCTATGCAGTCGGGCACCAGAATTCTCCGGGACGACCGACCCGCTAGCGTGCATGAAATGGATTCAAGTCGTGGAGATGGAGTTCGAGTCAAGTGAATGTGTGGACTCTCAACGGGTCAAATTTGCATCCCAACTATTTAGAGGGGATGTGTTGAGTTGGTGGAACGTTACCCGAAGGGCGCTTACACCGGAGGGTTTGGCCAAGCTCACTTGGACAACCTTCAAGAAGAAGATCATGGAAAAGTATTGCAACGAGAGGGCGCTTGACAAGATAGAGGAGGAGTTCCGAAATCTGAAAAAGGGTAATTTGTCGGTCGTCGACTACGCCAAGCAGCTCATGGATAAGCTCAGTCTGGTTGAGCATTTAGCGACCGATGAGGGGTCAAAGATAAAGGCTTTCGTGAAGGGTTTGTCGGCGGAAATGAATACGAACATGAGGAACGCTCAAAATGTTACCTTGCAAGAAGTGATCGAGGCCTCTCAACTAGTAGAGGACGATATAGTACAAGAGAGAGGGGAGAAGAAGCAACAAGGTGAGAAGCGGAAATGGGAAGGGCCAATCGGGCTCGCACGACCATCCAAACCCTTTAACGAGGGGAGGAATATTGAGCCACGACGGGAGGCGAGATGGTGTCCCAAGTGCAAGAGTAAACATTTCGGGCCTTGTAATCCGAAACCCTTTTCTGGCACGATGGAGTGTTTCAAGTGTGGACGAATGGACCACATGAGCCGGGATTGCCCCTTACGGGGAATTTCCTTACTTTTATGTTTTCCATATTGTTTTTACTTTGTTTAAACACAACCCGACCAAACCGAACGGGTTGGGTTGAGTTAGGTTGCACTTTTGTTTGGTTGGGTTGGGTTGAAAATTTTCAAACCGCCAACATTGGGTTGGGTTGTTGAAATGTCTTCAACCCGATTAACCTAACCCGTGAGCACCCCTACAAATGTGTGTGTATATATATATATGGTCCCTTCATTTGCTAACCACGACATTGGTGCTAACAGTGCTAACCAATTTTCAACCAATCAGAATCATCCTAGAGTTTGTGTCATGCGTTCAATCCTATTAATTCTCAAAGAGTAATATGAGCATTTCATAATTCACAACTATTTAATGTATTTCCATATTTCAAGGAGTTATTAAATATGATAGTTATTTAAATATTAAATATAATATTTTAAAATTAAAATTGGATGTGCATGTTCTTTTTTCGGAAGTTATTTGTTTCCTTATTTTAAGCAGATTTCAACTTTCTAACTGCAATTTTTTTTATATTCATCGAATGGGGAATTTTTTTTATTGATTTTGGAACCGTGCAGACTTCTATATATGCATATGTCCAAGTCTCACAATTATCAAGTCTTACACATATACAAGTCTGCTCATATGTGCATATATACTCACATTGCAAGATTAGTGTGCATAGATGCATGTCTAGATGTCAGTGTGTATCTCAACCAATGCAAAATATATCAGGTGATATGCACATATGTACATACACAACATGTACATATTAATACTCAATGTGCACATATGCATATTAGATACCAGTGTGCAGATATGCATATGTTCAATGTGCACATATGCATATACTCAATATGCACATATGCATATTAGATACCACTGTGCACATATACATATAATATTTCGGCAAACATATGCATATATGCACTGTTTGCAAGTGTGCACATATGCACTATCAAAGAGATCATTAGTTCATTGCATATTAATGACATGAATTCCATGAATAAGCACAAAGGTGTTCGTCTTTTGTTGATTAGCAACATCTGGGTTTGCTAATCTGAATCGATTTTTTGTTTTCTTGGATCTCATCCGTATATGCCCTCCATCATCGTCTTCACACTGGATGCCGCCATGGATGAGGTGAGTAGAATAATTTCTTGAAATCGATTTCTTCAGATCGAAAACAACAGATTTCTTGAAATCGTTTTCTCCAAATCGATTTTTCAGATCAAAACAACAAAAATGGCCCTGAAAATCGATTTCTTGATCGATTCTTCAGATCGTTTTCTCCAAATCGATTCTTCAAATCGTTTTCTCCAAATCGATTTCTTGATCGATTCTTCAGATCGTTTTCTCCAAATCGATTTTTTGATCACGACTTTGACGATGATCGTGATTATCGAAAGGATTTTAGTCGGTGTACTCCTGATTCAACGTGGTAGAGAGTAATTTTTGGAGTCGATTTCAACAAAATGGTGTTTGTGCGTGTTGCTTTGGATAAACCGATTTTGTGGGATGAAATCCCCAATTAAATGGGTTTTTAATTTGGTAGGCGCGTGTTCCCCAAAATAAAGGGATTGTACTTTTACTATAATACCCCTATGCATATATGCAATGAATTCTTATCAACCGTTATAAATATTTTATTTTAATTAAAAATCAATTAATTGTGGACCATTGAGCTCATCAATCTATGGTTGAGATTGGCTAGCACGGTTAACACCAATGACGTGGTTAGCAAATGAATGACCCCCCTCTCTCTCTATATATATAATAATAATAATTGCAATATTTATGTAACATGTATTTGGTAATTAGACGTCTTGAATTTTTATTTTTTATTTACTAAGGTTTAGTTACCGTTGATTTTATAATGAAGATTTAATCTTATAAATATTAGATTGTAAACGAATGCGTCAGATACAAACCGCATAAATAAAATACAATTTTATACAATTTTACCCTAAACCGTACCGCAAATAGCCATACTTAAAAATATTATACTACTTACAAAAAAATGATTTGTATTTTTTTCACCCTAAAAAAATTACGGTTTTACATTGTTATTTGTTCTTCCCCAAAATGCGAAACCCTAGAAAATAGACGAGAAGAACAATCGACGACGGATGATCCACCGGCGCCGGAAGCAACGATTTCGTAGCCGGAATCAACCGATAAATCCGTCTCCAAACCGTGATTCTCTCTCATTTCTAATCCATCAATCACCAAAACTCCACTTCACTCGCTCCACCGGCATCGGAACCGCCGTATTCATCTCCGCTTACGACGCATCCGCTCGCAAACGACGCTTTTCTCTCCGCCGCCCATGACGGTGGATTAGTCACTCATCTCAGGAAACTCTGCAACATAAGCCGAACATCTCAACGGTTTGGTTTTATTTACTTCCAGAAATTGATTTGTCGAGAACAATTTCGCTTTCATTTTGTAACCCTAGCACGCATTACATTTTTTAATCTCCCTGGACCGGCTTACACTAATAGGAAGATGCTTATTTGTTGCTAATTTTGGTTCGACAAGTATAAAAACGAACATAAGATTTTCACCATTTTAGGGATGCTTGTTATTCCATCATTAATTGCCTTTTGAAAAGACTACGATGCAGTTTGGGATTTTCTATCTGTCAAACCATTTGTGGAGAGAGATGTGGAGCTTTCTAATTCCTGTTAATATCAGCGGGGCTCATAGCACATTGGTACTATGGTCTATGGCACCAAAAGTAGTATTGTGTCAGAAGTGGAATACATTTGATGCTTCAAAGTTAGGATGAATTTTGGCATTTGATTTGAGAACAGAGATGTTTTCGACATTAAACTTCGTCTGGATGATTTTGTAATGAATCGGGTACATGGCATTCTAGGATGGGCATGGCAATGTTGAAATTGAACCGGTCTTTCCTCATGGTAATCAATGGCTTATCAGGGGTTCACTGTCACAATTGTGTGGCGGAAAGCATGGAAATGCATATCTGGTATTTAGATGACTATGACTAATCATGTTTGGGTCAGAGAAACCATTATTTTATCAGAGTCTTGGATCAAATTAGACGGCCCTTTCCCATTAGATTCTATCAATATGTGTAACGTCGTATTTAGTTCAAGAAGGTTGTCTAGGAATGTGATCAGTGTACCTAATAGAAGTTTTAATCAGTAGAAATGTGGAATTCACTCTGGGTCATCAATTTATATGCTCTGAAACTGTTGAGATGAATCAATTTCTATGCTCTGAAACTGTTGAGATGAATCAAGTCAGGCTATGTTGAAGCATCTTGACTTTACAAAGGAATGGAACAAGATTATCATGGCCCAATGGAGGTTACTGTTACTCCATTGGACCTCAGAGAAAAGGTATTCAAATTATTGAAGTGAAGCATAATCCCCACCACAGACAGACACAGACAACCCCTTGCATTTGTTCCTGCATCTTGCTTTGCAAGTCAGGTTTGCACTTTGTTGGTTTCTTGCTGACTTGATGTATGTTCTTTATGGAGTCACTTATGTGATTTATAGTTTGTATCCCTAAACACATTCTGGTGCCAAGTAAGATGCTTTTTGAAGCCTTCAGTTGTCGTGTGTTCTGGGATGTTCATCGTTTTGAAAGTGTTTTTGATTAACTGTTGCAGCTGCTTTAGTGATGTTAGGTTCGTATTATGAATTTATGAACACCACTTTCTGATAATTGAAGTCAATTTAATTGGTGCAATATCTGTTGAATAATTGTATGTTTGTAAGGTAAGCAATCTTGATAATCACAGTCATCAATATATGAGTAGAGTACCAACATCTGGAACAATAATGATCACTCATTTCTGTATTTTTTTTTATATTTGACTTTTAGTATATTTTATATATTGTTACTTCAATTCCGACCCAATAACCAAAATTTCTTGATCTGCCGGAATTACTCTTCAAGTGTTTCGGAAACATGTTGATTCTATGGAAATTGGAATAACTTGTTCTTTGGCCAATATTTGCAGGGCGTGATCACATGGAAAACCATGAGCAAGAATTGAAAGGGTGCACTTTGATTCAATCACAGCCTTGAAATTCCAAGGTAAATCCTCTCAGGACTCAATGCCATCATTCTAATTGGATGTAGATGCTCTGAATTATTGTTGGTGTGAAGACTATTGCTATCCCAGTTATGATTTCACCTTATGCTACAAATAGGTTGTTTCATATGCTTTTCATGGTGGATGAGGGTACCCAAGAGGATGGTTTTCTATTCCTTCATAATTCTAGTTAGGATTGAGCAATAAAAGACATAAGACATCCCTATAGTTAATCAACCAAACCAAACAAAACCAGAGCACATCCCTGTTGTTAATAAAATATATATAAAAGGTGAACTTGATATGAATTTTTGAGGAATGAAAATTAAGATAATCCATTTGTAGACATGTTATATTTTCCCAATATCTTGTCATATGATCAAATCGGTGCATCTTCAAATGAATCTTTAAAAAAAAACAAAGGGTGTTGCTATACTTTAGGTCAAAATTGGGTGAAACCCTTTTAGGTCAAAATCGAATCAAATAATGCGTTGGAAATATAAAAAGATAGCTTTTGAGAGCATCGGCTAAGGATGTATTCTATAATTTGTCTGAAATAGAATATCAAAAGTCAAAATCTTTAAAAAAATATTATATTCATCTCCAATAACTACTCTATTTTTAGAGATTCCAACCTTAATTATATTATTAAAATATTTAATATATTTAGTAAAATATTGTTTTTCTCTCTTAAACATTTGATTTCAATGGCTTCTGTTGGTGAGAAAGAATTAATCTTAAACATGGAGTTTTAGATACTTCTTCAAATTTAGAGATTTTGACACCTACTTTTTCTTTTCTATTTTAACATGCATTATAGTATAGCTGTAGAAGCAAAATTATCTCCTAAATCTATATTTTAACATAGACGATGGAGATCTTTTGATGTAGGTGAGAAAGGAAAAATACAATCTTTCCTATTTTGAGTTTTGAAAAATGCTGTGTGTTTATATCTGGAGGAGTAGGTGATTATAAATGGCAATGAGTTGAATAACCTTTAGTTTTGGGGAGGACAGAAAGGTAATGATGGGGGAAGTATAACTATAGACTGTGGAAGGGAAAGGGATGGTTTTGAAAGCAGGAGCACGCATTACCAAGTTTGGTGGGTGGGGGTATAATGGTAAAACCAATACCAGCATTAATTTCGGGTTGTCTCTCTGACATCTATCCCTGTACACTCTTTCATTCCTAGTTATTGTAAGGGACCCTTATTGCAAATGTTTAAGACCTTGTTTGGGTAAAAAATAATTAGCTTATAAGCTTGTTTTTTAAGTAATTGTTTGGAGCTAATAAGCTAGCTTAGCGGATGGGAGCCGACGATGCATCCCGGTCGGATGTGGAATGGTGAGAGCTGGTCTGCCGATCGACTTGAGGCGTGGACCGGTGTGGATTGGTGCGGCAGCCAAAGCCTGGGTTGATATGCTCGTGGAGATGTCGTCGCATTGATCGTGATTGGCAACGTCTGCTGTCACGACGTGCCTCGGCACCTGTGGGCACCCCATTCGGCTCATCTTGAAACATGGACCAAGGAGTCTGACATGTGTGCGAGTCAACGAGTGAGTAAACCCGCAAGGCGCAAGGAAGCTAATTGGCGGGATCCCCCTCGTGGGGTGCACCGCCGACCGACCTTGATCTTTTGAGAAGGGTTTTGAGACTTTGAGTGTGAGCATGTCTGTCGGGACCCAAAAGATGGTGAACTAAGGGGGTGTTTGGGATTGCTTATTTGAAGTGTTTTTTAGCTTATTGCGATTTGACACCAGAGATAAGCACTTTTGAGTGTTTGGATGAGGGAAAATTATAATGGCTTATAGCGGTGTCAAACCGCTGAAAAACACTTTTTGACAAGTCATTTAGTTTTAACTTATCAATTTATTTGAAAAGTGTTTATCACTTTTTTGGTTATTTTATATGTATAAACTACCTTTTTGATAAGCTACTTGAAGTAGCTTATGAAAGCTTTTTCACACTTTTTGCAATTATAACCATGATTAATATTAATTATTATTATTAGTTATTAAGAGCATCTACAATGTGTTCGTTGGGAGGTTTTTCATGAGGTTTTTCAAAAAGCAAAAACCTTCTTTTGAGGTTTTTCAAAAAGCAAAAACCTTCTTTTGAGATTTTTCACATGGTGGAGAGGTTTTTCAATTGAGGTTTTTCGTGAGGTTTTTCGTCATAGCTCGTAACTGCATGACCTGCTTTTTCGTAGCTTTTTCGTATTTTAATCAGTTTTAACTTTATATAATTTTATAAAAGTTTCGTATTTAATCAGTTTTATTTATTAACCAATTTTATTTATTAATATATTTAAAGTAATCTTATTTAAATATAATTATTAAATAAATACATGATGAAAGTAATTATATTTTATATTTTTAAAATAATATCTCAAATTTGAAATATTTATACAATTCTAACAGATTTCTTAATGACCAAATATAAGTGGTTAGTTGTTTTACAATAAGAAATTTATATATAATATATATTGTATTAAAATATTGAGTAAACTACAATTTTCGTTCTTATGGTTTGATGTTTATAACGATTTTCGTCCTTGGTCTTTAAAACCTGTTTTTTTTGTCCTTATGGTTTATACTTTGTTTCTTTTTCCATCCCTCATACTAACTCCATCCAAACAGTCTGTCAAAAAAGGGATATTTTAGTCTTTTACTATTTTATCTTATTTTATATTAAAAATTAATAACAATATATTTTATCTTTTTTTGATTTCTTTATTTTTCATATTTTTTACTATTAAATAAAAAGTTAAATTATATATATATATATATATATATTATTCAAACCCACATAAATAAACCTGTAGACCCTTCCCTAGTTTCCCGTATCCACCTCTCCCTTCATCGGCGCTACCAAGTTCATCGGCGCTACCAACCACGATCATTGCTTTGTCCATGTCCTCTCTATTAACCAAAATCTGAACCGTCATCATCATCGTCCCTTCCACATTCTCGGTGAACTAGAACCACCCTCATCTCTTGTTAACGGCGCCAACTTCCTCTCCATCTCAAAATTAGAGCTTACAATTCAAAAACAAAACTTATCCAGATTCTTGACCATAAGCTTCAAGCTCAAAATCAGTACATTTTCAATTACTTGTATCCCCCTCTGCGAGTTCATACCCACAAAACCCATATCAAAATTTGCTCATTTTCTCAATTTTCCTTTGGGATGGTGGAAAATGAAGATGATTGGAAAAAAAAAGGATGATGTTGATGGTTGGAAGATGGAGATGGAGATGTAGATGGCGGTGGTGGGGGAAGATGAAGATGAAACCCACCTGCAAAAATATGGATGGAAGGAAAAAAAACCCACCTGCAAAAATATGGATGGAAGGAAAAAAAACCCACTTGCAAAAATGATGGATGGAAAAAAAACCCACCTGCAAATTTTCTGAAAGCACCTGTCAATGGAGGGCAGGAGATGGATGGGCCGACGGAGGAGAGCTCGAGAGGGGCTGCCGAGAAGCAAGTCGTCGGGAAGATGGGAGGGGAGGGGACGACTGCAGAGAGAGAGAGAGAGAGAGAGAGAGAGAGAGAGAGAGAGAGAGAGAGAGAGAGAGAGAGAGAGAGAGATGTTGGGTGTTTATTGACTTGTTGTTTTGATGATAAAATCAAGTGGTTACCTAGTAGTTCATCTCTTTGAGGATCTATTGCAACTTGCAAGCCATAGAAGCACAATAGCAGGTGAAGAAATATGCTTTGAAATATGTTGGGGAAGAAGATCATGAGTATATATATATATATATATATATATATATATATTATAATAATAATAATTTATATCTTATATGTTTTTAAAATTAATTGAAAAGTTAATAAAAGGTTAAAAGACTAAAATACCTATAACTTAATAAACTTTTTTAACAGCATTAGTCTTAGGGACGAAAAGGGCGATATAAAGGAAACCATGAGGACCAAAAAAGCAATTTTTAAAGACCAGGGACGAAAATCGTTACAAACAACAAACCACAGGGACGAAAATCGTAGTTTACTCTAAAATATTTAAAAAAATTATGTAAAATAAGAGTTAAATACAAATTTGGTCCCTGTGGTTTACAAATATTAACGACTAAGGTCCCTCAAAGAAATATTTAACGAATAACGTCCCTCTACTTTTCATTTTATAACACGTAGGGTCCCTCTTAGTAATACTATTAAATAATGTGTATTTAAGTAGGGGTAAATTTGTCCATTCCTCTATTCTAGGTTTGGTAACATATTTGGTCCCTTCTAAAATTTAGGGATTAAAAAACCCTTTTATAGTTTGTAACATATTTGGTCCCTCTATGAATTTAAATAAGAAGTTAAATGCAAAATTGATCCCTATGGTTTACAAAAACTAACAAGTAACATCCCTTAAAAATTAAATTTCATTAATTTCCAAACCTGCACTAGCATTTTTTGGACACAAGTCTCAACTACTGTTTGGTTAACTTAAAAAAAATGATTAATAAAGACAAACTAAATAAAACCATGCACATATACAAGGCCATAACTCAGGCACATGCAAAGGACGGTAACCTTAACTTGTGAAGATTGATTTTATTTTGTTCAAAACTTGGTGTAATTATCTCTTCTTAACTTTTTTGTAGCTAATTGCTGCTATTTTGGCATTATTTTTTGTAGCAACTTTCATGTTGGTTTTGTAGTTGCTGATTTGGGGTCATTTTTGTAGTAGTTTTTTAATTTAGAGAACATATAAAATCACCACTTGGTTGTCGCCATCCAACGTCTTATTTTATGTTGACCAAATATTTATATTTTATGGTGTGATACTTTGTATTTAGCTTGTTTTTATTAATCGTCTTCTTTTAAGTTAACCAAGTAGTGGTTGTGACTTGTGAGTTTAAGACTTGTCTTCATGCTTATATCCAAAAAATGCTATGCTACTGCTAGGTTTGGAGATTAATGAAATTTAATTTTTAAGGGATGTTACCTGTTAGTTTTTGCAAACCATAGGGATCAATTTTACATTTAACTTCTTATTTAAATTCATAGAGGGACCAAATATGTTACAAACTATAAAAGGGTTTTTTAATCCCTAAATTTTAGGAGAGACCAAATATGTTACCAAACCTAGAATAGAGGAATGGACAAATTTACCCCTACTTAAATACACATTATGTAATAGTATTACTAAGAGGGACCCTACGTGTTATAAAATGAAAAGTAGAGGGACATTATTCGTTAAATATTTCTTTGAGGGACATTAATCGTTAATTTTTTGTAAACCACAGGGACCAAATTTGTATTTAACTCTGTAAAATAAATACATAATTAAATTAATAATATTTTCTTGATTTAAATAAATATGTATTTGTATGAATTTTAATGTATTTATTTTTATAAATAAGAATAAAAATGATATAAAGTTAAAATAATGGTACCCTAAATAGTTTAAAAATGTAATGAAAAAACTTGGGTGAGGTTTTTCACATAGTGGAGGTTTTTAAGTTGATGTGGCAATAATGTGTAAGAAAAAAACTATGAAAATGCTCGGTGAAAAACACGTACAGAGTGTGGATGCTCTAATAAATATTACTCCAATAAGTGCATATTTAATTATAAATAATGAGTAAACTACAATCTTGGGCCCTGTGGTTTACCAAAAAATACGAAAGTGGTCCCTGAACTTCAATAAGTGCATATTTTATCCCTGAGGTTTCGATTTTGCTATGAAAATGGTCCCTCTGACGTTAGCTCCGTTAAATTGTCCGTTAAGTCAGGGGTAACCACAGGGACCAAAATTGTACACAATCCAGTTTCTTCTGCTCTGTCATCTGCTGGTTAAGACCATACGTACAAATCCTTGATCTGACCACAAACTAATGAATCCCTGGTGTTCTGGGCTTGGATTTGGATTCTCGGGCTCAAGTTTCAACCCACTTCTTTAATGAAAACAATTGAGCCCTTGTAACACTTTAAAGAGTTGAAAATTACATCTTCAAATAAAAATTTATGGCTAGTTCGAACTTGGAAGGGATAGAAAATCGGCTCCGGCCCGACCAAAAACACCCAACTTGTTTCTCCATGTACAAAGATGGGTCCTTAGAACCGGTCCTGGGTTGGGCCCAAATCATTCCCATTTTTCGAAAGTCAATTTTAAACACATAAGAGATCTTGTTTGAAATTTTTTTTTAACAATATCTTTTTGAAATACATTTTAAAATATTTAATTTGGCCATTCAAATACACTTTATATATTTTTTTGGGAAATTAATTAAAATGCCCGTATTTGGACATCGTATTACCGAAATGCCCCAAATCTCGTCGACTTTGCCGAAATACCCTTTAAGTCCGGGAATCCCGGGGTTATGTCCGGGAAACCCATATATATGTATCTCACACACACCCATATATGCATCCACACACATGTACACGATCCCGGCCCCCAACCCCGGGATTCCCGGACATAACCCCGGGATTCCCGGACATAACCCCCGGGATTCCCGGACATAACCCCGGGATCGGTCCTTTCCCGGCCGAAACACAACAACCCCGGGAATGATGCTCATCCCGGCCACGTTTCCCGGACTTAAAGGGTATTTCGGCAAAGTCGACGAGATTTGGGGCATTTCGGTAATACGATGTTCAAATACGGGCATTTTAATTAATTTCCCTATTTTTTTCATATATTTTTTATCCAAAAATGTTATTTATGTTTTTATGATTACTGTTTTTTTTTAATTTAGTACAATGCACTTTAAATAATAGTAGATAACATCTTGAAAAACTAAAAACTTATGAATTACGTTTTTTCACAAAAATGGGACCGATGTATAATTATTCCCGAGTTGGGCCGGGCATTGACTTTTTGTAAAAAGCACCGTCGGGCCATTACTGGTCCCTATCGGTCCCTAGCCATGTCGGGCTTTATTTGGTAATCGCTAGTTAAAACTGATACCCAATCCTCAAGTCTGAACCAATTATTATTTTGTTAAAAAGATTTTTTATGTATTGTGGATTTCGTTTTGTATATTCATCTCTTCTAGTAAAAATATTTGAAGGTGATTGTGGGTCGGTTGTTTGGGTGTTGTGATTTTGATGTTGGTTTGGATGTTTTGTTCTGGTCCCTTGGTTTTTCTTTAGGGTGCGTATGGTTTGCAGACGGGGTGGAACGAGACGAGACAAAAACTCACTGTCCCACGTTTGGCTTAACATGGGACAGGACAAAAATTCATTGTCCCATGTTTGGCGCTACACGGGACAGGGACAAAGACCGGACATGGTGGGACAAAAAAGGGTATTTTATTGTTCCACCAAAATAGGCGGAACAACATGGGACAAAAGTGAGGCAGAAAAAAATCACCGATCTATCGCCATTTGATATATAATCCTAATATGGTAATAGTCTTAAGGGTCACTACTACCCATCGCCGCCACTACCACCATCGGCGGCCACCAGTAGCCACCGCTAACCACCGTCGGCCACCTCTACCTATTTCTCCACCATAACAACCTCCCCCACCACCACTACCATTGTCGACCACCTACACTAACACCGATCAGCACCACCTGTGGCCGCCACCACCATCATTAGGGGGAAATTTATGTATTTGAAAATGAAAAGAAAAAATGAATTAAATTTTTAAAACAAGTAAATAAAAATCAAGTTTTAAAAAGACGTAATGACATAACAATCACATGTAATCCTAGTTGATAAAAAATTTAAAAGTATAACATTATTAAGCAAAAAAAAAACAATCAAATTATATATTAATGTATATCGGGTATTATTAGGGGTGGATAGTACCATTTCCGATCCAGAATGCTTCAGGTATGAAAATCCACTATTCTAAAAGACTCGTTGTAACAACCGGCATGGTGCGCCGTGGCTCAAGTCTTGTGTCTCACGTCATATTATGCTTGTGACATGTCATGGCTTCGTTAGGGACGGATATCCGTGGGTATACCATCCGACTTATACAATTTATATCACTAGTTTTTTGTTGTTATTATCTTATTTTTGTGTTGTGAAAATGGGATGTAACTTAAAAAACCTTTATTTACGTGTTATAGATAAAGTTGAAGATGCCATTGGTGTTCTAATTTTGTGTTTTAATTTTAAAGATTTTGCCTTCTCCAACAATTAAAGAAATTTGATTGGTCCACGTGCACCGGGTGGGTCAACCAATGTTTTAAAACCTGGGTTGACCCGGTTGAACCGGGAACCGGTGAAGAGACCGGGTCAATTACGATCGGTTTTTTGGGAAATTACGACCCGGATTGAACCGTCGGTTTTTTTATAGAACCGGTTGAACCGGTCTAATTGAACCGGTAAAAACCTGGGTTGACCCGGTTAAAAAAATCAATTTCTTATATTTGTGTTTTTTATGTTTTTTGATTGATGTAAAACTTGTTATGTGTTTTTTTAATGTTTTTGGATTGATGTAAAACTTTTTGTTATGTGTATTTTTAATGTTAACTTGTGGACATCAAATTTTTGGTTTTATATATATATATATATATATGCAAGAAAATGAAAAATACATAGAATTTCTTGAAATCGGGTTAACCAATCGGTTGGACCGGTTGAACTGTGACCCGATCACCACACCAGATCAACCAAAAAATCGGTTTTTAAAACATTGGGTCAAACCGACCACATCACCATGAACCGCGGGTCCCACCTCCCAAATAGACAATTAGCTACGTACTTCGTGAAGTCGGTAGACCCGGGTCCCACCTCGCACCGCACCAAGCAAGACGTATCGTTTGTACCTGCTCCCATTTCCCCCATACAAAACGTTGTCGTTTTCGAAGTGCCACGTGGTGGTTGTCGATTGGATATAACAGAATCGAACATAGAAGGCAGGGGGGGTAGTCTTTCGGTGTGACGACCGACCACGGTTATCCACAATAGAAGTGGGTCCCGAACAAGTACAAGGTTCACGTTGTCATCCTGTACGTGGCGTCATGATATTGGTTAAAAGCATGACAGCGTGTCCCCCTCTCTTGCTTTTATGCTGTTCTCTCGACTATCTTTCATCATCAAACTCGCTTTCCCCCAATGCCAACTTGTACTCCAATACCTTTTTTAAACAAATTTCAGAATCATCATTTTAATTAATATTTTATTAAATAATACTTTTTCGTTCCAAAATAAATGTTATATTTTAAAAATAAGTGTTTACGTTTTTATTTTACCTTTAATTATGAGATGTATAAATTTCTCTTCTGATAAGGATAAAACT
Organism: Arctium minus; assembly: GCA_954870635.1. Classification (NCBI taxonomy): domain Eukaryota; kingdom Viridiplantae; phylum Streptophyta; class Magnoliopsida; order Asterales; family Asteraceae; genus Arctium; species Arctium minus. The sequence goes on along the minus strand of OX941081.1, from coordinate 173,446,375 downwards.
GGCTTTTAGTTAATTAGGAAGTGTAAGAGCATCTTCAACAACTATGCTAAAATAGAAAAAAAAAAGTGAGATTTTAGCAACTTTTTTGCTCCAACAACTATTCTATATCGTATGTTAAAATAGAGAAAAGAAGAGAGAGAAGGTAAAAATCTCCGAATTTGGAGAAATCTCTAAGGTGCCGTTTGTTTTTTAAGAGGTCAAAAGTCTGAAGTCTTAATTTAGTTATGATTAATAAGAGTTGATGTGTAAAAAGGTCTGAATGATTCAGAGTTAAGAGTCATTAAGAGATTTTAAAGAAAAAACAAACAACCCCTAAAACTCCATATTTAAGTGAGATTTTTTTTCCACCAATACGAAACAATGAAGTTGTGTGTTTAAGAGAGATAAATAATATTTTATTAATATAATTGATGATATAATTGCTAAATAGAGTAGCTGTTGGAGTTGGATGTAATTTTTTTTAGAGATTTTAATTTTTCTACTCTATTTTAGAAAAATTATAGCATAACTGTTGGAGATGCTCTAAGAATTATACATTTTGTAGAAAGAAATCGAGTTTTGTGGGAAGAAATATGCTCGTTGGATGAGAGCAGCTAGCCATATTAGAGTGTTGATATGAGATGAAATTGCCTCCCATTTACGCCGTTGAACACATCTCACTTTTTTTTCACCATCTTATGGTCGTTTCGGCCGTAAGGCCTTTTGACTTTATATAATACTTATATGAATGTATGTTATGTTGAGTATGATTCAATTAGGGTCTGTTTGTTAGCAGCTTAATGAGCTTAATGAGATTCACAGCTTATTCAGTCAGTTATATATGACTGTTTGGTAGTGGCTTAATAATATAGAAATTGACTTATTCAGTAAGATTTCAAGGGGAGACTTTATGCAGAAAACCAATTTTTTTTCCAAACCAGTCCCTCCCATTAAAAAAACACGTTCTTTCCATCTATGAAAAAACTTTCAAATAAAAACCTTCCAAATCTATACAGGTTAATTCACACAAACAACATTATCTATATAGAACTTAATGGAAAACCAACAAAATAGCCCCTTAGTAAACTTTGAGTTTGTTTCTTTGATTTAATTTATTTTATGATAACTAAAAGTTTATCTGATTGACAACAATTGTAGTCACTTAGGTTTAATCAGACTGATTTCTTACAGTCATAATTTGTCAAAGGATTAGTCTAGGCATACCACACAGGACACCCTCTAAAAAAACTAGGGGTGGCAAAAAGTGACTCAACCCGTCAACTCAACCCGAACCCAACCGAAAATTAGCAGGTTGGGTTGAGAACTTCAACCCATTTAAGTTAAATGGGTCAACCCGCCCAACCCATTTATTAATTGGGTTTGGGTTGGGTTGAAATTTTCAACCTGATTTCGATCCATTTACAACCTGATTTCAACTCATTTACAACCTGTTTCTAACCCATTTATAATATTACCTAATATTTTATTTTTAATTATTAATCAATATTTAATACAATTAATATTTTAATATAATTCTTAAAGATTAAAAAATAATTTCTATATTGAAATTTAAAAGTTGAAAACTCTAATCGACTAAATCAGTAAATCTTATTCCTAATTTGAAACGCCATATGCCTCCAGCCTCCTCTCCTCCCTCTTCCCTCATACGTCGTCGGCGCAGATCTTCCTCCCTCTTCAACAGCGACTCCTCTCCTCTCCCTCTGTTCCATGGCTTCACGACGAGTTCAGTTCCATTGTTCACGGTGAACTTGTAATCTTAACTTGATCGACTTCAGTTTCATTGTTCGACTTCAGTTCTTAACTTGATATATATTTATAATCTTAACTTGATCGACTTCAGTTCCATTGTCGTGGAATGAAGTAGTTTAAGCATTTTTATTTCATTTACAATTTTAAATTTAAATGGGTCAACCCAGGGCCAACCATTTATTTAACAAGTTGGGTTGAGATAATCATAAACAGGTCAACTCGCTACCAACCCATCAACCCAACAGGTTGGGTTGGGTTGAAAATCTCAACTCATTTATTTAAACAGGTTGGGTTGGGTTGAAATTTTCAACCCAATTAATAAATGGGTTGAACCCAACCCCAACCCAACCTGACCTATTTACACCCCTAAAAAAACAACTGCATGACTGACTCGTGGATTAACGAGCACATGCAAACTGTCCAAAAACCTACGAATTTTTTTTTAAAAATGTGTATGTTGCAATTCATGGTTTTTGGTTATATTTCACATACAATGCACCTCCATCTAACATTTAAAAATTTTGTTAGCCTATAATCCCAAAGGATATTTTCAGCCAACTTGTCATAATTGGTCCCTAAACATTTCATTAGTATGCAGTTTTCATGCTTGGATTTTGTTTTATTGTTTTGACCTGTCAATCAAAAGTTTGTTGCATAATGGTCCTTTTTCGACTTCTTTAGGGGTTGTTTGGTTCAAACAAGGGAATGAAAATGATAATAAATTTTCATTCCTCCCGGTTTAACCAGGAAGAGAAATTTAATATCAAGCAGTTTATTTTATTTTCAATCTCATTAACTATTGCTGAATATCTCTAACCAAATACCTCCTTAGTTTATTTCACTTGAGAAAAAAAATTGATTTAAGCTCTAGGAGATTATGTATGATCACTGAATGTGTAAGATCCCTTAATTAATAGCATCATCAATAGACCTGGCAAACGTGTCGTGTCGTGTGGGGTTCGTGTCGGGTTCAAAGTTAAACGGGTTGAAAGTGTCTAACCCTAACCCGACCCGTTTAATAAACGGGTCAGAAAACCCAACCCTAACCCAACCCTAACCCGACCCGTCTAACCTGCCATGACCCGCCTAACCCGTTTAACATTTATAAAATTAAAATTAAAAATCGAAAATTCACAAAAAAATACAAATACAAAATTCAAATGAAAGCATTAGAAATCCAAAATTTATAGTTCAAAATTATAATCAAATCTAAACACTAAAAATCCAAAGCATCAAAAGGAAAACCTATATATATATATATATATATATATATAGGGAGAGGTTCATTTGCAACCCTTAAAAAGGTTGCAAACCTTGCAACCCACATCTTAACCGTCGGATTCATGATCGGCGGTTATAAAAGATATGGGGCCCAATATTTTTAATTAAAAAAAGAGAATAATAAAAATAAAATAACCGTCGATCATGAATCCAACGGTTAAGATGTGGGTTGCAAAGGTTGCAATTTTTTTAAGGGTTGCAAAATATCCTTCCACTATATATATATATATATATATATATATATATATAAACGGGTTATTCGGGTCATTTTCGAGTTGAAATTTTTGACTCTGACCTTACCCGTTTAATTTTCGTGTCGTGTCGTGTCAACCCGTTTAGTTAAACGGGTTGAAATGTATTACCCAAACCCGTTTATTTCGTGTCGGGTTAGCGTGTCGTGTCAGTTTTTGCCGGGTCTAATCATCAATATGATTAAGAGGCAAAGAAAATTAAACAACGTAGTATTTGGTTGATCTTATTCAGCCAGAGACATTAACGGTGAAGTAAATAATTCAAAATTACAGCCTAGTTGTTAGTTCATGAAAATATGGTGCCCATTATCTGCTTGGTAAGGTCACAGTTTCATCATCAATGTCTAAGCGATTGAAATAATGTTGTCCTATAAGGAAACGATTTCTTTGTGGAACGTCAGTATATGGTTTTTGTTTTGTACTTAAATGTACAAGACTATCGGTACATTATAAATGTAACTGTTGGTGCAAGTTTACAGATTAAGTTGATTATATATATTTTTTATGTGGTTGTTTTTAAATTATTATAAGGAGTTTTCTTTTTTAACAGTGTAACCGAATGTCTTTTCAGATTTTCGTACTTTATTCTGTATCATATTTCAAATTGCTAAAACCTGCATACATTTTTGAAAATTTCATTCAAGAACGTAAGGAACGACAACAAGTCATACAACTACATGTTCTGTTAATCTGGATGAGCCCTGTATTCTGGCTTAGAAAAGTAAAGAAAATATCTTGCAAACAAGTGTGTGTTACATTTTTTTATTCTACCACAAAGAATTGATTACATAATGCATAGTCAAGGTTGTAAACTAGTCTAATTAATTTGAAGTGCTTTTTGTTCTTATTTTATAAAGAAATAAAGATGAGTTTTTATTTTTCACAAATTAAGATTTGATAAGATTGGTATATTCGAACTCATTTAATAAAATGGATCCATTTCGTCATTTGAACACTTGGAACCATGAAACATACCAAACTAGGGGTTGTTTACAAAACGTTTACCCTGTAAGCACCGCTTACAAGGTCAGTTAACTTACCAAATGAGAACATGACAAAGATTAAGAGTCTTATCGTGTACATGAGAGTGACGAATCTTACATGGTTAGTTCTCACCAGATAAGTCGTTGCATACAATGTTGTTTTGATGGACTGGATACTTACCCGTTAAGGTAAATGGAAGTGTTGACTTTTACCTTTAAACGCTTACCAGGTAAGTGTTTGGGTAAATGGACCCTAATTTCATATGATTTTTTAGTTAAACTAAAATCAAACACCTTATCCAACCCGAACCTAACCAACCGGTTCATAAAAAGTTATTTGCGAAAAAAAAATATAAAAATAAAAGTTAAGGGTGTAAAAGTGAAGTAGTGAAATAATGAAGGACCATTAGTGTTACAAACATCAAAACTCACTCGAACTTTAACGGCATAAATTTCATCCCAATTCCTATATAAACCCCCATAACTTCTCCTTCAAACACACAATCATTCAAACTTTCAAAACTTCCCATTTCAAACAAAAGATCCCTACTTTTTCACATAGTTACTGTGTGTGATTTTTTCTTCCTTTTTGCCCTAATCATGGCTGACGAAGTAGTTTACCATCATGCCCCCAAAACCGAAGACCACTGCGAAAGCACCACCGTCGTGAAGACGGATCACGAAGACGTCGAGAAATCGGACCGTGGGTTGTTCGATTATTTCGGAAAGAAAGACGAAAACGAGAAGTGTGGAGACGCCGATGCCAAGGCCGAGACCGAAATCGCATTGCAATGCAAAGACGAAAAGAAAGAAAGCCTCCTTGAGAAACTCCACATATCCGATGGCAGTTCTTCCAGCAGCGTAAGCTTTCGTTTTTTTTCGTACCGTTCGAAACAAACCCTTTTACAAAACCTCGAATCTTGAATCATCCAAAGTGATATCGAACAATATATTCGGGTATTTGGCATTAGATCCATGATAAATACTTATGATCAAGATGGTTGACTGATCAAGGGCCAAATCCCTTCTTACACTTCCCACCTTAACCTGTATTCTCAAACGATCTTTGCTATATACATATATATATATATATAGGAATGTTCAAACGAGAAGACGGTAAATTTGCGAGAAGGTATTTGCTTCTTGCATGATCCTCCTATATATATGTGTGTGTATATAATAGAAATTATGATTCTTGTGAGTTTATACTTCTCACCTTAACTTTTATTCTCAAACGATCATTCGTCTATATATATATATAATGGAAACGATGGTTTTGGTGCGTTTTGGAGTTGAGTCTTGTTTTTGTATCGTAATTTTAACAGTCGAGCGATGAGGAGTGCGAAGATGGAGAGAAGAAGAAGAAGAAAAAGAAAGATAAAAACTTGAAGGAAAAGGCCAAGAAGAAAATCGAAGAGATCAAAGAGAAACTCGAGGAGCACAAGGAGAAGAAAGAAGAGAAGAAGATCGAAGAACACAAAGCCGACGGCGACTCATGTGTCGCCGTCGAGGAAGTGGTGGTGGTGCCACTGTCGTCACACCAGCATGAAGCAGCACCACCACCACCATGTGAAGTTGTGGTCCACCCACCGGAGCCGAGCTGCGAACCGGAAGAGAAAAAGGGGTTCATTGAAAAGATCAAAGAGAAATTTCCCGGCGGTCACAAGAAGGCGGAAGATGACCACACCGCCGCTCCACCACCACCGCCACCGGCGGCGGAACACTATGTGGATGCTGAAAGTGAGCATAAGGAGAAAAAGGGTATTCTTGAAAAGATCAAAGAGAAGCTTCCAGGGTATCATTCAAAGAGTCATGAGGAAGAAAAGAAGGAAAAGGAGTGTGATTAAGATTTAGGCCTAAGAAAAAAATGGTTTATTTGGTTGGTGTTGTTGTTTTGATTTGTTTTGGCTTGTGAATGTGTATTGCTTTCAAGTTTATTTCTTATTTTGAATAACATTTTCATGTTTTTTGGTTAGGGGTATTTCTGGAATTTCAAATATTTTTATGGTAGCAATTTGTGTGTGAGTTCTTTTTTCTTTTTTAATTTAGAATGACTTTATATATATATATATATATATATATATATATATATATATATATATAAGGGTAGTTTAATTTACAATTCATGCAAATCTTACAACCTATGCAACCCACATCTTAACCGTTGGATTTATGATCGACGGTTACAATAGATGTGGGCCTAATATTTTTAATTAAAAAAAACAAAAAATTAAAAATAAAATAACCGCTTATCATTGATCCAACGGTTAAGATGTGGGTTGCATGGGTTGCAAGATTTACATGGGTTACAAATTATCCTTGGCATAAATATATATATATATATATATATCATGGTTGTATACACCAAGTCATTTATTTATTGTAAGAGTAAGTCCCTAGTTTGTTAATTTCAAGGGATATCAAAACTCAGATTTGATATCTCATGTTTGTCATTTCATAACGGTTTCGATCTCTCCTCCTATCGATCGTTAAATTTTCTGTTAAATGCAATTATATAAGATGTATTTTAATTATTCTAAGCAATTTTTTGTTAAGTCCATCACCACCCGTTTAAATGAGGGGTATTTTAGTCATCGTATAAATGTTTAAAATGGCTAAAATACCCCCCATCTAATTGGATTTAACGGAAAAAGTTAACAGCCGCAAAGAGAAGAGACCAAAACCGTTGTGAAATGACAAACGTGAAGGACCAAATTATAGTTTTCGAAGTTTAGCGACGATATCCGTTGAAATTGACAAACGTTAGGGACCAAAAGTGAAGTTTAGTCTTATTCTAATTTGATCTATTTATCTTAAATTGTATAATTAACTAAGAACCCGTAAACATGTTAAAAACACGTCTTATCTAAAGTTAGGATTCAATATATCGTTTTACATTTCACGATGTAAAACTTGCGCACATGCATTGTTTCATTGGTTTTTTTGACATTTTTAAGGATCTCATTTGATTCTCCTCATGACCCCGTTCAGTAGATTGGGTGGCAAAAAGACATACTGCTTTGGCCTGCAATGGAAATCTTCAGAGAATAGATTAGTAAAATAAAATTTAATTACACAATCGTGATGACTTCTCTGTTGAAATGAAGGGGCAAATGTAATACTTCATAAATAATTGGTGAAAATATCTCGAAATGCTCATTGTTCGCCTTTGACCATTTTACCTTGCTTTTGCGAGAATTCATAACTTTATGGGTGGTCAAAACTGTTGAATTTAAATTAAACGATCCAGAAACACAAATGAAGTTACAAATTTTAAGAACCAAATACATGTAATATCAACCAACAAACAATGCAGAAAATAATGTGGGATCGGAAGCAAACATCAATTGCAAGTACTTAAAACATAGGTTTTCAAGTTCATCACACGACAAATCCGTGCTAGATTATATGGCATGGTCGTGTGAAATTTTAGAAAATTGTATGATACATTTGTGGAACGGGGAAGGGTGGGACATCAGGACGGATTTACGAACTTACGGACATCCGTAGAAGCCTCCTCATGAACATCCACATCTTGTTTCCAATTTGAGTGGTTTCATTGTTTTGTATCACTTTCTTCAACAAAATCAACTAATACCTCTTGATATAAAATTTGATCAATTGTTTTTTGCCACTTATCATCAAGTTTCTTCAAGAGCTTCCAAAGCCTTGATGATGATGATCTTTGTCCTCTTTCGTACACCAACCGAGAGTTCCATAAAGAGACTTCATAAAATAAAATACAGTTCAGAAAGCAATAAAGACATTGATTATGGGACTTGTGGGAAGTACTGTGCTCTAAGTTACGATGAACCAGTTGTTGTCAAATAGAGAAAATCAATGATTTCTTGGAACCATTTGTTCACAATAGCTATCTACCTGATTGTTTGTCTTATTTTTATCAAAACCCTCTAAACCAAACCAAATACTCAAAGTAAGTTCTACTCGAAATTTGGGTCTGACTTCTACTCCAAATAATAGATGGGAGCCCTATACATTACAAGTTTACATCAAAGACTTGGGCTGGCCCATTAATGTCTTGGCCTATAAACTTTCCTTCATGATTTGGGCCAACTTGTACATAGTAATTTGTCACTCCCTAATCCCTTATTTTATTTCACAAGAATAATAATAATAAATTAAATTAATTATTTACGAATAAAAAAATGATAAAATTCAATAGAAAGAATTTATTACAATATGGTTGGTTTTCGGAATGATTTCTGACAAAAGTGTTATTGATGAATTCTATTAAACTCGTATTTCAACATAATGTTCTTTCATATATTTGATCGAAAGATAAATACGTAAATATTAACAAAGATACATATATTTATATGAAATGAATAAAAACTTTTTCTATGAGAAAATAATAAAAAAATTGAATTAAATTTCATTTCATTGCAAAAATAACCAAATAATTTCGGATTACAATATTTAATTATTTATGTCTAGTTTTAGGGATTAGTAAAATTAATATGTCAATAAATAAATATTATTTATTTTTCAGGCGTGGTTGTCAAATCACTATATAAAATATAAACAAAAATTTTGTTGAGATCCATGATTTTTTTTAAATTATGAAAAAAGGTAATAGGTGTCCAAATAATAAAAAAAAAAAAAGGATTTTGAAACCAGTCATGTGCTTTTCTTTGTTCCCTTCCTTCTTCTTTTTTTTCAAATTTTCAAACTGTTTTATTCAAAAATGTATTATTCTTATTTTGATAATATTTTTTGATAAGAAGCTTTTAGCACTTAATATTCATAAAAAATGTTAAATGGTTAATTCAATCTATTTTGACACATTTTAAAAATTATTTTGTTTGGGTCAAAATAAAATTATTATATTTATTTTATTTTATTTTAATAATAGACCTTGATTCTTAAATATTACCAATTAATTTATAAAATATTAACCCGCTCAAATAAATCAATTTACTCGATTATTTATTGAATTGATTGTTTTATTTATTCATATAAATAAATATAAACCAAATTTGAGAAGAAGAAAAAATGGTCGAGTAGCGGAATGAGGTCGGTGGCATGTTCACACAATCCAAATCTAGATGAATATGTGTTGCATATGGTACGACACAGGTCTAAAAGAATATGTTTAATTTATTTTAAAAATAGAATAAATTATAAATAAATAATAATAACAATAATGTCTCTGTCATGTAAGTCAGTTGGTAAAAAGACAAGACGATTTTGCTCAAATACAAGACAAGTCTGCGATTCGATCTTGGCCTGCCCGCTAGTCTCAGCCACTGAGTGAGTCAAAAAAATACCCCCTCATACTAATCTCTTCGGAGACGGATTTTGTATGCGAATAGTTGAAGTTACCAGCAATCAATTCTTTACCCAAATAATAATAATAATAATAAATCTATGTCCATGAATATTGAGAATAAAAAAAACACATTGTGGGATATTGGTTGAGACTCAGTGAAATATCCTATCTGTCTTACGTTTGATTTCAAACATTCATAACACTTATTGCTACTGAGTTTATAAGGCTGAAGTCTAATAATTTGGACATTGCTTGAAACACCCTTTAAAAGAAAGTTAGGAATAAAAAGTGGGGAATAATAAATAATAGTGAGCACATGGCAATGGCCTTAAATTGCAAAGGCAACCAGCACAATACAACACACAACCAGGGTCAAATAACACACACATACCCACCATCACCATGTGGGGTTTGGACCCAAAACAATTAGCCACCACCCACCGACACCTCTCTCAATTATTACCCATATTTTTTTTTTCACTTTATTTTATGGTAATTTATAGATTACATCTTATCAAAGTATATGTGATTTTTTTAAATATTCACTTTGATGATTTGATACCAATAAACAATTCAAATTAGTGACGCAAGGCTAGGGTATTTTGGGTCCGGACCTTCCAAGCTCGTTTTTATTGAGTAAAACACTTGAGATTTTTAGGATCGGGGTGGGGTTTTAGGGTTGAAAAAGCGTCTGATTGTAATTTTTCAATATGGTTAACTGGACTTTTTTAGATTTTGACCGACTATACGTCCGGGACAACCCCCAAAATTTCGGCCAGACAAGGCTTCAGACTCGCTAGGCCTGGGGTTTTAAGGTTGGGTTTGGCTTTGGTTAATTTATGCATTACTAATCCAAATTATGGCGTTATCTAAAGGAGCCTTGACATTCAATGCCCTTTGAAAAACCTAAGAGAAAACATAACCTTTTGACGATGTAATCCATCGTTTGTAGAACCGGATCATGAGTCAACATTCCAATTTAATGTGTTTACTCCAAAATTGAACAACATAAATTATCGTGACATTAGAGTTTAAAATATAAATCGACCTCAATCGTCTATATAGATGATCAACAGTGTAGATTAAGTCGGTTCCAATTTACTCTCAACGTCATCTTTAATTGATTTAATAAATGCCTTTAGATTTCAAAATAAACAAAATCAATGGCTCATATTTGGTTTTTAAGGTTTATAACAATTACATGATTTGTATTTGAGACTCCCTCATCAGCACATTATATGTTCAAGGACATGTTTGCATGTCGAGCTTACAATTGCTCGATATTGAACTTGTGTTGATGGCTTTTATGTCATTGCTTGTTTCTTGAATTTATACGATATTAATGCTTTTACCTACCATTGTGCAATCATCAATACTATAGTTTATGCTAAATTGACATATACCACAATTCAAATGCTAAGTTTATTTGTAGCATAGAAGATAATACTTTGGCCAATGGATCCTTATAGGTATTTTAGAATCCCGTTTAAATCACACCATACAAATCTAATATATATCACGAGGAAGTTATGTTGGGAAACAAAATGTATGCGAACTTTTTGTCTCCCTTAAGACTTAATAGGTAGAGAGGAAGTTTCCAAGAAAACCCCCCAATGTAGGTGCGATCATGATTCCCTACTAATAAAGCACCCAAAAGGACTAGGGGACCGACAACTTGCTAGTTAATGTGACTTGCAATAGGGAGATGGCTAGTTAACTTTCTCTCCTTCCTTCTTCACTAAACTGATGTTTTTCCTTTCTCCTATGTTGTTCAAGGAACTTACTTTATAAACGATAATGTATCAGATTTATAGTTTGGTAACGATTAACGTCACAATTGTCCAACCAATCTTCAGTTGAAAGATATATCTTTGTATAGTTATCTTTTATATTGTGGAACTTGCCAATTTGATTCCAAAGATCATCAAAACATTATACTAACTTCACTACAAAACAATATAGCTTTACAGGCGAAAAATTTTGTCAGTAGTCCGTCATAAAAAGTCATCATTGACGGATTGCCGTAGATTCAGTGGTGGAAAATTCGTCGGTAATCCGCCAGTGATGGTCAATCCGTTGGTGATCCACCACAAATCCATGAAGCCCATTTGTTTTGTAGTACTACTTATAGAAACATGGATTTAACTTAATTGATTACAAATGTATTACATTTCTTAAATAAATGTCACACTTAAATTTATCCATTCAACTATTACATTGTAAATTCATACTAACGAGATCTTTTACAACTTGGCATTTTTTCTTGCCTTCACTATTATGTACTAAACCTTTTACGATTTATTCCCGATATATATGCTAATAAGGTTACCCTATAGGCTAGTGGGTTCATAATTTTCTCTTTTCATATCAATAAACATATCAGGATTGAAAATAGCTCTTAAAGTCACATACTGTAGCTCAAATTTCTACTATTAATAATTTATTGAGTAAATTACGAATTTGGTCCCTCACGTTTGTCGATTGTTACAAAACTGGTCCTTTATCTTCAAAAATTACATGATAACCCTCGAGGTATGCATTTTGTTATGGATTTGGTTCCTCGAGCGAACGGTCGTCTATTTCCTGTCGTTAACCCCCACCACGTGAGATGCACACAAGGGTATTTTTGTCAATCCATATTTATTTATGTTTTGGAAGATTTTGCTTGTGGATTCAAGTGTTCTTCAAAGGAGCTCAAGTTGGGGTAATGTAACACCCGGAAATTTATAAGGTAAGTAATCGTTTCCCTAATTTCGTTAATTGTGTTAGATGAGAAGATGAGAACTATTATGTGCATATGCTCACTTTTATAATGCCTTTATGATCGTTTGAACCTCGAGTTTAAAAATCGAAATTGGTTAAAGTTTCGGTCTGGCCTGGGTGTGGCACGACAATGCCACGCGACAATGACCAGTGTCATTGTCGCTGGTCATTGTCTCATGGGGTGTACCGTAGGGTGGGGGAGTTCAGCGACTATGACACGGGCAATGTCGCTGGTCAATGTCGCATGGGACGTACCGAGACCTCGTGTCTAGGTACGACTATGACACACGACAATGCCCATGGGCATTGTCGCCGGGGCATGGTCGCCCGCGGAGAGCAGACTTCATTGATTAAAACCCTTTCAACCCTCATTTACCACACTTATCATTTTGAAAACGGGAGTGTAACACCTCAAAAATCAGAGTAAATTAAAACCTGGAAACCTGTCAATATAACGAAAGTAAAACCATAACTTTTCATAAATGGGATCAGTCCTCCAGACTATACAATCCTATACAAGGATTTCATCAAAAGAATGGGACTTAACAATGCCCAGCGATAATACTAATCAATCCCAAAAACCTCGAGACTCAAAACTCGTCTCTCCAAAAACCCCGGCAACCCACCGCTAATGGAAACCTGATACACATACCATTTGAGAAAAAGTGTCAGACTTAAAGCCTGGTGAGAACATACAGTTTATGAAGCTCAAAAGATAAAACATTTGCATCAAGATAACATTTCCAAAGAGATTAAGTTTACAATTTAGGTCCTCGCCACAATCGGGCTTTTTCGTTATAAACATACCACAAAAGGACCGAAAACAAAATATTTTACCAAGGATCGTGGCGTAACACAAAGTTAGGCCAACAATCCGAGTTACGAGCTAAACCAATTGGAGTCCGCGGATACGAATCACAAAGTCCGTGCTTCAACGTGAGATCAAGCCCCAAGCGCAAAACCAAGGTATACTCCTTCACTAGGATCACTATGAACCATGGCTAGTATCCGGCCTCACATAACCGTACCAAGTTGCCCCCGAGGAACAAGTGATCCATAGCTACAATTCTGGGGAATGTAACATCCCAACAATACAGTCTACTCCAAAACCTAGGGATCCACTAGTAATGGTAATGACTCGTCACAACAACATATGTGACCAACCATAAATAAACATATGGTATAAATACATTTTATAAACAAAATGTTATTTCCAGTTCAACTTCTGGTAGGAATGAAAATCATTAAAAGAAGTTCCTTTGAATATTTCTTCCGCATAAACGCACAGGTAAAACATCATTTTACTTTTAAAATAAGATAAGATCAAAAAGGTAACTTTTGATATGTATACAGTTTAAAATGATAGTAGGAACTCACCTCTGTTTCCTTCTTCTTAACGAGCGCTACCTATGACAACACCGAAAGAATCGGTAAGTCGAAATACAGATAAACCTCTCGTTACTTGAATAGGACTCAAAGACACAGAAGCTAACAACTTAACAGAACCTGTTATCCCAGTTTTATCTAGTTGGTTAACAATCAATCAAGTAATCAAGCAACACAATAATAATCAAGAGATATAAAGATTAATAATAACGTACCAATCCCTTGAATAAACAATGAAACCCTTGAGTGTTCTTGATACCCTTTGAATACAGAGAAAACTTACAGCGACTATTTAGAAAATTATCAGAGTTCTTTCAAGGTTAACCTAAAACTAAACTAATCAAAACTTTAAATACCCAGGCCATATGGGCTTTAACCTTAATGGGCTTTCTAATGGGCTTGGGCCCAATAGCTTAATAACTATTAACTTATTACATAATAAACCCTCTAATTAACTTTAGCACAATTGCAGTTTAAACCCTTAACTTTAACATTAATCTTGAATACAATTTATGATCCAACAATCTCCCCCTTTGGATTCAAGATTAAAAAAAATTTGCAATTGTCTTCGGGTCTTCTCTTGTCATCACTTATCTTCAGATATGTCGTTGATCGCTTCAAAACTTGATATCTTTAAAAACTTTAAAATCTTTAAAATCTTTGAAATCTTCAGATCTTCAGATTGTATTCTCCCTTTTTGTATCTTCTCCCCCTTTTTATATCTTCTCCCCCTTTTTGATGAGTGGTGAGAATCAACATCATCAAAACTTGGCAAAACAATCTCCCCCTTATCAAGACAATCTCCCCCATTGTGTATGATCACGTAAGCACAGTCTTCATCATGTAACGAGCCCTGTATGAAATAAGAGCAGTCTTCCCAGATGGAAAGAGTGATTATTTCAATCTTTTCAGATTCAAATAACATAAAAGTAGTAACTATTCGAATCTTTTCAAATTCAAACAGTTAATAAGTGTAACCCTGAATCAACAAATGACTCAGTTAGAATGTCTGTCAGTAACACAAAGTTACTATATAAGGAGCTGGTTTGATGTAGACTCCCCAGGTCTTCCATTCAATCATCGAATAACACATGGTTATCTATGAACGTTCTGACAGAAAACAAATTTATGTGTTTTCGTGCATGTGTATGAAAGAATTAAGCATAGATGATTGCTTTTCAATAAAGGCTCAAAGTATGTAAACTTGTTGAGACAGCAACAAATTGTACAAAGACTCAATGTGCATGAGAAAGGGTTCGAAGGTGGGGCAACTTTCCTTCTTTTTCAATATTAGTATCTTCCAAATGAAGAACCAATAGAGTATGTGCTGCTTCCCCAGAAAATGTGAAACATTCTCTTTTTGAGAAAAGAATGAGTAGCTGGTGAGGTTGTATGCAAGAGATGGCATGGGCTAGTTGCATTTTTCAATGATGGTCACCAAAGAATGTTAACCAATCAGATTATGTGGCTGCCCGGCTCAGAAAGTAGTTTGGTGCAGAGTTTAATATTCTTTTACTCTGATCTCTCACCCTCTTTCTTTTAATGCTCACGTCTAACCAATCTCTCCTTTTCATTTTACCTCTTCACACACCATCACTCAATTCTTTTGACCCTTCTCCCCTCAATCACTCAGGGAATACTTCCTGGGTAGGAAACACTGGTTATCGTGAATCCATGGAAGTTCTGTTAAGCTCACACACTGAATCCCATGTATTTTCCTAAAAGAAACATGTTGTTCAACAGACTATTGTACATGTAAGCACAAATACCACTTGTTACATGAGAAATAAGACTTTCGGAGATGTCAAAACAGTTATGTATGACGATGCAATTCTCCCCCTCAAACTAAAAGAGTTTGACAATTAAGCTCATAGGACTTTTGTCATGAAGAACAATATGTTGGAGAATCAAAAACGAATGTTGTTTATATGAACAATATATAAACATATTGTCAATGAAAGCACATGAAATGACGTTTGATTAAATCAACAGTGAATACAAAGAACGTGAGTATTACCATAGAAAGATTTAACTTTTGATACATGGTAATAACAAAGTCAAAATAGAATGTGCTGAACCGTTATGTGTATGAATACTTGACAAAGTATATTGACAAGATAAAACACAAGTATTTATCTTTAAGAACACACGGTCAGATAAGCATTTAAGTATCCAAAAATCTGTTAATATCACAGATATTCTCCCCCTTAAATCACTATAGGTTTTTTTTTTTTTTTTTTTTTTTAAAACAATAAATAAGGAAATAAAGCATATAAAAAATAGATAGAGCACTGAAGTGCGGGTTCTAATCCGATGTGATTAGAAGCCATACTCCGTTGAAGTACGGGTTCTAAGCTGATTTACTTAGAAGCCATATTTTTGACAATTAAGTCCGGGTTTTGAACTGTGTTGTTCAAAAGCCATTGTTCTTTCTCCCCCTTAAACATTGGGTGCATGCAACACAGATTTAGCTTTTGGTACCCACTGGTATTTGGGTCCTAATGGGTTAGTTGCAGTTCTAGTGGGAGATATGAAATAAGAACCATACCAGTTATTAACGTAATCTTTTCTGACAAAATCATTTGAGCCACAGTAGGAACAACTAATTTTCTTTTGTGCTAACCTGATCAGTTGATTAATAGTGTAAACCAGATCAGGTTTGCCAAAAGTTTTACCTTTTGTAGCATAGTTCCATTTAGCATGTGATGTATGCACAAATGATTCTTCTGTCTTCTTCTCCTCCGAGGATCCTTTAACTCTCCAGATCCAGTTTCCTCTTTCTTTCTCATCTTCTCTTCTCCATAAGCTTTTCTTCTGAGACTTAGTCTTCTTGAAGTTACCTGAACCATCAACATTTTTGTCATAGAAAAGGTTAGAAGGACGAATCTGATCAGTAGATTTAGAAGTAAGACAATCATCTAAATCATAGAAAGGATTATAGAAAACATTTGAAAAATGTGAACTTGAAGTTGTTTTTAACGAACTATTTGAGTCAGCTAGATCGTCTCTTGGTGATTGAGCTATGGACTCTGGCGTCTTGTGCTCAGTCAGCTTCACCTTGAATACGATCTCTTCAAGTTCCTTTATCTTTGAAGACAAACTGTTTCTTTCCTTTTCAATCAGATCAAACTTCTTATGCAACTCAGATTTTGCATTCTTCTCCTTCATGATGTTTGTTGACAATTCAGCTAGCTTTCCTGTCAGCTTGGCTATCTCCGTCTCAAATATCTTCTTTTCTTCCAAAAAGTCTGTATTTGCTTTCTTCAGCTCATCTTTCTTCTTCTCATTCTCAGCCTTTTCTCTTTCAATAATGATAACCTTCTCAAAGTCTGAAACTTGTTGAGAAAGTTTAACACATCTAAGTTCTAATGCTTTCTTCTCTTCAAAGGCTTTTCTGGAGAAGTCAGAGAATTTCTTGGCAAATTCTTTTCTCTCTTTCTCAATCTTTAACAATTCATCTTGAGCTTTTGAATTGTCTCTGTCTTGGGTTGCCTTTTCTTTTAGCTTATCGATCTCAACCTCAAGACTGAGAACTTTATCTTTAAACTTATCTCTGTCCGCACATAGTTGAGAATTTATCGTTCTAAGTCCTTCAGATGTCTCACTCGCAATGTTTGCTCTTCTTCTCAATTGATCTAGCTCTTTTTGCATTAGTTCCTTCTTTGACCATATTGAGCTAGATTCAGATCTTTTCAGCTTTGCTTGAAGGTCAAAGATCTCTTTTTCTTTAGACTCAATTATTCCTGCAAAGTCAATTAAGGAATCAGAATCTTTTAAATTTTCTTTTAAAGCATTGATCTGAATAAGAAGAGATGAGTTCTGAATCTGTAAATCCTTGTTTTCAGCTTTGAGCATTTTTTCTTCTTTGTCATACTCATCAATCATACGAGATGATGTTGATAACCGTCCAGCAAGTTGTTTAGCCTTTTCTCTTACTTCAGATAGAGTCATGTTGTTAAAATCATGGCTATAACCTTCAGACATATTTAGCTGATACGACATCCTAGCTGTAAGGTTAGTAAATAGACTTTTCTGTACCAAGACAACCAACTAGATGAGATCGTTAGAATCAAAAGTAAAGACTACACTCAAAATTTTTCAGGAAAAAAATAAATTTCCAAAAATAATCAAATGCAGTCCTCGCTCACAGTATAAAGCACTAATATCTATGAATAAAATACTGAAAAATTAAGAAGATTTTGATCAAGCACAAAACTTTTGTCCCCCTTCGCAGACTTAGCGGGTGGGGTCAAGGGGCAACGCCCTTGCGGGGGTATGGGGGCAGCGCCCCTAGACAAAAAAAATTAGGCTTTTAGAGGCCCTGTTGCAGCTTGCAAAAATTTGTCTAGGACTGGAAAATGTGCTTCGAAGAATGAACTGTACCGGTCAAAGGAAAGACCGGAGTATGCAAGTACCCAGTCGAATGGGAAGACCGGAGAAACAATTATCCGGTCGAATGGCAAGACCGGGAATACGAGTATCCGGTCGAATGGCAAGACCGGAGTAACGGGTATCCGGTCGAATGGTAAGACCGGAGAATACTAAGGTCCGGTCGAAGGAAAGACCGGAGGTCACAACTATTCGGTCGAAGGGAATGACCGGAGATACAACTATCCGGTCGAAGGCTCAGGTCGAATAGGTATCGGTCAAACAATAATATCGATGAACACAATGAATGGCCGAAGAACACGAAGAATATCTGGGGTTCGACCGAAACCAAACCCAGAAAATTAATTCGACCGATACACAATTAAACCAACAAATAAGCAATTCTTCGATCTAAAGAAACACAAACACAAATACTAATCGACCTGATGCAATAACAGATTCATGAAATAGGATGAACAGTACTTCGCATGAATAGTAATTCGATGAACAGTATTTTTCGATGAACAGTAATTCGCATGAATAGTAACTCGATGAACAGTATTATCACAAAAAAAATTGATTCTTTAGGCTCTGATACCAATTGTTATCCCAGTTTTATCTAGTTGGTTAACAATCAATCAAGTAATCAAGCAACACAATAATAATCAAGAGATATAAAGATTAATAATAACGTACCAATCCCTTGAATAAACAATGAAACCCTTGAGTGTTCTTGATACCCTTTGAATACAGAGAAAACTTACAGCGACTATTTAGAAAATTATCAGAGTTTCTTTCAAGGTTCACCTAAAACTAAACTAATCAAAATTTTAAATACCCAGGCCATATGGGCTTTAACCTTAATGGGCTTTCTAATGGGCTTGGGCCCAATAGCTTAATAACTATTAACTTATTACATAATAAACCCTCTAATTAACTTTAGCACAATTGCAGTTTAAACCCTTAACTTTAACATTAATCTTGAATACAATTTATGATCCAACAGAACCTAATCCGGTTAAAGGCAACAACCGGTCGAACACCACCCCGGGTCGAACACCTCCCCGGTCCAACACTACCCCGGTCGAACACTACTCCGGTCGAACAGGCAACACCGGTCGAAGGACAATCCGGTCGAGTCAACCATCCGGTCGAAGGACCATCCGGTCGAATCAAACATCCGGTCGAAGGACCATCCGGTCGAATCAACCATCCGGTCGAAGGACCATCCGGTCGAACGACCATCTCCTTTGTTCATCAAGAACAGTTCGATGCAGATGATGAACAACACGATGCAGAACCCAGATCCAAATGAGAAATACTCAGATCTCAACATGGAACGGTTCAAAACCTTCACAACAAGATTCTACACGGCTAAAAGCATTCAGATCAAAGCATTAAGCTAGATTCGTACCTCGATTTGCCCGAAATGATCGACCCTTCTTCACTGCCTTCTTCCTTCTCTTCTTTCTCTCTGACTTCTCCAAAACCAATCTGATCAAATGAGATATTAAAATATCTCAGATTTGATTCATATATATATATAGCCCAAGTTACAGATTACCCCCTTGAACTTTGGGTAAAGGTCAACTTCTCACCCAATCCCAAAATTCAGGGTGTTACAATCCTCCCCAACTTGGGAATGATTTCATCCCCGAAATCCAACTATACAAAGAGATGGGGATATCTACGCTTCATATCCTCTTCAGATTCCCAAGTCACATTTGCTCCTCGGTGATGCTTCCACTGCACCTTGACCAAAGTGACTTCTTTGTGACGCAACTTCTTAGTCTTTCTCTCTAAGATGGCGTCGGGTTCTTCCACACAACGGTTACCTTCGTCAACCCTTAACTCTGAGAGGGGAATGACGCTGTCTTCTACCGCCAAACACTTCCGGAGGTAGCAGACATGAAACGTGTTGTGTATTCTACTCAACTCCGGTGGCAGTTCCAACTGGTAGGCTTGCAACCCTACACGCTTAAGTACTTTGAAAGGTCCGAGGAAACGAGGACTCAGCTTCCCACGTTTTCCGAACCGTATGATGCCCTTCCATGGCGATACCTTAAGCATAACGCGGTCGCCTACTTGGAATTCCATCGGTCGCCTCTTCTTATCGGCATAGCTCTTCTGACGATCTTGAGCCGCTTTCATCCTCTCTCTAATACACTTGACCTTATCGGCAGTCTCTTGCACGATTTCAGGTCCGGCGAACTGCTTCTCTCCTGCTTCCAGCCAACACACGGGAGTCCGACACTTTCGCCCATACAATGCTTCAAAAGGTGTCATCCCAATACTCGAGTGGTAGCTATTGTTGTAAGCAAACTCTACCAAAGGCAGGTGAGAGTCCCAACTACCCCCGAAATCGATGACACAAGACCTCAACATGTCTTCCAAGGTTTGGATCGTTCGTTCGCTCTGCCCGTCGGTCTGCGGATGGTAAGCCGTACTCAACTTAACTCGCGTACCAAGCTCTTTCTGAAACCCATCCCAGAAGTTCGAAGTGAACCGGCTGTCACGATCCGACACGATCGACAACGGTATTCCATGCCTCGAGACCACCTCATCGATATAAAGCTTTGCCAACTTATCCATCGGTAAAGTCTCGCGCATAGGCAGAAAGTGAGCGCTCTTCGTCAATCTATCCACTATCACCCAGATGGTATCGTGTCCCCGAAGAGTTTTTGGCAACTTCGTCACGAAGTCCATGGTGATATGCTCCCACTTCCACTCGGGAATCTCTAAAGACTGAAGACTCCCATACGGTCTCTGATGTTCGGCCTTAACTTGCGAACACGTCACACAACGCTCAACGTAACGTGCCACATCAAGCTTCATCACCGGCCACCAATAGTGCAACTTCAAGTCCCTGTACATCTTCGTACTTCCCGGGTGAATGGAATACTTGGACTTGTGTGCGTCTTCTAGCAACAGCTCACGGTTTCCCCCAACCTTTGGCACCCACACACGACCACTGAACAGTTTCACTTCGCGGCTATCCTCCGTTAAGAGTAAACGCTGTTTTGTCATGACTTCCTCTTTGAGATTCTCTTCTAACAATGCTTCCATCTGAGATGTCTTGATCTTCTCAATAAGGCTAGACACTAGCTCGATTCTTGAATGGGTAGCCCGAATACTCCCGCTATAGTCCTTCCGACTTAGCGCATCGGCCACCACGTTCGCCTTACCGGGATGGTAAAGCAATTCACAGTCGTAGTCTTTCAACAACTCGAGCCACCGCCTTTGCCTCATATTCAGCTCTTTCTGACCAAAGACATACTTCAGGCTCTTGTGATCCGTGTAAAGAGTACACTTCGTGCCGTAGAGGTAATGTCGCCAAAGCTTCAAAGCGAACACCACCGCTGATAACTCCAGATCATGGGTTGGATAATTCTGCTCGTGTATCTTAAGCTGCCTCGAGTCATAAGCGATTACCTTGCCTCGTTGCATCAACACGCAACCCAATCCCATCTTTGAAGCGTCGTTGTACACCACGAAATCTTCCGACCCTTCAGGTAACGTCAAGATCGGAGCTTCACACAACTTCTTTTGAAGGATCCGGAACGCCTTCTCTTGGGTTTCGGTCCATTCAAACTTCACATTCTTCCGAGTCAGAACTGTCAAGGAAGAAGCGATCTTGGAAAAGTCTTGAATGAATCTCCTGTAGTATCCCGCCAGACCCAAGAAACTTCGGATCTCTGACGGACTCTTAGGAGGCTCCCAATTCATCATAGCTTCAATCTTGGAGGGATCTACTTTCACTCCGTCCCGAGTGACTACGTGCCCCAGAAATTGTACTTCCTTAAGCCAAAAGTCGCACTTGGAAAACTTGGCGTACAATCTCTCTTTTCTCAACACTTCCAGAACTTCACGAAGATGCTGCTCGTGCTCTGTCTCACTCTTGGAGTACACGAGTATGTCGTCAATGAATACAATGACCGACTTGTCGAGGAATGGTCGGCACACTCTATTCATCAAGTCCATAAACACCGCTGGTGCGTTCGTCAGACCAAAAGGCATTACAAGGAACTCGTAATGGCCGTAACGCGTTCTGAAAGCCGTTTTCAGAACATCTTCTTCTCTCACCTTCACTTGGTGATAGCCTGATCGTAAGTCGACTTTGGAGAAACAACCCGCTCCTTGAAGTTGATCGAACAAGTCGTCTATTCTCGGAAGCGGATACCTGTTCTTCACTGTAGCTTTGTTCAACTCACGATAGTCGATGCACATTCTCATTGTGCCATCCTTCTTCTTGACAAATAAGACCGGAGCTCCCCAAGGTGACGAACTCGGTCTTATGAATCCCTTCTCAAAAAGCTCTTGGAGTTGTGCCACCATCTCTTGCATCTCCGATGGCGCTAAACGATAAGGTGCTTTAGCGATCGGTGCAGCGCCTGGCACAAGATCAATCCGAAACTCTACCTGACGATCGGGCGGCAACCCGGGCAAGTCGTCCGGAAAGACATCTGGATACTCCCGCACGATCTTCACATCTTCCAGCTTGGACTTCTCTAACTTGGCATCGATCACATAGGCTAGGAAAGACGAACATCCTTTTACTAAACACTTGCGTGCTTTTGCCATTGTGATTATTGCCACTTCACCCTTTCTCTTTTCACCATAGATGACCACGACCTCTCCAGAGGGGTTGGGAAGTCGAATCATCTTCTTGGAACACACGAACTCGGCCTGATTGTTTGACAACCAATCCATACCGATTACAACATCAAAACCCCCGATTGACATTGGTAGCAGATCGATCGGGAATTCTCTCCCTTCGATGCTAAGAGCACACTGCTTCAGAACTTCGTGGATCAGAACTTGCCTACCATCTGCTATTTCTACCACTAATTCATCCTCAAGACTAGTAGTGGGCATAACAAATTTCTGACGGAACAATTCAGATACGAAAGAGAAACTAGCACCCGTATCGAATAAAATACGAGCAGGTACAGAGTTTATAAGAAAAGTACCCGATACCACATCAGCGGATGCCCTAGCCTCTTCGGCCGTCATCTGAAAAGCTCGGCCCTGAACCTTCGGAGGGTTCTCCTTCCTTGCTGGCGCACTACCCGACACAAGCCTCGGGCAATCTCTCTTCACGTGCCCCGGTGCCTTACACTCGTAACAGACGATTCCACTGACCGGGTAATCTCTGACAGTATGACCGGGCTTCCCACACTTATAGCAAACTTGAGAATTGTTGTAACAGTTACCGTGATGCTTGGTTCGACACCTCGGGCACCACTTAACTTCCTGATAACTGCTGAAGTTGCGGTTTCCGACAAAAGGCCGGGTCCGCTTGGGAGGTACTGAACTGTTCTCCCACTTTCTCTTTTCAGGCACCACCACTGCCTTCTCAGATTTTCCCTTCGCGAACATCTCTTCCATAAATTGAGCTTCCTCCACCATCTCTCGGAGGTTAGAAGCCTTGAAATTATGGACCATAGATTGCATGTCCGCTGGCAAGCCGTTGAGATAAGCTTTCATCTTGTCTTTCTCTGTTGGGGCAGCGTGCCCCACCAGACCAAGTTTCTCCATAAACTGACGGGTATACTCCCTCATCGTCAGGCTCCCTTTCACCAAAGACCGGAATTCTTTCTCAATTCGGTCCATGGTCCTCTCGTTGCAAAACTCCTCTAGCAGCTTCTTCTTGAACTCGGCCCACGACAACTGAGCCAGTACATCCGGAGATAGAGTGGATTGGATGATATTCCACCAGATGAGTGCAGTGTCCCTCAGCAGTTGGGTACCAAACCGCACCCTCTGATCATCACCACATTCGGAAGAGCCAAAAGCTTGCTCAACCGCTCGGATCCACTTAACGCACACCACCGGGTCGTCAAAACCGAAGAATTCTGGCGGTCCGCAGCCCATAAAGGACTTATAGGAACAACTCTTCCTGTTCCCCGGAGCTTCAGAACTCCTGCGCTCTACTGCCGTGACCCTTATACCATCATCACCAGAACCTACTACGACGTTCTCCACCACCGCCTCACTTCTCCGATGGTTCACGTCGCGGTCCTCCATCGCTTTTAGCAGAAACTCTTGCTGTTTGGCCATCTCTTCTCTCATTGCCAACATCACGCTGGCCAACAACTCTGACTGGGGATTAGCATCCCCTATGACTGGGTGAGATGAAGCCAGGTCCACACGCGGAATGACCTCTGGCCCCCCACCTAGTATTTGTTGAACTGGCGGACGCACGACAACCTCAACTCCTTCCGGCTGATCAGCTGTGGAGGCTGTCGCTTCCAGACCGTCAACACGAGTACGCGGTCTACCACGCGTATTCACCATGCTGAACAACTTCACAGAACAAGAAAGAGATAAGAGAGAGATAGGAAAAACACGAAAGGAAAACGTACTATCACATTATCAATTGTCATATCAACAGCAAATCAAGGACTCTTACGTACAATATCCTCATAATAACATTAGCTAAGTGAAATTATGAACATACAACACATAACGGTTCTTGTCACCACCATTACAACGCCTGATAAACGTACTTTCCGTTGACTCTAATACTAACCCATCTTAGGAGCTCTACCCGAATCTCGCGGATCAATTCTTAGCATACGCAGTCTAAGTCTAGACATCTTACATTCATGCCTAGTTCGCTTAAACTAGAGCTCTGATACCAACTTGTAACACCTCAAAAATCAGAGTAAATTAAAACCTGGAAACCTGTCAATATAACGAAAGTAAAACCATAACTTTTCATAAATGGGATCAGTCCTCCAGACTATACAATCCTATACAAGGATTTCATCAAAAGAATGGGACTTAACAATGCCCAGCAATAATACTAATCAATCCCAAAAACCTCGAGACTCAAAACTCGTCTCTCCAAAAACCCCGGCAACCCACCGCTAATGGAAACCTGATACACATACCATTTGAGAAAAAGTGTCAGACTTAAAGCCTGGTGAGAACATACAGTTTATGAAGCTCAAAAGATAAAACATTTGCATCAAGATAACATTTCCAAAGAGATTAAGTTTACAATTTAGGTCCTCGCCACAATCGGGCTTTTTCGTTATAAACATACCACAAAAGGACCGAAAACAAAATATTTTACCAAGGATCGTGGCGTAACACAAAGTTAGGCCAACAATCCGAGTTACGAGCTAAACCAATTGGAGTCCGCGGATACGAATCACAAAGTCCGTGCTTCAACGTGAGATCAAGCCCCAAGCGCAAAACCAAGGTATACTCCTTCACTAGGATCACTATGAACCATGGCTAGTATCCGGCCTCACATAACCGTACCAAGTTGCCCCCGAGGAACAAGTGATCCATAGCTACAATTCTGGGGAATGTAACATCCCAACAATACAGTCTACTCCAAAACCTAGGGATCCACTAGTAATGGTAAGGACTCGTCACAACAACATATGTGACCAACCATAAATAAACATATGGTATAAATACATTTTATAAACAAAATGTTATTTCCAGTTCAACTTCTGGTAGGAATGAAAATCATTAAAAGAAGTTCCTTTGAATATTTCTTCCGCATAAACGCACAGGTAAAACATCATTTTACTTTTAAAATAAGATAAGATCAAAAAGGTAACTTTTGATATGTATATAGTTTAAAATGATAGTAGGAACTCACCTCTGTTTCCTTCTTCTTAACGAGCGCTACCTATGACAACACCGAAAGAATCGGTAAGTCGAAATACAGATAAATCTCTCGTTACTTGAATAGGACTCAAAGACACAGAAGCTAACAACTTAACAGAACCTAATCCGGTTAAAGGCAACAACCGGTCGAACACCACCCCGGGTCGAACACCTCCCCGGTCCAACACTACCCCGGTCGAACACTACTCCGGTCGAACAGGCAACACCGGTCGAAGGACAATCCGGTCGAGTCAACCATCCGGTCGAAGGACCATCCGGTCGAATCAAACATCCGGTCGAAGGACCATCCGGTCGAATCAACCATCCGGTCGAAGGACCATCCGGTCGAACGACCATCTCCTTTGTTCATCAAGAACAGTTCGATGCAGATGATGAACAACACGATGCAGAACCCAGATCCAAATGAGAAATACTCAGATCTCAACATGGAACGGTTCAAAACCTTCACAACAAGATTCTACACGGCTAAAAGCATTCAGATCAAAGCATTAAGCTAGATTCGTACCTCGATTTGCCCGAAATGATCGACCCTTCTTCACTGCCTTCTTCCTTCTCTTCTTTCTCTCTGACTTCTCCAAAACCAATCTGATCAAATGAGATATTAAAATATCTTAGATTTGATTTTTATATATATAGCCCAAGTTACAGATTACCCCCTTGAACTTTGGGTAAAGGTCAACTTCTCACCCAATCCCAAAATTCAGGGTGTTACAGGGAGAGCCTCCTTTTGGGCGATTTTTGAGCTTCTCAAACACACACACACACACACTTATTGCTAGGGTTTGGGTAGTTGGAAGCATTAAACTGGTCATCCAAGCTATATTCAAGTGTTTCCTTGAAGTGTTCATCAAGATTCTTGTTCCTCATCTTCAAGTCTCATCTTCCTCAACTTTTAGGGTTTCATCTTTTCTAGGTTTTGGTCAAAAACCTAGATTGTGAGTTTACTAAACCTTTGTTAAAACTAGATACACATCATAATCTTCTATTTGATACTTTATCTCTATATGTGCAAATGTTTGGGGGTTTCTTCATGAAAATAGTTGGAAGATGTATATTTATGGGTGATTTGCCATGATTATTGGTTATATGTATCATTATTTGGGATTTGACTCATAGATACATAATGTGGGTACCTTGTTATGTCAAATGCATGCATATATGGGTATTATGATGATTCTAGTTGGAACACCATTTTGGTGATATGTTTATATGCATGATGAGCATGATTTACATTAGGTTTTTTGTTAGACATCATGAGGATAAGGTGGTAATACTATACCCGTAGTTGGTATTGATTTGTGGATTGAAATATATCTAAAGGACTCCTTATAGATGTTATGTGGACGAACTAAGTTAGTACACTAGGAGGATGTAGTCTTGGGCGCCACTGTGATGGTATGTGCCTAGACCTCCGCCACTCGGGGAATTTTCTTAGCGATAGTCTTCGGGTGGGCCGGGCCTTTGGGGTGTTCCTTGTTAAGGGGATCAAGGTATATCGACTCTTGGGTGGGACTTGATTGGTGCTATGGGTCTCCCCTATTGACTCCACATTGGTTGAACTCTGGTTAACTGCTGATAAGAATTGTAACTGATCATGCATGCTTATTATTGTTCAACTCACTAGGATTTTTGGCCTAACACTTATTTGGTGTCGATGTGTATCTCAGGTTCTAGCGGTGGCGGTCCTAAGCAGGTTTAATTGCCTTGGGGTGAGAGCTTGGGGAGTTGCACATGGGTGCGTTATACCTTTGGATATAGACTATTTGGGTCTATAGATGACAACCCTTTTGTAATCTCTTTTCTAGATGTAGAAATTAGATTAGTCGGTTGTTATTTTATTGTCCGTTAAAATTACAAATTGTGATTAAACAGGTTATTTATATATTCCCCATTTTTGGGAGGCTCTTGCTATGGCAATTTTAGTATACCTCATGTCCGTTTTTCGGATTTTTGTTATCCCTATTTTTAGGGTGTTACAAGTTGGTATCAGAGCTTTAGTTTAAGTGAACTAGGTATTGTTTAGCATATCTAGACTTAAGCTTTAGACTTTATGACTTCACTGTCCACTTGGGGTAGGAATCCTAGGTGGGGAGAGCGTTAGGATTACGGAATTACTGTAATTGAAAGTTGTGATGATGGTGACAAGAATACTTGTGTATGGTTCGTTCATAATTTCACTTAGCTACTGCTATTATGAATGCATTGTTACGTGAGCATGCTTGGTTTACTATTATTATGATAATTGATTAAAGTAGTAGTATGTACAATGAGTTCAACTCGCTTAGTCTTTTCTCAATCTATTTTTCGTACGTGCATGGCAGATTAAATGGTAAACACTCGAAGTAGGTTACCGAAAGTACTACCGTTCGCATCACCCTATCGGTCGATACTACCGGTGACAACACCCTTCCGGTCGATACTACCGGTCACACACCCTACCGGTCAATACTACCGGTCGCAACACCCTACCGGTCGCACACTCTACCGGTCGATACTACCGGTCGCACACTCTACCGGTCGCTAATAACGGTCGCCAATACCGGTTCATATCGGTCGCATCTTACCGGTCGCATATACCGGTCGCCTACTACCGGTCCTAATACCGGTTCACATCCTACCAGTCACTCTCAGTGAACTGTTTCTCGTCCCATCCATGGCTACCAATCTCAGTCACTCAAATCCCATCTCGGTTGTTTTCAGTGGTAGCAACTACATACTGTGGCATCATCATATGACAATTCTGCTAAAATCTCATGGGCTTTACACCTATGTTACTGGTGCATCAAAAATTCCAGTTCAGGCAGCAACTGAGAATGCTGAGAATGTTGTTGATTTTGCAAAACGCATGAATGAGTGGGACATCAATAATTCTCTTATTCTGGGTTTCATTAATGCCTCCACTACTCCTGAGATCAACCAACAATTTCTTGGCTATGTCACCGCCAAAAGTCTCTGAGATTTTCTAGCCAAGCGGTACACGTCATCAGGCTTATCTCATCAGTATTAACTGTGGACTACATTTCAGAACAAACGCCAGCTTCCTGATCAATCTGTAAACTCTTATATCTCTGAAATGCAGTCTCTCAGAGATCATATAAGCCTTGGAGCACCACAAATTTTTGATGACACGGCTAACAGTTCACAACCTACTTCAACCAGCTGCATTTGATCACCATTCTGATGGGCCTTACAGATAAATTTGAGAATGTTTGTGCTTCTCTTCTTCATAGGCAACCTCTACCCACTCTTGAAGAAGCCATATCTGAATTATTAAGTGAAGAAACTCGTCTTCACATGCGATCACCGGTGTCCGCTACTGATAGTGTTCTCTACACGTCTCATCCCAAGTCCAAAGGTAAATGGACCAACAACAACCATTCCAAATATGTGGGAAAGACGAACACATCTGAGTGTGCATTTTGCCATTCTACTGCTCATCTTCTCCTTGATTGTCCTATTCGCAAGTGCCGTAGGTGGGGCATCACTCATCCGTGCCATTATGAGTCTGACTGCCCAAAGAACTCAAAGCACACTGGCCCTCAGAACTGGACTCACGTTGTTGCTGGGTCTACTATCGCTGATAACGAGGTTTCTCCAGTCTCTTCACCTGACCTAATGGAACTGATGCGTCGCAATCAGGAACTCATGGAGCAGATCATGTCTGGTGCTATGGGTATGAATTCTCCACACTCAGCTGCATCAGGTAACTTATTGGTTTTTGACTCTGGGTGTTGCAATCATATGACACCCTGCACTGATGGTTTTGTTTCTAAGAAACCACCTCACCATTTTACGTCAGTACGAACTGCTGACAACACTGGCCTACCGGTATCTTTTAGTGGACATGTCTCCACTCCTCATATACAATTATCGGATGTTCTACATGTTCCGAAACTATCTCTGAGATTAGTTTCGATTGCGCAGCTTCTCGAATCTAATTTGATCATTTTATTTCATTCTTCTTGTTGTGTTGTACAGGATCCAAAGACCAAGCAGATCCTTGGACTCGGCCGTAAAGTTGGACGGATGATTGAAGTGGTCTACCTTCGTCTTCCATTACCCTCTTCAAGTCTTGTTGCCTCAGTTTCAAGCACTTCTTCTTTTGATTTGTGGCATGCCCGGCTAGGTCATTTATCTCTAGCCAGAATAAAATCATTAGCTAATTTAGGGGTGTTAGGAAATTGTGTATCAACTGACAATATTTCTTGTTTATCATGCAAACTTGTTAAACATCATGCTTTACCTTTTGAAATGAATGAGTTTAATTTTACTTCTTCTTTTGATCTTGTTCATTCTGATGTGTGGGGACCAACACCACATCCATCCATGGGGGGTGCTCGATATTTTGTTATTTTTATTGATGATCATACTCGTTTCACATGGATATATCTCATGAAACATCGTTCGGAGCTACCTCAAATTTATATTATGTTTGCTCGGATGATTCAAACCCAATTCTCAAAATCTATAAAGATTCTTAGAGCTGATAATGCTATGGAATACAAAGAGTCCTCTCTTCTCTCCTTTCTTCAATCTCAGGGAACTCTCTCTCAATACTCCTGTCCCGGTACATCTCCTCAAAATGGTCGTGCCGAACGAAAACACCGTCATATTCTTGATACGGTTCGCACTCTTCTCATTTCTGCTAAATGTCCAGAACGTTTTTGGGGTGAAGTTGCTTTCACTGCAGTTTATACTATCAATCGTCACCCTACTCCCATCCTTAATAATAAGTCTTTTCGGTCCACAATGTTTATATCAAGTTCTTACAAAACAACAACTATAACAAGATTACCAACCTGTTTGATTAATAACAAACGATTACAAGGTTTGGTGTTCGGATTTAGCTCTTGATGTGTTCTCTCTGTTTTTACACCTTTTGTATGTGTGAAAAAGTGATCTGATATGTTGAACAACTCTTGCTTCTCTAACACACTACCAAACTAATATATAACTTACTAAACTAATATCTAGATATTATCTAACAACTAATATAATATATAACTTAGATATTAATCTAACAAACTAATATCTAAAAAAGTTAGATATTTAAACTAAGTTAAACTAAATACTAAAATTACAATAGACAGTAATTTACTTCGACATTTATTACAAACGACATTAGACTTTGTATCGAGAGTCGACTTTCCGGCTTTAGCTTCAGATTGGATCTTCAGATTGGATGATCTTGAATCCAATAGATATGTGATCTAACAATCTCCCCCTTTGGATCAAGATTATTACTAAAATGATTTAGCAATTTGGTCTTCTCTTTCAGCTCAGAAGATGCAATCTCTTTCTCTAGCTCAGAATGCTTTAGCAAAGTATCTTCAAAGAAAATTTATTTGAAATCAGCATATCTTCAGAATACTTTGATCTCGCATTTCTTTGTTAGCTTTTCTCTTCTTTCATCTTGTGATGTAATGGACATTTCTTCATGCTTTAGATTCTCCCCCTTTTTGATGGAAAGTGCAACGACTTCATCAAAACTGTGAGTAAGAAATGCCTATCATTTGGAGCCTATGATCCGTCAATTCAAAAGATATTCATCCAGATCTTTGCAAATCCAGACAAAATATTCGTGTAACACCTGAATCAACTAATGAATCAGTTAACATGTCTGTCAGTAACACTAAGTCACTGTGTGTAACGAATACACATTGGAAATGAGCTGTTTGATGTTGACTCCCCTAGGGCTTCCATTTAATCATCGAAACACCACAAAGGTAATTTCTATAAACATTATGACAAATAAACAAATTCCCTGTGTGTTCGTGCTTGTGATAGAAAGAATTAAGCATTTGATGATTGCTTATAGGCTCAAAATTTGTGTAAACCACTGGGACAACAGTAAGTTAAACACAGACTCAATGTGCATGATTGAAGTGCGAAGGTGGGGCAGACTTCCTTCTTTTTAATATCCAAATTTTCCAAATGAAAATCAGATAGCAAATGTGTTGCATCCCTTTAGAAAATGTGAAACACTTTCTATTTGAGTAGAAAATGAGTAGATGGTGAGGTTTGATCAAGAGTTGGCATGGGCTAGTTGCCAGTTTCAATAATGTTCACCAAATAATTATGAAACACTAGTAATGTGGCTGCCCGACTCAGAAAAAGTTGGTGCAGAGTTGTGATATTCTTTTAACTCTGTTCTCACACGCTCTTTCTTTTAAACATTTAGCTCACTCTAGTCACACTAATTTCTTTTCGACTTCTCACACTCAATCACTATGGATTAACTTATTGGGTAGAAATCACCGGTTAAGGTGATTTCATAGAAGTTGTGTTAATTCCTAGCACAAAGAAATCCTTGTTTTCCTATTATGCATATGATACTCAGATTGGTTTAACTATTTCAGTTAAAGCACAAAGTAAATCTTGAAAACATTTAAAGTCACACTTTCAATTCATGAATTCGTTTTGAGAATCGGGAAGTGGTTTGAACATTTAGAACAATGTTTTCTATGATTGAAATTTGTCCACTTATCAACCATATATGAGATTAAGATAAAGGATTATACCTAAACGTGTGATCTTACATCTCATGAAGCTAAGCTTAAAGTCATAAACATATGAACTTGTAAGCATCTCTCAAAAATTCTGCAAAAGTCTTATGTCAAGTCAAAGTAAAATTTATTCACTTAAATTGAAAAGACAAAAAGCAGTAAAACTTTTAAAGTACGAGTTCTGATCAGAAATAATCAGAAGTCATATTCGTACTCCTTTGACTTGAAAAGCTCCCCCTAAAATCTTGCATTACAAAAAGTTTGTCATAAAAGGTTAATGCAAAAAAAATTATGAGCTCCCCCTCGAAATAATATTGACCACTTGTCAATTTCTTCTTCTACTCCCCCTTGGATCATGAACAGAATATAGAAGTGCAGATATCAATCAGAATTAAGAATGAAGAAATGATGAAAAAGTATACAAGTAGAAAACTTTGATAGGTAACTACTGATTAAATCTTAAGATTTAGCATACCAAGCTTAGAGACAAGAAAGGTAAACCTCTTTTTGTCTAAAGGTTTGGT
Organism: Arctium minus; assembly: GCA_954870635.1. Taxonomy (NCBI): domain Eukaryota; kingdom Viridiplantae; phylum Streptophyta; class Magnoliopsida; order Asterales; family Asteraceae; genus Arctium; species Arctium minus. The sequence continues at coordinate 173,413,624 of OX941081.1, read as the reverse complement.
AAACAAATCGGCAAGCTGATAATCAGTTTTTACAAAGAAAATTTCAATTGTTCCTTTTTCGACGTGATCTTTAATAAAATGATACCTGACGTCTATGTGTTTGGTTTTGGTGTGTTGAACAGGATTCGTTGTTATTGCGATGGCGCTCTTGGAGTCACAGTAATCGGGATTTTGTTGAAGTCGAAACCGTAGTCGCGCAATTGTGTTCTCATCCATAAGACTTGAGAATAGCAGCTAGCAGCAGCTACATATTCTGCTTCGGGCGTTGAAGTTGAAACACAAAGTTGCTTCTTTGATGCCCAACTTACGAGCTTATCACCGAGGAACTGTACATGCCCTGATGTGCTCTTCCTGTCTAACATACAACCAACATGATCTGCATCTGTGTAAGCTGTTAGTTTGAAACTAGTATCTTTAGGATACCACAGACCAAGATCTGCAATGCCCTTCAGGTACCTAAATATGCGCTTAACTGCAGACATATGGATTTCTTTAGGATTGGCCTGATATCTTGCACATAAGCATGTTGAGAACATTATATCTGGCCTACTAGAAGTAAGATACATTAAAGAGCCTATCATCTACCCAAAGGATCGGTGCCAATCTTAGTACCTGGTGCCATTGGGGTACCAATCGGTTTTGAATTTTCCATTTTGAATTTCCGAAAAATTTCAAGAATGTATTTTGATTGATTGATAAAAATACCCGATGAAAATTGTTTGACTTGTAATCCGAGAAAGAAATTCATCTATCCCAACATATTCATCTGAAATCTGGACACCATAAGGTTTGAAAAATTCTTACAGTACTTAGGATTTGTAGAGCCAAAAATAATATCATCTACATAGATTTGAATTAGAATGATATCGGCTTTTTCCTTTTTGATAAAAAAAAGTGGTATCCACCGTACCTTTTGAAAAACCAAACTTGACTAGAAATTTGGAAATGACATCATACCAGGCTCGAGGAGCTTGTTTCAGACCGTAGAGTGCTTTCTCGAGAATGTAGACGTGATTCGGCTTCTCTTGATTGACAAAACCCTCTGGATGAGAGACGTAGACTTCCTCCTTCAGAATGCCATTCAAAAAGGCAGTCTTCACGTCCATTTGGAAGACCGTGAAGTTCTTGTGGGCTGCGTAGGCTAGAAACATTCTAATTGCCTCTAATCGCGCCACAGGAGCATATGTCTCGTCATAGTCGATTCCTTCCTCTTGTCTGTATCCTTTGGCTACAAGTCTCGCCTTGTTTCGGATAACGGTACCATCTTCGTCCTTTTTGATCTTGAAAACCCACTTCGTACCTATAATGGTTTTACCTTGAGGTTTTGGTATGAGTCTCCAGACTTGAAGTGCGTCGAACTGATTCAGCTCTTCTTGCATTGAGATCACCCATTCTGGATCCGCAAGTGCCTCTGATACGCGAGTTGGCTCGAACTTGCTCAGAAATGAGTCATGCATCCACATAATTATTGATGTTGACCTAGTTTGCACCGGTTTCGTTGGATCGCCAATGATCTGTCTTGTCGGGTGATCTTTGGTCCATTTGTGTTCATGAGGTAGTGGATTATATGAATGTATGTCAATTGTATCATCTATAAATCCACTTGTACCTTCTTCAGTTTGTTCAGGAGGAATGATGATGGAAGTTGAAGTGATAGGTTCAGAAGGCTCAGCAGGTACAACTTGGTCCGGCTGTAGATGAAACTGTACAGAACATCCTACTGTTTCAGCTACTTCTGTCTCTTCATTACATGTCACTTCTTCAACTGTTGGAGTCGGCATTTGAATTGGAATTTCTTGTTGAATCGGGGTGTTGGATTCAATAGGAATATCTGAACTGGTTGGATGAGTAGTCGTTAAGTCTTCCATCCTGTCAACCACAACAGATTTCTTTACATTAGATCCAAGAAATTCATCATAAAACAATTCAAATAATAAGTCTAAATTAGATATATGATTAGTTGACGTTGATGCTTCATCTAATTTGTTCTGTTGAGACGCAGGTTCTGGACTGAGTTGCCCAGAAGCTAGTACTCCGGTTATCACGGGTTCTGAACTGTGTTGTTCGGAAGCCATCTCTTCATCAAACGAGACGTTGACGCTTTCAATAACCGTCTTTGACTTCTTCAGATATATACGGTATGCAGTTGATGTAGAGGAATAACCAATGAAGATGCCTTCGTCCGCCTTGGCACTGAACTTGTTGAGACTCTCTCTATCGTTTAGAACGAAACACTTACACCTAAATATATGGAAATATTTGATTGTCGATGTTCGGTTGTTGATCAACGCATAAGGAGTCTTCTTGAATCTGCGGTGTATCATGGATCGATTCTGTGTGTAGCACGCAGTCGATACAGCTTCAACCCACAAAAATAGAGGTAAGTCTGATTGACTTAGCATAGTACAAGCAGCATCGACTAACGTACGATTTCTTCTTTCGACCACTCCATTTTATTGAGGTGTACGAGCATCAGAGTATTGATGTGAAATCCCGACAGATTCGAGATATTCTTTAACCTTTTTGTTCTTGAACTCTGTGCCGTTGTCTGTTCTTAGAAGCTTTACCGGATTCTGCAGATTCACCTGGGTCGTCTTCAGGAATGTGATGAGAACATGTGGTGTCTCATCCTTTGAACGTAGAAACTTGACCCATGTGTATCGCGAGTAATCGTCCACGACAACGAGTATGTACTTCTTTCCGCCTAGACTCTGAGTTCGCATCGGACCGCATAAGTCCATATGCAATAACTCTAACGGGGCGTTAGTACTCGGCTCAGGCTTTGGTTTATTTGGAGCCCTCTTCATCTTTCCCTTTTCACATGTTGCACAAAGATGTTCTCTTTCATATTTGAGCTCTGGAAGTCCTTTGACGAGTTTTCCACTAACCAGATTGTTGATGTACCTGAAGTTGAGGTGAGAGAGCCTTCGATGCCATAACCAACTTTGTTGCATCGAGGCTTTCGTCAGTAGACAAACCTGCTTGTCAGTCTGTACTTTTGACAAATTAATTGTGTAGAGGTCTGACTTTCTCGTGCCGACCAAGAGTTCTTCGCCTTGTTCAGTGTGAACTGAACACGTCTTGGCTTTGAAGTTGACCTCTAAGTTTTTGTCACAGAACTGGCCGATACTGAACAGGTTGTGCTGTAAGCCTTCAACATAACTCACCTTCTTGATCGTGACATTGTCATGTTGTACATCACCATATCCCATTATTGGTGAAAACTGGTCGTTGTCGAATCTAACTGTTCCGCAATACTTCCCTTTAAAGTTGGACATCATCTCTTTTTGTCCAGTCATATGCTTTGAACATCCACTATCCAAGTACCATAAATGACGGATCTGCGTAAGAGAAATAACGAAACAAGAGATTTAGATATTCATTTGACAACATTTGGAGTTAAAACGCGGGTCTTGAACTGATGTGTTCAAAAGCCATAATTTCTCTTAAGCACGGGTTCTGAACAGACGTGTTCAGAAACCATTTCAGATTTCTCCTTCTTAAACGTTGGGTGCCTGCAACACAGATTTTGCTTTTGGTACCCACTTGAAATTGGGTCCAACTGTGTTAGCACTAGATTTTGGTACCCATTTGAAATTGGGTCATCTTTTCATTTGAAATTCATTTGAAGCATTATAATGAGATGAATGCACATGATAATTTCCAAACCAAATCTCAGAATCTTGACAAGAATTAGAAACATGTTTATCATAAAAGAAAGACTTTCTAGCAGATTTAGATAACTGGAATAGTTGCGTAAAAGAGTATTTCAAAATAGTAGCAACATTCGCTTTCAAAACATATTTACTAGATAAAGGCTTATTACAATTAATACTACAAAACGATTTATCATCCTTGTCAATCTTCTATTTCGGTTTCCATTGAGATTTAACTTCTGGCTTTCGCTTGCTCAGATCTGAAACATTTGAAACTCGTGAGTTAGACTTCTGAGCAACAAACGAATGCTTCTTATTAGAATTACCAGTAGTATTCGGTTTCTGTGAATGCTGAGATATAATCTTGCCTTTAGCATTTTTAGCTTTCACAGAGACTGATTTATCAACTTTCGTTGATTTTGTACTGTTAACAGGCATACTGGTTTTTCCCAAAGATTGCACAAGAAAAGATGAATGGTTAGGAAGTTTCGCATTAAAATCAAATTGTTCAAAACAACCATTCGAACCACCGTCAGAGTTAAGAAAATCAAACCCTTCGTTTGATAAAGCAAACATGTCATCAGATTTAGAAGCCTTTGAAATAACAACATTTTTCAGCACAGTTGAAATTTTTTTTTGTTGAATCTCAATCAAAAGTCTTTCATCTGTTAAAGAGTTATTGAGTTCGGAAATTTTACTTCCCAAAACAAGAGGAGGGACATAAATTTTACCTTTAACAGGCTTTGCCTCCATCTCTTTTACAGAATAACTTTGAAAGAAGTCATTTGAAAGAGAGTTCTTTTGAGATTTTTGATCATAACTATTATTCAGCTTCACATAATAAAATGGAAGTTGAACATTAGTTGTTTTCATTCGTTTTTCTGTTTCTTTGGCTTCATCCTCTTTTGATAGTCTAGTCCAGAAAACTTTAAGTTAAGGGCATCGACGAGAGAGTCTTAAGAACGTAAAATCATAAAGTGCGGGCACTTCAGATATACCGTTTTTAAGATAATGAGGATTCTCATAACCGATTTCCCAATTTTCTTTATTCTATTTCGGTTTGTTTAGATGAATGGTTTGCTCACTTTGACCTAATGAGTATAACTTCTTTTCCAAAGCATCTAATTTTGCAATTAAAGTTTTGTTTTCTTCAGTACATGAAGAATGCATTTTAGTAAGCTCTCTGAAATCAGACTCACTCTTTCGCAGTTTATACTTGATTTCAGAATTCTCTTTAAGAATTATTGTCTTTTCTTTGGCGTTGGTGTCATTGTTTCTATGTAAAACCTCAATCAATACTTCTCTCTCAGCAATTTCATTGCTAAGTTTCTGTATCGATTGGTTTTTGTCAGTTATAACACCATTTTCTCGCTTAAGCTTCGACTCTAACTCTTGTTGTTTTAAATTCATGGCATGCATTTTATTTATGAAATCTGAATAAGATAAATCACATACCTCATCTTCTTCATCATTTGAATCAGCTTCAGCTTCTGATTCCTACTTTCCCATCAAGCACATGTTGGCTAACTCATCCTTCTCTTCATCGTCTTCTTCCTGATCTGAATGATCAAGCCAGTATTCATCCTCTGCCATCAGTGCCTTACCCGCCTCCTGTTGCTTTGCAAGAAGCATCTTGTTCTTGTAATAATCGGAGTTTCTGACTTTGGGTCTTCGGCAGTCTCTGGCAAAGTGACCTGTTTTGCTACAGTTGTAGCACGTTGGTGGTTCTGACTAACTGGATCCTTCAGCTTTAATTCTTCTCTCTTCCGGTTTCTTCTCCTCTATTCTCTTCCCTTCAAACTTCTTTCCTTCAAATCAATTTCCTTCAACCCTTTCCTTATTACCATAGTTGTTAGGACCAGAAGAATACCTCTGACTGTTTGAACTTGGCTTCTTGTAGAACTTCTTCTGAAAGGCCTTTGTCAGCATGAGCATAGCCTGCTTCAGTTGTTCACAGTCATCCGAGTAAGAGTTTGCATCAACTTCATTTTCTTCTGATTCATACACAATTGTCTTGTTCTTCTTCTTTTTGACAACAAGAGCAACTGTGTCTTCAATTGTCTTCACTTTCCGCCTCTTCTCATCTAGAATTTCATCCACCTCTTCTTCATTTTGTTTGAGGGTTTCATACACCTCATGAAGTGGAATCTCATTCAGATCCTTGCTCTGCTTCATCTGTAACACCCCGATTTTCGAAAGGTATCACTTCAAGTTAATTCAAAAACCGATATATTAAGGAAAAATAAGATATTTTATTTTGGACTTGAATCCTAGACTTTATAGCCTTAATGGATGAATGATTCAATTACGAGTCCAACGGTTCTTTCCGGAGCGAAAACGGAGCTATAACGAATAAGTTATGACCGAAACGGGATTTGACCAAATAAGAAGAAAAATCAATTTCAAAAGTGGGCCAAAATCAGTGGCTGAAGTACCTTGTTATGTGGGTTGCTGAAGCTGAACCCACGGAGCAACCTACCATAAGGAAAACTAGGGTACCTTGTTATGTGGGTTGCTGAAGCTGAACCCACGGAGCAACCTAGCAGAATGAAAATTAGGGTACCTTGTTATGTGGGTTGTTGAAGCTGAACTCACGGATCAACCCACGAGAATGGTGTTGGACGTTTTTTATACATTATTTTCCCCAAATATTTCTCATTTCTCATCTTCTTCATCTCAAAATTTATCTCCCAACCCTTCCCTTCACCTACTTCTTCTAAGCTTCTTTCAACCACCAAATCATCACCAATTGTTGCTAGAGTTAAGAGTATCATCCAAGATTTCGGTTTGGAAGCTTCACCACCATCTCCATCTTCATCTTCTCCAAGTTTTATCTTCATGGATCTAGGGTTCTCTATTTTCTGGGTTTTTGGTTCAAAACCTTGAAGGTGAGTTTACTAAACTTTTGTTAAAATTGGATACACATCATATTTGCTTAATTGTTGTTATTATCACATATTTGCTCAAAATGGTCATCTTTACGGGTTTATGTATTTGATGGTATTTCCATGAGATTATGTGAGATATATGTATATGAAGTGCCATCCCATGATTTACTCTATGTTGTGTAATTATTTGGGGATTTCCATTATGTGTGCCCACAATGGGTATTGGACATGAATAAGGAATATATGTTGGTATATCATGATGATTTTCATTTGGAATATATTCTTGGTGATATTGTATCTACAACGTGGCTATGTGGATGTTTAAGTCTTATGTTGGACTCATGCTATTAGGAGGGTGATATTGTACCTATGGTTGGTATTGAATTATATTTGGTTGAAATATACCTAAGGACCTCCTATATGCTTTATGTTGGACGAACCAAGTCAAGGACACAAGGAGGATGTAGTCGTAGGCGCCACCGTGATGGTATGTGCTTAGACCTCCGCCACTCGGATAAGGTGGAATTTTCGGGTGTGCCGGGCCTTTGGGGTGCGCCTTGTTAAGGGCATCAAGGTACATCGACTCTGGGGTGGAATTGATTGGTGCTATGGGTATCCCCCGTTGACTCCATACATGTGGAAAATTAGTTAACTGCTGATAAGAATTGTATATGTTCTACCATGCTATTTATTGTTCAACTCACTAGGCTTTTTGGCCTAACACTTGTTTGGTGTCGATGTGTATCTCAGGTTTTAGCGGCACCGGTTCTAAGCGGGCATAGTGCTTGGGTGAGAGATTTGGAAATATTACAATTGGACTTACTTTTGGTAGGAGAACCTTTGGGTCTATAAATGACTCCCTTATTTGTAATCTCTTTTCTAGTTATGGAAATTAGATTAGTTGATGGTTATTTATTGTCCGTTTAATTACGATTGTATTTAAACAGGTTTGTGTATTTTCCCCATTTTTGGGAGGCTCTTGCTTTGGCAATTTTAAATACCGCATGTCCGTTTTTCGGATTTTTGTTATCTCTATTTTTAGGGTGTTACAAGTTGGTATCAGAGCTCTAGTTTAAGTGAACTAGGCATGATTGTAAGATGTTTAGACTTAGACTGAGTACGTTAGGCAATGATTTGTGAGATGGGTAGAATTTCTAAGATGGGTTAGTCTTAGAGTCGACGGAAACTATAGTTATCAAGCGTTGTGGCGATGGTAACGAGAACCTTTATGTATTATATGTTCATAATCTCACCTAGCTAATGTTATTATGAGGATATTTATACGTGATGGTGCTTGAAGTGCCGTTACTGTGACAATTGGTAATGTAGTAGTACATTCTCTTGTGCTTGGTTTACTAATGTTATGATACTTGGTAGACGTGGTAGTACGTTTCCTTCGTGTTCAATTCAGTTAATCTCCTTCTTATTCATCCTTGTGCTTATATGAACTGCCTTGGTATGTCGACTGTTGGGGTAGTAAGAAAGTTTCTGAATGGGTAACTATTAGAAAAAGTTGATGATTTTATTATTCGTTACTTGGAGTAACGGTAAGTATGGTGATTGCATTAAGTGGACAGTTTCGAGTCGGATATTGGTTGGATTAGAACCATAGACTGTTTGAATCGATGTATTCGAGGAGAAATTGTAAGGTGGACCTATGAAGTCCGTGGTTTTGCCTTAAGATGTTGAGCATTTGGATGACGATAGTGCAACTAGAGAAATCGAGGAGCGTGAGTTCAAGTTGATTTGTTAAAACGGTGTACATGCCAAAATATCCATTTTAAGGTGTTTATGTGTTTTACATGAAATTATCAAATGTTGGGTTAGTTGGTAACCTTTGATTATTTGAAGTATATACCTTTATAAACTTTGTATAACACCACATTTGGGATTTTTGGACATTTTGATAAAGGGTCACAAATCAATGTGTTTTAACGTTTTATTGCATAAAACGATCTTTGGTCAAAGAAATATACTTTTGAATGGTTGTCGGTTTTTATGCGTCATTCATGAAATGGAATGTTTTATGAAACATTACTTGCATATTTATGTGAAGTATTTGAAAGTATGTATATAGTCCCATTTTATGATTTCCATTCTTATCAGCAGTTAAACTTGGAAAGACATATTTGAAAATAAATGAGTCTTTAGGACTTCGGTCCGGTTTAATAGCCCAATTGTGAAATACCAAGTATGATGGCGGTTAACGCGCATCAATTGAGAATTACATGTTCTGAGTACGTTGGTCATTCAATCGGAGCCATGTACTGTTTAGACTGTAATGCAGTGGATTCATATGTATATGAGTCGGTATTTATTATTTAAAAAGAAAATGGGCTATTATTTATAAGTTACTTATTTTAAAGTGCTTGTGTTTTACATTAAATTGTTAACTGCTGATAAGTTTTGGGTTATTTGGATATATTTAACTTTATAAACTTATGTAACACACATCTTCATGATTTTTGGGCATTTTGATAAATAAATCATTTTGATATATTTCCTTTATGATGTAATATAGAAATGGAAGTTATTTTATATAATTGTCCATTTGATGCATACGATTTTATAAACCGTTGGAAAATGCATGTCATTGAACTAGGAGTCGTTTTGGAAACATGAAGAGAAGGAGTTCATTTGGAAAAACATTTTGTTGCAACCAATGAGAAGTTTTGGTTATTTTGAAATGTTTAGTTTTATGAACATGTCGAGACATCCATTTTGGAATCTTTGGGTATTTTGGTAAATAAATCATGTAGAGATGTTTCCTCGATGATTTTACATATATAATTGGAGTTCAATTGACGTAAGTGTCATTTTGTATATTTGATTTTATAAACCTTTTTCAGAAAACACATATTATTGTGTTATGAGGCCTTTTGAAAACATAAGAGTAAAAAATGGTTGTCGCAACCAGCGACGAGATTTTAGTTAATTATACTTTTGGGTCGTGTTGTTTGCATAATTGTTGGTCAAACGTATTTCGATGTCTCTATTGGTTTTCATTGGGTACTTATGTAAACTATTGGGTCGTTGACTCGATTTTAACTAAATGGAGTCTTGAAGAAATTTGTCCGGTTTAAAAACAGTGGTATTGTTTCCCTTTTAGTTTAGTGGGAGCAGTTCAGTGCACATATCATGTATGCATATTTTATTGGAAATTTCCGTCATGGTATTTCAGCCAATGTTTTATAACGATGAGAGCATGTTTATATTTGGCTTTGAACTCGAAAAAGACATAAATTATTTCATGTTTTAACCAGGTGCATACGCATATCAATCTACTAGCTTTGTGAAATAAACGGTCGAATGCAAGTTTTGTAGTGAAATCTTATTTTGTGCCACATTGTGACTAAAACAGAGAAAACTTTAAGAGTTTGATATTGTAAGCATGTGGTCTTGGATTTTGCGAACATTTTATTTATACAGTTTGGAATTAAACTAAATTACTCTTACAATTGCTCAAATCGCATGCATATGTCTTTACTAAATTTTGGGGAATAAACAGATGTATGCGAGTCACGATGGGAAGTTTTATTTCATGACATTTCATGGTTAATTGCCGAAATTTTGGGGTTCGATTTTGTGAAATTCCCTTCTGTAGTTTTGTACGAACGTCTTGTTATACACTGTTTTAGTACATGAAACTATTTCTAGTTCTTTACATAAATTATACTGTTGGTGTGAGTAATCGTATGAATGATTTATGGTATTTCGGATAGAACTTTTGCCCAAAACATATTTCAGTTATTGATTTTACTGATATGGGTTTTTCCGCAATGCATGAAATGAATTTCCGGTTTGCATGTCATTGTAGTTACAATTTTTGGGTAAGTACGATTTATCGGTGCGACCCAAATTTGAAACGCGAATATATATATATATATATATATATATATATATATATTTACGTCCCTATTGTGTTGCTACATTTGGGAAATGATCGGACGTATATAGGTCTTGTTGGAAATTTTATCTTCCGACGTTTTGTGTTAAAGTAAAAGATTTTAAAGTTGAGGTTGTGAAATCCTCTTTTGGGAGTTGTACAAACTTTTATTGCACATGTTATGGGACGGAAAGTTATTTTCATACGCATAGCATAAATCGATGCATACTAAGACTCTAGTAGTCCGTTTGAAAATTTTGTTACGCATCTTTCATTATCGTTTTATTAGCGTAAGTATTGATCAAATGAGTTTTGAAAATGGTTTTATATGTGTGGCATTGGTGATCAATTTTGAAACCTATCGAATGCACGATAGTGTATTTTTACCGCACGTTTAATTGTTATAAAACTTAGGTATTTGAGGGTTTTATAAATTTCAAATTGGCATGGTAGTGTGAAAAAACCTTGAACTCATTGGGCTATAAGTGTCAGCCCCTCGTGTTAGAAGTCGATATTAAGGATTAAAAGAGTCCTCGGAGTTTGAGGCGTTAGATATGTGCTTTCTCCCAGTTAGTTAAGTAACGATCTTTATGCTTCGTTAAACCTACGAATTAAAACCGTGTTCGGTTGTTTGGGTATGGTTGGTTTTGGAATTGTGGGAATTTGGTACGATGGCATGCTATGTGTCGGTGGTGTACTATATTGTTGGGTATTCGTGGATAATGATGATGTTATGGTTGACTAGTAAGGATATTGGATTTGGGTGACTACTTCTAAGAGTAGGTGTCAACTTTGAATCGACATTGTTGGTCGGGAATGAAAATAGTTGGTAGTATACCCACGTTTGCATAATGGTCATTCCGGGTTAGGTGTTGGCGCTTGATTTTGAGGAAATGACTGTTAGTGTGCTTCAGTGTACTTCCGTTAGGTCTGGTGTGTCTGCAGGACAAACGGTAAACAAAAGGAAACTAGATGTTGATAATTAAGAATCAACCATTGGTATTTTGATAATTGTCAGAACTTTCGCTGATTTGGAAATCGATGCTTGAATGCATGGTGGGAGTTTGGTGGTAATGTTATTACATTTGGTGAGAATGTCGAGGTGGACTTTAAGTACAAATCGATTATCGATGAGACCTTGATGTGTCATATTTAGAGGTATCTAAGGGAAATGTTTGCTTTGGAGTATTTTTGGTGGAAATGATTGCATAAGGTCGTAAGTTACTCTTAAGGTAATATGAACAACATAAGGTTGGGAGGCAATCGGGATGTAATGATTAAGAAAATGATTAAACAATGACTCAAGTTCATCCCGTCATGGGTGAATTATATCGAACGTTGGGGTTGAGTTGGGATGGCTCAGTATGAGAAACGCAGCGACAACCTCAATCGGGGTGTAATCAGGTTCGTTTATGAGGTAAGGTTTCGTGAAAGTATTCCTTTTGGATAGGGAATCAATTGACCTCGCCAAGGGCGATATTTAGTGATTGGTTAGTGTTAGATTTCGAGGACGAAATCTCTATTAAGGTTGGGAGAATTGTAACACCCCGATTTTCGAAAGATATCACTTCAAGTTAATTCAGAAACCGATATATTAAGGAAAAATAAGATATTTGATTTTGGACTTGAATCCTAGACTTTATAGCCTTGATGGATGAATGATTCAATTACGAGTCCAACGGTTCTTTTCGGAGCGAAAACGGAGCTATAACGAAGAAGTTATAACCGAAACGGGATTTGACCAAATAAGAAGAAAAATCAATTTCAAAAGTGGGCCAAAATCAGTGGCTGAAGTACCTTGTTATGTGGGTTGCTGAAGCTGAACCCATGGAGCAACCTACCAGAAGGAAAATTAGGGTACCTTGTTATGTGGGTTGCTGAAGCTGAACCCACGGAGCAACCTACCAGAATGAAAATTAGGGTACTTTGTTATGTGGGTTGCTGAAGCTGAACTCACGGATCAACCCATAAGAATGGTGCTGGACGTTTTTTATACATTATTTTCCCCAAATATTTCTCATTTCTCATCTTCTTCATCTCAAAATTTATCTCCCAACCCTTCCCTTCACCTACTTCTTCTAAGCTTCTTTCAACCACCAAATCATCACCAATTATTGCTAGAGTTAAGAGTATCATCCAAGATTTCGGTTTGGAAGCTTCACCACCATCTCCATCTTCATCTTCTCCAAGTTTTATCTTCATGGATCTAGGGTTCTCTATTTTCTGGGTTTTTGGTTCAAAACCTTGAAGGTGAGTTTACTAAACTTTTGTTAAAACTGGATACCCATCATATTTGCTTAATTGTTGTTATTATCACATATTTGCTCAAAATGGTCATCTTTACGGGTTTATGTATTTGATGGTATTTCCATGAGATTATGTGAGATATATGTATATGAAGTGCCATCCCATGATTTACTCTATGTTGTGTAATTATTTGGGGATTTCCATTATGTGTGCCCACAATGGGTATTGGACATGAATAAGGAATATATGTTGGTATATCATGATGATTTCCATTTGGAATATATTCTTGGTGATATTGTATCTACAACGTGGCTATGTGGATGTTTAAGTCTTATGTTGGACTCATGCTATTAGGAGGGTGATATTGTACCTATGGTTGGTATTGAATTATATTTGGTTGAAATATACCTAAGGACCTCCTATATGCTTTATGTTGGACGAACCAAGTCAAGGACACAAGGAGGATGTAGTCGTAGGCGCCACCGTGATGGTATGCGCTTAGACCTCCGCCACTCGGATAAGGTGGAATTTTCGGATGTGCCGGGCCTTTGGGGTGCGCCTTGTTAAGGGCATCAAGGTACATCGACTCTGGGGTGGAATTGATTGGTGCTATGGGTATCCCCCGTTGACTCCATACATGTGGAAAATTGGTTAACTGCTGATAAGAATTGTATATGTTCTACCATGCTATTTATTGTTCAACTCACTAGGCTTTTTGGCCTAACACTTGTTTGGTGTCGATGTGTATCTCAGGTTTTAGCGGCACCGGTTCTAAGCGGGCATAGTGCTTGGGTGAGACATTTGGAAATATTACAATTGGACTTACTTTTGGTAGGAGAACCTTTGGGTCTATAAATGACTCCCTTATTTGTAATCTCTTTTCTAGTTATGGAAATTAGATTAGTTGATGGTTATTTATTGTCCGTTTAATTACGATTGTATTTAAACAGGTTTGTGTATTTTCCCCATTTTTGGGAGGCTCTTGCTTTGGCAATTTTAAATACCACATGTCCGTTTATCGGATTTTTGTTATCCCTATTTTTAGGGTGTTACATCATCTGCCTGGCAAATCTCTTCCATTCCGGCTGTAGAATACTTAGAAATTTGACATTCAGCTCCATTTGAGATTTGTTGACCTTGTTCTTGCTTAGTTCGTTCAGCAAGGTCACGAATTTGTCATAAGTTCCTTCTAGAGACTCTCCAGCTCTGCCTTTAAATTCTTCATAATTGTTTAGGCGGTTGGAAATTTTGAGTTGGTTCCCAACCTTTGAACCCAACATCATCTTCTCTAGCTGATCCCACATCTCCTTTCCCGAGGCTTTATAGCTGTCAATCTTTACATAGATTTCGTTTGGAATTCCTTGTAGAATGTATGACTTTGATAATCTATCACCTTTTGCTCTCTTTAGGTTATCATCATCGAGCTCATGATACTTAAGTTCATACTGTGTCGGCACAGTTCCAACCATACGATTCGTCGTAACTGGTTTCATAATCCCTTCTTCTATCGATTTCCTGATGAATTCACCCAACTCATGTCTTTCGATAAAGTTCAGGAACCGATCTTTCCACTGTTCGTATTCTCCTCTAAAGAGAACTGGTGGCTTGGTGTCAGTTCCGATTGCAAGGGTTTCTCTGGATGTCATTCTAATTTAAGAATGAACAAGTCTGACAAACTTTGCGCTTTTAGAATGTGGCGCAAATGAGGTTTGCGCTAGTGGTGGTTGGCGCAAAGAAGAGATTTGCATTAACAAGCTTTGGCGCAAATGATGATTTCAAGGAACGTTGGCGCAAGCTGAGGTTTGCGCTACTAGAGGGTCGCGCGAAATGAGGTTTGCGCGATGTGAGTCTGGCGCACAATAGGTTTGCGCTACGCGAGGCTGGCACAAGATAAGACTTGTGATTTTCGTGAAGAGTTGATCACACAAACTGAGGTTTGCGTGATCCGTTGGTCGCGAGAGTTGAGGTTTGCGTGAGCTTTTGGTGGCGCAAAGTGGGCTTTACGTTATACGTTGGTCGCGCAAATCAGACTTTGCGTGAGCTTTGAGTTGTGCAAATTGAGACTTATGAACTGGCGCAAGACTAGACTTTGCGTGAGTTCGTCCCGTTCTTCGATAAATCGATCTGATTTCGATAAATCGACCTGTTTTTCCAAGATTAGCAGTCCCAAATGATAACAAAACGACTACTAACACTTCAAGAACAGTTTGTTACCACTCGATCTCGATAAAACTCACTTTTTGAAAAGCAAATCGATGGCACAGTGACTTTAAAAAGTCGACTATTTTATCACTAAAATCACAAATTGGTACTCGAATTCAGTTATATACTGAAATTAATCACTCACAACTCGATCTAGCACCCTAATCGATCACAACCTGATCGATTTTCACACCTAAAACACTCTTTAACTCGAAAATGATTTTGAAAAATAAGAACACAGAGTCGAGTTTGAAAAACTTGATTTGAATCTAAAATCAGGCTCTAATGCCAATTGTCGGTCCACAATGTTTATATCAAGTTCTTACAAAACAACAACTATAACAAGATTACCAACATGTTTGATTAATAACAAACGATTACAAGGTTTGGTGTTCGGATTTATCTCTTGATGCGTTCTCTCTGTTTTTACACCTTTTGTGTTTGTGAAAAAGTGATCTGATATGTTGAACAACTCTTGCTTCTCTAACATACTACTAAAATAATATCTAACTTACTAAACTAATATCTAGATATTATCTAACAACTAATATAATATATAACTTAGATATTAATCTAACAAACTAATATCTAACAAAATTAGATATTTAAACTAAGTTAAACTAAATACTAAAATTACAATAGACAATAATTTACTTCGACATTTATTACAAACGACATTAGACTTTGTATCGAGAGTCGACTTTCCGGCTTTAGCTTCAGATTGGATCTTCAGATTGGATGATCTTGAATCCAATAGATATGTGATCTAACAAGTCTCCTTATGAGGCTCTTCATGAGATCACCCCTGCCTATGAACTTCTAAAAGTTTGGGGTAGTTCTTGTTTTGTTCAGTTACAATCTCATGAACATACCAAACTTGAACCTCGCTCCAGACTTTGCTGTTTTCTTGGATATGGCATTGAGCATAAGGGTTATCGCTGCTGGGATCCTATCTCCTAGCGTCTTCGTATATCTCGTCATGTTACCTTCTGGGAACATGTTCCTTTTTCTTCTATATCCAAGTTTCGTGAGTCCCCTACCTTCACCGCTCCGTTTTTTACTGATGCTTCCGTCTCATTGGACTCACTCCAATCTGAATCTATACCATCTCCACCTATTATTCCAACATCTCCTGACTCTGCCTCTCCTTCAGAGTCTCCTGCCCCTCCACCACCTGCATCTCTGAGTTTTCCTGATCAACATCAATCATTTGCTCCATCCGTACCGCCAACATCTAAGCTGCCTGCTGAGTCTTTGGCTCCTGGAACGTCTCAATCTCCGAATGTTAGACGATCAGAAAGAGTAAGACAAGTTCCTTCTCATCTCCGTGATTATCATGTTTATGCTACTCTGTTGTCCAATCACGAACTTACTTCCTACAAGGAAGCCTCCTCTAATCTTGATTTACAAAAATCTATGGATGAGGAACTTCAGGCTCTTGACAAAGCTCAAACATGGGACTCTGTTCCTCTTCCACCGGGTAAGTCACCCATTGGATCCAAATGGGTGTTCAAAATCAAGAAAAAATCCGATGGCTCTATTGATAGGTACAAAGCTCGCCTGGTGGCAAAGGGATTCAATCAAGAGTATGACATTGATTATGAGGAGACATTTGCACCTGTTGCTCGCGTCACTTCTGTTCGCAGTCTCCTAGCCATCGCAGCTACAAAACAATGGCCTCTTTTTCAGATGGATGTTAAGAATGCCTTCTTGAACGGTGACTTATCTGAGGAAGTCTACATGACACCTCCTCCAGGCGTTCGACTTCCACAATGTCATGTTTGTCGTCTTCGGAAGGCTCTTTATGGACTCAAGCAAGCTCCGCGAGCTTGGTTTGAGAAGTTCAGTTCCACAGTCACCTCTCTGGGTTTCTCACCCAGCAACTATGATTCAGGACTGTTTACTCAGACAACTGAGGCTGGCACAATTTTACTTCTCTTGTATGTGGATGATATGATTATTACTGGCAGTGACTCTACAGGCATAACTAATCTCAAGACATCTCTCAACTCCTATTTTGAGATGAAGGATCTTGGCTCTTTACACTATTTTCTTGGTCTTGAAGTGCTCTCAGATCCATCGAGAATTTATCTTTGTCAAGCCAAATACACCTCAGATCTCTTGTCAAAAGCTGGGATTACTGACAACAAAACTGCATCTACTCCTCTTGAGCACAACCTTCATTTGGCTCCGAATGTTGGACCTCCTCTGCGTGATCCTACTTTATATCGACAGTTAGTGGGGTCACTTGTCTACCTGATAGTGACTTGACCTGACATTGCCTATACTGTTCATACCGTCAGTCAGTTCATGTCTGCACCCTGTTCTGATCACTATGATGTTGTCCTGCGTATTCTTCGATATTTAAAAGGGACCATGTTTCATGGTCTTCATTTTCCATCCACATCATCATTGACTTTGCGAGGTTTTTCTGATGCTGTTTGGGACAATGACATGACTGATCGTCGCTCCACTACCGGCTACTGCTTTTTTCTTGGAGACTTTCTCATATCTTGGCGGAGCAAGAAACAATCTCTCACAGCTCGATCCAGTACTGAAGCTGAGTATCGAGCACTAGCTGACACGACTCAAGAACTTGTGTGGTTACGCTGGCTACTCTCTGATATGGGGGCTCCTCAACAGTCGCCAAATCCATTGTGGTGTGACAACAGTGCGATTCAGATTGCTCACAATGATTTATTTCACGAGCGAATGAAGCATATTGAAATTGACTGTCACTTTGTTCGTCAACACGTGACTCATAAGACTATTCAGCTTCTACCTATTTCAACTCTTCATCAACCGGCCGACATTTTCACTAAAGCTCATCTACCAGGACAGTTTCGTGATCTAGTTTCCAAACTCCATCTGGCTCATTCTTCTCCCGATTGAGTTTGAGGGGGGGATGTTAATGTATATGTGTAGAGGGCCCAGGCCCATGTCAGTATAAGGCCCAGGCCCATATAGTATCTGTATAAATTCCTTGTATCTTATAGTCTAGGTTAACAATCACATTACTTACTTTTCCTATTGTACGTTTATTCTCTCATTCAATATATCGAAGTATCAAACCTTCAGCATATTCATCGTCTCCTTCAATCATATTCATCTTCTAACAGGGGTAATGCCATGGTTGTAGTCCTCGGATGTTGTCGGGACTTTGGCGGTATTTATGATAATATTCGCTAAGGTCAACTGTCTCTTTTGATGTAGCTTGAAGGGTGTCGTAGGGGCTCTTGGGCTTGCGTGTCGTGAAGTGTCATACGACTAATGTTGTATGAGTGACATACTTTTGTGTTCCTCCACTCTCCACGGATACGGGTCTCCCCCGTTGTCGGCCAGCAGTATTTTGGATATTTATTTGTCCATGCTTTAATATTTGGATTTCATTCCAATTTATGGTCGCGTGAGTATTGAATTTCAGTTCAATGTTTTCGATGGCGTATTATATTTATATGGATTGTTTTCCATTATTTATGAGTTGAGTATTATGCACACCCCGTGTTTTGGGTGTTTCGGGATATAAAGTTTTATCTGCGTTTTTATAATTTGGGAGTCCATTTTTCTATTCTTGTTTGAGTGAGTTTTGGGTGATATCATTTTATAAAGAATGTTTTGTATTGGGACGTTCGCCCTTAAAAACGCATGTTATTGGAAAACGAGTCGTTTTCATAGTTAAGAGAAATCATCTAGAAAGATCATGATGTAAACTGCATTCTTTCCTTTTTACGTAATATTTATTCATGTTGAAAACTCTTGAACTCACTAGGCGTTAGACTAACCTTTTTATTTGTCGGCATGTGCATCAGGTTCTAGTTGGGGGTTTGGTTTTAGCAGTGCTATGAAGAGATGGTCCTTAGCTTTACACAAGAGTAAGTAGTTGGTGAAACCTTCCGTAGTTTGGAGATAGTGTTTGTTATTGGGTTTTAGTAGCTACCGTTCTTATTATAGACTTTATGCATAGAATGAAATGTATGTATTGAGGTTAAACCTTAAATTGTGATCGAAGATGAATCAATTTTCGATATATATAGAAAATTTTAAATTAGTTGTTGTTTCCAGATTTGAGGGTGTTACAGCATTGCCCAATTTATTATGTCTATGTTATATTATGTGTTTTAATTATTCATAATAAATAACCTTAGAATAATGTATTATAAATGTCCCTAGTTAAATATTATTTTGGGTTGTAAGGTTGAAGTAATATGATAATGACTAGCATATGTAGGGATTCATATAGAAATATTGAATTTGCATATGGGTACTAAATAGAGATTTTGTGTATCGGACGTGACTCGCTATGAGAACACTTCATTGGATGTCATGTGAGTGTCATCAGTGTTTCTCATGTGTCATAAGTGATTCATATATAAATATTTTTTGACTTGAGAAATATGGAGTTTGTTATGTGGGAGTAATATATTTTGACATTGGTTCTAATCATTCCGTAACTGGGTGACAGAATAATTGTTGGGTATGTTATAAATCACATGGTAGAACTAACATGTATCGAGATATGATTTGTCCCTCCTTTATGACAGGAGTGATGTCTCTGGGCCCCTTGATAAATATATACTAAGGAAATGCATGCATGCTCAGATAAATGATATGATATATCAAATTTTGTTTTTATTAGTATATTAGGGAATCAAGAAACTAGAGATTGGACATAACGAGAATGACATATTCAATGTCTCGTGTTCAATCTGGACATCAAGGACAAAAGAATTAAATATGTAAACTAAAATTGACTACAAACCGATAATTTGTTGTATCACCAATTCTCGTCATTTGGGTGATGATTATGTATTGCTTGATACCGCTCATTGTTTATAACTATAAATAAGATATTTATATTTATTACCAACATGTCGAGAACCCATTGGGTCACACACATTGAACATATTCGAATAAGGGGTTTTAATAACTAAAACGTTTAATTATTCTATTTGATTTGTAATGATTTAATCTGATTAAATAAAATCAGATATTATTTATGTTGGACATAAATAAAGTTGACTAGGTATGGTTATGTAAGAAATGATGGTGCATGGCCACTCTTACACTCAAGTAGGTGTAGAGATGATGGTGATCTTTTAGGCCATACTTCCATCACCATATATAATGTATGACATTGTATGCAATTTTTTTGGTCTTGCAATTCTCTCTAAAATCACCTACAACTATTGCTCCCTTTTCTTTCCAAGTTTTTGAAACCGTGACTAGCATCACGAGAAGGCAAATGATTCAGATTGTTTGCGTGGATACCGTGGAGGCATCAACCTTTGTTTGTTGATGTGATTCAAAGTCTCGTTAACTATGAGGTATAATTTTGAAACGCCCGATTAATTCCGGTTCGTATGGGTCCTTGGAGGGTTACGGTTTTATTTTCCGCTGTGCTTGAGATTCCGTAACCCAACACTGTTAGGCCAAAAAGCCTAGTGAGGTTGAATGCCAATTAATATATTCAAGAGAATAATTACAAACGTTTGTTAACCCAAAGGTGTACTCATTAAATAGAATCAATGGGGGAGACTTATAACACCAATCAAATCCCACCCAAGAGACGAGATACCTTAGTGTCAACTTTCAAGAGTGACACCACAAGGCCCGACACATTCGAGGGTACACCATAGGCATTGCCCCAAATGGAGGAGGTCTAGGCACATACCAACACGGTGGCACCCAATACTATGTCCTCCTAGTGACCATTTGACTTGGTTCATCCACACAACTCACTTGTGACCAAAGGTCATATGTGCTCTCAAATGGAGTATTCAACACCAACATCCGACGTATGTCCAACAAGTCATACTCATCATCAAGAAGATGCAAAATAACAACTTATACATTTTGTCATTTATGCATATAATCGTAGAGAGAGAAAGAGCCTACCCATGGTAGAGATATTTCCCAAATACTTAAACAAGATATCATAGAGTTGCGTGGGCATAAATACCATTCATTAGTTCATTCATAATACTATTACACACATATTGCTTTCCTTCTATACTAATACTTCATATTCCAAAACAACATTAGATCAAGTAAACAAGTGTGAGGGAAACCTTAATAAATACCATTGCTTTCCTTCATAAATACCATTCATTAGTTCATTCATAATACTATTACACACATATTGCTTTCCTTCTATACTAATACTTCATATTCCAAAACAACATTAGATCAAGTAAACAAGTGTGAGGGAAACCTTAATCTCATAAAATAGAGTAAATCATTGTTTGAGCAAATAGTTATATTTATCTCGTTTAAAAGGAGTTTAGAACACTCACTATCTAGGTTTTTGATAAAAACCTAGAAAAGATGATGGAATGAGAAGGAGATGAACTCTTGAGATTCCCTAAGCTTGATTGGTAGCTCTTAAATGTACCCTAGACGTATCTTGATGAAGATTTATTGCATCCAACAACTTCTAGAGCATTAATGGAGGAGA
This sequence comes from Arctium minus, assembly GCA_954870635.1. NCBI lineage: Eukaryota > Viridiplantae > Streptophyta > Magnoliopsida > Asterales > Asteraceae > Arctium > Arctium minus. The sequence goes on along the minus strand of OX941081.1, from coordinate 173,392,291 downwards.
GAGTGATTAAAGGGGTGAAAATTGCCTCTAATGTGCTCACAATCGGAACCCTAATTTGTTTTGTGAAAAGTGACCAGTGAAAAACGAGTTGGGGTGGGTTTTTAAACCCCCAGACCCCGTCGACGACATTGCCCCGCGACAGTGCCACTGGCATTGTCGCCAGGGCATAGTCGCGGTCTCTCGACCCCACATGGTACATGTCCGACGATTGTGATCGGCGAGAGTGCCCAAGGGCACAATCGTGGTCACTCTCGCCCAGAGTGTACTGTAACCTCAAGGTCATTAGCGACAATGCGGCGCGACTTTGACACGTGTCACTGTCGCCGGCAAGGTTGCCCAGAGGAGCTGAATGTCTGATTTTTGGTCCGAACTGCGATTTAACAAAATCCAACAACTCAAATAAGCACTAATATAAATGAAATGCATGTCAATTAAGATAGGACCCACTAAAATGACGTAAAAGGAGTTCAGACGCAAACCTTGACCAATTATGAGTTTTCGGGTGTTACACACTACCTCACTTGTCTGGATTGTAAACACTTGTGAGTGTCTTTGTAGGTCCTCACAGTCCATGTTTTGTTTTTGTTATCAGTAGAAATAAGTAATACCCAAGGACATTATGGGTCGGTCATGATAGGCCCATCAGTGTTTATACCTCCACTTTCAACAACCTTTCCTTTGCATATCACCCTCATCATTATCTTATCATTTTTTGTAAACCCCATATCTCTCTTAGTCTCAATTGAGTGATCTGTAACTGCTTTTCTTATGTCCTCCCCTCAGACATAGAGTCATCTTTCCCCCTTTTTTTTCTATCTTACTTCCAAACTGTTGACCAACATAAAAATGTGTTGGTTTACCTTGATGAGCCTTTTTAGTCTATGCAATGCTTTTTTCTTACCACTTTCAAACTCAGAGTCCTCGCTACTCTCAAACTCTTCCATGTCCATACTTATATCCTCAAAGCCTTCCATGTTAACCTGTTCATCAAGCTTTTCATATGCCTTGCCCTTATCAGCCTGTTCTTGTGCCTTGGCCCTATAAAGTTGTTCATGCAACTCCTCTTGTTGATGCATATGTTCCTGCTCATGAAACTCATCCTCAAACTGTATATAGTCAGTGTAGTCATCACCCAACACATCATTGACATCCATGTCCATCTCTTCAGGATCATATCCATCTTGCTCATGTAAGTCAAACTCCATCCCTTCTGCATTGCCCTTCTCTTCATGCTCAACATCATCCAGGTTACTTAAGTTAATTTCCATTCCCTCTGTATTTCCTCTCTTCATGATCATCTCCATCTTGGTCATTTAAGTCACACTCCATTCTTTCTGCATTGCCCTACTCTATATGCTCAGCCTCATCCAGGGCATTTAAGTCAAACTCCATCCCTTCTGCTTTACCCAAACCCTCATTTAGGTTAAACTCCCAATGTTGCTTGTCCTCTTCTGCATTGCCCTCCTGAACTACTTATGCATTTACCTCTATGTGTTGGTTGTCCCCTTCTGCATTGCCCTCCTGAACTACTTTTTCATTTACCTCCATGTGTTTGGTGTTCCCTTCTGAATTGCCCTCATGAACTAATTATGCATTGACCTCTTCCAATGTAAGCTTTTCAGGCTCAATAACCTCACTTTGTTGGGTATTTTCCAATGTAAATTTATTAGGCTCAATCCATTCAATGAATAATTGTTTCTTAGTTGATGTGAAGAAGAACCAACCTCAATTGCTCTAACGCTGGTTCTATTCATTTTTGGAGAGTTATCCTCTATGATCTCCTCTATACAACTTTCCTTTGACTAGGGACCTTTCATATGTCCTCAGGACAGTCCTACTATGTTCAATGTAAATGTCTATGATTTTCCACTTTTTTTTATACCTCATTAAGTTCAAAATATCCTGATCATTTCCCAAAGATTCAAGCCCAAAGTCTAGGTCATGTTCTGGAATGCAAAAGTGATAATACATAATCTCATCAGGATCATAACCTAGCTTTACCATCATAAAGTCTATTTCATGAACACTAAGCTCATCAACATATATTAAATCAACATAATTTACCTTACCAATAATGTACTTCCTTCCTGGACTTCTAGTAAATACCCCACCATGATGAACCTTTACTGAAATCAACCCTGGATAATGTTCTACCATAACCAAAGGAAAAAAAATTTATTGTAAAAAACAGAGCATCAAAGCACAACATCACCTGATAATAACTTTGATCATAAAAAAAATTAAACTTATCGTATACTTCGTATAGGCATATCCAAGTTTGCTTCACATATCATCCACATATGCGCCATTTGGAGTACAATGGCGAGCAGAGTAGAAGTGAGAAAGAAGAAAAGAACACAGTTAGCCGTGTGTGTAAGAATGAAGATGGTAAAAGATACCAAGGGTTTTTATCCAGTTGGAAAACGGGAGGGAAAAAGGGGAAAGAGAAATAATATATAGATTGACAAAAATACCCTTGTGTGCATCTCACGTGGTGGGGGTTAATGGCAGGAAATAGACGGTCGTTCACTTGATGGACCAAATCCATAACAAAATGCATACCTGAAGGGTTATAATATAATTTTTAAAGATAAAAAAGAATCGGCAAACGTGAGGGACCAAATCCTAATTTACTCTAATTTATTTGTGTATGTTTTCTTCCTATAACAATAACAACACATTCTTACTTTTTTGAACTTTATACTTTTATATCAATGATAACTATTAACTACTGTTGATGGACTTTTATGTGCTCAAAACATGTTTCAAATTTTGAACCAATAACAAGTTCAAATTAATTGTAGGGCTATGTTTGATTGGTCTTAGAGTGTAGGGTTATGTTTGATTGGTTGTAACCCTATTATTGGTCATCGTGTTTCATTTATTTTCTTTTGTGTTTTCTCAACTACCCTCGAATTTAACTTATATTTTAGATCGATTAATAACCGGATATTTTTGTCTATAAATATTGCATACCTGATTCCATCAACAAATTGATTTGATTTCCTATGAGTTCACCCTCACATGATCACATCGGGTATTTGAGAAAGAAAAATAATAATAATAATAATTGTTGTTTTAGTCACCTACTAATCAACTAGAAGTAAATTATCGGTCTCACTTGACATAAAATGTTGACACATTTTAAAAAACTTATCTTCTTAGAATATAGTATTTTGTTAAAAAAAGTTGTCACAATAAAAAGTAATTATTTATTTACAAAATCATAATCAAATATTGTCCAAACAAGGAGTAGCTATAATACTGAAACTAATTATAAAATTACCTAAGTAACTTAACCTTAATGAATTTGTTGAAATTATAATTACAATTTTGATCATAATAAATATTTTCCAAACATCCATAATTGCATGCACCTTTCAAGTCAATTGGTATGCTTTTAATTTACTTATCTGGAATGCATTTAATTGAGTTTGGATATTCTTTCTATTTATATTTTGGTATTTTCCTCTAAACATGTATCTTTTTTATTTCAAGAAAGATGATGGTTTAATAAAGTAAATTCTTTTAATTTCATAAATCGAAAAAACGTATGTATTAGGACCTTTACTGAAGAAGGGCCTATTTTTACATACGTTCCGAATCTATAAAATACCAAAAACGAGCTTGTATCAGTGCATGTATTATTTTAAAACATTTTCTTTTAAAATGGAGAAATTTGAAATTTTAAGTAACTTTTGCAAAATGTAGAAAACATATCCGAGTGTGTAAATTTTTTCTAAATTTGGCGAACTCTAAAAAATGAGTATCATTATAAAAACAATTTTTTTTATTATTTGTTCACCAATGAAAAAACTTGATTTTAAATACATATTAAAATGAAATAATATTTTATTAAATGTATAATTAATATTGTAATATTCATAAATAGAAAATATGCTACTTTAAAATATTTTGAATTTTGATTTTACGTTTTATAGAAATCATCTCATTATTTATGTCAAATTAACAAAATAAACGATTGATTTAAAATATAATGATATAAGACAACAATGATTATATTAATTAATAACCATGATTTATTTCAATTAATTTGAAACAAAAAAACAAATTCCACCGAAAAGAAATTAAACAACAACCACATGCATTAGGAAAAAAATAAAATAAAAACATTATTTAATTTATATTTTCCCTCTCAAAAACCCTTCACATCAGTTGGTAAATCTCACTCTGTACCGCACTTTAAATTTTCCTACTCCTCCCTCTCTCCATTCCTCTGCACTTCTTTCTCCCTCCACATCTCATACTTTACTAATTCCTTCACCGGCCGGAAAATAATGCCGCGAAATTTCGCGGTTTGCATTGTCGTCGGAGCATTTCTCGTTGCCATTGCCGGTGCCGAAGATCCGTATAGGTTCTTCAACTGGAATGTTACGTACGGCGATATCTATCCTCTCGGCGTCCGTCAACAGGTTCATTTCATTCTCATTTACTTATGTTTTCGTGTTTTATCACATCGATCGATAGGTTAGCAGACGGATCTTGAGTTAGATTTGTTTGATTTGATTTGATGATGTTTGTTGTTAGATCTAAACGTGAAATCAGTGGATGTTATTTTTGTAACTCTGTGTGTGTGTTTGTGTGTGAGTGCAGGGGATTTTGATTAATGGACAGTTTCCTGGACCTGATATTCATTCTGTTACAAATGACAATCTCATTATCAATGTCTTCAACAGCTTAACCGAGCCTTTTCTTATCTCCTGGTAATCACTTGCTTTCTTAATTTTAGTTGTTTTATTGAACAGTATACTATTTCTCAGTTTGAAGTTGCATATAGTACAGTTTTGAACTAAGTACGAAAGAAAAAAAAAACAGAATGTTGGATGAAGAAAAACATTTTTCGTATGAGTGAAGCAACCAGTGACGGATTTAGATTTCAAATGTGTGAATTAGAAATGGAGTTCATACACCAAAAAAAAAACTCTGAAATTTCCTTGAGCCGATTGCACATCCTCGCATAAATGCGAGTCCACAAGAAAACTACGCAAATATTATTTGTTCAAAGTTACTTCAATATGAATAATGTTTAATTATTTTGTTATCATACATCCGCATAACTGAATGTATTTTAATCAATACCTTAAACAATAACCAGAAAGTTTTTTAAACATGGAAACGATTTATTTAAGATAAAAATTGATACATACACTTAGCCTTTTGTGGACTAAGTTGATATATTTAAGAATGTACCTTGATCAAAGAATCATAAACTAAATAAAGCTCGATCTTTGCCTATTTAGCAAGTTCAGTTTCAGTAATGTTTTGAATACCAAGAATCGTAATTTACAAGGGACTGGTGGAGCCTTCTATTCTCTGTTTCCAAAGATAGTTGCATCTTAGGCATTTTGAATCACAATTGGTTTTTTCCATTTTCATTTCCTATCTATTATAATTAATGTCACACCAGAACGCTACATAGTGCTATAGCAATCATTCAATAATAATAACTTTTTGCTTGGTTGATCATGAATGCATCTACCACATGTCAATTTACAACTTTACACAATATTTAAAAGATTTAATGAATTATTATTATTGTTATTGTTTTTATTATTATTACTAGTTTAGTTATAGGTTCATTTGATTTGTTAAAACTATACGTTCATTTTATAGCATTGATCTATTGATACGGTTTGGTTATCTTTTACGTTATAGCCTAGTGATAAATCGTTATTCAAATTTTAAGATATATCATTGGCTCCTTAAATTTATGATAAACCTTTTAATGATACTTTTTAAATCATGAAAATGAAAGTTTGGTTTTTATGAGAAAATAGTAGTTGGGCAATAAGCAATTTTTAGTGGTTGCTGAAAAAGTAGTTCCAATTTACATCATATATTAAAGCTCAAGTAGACCTACCATTTTTATGGATTTTTTCCAATCCTACTTGTCCATATTTTATGGTTTAATTTTAATCAACCCCTTCTTGTCTTGATATATTTCCTAAGGACACTCAAATTTTGATAGTAGTTTGTATTCAAATGAGATGATGTTCTAAAATTAGTTCATGTGAATTTACATTCTTTTAGACATAAAATTATGTGTTCAAATTGTTACATCTTGTTGTAGAATCAAGGTGATAGTAACACACAAAAAAAAAAAAAAAAAAAAAAAAATCAACGCTGAGAACAATGTCATTAACCTACGGTTACTTATACCATGGGTTAAAGTTAACTTTAAACGGTTTAGTTTTTTTTTTTTTTTTTTTTTTTCTTTTACTCAACTCAGCGAAGGAATTTAAAACATAAATGAGAACTAGTACTTGAAGCAGGTCAGAGGCGGTGCTCCTGTGTTTGTCATTTAACGTCGGTTTGCAAATGCACGTGAAACTCACAAATACTCGTATTTCGTGCCCTTTCACCTCCTCCCTTTGGGTAAACAGAGCTACAAATTAAATTTTCTTTAGATATGTTTCTCTTTCTTTTTGTTTTTCCCTTGTTTAGTAATAGTTTACCGCCATTAATTTTTTTGGTTGGTCCTTTTTCTCTCTTTTTCTTTTAATATTTTACTTCATATTTATATTTTTTCCTTTCAAAAGTAAAAATAAAATATAAATATAAATAAAAAAGTCTTCGAGTTATCCATGCTAAGAATTTAATTGTTTTTTTTTTGGAAAGGGTATCCTATGGCCCAGACTAATCCCTGGCAATTAAGGTCTTTGACCCAGCTGCTAAAGCATGCAGCCCTGAGTTTATCCTCAGTGACCACAAGTGCTGCTAGTGGGGCTCGAACCCGGGTTGAGCGCTATGAACTCCCCAAGCCTTTACTACCACACCACAACCCTCTAAACCCTTGTGGTTTAAGAATTTAATTGTTATTGTGTACTTCTTTGTCAAATGTAGATTGCTTCATTAACGTGACAAGAAACATTTGTTGACTGCAAATATGGTTTTGTTTTTGATCAATTAAGGGGTTAATTTGATGATTTATAGGAATGGAGTTCAACAACGAAGGAATTCTTTTGAAGATGGGGTTTATGGCACAACTTGCCCAATTCCTCCGGGTAAAAACTTCACATACATCCTCCAAGTCAAGGATCAGATTGGAAGCTTTTACTACTTCCCGTCTTTGGCATTCCATAAAGCTGCAGGTGGTTTTGGAGGTATCAGAATCCTAAGCCGTCCTAGAATCCCTGTCCCATTTGATGAACCTGCTGGAGATTATACCGTCCTTATCGGAGATTGGTACAAAGCTAACCACACTGTAAGTAATGCTATGCTTGCTCATTTTTTTTACATCCCCTTCATAACAAAATTGCTTCATTTCAAAAGTCTTTTAACTTATTTAAAGTCAAACCCTAGCCTCATTGGCACCGAACGATTTGAAGTGGTAACGTTTTCAAAGTTATTGCATTAACTGAGGTTTGGTTGTTTAGTCAACTTATGTAGGCTGTGAAACTTATTATTATTTCTTGGCCAATTTATTAAACAATCTATATATCTCGTTCACAAATAGCTTATACATAACCAATATTTTTTATAAAAAAATGGAAGTGATTAAATCCCTTATTTTCTTAAAAGAAACAAGCCTAATAAATATGTAACATATAATAGTACAATGTTAGAAAATGTACCAGACATTATACAACCCTTTATTCGCTATTGGACATTGGATAAAAATGGTGTACATAAATCTTTTAAATGAGTTGGATACAAAAATATGCTATATACACTTGTGACTTATAGTAGAAAAACACATATATGTTAATGGTTTTGCTCCATTTACAATTTGTGTAATCTCCATCAAGTTTGAGAATTTTTTTTTTTTATTCTTGCAAAATAAGATATTAATAAGACTGCTTTTGTTACACAAGATTTTTATTTCTTGAATGACATTTAATTACTAGTAAAACTCTTTCTTTTAATTATATGTTTTGTCAAACATTACTATTTTTTTGGTTACCGTGTCTGTCGTGTACCCGTTACATGAGAAATGAGTGTTATTGTTTAAAACGTTGGTCAAAAGTAATGCAACAAATGTGTGGACTAAAACTAATATGATCATTTTACAAGCTTATGTAAAACCAACATTATTCATAAATATGCATACTCTTGGATCTTAATGCTAACAAAAGCATGATTGTTGGATCTTATATTGTTATCAACTTTCTTTTGGAATTGTTAGTTTGTAGAAATAAAAACTTAAGGATTCTATAAATAATTAGATTATAAATACATTATATTACGATATTAAAAACCAGTCGTCGGTAACCAGTGTTCCAATTTTGGGTTTAATTGTACTGGGCCTACTACAGCTGGGCGACCTTTACTTTATAGCTATCTTGTCCAGGACTAAAGGACAAATTTAGGGTCCCACTGCCTCAAGTAGATCATCAAAATGTAGAGCCCCAACAAAACTTTTGGGACAGTTGGTTCACAGCAATATCCGAAAATTATTGCGCTAAATATACAACCAAATTTTATAGCAACAAATACATGTATATGTTTTCAATATAAACCATATGGGCTTTTCATTCATTTATATACTGTTCATTTGGAGGTGATTTCTCTTTTTTAAAAAAATCACCTCATTAAATGTACGTAACTATGTGTAGTTTCTTTGCAGTGCTATAAAATCTTTAGCAAATAACTTGATGATTTTTTGAAGTTCAAGACAAAAAGGTTACTATCTTCTATTAAATTAAGATCGATTCTAATTTTGAAATAGATAAGAAAATATATTTATGTATATTAGTATATTTAAAAAACTGTATTGATTGGTCTACTCACGTTTAAAATAAGCAACAAAGTGTTGGACCCAAAGCTTTTCCATTGTGTAATTCACATGGGTTGTTTATTGTCGATAATAAACATAGATTTGGGCCTACCCAGTTGCCACTAGAATGTTCTAACTAGTGGAACCCCTTTGTAGTTTGTACCCTGCGATATGATGCATGTGCAATGTTAGCTTCTTGCTTACTCCACTCACACAATTGACACATTTGTCATTTTACAACCTTTACATTTGTAGGTTGGTTTATGATCTTGCCGACACGATATTTCGAATAGATTACTTTCTTTTTCTGTTTTTCATAAATGTCTGGAACGTATTTGGTATCATAAATGTATAAAGAACCGTTCTTATGATCAAACTTTAACCTTGGTAAGATGTGAAAAAATAAAATATAAAATATAACGTTCAATTATGAGATCGAGGGAGAACATGCTTAAGTAGAAGGTATAACCCGTCACTTCACATGGCCCAGATTTGAAATTATTCCTTTCGTTTTTGATAAAGATTTATATATTCTCATTTCAATCAAAAGGAAGTCCAATTTTGATTTGAGGAATTTAACCTAAGCGTTTATTTTTACTTTATTTTTCTTACTATTATTTTTGAAAATCAATTATTAATGTTCCTTGACATAATCTGTGTAATAGATCATGCTATTTTTTTTTTGAATTCTTGTACATGTAAATATACTATCTGAAAATAATGAGTTACCCCTATAAATTCATGAATCATGATTCATGCACATAAAGTTGCATGATTCATACACATTTATTTCGATTGTTGCAGACCTTGAGAAGAGTTCTAGACAATGGTCACAGAATACCTTTTCCTGATGGAATTCTCATCAATGGACGTGGCCCAAATGGTGCTTATTTCAATGTTGAACAAGGTAAAATATTACTTGCTTGACCATGAATAATAAAAAAATTAAAAAAAAAACTCACAAGATAGAAATATCATATTTACATCACTTGTAGTATTGATCATATTTACTTAAACAATCTTGATTTGAAATTCAACACATAAGATGTTGAAGGACCTGGTTTTACTTGGCATGCTTTATCGTTATCGCTAATTTTGCGTGGCAAACAGGAAAAACTTACAGGTTAAGAATATCAAATGTGGGATTGCAAAACTCCCTCAACTTCCGCATTCAAAACCACAAGATGAAATTGGTAGAGGTGGAGGGAACGCACACGGTCCAACAAACATATTCTTCTTTAGACGTTCATTGCGGGCAATCGTATTCCGTATTGTTCACAGCTGACCAACCAGGTCAAGACTACTATATCGTTGTGTCCTCCCGGTTCACCACGCCGATCCTCACAACAACCGGTGTCCTTCACTACAGCAACTCTGCCGGCCAGGTCTCCGGTCCAATCCCAGGTGGACCCACCATTCAAGTCGATTGGTCTCTTAACCAGGCTCGTTCCATCAGGTCCCATTTTCCATCTCCTCATTTATAATCTAATCCGTTTTGGTCATAAAAATACTATATTATGGCTCTAACATATTTTTTTGCTGTAGTTTCTTGAAATAATATATTTTTATTTCTTTATTATTCCTACAATCGATCTATACTTTTGATACAAACTCAATACTCATCAGGGTTTTCAAAAACATTAAAACGACATGTATAAACTGGTGTGACTCCATTTTCTGTGTTTAAATTCTAGTGACCCATCTGACTTGATAAGTGGGCCACTCTTCGACCTTTTTATTGCAATTGGGGCCGCATGTGGGCCGTCCTGATTTTCTTGAAATTTGGCGAGACTAACCTTTTGCCCATTCCGTTTGAGGTTGGGCCTTATGTCGCCTGGTCCACAGTTGGCGCGACCCACTCATTTCTGTCTCTGTTGAGTTGAATGAATAATACCAAATCTTATATTAAATTTATAGAAAATTGATATAAAATTTGGTGAAAATAATAAAACTACTCCAATGATGGGTAACATCAAATATTGCACCCAAAAAAAAATATTTTAATTATATTCCTTTTAATCTTTTTAGTTAGTGTAAATAAATAGTCACCCAAAATTTAGTATGTTATTATTCATTACACCAAATTTGATGTCACTATAAAAGTAATTTGATGTTTGAATTTGGTATTTGGTGTCCCTACTGAAAATGGCCTAAAGGCATCCCCTAATTTTGGTCTAGTTCAGTAAAAGAATCATTTCATTTATAACATTAAAATTATTAAACATTTGATTTTTGAAAAGTTGGATGAATTAGATCATGACCATAAAATGAACAATCCTCCAATTTGGTACATTGTATTGACACATATTATGGGGTGCAGGACCAATCTTACAGCAAGCGGACCTAGACCAAACCCACAAGGTTCATACCATTACGGTATGATAAACACTAGCAAAACCATCATCATCCAAAGTTCTTCTGGACAAGTTGATGGCAAGCAAAGATATGGACTCAACAGTGTCTCATTCAAGCCAGCTGATACTCCCCTCAAGCTTGCCGATTATTTCAACATCGGAGGAGTTTTCCGTGTTGGAAGCATATCCGATCGACCCACCGGAGGTGGCCTCTATCAAGATACATCGGTCATGGGGGCTGATTACAGAGCTTTCGTTGAGATCGTCTTTGAAAACCCTTCCGATATCGTACTCAGTTATCACATCGATGGATACCAGTTCTTCGTTGTCGGGTAACCACATAATCAATCGTCTATTGTGTTTAATTTTTTTTTTAAACTATTTTCTTTCAATGTCGAGCTTTTCGATTAGGTTATACATGTCTTTTCAGCTAATGTGGTTTTATTTGTGTTATACAGAATGGATGGAGGACAATGGACTGAAGCTAGCAGGAATGGTTACAACCTTCGAGATGGAGTTGCCCGCAGCACGATCCAGGTACCGCGAAACAAAAGCTTTTACTATGTTTGTTCTTTGTTTCGCTTTAAGCTTTGTAGGCAAAACTACAATCTTACTAAAAAAATTGTAAAATCAAAAACCAAACTAATATGGTAAATCTCACATAGAGGTACAGAGGTAGGGTCTATGTTTATGTCCTGAGGGGTAAAATGTACAAAGATCTTGCCACTACCCCAATAATAGCATTTCACTTCATACATTAACTGACATGAGAAAACAACCCGAACCACCTGGTCTGGTGTTTTAGTTATTAAACATAATCAAATCTAACATAACATGCTTATGAGCTAGGCGAATCTAGAAAAATTTCTAATGTAAATATCTTATGACAAAATAATTAGCATAATATAAAATAAAACAAAAATTAATGATAAAAAGTATGGTCTAATTAAAAATTACCTACAAGTAACTTTTTTCAACACCTTAGTGGGGTTTGCCTACTTTATAGTTGTTGTTACCAAAAAATTAAAAGATGACACAAAAGAATTTGAACTTGCAACATTTGATGCCAGTTAATTAATCTCGAGTTCGAGTCCATAAATAGGTATCGAGTTTGAACATTGAAAAAGTTCGAGCTCGAGCATGACAATATTTTTTTGAGCCAAACTCGAATAACCTACAACTCTAGTCAGCTCAAGTGATCTAAAGCTTTTGTTGTGTGTGTGTGTGTTATAGGTTTACCCAAAATCATGGTCTGCACTTTATGTTGGGCTTGATAACGTGGGAATGTGGAACGTGAGGACCGAATTCTGGGCACGACAATACCTAGGAGAACAGTTTTACCTACGTGTTTACACGAACTCAGGGTCCATCAGAGACGAATTCCCTATCCCAAAGAACGCACGACTATGTGGGCAGGCCAGCGGCCGCCACACACGACCTCTTTGAAACAACAGGACTTGAAGATCGAGTTAGACCCCATTTAGCATAATTAAATTTATTTTGGTAAGGTTTGTGCAATTTATTCTTGTGGTGCTAATATGAGCACTACTTGAAGAATTAGTTATCGTTATATTGTATCACTAGAACTGTTTATGACCTTATCTCAAGGTCATATCACAATCACAATTCATTTTCTTACCTTATTTATATATATGAGTGTATTATTTTTTTTTTCTTCTCTATATTTGTAATAAACGAAATGGTAGCAAGACTTTTGTGATTCATGTTTATTACTTCCTTTACTTTAATCTAATTGGATAACTTTTTGTTCAATAGGAATAGGATCGGTTAGCTTATAAACTCGTGAAAATCTACAATTAACAAAGATGAAACCAAATATATGGATACGATGGATATTGGATTTTGTCATTCGATCCAATCCAATCCAATCCATTGAATGGATTAGATTGAATTGGTTTTATCTAATGGATATTACTACTGGTTAACTATTGGATTGAATTTGATCATCCAATTTTTGGATACAATTTTCAACCCATTATTCATATATTTTTTTAATTTTTTTTAAAACACTACATTTAATATCCGAAAAATAATATTGTAAAACGTTAATAATTATATGTAGTTGTCAACTGGATGGTAATTGGACAATTATTGGATTGAATCAGTTTGGTTTTATCGTTCTGGATTGCGATCCAAGTACCGACCGATCCAATTTAGATGATCGATCGGTTCTAATTGGATCGGATGGTTTTCTGCAAACCCTTAACATAGATACCTGGAACATATTGTATAGTAGAGCATCTCAATAGATCCTCCAAAATGGAGATTGGGGGGGGGGGGGGGGGGGTTTGCTTCAAAATTTTCTCTAAATTTGAAGAATTCCTTAAATTGATTGTTTAAAAATGAAAAATGATATTTTATAATTCCCAACAATAAGAGCATTTGAAATTAAATGTTCAGAAAAAATAAATAATATTTTATTAAATGTATTGAATATTTTAATAATAAAATTAATATTATAATCTCTAAAAAGAGTATATATTTTTTTATTTCTAGATTTATATTTCGACACCCCATCTAAGCAAGTTGTCAATATTTAAAGACTTCACTTGTACTCTGGAAGGCTGGAACACAAGAAGTGGAGAGCCAAATCAAACTCCACGTCCGCCAATAGAAGAAATAATTACTAAAAACCTTGTTATTTTTAATTAATTTCATTTTTAAAAAATGCACAAATGTTTTATCAAGTTTATAGAATCGTTTAGGGTCTCCTAATGATAGTATTAATGGGAATTTGAGATCAAACGTTAGGTCTCAAGTTTGATTCTCATTAAACATGAAAACAAAGTTTTTAAAAAATGGTAGACACCACCCTCTGAGCCGCCCCCACCGCACTGGTCCCACGCCCCACGGTCATCACGGGAGAGAGAAATCAGCACATGCATCCCATTGCAGAGGAGCGGTGTCCAAGCTTGAACCCATGATGTCACACATGGATTACATCCACACCTCTACCGCTGGAACAAATCAGCGGAGACTTAAACATAGTTACTTAAGTGGTCAATAGAATAGTGATGTTGGTAAACAAAGCAGTAGAATGCTGCTGCATCTAGATGGCAAAAGTCCTTTGTAGAGTTATGTGAAAGGAACACTTTGTATGGACAGATTATAGATCAACCTTTCCGGCTCGCATCTCCTATAAGAACCTTTGAGGTTCGAAAATGAAACAGATTCATTTCAGGAGTTTCAAACCATAGTTGTTAAAAGCGCTCCTGATGTGTGGCGCCTCATAAAGAGTTATTAAATGCCTAGTCAAACACTAATATTAAACAAGTTTTCTTATGATCTTATCTCCTAGACTTAAAAAAAGAGTTATTAAGTAGATGACATAAGTCAAACCCTAATATCAAATACTTTGTCCTTAGAACTTCAGACGAAGGATTTGTGAGAATTAGGGTTCGTTTGGTTTGCGGGATTGGAATGGATTTGGAGGGATTTGGATTTCAAATACATTCCAATCTTGTGTTTGGTTTACAGGAATGGAATTTGTTGACCGGATTTGAAATCCTTTGACCTCTTTAAAATCCTTAACTTGATGGATTTGAAAATCCTATGCAATACGCTCAAATCCAAATCCTTAGTTGAAATCCAATCCATTCCCGCAAACCAAACGCACTCTTAGAGTTAAGGTGAGAAAGTGAGAAGGGATCTGGACCCTTGATCATTTTTAATCTCAAACACACCCCATGAATCGCGCTTGATGCGGGAATTGATCTGGTGCATCTCATCCTAATGTGCATCCAAGGGTGGAGATCCCTTCTTAACTTTCTCACTATAACTTCCATTCTCACCGGAACCCAACCCTAGAACTTCAAGCCTCCTTTATAAATACACATACCTTAAAACTTTTCCCTCACGACTCACGCTTTAAACCCTTCTTCCTTGTGCCTCTATCGAAGTACTATCGGTTGCTGCATTGGAGGCTTGTACATGCCACATATTTGAGTTGTATGTAACTGTGTGTATGTGTGTGTGTGTATATATATATATACACACACTGATAAGATGCGCCTCACATTTCTAAGGCCCGCACCTCACATCTACACCTCGCGCTCCTTTGCGCCTAAGTGCACCTTGAGCCTTTAACAACTTTGTTTCAAACACAAACAACAGAAGAACTTGGCAATCATAAAGAACTAAATGCAACAAGTCATGGGTTACCCAAGGGACCCAACAATCATCGAAGTATAAACAGACGGGAAAAGGGCCAATTGGAGGAACCATAGCGGCGATTGCCTTAAGATGGCCCAATCCCACAGGACAGGATGATGATCATGATCTTGAATCGCGGGGTTCTGTTCAAGATCATTCTCAAGCACATTGAGGGAGATGCCAGCAAATGTATCCAAGACACATCTACACCAGTTTAGCTTTGAATGGTACATAGACTAATCGCCATATGTCTTTGCTAGTTTTTTCTATATGCACATAAGCATTAGCCAATTTCCGGAAAAATGAATAGGTCTGACCAGAAAGAAAGGTTAAAATGAATGTAATTCATGACCAAAATAAGATCAAAAGCTCTATTGAGACAAAGGTTCAAGTGTGAAGTCAAAGAAAGTGCAGGGGATTTGATTGGAGTGAACCAGCATGTAGATTGATTGTGAATAGTGTGGCTGGAAATACCTTTCTTCATGGATCAAAGTCGATTAATCAATCCAGGTTGCACCAACCACCTTAGCCATGAAACCATATGAATCTGCCCATTCGTCAATCTGCAAAATGAATATATGAAGGTTATATCTTGTCACACCATGAGAGTACATCAAACCCCCTCGGTGACTGTTTTGACATTTGAGGTCAGACGAACCAATTTACAACTTCAAAATTCGTAGCAGTTTTTCAAAAAAAATTAGAAAAGAGAAGCCTGGGATTGAATTTCTAATTGAACTCAAATCAAGTTTCAATCCAAAAAGTTTTGGTTCGACCCTAAAAGTAAAATATATATCATATTTTATATATATGTATGTATATATATATATATTGGGTTCTAGGGAAAACCACTTAAAAATGGAAAACTAAGGAACATTATAATAACCGTTCATATGTACCGTATGCACATGGAAATAAAAGTAATTTGTTCGGTATGCACACATGCATAGAAATCAGGAAACATCTTCAATTACTTTTATGCATATATGCAGACTGTTAAGATGAATGGTTATTAGATATTCCTCATTTTTCATTTTTTTGTGGTTTTCCCCTAAACCCAACCTTACATATATACAAGTACTAAGACAGTAATAAAAATTTGAAGCCTTAAAATCGTACCACTTTCTTTGTGGGGCGTCCAGATCCATGGCCAGCCTTGCAGTCAATTCTGCCAAGAATTGGGTTGGTCTGTGGGCTATTCTCCAAGCTTGTGCACAGCACATATTGCATGGTCTAAAAGAATGTGTAAAGAAACAACTACTATTATAACTATGCCCACATAAAAAATAAAAACACGCAACTCCAAAAATAACCAGAAATTATCAATATACTTGTTAAAAAATAACCAGAAATAACCAGGAATATACTTGTGGCGCTAGAAGGAGACGCACTGTTATGGTATCAGTGGGAACACCGACGACGACCGATTAATCATTGGGAGGAGATGAAGATGATGCTGCTTCGACAGTTCCGACCGACGAACGCTGGATCCTTACACGAGCAATGGTTAGCGGTAGCCCAGGTTGGTACTGTAATCGATTATCAGAGAAGGTTTATCGAGTTGGCGGCTCCGTTGTCTAATATCCCCGATGAGATTGCCCTGGGCCAATTTATCAATGGGCTGAAACCAGAATTACGGGCCGAGATACGTGTACTTGGGCCTTGCAATCTAGACCATGCTAATGGACTTAGCTATTAAACTAGAAGACAAGTTGAGATCCAACATGGGTCGTCGATATGAGCCTCGAACAGGAACGCAGATGAACGCTTCGAGTGGAGGAGGCAGTACGTATTTGAAGACATCACCGTTTCAATCAGCACCAATATCCTCTTCGTCTGGGTCGTCACCTATATCATCGATCAACTCTCGAACCATTCCATCTACTCCGATGAACCGAACGGGGGTAAATACCACCGGCAAACCAATGGGAGAAGTAAGGCGATTATCTGATAAGGAATTGCAAAATAAAAGAGAGAAGGGTCTCTGTTTTAGATGTGATGAAAAGTGGAATGTAGGACATCGCTATAAGCGACGTGAATTGAGCGTTTTATTGATAGAGGAGGAGGAAGAACAAGCAGAAGGGGAGGATTCAGTGATTGAAAAGCCAATCAAAAATTCTCAATCTGAGATATGTTTGAACTCGGTTTTGGGAATCACTAACCCAAAGACCTTGAAATTAAAAGGAATAATGGTTGATTGTGAGGTTGTGGTTATGGTTGATTCAGGGGCCACCCATAACTTTATTTCGTTAAACACAATTAATCAATTGGGTATTCCGGTAAGCGGCACGGGAGATTTCGGTGTCTCGTTAGGGACAGGGGAGGCTGTAAAGGGACATGGGGAGTGTCAAGGAGTTAGATTATTCATCCAGGGAATAGAAGTCTGTGAAGATTTTCTCCCTTTTAACCTTGGGGAACTCCGACGTGATCCTCGGGATACAGTGGTTGGAGAAATTAGGAGCGGTAACAACCAACTGGAAGACGCAAGTGATGAAGTTCATGGTCAATGGGGTGCCGGTCACCCTTAAAGGGGATCCGTCTCTGGGTCGTTCGAAGGTGACACTCAAAAACATGATGCGTTTCATAAACCAGGAAGGGGGTGGATATATGCTCCAGTTGAATCAGGTGGAATGTGAGCCAACCTTGAGGAAATTGCCGGAAGCCCCGAAGTTTTTGAAAGAAGTTATGAGGACTCATCAGAATGTTTTTGAATGGC
This sequence comes from Arctium minus, assembly GCA_954870635.1. Taxonomy (NCBI): domain Eukaryota; kingdom Viridiplantae; phylum Streptophyta; class Magnoliopsida; order Asterales; family Asteraceae; genus Arctium; species Arctium minus. The sequence goes on along the minus strand of OX941081.1, from coordinate 173,374,311 downwards.
CGAATGGGCTGCCACCAAAGCGGAATAGAGAGCACGCTATCAATCTGAAGGAGGGGGTTGAACCTGTTTCGGTACGACCTTACCGATACCCCCATGCCCAGAAAACAGAGATTGAAAGATTGGTACAAGACATGCTTCGGGCTGGAATTATTCAACCGTCGATGGGTCCTTTCTCTAGTCCGGTTCTCTTAGTGAAAAAGAAGGATGGTTCCTGGAGGTTTTGTGTTGATTACCGAGCATTAAACAAGGCCACTATATCGGATAAATACCCTATTCCGGTGATTGATGAGCTGTTAGATGAGCTTTTTGGATCACGAGTCTTCTCTAAATTGGACCTCAAGTCAGGCTATCACCAGATCAGAGTCAAGAAAGACGACGTGCCTAAAACAGCTTTCAAAACCCATGAAGGACACTATGAATTTTTGGTTATGCCGTTCGGGCTAACCAATGCACCCGCAACATTTCAGTCGGTAATGAATGAGATTTTTCGCCCATATCTTCGTAAATTTGTCCTAGTTTTTTTCGATGATATTTTGGTTTATAGCCCAAGTGAACAGCAACATGTTGAGCATTTGGCATCTGTTATGGTGCAACTGTCCAGGCATCAGTTCTATGCTAACCCAAACAAATGTGAGTTTGGAAAAGCGACGGTGGCTTATCTAGGCCATGTGATCTCAGAAGCAGGAGTGTCGGTTGATCCGGAGAAAATCAAAGCGATAATAGAGTGGCCACTACCAAAGAATGTACGTGAGTTACGTGGGTTTTTGGGCCTGTCCGGTTATTACCGACGGTTCATCTCGGGGTTTGCTAGGATGGCCTTTCCTCTAACTGATCAGCTGAAGAAAGAGAATTTTGGGTGGACACCGGAGGCTACAGAAGCGTTCCAAAGGCTTAAAACAGCCCTAACTACAGCTCCTATCTTGGCGATGCCAAATTTTACTCAGGTTTTTATAGTGGAGGCTGATGCATCGGGTTACGGGTTAGGGGCAGTTCTGTTACAAAATGCTCATCCGATTGCTTATTTCAGTCAGGTGCTCGGGCTGAGGAATCGTTTGAAATCTATCTATGAAAAGGAGTTGATGGCAATAGTACTCGCGGTGCTTCGATAGCGTCACTATTTGCTGGGTCGACACTTTATAATCAGGACAGATCAAAGGAGCCTTAAATACCTCATGGAACAGCGAGAGGTAGGTTCTGACTACCAGAAATGGATGAGCAAACTTTTGGGGTTTGACTTCGAAATTCAATACAAGCCGGGACCAACAAATAGGGTGGCAGACGCACTGTCTCGTGAATTTCCGATAAGTACAGAACTAGGAAACATGGTGTCTTCTTGGTCCATAAACATGACAGACTTGATAAAGGAAATTGAAGCCGACTCCTTTATTAAGAGAGTCTCCAGTGAACTACAGCAAGGAAAAACCCATGTTGGATATTACATGGAACAAGGGCGATTGATGTACAAAGGTCGATTAGTAATTCCTAGCAATTCTTCCTTCATACCTAAACTATTACAGGAGTATCATGATTCTGTGGTAGGCGGTCATTCCGGAGAGTTAAAAACTTACCAACGATTGGCGTCTGAGTGGTTCTGGGTTGGAATGAGAAAAGTTGTCCAACGTTATGTCCGGGCCTGTTCGGTGTGTCAACAGCAAAAAGCATCCACTACCCAGCCGGCGGGACTACTTCAGCCCTTACCCATACCATCAGAAGTTTGGGAGGATTTGAGCATAGATTTTATAGAAGGGCTGCCACGTTCCAATGGATTTGATAGCATCTTGGTTGTCGTTGATCGATTAACCAAATATGCCCATTTCTTGGCACTAAAACATCCGTTTAATGCAACATCGGTGGCAACATTGTTTGTCAAAGAAGTGGTTCGACTCCATGGGTTTCCGTCCACTATTGTCTCGGATCGGGACAAAGTTTTTATGAGCATCTTTTGGCGTGAACTATTCCGCCTTCAGGGGACCACACTGCTACGAAGTACGGCGTATCACCCCCAAACCGATGGACAATCGGAGATCGTTAACAAAACTTTAGAGATTTACCTCAGATGTTTTATTCATGGGGTTCCCCGCAAATGGGTACAGTGGCTGCCATGGGCAGAATTTTGGCATAACACTTCGTACCATGTCTCTATAAAATGCACACTCTTTAAGGCGCTCTATGGTCGAGATCCTCCTCGTCTTGTAAAAGTTCAACAGGGCAGTACGGGTGTTCCTTCATTGGAAGAAAGGTTGTTGGAACGGGATGCCATATTAGATGAACTGAGCGGTCATCTCCTACAGGCTCAACAGCATATGAAACTTGTGGCTGATAAGAAACGCCGACCGGTGACCTTTGAAGTGGAAGATTGGGTATACTTAAAATTGCAGCCCTATCGACAGAAATCGTTGGCTAGCAAACCTTTTCATAAGTTGGTTGCACGTTACTATGGGCCATTTAAGATCATACAGCGGATTGGCGAAGTGGCTTACAAGCTTCAGTTACCCGAATCAGCTCGTATCCACCCGATTTTCCATGTATCTCAGCTCAAGAAAGCGATTGGAGAAAGGCAGGCTTCTCCATCATTACCGCCGCAGATTACCGAGGATTTGGAATTAGAAGTCGAGCCAGAGCGTTTATTAGGGGTCCGATCTACAGACACGACAGGAGGGCAACGAATCGAGACATTAATTAAGTGGAAGGGATTACCTGACTTTGAAGCAACTTGGGAGGAGTTCACAACCATTCAACATGTCTTTCCTCAATTCCACCTTGAGGACAAGGTGGCTCTGTGGGAGCGGGGTAATGTTAAACATCCTCCACTAAGGTTCACATATAACAGAAAAAAGGGTGCAAGTTCAGTTGGTGGGGACCACAATAAATGAAGAGATGGTGTCACTTGTGGTTAGCAAACTTGTTACGGAAGGGTAGATTGGGTAATCCTCTTGTAATAGGGTTGGGGAGTCTAGTTATAAATAAGTGGGTTTTCTGTGGGATTAGACATGTAGAAATTACTCAGACCTTGTAATAGGAGATCCTAGCTTTTCGAATTGCTAGACTTCTTTTCCTTTTCCTTTTTTTTCAATCATTCAGCTAATACAAATTCCCATACTTCGATAATTCCAGTTTGTAGTACTCAGTTCACAACAATACTCTGTTGCCCAAAACTTCCTTCTTATCCAAAATAAATGTAATTACTATTCTTCATCCATTGTTTATGGAATGGAAGGAGTATTGAGTTGTTATGTCACAAATAAACACATATGAAGTTAAGATAATCAAGAAGAGATGAATGAGAAACGAAAAAGAAGGATTGGATAGGAAACAAATAGTGAAATTACAAGTTGGGTTAATTATTGGAATACCTACCGCCAATAATTTCAAAGTGTGCAAGGGCACAACCCTGTCATCATGATCGGCTGTCAACAACAAGGTGGGAGGATATTGACGAGAATTATCAGTAGAATGTTCCCATGGTCTCCTGACGTTATGCAGTGGCGAATACCTGATAGAAACAAAACCTTTTAACTTGTAGCAAACAAATTCACAGATGATAATGTGAGTACTCAGTTGTTTACTTCAAGCACTGTCAAATGACCTTGAAGTGGAAAGGAAAGGTAATGAAGGTGATAGAATGAGAAGAATCCCAATCAATAATAGCTTTAATGATGAGGGTCCCACTGATTCCACACAAAGTTATGGGGATGCAAGTTAAAACAATAGAACAAAAACCAACTTCAAAACAAGTTGACCATCATGGCCCCAAAGTGAAAGAATCCAGGTAAAAACAAGTCGTATTGACGTTTTAGTGTTTAAAATTTTATTTTGTCTCATGAGATTGGGAACTGGAAGCAGTTCATCCTCAACTAAAGGCTAGTTAACAGATATATCTTATGATCCAATCAGAATTAATATTGCTCACTTGATTAACCAATGGAATTCTTCTTCCTTATCTGAACAGCCATAGTCGGAAGTCCATGCATGACCTATAGCACGAGGGAACAACCTCAAGATAATAAAACCATGACGAAGGTGTAACTATAATTAACCGAAACCACACAACCAGTCTTACCGATTGTAAACTTGTGAAACCTAAGCATGTCCATAACACCAACATGGGCAAGTGCACAACCAAAGAGATCAGGCCTCTGTGATCACAAAAATTTGAACTTCATTGTATATTCATATATTAGTAGTAGATGCATCTAAAATTCTAGATATTTGAGCACTCTCATGCAAGCCAATTCAGTACCTGATTAATGCAAGCCCCAACTAGGAGCCCACCGTTGCTTCCACCTTCGATTGCTAACTTTCTTGGCTGGGTGTAACCTGAAGACACAAGATATTCAGCACTAGAGATGAAGTCATCAAAGCAATTCTGCTTCTTTGCAAGAGAACCATCTTTATGCCATTCTTCTCCATATTCTCCACCACCGCGAATGTTAGCCAGGCAGAAGGCTACACCTAAATGCCTCATCAGTACAATACGACTGACACTAAAATATGGTGTCAGGCTAATATTAAATCCACCATATCCATATAATAAGCATGGATGTGATCCATCCAGAACTATATCCTTTCTGGCCACAATGAACATTGGTATCCGAGTACCATCTTTACTAGGCACAAACACCTGAAAGAAGAAAAGACTAATCAAGACAAGGCATCAAGACGTTTTGTAGTGGGGATTGAGGGACACTGCTCGTGCAGAGAAAAACAGAAGCCAGCATGCTACTTACTTAGTATATCCTCAGGTCAGTTGCATAAAGCAATCAAATACATGAATTTCTCAAAGGAGAAAAAACAGTAAAACAGCAAGCAGAATGCAGAATGCAGCAAAACTTCAACTTCTAAAGAGGCCTGATATGCACAAAGACCAGAATTCTGCTAGATTTTAAAAGGTCCTACATTCACTCACACAGCTTATTTAAGTACCCTTGAGTTAACTGAAGATCAATGTAACTGTATCACTAAATATATGCACTATATGAAGTGAATGATGGCGCTGGTAGTTGTAGAAGGGTGTGGACGCAGACAAAAGTGTGATGCCTAAACAATATCTTTTGAGGTGCTCAAATATGTAACATTTATGTTCCTGAATGAATAAATACTTGATATTACTTGATACAGACATAGTAGAAAAGACCCTGGTCCACCATGCATCCAGCATTGGGGAGGGAAGACACATAATTGACTTTCAGAAAATTCTTAGATTGCTCCAAAGTGCTTCACATATATGAGACCATCTAACAAAATCATAGGCTTCCTCGTGATAATAAAGATGAATTCTTTATACATACTATGGATAAATGGTCACTGTATCCTATTTTGTGGTAATTAGAGTCGACTTTTGCATACAGATTGCTGAGAATGTCCTAACATCTTGTGAAATTCACAGAAAACAAATAGAAAGTCCCAAACTTATATATAGATGGAGTATATTCTTTCACTCGAAGGACTATAGTAGACTGAAATCAAGCACAAATATTTTCTTCTTTTATATATATTATTCTTACTGCTAAGATACTATACATTTTGAAGACGCTCACCTGACTGACATGAAACTCTGCCTGATCAAATCCAGGAACCACAATTTCACGAAATATCTTCAAATCTGGAACCCCGCTTTCTAAATTGCACTGGTATATGACACCAGGAGTAAGGAAGCTCGTGAAGGCAATAAAAAATAAGCTATCTTTCCGGCGTGCACTAACATCATCTACACTGCCGATGCTGATGGGCAAATGATGCAAAAGGGAACCACTTTGTAAATCCCTCAACTGCAAGTCGTGTTTGCAATCACTTAAATAACTCACTATAATTTGATTTCTATTGACAGCAACAGCTGATTCAAGCACATCACTTTCAGCTTGCGGAATGACCTCAGTCCATATGTTTGGTTCCTTCAGATCTACTCGAACAAGCTTGTACTTTGGAGCATCTTTATTCGTCAAAAAGGTGAAAACAGTGTCATCATTTGCAATAGCTTGGTACATTGCTTCAAAATTGTCAATAAGCTTAATAAAAGGAAGGCATTTCTTTTCTTTACACCCTTGAATCCCACCAGGCAGAGTAGAGATATCACAGTAATAAAATTTGTTGACAGGATCACAGCCCTCATTAATATAAAGAAGAACAAACTGCACAAAATATGAACATAATCAGTTAAAATGGCAAATGAGATACTATATTTTAAATATGGATTTTTTTTTTATCATCAATCATATGTAGCCTATATACAAACAAAATTGTAGGACTTTCGGTTATGCATCACCAAACTTCTGCTGATAAAGGGTTTCTACTCAACTGCAAGTGGAACACACAGTATGCAATTGAGTAAACATAAATTCTGTTAGTACACATGCACACCATTCCTCTAATTGCTGGAATAAAGGACTCACCAATCCTACAATTCCCAGCCCAGATTAGACCATTATATTTGACCTTTCATAAGTAGAAGAATATCCATTATTGCCTACAATAAATATAAGTTGACTTTACCATACACTGCAAACACCAACCAAGACGACCAAGTAGAATTCTCCCTCTGTGCATATATAAACAAATTAACTTTATCACATTGCCGAGAATGATGCCACCATAGAAAGCACGTCCATCTTATCAAAACAAGAATCTCTGGTTACTAGAAACCACTTAAAGATTCATCAAAGGCTCCGAATACACACTAAAAGGGCAATATGGCAGCATTTACTAGGAGACTACAAAGCCATGATAATAACCTTAGTAACATACTCATCAGCTATTCAATCAGACAGCATATATAAACTTGAGATCGACTACTATTGAATAAATGTCCTCCATTATAACTAACGGCATCATTTTGAATTTGCACGAAAATTAAAAGTCTAAAACATAGTCAAAACTCAAAAGCACCTAAAAAGGTGATTCCATGCTTGATACTTGCGTTGTATTGTGACACTAAGGGCAAGGGTGGAAAAGTGAAAGATACTTCATCAAATTAGACAACTTGGACACTCAATTTGGAACATCACAATAAGCTAAGTATGCATACACCTAATTTGGAACTGAGGGAGTAGTATAAAAGACATCATATAACATTGTAATATACAAATGGCATTGGCCCAGTGGTACCCAGGTTATCAGTAGAGCCCAACTTTCCGGAAGGTCAAGGTTCAAGCCTCAACATATGTGAGAAGTGTAAGTTTTATTGTGTATAATATATTATAGTGTAATATACCATAATCTTTGCTGTACTAAAACACTATTTTTCCAATGTATGAGGATCATTTTCAGCCTTCTCAATCTTTCCTTGCCATGGAGATTCACACTTGTACAATTGTTTTTCACACCAAGCTATATTGCAAGCCAACGATGAATGACAAACTCTTCATCAACTATTTCCACCCAGAGGACGACACATGGTATGATTATGGTTCTATCAGCTAAATTTTCTAGAAATTAGATTCATTAGTGATTACTATGTTTGTGAAGCAACATACTCGACTCAACAATGACCTCCATAATACAACTGCTAATAGACCTTTGTCCTTCCTATATAGCCTATAGACACGGGGTAACAAACATACAAACATATGCCCAGGAAGACTACTTCAAATAAAATGATTCCAGGTTAAACTTCAACTAGCTTTGAAGTAAAACAACTTAAAAAGTCGTTCTAAATTTACATAAAGCAACCCATATTCAAAATTTCAAGAAGCATCATATTTAGATTCTAGGCAGATATAGCAACTTCATTGAAGCCATTAATTTCTAGTGGTAGTTGAGAATTTGAGCTACAAACTACAATTTCATTGGATATTCCAATGTTATATTTACTTTCTTGAAAAACTAAGAGTGAGACTAGTTCCATTTCAGCGATGACTGATATCAGATCTTCATGAAAGTTAACATAATGAACGACGATCTTAAAGATATAAGAACATGGAAGTAAAGAAGCTCAAGCCTTAACGTAAATTAATTCCCACCCAGTGACGTTAATTTGTCAGACTTGTCACAACGGAAGTTACCAGAGTCAAATTCAACGAGCTAACGACATTAAAAATTTGCAAAAACAAGAAAAGTGTTATGCACTCCATATGTTGCAAACTGCTTAACTTCATTGCAGAATAAAATAAACACCCAGTGATTGCTCGCTTCACAAAAGATATCAAAGTTTATTACCTTCCCATCCTCTGTTACAGAGGCTCCAAGTGTATACTGTGGATTGTCAGGGTTTTCCCAACATAAAATATCCTCGGATTGATCTGTACCCAAGAAATGATAGTAAAGCTGATGATCAAGATTTGTGTTTGTCTCTGTTCCAGCATCCAAATTTTCTCCTTCCCTATCAATCACCAAGTTAGATGCTATCATGTAACTATATTTAAGAAAATTTAGCGATTAAACTCAAGTATTATATACACTTTAGCTATAATTTTCTAGAATATGTGAGAAGACAACATGAAAATCATAGCTCTAGAATATCATTTGCACAGTTGGTGCAAATGTCATTGGCCCAACCACCAACCTGGAAATTATTTAGACAAAGAAAATAACAGCTAAAACTAATGTACATCAAATTCAAAGCATGTTCATAAGAAACATTATCTGATGTCAATGACACTTACTTTGGAGCTGGGTAGCGGCTGTAGAAGAAACCTTTGCTATCATTTGTCCAACTGATACCTGAAAATTTGACCTGTAACAAAGTAGATTCAAGAACAAGTGATAGGTTGTCTGTAACTACCACTCACCTCTTTGTAACTTGGGTTTTCATTCCGTCATTGTTTCCACAGGGTTTCCCTTTATGGGGAAAGCTTGTTGTTATATTTTGGTAGAAGGTTTAAAGGTATCAACAGTACCTCATACACGAGGTATCAAATTTATGGGACTGTCCTGAAGTGAGGTACAATACACTTTTGGGACAATCATCCATGAAATCACAATTAATTTATGCGCAGATGTTTTATGTTTATGCATAGATAAAATAGTATAAATGGCAATTGTGACTAAACATTCTTCCTGAAAAGTATCTCACAAGCAGATTCACATCCATGCATTGCAAAACTGAACTCCATGAAAGAAGTAACTAAATGAAATTACTCACCCATGACAATGTATCAGGCTCAACTTTCTTGTCCTCAATCCGCATTACTTTGACGGTGACCCAATCACTTCCACTTGAACTAAGAGCATATGCCAAATACTTAGCATCCTCACTAACAGCATACGTACTCAATGCCACTGTTCCGTCATCACTTAGTCCATTCGGATCAAGCAAAACCTCTGCCTCTCCATCCAAACTATCCTACAAAACCAACAAGCAATCCCAAGATAATAATTTGTCAACCTTACTCACTCAAAAACTAAAAGATCACTCCCTCCATACCGAAGAAAAAATGGTTTGAGAAGAGAGGAAGAGTGACCTTTGTAATAACGGCCTTCAAGTATATGTATATCATCCTGTTTCACCCATACTAAAATCCAATTATGCCCATTTGTATAGTTAAAGGTAAAATGGGAAACCCATGGTAACTTAGAGTTCACAAATAGAGATGTAAACTGGACCAAAAGGAGAGTGCATCTCTTCCATGAAAAGGAGTATTGACTATCATTAAACATGTGAATTTATTTTACTACCTTGGACGTTTTTTTGACACGGACAAGGTAGAAAGTTGCTTCACAAAGAAGTTTATGGTGAAACAACCCGATCTATAGAAATGTCCGATTTTTATTCCCTGTTATACTGTAGTAAACTACGAATAAATAACGCATTAGACCAATTTCGCTCATCACCTGTTACTCAACTGAAGCTAAAAGCAATCAGTATTTACCATATTTAAGTTAAGTTCAACAAGATATCTAATCTTGGTGCCTTAATTTACAGTATCACTATATCATACCTGCATGTAGAGTACTTTCTGTGGTTGAAGCCCAGTATTGTGAAAGTAAAAGTATTTATCAGCTTCTCTAAACGGAGCACCATACTTAGGGTAGTCATAGAACTTGGTAAGCTTATCATGAAGTTTTTCCCTCGTCTCACATTTCTTAAGCACAGATTCAGTCAAATCCACCTGCTTTTTCACAAATTCTTTCACTTCTTCAGAATCTGGATCTTCAAGCCTGAAAATAAACATTCCATACCAAAATATAGATTCCACAATCAGATTTAATACACTCTTCTCCAACCCTTAAAAAAAGGAGATGCTTCTTTGACCATATTTGAAATTAACATGCACTCTAAAGTTTCCAATAAGACATTGATCATAATCTTCAGACTTCACAACAACTAACAAGTACAACAAAATGGAAATTTCAAATAACTTCAAAATAGTTAAGAACTAAAAGAATGATCGTCTTAACCACGTAACATCTATAGCATCGAAAATGTACATGAAACCTAGAAAACTTAGTCACATGAAGTACTAGAAATAGAAAAAGGGTTGCGTTTAGTTTGAAACAAAATCCATATCAAGTGTGTAATTAAAATGAAGGTAGCAATCCATTTGGCAAAGAAGAGCTACACTCCGACTTACAAGTCAAAATGAATTCCACAATTTTCAAGTAAAACTATAAATTTGGGCACCGATTACTCAAACAGTGTAAAAAATCAATTTTGCTTTGAATACATAGATAAACAAACAAACAAACTCATACATCCTTTTGCCGTTTTCGAAACAGATTTTACAATCAATAAGTAGATAAATAAACACAAAAAGGAGATATAATAATAACATTGTATGTACCATCGATAAGGATCAGGAACAGGGACGCCATGGTAGGTATCGACAACGGATTCATCACGTCGGATGGAAGGATAGTGAAGAGGTTCATCGAAGAGAGATAAGGAACCCATTGAAGAAGAAAATAAGCGGAAAGAACGAGGAGTAATAAGTTTGCAGTTCAAGTGTTCGACGTTATTCCGCTTCGATGGTGATGTTGAGTGTTTGAGTCGTCTTAATAAAAGACGCGATGACTTTGCGGTCACGATGGGAAGAATGGCGCGCGCGTGGTAACCACATGATAACATCGCTGGTATGCCCAACGTACAGAAGGGTCTTTGCCTTTTATATTCTTAAAATAAATATATTTAGTGTAAAATATGGTTTTATTTCATGTGGTTCACTATTATTACAGTTTTTTGTTTTTGAAATTTTTTACCTTCATAGCGTTTTGTTGTGAAGTTTTAAATGTAAAAACGTGGTCCAACCGGTCTCATGAAAACAGGTTTGTAACATCCCGATTTTCGAAAGGTATTATTTCGAGTTAATACCGAAACCGATATATCAGGGAAAAATAAGATAAAATATTTTGGACTTGAATCCTGAATTTTATAGTCTAGATGGATGAAGAATTCAATTACGAGTCCAACGGTTCTTTCCGGAGCAAAATCGGAGCTATAACGAAGAAGTTATGACCAAAATAGTATCGAGAAGAAAACCAGGGGAAGCGGGCGACTTATGCCGCGACTTAAGGTCGCGGCACAAGTCGCGAAACCCCCTGGACGAGCTTAAAACCGATTTTCAGCCACCAAACTTCATTCCTTCATATCTCCTTCATCCCAACTCCGATTTGGGTGATTCAAATTGCTACGGTTTCGTTTTTGAGAGCTCTTCAAGGATCTAGCAAGAGATTGGAAGTTTATTGGAGTATACAAGAGTATTTTGTGGTGGTAAGCTCCTCATCCCTCCCTCTTCATCTTCTTCACCAAAGTTTTCTAGGGTTTCATCCACTCTTTGTGCTTCTTTTCATAGATTGGAGGTTTGTAACCATTTTGGTGAACTAGAAGTGTTTTGGTTGGTGGATTCAAGTTTGGTTTAAGGTAATCTTCTATTCTCTTTAGTTATAGAAGTTAGGGTTTCGGTATTAGTTGAGGTATTCATGTATATGGTTTGGGAAACGATTCTTTGTGGTTGATTATGTTTATTTATGGTTGAATATGTATGGATTTAGGTTTTTGGAAGTTTTGTCTTGAGAATCCAAGTGTTCTTCAAAAGAGCTCTAGTTGGGGGGGAAATCTAGATTTAGCCTAAATCTAGCAAGGTGAGTTCAAGTTAATTTGTGAAAACGGTGTACATGCCAAAATGCTTATTTTAAAAAGTGTTTGTGTTTTACACTAAATTGTTAACTGCTGATAAGTTTTGGTTTTTTTGGGTATATTTAACTTTATAAACTTATGTAACTTGCATCTTTGAGGTTTTTGGGCGATTTGATAAATAAATCATGTTAACATGTTTCTTTGATGATGTAAGAGATAAATGGAGGTCATTTTATATATTTGTCCATTTGGTGCATACGATTTTATAAACTGTTGGAAAATGCATATCATGGTACTATGAGTCGTTTTGGGTATCGCGAAGAGAATAAGCTTATTTGGAAAACGTTTGTTTCAACCAACAAGGAGTTTTGGGTTATTTACTCTTGAGTCGTAGTATTTTCATAAATGTTGGTCAAGCGTGTTTTGATGTTTATATTGGCGCCCATTGGAGATTTACGTAATTGTTGGGTCTTTATGTCGAATTTCGGCTTTGTCAGGACTTTGGGACTTTTGTCCGGTTTAATAACCTAAGTGGAGCTTTGGGGTGTGAGTTGCATTTATTGCATTTTATTTTGGAGAATACATGTTTTGGGTGCGTGAGTCATTCATTTGGAGTCATGTATTTTAGACAGTGTCGCATTGGATCCATAGGCACGTGAGTCAGTTGTATGTATCGGTGAGGACTCTTGGGATTCTCACATTGGTAAATAATGTCGTGTTGGCATTGGTGTTGTCCCGGTCGTTTTGCGGAGAGGAACCTTTATGGGTTGTACTCTGGGAACTTGGGTTTGGAGTTTAATGTTCTAATTCTTGTGCACGAGGGTTAGACATCGAGTGTTATCAAGTAAGGAGTTGAGACTCCTATCTTGACTGATAGGGAGTAGGCACTAAGGGTCAGTGGGGACCCCGAGGATGAAACTCCCTAGAGACCGAACAGGCAATAAGATCGCGTATCCTTGAGGTGTAGCTCGGCAGAGCAGGCAATAAGGGATACAGTGTGGTGGAGACTTGAAATATAGTCATGACTGGAGGTGTAGCTCGGCAGAGCAGACAATATGGTCACGATTTGAGGTGTAGTTCGACAACATAGTTATGTGGTTTAACTTTGTGTTCCGCCACGTACAATGGAATCGGGTATCCCCCGTCACCGGAAGATGCTATTTGGGTATTTTATTTGTGTCATTTTATTATCCATGTTTTCGGTGACGTTTTACTTATGGGGAATTGTTTACTCAAGATTTATGGGTTGTGTTTTATGCCCCGTCCACGTTTGAAGGATTTCGAGAAGTAAAGTTTTATTTCATTTTTTTATAAATTAATAGCTTTGCTTACTATTCACGTTTTGGTTGTGTTTGAGATTAAAGTGATCTTTACGATAGAATGTTCATGCTTGGTTCTTTGTTCTAAAGATGTACTTTTGAAAAATGGTGTCGTTTGTTGCTTAAAGTAAATCTGTCAGAGAGTCTGTGATTTAAACTACTTTATTTTCCTTTAACAAATATATTTATTTCATGTTGTAAACTCTTGAACTCACTAGGCGTTAGCCTAACCTTTTTATTTGTCGGCATGTGCATCAGGTTCCGGATGGGGGAAGAGGTTCTAGCGTTTTGGTGAAGTGTTGAGTACTAAGAGTTTGTGCAAGGGTGAGTAGCTTGATGAAGTCTTCCGCGTTAGTCGTTGATAAGAGCAACTGATATTTTGGGGTTTTAGTAACACCCGACTTTGATTAGTCTTTCTGCGAGACTTGACCTTTTAGTTGTTAAAGTTAAATCCAATATTCTTTCGAGGTGTCTCATGTGATAATTGTAAAATAGATTATATCCTTTTTGTTGTATAATTTGAAAGTTTTAAATTAGTTGCTCTGTTCATTTTCGAGGGTGTTACAAGGTTGGTCTCACGTGATCCCAAGTCTATATATATAGAGAGAGACTTGGGTTCACGTGAGACCATCAATCCATCATGTTTTCGTGAGACCACGATTTTGCACTTGAAACTTCACAGCAAAACACTATGAAGATAAAAACTTTTACATCAAAACATTTTTTATGTTCACAGTGTTTTACTGTGAAATTTCAACTGTAAAATCGTGGTATCACCTGTCTCACAAAAACATGTTGGTCTCACGTGAACCCAACCCTATGTGTGTGTGTGTGTGTGTATATATATATATATATATGTGTGTGTGTGTGTGTGTATGTATTATTAAAATATAAATAAGAAAAAAAGTAAAAAAAATGTAAACTATACGTGCATGTGTTATTTTCGACAAACCACAAGGACAAAAATTTGTAGTTTACTTACGTAATAAATAAAGCTTAAGAATAAATCCATAGAAACCCGTATGCCACAAGGACCAAATATGTAATTTACTCCATCACTTTTTGAATTTGGCACATGGGTTAATGCCTCATTCTAAGAGCGTTGGATGCAAAGATGAAAATGGAAGTAAAACGAAAACCACAAAGACGAAAAAAGCAGTATTTAGAGACCAAGAACAAAAATCGTTATAAACATCAAACCACAAAGACAAAAATTCTAATTTACTCATTTATTTAGATTGTTCCAAATATAATTACTCTTTGGGCTAGAGGTCCTAGGCTCACCTTAAGATTCTAAAAGGTAAAAGATTACAGCCCAAAGGCCCTAAATCACTCGTCAATTGTGGACAACTTAGTCCAGAATTTGGTCAAATAATTTATTTAAATGGGAAAAGGACTTGCCTAGAAGTCCATAACCGAAGAACAAAAGCCCTTGAGATTCTCGTCATTACCCCTGTCACAGCTCTCGCCCCTTGCATTCCACACTCGCCGATGACCGGTGCAGAAAGTTAAGGAGGTTATGTAACACCCTAAAAATAGGGATAACAAAATTTCCAAAAATGGAAATACGGTATATAAATTTGATATAGCAAGAGCCTCCCAAAAATGAGGAAATATTTAAACCTGTTTAATAACAGTTGTAATATAACGAGAAATAGACAACAACCAACTAATCTAGTTTCTAAACTAGAAATAAGATTACAAAAAGGGTGTTATCTATAGACCCAACTCACAAATCATTGTCTAACGTACTCAGTCTAAGTCTAGACATCTTACATTCATGCCTAGATCACTTAAACTAGAGCTCTGATATTAGAGTAATTTAAAATTCGGAAATTGGGCAATATGACATTTGTATTTGGTATAAACCTCCCCAAAAGGGGAAAAGTACTAAGCCTTTACAAAAACCTATGAACGGATATTGAAATCAACAACAAACTAATCTAAACATAACTATCTAGATTACATCGGTTGTCGACTCAAAATCACCAAAAGATGGGACTTAAACAAATGCCCAACATCAAATACTAGTCATCTCAAAAATGCCTCAAGACCATGCTCGTCACTCACGACCTAGGCAACCCACCGCTAAGGGAACTTGTTATACATTTCATTTGAGAAAAAGTGTTAGTCTTAAAGCCTAGTGAGAACATACAGTTTATAAATTCAAGAGACATAAACAATTGTACCGAAAGGAAACCTTTTCAAGAAAGTTTAGTTTACAATTGAAATATTTGTCACATAAGGACCATCCGGTCCGAAAATTCATCCCACGATGACGGGGGATACCCGATTTACCAAGGATTGTAGCGGAACACAAAAGTAGGCTACAATTCGAGTTGTGAGCTAAATACTTGGAATCCATGACCACGAACAACGTCGGTCCTACTAAGATGTAAGGGAGGGCCCCCGAGGAAACCAAGTCATACTCGTTCACTAGGACTACATTATGACCCATGGCTAGTAACCGATCTCACATAACCGTACCAAAGGCCCCCGAGGGTTAAATGCATCCATAGCTACAAAAAGGGGAAAATACATCCCAATAATATAAGCCGACTCAATACCTATGGATCCACTAGTAATGGTCTAGACTTGTCACGATTTCATTTGTGACCAACCATAGTTAGTCATATGGTTTCAATAACATTTATAACCTAAAATGCATTTTCAAGTTTAATTGTTGATAAGAATGAAAAATCATAAAATAAGATTATATACAGTCCTTCAAGTAAACCACATAAATGTGCAAGTAAAACTCCATTTTACTTCAAATAAGATGAAACCCTTTATTTTTCTTGAAAATAATTGGGAACCCTAAAATCTCCCAAAACTCAAGTTAGGTCAAAAATGTAGTAACTTAAATCCAAAACCATGGAGATATATAGGAGTTCAAAATGTAAGCTTTGACACGTATAAAGTTTAGAAAATGGTAGTAAGAACTCACCAAGTGGGGTTTTGAAGAAAACCCAAACCCTAGATTTTTGCTCCTTTGGAGAAGATGACAATGGAGGAAGTGATAAATGCTCCAAACTTGAACCCTTAGATGAAACACCCAATTTCTAGCAATGAATGAGGTGGTTGATGACTTAAAGAACCCTAGGTTCGGTTTCTAATAAATGAGAGAAGTTGGGAGAGAATAACAAAAGAAAGGTTGAGTTAGAATGAGAAATGAGGCCAAAATCTGAATTTAATTCAACCAGACCCCGCACGCAATCCTGCCACGCGAGAGTGACATGAGTCACTATCGCGAGGCACTCTCGCGGGGGACGAAATGCGAGTTTCGGTGTTTCCAGCGATTGTGCCACGCGATAGTGACACATGTCACTATCGCGAGTCACTCTCGTGCCAGACGTACCGAAGCCTAAAATGCCCAAAAACTCGCGATTCTCGCATGGGTCGATTTAAGGTTCGAAAGAACAACATAACTCACCCCAAAAGATAAACGGAAGATGGAGAAAAATACCAACGAAGGACGAAAACTTACATTGCGAAATACCGGGTGTTACAATACCTCCCAACTTGGAGATGATTTCGTCCTCGAAATCTTGATCACACGAACAAGTGAAGGTATCTTCGCTTCATGTCCTCATCGGCTTCCCATGTCACATTGGCTCCACGATGATGCCTCCATTGCACCTTGACCATAGTGACCTCCTTGTGACGCAATTTCTTAGACTTCTTTTCTAAGATAGCGTCGGGTTCTTCTACACAACGGTTACCCTCGTCTACTCTTAACTCGGAGAGAGGAATGACGCTTTCTTCTTCCGCCAAACATTTCCGAAGGTAACATATATGGAACGTGTTGTGGATTCTACTCAACTCCGACGGCAATTCCATTTGGTAGGCTTGCAGACCCACTCGCTTAAGTACTTTGAAAGGTCCAAGGAAACGGGGACTCAGTTTCCTTCATTTTCCGAACCTGATAATGCCCTTCCATGGCGATACCTTAAGCATCACGTGGTCGCCCACTTGAAACTCCATCGGCCGCCTCTTCTTATCGGCATAGCTCTTTTGCCGATCTTGAGCCGCTTTCAACCATTCCCGAATATCCTTAACTTTATCGGTCGTCTCTTGCACAATTTCGGGTCCGACGAATTGCTTCTCTCCTGCTTCTAGCCAACACACGGGAGTTATGCACTTTCGCCCGTACAACGCCTCAAATGGTGCCATCCCAATACTCGAGTGGTAACTATTGTTGTAAGCAAACTTCACCAAAGGTAGGTGAGAGTCCCAACTACCCCCGAAATCGATGACACAAGACCTTAGCATGTCTTCAAGCGTTTGGATCGTCCTCTCGCTTTGACCGTCGGTTTTGTGGATGGTAAGTTGTACTCAACTTTACTCGCGTACCTAGATCCTTCTGAAAACCATCCCAAAAATTCGAAGTGAACCGACTGTCGTGATCCGACATGATCGACAAAGGTACCCCATGCCTTGAGACCACTTCATCGATGTAGAGTTTTGCTAACTTGTCCATCGGTAAGGTGTAACACTCTAAAAATATGCGGAAAATAAAATTTGAAAATTCGGCAATATAACGTTTGAAAATAGGATAATTCCATCACCCTAAAATAGGGGATAATTTAAACCTGTGAAAATAGGGTAACTCATTTCAAAACCCCAGAGTATCATCCCAAATGGGGTATAATGTATGGTAGTTACAACCCAATAAATGAAGCATAAGACGACAACCTACTAATCTACATGAAGTAACTAGATTATGGTCGGGTGTCGCTATACTTCCAAAATGTGTATCTTCAAAAGAATCTGTATGTTGGTCACTACGTATCTTCCAAAAAGACCACTCACGACACCAAGGTCGTTCTCTCAATCCCGATGTGCCCCACCGCTAGGATAGCCTGTCAAACACGACAATAAGAACAAGTGTTAGGCTAAAGCCTAGTGAAGATAAATCAAACAAGGATTAAATAAATAAACCCATCCGAAGTCTCGCGGAGTATATAGCCATGAGCTAAAACCAACAAACCAAATAAACCATTAGTGATTAGATATGATACAAATAACACAATCACATATTGAGCTCAACTCCTCTAAGTCTATTGCTCGAAAACATCAAGTCAACCCCTCTAGGTCTATTCTTGAGAGTTCCAAAGCGGGGAACTCTAGCACAAGGGAATTACACCTTACTGCCCATGAGACGCTGCCCGACCGTATAGGTCCACACCTTACTTATCATGGTGACCCGATGCCTATTCCGTGCTAAGTGGTGAATCCCAATGCCCAAAGCGGGGACATAGGGACACCGTGCCTATGGATCCATTGCACTAATACTAAATACCAATAAATAGCATGCACAATGCTCATATAAAACATAGGCATAGATAAATCACATACAAGGGGTTACCAACATACAAAGCTTAACACCCAAATGGGTGAACTTTCAATAACAATAACCCACCTTTAAACATTATACTCGTTCTACATATAACCCAACATTATGGTTATTTCACCAAATACTTGTTTTTCCAAATAGAACCCAACACTTCCATTTAATGCACCACAACCCAAGAAATCAAAGTGGTTTGTCAAAGGAGTGGATGTTAAAGCATCACCTCTTTTATACTTGAAATATTCTCTTCACATTTTCACTTAGGTTAACAAACCCTAGTATTTCCCAAAATCCATAATTAGGTCAAAAATCATGAAAGACCAAAGTACAAGAGATATACACATATATTAAGGTTAGAAGAAGAGAAATAAACTCATCTTGCAAAGATTGTATAAAACCCTAGATGAGAAATGGACAAGAAGATGATGAGGATCACTTTGAAGCTTCAACCCTTACTCACTTGAGGTCACGGTTAACCCAAAACCTAGATTGAACCACCCAATAAGCATTCAATGCTCCAAACTAAAGGGATTTAATGAAGAGAGAAGAGGAATGTTACCTTACACCATAAAAATCTCCCAAAACAGCTCCCAAGTCAAAATAATGAGTTTTAGGTCGTGGAAATGAGTTTTAATGGGTTTGCACCCCGACCGCGACTATGCCTCGCGAGAGTGACAATGTCACTCTCGCGTGTCACTCTTGCCCGAGAAAGTGACCCGCGGTACAAACTCGGCGATTGTGCCCAGCGAGAGTGACACTGTCACAATCGCGAGGGCACTCTCGCGCCTCGACCCCCAACTCTCGGTACAATTTGGGCGATTGTGCCCCGCGAGAGTGACACTGTCACAATCGCGAGGGCACTCTCGCGTGGCCCATACGGAAGCCCCAAATGGTCGTTTTCCAGCCTGAAAGTTCCTTTCTCAACCTTAAGCTATGTTTTAGGGTAAAACACCAGATTAGAGACGTACCAAAAACACCGGTGTTACATAAGGTCTCACGCATAGCTAAAAAGTGAGCGCTTTTAGTCAATCTATCGACTACTACCCAAATGGTATCGTGACCTCGAAGAGTTTTAGGCAACTTCGTCACGAAGTCCATGGTAACATGCTCCCACTTCCATTCAGGGATCTCTAAGGACTGAAGACTTCCATACGGTCGTTGATGTTCGACCTTCACTTGTAAGCACATCACACAACGCTCCACGTAACGCGCCACATCAAGTTTCATTACCGGCCACCAATAATGCAACTTCAAGTCCTGGTACATCTTTGTACTTCTCGGATGAACGGAATACTTGGACTTGTGGGCATCCTCAAGAAGTATTTCATGATTACCCCCAACTTTGGGCACCCACACACGACCGTTGAACAGTTTTACCCCACGACTATCTTCCGTTAAGAGCAAACGCTGCTTTGTCATGACTTCTTCCTTGAGATTTTCTTCCAACAAGGCTTCTACCTGCGATGTCTTGATCTTCTCAACAAGATTAGACACTAACTCAATTCTCGAATGGGTAGCCCGAATACTTCCACTATAGTCCTTCCGACTTAACGTATCGGCCACTACGTTTGCCTTATCGGGATGGTAAGGCAACTCACAATCGTAATCCTTGAGTAACTCGAGCCACCGCCGTTGCCTCATGTTTAACTCTTTTTTATCAAAGACATACTTCAGGATCTTATGATCCGTGTAGAGTGTACATTTCGTGCCATAGAGGTAATGTCGCCAAAGCTTCAAGGCAAACACCACCGCCGCTAACTCCAATCGTGGGTAGGATAATTCTTCTCGTGAATTTTAAGTTGCCTCGAGGCGTAAGCGATCACCTTGCCTCTTTGCATCAACACACATCCTAATCCCATTTTAGAAGTGTCGCTATAGACCACGAAGTCTTCCGACCCTTCAGGTAGCGACAAGATTGGAGCTTCACACAACTTCTTTTGTAGAATCCGGAACGCCTTCTCTTGCGTTTCGGTCCAATCGAACTTCACATTCTTCTGAGTTAAAGTTGTCAAGGAAGAAGCGATCTTCGAAAAGTCTTGAATAAATCTCTGGTAATACCTCGCTAGACCCAAGAAACTTCGGATCTCGGACGGACTCTTGGGAGGCTCCCAATTCATCATGGCTTCAATCTTGGAGGGGTCCACTTTCACTCCGTCTCTAGTGACAACGTGACCCAAGAATTGCACCTCTTCAAGCCAAAAGTCGCATTTGGAAAACTTGGCGTACAATCTTTCTTTCCTCAACACTTCGAGAACTTCGCGTAGGTGTTGCTCGTGTTTTGACTCACTCTTGGAGTACACGAGTATGTCATTAATGAATACAATGACCGACTTGTCGAGGAATGGTTGGCATACTCTATTCATCAAGTCCATAAACACCGTCAGTGCGTTAGTTAGACCAAATGGCATCACGAGAAATTCGTAATGGCCATAACGCGTTCTAAAAGCTGTCTTCGGAACGTCTTCTTCTCTCACTTTCACCTGGTAGTAACCCGAACGTAAGTCGATCTTGGAAAAACACCCCGCTCCTTGGAGTTGATCGAAGAATTCGTCTATCCTTGGAAGCGGGTACTTGTTCTTCATTGTTGCTTTATTTAACTCACGGTAGTCGATGCACATTCTCATTGTGCCATCCTTTTTCTTGACAAACAAGACTGGAGCTCCCCAAGGCGAGGAGCTCGGTCTTGTGAAACCCTTCTCCAAAAGCTCTTGGAGTTGAGCCATCATCTCTTGCATCTCCGATGGCACCAACCGGTAAGGAGCTCTAGCAACAGGAGCCGCTCCCGGCATGAGATCAATCCGAAACTCCACTTGACGATCGGGTGGTAACCCGGGCAAGTTGTCCGGAAAGACATCGGGAAACTCACGCACAATCTTCACATCTTCAAGCTTTGACTTCTCTAGTTTGGCGTCGATCACGTAGGCTAGTAAAGACAAGCATCCTTTCGCCAAGCATTTGCGCGCCTTTGCCATGGCGATTATAACCACTTCCTCTTTCCTCTTCTCACCATAGATCACAACCACTTCACCATTGGGATTGGGAAGTCGAATTAATTTCTTAGAACACACGATCTCGGCATGATTGTTCGCTAACCAATCCATGCCGACCACCACATCAAAACCCCCGATTAACATCGACATCAAATCGATTGGGAATTCTCTCCCTTCGATTCCAAGGGTACACTTCTTCAGAACATCGCGGATTAGGACCTGACTACCATTCACTATTTCTACCACTAACACATTCTCTAGACTATTAGTGGGCATATCAAGCTTCTGACGAAATCGATCAGACATAAACGAGAAACTGGCACCCGAATCAAACAGTACACGAGCAGGTACGGAGTTTAGAAGAAACGTACCCGATACCACATCGGTGGATGCCTTGGCCTCATCGGCCGTCATCTGAAATGCTCGACCCGGAGCCCTAGATGGGCTCTCTCTCTTCTCCGGTGCGCTACCCGACTTGAGCTTCGGGCAATCTCTCTTCATATGCCTCGGTGTCTTGCACTCATAGCAGACGAGCCCTCTGATCGGACAGTCGCGGGTGGTGTGATCCGGTTTACCACACTTGTAGCAAGATTGAGGAGTGGTGTTACAGTTACCGTGGTGCTTGGTTCGGCATTTCTGGCACCACTTAGATTCCTGATAACCGCTGAAGCTTCGGTTTCCGACAAAAGGTCGGGTTCTCTTGGGAGGAGCGGAATTGCTCTCCCACTTTCTCTTGTCCACAACCACCACAGTTTTCTCCGGTTTACCCTTCGCGTAAACCTCTTCCATGAAGTGTGCCTCCTCAATAGTCTCACGAAGGTTGGAAGCCTTCGAATTTCGGACCATGGTCATCATGTCCGACGGTAGAACCTTCAGATAAGCCTTAATCTTGTCATTTTCTGTTGAGGCCACATGCCCCACTAACCCCAGTTTTTCCATGAATTGACGGGTATACTACCTCACCGTCAAGTTCCCTTTATCAAGCGCTCGGAACTCCGCCTCGATCCGATCCATGGCCCTCTCATTGCAGTATTCTTCCAATAACTTCACCTTGAATTCGCCCCAAGTCAGTTGGGCCAAAACAGTAGGAGAGAGGGTGGACTGGATAACATTCCACCATGTCAGCGCCGTATCCCTAAGCAGTTGAGTACCGAACTTCACCCTTTGGTCATCTCCGCACTCAGATGAACCGAAGGCTTGTTCAACCGCTCGGATCCATTTTACACACGCAACTGGGTCTTCGGAACCAGAGAACTCTGGTGGTCCACAACCCAGAAAAGATTTGTAAGAGCAACTCCTCCCACTTCTTGGAGAACCAACAACCCTTTGCTCCTCAGTTCTGATCCCATTACCGGTGCCTCCAGAACCAACCACGATGTTTTCAGCAACCGCCTCATTTCTCTTGAGGCTAGCATCGCGATCCTCTAACAACTTCAAGAACGCCTCTTGTTGCTTCTCCATGGCCGACGACACCATTTGCAAGATGTCAGCCATCATGTCAGCTGGAGGGTTTGCCCCCTGAACAACCGGGTTTGTGGATGCCAACTCCACTCTTGGCACTTGCTCCACCTCTTCCGTGAATATAGGTGGCATGCCCGGAGGAACGACGGTCGCTGCCCTAACTATTGGATTTTGCTCGGGAGAGCTATCTGCACGTACCGTCCCATCGGCTAACGGTCGACTGCGAGTGTTCACCATACAAGAGTAATGGCTGCCACACAAGTATGGAAGAGGTAAGAGAAGGATTAACATAAATAAGCACGAAAGAAACGTACTACTACGTTTACCAATTGTCATAACATTAGCAAACCAAGTACACTCACGCAAAATATCCTCATAATAACATTAGCTAAGTGAGATTATGAGCATATAACACATAAGGGTTCTTGTCACCATCGTCACAACGTTTGATGAACATAACTTCCGTTGACTCTAAGACTAACCCATCTTAGAAGCTCTACCCAACTCACAAATCATTGCCTAACGTACTCAGTCTAAGTCTAGACATCTTATATTCATGCCTAGATCACTTAAACTAGAGCTCTGATACCAACTTGTAACACCCTAAAAATTAGAGTAATTTAAAATTCGAAAATTGGGCAATATGACATTTGTATTTGGTATAAACCTCCCAAAAAGGGGAAAAGTACTAAGCCTTTACAAAAAACTATGAACGGATATTGAAATCAACAACAAACTAATCTAAACATAACTATCTAGATTACATCGGTTGTCGACTCAAAATCACCAAAAGATGGGACTTAAACAAATGCCCAACATCAAATACTAGTCATCTCAAAAATGCCTCAAGACCATGCTCGTCACTCACGACCTTGGCAACCCACCGCTAAGGGAACCTGTTATACATATCATTTGAGAAAAAGTGTTAGGCTTAAAGCCTAGTGAGAACATACAGTTTATAAATTCAAGAGACATAAACAATTGTACCGAAAGGAAACCTTTTCAAGAAAGTTTAGTTTACAATTGAAATATTTGTCACATAAGGACCATCCGGTCCGAAAATTCATCCCGCGATGACGGGGGATACCCGATTTACCAAGGATTGTAGCGGAACACAAAAGTAGGCTACAATCCGAGTTGTGAGCTAAATACTTGGAATCCATGGCCACGAACAACGTCGGTCCTACTAAGATGTGAGGGAGGGCCCCTGAGGAAACCAAGTCATACTCGTTCACTAGGACTACATTATGACCCATGGCTAGTAACTGATCTCACATAACTGTACCAAAGGCCCCCGAGGGTTAAATGCATCCATAGCTACAAAAAGGGGAAAAGACATCCCAATAATATAAGCCGACTCAATACCTATGGATCCACTAGTAATGGTCTAGACTTGTCACAATTTCATTTGTGACCAACCATAGTTAGTCATATGGTTTCAATAACATTTATAACCCAAAATGCATTTTCAAGTTTAACTGTTGATAAAAATGAAAAATCATAAAATAAGATTATATACATTCCTTCAAGTAAACCACATAAATGTGCAAGTAAAACTCCATTTTACTTCAAATAAGATGAAACCCTTTATTTTTCTTGAAAATGATTGGGAACCCTAAAATCTCCCAAAACTCAAGTTAGGTAAAAAATGTAGTAACTTAAATCCAAAACCATGGAGATATATAGGAGTTCAAAATGTAAGCTTTGACACGTATAAAGTTTAGAAAATGGTAGTAAGAACTCACCAAGTGGGGTTTTGAAGAAAACCCAAACCCTAGATTTTTGCTCCTTTGGAGAAGATGACAATGGAGGAAGTGATAAATGCTCCAAACTTGAACCCTTAGATGAAACACCCAATTTCTAGCAATGAATGAGGTGGTTGATGACTTAAAGAACCCTAGGTTCGGTTTCTAATAAATGAGAGAAGTCGGGGATAGCGTAGTCCATAATTTTTCCCTCTTTGGAGTTTGCAAGATTAATTATGTTTGGAACTTCATTTCTTATTTCATTGGTGCCTTGAGATTCAACATCATCCTCAACATGGTTATGATTATTTCCTTGATTTGGTGGATTTTGTCGAAATTGGTGCTCCGGTGGGTTTCCAAAAATTGGGGGTGCATCATGGAATATTGGTGCTCCCCGTGGATTTTCCAAAAGTGGTGGTGGTCTCGGTCCTCTATTTTCAAATCCGGGCGGTGGTGGTTCCATAATTGGAGGTTCAATGATTAATGCGATTCTTTGCGTTCTTCTCCTATTACGAAACATTTGTTCAATTTCCGGGTCAAGAGTGAACAATTCCCCCCGTGGTATTCTTGGCATATACTTCCAAATGAGATTCCAAAGGTGTAAGAAAAATCAAATCTTTTAAAATACTTTTATAAACTTTTAACGTGCCAATCCCCGGCAACGGCGCCAAAAACTTGATAGTGCGTGGAATACACCTATAGACGTGTGCTAATTAAACCTCAAGGCAAGTATACAATGAGATCTAATATCGTCTTTCAAGTAATAAAACGGTAAAATACCGGATATCGTCCCACAGAGATTGTCGTAAAAGTATAATAAAAGTGTTAGAAAAGAGATGATTTCAGATGGCGAATTTGAAGACTTTGATTTGGTTTGGTTGGTTAACAGTTGATAACGATACAGAATAATAAAGGTAGCAAGGGTGTAAGACTTTTAGGTGAGACTCAAACACAAATTCCAGCAGACTATGCTGCAGGTATGCTGCAGCATGAGTTCAGCATAAACAGATCCACCATCTATTTTGAGGGTATTCCTCTCGGACTTCAATACTCCCGCTACCGTTTAGATCCAATTGAACATATCTCTATGCAGTTTTAACTTTTGATAGCAAGGGGTAGAGTCCTCAAAATATACGGATTTACAAATCTCTTTGTATAAAACTACTCTCTCGAGTTAATTCCCATATCATTCAAGTTGGAGTGTTCGAAGGGGTTCATCTCTGAATCCTCTACACTTTAACACTTTAAACAAGCGACCAACTCGTCAAGAATAAATCAAGATGAAAAATAGAGGTGATAAATCTCTTTATCAGTCACTTTCTCAAGTCGGCTTCTCATATCATCCAAATTGACGTGCATTTTATGGCTTATCTCTAGGCCATAGCACTTTCACACTTTCAAAGTGATCAACTTGTCAAGAAGTGTCATTGGCTTTATAAAACTTGAATGAAATGATGGAACATTGTTATTGCGAAACAACGCCCACCTTTATTTGGTTTGAAATCTCACCTATCCATCTCACACCCAAGCTAATGGATTTAGCTACTCATACTTAAATATAAATGCATAAAGCAATAAATTGCATAAATTAAAGACATGAATGTAAATGACGGAAATATAAATTACAATAAATAAAATGACGGAAATATAAATTACTACAAATATAAATGACTTAAATGTAAATTGCAAGGAAAGTAAACAACTAAATTAAGAACACTAAAAGTAATAAAGCATAAGTAACAAAACAAGGATGGTAACTTCAAAGATTAACTTGGAATTCAAAAGTACATTAAAATCAAAGGTTATTGGTGCCAACCTTTGATTTTCACTTCAAAGAGATGTACTTAAGTGTTAAAATTAGGATCCTCAACTAAATCCCCAACCTCCCTTTATATACAAAAAGGGAGTGGCAAAAGAGTAATAAAACCTACACAAAGTACTTAAGGTACAATTAGTACAAAAAAGGGGTTCAATGCCCAAGGGTTACAAGCTATCAAAAAGATGATGTCCATTCTTAAAATACTGCAGGTGGAGGCTTCTTTTGTCAGCCCAAAACCAGCCCATGGTTTTCTACTTTCCAGCTTCCACACGTTCTCCCAAAAAAGTACTGACAGCTGCAGATGCTACAGAAATGCTGCAGCACTGGATCTGTTCTATTCAAAATCTTTCAAAACACACAAAATTAGCCATTCAAAACAATAAAACAGGTTATCCACTAACTCTAGATCCAAGAAACAAATAAATGAAAAATAAGTAATAAAATGACTCAAATGTTGGGATTAGAAAGTAAAAACTATTCTAAAAAGCAAAATAAAAGAGCCTAATGGCACTAAATAATTAGTGCCATCACATCAAAAACTTGATAGTGCGTGGAATACACCTATAGACGTGTGCTAATTAAACCTCAAGGCAAGTATACAATGAGATCTAATATCGTCTTTCAAGTAATAAAACGGTAAAATACCGGATATCGTCCCACAGAGATTGTCGTAAAAGTATAATAAAAGTGTTAGAAAAGAGATGATTTCAGATGGAGAATTTGAAGACTTTGATTTGGTTTGGTTGGTTAACAGTTGATAACGATACAGAATAATTAAGGTAGCAAGGGTGTAAGACTTTTAGGTGAGACTCAAACACAAATTCCAGCAGACTATGCTGCAGGTATGCTGCAGCATGAGTTCAGCATAAACAGATCCACCATCTATTTTGAGGGTATTCCTCTCGGACTTCAATACTCCCGCTACCGTTTAGATCCAACTGAACATATCTCTATGCAGTTTTAACTTTTGATAGCAAGGGGTAGAGTCCTCAAAATATACGGATTTACCAATCTCTTTGTATAAAACTACTCTCTCGAGTTAATTCCCATATCATTCAAGTTGGAGTGTTCGAAGGGGTTCATCTCTGAATCCTCTACACTTTAACACTTTAAACAAGCGACCAACTCGTCAAGAATAAATCAAGATGAAAAATAGAGGTGATAAATCTCTTTATCAGTCACTTTCTCAAGTCGGCTTCTCATATCATCCAAATTGACGTGCATTTTATGGCTTATCTCTAGGCCATAGCACTTTCACACTTTCAAAGTGATCAACTTGTCAAGAAGTGTCATTGGCTTTATAAAACTTGAATGAAATGATGGAACATTGTTATTGCGAAACAACGCCCACCTTTATTTGGTTTGAAATCTCACCTATCCATCTCACACCCAAGCTAATGGATTTAGCTACTCATACTTAAATATAAATGCATAAAGCAATAAATTGCATAAATTAAAGACATGAATGTAAATGACGGAAATATAAATTACAATAAATAAAATGACGGAAATATAAATTACTACAAATATAAATGACTTAAATGTAAATTGCAAGGAAAGTAAACAACTAAATTAAGAACACTAAAAGTAATAAAGCATAAGTAACAAAACAAGGATGGTAACTTCAAAGATTAACTTGGAATTCAAAAGTACATTAAAATCAAAGGTTATTGGTGCCAACCTTTGATTTTCACTTCAAAGAGATGTACTTAAGTGTTAAAATTAGGATCCTCAACTAAATCCCCAACCTCCCTTTATATACAAAAAGGGAGTGGCAAAAGAGTAATAAAACCTACACAAAGTACTTAAGGTACAATTAGTACAAAAAAGGGGTTCAATGCCCAAGGGTTACAAGCTATCAAAAAGATGATGTCCATTCTTAAAATACTGCAGGTGGAGGCTTCTTTTGTCAGCCCAAAACCAGCCCATGGTTTTCTACTTTCCAGCTTCCACACGTTCTCCCAAAAAAGTACTGACAGCTGCAGATGCTACAGAAATGCTGCAGCACTGGATCTGTTCTATTCAAAATCTTTCAAAACACACAAAATTAGCCATTCAAAACAATAAAACAGGTTATCCACTAACTCTAGATCCAAGAAACAAATAAATGAAAAATAAGTAATAAAATGACTCAAATGTTGGGATTAGAAAGTAAAAACTATTCTAAAAAGCAAAATAAAAGAGCCTAATGGCACTAAATAATTAGTGCCATCACATCAAAAACTTGATAGTGCGTGGAATACACCTATAGACGTGTGCTAATTAAACCTCAAGGCAAGTATACAATGAGATCTAATATCGTCTTTCAAGTAATAAAACGGTAAAATACCGGATATCGTCCCACAGAGATTGTCGTAAAAGTATAATAAAAGTGTTAGAAAAGAGATGATTTCAGATGGAGAATTTGAAGACTTTGATTTGGTTTGGTTGGTTAACAGTTGATAACGATACAGAATAATTAAGGTAGCAAGGGTGTAAGACTTTTAGGTGAGACTCAAACACAAATTCCAGCAGACTATGCTGCAGGTATGCTGCAGCATGAGTTCAGCATAAACAGATCCACCATCTATTTTGAGGGTATTCCTCTCGGACTTCAATACTCCCGCTACCGTTTAGATCCAACTGAACATATCTCTATGCAGTTTTAACTTTTGATAGCAAGGGGTAGAGTCCTCAAAATATACGGATTTACCAATCTCTTTGTATAAAACTACTCTCTCGAGTTAATTCCCATATCATTCAAGTTGGAGTGTTCGAAGGGGTTCATCTCTGAATCCTCTACACTTTAACACTTTAAACAAGCGACCAACTCGTCAAGAATAAATCAAGATGAAAAATAGAGGTGATAAATCTCTTTATCAGTCACTTTCTCAAGTCGGCTTCTCATATCATCCAAATTGACGTGCATTTTATGGCTTATCTCTAGGCCATAGCACTTTCACACTTTCAAAGTGATCAACTTGTCAAGAAGTGTCATTGGCTTTATAAAACTTGAATGAAATGATGGAACATTGTTATTGCGAAACAACGCCCACCTTTATTTGGTTTGAAATCTCACCTATCCATCTCACACCCAAGCTAATGGATTTAGCTACTCATACTTAAATATAAATGCATAAAGCAATAAATTGCATAAATTAAAGACATGAATGTAAATGACGGAAATATAAATTACAATAAATAAAATGACGGAAATATAAATTACTACAAATATAAATGACTTAAATGTAAATTGCAAGGAAAGTAAACAACTAAATTAAGAACACTAAAAGTAATAAAGCATAAGTAACAAAACAAGGATGGTAACTTCAAAGATTAACTTGGAATTCAAAAGTACATTAAAATCAAAGGTTATTGGTGCCAACCTTTGATTTTCACTTCAAAGAGATGTACTTAAGTGTTAAAATTAGGATCCTCAACTAAATCCCCAACCTCCCTTTATATACAAAAAGGGAGTGGCAAAAGAGTAATAAAACCTACACAAAGTACTTAAGGTACAATTAGTACAAAAAAGGGGTTCAATGCCCAAGGGTTACAAGCTATCAAAAAGATGATGTCCATTCTTAAAATACTGCAGGTGGAGGCTTCTTTTGTCAGCCCAAAACCAGCCCATGGTTTTCTACTTTCCAGCTTCCACACGTTCTCCCAAAAAAGTACTGACAGCTGCAGATGCTACAGAAATGCTGCAGCACTGAATCTGTTCTATTCAAAATCTTTCAAAACACACAAAATTAGCCATTCAAAACAATAAAACAGGTTATCCACTAACTCTAGATCCAAGAAACAAATAAATGAAAAATAAGTAATAAAATGACTCAAATGTTGGGATTAGAAAGTAAAAACTATTCTAAAAAGCAAAATAAAAGAGCCTAATGGCACTAAATAATTAGTGCCATCACAACCCCAAACTTGAAATATTGCTTGTCCCCAAGCAATTAAGACACAAAAAGAAAAGAAAAGAAAAGAAAAGAAAAGAAAAGAAAAGAAAAGAAAAAAAATGACTCAAGTTGGTAATATTTGCAAGATGGATGCATTAAGTGCACACATGTTGATGATCAATCCAAGAATACATGACATAGCCCTTCATAAATCCAAAGTGCCCATGATTTCTATCTACCATGAGTATGAACCATATTATAGCAAGATTTTCTTTTTGTTATGGTACCCACATCTCAAAATTAAGATCAAAAGGACTTTTTTAAAGAACTAGATCACTCTTTATGGCTTTTTTTTCTCACTTTGCCTCTTATATTCACCATTTGCATCATTTTAAAATTTTCAGATTTGGCACTATTTGTGCTCTTTTCTTTGGTGAATGCAATGCACTTAGCCCCTATGGGACTTTTTTAGTGCCTATGGCAGATTTGAAGAGTTATGCTTTTTTCTATGTTTATGCTTTTGCCATGGTGGACTTTCCCAACCCCAAACTTTGAAATTTACAATGTCCTCATTGTAATAGTGTGAAAGTGTATGGATATTATGGAGTGGGTGCAAGTGGCTAATGTTGAGTATCAAAAGATGGCCTAAATCATTTCCTATGTGAGATGTGGACCAAACTGCTTCCCAAGTAAAACAATCCTAGTTCTAGCAAGAACTACACAGTGAGATATAAACCATGATTGTAAGAATTTATTACGGATATGTATGCATGCTTAAACTGATCACCAATGCCCAATTGCAATAAAATAAATCCTAAAATCAGCAAAGACACATCCCAGACTTAAAAATAAAAATAATAAAAAATGAACAAAGAAAATGGAGCTAAAGGGTAAGTGAATAAACCTGTCCTACTCTTGAAGAGTAGGCTGTGCATCCTGTGGTGGTGGTATAGCAGCAGAAGTAGTCATCTGCTCTTTGAGAGCCTTCAATTCTTCTTTGGCCTCACATTTTTCTTTTGCCAATTGGATGTTCTTTTTCTTCAGAACTTTCAGTTTCTTCCCCACTTTCCTGATCTTGAACTCATACCTCTCCATCAACACAACCTTGATTTTCTTCACATTTGTTTTGACTTTCTTTTGCCCTTTGTCCACCAATTCAGTCTTCATTATCTCTACTTTGTCCCTGAGCTCTCCTTTTTGACCAAGCAACTTATTCATGTATCTGTTGTTTTGTGCAAACAAATCTTGCATCATGGTCATCACACATGGGTTAGTGGTGGTCCCTCCTAAGGCTTTTATGTGCAACATCAATTTGTCCACCAATTTCTTTTCTTGATGAAAATCTAGTGTAGATGATATGATGACAGGAAATTTGCCTTCTTGTTTTAGAAAAACATATTTCAAATGAGAGGGGAGTTGTTTTAACTCCAGGTCATGTAATGAAACAATGGACGATGTGAAAGGTTTTTGCTCAGTATTTTCCAGCATCTCAAATGTTGCAGCATGCAGTAGGACAGTCTCCTCTGTTCTTAAGGTAAAATCCTCAACCTCATTTTCTTCTTCTAAGGCTAATTCCTCATCATCCCCTTCTTCCAACTTAAAGGATTTTCTAACTCCCTCCTTATGACACAATGATTCAATCACACTTAAGTTTGAACAATCATCAACATCATCAGGGTATTTTAAGGAATTGAAAACATTAAATGTGACTTTTTGGTCTTGGAGTCTCATGGTCAACTCTCCTTTTTGAACATCTATCAAAGTTCTTCCGGTGGCTAAGAATGGTCTTCCTAAAATGATAGGAATATCATTATCAGCCTCAAAGTCTAAAATGATGAAATCTGCCGGAAAGATGAACTTGTCAACCTGAACTAGAACATCCTCAATTTTTCCCTTAGGGTAGGCTATGGTTTTGTCAGCTAACTGGAGTGTTACTGTGGTAGGTCTGGCCTCTCCTATCCCTAAGTTGTTGAATACAAATAAGGGCATGAGGTTGATACTAGCTCCTAGATCACACAAAGCTTTTCCTACTTTCTTCCCACCTATTGAACATGGAATGGTGAAACTTCCTGGGTCTTTCAACTTAGGAGGTATTCCATTGGTCAGGAGTGCACTACATCCTTCAGTCAAAGCAACTGTCTCATATTCATTCAACTTCTTCTTCTTGCTTAGGATGTCTTTAAGGAATTTGGCATAACTAGGCATTTGCTCGATTGCTTCAACAAGAGGTATGTTGATGTGCAATTCTTTGAATACATCCAAGAATTTTTTAAATTGCAGTTCTTCTTTTTGATTCCTTAACCTTTGAGGGTAAGGAACATAAGGAGGAACTGGTTTTATGAAAGTTTTACTTGAATGCGTGGAGCAAGACGTGCCTTTTGTGCCTTTGGTCTCACTCTCCTTAGGTAAGGTTGGGATCTCATTTACTAAAGGTTGAACAGGACTAGCTACTCCGGGCTCTAGATTCTTTGTGGGCTCAGGTTGTGGTTCAAGAACAGTGGCTAAAACAGTGGTCTCGGATCCTGACTGTGTGGTATTTTCAAATTCTGCTTGAGTCATTGGTCCAAACTTGGTTTGTACTGTTTCATTCAATTCTCTACCACTCCTAAGGGTCACAGCTTTTACATGTTCTTTACCCGAAGCCTTTGGTATTTCTGTGTCACTTGGTAACATGCCATTAGCCCTATTGTTCTGATTAAGTGCTATTTGACTTACTTGGGTTTCCAAATTCCTGATGGCTGCACTCTGTTGATTAAAAAGAGCTTGATTTTGGCTCAAAAGTTGCTGTTGAGCTTGTGATTGAGCCACAAGGCTTTTTATCATAGCTTCCAAAGAAGATGATGGCTCAGCCTGTGGAGGAGGTTTTTGAAAATGTTGTTGGTTATTTTGAAAATTCTTGTTCTGATGATGCTGTGAACTTTGGTTATGCTGATGTTGAGAACCTTGATTTTGGTGATGTGAACCTTGGTTTTGATGATGCGAACTACTAGCATGATGTTGTGTTTGAAAATTTGAAGTTTCTTGTGGCTTAGGAGCTGACTGATTTAGACATGGACTGTTCCAGGAAAAATTTGGATGTTGCTTCCAACTCGCATTGTAGGTGTTGCCGTAGGGAGCATTCCTGTTCTGAACATAGTTTACTGATTCAGAGTTTTGAGGACACTGTTCATAGGAATGTTCCCCACCACAACAAACACATTGAACAGAAAGGACTGACTGGGTAGATGTAGCAGCAACTTGTTGCGTTCCTTGATTTGAAGATAAGTTTTTGAGCATTGAAGCCATGGAAGCAAGTTGTGCTGTTAATGCAGTATATGCATCCACATCATGAATCCCAGCAGTTTTCTTTTGCGGTTGAGCACGTGGGTCAGCCCAATGTCCATTGTTTGTGGAAATTTTTTCAAGAATTTCATACCCGTCATTGTAGGTATTAGCTGTAAAGGCCCCTCCTGATGTCGCGTCGAGCATTTGTTTAGCCATGGGGTTTAACCCATTGTAAAACGTCTCGAGTTGAATACAGTAGGGAATACCATGGTGAGGGCATTTTCTTAACAACTCTTTAAACCTTTCCCAAGCATCGGGAATTGCCTCATCGTCCATTTGTTTAAACATGCAAATTTCGTTTCTGGACTTAGCATTACGGGTAGGTGGAAAATATTTTCGCAAAAACTTTTCAGCCATGTTGCTCCATGATGGCACAGAGCCAGGTGCCAAAGAATTAAACCAAGACTTTGCCCGATCCCTTAGAGAAAAAGGAAACAAAGTAAGTCTCAAGGCATCGTTAGACACCCCAGGGATCAGGAATGCATCGGTGATCTCCATAAAAGATTTTAAATGAGAATGAGGATCCTCCGATGGCATTCCGGCAAATTGTCCGTTCGTTTGCAACATTTGAAACATGATGGGCTTTAGTTCAAAATGGAGGGCTTGTATATGGGGTCTAATTATCCCTGAATTTAATTGCTCAAAATCGGGGATAGCGTAGTCCATAATTTTTCCCTCTTTGGAGTTTGCAAGATTAATTATGTTTGGAACTTCATTTCTTATTTCATTGGTGCCTTGAGATTCAACATCATCCTCAACATGGTTATGATTATTTCCTTGATTTGGTGGATTTTGTCGAAATTGGTGCTCCGGTGGGTTTCCAAAAATTGGGGGTGCATCATGGAATATTGGTGCTCCCCGTGGATTTTCCAAAAGTGGTGGTGGTCTCGGTCCTCTATTTTCAAATCCGGGCGGTGGTGGTTCCATAATTGGAGGTTCAATGATTAATGCGATTCTTTGCGTTCTTCTCCTATTACGAAACGTTTGTTCAATTTCCGGGTCAAGAGTGAACAATTCCCCCCGTGGTATTCTTGGCATATACTTCCAAATGAGATTCCAAAGGTGTAAGAAAAATCAAATCTTTTAAAATACTTTTATAAACTTTTAACGTGCCAATCCCCGGCAACGGCGCCAAAAACTTGATAGTGCGTGGAATACACCTATAGACGTGTGCTAATTAAACCTCAAGGCAAGTATACAATGAGATCTAATATCGTCTTTCAAGTAATAAAACGGTAAAATACCGGATATCGTCCCACAGAGATTGTCGTAAAAGTATAATAAAAGTGTTAGAAAAGAGATGATTTCAGATGGCGAATTTGAAGACTTTGATTTGGTTTGGTTGGTTAACAGTTGATAACGATACAGAATAATAAAGGTAGCAAGGGTGTAAGACTTTTAGGTGAGACTCAAACACAAATTCCAGCAGACTATGCTGCAGGTATGCTGCAGCATGAGTTCAGCATAAACAGATCCACCATCTATTTTGAGGGTATTCCTCTCGGACTTCAATACTCCCGCTACCGTTTAGATCCAACTGAACATATCTCTATGCAGTTTTAACTTTTGATAGCAAGGGGTAGAGTCCTCAAAATATACGGATTTACAAATCTCTTTGTATAAAACTACTCTCTCGAGTTAATTCCCATATCATTCAAGTTGGAGTGTTCGAAGGGGTTCATCTCTGAATCCTCTACACTTTAACACTTTAAACAAGCGACCAACTCGTCAAGAATAAATCAAGATGAAAAATAGAGGTGATAAATCTCTTTATCAGTCACTTTCTCAAGTCGGCTTCTCATATCATCCAAATTGACGTGCATTTTATGGCTTATCTCTAGGCCATAGCACTTTCACACTTTCAAAGTGATCAACTTGTCAAGAAGTGTCATTGGCTTTATAAAACTTGAATGAAATGATGGAACATTGTTATTGCGAAACAACGCCCACCTTTATTTGGTTTGAAATCTCACCTATCCATCTCACACCCAAGCTAATGGATTTAGCTACTCATACTTAAATATAAATGCATAAAGCAATAAATTGCATAAATTAAAGACATGAATGTAAATGACGGAAATATAAATTACAATAAATAAAATGACGGAAATATAAATTACTACAAATATAAATGACTTAAATGTAAATTGCAAGGAAAGTAAACAACTAAATTAAGAACACTAAAAGTAATAAAGCATAAGTAACAAAACAAGGATGGTAACTTCAAAGATTAACTTGGAATTCAAAAGTACATTAAAATCAAAGGTTATTGGTGCCAACCTTTGATTTTCACTTCAAAGAGATGTACTTAAGTGTTAAAATTAGGATCCTCAACTAAATCCCCAACCTCCCTTTATATACAAAAAGGGAGTGGCAAAAGAGTAATAAAACCTACACAAAGTACTTAAGGTACAATTAGTACAAAAAAGGGGTTCAATGCCCAAGGGTTACAAGCTATCAAAAAGATGATGTCCATTCTTAAAATACTGCAGGTGGAGGCTTCTAAAGCTGTCAAAAGTCCTGCCAAAAATCGCCCATCATCCAGCTTCCCATCGTTCTTCCAAAAAAATACTGACAGCTGCAGATGCTGCAGAAATGCTGCAGCACTGGGTCTGTTTTACTCAAAAACTGCCAAAACACATAAAATTAGCCATTCGAAGAAATAAAACAGATTATCCACTAGCTCTAGCTCCAAGAAACAGATAAATGCTAAAACAAGTAATAAAATGACTCAAATGTAGGGATATGGAAGAAAAAGAATTATAAAAAGCTACTAAAAAGGTCTAGATGGCACTACAAATGAGTGCACATCACACCCCCAAATTAGAATTGTTGCTTGTCCCCAAGCAACCAAGACACAAAGTAAAATGACTCAATATGAAAACTTAGCACATGAAAGCAATAAGTGCACACATCATAAGATAGAACCAAGCATACAATGTATAGCCATTCATAAATCCCAAGTAGATTGATATTCAAAAGTATGGACCATAGGCTAGCACACTATTCTCTTTGTTATGGCCTCCACATTTCTTATCTAAGATCACAAGGACTTTAAGTATGGATCTCTCTTTGGCTTTTGCTTTCCTCACTCCTTTGTGCCTTTTATTTTCACTCTTTGCATCATTAAAAAAAAAAATTTGGCACTTTTTGCGCTCTTTTCTTGATGTATTTCAAGCACTTAGCCCCTATGGGACTTTTTTGTGCTTAAGTCCAAACATGGCATTTGGAAGAGCTATGCTCTTTTTCGATTGATTGCGTGTGCCATGGTGGACTTCCCCACCCCCAAATTAGTGAGGTGCAATGTCCTCATTGTACAATTTATGGAGAATGTATGGTAAGTGGGTGCAAGTGGTTGGAATGAAGAAAAATGGCCTTGATCATATCTAAGTGAATTGGGGTCCAAATTGTGTGCCCAAGCAATGGTGTGCTAGTTCTAGTTGAGAACTTCAAACAAGATCTTTACTACAGAAATTACTTAGGCTATATATGCATGCTTGAGTATATCAACAATGTTCATAATGCTAGAAAACTAAACCTAAAAATGCAAAAACAATCCCAGACTCAAAAAAAAAAAAAAAATTTGTAAAATACAAAGAAAATTGGAGCTAAAGGGGAAGTGAATGAACCTGTCCTACTCTCCAAGAGTAGGCTGTGTGTTTGGTGGTGGCAATGCTGCAGCTGTCATCTGCTCTTTGTATCCTTTCAACTCTGCCTCAACTTCTGCTTTTTCCTTCGACAACTGCTCCATCTTCCTCTTAGCAGTCTTCACTTTCTTCTTCATCTTTCTTAACTTCACAGCATACTTTTCCTCAAGTGATTGTTTCATCTGTTCCAACTCTCCTCTACTCGTTTCTCCTTCAGATCTCACCTTCCCAGCCCAGTCAGTCCTCAAGCTGTCAATTTTTCCCATGAACTCTTCTCTCTGAACCCGTAGCTGCTCCAGCAGTTCGCTGTTTTGGGCCATTAGATTTTGCAGCATTGTGGGAGCATAGGCATGAGCTCCACCCTGTCGTCTTTCCCTAAGTCTGGAAACTGCCTTCAAATCTATCTTCCATTTCCCCCCGGCTTCTTTCATTATTTCATCAGAGTTGTATTGGGGAACTCCCTTCTTCACCATCATCTGTGTGAGCAGACCAGGGAAGAACATCCCTCCCCTCTTTGCTTTCGCACAAGATCTCACGCTTCTCAGTACCACTTCGCCAAAATCAATGGTAAAACCCTGCAAAAGACAATGTAGGAGCAACATTCTATCCATAGAGACATAGGTTTGATGGGTTGTAGGTGAGATAGAATGCCTCAGAAAGTTTACCCAAACATTGGCATTCGGCTTGAGTTGGTTAGCCCTGAAACGCCTCTGCATATGGTTTTGGTGATTGCTCCACTGGGTTCCAGGTAACCCCAGTTCATCAGAAATTTCCAACAATAGCTCTGGAGTGGCCGAGGCTAGCATGAGCTCAAAATCAGTGTTGGGAGGTGGTGTAAGACCAAGAAACTGGTTGATGGCTTTGGCAGTTAATAAAAACCGCTTGCCTCGGATGTGGATCAGTTGGGCATTGGAGGCTGCTACCTCAGAATAGAACTCTCGTAGGAGAGTTAGGTTGTAGTAGGAAGGGACCTCACAGAGTTTGTTAATACGATGGGCTTCTATTACCGTTTTGATGAACGGGTATTCCTGTTGACTTTGACTAGGAAAACCTTTGTCTATCACCCCTATTTTGTCCTTCATCTTACTGAACCACTCCACTGCTTGCTGTCCACTCAACCCCCCAAACTGTTCTCTTTTTGGTCGGTGCACAAAATCAGGCTTGGCTAACTTTCGGGTCTTTTTTGGTTTCTTTGATTTTCTGCCATGCTGCAGGAATGCTGCAGCATGCAATCTTGTGCCCCTAAATGATGGTTTTCTTTTCTTCCTAGCCACACTCTCCCCACTGATTCTCTTTCTCTTTTTTTCATTGCTCTTTGACCCCCTAGTTTTCCCAACCCCCATGGACTCTTCCCCACAAGATTGCTCAAAAGCAACATTTAGGTCAGGGATTGCATCCCTGACATGCTCACTGGAGTCCATTTTTTTGGCTTGATCTACTTCCCCTTCCTCGTTTGGGTTCAGAGTGTCGAAGAATCCCATAGCACTGAGGATGGAAGTAGTGTCATCAAACTCCATCGGTGAGGGGTGATTTTCGGAGTTTGAGACAAAGGGAACTAGGGTCCAATCAAGGATGTGCTCCGGTGTGAGGTATAGGGGTATTCCCTCAACATTGGTCATAATATCCATCTCTTCATCACTGACAGAGGTGAGTTGACCTTCCAAAAAATCATAGTCGGAAAAGTTGTATACCTGAGGGGTAACCGGAGAGTCGACCGGAGTGAGAACTTCATCTTCCTGAGCATTGTGGATTAGAGTGGACTCGATCGTAGGGTGAGAGGGAGATGCGACAGGGGTTTCTGCGGTGGTTGTTAGGGTTGAGGTGGGAATGATGATGTGAAGAAAAGGGCGAACGGGTAGAGGGTTCGCGACAGGGGTTTCGGTGGTGGTGGTGTTTACCGTGGAGAGTGGTGGTTTAGAGGGTTCAGGGATGAGGGAGGTTTCACAATCATCGGCCGACGGTTCAGGAGTTGGTTCGGGTGGAGGAGGGTTTCGACTGAGGCGTCTCCGGCGAGATGGTGGAACGTCATCGGGGTCTCTTACTACTGGTACTTTCATTCTGGCCATTGTTTGCAGAGCGCGATTGAGAGAGAGAGAGGAAATCGCCGGTGGGTGTGATGAAGAAGGAAGGGTAAGGGTTCAAAGAGGGTTTTGTTGAAAAGAAATGATAAGTCATGATGTTGATGGTTATCAAAAAGTGGTTGAAAGGGATGGGTTGGGGAACTGAAAGGTCAGTTCCTTTCTTACCAGGGATGTTGATTGGATGTCCAAGGGTTTTTAGAAAAGAAATCATGGGGAAGGAAAAAAAATTGTACAAGTGATGATGTTTTTCAAAAAGGAGACAAGACAACTACTTTTCTTTGAGAAGTTTCCATAATGATCTCATTTGTACCTTCCTTGGACTGCTTTTGAATTTATCCCTTCTTTTCCCGCTCAAACCTTAAAGACTGAGATTTTCCAAAAATTATGAATCTGATGCTGCAGGATTGCTGCAGGATTGCTGCAGGATTGCTGCAGCATGCTCTGCAGACCCCCAAATTAAGATTTAAGCTACAAAATGAAACAAACAATCGTGAGATTAATCTAGAAAGCATTTAAAATATAGAAAACTTATTTACAAACAAGATGAGAGATGACTTTCAACAAATTGTGACCAAATCCACAGAGCATGGCTCTGGGATGGTCACAGGCTCATGGTACAGTTTCACTCTCTGGCCATTCACTTTAAACATAGTGTTGTCTTCAGGATTAACTAAGTCAACTGCTCCATAAGGATAGACATGGTGGATGAGGAAAGGTCCTGACCATCTGGACTTTAGCTTTCCTGGAAACAGTTTCAACCTAGAATTAAACAAAAGGACTTTTTGGCCTGCTTTTAACTCTCTGTGTTGTATTTTCTTGTCATGCCATTTCTTGGTCTTTTCTTTATACAACTTGGCATTCTCATAGGACAAGTTCCTATGTTCTTCTAGTTCACAAAGTTGGAGTTTTCTTTTGATTCCAGCAGCATCTGGGCTCATGTTCAAAGTTTTGATTGCCCAGTATGCCTTGTGTTCTAGTTCCAAAGGGAGGTGACAAGCCTTGCCAAACACTAGCTTATATGGGGACATACCAATTGGTGTTTTGAAAGCTGTTCTGTATGCCCATAAAGCGTCATCTAACTTAAAATCCCAGTCTTTTCTATTTGGCTTGACCACTTTTTCCAAAATTCCCTTAATCTCTCTGTTTGAAAGTTCTGCTAGCCCATTGGTTTGTGGGTGGTATGCAGTGGCAATCCTGTGATTAATGTTGTATTTTTCAAGAACTTCACGTAACAGATTGTTTACAAAATGAGTTCCCTCATCACTGATCAGTGCCCTGGGGGTACCAAACCTTGTAAAAATCTGTTTTTGAAGAAATTTAACCACTGTCTTTGCATCATTTGAAGTACATGCCACTGCCTCCACCCACTTTGAGACATAGTCTACAGCAACTAAAATGTATTGACATTTGTTTGATGGGGGGAATGGTCCCATGAAGTCGATTCCCCAAACATCAAACAACTCAACTTCAAGGATCCCATTTAATGGCATTTCATTCCTTTGAGAAATGGAACCACTTCTTTGGCATTCATTGCATCTTTGTGCAAATGTGTGGGAATCCTTAAAGAGAGTTGGCCAATAGAATCCAGATTGTAATGCCTTAGCCGCTGTCCTTTGCCCTCCAAAATGTCCTCCATAAGGTGCTTGGTGACAATGCTGCAGGATTGCTGCAACATCTGTATCCGGGACACACCTTCTTAAAATCTGATCTGTACCTAATTTGAACAAGAAAGGGTCATCCCATAGATACATTTTGGTGTCATGGAGAAATTTTTTAAACATCTGGCTAGTGCAACCAGCGGGTTTTATTCCGCAAGCCAAGTAGTTTGCAATGTCCGCAAACCATGGGGAATCCTGATGCTGCAGCATGAGAATCTTTTCATCCGGGAAGGTCTCAATGATGTCTCCTATATCCTCACTAGGTCTCTCCAATCTGGACAAATGGTCTGCAACTTGGTTATCTACCCCCTTTCTATCCACAATCTCTAAGTCAAACTCTTGCAACAACATAACCCATCTTATTAACCTGGGCTTAGCATCTTTTTTTGAGATCAAATACTTGATGGCGGCATGATCGGTATGTACAATGACTTTTGCCCCCATCAAATATGACCTAAACTTTTCAAAGGCAAAGACTACCGCCAAAAGTTCTTTTTCTGTTGTTGTGTAGTTGATTTGTGCTTCATTCAAAGTCTTACTGGCGTAATAAATTGAATGAAACACTTTTTCTTTTCTTTGACCTAACACAGCACCAACTGCCCAATCACTTGCGTCACACATGATTTCAAAAGGTTTTTCCCAATCAGGAGCAACAACCACTGGAGCAGTCACCAAAGCTTTCTTCAAAATTTGGAATGCATTTCTACACTCCTTAGTGAATTCAAATTTATGGTCATGCTGTAATAATATACACAAAGGTTTTGATATTTTTGAAAAGTCTTTGATAAACCTTCTATAAAATCCAGCATGCCCAAGAAAGCTTCTGATTCCTTTAACAGTGGTTGGTTCAGGTAGTTTTTCAATTGCTTCAAGCTTAGCTTTGTCTACCTCCACTCCTCTTTTTGAAATTAAATGTCCTAGAACAATTCCCTCT
Source organism: Arctium minus (assembly GCA_954870635.1). Classification (NCBI taxonomy): domain Eukaryota; kingdom Viridiplantae; phylum Streptophyta; class Magnoliopsida; order Asterales; family Asteraceae; genus Arctium; species Arctium minus. Next base: position 173,332,095 of record OX941081.1, on the reverse strand, counting down.
TTTACCATGAAATGACATTTTTCCCAGTTTAGGACCAAATCAGTTTCCTCACATCTCTCAAGACCCTTTTTTAGATTATCCAAGCAATTATCAAAAGATGAACCATAAATTGAAAAATCATCCATAAAGATTTCAATGGATTTTTCGAGCATGTCTGAAAATATGGACATCATGCATCTTTGAAAAGTTGCTGGAGCATTACAGAGTCCAAAAGGCATTCTTTTGAAAGCAAAGGTGCCGTAGGGGCAGGTGAATGTGGTCTTTTCCTGATCCTCGGGTGATATGGCAATCTGGTTGTATCCTGAGTAACCATCTAGAAAACAATAGTACTCCTTACCGGCTAACCTATCCAACATTTGATCCATGAAAGGTAATGGAAAATGGTCTTTTTGTGTAGCCTGGTTTAGCTTACGGTAGTCCATGCAGATTCTCCATCCGGAGACAACTCTAGTGGGGATGAGTTCATTTTTTTCATTTGTGATGACAGTCATTCCCCCCTTCTTTGGGACACATTGGACCGGACTAACCCAAGAACTACTGGCTATTGGAAAAATAATTCCAGCGTCTAACCATTTTAAAATCTCCTTTTTCACTACCTCTTTCATGACCGGATTTAGCCTTCTTTGTGGTTCAATGGAAGTGAAGCTTTTGTCCTCTAGGATGATTTTGTGTTGACAAATTGATGGACTTATTCCCCTAAGGTCAGCCATGGTCCATCCTAGGGCTTTGGTGTGTAATCTTAGCATATCTACCAACTTCTTTTCTTGATGTGATTCTAGGGTAGATGAGATGATGACAGGCAATTTGCCTTCTTCTCCTAGAAAGGCATATTTCAAGTGAGATGGGAGTTGCTTTAACTCCAGGTCGGGTGGTGAGACTATGGATGGAGTGAATGGTTTCTGATCACTACTGTCAAGCTGCTCAAATGCTGCAGCACTGGCCAAAACCGTTTCTTCCGAACTTGAGTTTTCAAAATCATTTCCTAAGGTTATCTCCTCATCATCATCTTCTTCTTCAAACTTACAGGTCCTTCTTTCTTCATGGCATATCGAGTCAATCATATTTAAAGTTGCACAATCCTCAAAATCATCAGGGTATTTCAAGGAATTGAAAACATTAAATGTGACTTTTTGATCCTGAAGTCTCATGGTCAGCTCTCCTTTTTGGACATCTATCAAAGTCCTTCCGGTGGCCAAAAAGGGTCTTCCTAAAAGAATAGGAATATCTTTATCAGCCTCAAAATCCAAGATAATAAAATCTGCCGGAAATATGAACTTGTCAACCTGAACTAGAACATCCTCAATTTTTCCCTTAGGGTAGGCAATGGTTTTGTCAGCTAACTGGAGTGTTACTGTGGTAGGTCTGGCCTCTCCTATCCCTAAGTTGTTGAATACAGATAAGGGCATGAGGTTGATACTAGCTCCTAGATCACACAAAGCCTTCCCTACTTTCTTCCCACCTATTGAACATGGAATGGTGAAACTTCCTGGGTCTTTCAACTTAGGAGGTATTCCATTGGTCAAGAGTGCACTACATCCTTCAGTCAAAGCAACTGTCTCATATTCATTCAACTTTTTCTTCTTGCTTAGGATGTCTTTAAGGAATTTGGCATAACTAGGCATTTGCTCGATTGCTTCAACAAGAGGTATGTTGATGTGCAATTCTTTGAACACATCCAAGAATTTTTTAAATTGCAGTTCTTCTTTTTGATTCCTTAACCTTTGAGGGTAAGGAACATAAGGAGGAACTGGTTTTATGAAAGTTTTACTTGAATGCGTGGAGCAAGACGTGCCTTTTGTGCCTTTGGTCTCACTCTCCTTAGGTAAGGTTAGGATCTCATTTACTAAAGGTTGAACAGGACTAGCTACTCCGGGCTCTAGATTCTTTGTGGGCTCAGGTTGTGGTTCAAGAACAGTGGCTAAAACAGTGGTCTCGGATCCTGACTGTGTGGTATTTTCAAATTCTGCTTGAGTCATTGGTCCAAACTTGGTTTGTACTGTTTCATTCAATTCTCTACCACTCCTAAGGGTCACAGCTTTTACATGTTCTTTACCCGAAGCCTTTGGGATTTCTGTGTCACTTGGTAACATGCCATTAGCCCTATTGTTCTGATTAAGTGCTATTTGACTTACTTGGGTTTCCAAATTCCTGATGGCTGCACTCTGTTGATTAAAAAGAGCTTGATTTTGGCTCAAAAGTTGCTGTTGAGCTTGTGATTGAGCCACAAGGCTTTTTATCATAGCTTCCAAAGAAGATGATGGCTCAGCCTGTGGAGGAGGTTTTTGAAAATGTTGTTGGTTATTTTGAAAATTCCTGTTCTGATGATGCTGTGAACTTTGGTTATGCTGATGTTGAGAACCTTGATTTTGGTGATGTGAACCTTGGTTTTGATGATGCGAACTACTAGCATGATGTTGTGTTTGAAAATTTGAAGTTTCTTGTGGCTTAGGAGCTGACTGATTTAGACATGGACTGTTCCAGGAAAAATTTGGATGTTGCTTCCAACTCGCATTGTAGGTGTTGCCGTAGGGAGCATTCCTGTTCTGAACATAGTTTACTGATTCAGAGTTTTGAGGACACTGTTCATAGGAATGTTCCCCACCACAACAAACACATTGAACAGAAAGGACTGACTGGGTAGATGTAGCAGCAACTTGTTGCGTTCCTTGATTTGAAGATAAGTTTTTGAGCATTGAAGCCATGGAAGCAAGTTGTGCTGTTAATGCAGTATATGCATCCACATCATGAATCCCAGCAGTTTTCTTTTGCGGTTGAGCACGTGGGTCAGCCCAATGTCCATTGTTTGTGGAAATTTTTTCAAGAATTTCATACCCGTCATTGTAGGTATTAGCTGTAAAGGCCCCTCCTGATGTCGCGTCGAGCATTTGTTTAGCCATGGGGTTTAACCCATTGTAAAACGTCTCGAGTTGAATACAGTAGGGAATACCATGGTGAGGGCATTTTCTTAACAACTCTTTAAACCTTTCCCAAGCATCGGGAATTGCCTCATCGTCCATTTGTTTAAACATGCAAATTTCGTTTCTGGACTTAGCATTACGGGTAGGTGGAAAATATTTTCGCAAAAACTTTTCAGCCATGTTGCTCCATGATGGCACAGAGCCAGGTGCCAAAGAATTAAACCAAGACTTTGCCCGATCCCTTAGAGAAAAAGGAAACAAAGTAAGTCTCAAGGCATCGTTAGACACCCCAGGGATCAGGAATGCATCGGTGATCTCCATAAAAGATTTTAAATGAGAATGAGGATCCTCCGATGGCATTCCGGCAAATTGTCCGTTCGTTTGCAACATTTGAAACATGATGGGTTTTAGTTCAAAATGGAGGGCTTGTATATGGGGTCTAATTATCCCTGAATTTAATTGCTCAAAATCGGGGATAGCGTAGTCCATAATTTTTCCCTCTTTGGAGTTTGCAAGATTAATTATGTTTGGAACTTCATTTCTTATTTCATTGGTGCCTTGAGATTCAACATCATCCTCAACATGGTTATGATTATTTCCTTGATTTGGTGGATTTTGTCGAAATTGGTGCTCCGGTGGGTTTCCAAAAATTGGGGGTGCATCATGGAATATTGGTGCTCCCCGTGGATTTTCCAAAAGTGGTGGTGGTCTCGGTCCTCTATTTTCAAATCCGGGCGGTGGTGGTTCCATAATTGGAGGTTCAATGATTAATGCGATTCTTTGCGTTCTTCTCCTATTACGAAACGTTTGTTCAATTTCCGGGTCAAGAGTGAACAATTCCCCCCGTGGTATTCTTGGCATATACTTCCAAATGAGATTCCAAAGGTGTAAGAAAAATCAAATCTTTTAAAATACTTTTATAAACTTTTAACGTGCCAATCCCCGGCAACGGCGCCAAAAACTTGATAGTGCGTGGAATACACCTATAGACGTGTGCTAATTAAACCTCAAGGCAAGTATACAATGAGATCTAATATCGTCTTTCAAGTAATAAAACGGTAAAATACCGGATATCGTCCCACAGAGATTGTCGTAAAAGTATAATAAAAGTGTTAGAAAAGAGATGATTTCAGATGGCGAATTTGAAGACTTTGATTTGGTTTGGTTGGTTAACAGTTGATAACGATACAGAATAATAAAGGTAGCAAGGGTGTAAGACTTTTAGGTGAGACTCAAACACAAATTCCAGCAGACTATGTTGCAGGTATGCTGCAGCATGAGTTCAGCATAAACAGATCCACCATCTATTTTGAGGGTATTCCTCTCGGACTTCAATACTCCCGCTACCGTTTAGATCCAACTGAACATATCTCTATGCAGTTTTAACTTTTGATAGCAAGGGGTAGAGTCCTCAAAATATACGGATTTACAAATCTCTTTGTATAAAACTACTCTCTCGAGTTAATTCCCATATCATTCAAGTTGGAGTGTTCGAAGGGGTTCATCTCTGAATCCTCTACACTTTAACACTTTAAACAAGCGACCAACTCGTCAAGAATAAATCAAGATGAAAAATAGAGGTGATAAATCTCTTTATCAGTCACTTTCTCAAGTCGGCTTCTCATATCATCCAAATTGACGTGCATTTTATGGCTTATCTCTAGGCCATAGCACTTTCACACTTTCAAAGTGATCAACTTGTCAAGAAGTGTCATTGGCTTTATAAAACTTGAATGAAATGATGGAACATTGTTATTGCGAAACAACGCCCACCTTTATTTGGTTTGAAATCTCACCTATCCATCTCACACCCAAGCTAATGGATTTAGCTACTCATACTTAAATATAAATGCATAAAGCAATAAATTGCATAAATTAAAGACATGAATGTAAATGACGGAAATATAAATTACAATAAATAAAATGACGGAAATATAAATTACTACAAATATAAATGACTTAAATGTAAATTGCAAGGAAAGTAAACAACTAAATTAAGAACACTAAAAGTAATAAAGCATAAGTAACAAAACAAGGATGGTAACTTCAAAGATTAACTTGGAATTCAAAAGTACATTAAAATCAAAGGTTATTGGTGCCAACCTTTGATTTTCACTTCAAAGAGATGTACTTAAGTGTTAAAATTAGGATCCTCAACTAAATCCCCAACCTCCCTTTATATACAAAAAGGGAGTGGCAAAAGAGTAATAAAACCTACAAAGTACTTAAGGTATAATTATTACAAAAAAAAGGGTTCAATGTCCAAGGGTTGCAAGCTATCAAAAAGATGATGTCATTCTTAAAAAAAAACTGCAGGTGGAGGCTTCTAAAGCTGTCAAAAGTCCTGCCAAAAATCGCCCATCATCCAGCTTCCCATCGTTCTCCCAAAAAAGTACTGACAGCTGCAGATGCTGCAGAAATGCTGCAGCACTGGGTCTGTTTTACTCAAAAACTGCCAAAACACATAAAATTAGCCATTCGAAGAAATAAAACAGATTATCCACTAGCTCTAGCTCCAAGAAACAGATAAATGCTAAAACAAGTAATAAAATGACTCAAATGTAGGGATATGGAAGAAAAAGAATTATAAAAAGCTACTAAAAAGGTCTAGATGGCACTACAAATGAGTGCACATCACATCCCAATAATATAAGCCGACTCAATACCTATGGATCCACTAGTAATGGTCTAGACTTGTCACAATTTCATTTGTGACCAACCATAGTTAGTCATATGGTTTCAATAACATTTATAACCCAAAATGCATTTTCAAGTTTAACTGTTGATAAAAATGAAAAATCATAAAATAAGATTATATACATTCCTTCAAGTAAACCACATAAATGTGCAAGTAAAACTCCATTTTACTTCAAATAAGATGAAACCCTTTATTTTTCTTGAAAATGATTGGGAACCCTAAAATCTCCCAAAACTCAAGTTAGGTAAAAAATGTGGTAACTTAAATCCAAAACCATGGAGATATATAGGAGTTCAAAATGTAAGCTTTGACACGTATAAAGTTTAGAAAATGGTAGTAAGAACTCACCAAGTGGGGTTTTGAAGAAAACCCAAACCCTAGATTTTTGCTCCTTTGGAGAAGATGACAATGGAGGAAGTGATAAATGCTCCAAACTTAAACCCTTAGATGAAACACCCAATTTCTAGAAATAAATGAGGTGGTTGATGACTTAAAGAACCCTAGGTTCGGTTTCTAATAAATGAGAGAAGTTGGGAGAGAAAAACAAAAGAAAGGTTGAGTTAGAATGAGAAATGAGGCCAAAATCTGAATTTAATTCGACCAGACCCCGCACGCGATCCTGCCACGCGAGAGTGACATGAGTCACTATCGCGAGGCACTCTCGCGGGGAACGTACCGCGAGTTTCGGTGTTTCCAGCGATTGTGCCACGCGATAGTGACACATGTCACTATCGCGAGTCACTCTCGCGCCAGACTTACCGAAGCCTAAAATGCCCAAAAATTCGCAATTCTCGCATGGGTCGATTTAAGGTTCGAAAGAACAACATAACTCACCCCAAAAGATAAACGGAAGACGGAGAAAAATACCAATGAAGGACGGAAACTTACATTGCGAAATACCGGGTGTTACATAGGAGTAAAGGAGGAAGGTGTTTGTTTGCCTAAAAATCGCAGGTGCAAAGTGTTTTTGGGGTGAGATGAGATTAAAATCGGGCAAAAAGGGGTTTTGTTGACCTGCAGGTTCCCCCGCGACTTGTGTCGTGGCTAAGAGCCCGCGCCATAAGTCGCGCGTGTGCCCCGAGGTTTGCACTCCAGAGGGTTCCGCGGCTTGCAACCCGCGCTGTAAGTCACGCAACCCACTTCTTTCAAAGGGCTGATTTATGGTTTCCAAAACATCACCAACAAAAGACTTTAAACAAGAGTAGCAATTTAATAGATATATCCTACTTCATTTAGCACATAAACATAAGATTAGAGAAGTCCTATACTTACCTAAAATTCCGGGTGTTACAGGTTACATGTGCATCCAGAAACTTGTAAAATTTCCAATTTACTTTTCCATTATTCAAGTACTTTTTGTCCATCCATCCTCATCAATGTACCCTTTTATGCTTAAAATGTGTATGATCTGCTGAACCATATTTTCATCTTCATCTGCTCAAAGCTTCTTAAATCGTGAAATTTGTATTAAAACGGTGTCTTCTACTCTCTAGTTTTAAAAACCCTTGATGAATACATGAATCCAAATCGAACAAGAACTTTATATAGTGCATCATTTCATTATAAAAATCATGTTCAACCCAATATAATAACCTGTAGAACGCAGTTGCTATCATCATGGAATTGTTATAACAAATATAGAATGAATTTCTTAGCTTGGATAATTTGCTAATAATATTATGATTACCTGGAGAATCAATATCAATGTATATTCTCTTAAAATTTGTTGACTTTATTTGTTTGTTTACTACTTCAGCTAGCCTTCAAGTTTACAAAAAAGAAGAATTAGTGCCCATAGATTTTACATTTATTTTGATTCTTTCTGATTGAATCTTTTCCATTAAGCAATCATGAATTAATAGATTATCAAAATATAGTCTAACTATGTGCTAATGAAGCAGTACGTTATGATGATTGATAAGAGCTGGACGACGTGTAGATGTCGTAACTTTGATGAGTTTTAGACCGGTCTTCAAGCATTTATCGAGATAGCAAAGAAACATGTCAATAGTGATGGTGTAATGAGCTGTATATGCAAAAATTGTTTGAACTTTAGGAGTCGGACGCCGGATGATGTTGAGGCTCACATACATAGGTATGGGTTTCAAGCTGCATATACGAGGTGGGTTTATCATGGTGAAGTAGACACTCCTTCTCCAATTGTAGACACTATAGCTCCAACAACAAACGAGATGGTTGATGTCATCAATGATAATATTTTTCGAACTAGGTGGCTCGCCCTCGTCTTCTGTAAATGAGAAAGAAATCATCACCAAGGTACTTGGAGAACACCACAGTCACAACCTAGGGATTGGACGAAGTTGAAGAGCTCCATTTTTTCGTCCTTTCTTGAACCGCCATCGCCGCCACTACGGCCACTACCCCCAACCACTTACGAATGATCAGATGAAGGTTGTCGTTGATGCATTTTAAATACTTGTATCTGGTACATGCATCAATTGTATGACTCATTTAGTAGTTTTCAACCTGGCTGTCGCCTGCCAATTCTCGCCACCACCCACTATAAACGCAGACACATTATTTGCATCAGCTATGACAGGATATCAACCACAACCGCCATGACAACAAGATGGGGATGAGGACACAAAGACGGACTCGTACAACGATTAGATATTTATGTATTAGTTAGGGTTGGTCTTAAAGTTTCGGATGCCCATGGTGAAAAGCCAAAAAATGCCCCTAATATATGTATATACAAAACAAAATAAACTATTTCAAGGTGTTTGAAACCTAATCAAGCTAGGCGTCTCATTCGTACACCAATATTTCTACTTCATTGACTTGATAATGAAGGGAAAATAGCTAAGTGAAAGACATTTGCAAAAATTATATCAAATGCTTGAACATGAATAAACTTGTTTTCTAATTTTCTCTCAACCTTGACTTGGATTCAATCATTGAATGGTAGACAAGGTGTATATGATATTATGCCCTGCAAAAACAAGAAGAGAGGCTCTTTTATGTATAGAAAGAAGAAAGGCTCTTTTAGGAGCTTGATCCTTGAAACACAAATGTTGTGATTTTGGGATAAACTTTGATCGTACGAATTGAAACTAAACAATTAGTTTTTCTATGAAAGCAAAAAGGTTTGTTTATCAAAAGAAAACTTTGAATTTTACATTCCTTGACCACGGGGAGCAAGTGTCATGGACCAATCTTTTGTTTTCCTTCTCTTTCTAAAATTTTGATCTTTAGCAACAACAAAAGGTTAAATTTGCTACAGTAACACCTCTTACCTTCGGTGAGGCTTTAAATACTTAACCTCTGGAAAAACTAAGATTTGCAGGTAACCTGAAGTATACTATAGGGACAATAACCCATTAACTTGGTTAATTATATTATTATAAGGCGTAAGTGTAAAATTAAAATTTTCTTATTAGACCCACTACTAGAAGCCATTTACCTAAAGTTTCCTGAACTTTTTTCTAAGTTACCGAATATGTCCTTACAAATGTAGAGTAAACATCTAAATAATTTATACAATTTTTGAATTTGATCTTAAGCAAAAGTACGGTTTTATTCGGTTAGACCTAAGAACATTGACAATATAATTTATTAGTATTTCCATACCAAAAATGTCACTACAAGAAAAATCCTAATTAGTGACTGTTTGGGTAAAAATACCAATAGTCCATTGTCGTACGACCAACGATAACCGTCAGGTAGAAATTCCAACAGTCCATCAGTTCATCGTCACACGATCAGAGAGATAATCGACGCCCTTCCTTTGGGGTGACCACGACTAAAATATTCGTCCGACAAATACCGTCGCACGACCTGATTTCAGTTACTAACCTGCTACATACGTTATATCATGTTTAATGCAGAATTCAAAGACATTCATGACCAAAGATTGTAACGGAAGTCATCATTAATAACAACAGACATAACGGACGCTATCATCAATATTAAACGGTCATACACATTCAAGACACATCAACGGAAAAATAGAGTATAAATATGAAGATAGAACTTCACATTCGGGACATCTAATCCTCAGACTTTACAAGTTCACAGATTACGTTCTCAAGCTCATTTTCTTTCGAAGTTCATAAAGCCTATTGCCGTTTGTTGCGCGACGCACGACCAAAGTCTAATTACACACGACGCACGACCGACTTTACTTTATTGTATTGTTTCACATTATATTATACTTGTAACATCTGTTATAAAGGACGACGTCCCTGATTGACGTCCATAGTGCACGACGACTTACACTCGTCCGCGGTTTTTACCCATTTTAGGGGTTTTACGCGTCACCAATTCTCTCATCTCATTTACTTTATTTTTCTTTATTATCGTACGATTATTGGAGTTACTTTCTTTGGTTGGATCAGACTTCACATTTACCTTAAATTTTCCTTGGGAGATTTTTGGCATAAACAGTGACCAAAATTTTAGTGACTACTTATATTTTGGTCACTAATTATAACGTTAGTGACGATGACAAATGTCGTCATTATTTTTTTGTCACTAATATGAATTTTAGTGACAAAAAATAAATTTGGTCACTAAGTGGACACTAATTCTTTAGGAATTTATTTTACGACTTTTTGTTTCATGACAAAAAATAATGGTCATTACATTGAAACGATTAGAGACAAAAAAAAATAGTAGTAACTAAATTAAATATGTTAGTGATAAAAAAATAGTGGTTACTAAGAGGTATTCGTTTGTTGTAGAATTGTAGTGACTTGAATGAGTTAGTAACCAAAAAATAGTGGTCACTAAATTGGAAGTGTTAGTGACCAACAAAAGGTAGTCATTATGTGATATTTATTAATCATGGAGTTGGAAGGGTTAAGTTAGTATCCAAAAAATGTTGGTCACTAAATTAAATGTGTTTGTGACTAAAAAAGGATGGTCACTAAATTGAAAGTGTTAGTGACCAACAAAAAGGTAGTCACCAAGTGGTATATATTAATCATATAGTTGGAATGGTTAAGTTAGTGACCAAAAAAATGGTGGTCACAAATTCAAGTGTTAATGACCAAAAAGTAGTGGTCACTTAATGGTATTATAAATACTTAGATAATTGTAGTGAATTAGAAGGGTTAGTGACAAAAAGAATAGTGGTCACTAAGTTGAAAAGGTTAGTGTAAGACGCCGTTTAAAAAAAAACGTGTAACTATTCTTACCCGAATTGAACCGTGATTAAAAATGATAACTAAAGATAGTTAAGGGTTAAAACCGTCATTTAACCAAACTTATTAATTATATTATATTATATATATATATATATATATTAAAAAAAACAACAACAACAACAAACCACCATATTAAGAATATCCATCCAACGTCTTCTTCATTTAACTTCATCATCACCGCCATATGATTTCTCTCTATATATATAGAAACTCTCTCAATTCTCTCTAAATTTCTATCAATTTCGTGAAGCAAATCAACGAAATAATTATATATTCGGAATCTACGCAACGAACTCTTCCTAGAGGTATAAATTTCTTCTTAAGTTATTTAAGTTGGTAGGTTAGGGTAGTTGAAGTTGGTTGGTAGATTATGACATGTTATTGCAAAGTTATGATCAAATATATGTTTAGGAATGTTTGTTTTGTCAAAATTACAAACGGGTAAAATTTAGAATCAAAAAGGTGATATTTATATCTAGATGTTTAACCGCACACCAAGTGATCGGTTTAATGTCTAAGAGAATATAATTTCGTGGTTAAGCTTAGGATAATAACCATTGAGTTTTAGGTTATGCGATTAATAATAATTGGTGGTTTAAATAGACAATCGAACGAGTTAAAGTTGTTGTGAGGATCGATTGATCGCGTGATAATCTCAATTCGATTAAGGTATGGATTTCATTTCTTTTGAATCGTGGGAAACTATTTGTTGTAGTTGACCCTTCCTAAAGGTGGTTCACCGCCTTGTGATTGATCAACCGAACGTGATCAACAAATACGAAATTATACACACACATACACATTGATTTTGGTTTATTGAATCAATTGTTTGAACATTTTGATGTTTTATTAAAATGTGTCTCGTATGAGATTGTTTATGAAAAATGTGAAATATATAGACTATAATTTCTGTGATCGCCATTTGGGTAAGTGGTATTTGTTTAGTTTTCGTTGATTTTAGAAGAACCCAATAAATGGGCACATTATTTGGGATGCCTTCTATGGCGGCTTTGTTGTCATAGCGTCCTGCAGATGACGGTCCACCAGAGTTAAGCCTATGTGGCTTACGTGAACCCTCTCTGGGGGGACTTGGCTGACTTTGTTGGCTCCAGGGCGGATGAATCGATTCTAGAAATTTACCCACAGAATATGTGACCGTGGTTAAATTCACGGGGGACTCGTTGTGTGTGCCCGCATGCCGACCCAGTTCGTGTGGCTGATCACCCCACGAACACGACTGGAATTGACGAACTTTATTTATATAAGTTTTGAAGTTAAAGTGTGAAATGTTCTTGAGATTATTGCTTTTGATTATATTACCAAACGTTTCTCTTGATTTAAATGAACTATGAACTTCAGTCTCAAAGAACTTTCTTCGAATCGAATTTTTATGTCTTCCGCTTCGTTATCGATGTTTTCATTATTATTTACGAATTTATATTATAATCCATTCACTGAACCCTGTGCTCAGCCGTGTTTTTGTTTTCTGACACGGCAGGTTCGAAGTGACGTTTACGGGGATGGGACTTGAGACCGAGCGTGAAATTTTGGAGTTCTTAGACTCAAATTATTATATAAACGTTCTAAGTTTATAAACACTTTTTGAAGTGAAAGATTTTGGATTGTAATATATGTTTGGAGTTTATTAGTAGCTCTGATTTAGTTGTGTAATTATGTTAAGTCCCGTTCGTGACATCACCCGTTCCGGACCACGGGGACGGGGGATGTTACAAATATGGTATCAGAGCATAGGTTTCGACTTGTAGATTAAATAGGCTTGACCTGTGAGGATTGGGTAGACTAGAATTTACTTCTAATTACCGATTTTCAATCCGTAATTGTTTTGAATTCCGATCTTGATATTGTTCTGTGTTAGAATGTCGAGACGTAGTCACCCACGTAAATCCAGATCATAACCTGACGGTAACCCAAACCCTAACCCAGTGAGGGGTACAAGTGAGCCTAATATTGATGATGTGGTTCATCAAACCATGTCAAGTATGATTCCTACATACTTTGAGCAGACCATGTTAACTTAATCGATTTATCTGTTTATGCCTTGTTTGATACTGGGGCAACACATTCTGTTGTTTATGAACAATTAGAATCCTGGTTAAAATCTTATGAACAAACCACCGAATTTCCAGTCGTGATATAACCCTAGCCCTAACCTCTCGAATTTTGTTCTGTCAAGTGCATTATCTCAAAGAGCCGATTCGAGCTTTCAAACAATCAAACAATCAATTTGTGCTCCCTCTCAACTCTCGATTTGATTTCTAGAATCAATCTAAGGTGTTGTGAACTGTTGATTCACTGATTCTAATTCAACGAATTTCCAAAAACAAAGAGGGCATCGATTAAACAACTGATTGCGGTTTTGTAATTCAGTTGTTGATCAAAAATCCAGATACTCGCAAATTCTTTTCCTACCTATGTAAGTACTATTATTCACTTTGTAGCAATATAGAAACAAATCTCTAATCATCTTTGTGTAAGTATTGTTATTCACTTTGTGTTCCTCTTTGTAGCAATATTTTGAATTTGTGGCTGATTAGTTGTTTCTTTGTTGTTCATTTTTTGAATTTTTTGTTCAAATGATTGTAAAACCAGCAGATGCACAGGGCTGTTGGAATAGGAGCATAATAGTAGCCAACATAAAGAAGTAGCATAAGTAGGAATTGATCATATAGAAAGCCATCAATTCAATTCCCCACCACTTTGAGGTCCATTTTTAACTATTTCTCTTTTTTTACTATGTATATCTCTTTGAAGTGATTTATTTTAGTTTCCAACTCTGTTATTTCTTTATTTTAGTTTTAGTTATCAGTAACAGGTGAGCAAAGTCTGTCCATGCCTCTTTTTCACTCCTCTCGATTTTTGACCGGGTGCTGGAATGACCTCTTCAATTCAAGCATGTGTTACTGGTTTTTGTCAACTCTTACTGAATTGGTTCGAGCATTCTAATACTTTTGTTTTTGGTGCTTGCAGTGTTGCTCTTACTCAAACAGGAAACAGTTGCACCTTGGTATAATTAGTTTATTTTCTTATCCTGCTGCATTTTATATTTTGTTGATGTCATACTAAACAACAACAAAAAACTTGTTGGACTACATTCAAACCATTTTTCTCATGTTGGAATGATAATTAGTGTTCATTCTTTACTTACTGTGTTATGTTAATCAAATGTTTTAAAATTAATGAAACAATATACAAGTTTTCCGCTTCCCTTGCTTGTTACTTTTTTGAAATGGTTTAGCATAGACAGAAGGCAAGAAAGAAAAGAACCTTCAGTTGATCTAGCTTCCACAATGCTCTAATACCCTCCCTAGAGATTGTGCCTTCAGGCTAATTTAATCTTGATCGTCTGTAAGTACTTTTTCGTACCCGGTCGTGATAATGTTTTTTCTTTATTATCAACATGCATATACTGAATGAATTTAAAGCAACACAAGTTATATCATCTTACAACGGTTTCAATAGTTTTTGTTTTTCACTTATGTATTAAAATAATGAAAACCGGAGAAAGAGAAGTGTCTTGGAACCATACACATTCTCAAAAAACTATTCATAGAAATTGGTAAATGTCATTTACGTATAGCAAACTTGATTTTAACCCCTTCATGACTTACAAATTAGTTTCTTGAAGAAATAGAAGCAAGAATATTTGACTTTGATAAGCTTGAGATATCAAACCCAATAGAACATATTTTTTGTAATGCCATGAAGAGAGCTTAAAGTTTAATCTTTTGCTGTGATGACATCAAAGTAAGAGAGCTTAAAGTTTTATGTTAGTACCTAAGCTATGTGTGGTTTTTATTGTCTCACATATGCCTTGTATAGAAAAATAAGCATGCTGTTGGGTTTCTTTGATTTTTTTCCTTTGATGGTTTTGATTTTGGTTCTGCCATTTTTATGATTACTGTTTGCACAAAGTTAGAACATTAATTTTGTTTAAACATGAATTTTGGGTTTTTTTGGTTAATTATGAGTTGCAATAAGTGAACCATTATCAAATAATCTAAGAACAACAAAAACTTTCCTAATCTTTGGTCAATCAACCATTATAAACTTTAAATTTTAAAATATTCATAAACTTAATACCCTCAATTTACAAAAAAAATTGGCATCCCGCGCATTGCACGGGTAGCCAACTAGTGAATATACAAACTAGAAAGCATCTTTATTACTTGCACCCTTGCATACCTTACATTCAACCGAGCTCGTTTCTAGTTTCATCTTCTCATCACTACATAAAACACATTTTGTGACACCTATTCATGAGATCAGACTTAAAGTAAATAACGAATATAAACACTACCTAGTTATGTGTTTACTACAGAAAACACATTTTTATATATGTTTACCCCTTTAATTCATTTTTACATCATGTTGCATGGAATCCTTTATCGGAGCTTCCTATCTTGGCAGTCTCCATGTAAGACCACTGATGCATTAACATGGGCAGCAACTGTGGTTATCACATGTTAGTATCAATTTTTCTTGTTAGTTATTGATTTTGTTGAGGTCTTATTGCATTCATGTTAGTACCAGAATGATCACTGCTGATAACTGTACTATTTGTTTGTTTTCTGTTACTTTCCTTTTTCTTTTTATTTATTGGAGCTTATTGAAATGCAGTGTCGACTCAGGGACTGTGGCAGGTGCTCGAGAGGCCTTTCTCTATGGTTTACCATCTATCTCAATATCATATGATTGGTACGTAAACTTCTTCACGATAGATATGTTGATAATACAATAAAAATCGGCTCTTGACCCTTCTTTGCATGTGTTCAATAGAGGAGATGGTTAGAACGAATTCAAAAGGGAAACGAGATTAACATGTGTTGCTTGTTTATTGCATATTCAAGTTGTGTGTAAAATCAATCGATGTTGATCATTAACATACTTCCAAATTATTATTATTTTTTTGTTATATTGTGTTATCATTCTTATACGTTTGAAACTAACATATATGACAATGAACTCAAAGTGATATTTTGACGCTCAAGGTATAAGGATTTTCGATACTTCTGTTACGTTTAAATGATCACCACTGTTAAGTATTTGGTTTAAATGATGGGTTCGTTTAAATGATGTTGGGTATAGTAAGGTCCAGGATTGTAAAGTAGATAGTTATGTTGTAATGTTTGACCAATTGAGTGCGCGACTCTGTGTTTTGGTATTAATAATATGCTTATGAAAATCGCTTTACGCTTTACTTGAAATGTTTTTATATAATTGTGTTTGTATGGTGTTCGATCTCAAGGAATGCAACACTCCACGTGCGTGTACGCAAATGGGGGTGTCACAAAAAACAGATGATGATCTTCATTATTAACTTAGAGTTATTGACAGGGTTGGGGGTACCAGCAGTATCAACGACTATACACCGACTGCGGAAGCTTGTTTACCCATTATAAGTGTCGTTCTTGTTGAGATTAAGAATAAAACCTATCCGCAAAAATGTTTTCTGAATGTAGATTTTCCCACAGATCTTCGGAATCGCAAGGTGAGTTTCATATATTCCTATAAAAAGTTGTTCATAAAGAATCATAAGTGAATGACTCTTGATATCCCTGGCATCTTCTTTTGCAATAACAATTATAGTAGAAATTAGTAGGTTTTCATTGTTATAAATCAGTAGGTTTTATTTTTAATGCAATAACAATTATAGTAGAAATTAGTGACTATTTTTTTTTCTTCACATTTTATAATTAGTGACCACTTTTTTTTGTCACTAACAACTATTAACGCTAGTGACCACATATTTGGCCACTAATGGATGCTAACGGACTTTAACGGAGCCATTATCTTGAACTCAATTAGTTACCTATTTTGTGTTGGTCACTAACTTAGTCACTAATTTAATCAAGTTAGTGACGACTTTCACCTTTTAGTGACGATATTTAGCGACCAAATTAGTCGTTACAAACAATAGTGACCACTCTATTTTTGTCACTAATTAGTGACCATTTTTGTATTTGGTCACTAACGCAAATTAGTGACGGATCTTTAGTGACGAAAAGTGACCACCCAAATTTTGGTCACTAATATGCATCAGTGACCAATTTTATGTTGTTAGTGACCAAATTTTTTTCGTCACTGAATAACAATTTTCTTGTAGTGTGTTTATGGTCTAATTTAAAACGACAACGTACATAAAAATTGGAAACACCTCGAAATATTTGATAAGTTTTATTTTTATGTAATAAAGAAACTATGCATGTTCCCTCACATATTCTTTCAACTTCAGTAGCGAGGAGATAAATATATTTAAGGACTAAACTACCAGTATTATAATATATGTCTGAATAATTTAGTTGTCACGTTTCTAAACATGTCCAACACGTTATATAATACTCCAATTACCCTTAAATCTCGGTTACTAATGGTATGATTATCTTTACAAGTCTATCGAATTATATATGGTTTTAAATGCATAAAATTTGATACGTTCGAATCATCTTTTACAAGTGTATCGAATTATACATAGTTTTAAATGCTTAAAATTCAATATCCTTACAATAATGTCTGCATAATTAAGGAATCATTTTACTTTTTGTAGATAGTTTGTAATAGGCATCTAAAATTTCTTTGAGCAACAAGAGTGTTAAAAACGTGATTCATAGTTGATTTTAACTTTTGAATACATGTCGTATTGTTAAAAACATCATCAAATAATATATGAAGTATTTTATGTGACGAGTAATAATGTTCAATTTATACAACTTATAATTCCGAGTGTGGCACATGAAACACTTCCAACACAATTATATGTTTTTATCATGGTGTACGTACGTTGATGGATCAATCAAATGACACAATACGCAAATATATGATTTGTGGTAAATTACATGGACGGCTCCAAACATCACAAGTTAAATAGAGTAACTTACCAAGTTTAAAAATAAAGGTTGGTTTCATTTTTGTGTCATTTTTCATGATTTAAACGTGTTACTTTTGAGGTTAGAACTTACTTGTTTGGATTAACCTTTGTCGCGGGTGCTTTTCGACAACGGTTGAGATCTCTTAAGAAGGTGAAATAATA
Organism: Arctium minus; assembly: GCA_954870635.1. Lineage (NCBI taxonomy): Eukaryota > Viridiplantae > Streptophyta > Magnoliopsida > Asterales > Asteraceae > Arctium > Arctium minus. The sequence continues at coordinate 173,314,263 of OX941081.1, read as the reverse complement.
TGAAGAATATATAACATAAAAAATAATGGAACACCAAAAAATATCAAACTTAACCCAACAAAATTTGAACAACCTATTTATATATTTCAATACTAGCAAACCGGTAAATAACAAACCAAAAAAAAAAGAAAACAATAACTAGGTTGGCCTATGAGAGAGTGCCATGTAGCGCTCTAGTTTTCAAATATTAGTCTTTGAACCGGTTAGAGAACCGACCCCTTTAAACTGGTTCTAGTATAACCGGTCCCATAGCATGTATATATTAAAAAAAATGCGTGTTTAATAGGGACCAACTGCCCGACTGATTACGAATCCTTAACCAGTCAAACTTTAATTGGTTCCGAACCGGATCTTGACCACTAGTCGGACCTTCATAGCCACCTCTAGGTGAAAACATTAAAAACACATCAAAATTGTGAATATTATTTGTCCAATTAATGCTTGTGTTGAGTAAGATCTTTGATGAAATCAACCACTTGGTTGAAAATTAATACAAAGTGTTGAACCTTGTTAGGAACATGTAATAGGATGGTGGAAATCACAAAGTATTGTTCATGTGAAAATTAAAATAGGGATTAAAGCAATGAATATGGCCAAGGTATTAATTACCTACCACATTCTATATTAATTTATAGGTAACCAAACTAAACATGCATAGTTTGAAATCTTAATTATTAATTTAAGCCACAATATTTCACAATGTACTTATTTGCCAGCAAGACCTATATTCTGACTTTTTTGGACCTCTAGAAAGAAAGGACCAAGAGAGTAGAGACCACCCTTAATTTCTTTGAATCTTGAAATCATAATGCTGAATTTAGTGGTCCATAAACAGCTAGGTCTTTTAAGATGAGATTTAATTATTCACACTTACATATACACATATATACACACATATAGTTGGCGAAGGATTGTGTGAGAAGTTGAGTTAATGGTGAGAACGTAAGAAGTAGATCTGAACCGTTGATCTCTTTCAATCTCAAGCTCTCCCATGAATTGCGGCTTAGAAGAGAATTGATCTGGTACATCTCGATGCATCTCATCCTAATGAGCGTCCATTTATCATCCAACGGTTGATAACCACTTCTCACCATTAACTCAACTTCTCACCGGAACCCAACCCCCCCCCCCCCCACATATATATATATATATATATATATATATATATATATATATATATATATATATATATATATATATACACACATACACACACACACACATCTAAGAAGCGTTCAAACGAGAACACATTCATTTTACGAAAACGCGAAAACAACATTTTACTATAGCGAATCACATCTGACATTATAGTCTATCACATATGATACATATGTCATACTAAATCAAAGATACGGACAACCTTTGGCACAACCTAGTGGCCTACAACACCACTGGGCCTCCTCACATGTATTATCAAATGTGATAAGGGTGTCCTCAATGTGAAACTATAATCCATCACTTATGATACGACTGTGATATTAAATCAAAGACGTGGAAGACCTTTGGGGCCAAGTCGTCGGCACACCATCAAGTCCCCTCATGTATCGCATTTGATATATATAAAGGGTGTTCTCGCATTTTCATAAAATGGAGATGTTCTCGTTTCAACCTCTCCACACACACACACACACACACACACACACATATATATATATATATAGGGGTTGTTTAATTTGCAACCCTTAAAAAGGTTGCAAACCTTGCAACCCACATCTTAACCGCTGGATTCATGATCGGCGGTTATAATAAATATGGGGCCCAATATTTTTAATTAAAAAAAAAGAAAATAAAAATAAAATAACCGTCGATCATGAATCCAACGGTTAAGATGTGGGTTGCAAGGTTTGCAACCTTTTTAAGGGTTGCAAAATATCCTTCTACTATATATATATATATATATATATATATATATATATATATATATATATATATATATATATATATATATATATATATATATATATATATATATATATATATATGAAAGTTCAATTGCAAACCTTTTTCCCAAAACCGTGCCCTCCTTTGTCACTGATTGTCCATGTTCATCATGAATAATAAACGGGAACATTCGTGAACTATTCATGATGATTATACACTATTCATTATGAATAAACCATGTGAATGTACGGACACGTTTGTCCTCATGTTCACAATGGAACTTAGGTTTTCAATTGAACATGTCCTAATATATATATATATATATATATATATATATATATATATATATAGAGAGAGAGAGAGAGAGAGAGAGACTCTCTGTATATATATAAAGTGTTTCAAATACAAGCTATGTAAATGTTACAAACCCTATAAACCAAATCACGGCCCTTGATTTTGTGTATTTTGAAATTTTGAGTTAGTTATCAAATAAGTTATTGATGTGGTTGATAGTAAATCTAGAAACCAATTTAATCCACACTATTGATTATCTACATAGACGATCGAGATTGATTTGTAAGGTTTATAATAATTACATTGTTTGGATTTGAAACTCCCTATATATATATATATACACACACATATACGCGAAAGATCGTGTGAGAAGTTGAGGCTAACGTGAGAAATATTAAGAAGTGGATCTGAACCGTGATCATTTTTAATCAAATGTCCTCCCATGAATTCCGACTTAGAAGAGAATTGATTTGGTGCATCTCATCCTAATGTGCATTCATTTCTCATCCAACGATTGATAACCACTTCTCACACTTCTCATGTTAACCTCAACTTCTCATCGAAACCTAACCCTATACATACATACATACATATACATATATATATATACACACATAATATGACATGTATTACAAATGTGAGACAAGAGACCTGCGAAAATGCAGTATTTATAAGAGCATCTCCAACAGCTTTGCTAAAATAAAAAAAAATTGGGTTTTTGTTCTCTAAACCTCTCCAACAGCTTTGCTATTTTGTTTGTTAAAATAAAGAAAACTTGAAACTTTCTAAGTTTAGAGAAATTATCTAAAACTTGATGATTGGAGATAGAAATGATTATTTTATTCAATCCCACCAATAAGATTCAATTTTTATTATTTTATATGGAGGTGCTATTTGCACAAAAAAGGTTTGGTGTTGAATGCATATATTGTTTTCCTTTCCAATCATTTTTTGTTTATATATATATATATATATATATATATATATATATATATATATATTATTTGAAAACATATTATATATATATATATGTGTGTTTTGATTTTATAAATTTATAAAATTTGAAACTTTTGATTTTATTTTATTTTATATATTTGTAACTTTTGATTTTATTTTATTTTATAAATTTGTAACTTTTGATTTTATTATAACTTTGTAAAATATATTTTTCTTTTTGTAACAATTACATTTTATTATAACTTTGTAAAAGTGTAATGATTTCTTACCCGAATTGAACCGTAATTAAAAATAGCAACCAAAGATAGTTGGGGGGTTAAACCCGCCAATTAAGTAAACTCTTAGAGCATCTCCAACAGCATTGCTATAATAGAAAAAATTGACTTTTTCTTTGCTATTTCTCTCCAACAACTTTGCTAAAAGGTTTGCTAAAACAGAGAAAGGACAAAAAATCTCTAAATATAGAGAATTCTCTATAATCCCTAAAGTAGAGAGAGAAACTATTATTTTAATCAATCCAACCAATAAGATTCAATTTTTAACATTTTATTTTATGTTTTTTTAAAAAAAAATGTATTGGGATGATAAATTATGAAATATTATAATAATATAAATAATGATTGATTCTCTAAAATAGAAAAGCTGTTGGAGTTAGAAAAAAATGTTTTTAGAGATTTTGACTTTTCATTCTCTATTTTAGAAAAAATTTAGAAATGTTGTTGGAGATGCTCTAATTTCTCTAAAATGGAGAACCAAAATTGAAAATCTCTAAAAAATATTACATTCATCTCCAACAGATTTGCTATTTTAGAGATTTTAAAACAACTTATATTATTATAATATTCTATAATTTATCATCCCAATACACTTTAAAAAAAATATTAATATAAAATAATAAAAAGTGAATTTCATTGGTGGAATTGAATAAAATAATAATTTCTCTTTCCTACTATCAAGTTTTAGAGAATTCTCTAAACTTGGAAAATTTTCAACTTTTCTCTATTATAGCAAACAAGATAGCAAAGCTGTTGGAGAGGTTTAGAGAACAAAAACCCATTTTTTTCTATTTTAGCAATGCTGTTGGAGATGCTCTTATAAATATAAGTTGGTAAATTGGTAAGTTCACGTCTTACCCGAATCATCCCTTAGTTCACGCATTCTTCTTCTTTTTTCATATCTCTCTCTCTCTAAATTCTCTCTGGATTTCCTCTCAATCCATTGAAGTAATCGACGAAACAATTACATATTCGGAATCTACGTTTCGAATCCTTCCTAGTTAGGTATAAATTTCTTCTTAAGTTATTTAAGTTGGTAAGTTAGTGTAGTTAAATCGGGTTGTTACATATACAATATGATAAAATAGTATAAAAAGTATGGCGGATTTGTAAACCGGGTTGTTACATATACAATATGATAAAATAGTATAAAAAATTGATAATGTTATTTTAGAATAATCGAATGTAATATAGTTTATTTTATGTTCTATTTATATGTTAAATCACAATATTTATGTTTTATTTTTATAAGTATATAATTATAAAAAATTAGTAATATTTATATTTATAAATATTATTTCTTTTTAAATCAAACCAAAAAGTAAAAAAAAAACATTTTAAAACTATATAATACAAATAAATAAAAATATATAATAAAAAGAAAAAAAAAAAAACAAAAAGACAAAAAAACACAATCACATATCCAATCATTTTGGTGCAAATAGTCTCCCCCTTTTATATTAAGGGTTTTTTAAAAAGTGTATTGAGATTATAAATTAGAGAATATTATAATAATATAAGTTGTTTTAAAATTTCTAAAATAGCAAATCTGTTGGAGTTGAATGTAATATTTTTTTAGAGATTTTCACTTTTGATTCTCTATTATAGCAAACAAGATAGCAATGCTTTTGGAGATGATCTAAGGTGTTGTTTCACTTGTGAAATATTCATAACTTTTGTGTATGGAAAAAGACAGTCATAAATGTTTCACATATAAAACAACATAAATGTATCACATATAAAACAACATAAATACTAAAATTTATGTGTCATTTCATATATATATATATGAAAAAACACTCTAAAACTGTTTTGTAAATTTAGTTTGTTTATAAATTAGGTACTTTCTATAATATTGGAGCAATTATATATGATGTATATTGTGACAAAGGGTACAATTAGCATGATGTTTTTCATGGAAATCATAAGTGCATATTGGTTTGGTGGTACATTAACTCCATATATCTTTTGCCCTACCTCTTTAATTAATTTGTCCCTTTGTAATTTCTTCTTGTTGGTACAATCTTTAAAAGCAGGAGTACCAGCAAGCAACCAGTATCAGTATATATGTATATTATAACCAGCTTTCAATATTTAAAGTCATGGCAGACATACATCATGAAACATTTTCTAATTGTCAACCCCTTTTTTCCTGTATGCCATTAATTAAAATCATAGTTTGAATGGTAAAAAAGGACTCTTTTAATCTTCTCTTCTTACTTTTAACATTCTAGAAACATCGTATATATAATCTGTGAGTGATGTAAGAGTTCCTTTCTTGTGGGTTTCGCTTAAGCTCTTTGTGTGTAAAGATCTGAAAGCGTGTGTGTATATATATACACATATATAGAGATGAGTTCATACGTGAACAATATCAATTTAAGAAAACACGAGAACGGTCGAGTACATACAAAATCATATATACATCCACGTATATGATTTTACACATGATTTATGTTTTATTAAACAGTTAATTAGCGCGTTTTGGTTTGAACTTCTTCTCCCTCTATATATATATAAAGGAACTTTTACATAACTCAGAGATTATATATATTATTCACAAGTGAATCTAAAAGATGAAAAAAATTGGATTCTTTTTCTACAAAGTAAAGTAGGGTTTACAGTTTACTTGAGTCAAAGGGTAGGACTTACAGAAGTATATGCTTGCTTTTGATGAGCACATCTTTTTGCAATGAATCATTACATCAAGAAAGAGTAATTAAAAGATGGAAGTAAAAGATAAAAGCAGAAACACCCACACAGGTCAAACAAGCATGCATGATTTCTTGAAGATTTTCAAGTGCATTTAATGACAAGTCAAAGAACAAAAGCATAATCTCTCAGAAATTAACAGAAGATCAGAAACACCCACAAAGGTCAAACAAGCATGCATGATCTCTTAAAGATTTCAAGTGCATCTGACGACTCCAACAAACACAAGGATCATCTCACACAAACACACACACATAGAGAAAGATATAAGCCATGCTCATGAAACAAGTTCAGAAACAGCCACAAAGATCAAACAAAAACATGCATGATCTCTCAAAGATTTCAAGTGCATCTGAGAAAAAAACACAAAGAACATATAGGGCTGATTGGCCGTCGTTGAATGGTTTAGTGCAAAATATTAAGAGGTCAGAATGATTAAGAGCCTCTTATGATACAGTGCAAAATGAAATATAATTGTTTGGTAATTGTTCATAATTAAATTAGAGCGCTGGATGGTTAAGGAAGGTCCGAGATACAAAAGAACCATTAAGAGATAGATATTTTTATTTTTATTAAACAAGATTCACCTCCTAATGATTGATTCAGAAGTTGTTCCTAATGGAACTATTAAAAGGTAAACAAACATAAACAAAAAAAAAGATATATAGAAGCCATGCTGAATCAAGATCAGAAACACCCACAAAGGTCAAACAAACATGCATGATCTTTCAAAGATTTCAAGTGCATCTAAGAAAAGAAACACAAAGATCCTCACACAAAAAGATATATAAAACCCATGCTGAATCAAGATTAGGAACAACCACAAATTAAAGGTCAAACAAACATGCATGATCTTTTAATTAAAGATTTCAAATGCATCTGAAAAGTCAAAGAACCAAAAGAATAATCTCACACAAACACACACAAAACACAGAAACCATATTGAATCAAGATATAAAATATTCCAAAACATTAATTGTAATGGTACCTCTTCTTTTTGGTGCTTATGATAACAAAATTGGTGAGAGGATATTAGTAACAAGCTGGTAATATCATCAAGAGGGTTTTACAAAGAGATACCAACAGAGCTCCATTGACAGTATGCCCACCTCCACACCCTACACACAAAATAAAACACCACCATCTCTATCTTCTTTTTCTTTTCCTCTCCAAGCTATATATATATATATATATATCCTATTCACACACACACAAAAACATACTAAATATTTTCTTCCTTTTCTTTAACACAAAACCCTAACTACACACAAAAACACACACAATTTTTTTTTTCTTCAATTCCCTTGTGGGATTTGATAAAAAAAGAAAAGAAAAAGAAAAGAGGAGGTGGACAGAATGCCAAGGAACTCTGTGAGAAACCCTTTATTAAACCACCATGAAAGAGATCAAAATCCTTGAGAGAGAGAGAGAGAAGAAAACCTACTGATCACACATATAAAGATAGATTTATTTAGGAGATGAAGGGGGGAAGATGGGAGGTATTTATTTAAGATAATGATGACCAAGAGAGAGAGGAGACAGCACAGTAAATGAGAGGGATGAATAATTGAGAGTGGTGGAAGGTTTTAAGTCCTGATAGTAAATAGATGTTTCACAGAACAGCTAGAGAGAGAAAGAGAGAGAATCAAATCATACATATATATATATATATATATATGTATGTATCCTCTTAATTCTCCCTCGAACATGACGAGATAAAAAACGAACAAAATCCTACAAATACCTACATGGGTCTTTTCTTCTTTGCATCAAATCAATCTCTAGAAAGATTCGCTGGCAGTGAGAGTGATAGAAACAGAAACATGAAATGAAACCCATCTAGCAAAAGCTTAAAAGAAGGGAGAAAAATATGGCAGGATTTTTAGATTTTGGGTAACGAAGAAGGGAACCCTTTGTTGGGTTTACTAAGATATAAAGAAGAGAATCCGTTTCATAGATAAAAATATGTTTCATGAAAAAAGCAGCTTTTTAGGGTATGAAGGAAAGAAGGAAAGCTTTTCCCACGCTCCCTTTTCTATTGTCAATCATGCTTTTGTGTTGGTTTTCTATGCTATATACTATTTATTTATCTAGTTTTACATGAGTCTCAATTTCATGCCATGGCCGATGCTTTTGTTAACCTAAACTGTATTATATCCATATCCCCTCTAAAAAAAAGGAAAATTGTATTATATCAATATATCTTGTTTCTTGAGTTTTAGTTATATCATCCATGGTTAGTACATGGTATAAATAAACAATAAAACAATTCTCAAATCTATTCTAAGGTGGTTTTTGGTTCGTATAATGTTTTTGTAGGAAATGTAATATGTTAATGGAATTTGACTATGAAGGAATTGGAATGGAATATTGTCATGTTTAACCACTTGTTTTGTTGACAGAATTGGAATGAAATATGTTAAGGAAATTGTAATCTTTTTGTGTGGTTAACATAATGTAGCTTTGAAATTGGAATGGAATATTGGTAAATGACCAAAATACCCTTTCAAATGTGGTTGGTGGTGGTTCAAATCGCTGGTGGTTCAGATCGACGGTGGTTCTGATCAGCGGGTAGTAGGAGGTGGTTCAGATCGGCTGTAGTTCAGATCAGCGGTGGTCGGTGGTGGTTCAAATCAACGGTGGTCGGCAGTGGTTCCGATCGGTGGTGGTTCAGATTAGTGGTGGTTCAGGTCTGCAGTGGTTGACGGTGGTTCAGATCGGCAGTGGTCGACGGTGGTTTAGATTGACGATGGTCGGCCGTGGTTCTGATCGGCGGGTAGTCGGAGGTGGTCGGTGGTGGTTCAGATGGCGATGGTTGGCGGTGGTTCAGATCGGCGATGGTTCTAATAGGTAGTGATCGATGGTAGTTCAGATCGTCGGTGGTCGACGGTGATTCAAATTGGTGGTGGTTCAGATCGGCGTTGGTTTGGAGAAGGAATCGATGGAGGCGTGGTTTAATCAAATAGGTTTTATGTGATTAGGTGCTAAGGAATGTTAGATTTCCTCATTTGTGGAATTTGGTGGAATTTAGAGATTCATTTCGTGAAAAAGAATGAACCAAACAAATGAATGAAATCTGGTCAATGGATTTCGACATTCCAATTCCATCAAATTTATTCAGAATCTGTGAACCAAACGCCACCTAAGATTTCAAGACATCCATTCTCTTTTTTGAGAAAAGACACAAAATGTGATTAAAAATATTAAAAATTATATAAATACAATTTCCCAATAAATCTTCATTGATTTTATTTAAGCTATATTTGATTTTAAGTTCATTCATTTTTTTGTTTATTTTAAAGTAGTCGAGCATTCAGATCTTGGATGTATCCGTTTGTTAATTATTTGTAAAAGATGGGTAAAATATGATGAAAATTGTTCCAACGTTAATTAACCTTGCATAGCTCAATTGTTAATATCTTGGGTTAGCTTTCGAATAGTCACCAGTGAGTCCCCTTAAGGAGTTAAGGGTATCGAAAATTTGTCAGACAAATTACTTCAAGGCCCTATGAAATTAGTCGATATACATACAAAGTAACCCAAACAACTATAGTTATCCAAGAAAACAAAAAGGATCAATGTTTTTCTTTAGCATATATATATATATATAGGGGTGTTCAAATGCAACCCTTTTTAATAGTACAATCCCATGCAACCCACCTATCTATCACTCATTTTGTTTTCACCCTTTTAATTAAAAAAAGTGAAAATAAAATGAGTGGTAGATAGGTAGATTGCATGAGTTGCATCATTAAAAATGTTGCACAATAACTCACCTCTCTCTCTCTATATATATATATGGGATAGTGTTGGTCCTAGAATACAATGACTAACATAGAGTGTGTTTGTAGAAAGAGGGTTGAATACAAATATAACAAATTTTCATTTTCAATTTTAATATTTTATTAAAACATAAATTACAGATTTGTCGAAAGCTACGAAGGTAAGACATGTGATCCTAAACAATCTGACCGGTGACAAATTTGCTAACATTGAAAGAGAGAAGAAGAAAAATTATCTTTCAGATATGAATAGCTGAGATAGTTTTCAGATAGTGATGCCAATTTTGTCAAAGAAGCTTTCACAAATAAGTTATTTCAAAACGGGTGGTTTGCAACTAATGACAATGAAGACATTTTATAGCCTTCATTGGATTAAATGCATTTCTCCAACTTTAACAAGTTTCTTCATCTTATTAGTTGATCCATGCATACTAGTACTTTTAACTTTAGCTTTTGTAGTTGATGTAGACACTTGTTAATCCATCGCATCCTTCCGTATGCAGAGGGGACAATAAAGAAAGTATGACACTAATAAAATAATACTTTAAAACTTACTTTGACTGACATTTTTTTTGCATGTTTCCATGCTGGAATGAGAGTTTGGGAGAGTTGGTGAGTCAAACCTTGTTGGACAAGTTTGTACTCCAAAATTCGGCTTGTTAGTAATAGTGTTTATCAGACTACTAGTTGACTTTATCTTGTATTGCTCTTCTTTCGGCTAGATGACAAACCAATCCGCTTTGGTGACTATCTTGACATCACTTCAACTAGTCTTCGAATTCGTTGAATGTTTTTTGCTCTTTTGAATCAATACAGATAGTTACAAGACTTTTATAAGTAAAAATCCTATCTTTGTCTATTCTGAAATATAAGCTATATAACGGATTCCTACTATAGACTTTTATGAAGTAAGTCTATTGGATGTGCAATGACTTAGACTCTTTTGATGATGAATTATGAATCCAATATGTTAGAGTAACATATGCTCTTTATCAGATTCCCACATAGAATAACACAAAGACCAAAATTGAAGTTGATATTTCAAAACATTCTTAGTCATAGATCTGATCACAACACTATATCTGAAACCTTAAATTTGCCTGATCTTACTTTTCATAACAAGGTATTCAGATGATAGATTGTTTTAGCTATATTAGATAGATGTTGTTCATCTGATATGCTCTTCTTAAAGGCAAGAGGTAAGAATGAGTTTCTAATTAAGTGTTTGGTCGGATTTCTATTTGTATATAAATCCGATGGTTGAGACTACCAAATAGTTTATGTAACACCCCGATTTTCGAAAGGTATCATTTCAAGTTAATACAGAAATCGGTATTTTAGGGAAAAATAAGATATATGATTTTGTACTTGAATCCTAGATTTTATAGTCTTGGTAGATGAAGGATTCAATTACGAGTCCAACTGTTCTTTCCGGAGCAAAATCGGAGCTAAAACGAATAAGTTATGACCAAAACAGTGTTCGGGCAAGAAATTCGGGCGACAGTGCTCCGCGCGGGTGGACCCGCACCACCACCCGCGTGGAGCCGCTGTGTGCACAAAAAGGGGAAAATCCGGCCCCCAAACCCCATTTTCACCCAAATCTCAAATCTTCTCCCCATTCCTCTCCCAACTCGACCCTCCAACCTCCCCAAACAACCCTAACTCATTTTGAGTGCCTTTCTCTTAAAATCGAGTGATCCTTCTTCATCTAGCAAACTTGGAGGTTAAAACCATAATCTCTCATCTTCATCTTCTTCATCAAGATATCTAGGGTTTCATCCACCCTTGTTCTCCCTTTTGTAGATTTGGAGTTTGTGGTGTATTTTGGAACCTAGAGGTGTGTTGGTGGTGGATTCAAGCTATTGGTTAAGGTAAGCTTCTAATTCTTCATCTTTGGAAATTAGGGTTTTGGGTATAGGTGAGATCTTCATGTAAAGTATTGGGGAACGATTCTATTCAGTTGAATATCTATGTTTATGGTTGGAATCTTGTGAATCTAGGTTTCAGAGGTTTTAGCTTTGAGGATTCAAGTTTCTTCAAGGGAGCTCTACACGGGTAAAATCTAGATTTAGCTTAAATCTAGCAAGATGAGTTCAAGTTGCTTTGTGAAAACTATGTACATGCCAAAATGAGTAATTTGAAGTAAAAATATGTTTTACTTGGTAATTGTCAATGTGTTGGGTATTTTGATAAGTTTTCACATTTGATCAACTTGTGTTGTTTTAGTCTCATAAAATGCCTATATTTGGGATTTGGATATATTGGAAAGTAATCGTATGATTTATGCATTCTTGGTGATTTTGTACAAATAAAGTCTATTTTATGATATATGCATCCTTGGGGATTTTTGTACAAATGAAGTCTAATTCATGATATCTACATTTTTGGTATATTTGATTTCATAAACCATTTGGAAAATGCACGTCTCGGTGTTATGAGGCATTTTGGGAACATAAGGGTATAAACCTATTTTGGAAAATGATATGTCCCAATCCGTGTTGAGTTTTGGGTTAATCGCATCTTTGATGTATGTGTCTGCATAAACGTTATTTAGGTACGTCTTATTATTCGGGGAACCGTTATTGTTTGTGCAATGGGTTTTGAGCATTTAAACTCGGTTTTGACTTAAAAGAGTCTCGTGGACATTTGTCCCATTTAAATGGCTCTTTGAAGAGCCCATGTTTGATATACATATTTATGCATTTTATTGCATATTTATGATAATTACATGCTCGAGTGCGTTGGTCATTCATGTGTAGTCATGTAATGTTAGACTGTATTGCATTGGATTCATAGGCATGTAAGTCAATCTTTATTTGATGGCCTACTGGGTATTACGGGGTTGGACTCCGGGACCCATGTGTTTATGACCTTGACCTTTCAAGTGTACACTAGGAGGGTTGAGTCAAGTTGTGCTATTATGATGATGGGCGTTTCATAATGGGCGTTTGAGACCTCCGCCATTCGGGGTAATGCCATGGTTGTAGTCCCCGGATGTTGCCGGACCTTTGGTGGTATTCATGGTAATATTCACTAAGGTCAATTGTTTCTTTTGGTGTAGCTTGCAGGGGGTCGTAGGGACACTTGGGCTTTCATGTCGTGAAGTGTCATACGACTAACGTTGTATGAGTGACATACTTTTGTGTTCCTCCACTCTCAATGGATACGGGTCTCCCCCGTTTTCGGCCAGCAGTATTTTGGATATTTAATTGTCCATGCTTTAATATTTAGAGTTCATTCCATTTTATGGTCGCGTGAGTATTGAATTTCAGTTCCATGTTTCCGATGGCATCTTATGTTTATATGGATTGTTCCCATCATTTAAGAGTTGAGTATTATGCCCCACCCGCGTTTTGAGTGTTTCGGGATATAAAGTTTTATCCGCGTTTTATAATTGTGAGTCCGTTTTGTATTCACGTTTGATTGAGTTTTGGGCGGCATCATTTTATAAAGAAAGTTTTGTATTGGGACATTCGTCCTTAAAAACGTATGTTATTGGAAAACGAGTCGTTTTCATATTTAAGGTAAATCACTTTGAAAATCTATCATTTAAACTGCATCCCTTCCTTTTAACGTAATATTTATTCATGTTGAAAACTCTTGGACTCACTAGCCGTTAGCCTAACCCTTTTTATTTGTCGGCATGTGCATTAGGTTCTGGTTGGGATTGGTCCTAGTAATACTATGAAGAGAGGAGTGTTAGTAGTGTGCTCGTGATGCGTGTATCATTGGTGAAGTTTCCGCTTGGTTTGTGAAGAGCAGCTAGCTTTGGGGGTTACGTAGCACCCGACTTCGGTATAGCCCTTGATAATAGTTGGGGTTTACCATTGTTTTGAGGTTAATTGTAGAATTTTATATTTGAGGTATGAAGAACCTTTGATTTGTATCGATATTATATCGAAATTTTAATTAGTTGCTCTTACCAAATTTAAGGGTGTTACAGTTTATTAATAAATGGATTGTATGAACAAAAGTTCAAAAAAATCATGTGGTAATTCTTCACTTAACTTGAACCCGATTTTCATTTCCTTGAAACAACTAAAACCTTTAATTTTCAAAAACCGTGATGATTTTTTCCCCGGAGTAACTATAATTTTTGTCCATGAGGTTTTGTGGAATCTTTGAAAGTGGTATTTAACTTTTAATAAGTCCAAAAATCATTCTTGTAATTTGCATCTTGCTCTAAAAATGATCTATGATACTAACTTCATTAAAATAATCTGCTAATGAAGAGTATTTTGATCTTTTTATTCATTTTATTTTAAAGGATAAAAAAATATAATATTATTTATATATATACCTTTCCCCCGACCCCTGACCCGCTTCATCATTTCCCCTTCTCTGTTCGGTAGTTCCCCCTCTGACAAACACCAACATAACATAAGGATCTATCCCCGGGCTCCATCTCCGCTGAAAAAAACCCTATCCCCTTTTGTACTTTAGTGTCGATCACAAAAAACCTACAACCTACAACTTATTCACAAAAATCTGCAAACCAAAACAACCTTCATCCCCCATCCCCCAAATTCATTGCAACGGGTTCCTCATTAAATCGTGGTCATCATCATAAATCTATCACCGTTCAAGTTCCTCGTTAAATCGAAGACCCCAAAAAAGTTAATTTGTTGGTAAAAAGTTTTGTTTGGATCATATGCAGTTGGAAGCTCCTGTAGCAAAAGTTCTTTTTTGAAAAGTGGACGAATCCTTTGGCAAAAGAATAAAAACAAGAAAGAAATGGTCCAAATTTGTAGCAAGATAAAATGTATGAAATATTCCTCAACTGACGACATTTTAACTAACAAAGTTAATAATAGGAATCATCTTTAAAATAAAATGCAAACCACAAAGATGTTCTATAGACGTATTACAAATGTTGTTTTTAAACAAATATATATATATATATATATATATATATATATATATATATATGTATATATATGTATATAGGGGTGAGTTAAAGGCATTGTTTGGCAAAAATAAGCTAGCTGATAAGCTAGCTTATTTTCTTGGAACATGTTTGGATGGCCATAAGCTAGTTTTTTGATAAGCTACTTGGAGTAGCTTATGAGGAGCTTTTTGTGATTATTCCAATTATGCCCCTCATTAATATTCATAATTATATATTAACTTTTAATTATAAATAAATAATTAATGTCCTTTTTGGTAATTTAAATGCTTATAAGCTAGTTTTTACCGAACGTGACTTTTTCATCAGCTAGCTTATCAACTACCAGCTAACTTATCAGTCACCAGCTAGCTTATCAGCTACCAGCTATCTTATCAGTCATAAGCTAGCTTTTCAGCTAGTTTGCCAAACATAGCTCAAATAAAAACTCATATTTCATTGTGCACATGAGAACAAATTTTAACCATTGATCAAAACTTAGAAAACTAATCAATGGTTAATACATAATAAGGTTAATTGAGAAGAGATTAAGGACAAAATTGGAAATTTGAATCAGCCTTGTTTGACTTTTTATTTTATTTTTAAGAGTGAATTGTGGATTTGGTCCCTATGTTTTGATAATTTTTTGACTATGGTCCCTATACTATGTTTATTGTGGATTTGGTTCTTGTGGTATTTAATTTGTTTTGACCATGGTCCATCTGACTAACACCTCCGTTAACTTTGTTAACTAAAGGACCATTTTAGCCATTTTACTTAACTTTTGTCATTTTTTCCTATAAAAAAGTAAAAACAATAATTTATATACACACACACACACATATATATATATATATATATATATAACGAAAACAAAATAAATAAAATAAGACATTATTATATGATTTGATTTGTTTAAATTAAAAATCAATTATATTAAATTCAATTTAATTTTATGGTTTTAGTATTTTTGCCTATTTGGGTATGAAAACCTAGCTGAAATTTATATAGGGATTTGTTCAATTTTAAGTTACAAAGATAATAGTATATATGAACTTGCCATTTGGTTATAATTTAAATAGTTGATTTTAAGTTTTTGAATGAAAGCAAAATGGAAAACGAAACCCCTAATTTTTGGATGATAAAATTGGAGTTCATTTTTTTAGTGGTTTTCAATGATTTTAGTGTTAAAATATCGATAATAAGTTTATTTATTGCAATAATAGAAAAGGAACAATACAATTAAATCATTTTTAACATAATATTTTTTTTAATTTAAAAAAATTAAATCACAAAACCATGTCTTATTTTATTTGCTCTAAATAAAAAAAAAGTTATAGTTTTATGATTTAATTTGTTTAAATTAAAATTTTAATAACATTTAAGCAATAAAACTCTACCTTTTTCCACAACTACAATAAAACAATAAAATTAAATTGTATTTAATATAATTAATTGTTTAAAATTTTAAACAAATCAAATCATACAATAATATCTTATTTTATTTATTTTGATATCGATATATATATATATATATATATATATATATATATATATATATATATATGTATATATATATATATGTGTGTGTGTGTGTGTGTGTAAAATATTGTTTTTACATTTTTATAGAAAAAAGACAAAAGTTATACAAAATGGCTAAAATGGTTCTTGATTTAACAGAGTTAACGGAAGTGTTAGTCAGAGGGACCACGGCCAAAACAAATTGAATACTACAAGGACCAAATCCACAATAAACATAGTATACGGACCATAGTCAAAAAAATTATCAAAACACAGGGACCAAATCCACAATTCACTCTATTTTTAATTAAAAAAATTACCCCCTTAAACTTTAAAAATAAATTATCTTAAAAATTACTAATATTTTAATCAAACAAATTACATCAAAAAAACGAGAATTTCGTGCTCTTCGATATGACATCCATCTCGATATAGTTTTTTTCTTCGTTTTAACCGTGTTTTACGTGAAATTCTATATACGTGTTATATTCATTATGAATATGCATGCACGTCCTCGAGTGTCCACATTCAGTTTGAATAACAAAGATGAACGTTCATTCACTATTCATGATAAATAATACAGTATTCAGGATGAATAATACACAAATCCATGATTCATGTATTATTTATCATGAATCGTGTATTATTCACCCTGAATGTTGTATTATTCATGATGAATAATACATGAATGACCCGTGAAGGTGTAGACACATGACACACTCTCTTTTGTCTCCCAATTCATAACCGAATTTTGGTTTAATTCATTATGAATATGTATGCGTATCCCCGGACGTCCCACATTCAGTATGAATAAAAATGTGAACGTTCATTCATTATTAATGATGAATAATATAGTATTCAAGATGAATTACACAACATTCATGATGAATAATGTAACACCCTCAAATCTGAAAATAGCAACTTATTTAAAATTTTCTAAATACACCGATAAAGGAATTATCTACAACCACAAATTAAGATTTAACCTCAATACAAACATTCATTCTATACAAAAGCCTATGATAAGAATGGGTGCTACTAAAACCCCATAATAGTCACTATCTCCAAAATTGCGGAAGACTTCACCAACTACTCACATTCGCCCAAAGCTAAGGCTCAACTCTTCATGGCTGCTAGAACCAACCCCAGCTGGAACCTGATGCACATGCCGACAAATAAAAAGGTTAGACTTAACGCCTAGTGAGCTCAAGAGTTTTCAACATATATGAAATAGTAGTTTAAAAGAAAGAATGCGGTTAAAAGTTATAGTCCTTCAATATGATACGTCTTACATGTGAAAACGACTCATTTCCAACAATGTGCATTTTAGGTAAAGAACACCAATTAAAATGTTTTCCAAACCAACTACTTCACAGATAATGATACCAACATAAGCCGCCCATTCATAAATTAGTTTTTAACTCAAAACTCACTCAAAGCGTAAGTATAAGTTGAACTCTCCATTTATGAAGATACGGTTAAACCTTATATCCCAAAACACCCCAAAACACGGGTGAGGAATAATACTCAACCCATAAATCAAGGGTAAAACCCAATTATACAAAACGTCACCGAAAACTTGGATAATAAAACTCAATACCCAAAAACAACACCTTTCGGTGACGGGGGATTCCCGATTCCATAAAATGTGACGGTCCACAAAGTAAGCCCATTTTATGTTGTTATGACCAGTCATATAAACAAAAGTACACGCAAGGGATGTCAGACTCAGTAGCTTTAAACGTACACCCACGAAAACTCGAGTTCAACCCCGTCGGGTTCCTATGTCGAGCCCCTCATCCAATATCCTAATACTTGAGCACGAAGGACTTATACCCACATCTGGTACCTTAACGTGCAGCACGAAGGACTTACATCTCAATCTGATACCTTAACGTGCCTCGACGTGGAAAACTAATCGTCCCAACACCGGAACAATAATAAACCAAATACGGGGTCATGACTCCCAAATGCATCAAATAAGCCAAATAATGCGTATAAGGCCCAACAAGGCTCGAAGTCGAGCTACCAAAACTGGACTATTGTCCAAAAACCCCATCAAAATAACAATGCCAAGCCGCAGACTTAGCAACCCATTGACTCATTGATAAATGAAAAAAACACACGATAAAATGCACCCACCCAACGGATATGCAAACACCACGACCAAAAGTAAGATTAGTTCAAAACTCACATTAGTTGAGGCACCCATTTTCCCAAATGAACTTATACTCTTATATTTTCCAAAATACCTCATAACACAAATGACATGCATTTTCCCAAACTTGACTGCTGATAGGAATGAAGATCATGAAATGAGACTATAAACACTTTCTCAAGTACCTCACATAAAAGTGCAAGTGATACTTTATAAAACACTCCATTTCATGATGATGCATAAAACCCGACAAACATTTAAAAGTGTATTTCTTTGACCAAAGATCCATTCATGTAATAAGACTTCAAAACACATTCATTTGTGACACATATATCAAACGCCCAAAAATCTCCAATGTGGGTGTTATACAAGGTTTGTAAAGTTAGATAATTCAAATAATCAAAGATTAGCAAATAACCCAACATTTGATAATTTCATGTAAAACACATAAAACACTTTAAAATAGACATTTTGGCATGTACAACGTTTTCACAAATCAACTTGAACTCACCTTGCTAGATTTAGGCTAAATCTAGGTTTTTACCCCACTTTGAGCTTCATTGACGAAACTTGAATCCTCCAAGCCAAAACCTAGATCCGAACATTTTCAACCGTAAATAAACATATTCAACCAAATAGAACATTCCCCAAACCTTTTACATCAAAACCTCAACTTATACTCAAACCCCTAATTTTGATCCAAAACTCCCAAAATCCTCCAAACCTTCTTACCGATCTGTAACGAGCTAACGAAAGGCTTAGAATCAATGCTTTGACCGGTAATGTCGAATCTAAGAACGTATTGTGCCTTCTACGGGGCCCCAGTCATTCTTAGAGAAATCAAACACTAGGGAATCATCAATGGAGCATTTATAATTTATCACAAGGTTTAGAGATGGAAGGGATACTCTTACCACTTAGATTTTGGTGAAAACCTTGAAAACACAACAATGATCTTGATGTTGAAGATGAAGATGAAGATGAAGATGGTGAATCCTTGACCAAAGCTTTCCATTTTACCACTTGATGGTGTTCCGTCTTCATGAAATCCAATGATTTGAGCCACAAATAAGCTAGGGTTTGAAGGGGGAAGAAGGAAAATGAATTGGGAGAGAATGGAGGAAGTTTGGTTGAGAGGAAATGAGAAAATGGCTGAAATTCACGACTTAACAGCAGCCTGCCCAGTTTGGACGACTTTGCCATGCGACAATGCCCAGGGCATTGTCGCTGGTTCTCCCAGCTTCCTTCCCGCTCACTGTTTTGGCCGTAACTTCTTCGTTATAGCTCCGTTTTCGCTCTGGAAAGAACCGTTGGACTCGTAATTGAATCCTTCATCCATCTAGACTATAAAATCTAGGATTCAAGTACAAAATCAAATATCTTATTTTTTCTTTATATATCGGTTTCTGTATTAACTTGAATTGATACCTCTCAAAACTCGGGGTGTTACAAATAATACACGAATTCATGAATCATGAATTATTCACTCTGAATGTTGTATTATTCATCCTGAATGATACATTATTCATGATGAATAATACATGAATGACCTGTGAACGTTCATTCATTATTCATGATGAATAATATAGTATTCAGGATGAATTACACAACATTCATGATGAATAATACACGAATTCATGAATCGTGAATTATTCACCCGAATGTTGTATTATTCATCTTGAATGATACATTATTCATGATGAATAATACATGAATGACCTGTGAAGATGTGGAGACTTGACGCGCTCTCTTTTGTTCCCCGGTTCACAACAGAATTATTCGATAGGTTCTCGATTCGTCTTGATGGGTGTTGGGTTACGGTGCTGAAGAAACGTGATGCCTTACGACGTTGAAGAAGATGATGTCAAGTTACATACTTACGGTGTCGAGGTGTTGTACAAACTTGAACATACATAAATATTCATAATGAATATAACACATATATAACATTTTACGTAAAAAATGGTTAAAACGGCAAAAAAACTATATCGAGATGAATGTCATATCGAAGAGCACGAAATTCTCGTTTTTTTGATGTAATTTGTTTGATTAAAATATTAGTAATTTTTAGGATAATTTATTTTAAACTTTAATTAGGTAAAAGTTTTAATTAAAAAAGAAAATAAAAAGTCAAATATGGTAGACGTGACTTTAAATTATCTTCTATTTTTACCCCTACGCATCTTAAAATTAAAAACTCTATTTAATATGAGTTGTTGGATCAAAAGAGATGAAACTTTCCCCTCTCTCACTCACTCTCTCACTCTCTCTCTCTCTCTCTCTATATATATATATATATATAGGGTTGGGTTCACGTGAGACCAACATGTTTTCGTGAGACCCGTGAGACCAAGTTTTTACACTTGAAACTTCACAGCAAAATACTGTGAAGGTAAAAAAAATCTGAACCTTCACAGCAAAAACATTGTGAAGGTTACCTTCACAGCATTTTGCTATGAAGTTTCAAGTGTAAAAACTTGGTCTCACGGGTCTCACGAAAACATGTTGGTCTCACGTGATCGCAAGTCTATATATATATATATATATATATACTATGTTATAAAAACGACATTAAAAACTCTTAATTACAAAATTTTAAGCACAAGGTACAACTAATTAAAGCCAATTACTTAATTTACAATTTCTTAATATTTTGGTACAACTTTTCCAAGCACAGTATCTCACATAATCATCTATTTGTGGAATGGATACTCATTTATTTATATAAATATTTGTTTTTTTGGTGGAGGATTTTATAAAATAGATTTTATATTAGCATAATCTATTTTAAATGTAGATTTTACATTTAAATCTATATTAATGAGATGTAATATAAAATCTTTTTTCTTCCGTATTTTTTATATTACATCTCATAATGATTTTTCCATATTTTATTTTATAAAATCTTTTTCCATATTTTATTTTATAAAATCTTTTTACATAATGAGATGTAATATAAACTCTTTTTTCTTCCGTATTTTTTTTGCTAATATAAAATGTATTTTATTTTATAAAATCTACACGTATTTTATATTAAATAATATAAAATCTACACGTATATTTTTTTTCACGAGCATTAAAAGAAGAAAAAAGAAGGTTGATATGAATTAAAAATAAAAAATAACGAGATACACTAATAAATTATCGTATTCTTTAAAATAAAAATATTCCGCAATACTTTCCAAATTAACCAAGTGTAAAGAAAATAAAATAGAAACGATGTAGATATAAAAATATTCTTCCATATTTTCAATATATTTACATTTAAATGTAAAATCGAAAATGAAAATAAAAGATTTTAAAATATTTTCTACATTCACTATAAATATATATAGCTTCTCTATGTATCATCTGAGTACAAGAAGAAGACGAACGGTCGGGTGTCAATGGCGGAACCTGCAACTAAACAAAAGGTATTCCATTATATTTTTGTTTACTTTTTTATATTTTATTTTATTTACTGAGGATTTGTTTATATTTTCAAAACCCACAATCATATTTTTCGAAGTAGGGGAATAAGATATGTATACATATCTTTATTTTTATCGACTAATACTATGAGGTCTTGAAGTCAATAGTCAGATAAATTTTCAAGTGGTACTGAGTGAATTTGAACTATACCAGTTGAGTTGCCGGTTACAAAAGATAGAAATCATTTATTTTCTTTGTCATATTTGATGTGGGTTAAATATTGTTAATTAATCTACAGATTTATACGTTCAAAGTGATTGTCAAGTGTTGTCGAGAAGGTTTCAGAAAAATTGCAAAATCTGTAAAAACGTATGTTCATATTTATAATTATTTCAATAATAGTAATATGTTGTGAGACATGTCGTTTGAGTTTTAAATAATATAATACAAAACTATTACCAATATTATTGCACAAACTCATAACAACAAACGATTAAGAATATATGCAAGTTAACCACTTATGAAAATACATTCGTTTTTCACATTGTATTTCATTAACTGTTAACAGATAAATTACATTTCATTTTAACTCGGTTCAATATTCCAACAAAAAATTTATCCTTCCGTGCAATGCACGGGCCCAACACTAGTGTATATATATATATATATATATATATATCAAATAAAACATGTGAATTTTAAGGTCCAAAAAGATTGTGAAATTAATTTTAGTTGGTGGCAGGCAAGTGTTGACATGAGAATTAAGAAAATATTGCATGTGTAATAATTGTGTGGAAGTAAATAAATCCCATTATATAATAATATAGTATAAAATTTATATAACAAAATCATCAAACTCACCATGCATTACTAATTAAATCTAAAAGGGAGCACTACTCCATCATCATGTAATGTAAAGCTTTCTTGAAAATTGCATGGCCATGAATCCTTGTCATGTTGTTTAATTAAAAAAAAACATAACTTTCTAAAGAATAAAGTCAAATGTTTTCTTTGATAAACAAAATAATCATGATAAAAAAAATTCATACATCTTGTAAAAAATACATTTCTTATTTATATATTACACATGTTTAGCGTCACAGAAGGCAACAAGTATTACTGAGAAGAAAAATATAGTTTTTAACACCGTTATATAACGTTGACAACGATGAATAAGTTGAACATGAAAAGATTTGACATTTAGTTTTAACATCAAGTACAAAAATAAAAAAGTTTCCTTAATAAGTTTGAGTTTCAGTATTTCAAGTAATCAAGTAAAATGACGAGTACATATTTATGGGTTTTTGGGGGTATTTATTTGATTGTAGAATATGATGTCAAGATGACACTAGACACTTGTGGTGAAGAACATGGGTTGTGTTAATAAAGAAAGAAAGATAAAAAGGTCAAAGTGATTGCATGTTGACTTTAGGGTATCAAAAAGAGAATAAAAAGTTAAAAGGTAGGGTTTGTTTGGTTTCTTTGTGATGGGTAATTAATTTAGAAATCAAATGGTTAAATTAAGAGTTTGTTTGGTTTATTTGTGATGGGTAATTAATTCACAAATCAAATGGTTAAATTAAGGAGTCAATTAATGAACGAGAGATCTTGTATTTGAATCGTACCATCATTTTATTTTTATTTTTGTTCTTGAATGTTCGGATTTGGGACTAAGAAAATGATGGCAACAACAAACCGAAGGGGTCCATGTTGCTCCTTTAATCATCTGAAACCTTGCGTTTCTTTGCTTTATCCAGGTCTATCATGTTTTATAGTGTCTTCGATATATATTTTCTATAATTTTTTCAAAATAGAAAATCAGTTCTCTAAAAGAAAAAAAAATTATATTCAATTCTGAAAGTGTATTTATTTTGGAGATTAAGAAAATTAATTATATTATTAAAATATTCAGTATATTAAATTAAATATTATTTATCTCTTATAAGTGATTATTATTGATGGGCTAATAAAAGAAAATCATTTCTCTCTATTAAACATTAAATAATCATTATTAGGGAGTTCTCTATAAATTTGGAAAATTTTACCTTCTCTATTATTTTTCTTCGTGTTCAAAAATCTATTGAAGCAAAAAGTCAGTCTTAAATGTTTATTTTGGAGAACTTCTTGGAAATGCTCTTAGGACTCGTTTGTTTTGACCAAATATTTTGAGAGGTTCGGATTTTGTGGAATGATTTGGACGATGTGTTTGGTTTGTAGGATTTGAAATAAAATTGAATTTATTTCTTTATAAATAATATATGATTATAAAAATTATAAAAATAATTAAATTACTTTTTTTAATTAATTATTACAATACAAATGTATTTTTAACATATTTTAAAACATTATTACAAACAACTTATATGAAATACCAACTACCTCTATTGGATTTCTAAATCTCATATTTGTGAGATTTCAATTAAATCAATACAACAATATTAGGTTTATAGGACACCTAAAATGTCTAAGACCATGGGGTTTATTTTTTTTGGAAGGATGTCCTAGGCTCATGGACGGATCTAGCTTGGTGGCATGGGTGGCACGTGCCACCGTATCTTTTTTCCGACGAAGGGTAAAAATTTTAGCTTCGTGAAAGGTGTAACCATATCGTTTTGGAAGGTACTACCGTATTATTTTGGAAACTTCAAGAAGATGCAACTGTAACTTGTAATCAATCAAAAAAACAAAAAAAAACTTTTGAAATCAACCAAAAAACGAAAAAATCCCTCAAAATCGATAAAAAGATTAAAAATTCATCGAAATTAAGCAAAAAACTTTAAAAATTCCTCGAAATGGTGGAATTAGGCCAAAAAAACATTCAAGACAATGTTTAACGTCAGTAAAAAGATGAATACACGTCGATAAAAACCATGTTTTTTGTAATTTTTTTTGTCTATATTATGTGGTGTCACCATATAAAAAAAATTCTAGATCCGTCTCTGCCTATACTATGCCTAGACTAATCCCTTGGCAAATTATAACCGTAAGACATCAATCTTATTTAAACCTCAGTAGCCACAATTGTTGTTTACGTCTGGATTCGAACCCTGGACAGATGTGATATTCCACCACATCCCTCATGGCCTTAACCAGTACACCACAACCCTTGTGGTTTAAGACCATGGTTAGCAAAAATAAAAATAAAAAAAAACTATTTTTTATTTTATAACAGAAGACCGTTTGAATGAGTAAAAACAATTTATAAACTAGTTTATGGTGTTGCTATCCCTACCCCCTCCTCACTCACAACCTCTCCCCATATCCCTATTTCACTCACATACCCTCTCCTACCTTACTCACATACTCCCTATAAGAGGGGTATAGATAGAATTCACCTATAATATATATTAGAGTAAGCTACGATTTTAGTCCCTATGGTTTGATGTTTATAACGATTTTCGTCCCTGATCTTTTAAAACTGCTTTTTTAGTACTTGTGGTTTCTATTTGCTTCTATTTTCATCTCTCCCTCCAATTTTATTAATATTAAATGTTAATTCATTTAAAAATTAAATAAACAAATTACATATTTAGTTCTTGTGGTATATAAAATTTTATATTTTTATCTTAATTTACATTTTTTTTACTTTTTCTTTATTTATTGTATTTCATCAAGACATTTATTTTTCTATTAATTATATCGTATATTTTCATAATTATTATTACTTTAATTATAAAAATAATCAAATAATTTCATTAAAAATACTAATAAATACATGAATTTTTTTTTCAAAGCTTTAGATTTAGATCTCTTAAAATAATATATTTTTTCTGTTGATTTATTAAAGCTTTTTATTTATTTTAAGTTACCATTGAAAAAAAGTTTAATAAATTTCGAGAAAAAAATCTTATTTTATAACAACCGGTTGTTTTTTGGTAAATTCACTTTACTCTCATTATTTCATATTTTCATCTAAACTTTATTTTTATTAATTAATCAAATTTGTTAATATTTAAAATAAACACATACACACACACTGACACACACACACACACACACACATATATATATATATAGAGAGAGAGAGAATCGGGTTCAAACGAGAACGATATATATTTAAAAGAACACGAGAACGACAAATCACATACAAAATCATAAGTGATTTTACATTAGCAGGGAAGTCGTACAAAATCGCAGTATGCGGGCGACTTTTGCCGCGACTTAAAGTCGCGGAAATCACATGTAAAATCACTTATATTTTGTATGTGATTTGTCGTTGCCATGCTCATTTTAAATAGGTACCGTTCTCGTTTGACCCTCTCTATCTATCTATCTATCTATCTATCTATCTATCTATATATATATATATATATATCAATGTTTTAAATAATGTTTGTGTTTGATGTCATGTTAATTTTGAGGCACGTCATGACCCATTGCATGATTTTTATAACAACATATTGAAATCTTCTTATCCTTTTATTTTCTTATTTTTTGTTTTTAATATATAACCTAATTTAAAATGGTGTGTGTGTGTGTGTGTTTATGTGTGTATGTCTTATTTAAATATTAAACAAATTTGATTAATTAATAAAAAATAAAGATTAAATGAGAATTTAGAATAGTGGAGTAAATAGTAAATTGCATTTAACAAAAAACAACCGGTTGTTATAAAATAATACTATTTTTTCTCGAATTTTATTAAACTTTTTTCAATGATAATTTAAAATAAGAAATAGCTTTAATAAATCAATAGATAAAAAATATTAATTTTAGGATATTTAAACCTAAAACTTTGAAAAAAATATCATGTATTTATCAATATTTTTAATGAAATTGTTTGATTATTTTTATAATTAAAGTTATAATAATTATGAAAATAAACAATATAATTAATAGAAAAATAAATGTCTTGATGAAATACAATAAATAAAGAAAAAGTAAAAAAATATAAATTAGGATAAAAATGTAAAAGTTTATATACTACAAGGACCAAATATGTAATTTGTTTATTTAATTTTTAAATGAATTAACATTTAATATTAATAAAATTGGAGGGAGGGATGAAAGTACAAGCAAATAAAAACCACAAGAACTAAAAAAGCAGTTTTGAAATAAAAGAGACGAAAACCGTTATAAGCATCAAACCATAGGGACTAAAATCGTAGTTTACTCTATATATTAATATTAATTATTTACAATTATTGTTAATTTTATTAATTAATTTTATTTTTTTATTATTACCTTTATTGTTGTTTCATATAACAATTTTAAAAATATTTTTGTAAATTAAATAAAAGTTCGAGTTATATTCTTTTGGTTCATAATAATAAAATTTTGGTTTAGATCAATTTCTCACGTTTTTACAGTTAAATCAACTTTTTACACTATTCTTCGTCTATATATGTATATATATATATATAATAAATCATATTAAAATTTTATTAATTAACATATTATGTTACTCAGTTTTTTTATCATCTAATTTGTACTATTAGTTAACATATTATATTATTGATGATTTGATTTAAATATGTTATGAAATGTTAGAATTGACTACTTTTTAACATATAATTTTTGGTCATTTGTATTTTTTCAACTATCTTATCAGTTAGTTTTTATCTAACGAGATTAGTTAATTAGTTAGTTTATCAGTTATTTTGTTAAATGAAGTCCAAGAGTCGTAACAAACTATTTTATATAATTTAAGTTTATATAATTAATTATTTTATACAACACTATTTAAAAAATTGTCATATAAACACATGCATCCTATAAAAAGATGGTTTTTAATAAGACTTCTCAAAGTGTTATAATGTAATACTTTTAGATATGACGGTTTATAGTCTTGTCTTATAAACATAAGTTTTATAAAATATTTTATTATGACATTTAGGTGCCGTTTATTTTTTAAGAGATTTAAAGTCTGAAGTCTTATTTTAGTTATGATTAATAAGAGGTAGTGTGTAAAAATATCTGAATGATTCAGACTTAAGAGGCATTAAGATGTTTTTAAAAAAAAACAAACGACCCCTTAGACATTAATTTTAAACATCCTATACACCCAACTTATTGTAATGAATCCCGAGATTTCAGTTTCATACTTTGCTTTAAACCAAACGAGGATTAAAATGAAATCCGATTTCAAGTTGTATTAAATCCCCACTTAATTCTACAAATTAAAGGATCCCTTACTTAAATTGTGTATATGTGATTACAAACTTTTTAATTGATGAAATATTGAATATAAAAAATTATATGTCACGTGAGAATAGTACAAAGATGCATGCTGTTGCAAAACTTGCATGTACATACATATACGTTGAATTCCGATGAGAAGTTGAGTTAATGGTGAGAAACGTGAGAAGTGATTATCGACAGTTGGATGAGAAATGGACGCACAATAAGATGAGATGCACCGAGATAAGATGCACCAGATCAATTCCCTTCTAAGCCGTAATTCATGGGAGGGCTTGAGATTAAAAGAGATCAACGGTTCAGATCCATTTCTCACGTTTCTCACCATTAACTCAACTTCTCACACGATCATTCGCGTATACATACACACATACATATAGGGTTGGGTTCCGGTGAGAAGCGTGAGAAGTGGTTATCAACCGTTGGATGAGAAATGGACGCACATTAGGATGAGATGCATCGAGATAAGATGCACCAAATCAATTCCCTTCTAAGCCGCAATTCATTGGAGAGCTTGAGATTAAAAGAGATCAACGGTTCAGATCCATTATCACGCTTCTCACCGTTAACTCAAATTTTCACACGATTCTTCGCCCATACATATATATATATATATACACGTGCGTGCACACATATATAGACGGTGGATTAGGTGAGAATAAGAGTTATGATGAAAATAGTGAGAATAGTTCTAAACCTTTGGACAATGAGTTGACTTCTTAATCTTAATTTTTTTCAACCATATTCATCTAACTTTATTTTTAAATTTATCTTCACTGTAAGTTGTTTTCACAAACTTTTACATACATTTAATCATTTTTATATGCATGAATTCTTTAAAGTTTCGGTTATGATTAATCCTTTCCCTTTATGAAGAGAGCTTTCATTTCTTTCTTTTTCTTTCTTGTATTTGGCTTTATATTTTTCAACTCGATCATAATGGTCTTTGAAGGAAGATGAAGAGGATTTTCGAGAGTGAGAGCGACCAGTAGAAATAGATCTTAATCTCCTCCCTTTAGAGGAGTTGGAAGAGTTAGATTTGGATTTCCTTCGAGGATTGCTTCTGCACTCAGATGCAAAGTGGCATTTCTTGCCACATGCGTAATATTCCTCTTGGGATTTATCCATGGATTTCTTAGAAGAAAGAGAAGATTTCCTATTTGTTCTGAAACGGTTAGAAGAGAGGTTGTTTCAGAACTTAGAAAAGTTTGTCGGCATACCCATTTCCTCCGTCACTTGCTTTTCTTAACTTCTTCTGTACCTTCGTAAATAACACATAGAGTAAACCATATCTCCTTGGTAGTAGAGAGATTGACCAATGGGTGATACACTTCATCTGGAAGAGAGAGAGCAATGATTGCTCGGACTCTAGAGTCAAGGCCTATGAGGCGCTTGTCTTCCTCGGTGTATTCTTTGGGCTTTTTGACAATATATCGCCCAGTAGCAGAAGTTCTTTCCTCGTCAGAAGAGTCATCGGAATCTTGATAAACAATATCTTTATCTTTTTCCTTTTCCTTTTCTTTATCCTTGGAGTTTTTTTACAAATTTATCTCAGACTTTAGGGATGAGAGGACCATCACGAAGAACGATGAGAAAACGAGTGTCAACACCCTCTAGAAACAATATCATCCGACTTTTCCATAGGAAAAAAGTTGTTTGGATTGAATCTTGGAGGTTTGGCTATAGAGCCATTGTCAACCGAAAAAGAGTTTTGAGAAGAAGAATCAACTTTAGCATTGGACGATGATGTCATTGCGGATCTGGTTTATTAGATTAAACCAACCGCTCTGATACCACTTGTTAGTCCCAAATAAGTAAACAAGTATTATAGAGGGGGGGTTGAATACAATACAAAATTTTCACTTAATTTTAATTTTTTTATTGATAATAAATATCAAGAATTACATTTAACTTACAAAAGATTGTTGCGGAAAAGAATAGTAAAACTATCCTAACAATCTAAAGATACCACCGAACGAGGAGGGTGTTCGGCAGAGTGAAGATCTGCCGAAGGTTTGGCAGAGGTTGTCGAACAAGAGGAGATCAACAAGGTTGTCCTCTGCCAATTATAGTCAATCAGTTCTAGTTGGACCGGATTACTTTCTGCACACCAATAAGATAAGGTATATAAATATAGATGAAAGTATATATAAGTTTTGTTCTTATATTCTCACCATAACCTCTATTCTTATTCGAATCCAAATTATATATATATATATATAGGGTTCAAATGCAACTCATTTACATGGTGCAACCTCTTGCAACCATCCTATCCACCACACATTTTATGTAACTAAAAAAAAGAAAAAAATGTAAAAGTAAAATGTGTGGTGGATAAAGGGTTGCAAGGATTGCATCATGTAAAAGGTTGCATAATAACTCGCATATATATATATATATATATATATATATATATATATATATAGGGTGCGTTTCATTTGAAAACCAATCAATTCGTGGAAACTCTGCAAACCATTGTTTTAGGAAACAATATATATATTTATGGAAAACTATTATGATTAATTAATAATGATTGTGATATATATGGAAGATGATAAGATTCATTTATCATGACTTTAGATTAGGAAACTTAACAAAATGTTTCCTAAAATAGTGGTTTGCAAAGTTTCCACAGATTATTTGGTTTTCAAATGAAACGCACCCTATATATATATATATATATATATATATATATATATATATATATATATATGTATATGGAGAAATGTAATGATGAGGAGGAGCATGGAGTTTTTTGTTTTTTGGGAAAAATAAAAGCAAATAATTTTGAAGACGGTAAGGGAGGGGAGAGTTTCAAGATTGGAATGATGAAGGGGGATGACGATTTTATTACCATCATGGTCATGCCCCCACTCTACCCACCTACCTAACCCGTACCAATTCATAGCACACTAAATATATTAATTATTTTAGAGTAAACTACAATTTTGGTCCCCATGGTTTATATGAATCTCTGAAAGTGGTCCTTAAACTTCAATAACTACAATAATCGTCCCTATTGTTTGTATTTTGCTTTGAAAATGGTCCCTGGTCACTAACTTTGTTAAACTGGTCTGTTAAGTAAGGGGCATTTGTGTCTTTTTATCCTTTTTTGTCTTTTATTCCAAATTATTATATACAATATTCTAATTATGATTAATATCTCTCTCTTTCACACACACATATATAAATACACACGATTAAAGTCGGTCATCTTCTTCTGTGAGCTTCACCGGTGATCTTCTCCAGCCGAAATCAAAACCTTAACCTAAATCAAACCTAAAATCCAAATCTTTTTCTATGATTATGTAGCCCAAAAGACAACACATCGATGATCTTGAATAATCTTTCCAAATAAGAGATTTCAACTCTGGAGAAAATATCATCATTTTTGTAGCGTACATCGATGGCTGAGATGAGTTCAAATGGCCATGGATGATTAGATGAAAGCTCGAGATAACAATCTTGTTGGGATTTATATTAGGTGCGAGAACGGTCACGGTGGTTGACTTCGGCGACTAGAACCAGAAATGAGTCGTCAAAGAAAGAGCGGTGACCGGCGGGGAAGGAGGAGATGATGTGATGGAGACGTGAGTGGTTCGTCGGAATAGAGGGCGACGACGACGGGGGAGAGAGACGTGGTCACCATCGCTTCCCCATTCCCTCCAGCCCTCTCTTTCCTCTTCCCTGGTCACCGTTAAAATACCTCCACCGACCACCGTTACAACCCAGCTTTTCAGGGACCACCGTTAAAATACCTCGATCTCCCATATGCCATATTTGGCGTCCGAAGGAGGCTGTTAAGAGTGTGTGTATGTGTGTTTTACAACGGTGTTACAATTTGTGTATGTGTGTGTGCAAGGAGAAAGGTAAGGCTGGTCATCCATGGTGATGAGAAAGGTGAGGGTGTAAGAGTGTTTATGTGTCTGAATATATATATATGTGTGTGTGTGTATGTATTATGTGTGCAATGTGTATGTTGCAACTTGCAAGTCTGGAAGTTGGGTTGGGGAAGAAAAGTTAGGTTGATGGGGAGCTGGTCGGAGTTGCAGGTTGAGACGGTGGGGACTTGGTCGAGAAAGGGGAGGGGGACGGGCAGGGCTGCAGAGTGCCTGAGGTGGTGATGTGGTCGTCGGAGGATGGTGCCGGAGAAGACCGCCAGAGCTGTGACAGTCGCTGTCCATGTGCGTATGTATATATGCATATATATATATATATGTATATATGCATATATATATAGGGGAGCGATCAATTGGAAACCAGTATTACATTGAAAACTTTGGAAACCGAAATCAACCAATCAGTGAATTTCTTTTTTTATTTTTATTTTTAATTGAAAAGGTTATTTTTGTCTTTTACATTATTTCATAATATATATGTATATTAATAATTATTTAATTTTAATTTAGCTTATATATGGTAATAATATTCATTGATTAATTTAAAAATAAGATATTTAATTTAGGTAAATTATTTAATTTTAATTTAGCTTATATATGGTAATAATGAAACAATAATGCTAACACGATGAACCTGATGAATCTATTTTCATATACGGATATGCAACTGAATAAATAGGTAATGAAACAAAAATGGGAAGTCAACAAAAATGACACAAATTCATCATGTTTCATTATGAAACAATAATGCTAACATGATGAACCTGATGAATCTATTTTTATTATGAAACAATAATGCTAACACGATGAACCTGATGAAATCTGTAATCCAATGAAATCTGTAATCCACAAATTCATTCTGTTTCATCACAATATTAGATTGCGTGAGAAATTTTATAATAAAATGAAATTAAAAAAAATATTTTCTTACATTTTAAAAGAAAAATAATTTTTTTGATGAAAAGACAAATGCTCCACGTTTTCATAGTAAAAAAATAACAAAATTTAGATTGCGTGGGAAATTTTATTTTGGTTTCAAGTAATCTAAATAAAATAAACTTTTCTTGCCATATTTGAGACACAAAATCAAAAGACATATTTACAATTTTCATCTATTATTTTTATTTATTATTAATAAATTAATTAACTTACTACCATATATAATTCAAATGAATCTTAACCATTGATTATAAAGATCAATGGCTGAAATTTGGTTTCCAAAGTTTCCAATTGATACCACCCCTATATATATATATATATATACACATACATATATAGAGGTAGGATCATTTGTTAACCTTGTATTCTTGCTAACTATGTGAACCTTGATCAACCAATATGATTGCAAGGTTAATTGTTGTTTTATTCATTTATTTATTTAATACAAAAGGGTATTAACGCCATTTTGATATGTAATCTTTTGTAATTAATTGTATGGGAGTTACAAAAATGAAGATTCCAAAATTGCTGTGTAGGTTACGATTTCACAATTTTATCCTTTTTCATAAATTTTTTGAATCATTTCAATATTGTTTAAGTAAAAATGTCAACAGAACCGTTCATATGTATTTATGCTAACGTATGAGTTCATGTTATTCATATCTGTTCATAGTTAACCATGCTTACATAGATATGTTCATGTTATGCATATATGTTCAAGTTTGTTCATGATGAAAAAAATGAGGTTAACGTAAGTGTTTGTATGCACCTATAGTATCATCACAAAAGATGTGATTCACATAAATTTCTTTAGATAACATATACGATATATGATTTGGAATTACGTTCAATTTAAATATCAATTTTAGACCACATTTGTTCATCTAATTTAAACTTCAATTTAACTACGAACATTAGAAGATGATAATTGTTCATAATATGTGAAATTAAGTACGTTAACAATAGTGTTCATATGCATCCATGTTAACAAATGTGTTCATGTTATGCATATATGTTCACATTTGTTAACACATAATTCAAATTTCAATTTGGATATCATCTTTAGCAGTCAATGATTGTTCATAACGTGAGAAATTGAATATGTTAACATAAGCATTATAGTTGCATAATATGATAACATATATGTTCATAGTATAAATGTGTATTAGTTGCATAATATGTGAAATTAAGTACGTTAACAGTAGTGTTCATATGCATCCATGTTAACAAATGTGTTCATGTTATGCATATATGTTCACATTTGTTAACATATAATTCAAATTTCAATTTGGATATCATCTTTAGCAGTCAATGATTGTTCATAACGTGAGAAATTGAATATGTTAACATAAGCATTATAGTTGCATAATATGATAACATATATGTTCATAGTATAAATGTGTATTAGTTGCATAATATGTCGGTTACAGAATCAATGTTGTTACTCGTCGGTTACTAATTTAGTGTAATAAATGTGTTTAAAGTGTTTCCAAGGATTTAATGTTTTGAGTGTTTTTTCCCCAAAATACCATTTTCCATTCATGTTCACTTACAATTGTATTTAATGAAACGTTTTTTTATTAAAAAAAATTACATTTAATCTCAACCATCCGATCTATAGATGGATGACTTGGATTAGTTCACATAGTTAACAAAAAATACAAGGTTAACAAAAGATCTCAACCTATATATATATATATATAAGAATATAAATTAGACTAAATTACAATTTGGTCCCTCTAGTTCAAACAAAATTATAAAACTTGTCATTGTAAAAGAAAAGGACGAAACTACCCCTGGCCTTAACGGACAATTTTAACGGAGTTAATGACCATGGACGATTTTCAAAGCAAAATGCAAACCTCAGGGACCCTCACTGTAGTTATTGAAGTTTAGGGACGATCTTCAAAGAAACAGGTAAACCTCAGGGACCAAAATTGTAGTTTACCCATTATTTTACAATATAGTAAACTACAATTTTGGTCCCTTTGATTTATTGAAAGTGATCCTTAAACTTTAGTAACTACAATTATCATTCGGAATGTTTACATTTTGTATTGAAAATGGTTCATTGATCACTAACTCCGTTAAATTAATCAGTTAAGTAAGGGGTCATTTTGGTCCTTATATCCTTTTTTGTATTTTTCTTTCTTGTTTTTACTTAAATCAAAGACCAAGAGCCAATTTTTTTTATATATGTATATATAAATATAAACATATATACATATATACACACACATGTATATATAATCAGACAACTTATATATACATACGTGTATATATATAATCACACACACCATCACCCTCACATACACACACATAAAAAAACATTGGAAAAGACCCCCTCGATCTGTTTCCTCCACCGATGAAATCCTCACCTTCGGCCATCCTTTAAACACACATACAACCCAACTATGGGATTCAAACGTGGTGAGGGAAGATCATCCTTGTTGAAAGAGGAAGGTTGGGACGGTGGTTGGTCGAAGTTGCAGGTGGTTGTCGGAGGTTAGACGGAAAATCAAAGTGAGGCGGTGGAGCGATTATGGTGGTGATGTGCTAGTCGAGAAGAGAAAGTGGAAGGGGACAGGGAGGACTGGGGTGGTCTTCGGGAGTCAAATGGGGTGGGGGATCATCCTCGTCGAAGAAGGGGAGTTGGGACGGTGGTTGGTCGGAGTTGTAGGTGGTTGCCGAAGGTTGGCCGAAAAACAAAAGTGAGGAGGAGGTGGTGTTGTGCTCGTCGGAAAGAGAAATGGGAGGGGGACGAGGAAGGCTGGAGAGTGTCGGAGGTGGTGATGTTGTCGTCGGAGAAGACCATCAGAGATGTTCCCAGTGACGGTCCCTGTGTCCAAATACGTATGTGTCCGTATACGTATGAGTAAATTACAATTTGGTCCCTGTGCTTTAACAAAAGTGTATAACTTCTCCTTGTAAAAGTAAAAAGACGAAAATACCCCTAATTTAAGGGAAAAAATAAACAGGGTTAAGTCGATGGACTATTTTCAAAGGAAAATTTAAACAGTAGGGACGCTACTTTGTAGTTATTAAAGTTTATGGACCACTTTTAGAGATTAGTGTAAAACACAGGGACTAAAATTGTAGTTTACCCTTTACAATATCTCCAATAAAGTTTCTTATTTTTTTAAATAACAACTAAAATTTAACTTCATCGAACAAAAAAAAATACATGTAAGGGTTTCTTCATTTTAAAGATTAGATTATTTATTATAGAGTAAAGTATGGATTTGATCATTGAGGTTATTATTTGTCACATAACCAATCATTTATCTTCATTTATTATAAAAGAAGCTTTCACCCATATAATTTGTGTTGAATTTGATCCCTCACACTAATAGACCTCCAACTTACCTATTAACTACAAGGGTAAATCGTTTTTTTTAGCAATTTTCTTTTATTTTACATATTTTCAAACCATAAGAACCAAATTTGTAAAAAAAATTGTTTATTTTAAAATTATCGATTACTATATGTATATATACATACACACACATATATTGTAACACCCCGATTTTCGGAAGTTATATTTTTCAAGTTAATATAGAAATCGATATTTTAAAGGAAAAAAGAAGAAATAGGATTTTGGACTTGAATCATAGATTTTATAGTTTTGTTGGATGAATGATTCAATTATGAGTCCAACGGTTCTTTCTGGAGTAAAATCGGAGCTAAAACGAAGAAGTTATGACAAAACCAGTGATCGGACAAGAAAAATGAAGAAAACCGGGCGAGCAGTGTTTGGCGCGACTTTGGGGCTTGCGGGCGGGTTTTGGCGCGGGTTTAGCCGTGTGGAAACCCGCGTGAAGCCCCTGTCGAGCATAAAACTCGAATTTCAGCCCATAAATTTCAAATTTTCATAACTTTTGTATCTGAACTCTGTTTTTTGTTATTCAAGTTGCTATGGTTTCGTTTTTTAAAGCTCTTCAAGGATATATCAAGAGATTTGAAGTCTATTGGAAGATACAATAGTATTTGTGGTGGTAAGTTCCTCATCTCTCTCAATGTTAAGCTAATGTTAGATGGTTTCATCCTTTTCCCATCCATCCTTCAACTTGGGTGTGATTTTGATGACTTTTGTGGTGAAGGAAACCTTGTAGATGTGTTGGATCTAAGATCTAGGGAGATTGCTTGCAGATTTCAAGCCTTCATCAAAGGAGATTCAAGTTTTGGGGGTAAAACCTAGATTTAACCTAAATCTAGCAAGGTGAGTTCAATTTGCTTTCTGAAAACTATATACATGCCAAAATGTGTATTTTGAAGTAAAAACATGTTTTGCTTGGTAATTGTCAATGTGTCGAGTATTTTGATAAGTTTTCATATTTGGTAAACTTTGGTTAATTTGATCTCATAAAATGCTCATTTTTGGGATTTGGATATTTTGATAAGTAAATAGCACGATTTATGCATTTTTGGTGATTTTGTGCAAATGAAGTCTATTTTATGATTTATGGTTTTTGGTGTATTTAATTTCATAAACCCTTTGGAAAATGCTTTTCTCTGCGTTATGGGACATTTTGGAAACGTAAGGGTATGAGCCCATTTGGAAAATCATTTGTCCCAATTCGTGATGAGTTTTGGGTTAGTCACATCTTTGAGGCATGTGTCGGTGTAAATGTCGTTTAAATACGTTTTCTTATTTGGGGACTATTATTTGTTGGCCAAATAGATTGTTGAGCATTTTAGCTCGGTTTTGACTTAAAAGAGTCTTGAGGACATTTGTCTGGTTTTAATGGATAAATGTAGAGCCCCATTTATGATTTGCATCTGAATGCATCTTGTGGTATATTAATGATAATTACATGCTCGAGTGTGTTTGTCATTCCTGTGTAGTCATGTAATTTTAGACTGTGTTGCATTGGATCCTTAGACACGTAAGTCAGTCTTTATTTGATGGTCAATTGGGTATTCCGGGGTTGGACTTCGGGACCCATGTTTTATGACCTTAACCTTTCAAGTGTACACTAGAAGGACTGAGTCCTGTTGTGCTATAGTGTTGATGGGCGTTTGGGGTCTCCGCCATGTCGGGGCAATGCCTTGGTGGTAACCCCCGACTGTGTCGGGCATTTGGTGGTATTCATGGTAATATTTACTAAGGTCAGCTGTCTCTTTTGGTGTAGCTTGAAGGGAGTCGTAGGGACACTTGGGCTTTTATGTCGTGAAGTGTCATACGATTAACGTTGTATGAGTGACATACTTTTGTGTTCCTCCACTCCCCATTGTCGGCCAACAATATTTTGGATATTTAATTGTCCATGCTTTAACATTTGAATTTCATTCCTTTTTATGGTCGCGTGAGTATTGAATTTTAGTTCCATGTTTTCGGTGACATATTATATTTATATGGATTATTTTCACATGATTTATGAGTTGAGTATTATGTCCCACCCTTGTTTTGGGTGTTTCGGGATATAAATTTTTATCCGTATTTTTATAAATTGGGAGACCGTTTTCTATTCACATTTTGAGTGAGTTTTGGGTTGCTTTATTTTATAAGGAATGTTTTGTATTGAGATGTTCATCTTTGAAAATGCATGTTATTGGAAAACGAGTTGTTTCCATATTTAAAGTAAATCATTTTGAAAGGTCACGATTTGAGTTGTATTCTTCCTCTTTTAAACAATATATTTAATCATGTTGAAAACGCTTGAACTCACTAGGCGTTAGCCTAACCTTTTTATTTGTCGGCATGTGCATTAGGTTTTAGTTGGGGTTTGGTACTAGCGACATTGTGAAGAGATGAGTGCGAGCTATATGCACGGGAAGAGAGTAGTTATTGGATGAAGCCTTCCGCACTTTGGAAATAGCAACTTGTATTGAGTTTAGGAACACCCGACCCATTTATTTGGTCTTTGTATAAGATTTAAAGTTAGTAATTGTTGAGGTTATTTATAGGATTTATCTTGAGGTATTTCCAGGTATCGATTTGCAGAGAGCGGTTTTATCCTTTATTTGATGTAATAATGAAATTTTAAATTAGTTGCTCTTTCCAAATTTTAGAGTGTTACACACACACACACATATATATATAAGGTTGAGTTCAAATGAAAACTCATTTTTCATTGTGCACGTGAGGCCCAATCTTAGTCATTGATCAAAATTTAGAAAACTAATAAATGGTAACATAATAACATTAATTGAGAAATAATTAGGGACAAAACTGAAAATTTGAATCAACGTCTATCTTATTTGACCTTTTATTTTCTTTTTTAATTAAAAAAACTTGTTACTTCCTTAAAGTTTAAAATAAATTATCTTTAAAATTACTAATATTTTAATCAAACAAATTACATTAAAAAAAACGAGAATTTCGTGCTTTTCGATATAACATCCATCTCGATATAGTTTTTTTTTCATTTTAACCGTTTTTACGTGAAAAGTTATATATGTGTTATATTCATTATGAATATGGCACGTCCCTAGGTGTCCACATTCAATATGAATAATAAAGATGAACGTTCATTCACTATTCATGATAAATAATACATTATTCAGACAACATTCCGGATGAATAATACATGAATTCATGTATTGTTCATCATGAATCGTGTAATATTCACCCCGAATGTTGTATTATTCATCCCGAATGATACATTTTTAATGATGAATAATATATGAAAGACCCGTGAAGGTGACACGTGGCGCACTCTCTTTTGTTTCCCGATTCACAAACGAAATTTCGTTTAATTCATTATGAATATGTATGCGCATCCTCGGGTGTCCCACATGCAGTATGAATAACAAATGTGAACGTTTATTCATTATCCATGATGAATAAAATATTCATGATTCATGATGAATTCTACAACATTCAGGAAGAATAATACACGAATTCATGAATCATGTATTATTCATCCTGAATGCTGTATTATTTATCCCGAATGATACATTATTGATGATGAATAATACATGAATGAGCCGTAAAGGTGTGGGGACATGACACACTCTCTTTTGTTCCCCGGTTCATAACCAAAACTCGATAGATTCTCGATTCGTCTCGATGGGTGTTGGGTTACGGCGATGAAGAACATGAAGCCTTACGACGTTGAAGAAAGTGTTGAAGAAGGTGATGTCAAGTTACCGACTTATAGTGTCGAGCTGTTGTACACATTTGAACGTACATAATTATTCATAATGAATATAACACATATGTAGCATTTCACGTAAAAAATGGTTAAAACGACAAAAAACTATATCAAGATGGATGTTATATCGAAGAACACGAAATTCTCGTTTTTAATGTAATTTGTTTGATTAAAATATTAGTAATTTTTAAGATAATTTATTTTAAACTTTAAGTGGGTAAAATTTTTTAATTAAAAAATAAA
Source organism: Arctium minus (assembly GCA_954870635.1). Lineage (NCBI taxonomy): Eukaryota > Viridiplantae > Streptophyta > Magnoliopsida > Asterales > Asteraceae > Arctium > Arctium minus. The sequence continues at coordinate 173,274,071 of OX941081.1, read as the reverse complement.
ATAAAAAGTCAAATATGGTAGGCGTGAATTTAAATTATCTTCTATTTTTACCCCTAATCTAATTTTAATTAAAAACTCTATTTAATATGAGTTGTTGGATCAATAGAGATGATAGGGCCAAGATTCATCCTCACGTGCACAATGAAAAATGAGTTTTCATTTGAACTTTATTATGCAATCCCTTTACATGGTACAATCCATGTAACCTCTCTATCCACCACTCATTTTATTTTCTATGTTTTTTCTTTTTCTTAATTATAAAAGTGAAAATAAATTGAGTGGTTGATAGAAGGGTTACATGGGTTACATCATGTATATAACATACACACATCAATATATCGATCCAGATCCCGTTAGACATCCTACCGATCAACCTCCCACAAGTACCCCACAACTCCGACTTCGGTCGCCAACACCACATGTATCTCAATCGTTCCACTCTCTCATCATCCTCTATCTCATCTCACTCCTCTTACTCCCCCAGTCTCTATCATCCATCCCTCCTAAACCAAATCCCTATGCTGCATAACTTATCTCTGTCGGTGCCAACTTATCTCCTTCGGCGTCCAATCGTCACCATCACCATCTGCACATCCATCACCCCATCTACACCATCATTGCTTGGATCTCGAGTTTGGGGATCCCAAGTCTACATAACCATCGCTTTTCCTCCTCCAATAACATTTACTTTCTAATCTAGATCCAATGAAGTTGAATCATATAGATCAAACATCATATTCTAGGGCTAATATTCTTCTTCTTTTATTGTTCTTAGTAAATCCGAACGATTAGTGTTGCTTTTCTTTCTATCATGGTTTATCTTGCATCACTAAGAAGAAAACACCTTTTAGGGTTTTGTTTTCTTTATTTGGGTTTGATTTATGGTTTGTGATTTAGGTTCTAGATTTTTTCTTGATGTTCTATATGAACAATATGAAATTCATAATAACAACATATTCTTTGATTGTTGAGTGATTTTGGATTATGATTAAGGAATTTATTTGATTGTTCTTGATCGTCTAGGTGAAAATGATGGAATTTCAAGGAAAAGAAAGAATAACTAAAAAAAATGTTAAAATAGACCTAAATGGTAAAAAGACCATAATACTCATGTGATTAACGGAGAAAATAAACGGCTGTTAGTGTGAGGGAGCAAATCCAATGCAAATTGCATAGATGGGGAGGGTTCTTTATAATAAATGAAGATAAATGACCGATTTGTAACAAATGAGAAACCTCATGGACCAAATCTTTAATTTTACTCTTTATTATATTATTAAAAAATGTCCTTTATTTAATAAAATATTACTTTTGTCTTGCAAACATTTTATTTTAAAATTTCTTATTGATAAGAATATAATAAAAAAGTATTTGTCTCTTTTAGTAATTATTTGTAGAAAGTTATATAAATTTAGATAATTTTATGATTTCTTTAAATACTTTTTCCATTTTTGAGGAATGTTTTAGATAATATGATGAAATAACTTATCCAAAAACCAAAAATTCTTTCATTTTCTTTATTTTGAAAACTTAGTGAAAATGCTTTTATAAAACTGTCATATTATTTTTATAACTAAAAATTTATTTTTACTCCATATGATCTCAATTAGTGATGGCCAAAAATAGTAAACCCAAAAACCGGGCCAATCGGGCTTCGGGCCGGGCCGGGCTTCACCCGAATATGTGTGGCCCGTTTAATGTTGGAAAAAACCGGTTATAGGAAAATTGGGCCGGGCCGGGCCCAAAACGGGCCGTGATCGGGCCGAGCATTTTTCCGTATTTTTTTCAAAAATAATAATTTCTTTATATAATAATTAATTACTAAGCTTTAAAAAATAAAAATCGGATTGGATCACTAAAATACACTTTAAAAATGCGTTTTATTTATAATAAATCACTAAAATACACTTTAAAAATACGTTTTATATATAATTTTAAGTTACAAACTTACAATACAAGTATTTATAGGGGTTTGGGGAGGTAAAAAATACAAAAAAGGTCAAAAAAACGTATATAAACGGTAACATAACGGCTCTTTTTAAAAAAAATACAAATTGGGCCGGGCCGGGCCAAAAACCGGGCTCGGGCCGAGCCGGGCCGGGCCGCCAAATCCTCCAAAAACATGAACCGGTTCATGTTTTCGGGTTCCAAACCGGTTTTCCACCGGGCCGAGCCGGGCCGGGCTCGGTTAACCGGTCGGGTCGGGCCGAGATGGCCATCACTAATCTCAATGAAGTTATATTTTTTATATCAAAATGATGTCATGGATAATACGTAAGACTGTAAGGTGGCGTTTGGTTCGCAGAATATTTTTGGATCGAATGAAATCTGTAAAAGGAATTTGATTTTGAAGGAATTGGAATGAAATGTTGTCATATTTGACCACGTGTTTTGTTGACAGAATTGGAATGAAATCTGTTAAAGAAATTGAAATATGTCTGTTTGGTTCACAAAATGTAACTTTGGAATTTGAATGAAATGTTGACAAATGACCAATATACCTTTTTTGATTTTTAATTTTTTTAAACAAAAGATGCTTTCATAAAATAGTCATTAAAAATATTTTATTTGTAACTGTGGTTCAACTTGGTGTTGGTCGGTGGTGGATCAGAACGGTGGTTCAGATCGGATGTGGTCGACGGTGGTTCATATCGATGGTGGTTCATATCGATGGATGGTGGTTTAGATGGGTGATGGTTCAGATCGGCGGTGGTTTAGATCGACGATGGTCGGTGGTGGTTCAGATTGGCGGTCGTCGGTGGTAGCTTGGAGAAGGAACCGATGGAGGTGTGGTTTAATCAGATAAGTTTTGTGTGATTAGGTTATATTAAATTAAGAGCATATTTATATTATGAAAGAAAATAATTTCATTCCATCAAAATACTTTGTAGTTACTAAGAAATGTTAAATTCTCTCATTTGTGGAATTTGAAGGAATTTAGAGATTCCTTCCGTGAAAAAGAATGAACCAAATAACGGAATGAAATTTAGTCAATGGAATTTAACATTCCAATTCCGTTAGATTTCTTCAAAATCTGCGAACCAAATGCCACATAAGAACAAATTTTTAACAACTATTCTTATATAATTTTTTTCTTAAAATAAAAATATCCATGTATGCGCATGAATTCAAAATACATTAGTAGCTTTTCAAATTTGATTATTAATTATATTCCTAATGTAGGGGTTAAATCATGTGAGAAGAAAGAGTAAAAAATAAAAAACTTTGAGGACTAATCTAATAAAATAGATTAGATTAAATCAACGGTCATTAAAAGGATAAGGTGGCGTTTGTTTTTTAAGAGGTGTTGAAGTCTGAAGTTTGATTTAATTTCTGATTTTTAAGAGGTGGTGCTGAAGTTTGAAATCTGAATCAACGTGACTGCTTGTTTTTTGTAAACTGACAAACGTCTGAATATGTATAATTGTCTATTTTATCCCTAAAAATTCAACTTAAATACGTCAATTGAAGTGAGCATCAATGATTGAAGGATGGAACGGAAAAAAAAAACAAAAAACAAAAGAAGGATGCTAATAGATTTGCGAGGTTGTGGAGTTATAATCATATATCAAACACCGAAGCACCAATTTAAGCGATTCAAGATATTTTGGAAAGACAACACACAAATCTACAATATTCATGTTTTGCGTTTTTTGCAAATTCGGGGTGCATTTGGGCTGAAACCGATGTTGAAATCGAAAGAATGATGTTGGACGAAAATAAGAGGTAAATAAGTGGCTGGGTTATCACTTAATTATTCAGAGGACATTAAGGGTTAAGAGGCTCTGAAAAGAAAGAAAAAATAAACGGTCTGAATTATCTTATGTCTGACTGAATCAGACCTAAGTGATAATTAAGAACTTATTTTGAAAAAACAAAAAGTTCTAAGTGTATTTGAAATAAATTGGTAACATAAGGGTATTTTTGTCAAATTAGAAGAAAATTGAAAGCATCTTAGGGTTTTTAAACCGAACAAATGGGCTTCATCTCAACCATCGCCTCCTGCCTCACCCATCCCTGTCACCGAGTCCTCCTCCTTCTCGACGTCGCCCACGACAGTTCCTCTTCCTCCTTATTGGGGGTTTCCCATGACGATTCCTCCTCCTCATCGGCATCACCCACGACTCCTCCTCCTCCCCCCTGTGCATCGAACCCATAAAACAAGATATGGGATGAAGGTGTTCTTTGAATCAAGATCGAAGCAAGAAATCGAACCTAGAAAACGGGATCTGGGATGAAGGTGTTCTTCGAAGTCAAGATCGAAGCAATTAATCGAACCTAGAAAACGGGATCTGGGATGAAGGTGTTCTTCGAAGTCAAGATCGAAGCAAGAAATCAAACCCACAAATTGGATCTAGGATGGAGGTGTTCTTCGAACCCAAAATCAAACCAAGAAATCGAACCTGTAAATGGGATATGGGATGAAGGTTTTCTTTGAACCTATAATCGACCCAAGAAATCAAACATGGTGAGTTAGGTTTTTTTTTTATCGTTCTTGAGTTTGAGTCGGGATTTTCTTGGATTGCTCTTCGATTTTGAATTAGGATTTCTGGTTGTTCTTGACTTGATTTAGTTTTTACAAAATTTGTGGTTGGTTTGGTATGTAGTTTTGTATAATTTGTCTGTATTGATGATCTTGGGATTCGATTGTGTTTGGGTCTGAATTTGTTTATGATGGTGTTTGATGGAACATGGTTGTACATGGTGTTTGATTCACCGTATGAAACACATACAACTTGATTCAGCTTATGAAACACATATAAATAATGCATCCGAACTTGAAAAATACGTGATTCACTTATATAATATTAGGGGTGTGCAGAAATTCAACCGATCCAATAGGAACCGACCGATCCAATTAGAACCGACCGACCATAATTGGATATCCAATTGTAATTGGATCGGATCGGATTGAAAATCTCAACATCCAATTTGGATCGGTCGGTTCTTGGATGACAGTCCAGAACCGACCAAAACTGACCGAACCGAACCGACCAACATCCAATTAACCATCCAGTTTTCCATCCAACTATCATCCAATTATTTTTTTTGCAATTTGCTTAAATCTAAATTTGTTTTGTGTTGGTTTTTGAATTCTTAATCCCACTTATGTTGGTTTTAACACAAACTAAAAGTAATTAATTAGAACATTGCATTAAATTAACACGTTGGATGGATCTGATCTGATCATCCATTGGATGTCGAATGGATCCAATGGATATCCAATAAGAATATCCAATGGATATCCAGTCAGATCCAATGGATATCCAATAAGAACATCCAATGGATGGAACCGAACCGATCCAATCATCCATTGGATCAGAAAAATCCAACATCCAATGGATGACTGGATCGGTTCGGTTGGGAAAATCCAACATCCAATGGATGATTGGATCGGTTCGGTTCCTCTCACATCCATTAGATGTCAACCGATGAACACCCCTATATAATATCCTTATGAAATAATTTCATGTGGTGAAACACTGTCACTTTTAACCTTATAAAAATAGTAATTTTTATTATGAGCTGTAAAAGGAATGTTTAAATTTGTAAATGAGTTTAATAATTTTTTTTGGAATTCATATAGTGAATATGTTTAATAAATATCAACAACGATTCATCTTCTGAATTTATCCATGAATTTACCTTATGAATCTGTTTATGAAGCAAATTCATAAGATTCACCTTATGAATTAACTTGCATTTGAAAAATAATTGAATTCTGGAATATATGAAATTATTCAATTGATGAGTATGTGTTTCATCTAGTGAAATAGCATAAAGATGAAACACTTTCATTATTAACCTTAGAGTAAATAATAATTTTTTTTATTATGATTCAATTGGTGAATCTTTGTTACTGTTGGTCTTAAATAGTAGTAAGTAAATAAGAAAAGTATTGTAGAAGGGGGGGTTGAATACAATACACACAGTTTTTCACTTAATTTAATTCTTATTGATTTGAAATCAAGAATTACACATAGAAAACTTTTGATTGTTGTGGAAGAGAATAGATGAAATATATTCAAACAATCTTACACAAAGATAATGAAGAACATTGAAAAACACATAGAAAACAATGAACTCCGTAGAGAGAAAATTGTCAGGCACTTAGAGAACTTGAAGATTGTAGAACTGGTTATCTTGCATGTTGAACCATCCTCCATATTTATAGTGCCTCATCCATTAAATGCATGGGACACCTGTTGAGCAAAGGATGGACACAGGTCTTCAGTAAGGTATAAGATGTACCTTTTGTCTTGAGGTGTTTTGGCTTGAAGTGTTGACCTGCAGAGGAGGATGGTGGAGACCTTTCCTTAAAATAGTGTAAAATACAAAACATACTTTTTTTGATCTTCAGATGAGGTCCACGTCAATGCAAGATATCACAAAGATACTTTGTCAGAAAAGTACAATGTGTTTGAGAAATCTTCAGGCCTTGAAGATTAAGAAGTCTTCGGTTGCCGAAGAGTTCTTCGGCTCCTGAAGACTGCTAAGACTGAGAGGTCTTCGGCTCCTAAGACTGAGAAGTCTTCGACTTCCGAAGATTGAGAAATCTTCGGCTTCCGAAGAGGTCTTCGGCTCCTGAAGACTGAGAGGTCTTTGGCTCCTGAAGACTGAGATCGACACCATCCTGGCCAATGGTGTTGATCAAGTAGGCATACTTGGCTTTAGGCTGAGGAGTCTATCTTCAATCCGCTTTTGAGAGATATTCTTTTTCTTTGTCTTCTTCGGCTGATCTTCGACTTCACCGAACATTTGTATAGAAACCAAGCTGCTAAAAGAACCTCAAAATATTCTAAGTATGATGATACAAAATGGAAGATCGGGAGGTCATCTTCAAATCTTCAGATTACCCAACAATTACCAAAATGACAATTATGCCTTATTCATGTGGTGAAATAGTTTTCAATTAAAACCATATGATCAAAACCAAATTACGATTAAACCTATCACTACAATTCTGGAGCCCTTCAGCTTCGTCGGCAATCCGTCGTAAATGGTGAATTTCGTCGCCCAAACAATTGTGGGTAATGCTATCATCGACGGAATACACTAATGGATTACCGACATAATAATTACTAACGGATCAACGACGACATTTAATACCAATGGGTTAGCGATAGACCTATCACCGACGGATTAATGATGGACTTATCACCCATGGGTTAGTGACATAATTCAATTACCATTACCAACAGATCACATAACACGTACACATTCCATTATCATCATTGACAGATAACACTTATCCATCGGTAATTAGCGACGGACTCGTGGAACTTTTATTAAATCGAAAGTCCATGTGGTCGTCGCTAATCCATCGTCGCTAATTCGTCACTAATTATCGATGGATTAGCGACGAATTGATGGATTAGCGACGAACACGTAGATTTTCATTTTTTAATTTTTCTTAAATTGAAACTTTAAGTTGCAAACAGTCATGGCCACGTATCCCTTGCAGACCTGTCTGATTACCGATGTAAAGTTTTTTCGTGGGCAAGGTTAAATTTGGAAGGCTTCACGTCAGTAATGCGCCGGAATATGCCCGTTGATAAATTTCATTGCTATACTTCCTTTTCTAATAGTGTATGCCCCTCATAACATTCAACTTATTTCTAATTATAACACATTTAATTTCGTCTTTCACAATGATACATGGAGAATTCAAGAGCTATCAAGGTGTTTCTTCTATATTTGGAAAAGAAGAAAACGAGCTCGAAAGAGGCTCAGAAATTGGAATCGGAAAAAACACAAACAAAAGCTACCGAGAGTTTTACCGAGACTTAAGTCTCGAGACAAGTCTCGGTGCCCACTGAGTTCCAGAGTCTACCGAGAGTTTCACCGAGACTTAACTCTCTAGACAAGTCTCGGTGACGACTGGAGACAACTCTCGCTTCTAGGGCTGTAAACGAACCGAACGAACACGAACGGAGGCTTGTTCGTGTTCGTTCGTTTAACTTAACCGAACAAACGAACGAACACGAACGGTAAACGAACGAAATTTTTTGTGTTCATGTTCGTTCGTTAAGAAAATATGTTTGTTCGTGTTCGTTTATGTTCGTTCATTAAGAGCTAAACAAACGTAAACGAACGAACATAAATGAACATAAACGAACGAAAACGAACGAACATAAATGAACACAAATGAATAAAAAACAACCACCGTTACTCATAATTTCGTTCGTAAAAAGTAACATAATAAAATAAAAAAAATGGATATACTTAGGAGGTATAAAAAAGGAATTTTAAAAAATTAATTTAATTAATACTTTGACAAATTAATGTCATAATACATATAAATATATTTATATATATAAACAAATATAAACGAACATAAACGAACGTAAACGAACATAAATGAAAATAAATGAACGAACGTAAACAAACATAAATGAACGAACATTAACGAACATAAATGAACGAACGTTCACGAACGAACGAGACCATTGTTCATGTTCGTACATTTAACTAAACGAACAAAAAAATGTGTTCATGTTCGTTCATTTATTAAATAAACGAACTTCCCGCCGAACAGTTCACGAACGGTTCACTGAACGTTCGGTTCGTTTACAACCCTACTCGCTTCCAGAGACTACCGAGAGTTTCACCGAGGCTTAAGTCTCGGTACAACTCTCGAAAACATATTTCCTTATTTTAATTATTTTTATTTAGGATAATTATTCTTAGCTTTAATTATTATTAGGATTATTATTTAGTTTCATTTTTATTCATTATTTCATTACTTTTATAGTTGGTTTAGAATTAGGATATATTTAATTTCTATAGTTATCGTTTGATTAACTTAACTATAAATAAGTTTTATTGTTTTCTTTGTTAATCAGAAATTATTAATTAATAAAGTTATCTTTTAGGTGCCGTTTGTTTTTTAAAAGGTTTAAAGTCTGAAATCTTATTTTAGTTATGATTAATAAGAAATGGTGTGTAAAAAGATCTGAACGATTCAGACTTAAGAGCCATTAAGAAGTTTAAAAAAAAAAAAACAACCCCTTAGAGTTTTATCTCTAGTTATAAGAGTTTTCTCTTATTTTCTCGAGCGTTTCGTTATAAAGCTCGCTATCCTTGGATCCAGACGTTTGTCGATCCGTTTGGCACTTTTCCTGTTGTGTCACACACATCATAATTGTTCTCTTTTTTTTCTTCAAACATATAAATCACAGGCTTCAGCTCTCCGACGTCAGTTGACAAGGTGACGAGATGACTTTGTCAAAATACATAACAAATTCGGGTTCAAATCCAATCGGATGTGAGTTTGAATCCCTCTGCTTGCTTTCGCCACTGAGCCAGCTCAAGAAATGCCTCCTCACACGAGGTAAACGGGGGCAGATCCCGTATGGAGCTGATTGGGATTTCCAATAACCAAACTTTTACCCAAATAAATCATAGGCTTGGTCGATCATCCAAAATCAAATTATCGAAAGAAAGAGGTCCCATACAGTCAAATACGAGATTCCGGGATATGAAACATCTTATCATTGTCAGACAGTGTGAAATTCACCGGGATCATTTAATTTTTATTTTACAAAATAAAGAAAAGAAAAGGTTAAAAAAAAGAAAAATGTATGTAACATGCTATTAATGGCATGTAACAAATAAAATGTACGGATAGAGGTCTATTTTGGCCTAAAATGGCGATCCTTCTTCCCTCATATATCATAAATACCACCATTCTTTGTGTTGATCCCACAAGGAAGAACACAAGAGAGAAAAAAAACAAGGTTAGATCAGTGGGGCGCCTTTTCTTAGGTTCACCCCTCTGATTCTTGTTCAAAACTCTGCTCGTTTTCTTCCTCACATTCAGGTACGATATTTATACAATCAATCATCCTTATTAATTACCTGCTTCAATTTGTTGAATCCCAATTCAATTCTTGTTGAATCAACCATTCGTTGGTATTCGAGATCTGATTTTGATTTCGAATAAGCATGTTAAATGTGTGATTATGAACAGAGACCCAAAATTTTAGGGCTCAATTAGATGTTGTTTAGTGCCTTTAATTTTTATACGAGGACAGAATAATAAGTCGCATAATCGCCTCTATAATTTGTATGTATGGATCTTTATTATCTCATTTTGTATTGTAATCAAAAGTTTTTAGGTGTGACAGGGTCTCCAAAAGGATTGGAACGTCCCTGATTGTGAACCCCTTTTTTTTCGTTCCGGGAAGGGAATGGGACGATAGAGGGAAAAAAAGGGGTTAAAAAATGTCGATTTCGGTGGATTGGTCGGATCTGCCACCGGAGTTGCTCGAGACAATCGCGAAGAAATTAAAAATTCATAAGGATTACGTCCGATTCAGAGCTGTTTGTTTAGCATGGCGAACCGCGGCCCCGAGAATCCCGAAACATCTTCCGTGTCAACTCCCGTGGTTGATGCTTCCTCGAGGAACAAGTCCGGATCAACGATCGGATCTTCGAAGCTTTATAAGCGTTACCGACGATAAGATTCACCTCCTTACTCTACCGGAAGATTCCGATAGTCATCGCCGGTGTGGATCTTCCCATGGATGGCTTGTGATTCTCGAAGAAACCCCGTTGATTTCCATTGTAAACCCGTTAACGCAATCGAAACACCAACTCCCACCGTTATCGTCCTTCCCGAACGTAACAAAGTTTGATCCTCGCGAAATCGGGAGAGAATACACGCTCAAGACTTCGGATGGCGATGTTTATACGTGTAATCTGAAGGAAATGCGCGATTCTTTCATCAAGAAGGTGATATTTTCTTCCAGTCCTTCGAATGAGGACGTCGATTACTACGCAGTCGCGATCCTAAATCAAACCGGTGATCTTGCATACTGCAAGAAAGGCGATCGGTGTTGGAAATTCATCGATGACGCGAATTCTTTCTGCGAAGATGTGGTTTTCCACAAGGGATATTGCTACGCCGTGAGTAAATTCGGGACGATCGCGGTTTGCGACGTTAGTGGGTCGTCGCCCACGGTTTCTTTTATCGAAACCCCACGACAGATTGGTGGTGACATGCAGTATTTGGTGCCATGGAACGACGAATTGTTGTTGGTGACTCGATATATGGAAGTGGAATTCAACATGGATCAAAATAAACTCGATATCTTGTATAAAACTACGGAATTTCGAGTTTATAAGCTGGTTTCGAATGGGCCGAAATGGGAAAGTATGAGTGGGTTGGATGGATGGGCTTTGTTCTTGGGGGAAAATTGCTCGATTTCGTTTCGTGCTTCTGATTATCCGGGTTGTAAAGGAAACTGCATATATTTCACCGATGATTACTCGGAATGGAACTACAATGGTGCGAATGGGAGTCATGATTTGGGTATTTATGATTTGGGAAATGGATGTGTCGAACCTTTGCGGTGTTATTCCGAAAAGTTCAACAATGGTCGTCGATGGCCGCCTCCGATTTGGATTACTCCAAGTCTACATTAATCATGTAAGTGTTGATCTTTTGGGTAGTGACATGTTTATAGAAACTGATTTCGAGTGAAATATACTGGGTTTATTTAATATATATGTATATACCTTTACTATGAGGGTAGTCAAAAAACAACTGCTACACCCTTTTAGGTAGAGAGGATGTCTTTGTACATTCTAATTCCAGAAATTGTTTTTGAGTGGGATATACTGGGTTGTTTGATTTATATATACTTTTACTTGCGTTAAAGGTCGGTATGAAGATTGTGTTTCTTTTTGGTTGCAGGCGTTGGTGGTTCAACGAGGAGTTTGTGAAATACAAGTGTTGATTATGAGAAGAAGGCTTGATCGGTTTTTCTGAGATAAGCTCGGAAGTTTTATAAGTAACGACAACATATAATTAACCATATGTTAAGTTGAATGTCGAGAGGGCAAAGACATTCATTCACATCAAACGCTCCTCAACTTTGTTCGTTATTTGTATGATATATAACATTACGATAGTTTTTAAAAATGGATTTTTTTTTCTTTCTTCTACTAGTATTTGCTTGATGTTTTATGCTCAAAGCATCTATGAAGTTTTAAGGGGTTCTCGAATACCCTTCTTATCGATGTTTTAACGATATTTCAGAAGGTGGAACCAACTACCACCACAACAATTCTTTAGAATGATATCGATGAAAAGAAATAGTTGGTTTCCAGTAAGAATAGTAGTTAACTTGAGAAGGGTAAGAAGGGATCTTCACCTTTGGATCAATTCTAATTGAAAATCAATTAAAAATACCCTTCCAAGCTAATTCATGGATTATTTTAGGACTTAATCTGAACCATTAGATCAACACTAATTAAAAGTGATCAAGGATTCAAATCATTTTTTATACTTTTCGCCTTAACTCCTATTCTCACACAATCTTTCGTCTGAAAAGAAAACTATAAAGTATTTATTAAAAATCTTAAAAGAGTAAACCCCAAAATGTAATAAATTCCTGTCATCACTTTGTCTAAATGTCGTATCGATGTAACGTTACGCCATGTGAAGTACGGTGACGTGTTGCGTTCGATAAAAAAGCGCTAAAATGACGTTTTGTATATTGCTCCTAATAAGACGTGAAGTCGAGAGAGCTACAAGAATCTGTTAAAGCAAACTTCGATTTTGGCTTCAATTAAAACTTGTCTCTATATTCAAGGGACTAGTTTTGATGTTAAGGGGTAAGGCCTTTATGTCCTTCCTTGTCTTTTAATGATGAATATGAAGTTCGGAGTCTGTAGGTACTATGGATCATTTGACTCCCAATCGGGTCCCCAAGACCTGCTGTTAGACTTCATCTTCTCTACCTAAGTTTCCAGATACGAGGATAATAAAAAATACCAATTAAATTAAGGATTCTTGGAATTAGTTGAGGTGCGTGCAAGTCAGTCTGGACACCCACAGTTGACAAAAAGAATTGACAAACGAATACCAAACAAAATTAAGGAAGGTCGAAATTCATCCTAAAAAGCATGTGTGAGTAGATATTTTTGAATGTTGAATTAAGACTATGTAAATTAATGGTCACTCAGAGGAAATGGATAAAATAAATTTTTTTTAGTTTCTTAATTCATATATATATATATATGTACACTTTTTTGAATTTTACAAGTAATAAATGTAAATTTGAAACGTTAACTCAACTGATATATAAACTCTACGCCCTATGCTTCCACCCCATTGGTCATCTATTCGAGTCTTATCTGGACTATCATAGAATTTCCTAGTTGTTTTCTTCTGTGCCTTATATGATTAGTTGAAATACGTACAAATTAACCTTCACATTCCGCGTTAAAAAAATAAAAAGCTAATGAATACATTAAATATGATTATGTAATATATGTTACTAAAAATAAGAGTAAATTACATGTTTCATCCGTGATGAGTTACTATTTTTAATGGATTTGATCCCTAAAATGAATTTAAACGAAATGGGTCCTTATGCTTTGTTTTTTTTTTCAACAATTTAGGTCCTTATGGTTTATTTTTAGTCTTTGGGAGTATATGATGGAAACTATATTGCCCTAGTCTATCATGAGCCTTACATAAACAACCGCTCTACCTTTTAAGATATATCACGGGTCATTTAAACCCTACTTTGAGGTGAGATATGAGTTTGTTTGGTTTGATTCATATTTTCCTAGTCTAGAATTAGAATACAAGAAAAACAGTGTGACTTGATTACAAAATACTCATGTACCAAACTGTCCTAGATCCACTGTTTGTACGATATATAACATTATGACAGTTTTTGTTGATGAAATTTTTTGTTTTCTTTACTTCTTTCTTCTACAAAAGTTGTTTAACGTTTTCAGCTAGGGGTGTGCAAAACCCCATAGTCCGAAATCCGAACCCTTACCTGAACCGAAAATAAGGTGTTTTTGCAAAACCCGAATACCCGAAATCCGATAATCCGAAACTCGACTTTTGGGGGGATTTTTGGGTTCGGATGGGGTTTGATCTTTGTCCACCCGACCCGTCCGAAAACCTGAAATAATATACATATATATTTTAAATATTATATAAAAATATATTTATTTATCTGATTATCTTTTGGAAATCGTAAATTCTAGTATGTTGAAATGTTTTCTAATTTTTAAACTTACTATAGAATTCATCAATCTCTCAATCGATAGTATATATCCTCAAAATTGATTGAATTTATATATAAATTTTGCATTATATAATAGCCGAACCCGAATGTCATCAACCCGAAACCCGACCAACCCGAACCCGAAACAATCCGAAATCTGAAAACTAAAATTCGGGTCTTGATTTCCCACATCCGAAATCCGATCGGATTTTTATTTTGCCCACCCGAACCGCCCAACTCGTCCGATGCACACCCTTATTTTCAACACCTTGGAGACGTCTTTCCTCCTCGAAGCAATATCCACGAAGATTTAGATATTTTGGACTGATTCTTAAATAGCCTTCTTATAATCAAAGGTGCACAAAATTACATCGTCATTTTGACTATCTTCCGAAAGATGTCGTTTGCTTACCATAAAGCTACGTCACTGTCATCATGATGTATTGTTTTACATCTTTTGAAAGATTGTCAAAATGACGATGTAATATTGTTATGCACATCTTCACTTTGCTTAAATGTCGTAATGTAATGCCACGTGAAGGACGTGAATTTGAGAGGGATAATTGCAAGAATCCGCTAAAATAAACTTTGATTTTGGATTTTAAAGTTACATTTCATATGAGTCAAGTTTTGAAAATCGATAAGCAAAGCCCAAAAAAGTCAAATAAAGGTAAAATTTCATCTTCAAAAAGTATGTAAGGTATCCAACATTGTTTTCAGATTTTTGGATCAAGATTAGTTTTATTTATTCATACATAAAATAATTTAAATATTTTTTTATATATATATCTAAAAACTGAATATGCATCAATCTGAATTAAATAACCATGTTAAGTTTTTTTTAATGGGTCATGTTCAAACAAAAGCTAGAATTGGTGGTGTATGTATTTACACTTATGTCTAGACAAACACAAAAAGTTAAGAATTTATACAAATTATTCATAATGATATTAAAGCAACTTATTTTTTTATTATTTAAAATGCCTTAATACCATGTTGAATAACATAATATTAAGAGTAAATTACATTTTTGGTCCTTATGGTTTTCATTCATTATCAATTTTGGTCCCTCTTATAAACTAATTATATTATTAGTCACTATCGTTTACGTTTTGTTTCAATTTTGTTTCTTTTGACTAACTCTAGTTAAAAGAGTGGTTAATTTTTTTTTGTCTTTTGTCTTTTTTGTCTTATTAGATCATAGAGTAAATTACAATTGTAGTCCCTTTGGTTTGTCTCTTTTCATTTTTGTCTTTCCTATAATTTTATTTTTTATTTTATACCCCTTATCATATTAATTAATTAATTAATTAATGATATTTTTAATTAAAAATATGTATTTTATTTTGTAAGTTATATCTCTAAATTTTTTTTGCCGATATCTTTAAAATAAGTTCAATATATGCATATATATATGTAAACAAATCCATCTACACTAATGCAAAAAATATTTTCTACTTTAACTTGGGTTCAAAATATGGGTCATTTTTTTCTTAATAATGTAATATGAAGATAGAAATTTATCTATGTCTATTAATTAAAAAAATGCATCGTTTCAGATATTTCATTTTTTATTACATAAATTTAAGTTGATAATTTTTATTTTTTTTAATAATTATACTATAAAGTTTTTGTTTGACACATTTAGAAAAACATTTAATTAAATTAGAATCTGAAAATGATACATTTTTTATATTTAAGAGACAAATAAATTTTGTTTTGAAAAAATGATGGCCAGAAACGATTTTTAAGTTAAGTTCAAAAGATGTACATTTTTTTTTCTTATTTATGTAATATATGAAACGATGCATTTTTTTATTAATAGACATAGATAAATTTCGATTTTCCATATTACATAAATAAGAAAAAAAATGTACATCTTTTTAAATCAACTTAAAAATCGTTTTCGGCCATCAATTTTTCAAAACAAAATTTATCTGTCTATTAAATATAAAAACTGTATCGTTTTCAGATTCTAATTTAATTAAATGTTTCTCTAAATGTTAGATGGATTTGCTTACATATATATATGCATAAAAATTTAAAATATTAAATATTGAACTTATTTTACAGATATCGACAAAAGGTTTTTAGAGATATAACTTACAAAATAAAATACATATTTTTAATTAAAAATATCATTAATTAATTAATACAATAAGGGGTATAAAATAAAAAAATAAAATTATAGGAAAGACAAAAATGAAAAGAGACAAACCAAAGGGACTACAATTGTAATTTACTATATGATCTAATAAGACAAAAAAGACAAAAGACAAAAGACAAAAGACAAAAAAAAATTAACCACTTTTTTAATTAGAGTTAGTCAAAAGAACCAAAATTGAAACAAAACGCAAACCATAGTGACTAATAATGTAATTAGTTTATAAGAGAGACCAAAATTGATAGTGAATGAAAACCATAAGGACCAAAAATGTAATTTACTCTAATATTAATCTTATCGCATCCAATGCATATACCCCATGGTATATTAGGTAGCAACATTTCTTCTCTTCCATCAATGTGGGATCAAGAACTAACATGACTTTAGTGAATATTTTATACGTATTTCACCGAAATCTATACGATTTATATTCACTACATAGATCACTCATGTTTCCAAGTCATCGGATAATTAATAGCAAAATGCAATTGGATTATGAGATCCTCCATGACTAGTGTGAGAAGGAGAAGAAACAGTGGAGACCTGAAACCCCCACCCCCATAAAACTAATATATTGACGATTGCTTTAAAAAATCATTTTCTTAGTTTTATTTAATCAAATGCAAATTTATATTTATAAATTGATATTTTTGCCATAGAAGGGGTATTTTGGGTCAAAATCGATGATGTTTAGATACTATTAATTCTTGTCAAAATTATCGTCAAAATTTTGTTGTTTTTTCTAACCGTATATGAGAAATGATTTGGTTGCTATAAACTGAGTAGATCAAATATTAACTGAAATTGGTAAAAGTATACGAGTAATAAAGTCAAAGTCTACAAAAAATACAGGAAAATTGCAAAAGGGAAAATTGTTTGATTCGTATTTAACATAGTGATGATTTTTTTTTAAATGGTATAAAAAACCTTCACATCTTCATATTTTGATGCCAACTTATGTGCAAAATCAAATGAAAGCTAGCATTGAAAATTATTTATCTAATCTTATGTGTAAATTACTTTATTATACTTATTTTATGTTGTCAATTTCGAACATTTGATTTACGGGTGGCATGGCATGATACTAAAAATTGGATGTGAGTGCAATATATATATTCGGGCTCTCGGCAACCATATGCATTCTAGTATTATTATGAAAACACAAAAAATCCTTAACTCAAGCAAATACACATAGATGTTCTGAACAATTAAAAAAAGTTGTCTAGACAAACACAAACAAAAAGTTAAGAATATCTATAAGTTATTCAACATGGTATCAGAGCAGGTTAAATTTTTATTTAACCAATCCCAACACCATGCTAAATAACATAATATTAATCTCAACCCATTTAATGTATATACACCATGGTATATTAGGTAGCAACATTTTTTTTCTTCCACCTATGTGGGATCATGAACTAGCCTTCTTTAATGAAAAGTGATACATTTTTCATAAAGATATATATATATATATATATATATATAGAGTGAGAGGCCCATTAATTTGCTAACCGTGACATTGTTGCTAACCGTGCTAACCAATCTCAACCGTAGATTGATGAGATTAATGGTCCACAATTAATTGATTTTTTATTAAAATAAAATATAAAAAACGGTTTATAAAAATAAAATGCATGTACGCACAGGGGTATTTCGGTCAAAATATATTTCCTTTTATATTTTAATTGAAATTTATTTTAATTAATTTTGAAGATAATCACGACATGAAATCAGGGAGGATCTTAAATTTAAATTATGCAGTTAGTTATTTTTGGGAGTTATCTTTTTAATTTGAAATTATCCTTTTTAATTTTAATTTCAATTTCATCATCATCTCCATAAAACTCTCCGTCTCTAATATTGCCGCCGTCTACCACCTTCGTCTCCGCCCGACAGTCGCCTTACATATCTCCGAGAGCCATCGAAGATGACCCGAATCCACCCTCGACCACCACCACCAGCGCCACCACCACACCGACTTCATTTACTCACCATCGACTCCGGTATCCTACTGTGGGTCCCCCAACGACGATATTCCGAGCACTTCCTACACTCCCACATCGGAAAAATGCGATTTTTCCGACGATACGAAGCTGAAAATCGTCAACTGTGTTCCTCTATCGTCTTCCGATAACAATCCGATAGCACAGCGTATCTCGTTTTCGTTTCCGGTACCTCGGATTTCTTTTGCGAAAGGGTCGGTATCGCCTGCGAATGCGAAACTCAGGAGCTGCTATGTTTACGTAGGATTCCACGGCCAAAACCCGAACTTGATACGGTTCTGTAAATGGCTAAAATCCGAGCTCGAGGTTCAGGGGATTGTTTGCTTTGTAGCGAATAGATCGAGATACGCGGATTCGCAGAGCCACGAGGTTGCTGATAGGGTCATTTAGAACAGTGAATCTGTGCATATATGCAGTTTGTGCATATATGCATATGCAACTTGTGCATATATGCAGTCTGTGCATATATGCAGTTCAATGTAAATTGTATATTCATATATGCAACCTGTGCATATATGCATTTGTGCATCTTTTAAGATTGCATATGTGCATATGGTTATATGTTAAGTTTCAAACTTTAATGTTTAAAATGTTTTTGTTTTCTGTGCATGTGTGCATTGTTCAAATTATTAAGCCTTGATGTGCATATATGCATTTTGAATACTCTAGAAACAATAAATTATTATATTCCAAAATAAAGATAACTACCAATTTAAATTTTTTTTTGAACTATGCAAACAAGATAAATGTGACTTGAATTAGGAAATTACCAAGTTTAATTTAAAAATATTATATTTAATATTAAGATAAGTACCAAATTAAAAACCTCCTTAAAATATGGAGAAAATTTAAATGATCGAAAATTTAAAAATATTATATTTAAAAATTGGATAACTACCGATTTTAAAATTTTATATTTAAAAATTGGATAACTACCAATTTTTAAAATATTATATTTAAATGGCCGAAAATTTAAAAATATTATATTTAAAAATTGGATAACTATCAAATTAAAAATCTCCTAAAAATATGGAAAAATTTTAAATGGCCGAAAATTGTAAAATTCCAATAATACCCTTTGAGATTTAATAACATTGAGTGAATGACATAAACTCTAGGAAACTTTTGATTGGTCGAAAATTGGTTAGCACGGTTAGCACCAATGTCGTGGTTAGTAAATGAAGGGGGCCCTATATATATGGGTAGGTTATTATGCAACTTTTTACATGGTGCAACTCATGCAACCCCTCTGTCCACCACTCATTTTATTTTCACATTTTTTAATTAAAAAAGTGAAAATAAAATGAGTGGTGGATACAAGGGTTGCATGGGGTTGCACCATGTAAAGGGGTTGCATTTGAACACCTCTCTCTCTCTCTCTCTCTATATATATATATATATATATCTTTCGGTTATAGGTCATTTATACTTCCAAACTACTAGGATAATTGATGTCAAGTTCGAATATAGTTT
Organism: Arctium minus; assembly: GCA_954870635.1. Classification (NCBI taxonomy): domain Eukaryota; kingdom Viridiplantae; phylum Streptophyta; class Magnoliopsida; order Asterales; family Asteraceae; genus Arctium; species Arctium minus. The sequence continues at coordinate 173,254,395 of OX941081.1, read as the reverse complement.
TTTTTGGTGATGATGCAATTGGATTTGAAGATCCTCCATGTTATATTTAGTCTTCAAAGTGAGACTTGTCCCACATAAAAAGAAGGAAACATTTTTCTTTGCCTTGTAAAATCTAATGTACTTTTTGAATTAGTTAAGTAAAAGGATGGGTAATGGAGTTTCAACTGATCTTTTTCGAAAGATAGCATTATCTCACGGAGTTGTCTTCACAAGCTCACGTGCAGCCTTAGTTCTCGAACTAAGTCAGCCAAACTACAAGAATATCGAACAATGATGAGCAAACAAGAATGTTAAGAAGATTAGAGAACTCTATGCTTTTATTACTCAAGATGTGAAAATGTGGAGTGTGATTTACAAATGAAAGACTATCCCTATTTATACTACTCTATGGATCTATCTAGAACATTATCTAGATTATTCTACTAGTTATTACAAGGAAGGTTCTAGTTACATAAACTTCAACCATGTGTAGATTCTTCTAGATCTTGCTTGTGCCTTCTTGGTCCTAGCATGGCCCTTCTTGATCTTTCTCCAAGGTTTCTCATTTCTCTTGATTGATCCGAAATATTTCGGATTTCCGTAGAACCTCTCGGCGGGACATGACAATTAACCTTTGTTCTAAAAGGCTCGTCGCAACAGTCGCCTTGGCTCAAGGCTTGTGTCTCAGGCGACGTTAAGCCTATGACACATCATGGTTTAATGCACGCTTTTTGTAAGACGATATTTGATTTTTATTTACATTTTCAATGTCTTATTTGCTAATACACAATTTAACTTGTTTATTATAATTGACTCATTGAAAAACGTCGTGGCTCCTAAACCTTGAGGCTTTGCCTCGCCTCCACGCCTAAGCCTGAAGCCAATTAGAACATTGGCATAACACGTTGTGTGTGTGCGCAATATTTTTGACTAGTTTTATTTTTATTAGGTTACTTGTTCTCCATAATTTTATTACTCGCTCTTATTAAAATTCAGTTTGGATAATATTTGAAAACAGTTTCTGAAAAACAATTATACTAATTGTTTAAACATCAACATATGTATACATGTTCAAGGTGAATAAAAGCTTCTTGTTGTCTTTATTCTTAGATGAGGAACTTTCGGGAATGTATTAGGTTTAAACCAAACTGTCTTGTTTTACTTGAGGTTTCATTAAAATCCCAAGATTTTAATTCCATATTTTAATTTAAACTAAACGTGGGATTGAAATGGATTCCAACTCCCAATACCACTAAATTCCACAAAACCAAATGGGCCATTAGATTTTTATTGAGTAAACTACAAATTTGGTCCCTGAGGTTTACCAAAAAATACGAAAGTGGTCCCTGAACTTCAATAAGTGCAGATTTCATCCTTGAGGTTTCGATTTTGCTATGAAAATGGTCTTGCGTCCGTTAGCTCCGTTAGATTTCTCTGTTAAGTCAAGGGTATTATCGTCTTTTTATTACACAAGGATAAGTTTTTCAATTTTGCTTGAACTTGAGGGATCAAATTGTAATTTAGTCTAATTGTATTAATATTATATATATATATATATTATATATATATGCTATATATATATATATATATACGAACACATACAGGGCACTCCGACCAACTCCTCCGACGGACTTCTCCAACACCCTCCTCCAGCGACCACTCCGACCAACTCCGACCGGCGACCCCCAACCTCTCCCCTTTGTGTGTGTGTGTGTTAATTATATAGATGTGTCTATATATATATGTGTGTATATATACATGTGTGTGTGTGTTAATTATATAGGTGAGGTCGCCGGAGATGGTGACCGGCGACCCCAACCTCTCCCATTTTCTTCGTCGGCGTCACCCACCCTCTCCCCTTTTCTTGCATTGATCTCGTGATTATATATATATATATATATATATGTGTGTGTGTGTGTGTGCGTGTGTGTGACATATGTGTGTATATATATACATGTGTGTAATATATATGACTATATATGTGTGTGATATATATATATATGTGTGTGTGTGTGTGTTAATTATATAGGTGAGGTCGCCGGAGATGGTGACCGGAGATGGTGACCGACGACCCCCAACCTCTCCCCTTTTCTTCGTCGGCGTCACCCACCATCTCCCCTTTTCTTGCGTCGATCTCGTGATTATATATATATGTGTGTGATTATATATATATATGTGTGTGTGTGTGATTATGTATTGTGTGTATATATATTTGTGTATATATATATGTGTGTGTGTAATATATATATATATATTTATATGTGTGTGAATGAGGTCGCCAGAGATGGTGATCGGAGTGTGTGTGTGTATATATATATATATATATATATATATATATATATGTAGGTGTCATGTACAAGAGAGAGAGAATAAGACAAAAAAGAAGTAAAGACAAAAAACGTATAAAAAGACGAAATTACCCCTGCCTTAACGGACGATTTAACGGAGCTAACGCCAGAGGGACCATTTTCATAGCAAAATTGAAACCTCGGGGATGAAATCTGCACTTATTGAAGTTCAGGGACCACTTTCGTATTTTTTGGTAAACCTCAGGGACCAAATTTGTAGTTTACTCATTTTTATTTAAACTAAACAATCTTGTTTGCAGAATTTATTTAAGGTATTTTTGATTTAAATGCTTTGAGACCAAACCATTAGATTCATTTTATTGAGATGGAACCCACTCCACCTTCTCTTGCTCCGCCAATTAGGATTTTTTTTTCATTTAGTTTTAGCAATAAAATTTCCAATAAGCATTATTATACTTAGGTGGCGTTTGTTTCTTAAGAGGTGCTGAAGTCTGAAGTCTGATTTCACTTCTGATTTTTAAGAGGTGGTGCTGAAGTCTGAAATCTGAATCAGTTAGACTGTTTGTTTTTGTCTGATGACAAACGTCTGAATATATATAATTACATATTTTATAGCTCAGAATGCTATTATTATTGAATTTATAAAAAAAACATTATTCATTTATTCAACTTAAATACTTCAATTGATTCAAATACAATACAAAACATGAACAAAGTCTCATAACAACTAAAATCAATCTCCATTTTGCATTAATTGTGTCGCAATTTCTTCTCTTAAAGTAGACATATATGTTTGATCAACGGTACTCCCATGCGATTGAACTTCTTCAGCCTCATCATTGCCACCGTCCCCTTGCTCATTGGTTTGATCATATTCAGAAAATAACTCATCGCTTAAACCTCCCTTTCGTATGAAGTTATAACAACGTCTCTTTGAACCTCAAGTGAAAACGGTGCCATTCTTTTTAATATCGGAAAACGTGCTTTCAGGACGCCATAAGAACGTTCAATAACATTTCTAAGTTTTGCATGAGAATGGTTAAACTTTTCATACTTGTTCATTGCACGACGACGACGGAAATCTCCAAGCCAATATCTAACATTACGATACGGTGCCATAAACCCTCGAGTATTTGTATATGCAGCATCACATAGATAATATTTATCTGAAAAAATAAATAAAATAAGTACTAGTATGAATATTGTAAATATGTTACTTTTAAAGCGTTACTATACCTGGAGGAGGAAATGGAAATCCAATAGCACCATCTGTTAAAGCTTCGGACAAAACTCTAGAATCATGTGCAACACCTTCCCATCCGGCAACAACAAATGTGAACACCATGTTGAAGTCACAAATCGCCAAAACATTTTGATAACATTCACCCTTTCCTCGTCCTCTATATAAATGTTGTTCTTGAATAGGGACAACAACGTGTATTAAAGTTCCATCAAGGGCACCAATTGCTCCCTACATTAGAGTTAGTAGTCAAAATAACTTTAGTAAGAAAATGTATACAAATATTCCGTAAGTAATTACCTTAAATATACGTCGTAATCTTCTATTGTTCCCTGGGATGTCTGGATTAGGATTGAATGATGTAGGAACTATGATCTCTTTAGCAAACACGATCATTTTATCCAACACTTCATGAAAAATCTTATGAATAGTTTGTGTTGAGTGTTGGAACCTGTTTTTAAGCACTCTATAACGTTGATTGTGACCTATAATCATCAGGAATATAGCCATTTTTTCTTCAACCAATACGTATCTGCTATCCGTTAGCCAACCTTTTGCTTTAAAGTGATCACATAGTTGAACAAAAGCAACACGAGACATTCGTAACAAATCAATACATTGTCGATCGTTACCTTAAAGTAGCTCATCCGTAAACTGACGTCCGGTCATTGCGGACATATTATCTCTTTTCCTTTTCAAACGCATTCGTTTCAAGTAATACATATACAAGAACATTACAATGAGAAGTATAGTTTTTTGATCATCATCCATGATGAACCTGTTACAAATAATATAAACTAATAATAAAACATCATCCCAATAACATAACTTGTTCAAATAATAAAACATCATCCAAATAACATAATTTGTTCAAATAATAAACCATCATGTCCAAATACCAAAAACTTGTTCAAATAATAAACCTAATCATGTCCAAATACCAAAACATAAACCAAATAACTTGTCTAAAAACTACTCCATATATCCCAATCTTCTTGTCGTCCTCAAAATCCAGTCTTTTAATATATCAGGTTCTGGAGAGTTGATCAACCATGTCTCTCTTAGCAAAGTTGAGTGGCCAAAAATGTCAATGGTTGCTTTGTAAAGAGGATCCCTTTTTTCAAGGCCAATAGTGTTCAACCTTTCAAGACAAGTATCAATGGTTGAAATGGGTTGTGCAACATCTGTGGGTTGTGCAACAACTATGGGTTGTCGTGTAACAAGTGTGTGAAGTGCACCCCTAATTTCTAAAGCCACTTCGTCCATGTCGACCTTGATTTTACGCTTCTTATTCGACCTACAAGAATGTGGATTTTGTGTAACATTTGAAGGATCTACACTCGAGACGTAATGTGAACTTGGTGAAATATTTTGTCCTTCCTCTTCCTCCTCATCTTCCTCCTCGTTTTGTGTAGTGTGGATATGAGACGTAAATGATGATGATACAATCCTCTCACGGGTTGAACTAGGGGCATAAACACGAGATCCGGTAGCCGAAGTCCCCTCGAACAAAGCGATACACAATTCAGGGAATGCTAAAGGTGATGTTTTTAAAGTTTTCGCTTTTGGATGTCCCTGCATCCAGATTAAAGAAAAAGATTGATATAATACCCGTACTATGTACATTACTATCTTAAAAATGTAAAAAATTATTACTAACCTTGAAAAATTCTTCCCATTCTTGATTTGATAAGTTGAACGTGTTCATAACAGGGTCATAAATATTCCCTGTTTTATTCCTTAAGTATATCCATCCCGAGTACTTTCCTTTTAGATAATCATATTGATTTTTCAATTGCTTTTGCGTGAGCTTGATGTGACACACTTCCTCAAGCTTTGTTGCCAACTTTGTCCAAGTTTCTTTCTTAAGGCTACCCCCGTTTCGACCCACTTTATTGACCTCTTCTATACAAGTCTCTAGAAAACATTTGATTATTTCATTGGTCCACCTTATACGTACGTTCTCGTCCATCACTAAACACACAAGAAAGTTTCAATAATCAAAGAGAAATTCACATACCACAAGCTCATACAGAAATAACGAGGGAATTTATACAACTTATCAGATTATCACAAGTAGCACCTGCAAATCAGATTATCTTTTTTTTTTCTTCATAAAGCAAGGGACTAGCCTCTTGAATGCTACCGTTAAGATTCAAAAATTCCATAATGTAGTAAAGTAACAAGAAAAGGAATATAAGCCCTATGTAGTTTAGAGATAAGCTATGAGATCAATGGTTATACAAATAAAAGATATAGTTGATCAAAGATAGTTTTATGTTCTATAACACATGGCAAGGTTCTAGCTAAGAAAGTCACATGAAGAACCCACTCCAACCATTGAACATTTATGCGGGGATGTGATATTTACAATCAACAACAATTCTCTACACACCTTTAAGAAAATAGTAAAATGCAGCCTAATACCTTCAATCCTTCGGCTAATACAGGCCCTTGAACAAGTCTGCAAACAAGCAGCATATACATTATATGCTAAATAGAAATTGAGAACTAATGCTTGAAAACTAATGCTAACCAAGTCTGTCATACATATATGTATCTTTCCAATTAAATGAACATACTTCGAATTGACAACCTTAATTTGTTTGGCCATATGTAAGATATGTTCAGATTCAATCACATTGGGACCATCTAACACAAAAAAGGGTTGTGCTTCCTGTTACAAGTTTGACAGCAAAAGAGAAGTTGTCTATTGAAACAACAAGTTTGACAGCAAAAGAGAAGTTGTCTATAGAGGTTATTCATGACAAAATTTGTTGGGAACTGAAGAATTCATCAAGTATGGTTAATGCTGCTGGTTCAAAGTTACTACTGCTAGAAGACTTAAAGGTTAATACTGTTGAGTGTTACTACTTCTAGTACTATTAATACTGCTAGTCAAAGTTAGTGCTGCTTGAACAAAGTTAGTACTGCTTAGCTAGTTAGTACTGCTAGTAGTTAGTGCTGCTTATTAGTTAATGCTGCTAGAAGAAGTTAATGCTGCTGATCATGGTTAGTGCTGCTTAAGAGATTCGGATGGAAAGAATGACAGCTGGATAATCTGAAGATTATGGAAGCTTTGAGATATACATGGAAGATATACTGAAGATTTGTTTAATTATTGTAATTATCTTTTGACTAGTATATGTATAGAATGTATAGAATAGATAGAAAAGAGAACTTTTGTTTTCATTCTATTAGAGAGAAAATCAACCTCAAGGCATAGATCCTAATTCTAGAGAAGTAGAATTCGTATTGGTGAGCCTGTTCATCAATATTGAGGTTGAGTGTGTAATCTTGTAACTTCAAAGCATTCAATACAAGTTTACAGTTTGTTCTTCATATCTACTGTGTTGATTTACTGTTTTGATTAAATATCAAAGTGTTATTCCGCAAACTTCTTTGATATTGTTTCTGAGAATTAACTCTTGTTGAGAATTCGATCCTGACAAGTGGTATCAGAGCTAGTATTCTCAGAAACCTGCAATCATCATTCTTCCTTGAAATCAGAAATCATCAATGGCTAAAGTTTCAGATTCTTCAAGCACAGAAATCCCCACAGAGGTAATGTCTAATCTTTGCTCTAAAACTTGTAAGGAAACTGTTAAAAGGTACAGGGATCACAACCAGACAATGAGTGATGACCTTAAAAGATTAGAGAGAGATATAAAAGACTATGTAAGAATTGTTGAGTTAATTTTCAATCCTATCAACCAAAGAGTTAATTTTCAAAGACAAACTCAAAACTCCTTTGGTTATAGGAAGCAAGGAAGGAATCAAATGGCTGAGAACAGAGCACCTAAAAAGTCTCATGTTCAAAATAAGTTTGCTAAACCAAAGAAAAATACTCCAAATAAGCCAAGGAGTAATTTAAAGACAAAGAAAGCAAACAACTTTGTTCAAGTTTGGGTTCCAATTGTAAAGAAACCTGTTAGTACTGCTATCCCAGATAGTACTGCTAACAAGAATAGTGCTGCTAACTTGATTAGTACTGCAAACCAAGTTAGTACTGCTAACAAGGCTAGTGCTGCTTCTAGTAGTAATGCAGCCAAGCCTATAATCTTGACAAAGTACTCCAGTCATGAGATTCCTAAACATCTCATCCAGACTAAACTAACAGATTATATTGATGAGAAAGGACAACCCAAGACCACTTTGGCTTGGGTTCCCAGCAAGACTAACTGATTTATCAAGTGTACAGGGCAATCAAAAGCTCAAGAGGAAGAGCATTCAGAATGAAGAAAATGGTTGCTCTTGGCACATAACAAGGAACATGGACTGCCTTCAAATTCCTTAAAAGATTTGATGAAGGACATGTTACTTTTGATCCAGCAGAAGGTTGAAGTTAGAAATACTCCAGAGGGAATAATGATCATGAAGGATCAAGAAGAAAAGGATCAGGGGATGAACAAAGTAGTAAGAGAAAAAGGATGGTGTCAAAAAGTGTAAGGGTAGTTAATACTGCTAGTGGTTAATACTGCTTTCAGTTAATACTGCTAGTGGTTAATACTGCTTTCAGTTAATACTGCTAGTGGTTAATACTGCTTTCAGTTAATACTGCTAGTGGTTAATACTGCTTTCAGTTAATACTGCTAGTGGTTAATACTGCTAGTGGTTAATACTGCTTTCAGTTAATACTGCTAGTGGTTAATACTGCTTTCAGTTAATACTGCTAGTAGTTAATACTGCTTTCAGTTAATACTGCTAGTGGTTAATACTGCTTTCAGTTAATACTGCTAGTGGTTAATACTGCTTTCAGTTAATACTGCTAGTGGTTAATACTGCTTTCAGTTAATACTGCTTTCAGTTAATACTGCTAGTAGTTAATACTGCTAGTAGTTAATACTGCTAGTAGTTAATACTGCTAGTAGTTAATACTGCTAGTAGTTAATACTGCTTGTAGTTAATACTGCTCTAGGTTAATACTGCTTATGTTCCGAATACTATAAATACTCTTTGCCCGCCTAAAAGTTCATAACGACTCTTTGCATACTGTTCTCTTGCGCTCTAAACCTTTTCTCTCTCAAGTTCGAAGTCTTCAGGCAAGCTTTTCACTAAGATCAATGGCATCAATGACTTTCATTGACGAGCACAATGAGATTGCGATGCTACAAAAACCAAAGCAAGCTGCAGGATTTCATCAGATTGTGGATTTCCTCAAGTCAAGCCACATTGCTCATGCTCTTATTGTATCCCCTACAATCTATATCAAGCATCAAAGGCAGTTTTGGGCTAATGCAACCATTGTTGTTGAGAATGGTGTGCAGATGATCAAGACAAGAATCTGTGATCAATCACTAACGGTTACTGAAGAGGTTATTCGCATCAGTCTACGTCTAGACGATGCCTCTGGTATAACCTCTATCCCAAACGATGAACTGTTTTCAAATCTTACAAGAATGGGGTATGGAGGCCCATTGGGAGTTTTCAAATTCTCTAAAGCAAAATTTTCACCCCAATGGCGTTTCTTTGTCCATACTCTTATGCATTGTATCTCCAAAAAGACTACTGGATGGAGTGAGTTCAGCAGCACTATTGCTTATGCTTTGGTGTGCTTGGCCATTGCCAGAAAGTATAATTTTTCTAAAATGATTTTCAGTGATCTTGTCTCAAACATGGGAAACAAAAAGAGCTTCTTTATGTATCCCAGGTTTGTTCAAGAAGTTATTACTCATGAATTGACGGATCTATCTCAACCTGTTGGGGTATATGTACCTAAACCCCCCAAAGGCAAGGTTTTCTCAAATATGAGAAGATCTGCTGGGGACTCTGAAGGAGTTGACACCCCATTGTTCTCTACAATGATGGTGGTGTCCCAAACCAATGAAGGTATGGCAGCAGGGTCAAGGCCCCCATTAGACCAACCCACTGCTAGCCAAGCCCAACCTTCCCTCTCAAAATCAATTCCCCAGTCCCTTCTTGAAAAACCAACCTCTCCTATCACCCAAACTTACAAGAGGAAACAGGTAAAGAAGGCTCCTTCCCTTCTTGTACCATTACCCACTCAGCCTTTAAGCCCTCTAAGGGAGAATTCTCCCCTAGAGAATATCCAAAGGGAAACCACAAGGGTGTCTCCCAACCCAAAGGAGGTGCTCTCTGAGGAGGAGGTAGAGCATATGGGTGATGAGGCTGCCACTACTCCTGCTAGCACAGAGGAGGAAAGTGGTAACATCAATAAGACCTCCCCCATGGCAACTTTGAATGAGCAATCATTTGAAGGTCCCTGGTGCCAAGAAACCACAGGGGTGGATAGTGCTTCTGCTAGGCAGAAGACTTCCACTACTAAAAGATCCAATGATCCTTCAATAGGGGGTAACACTCCTGGAGAAGGTGAGGACAGATATAACTATGATGAATTGATGGAGGCAATGGGTAACATCAACCTAGATGTTCTGAAACAAGGAAAAGAAATAGAGGAGATGAAGCTGGTGATCCTGTCACAACAAGTCCAGATTGAAAAATTGAAGAAGATGGTGACCAGGCTGGTTCAAAAGAAAAGAAGGAAACAGTTTGTACTCAAAAAGAGGGACAAAGTTCAAGATTCTTTCAACAAGGGGGAGAAGCATGAAGGGGAAACTGTTGAAAAGAAAGCTGAAGTTGAGGGGGAGACAGAGGAAGAGATGGAAACAGAAACAGTTACTGCTGCTGAAGTAAAAGTAGCAGCAGAAACTGAAGCAGCAGAAATAGGGCTCTCTGTGGAAGAAATAGCAGAGACTTTAGTAAAAGCAAAGAATGACACTCCTAAGGCTACTCAAAAGGCCAAAGGAGTGGTCATCAATGAAGGAGAACCTCAAAAGAAGAAAATGAAGGAGGATATAAAAGGAAAAGGAAAGATGATTGAACCTGAACAACCTTCAAAGAAGAGGAGTCAGATTGAAATGGATGAGGAGATGGCAAAGCAACTTCAAGAGCAAATGGAAAAAGAGGAGCAATTTCAAACAGAAACTGGTAGAGAGCTTGCAAGGATAATGGACAAGAAGTTAAATGCAGAATACCAAAAGAGTTTGAAAGAAGCAGTTCAGACAGCAACTCAGGTCAAGAAACTCCAAGTTAAAAAGATGCCAATTCAGAAACAAAAGCAGAAAAGACAACCCTCCAAGACATTTTTGGCCAATCAGGAAAGAAGAAAAATGATAAACTTCCTGAAAGGTGCAATTGGTGTTAAGGGGGAGATGTTTACTGTTGGTCCCAAATAGCAGGTAGTAAAGAAGAAAAGTATTGTAGAAGGGGGGTTGAATACAATACACACAGTTTTTCACTTACTTTAATTCTTATTGATTTGAAATCAAGAATTACACATAGAAAACTTTTGATTGTTGCGGAAGAGAATAGATGAAATCTATTCAAACAATCTTACACTAAGAGAAATGAAGAACGATTGTAAAACACTTAGAAAACAATAAGAACTTCTTAGAGAGAGAATGCCAGTGCACTTAGAGAGCTTGAATGCTTGAGAGCTGGTTGTCTTGCATGTTGAACCATCCTCCATATTTATAGTGCCTCATGCATTAAATGCATGGGACACCTGTTGAGCAAAGGATGGACACAGGTCTTCAGCAAGGAAGGATACAGGTCTTCAGCAAGGAAGTACACAGGTCTTCAGCAAGGTACAAGGTACAGGATGTACCTTTTGTCTTCAGGTGTTTTTGGCTTCAAGTGTTGACCTGCAGAAGGATGGTAGAGACCTTTCCTTAAAATGGTGTAGTAGACAAAACTTGCTTTATCTGATCTCCAGATGAGGTCCATGTCGATATGCAAGATAACACAATATACTTTGTGAAAAGTACAATGTGTTGAAGAAATCTTCAGGCCTTGAAGATTAAGACGTCTTTGGTTGCCGAAGAGATCTTCGGGCTCCTGAAGACTGAGAGGTTTTTGGCTCTTAAGACTGAGGGGTCTTCGGCTCCTAAGACTAAGAAGTCTTCGGCTTCTGAAGATGTCTTCGGCCGAAGAGGTCTTCAGCCGAAGAGGTCTTCGGCTCCTGAAGACTGAGATCGGCACCATCCTGGCCAATGGTGTTAATCAAGTGAGCATACTTAGCTTTAGGCTGAGGAGTCTATCTTCAATCCGCTTTGAGAGATATTCTCCTTCTTTGTCTTCTTCGGTTGATCTTCGACTTCACCGAACATTTGTATAAAAACCAAGATGCTAAAAGAACCTCAAACATATTCTAAGTAGGATGATATAAGATGGAAGATTAGGAGGTCATCTTCAAATCTTCAGATGACCCAACAATCTCCCCCTATTTGAGGATGACATCCATACTAAAGAATAAAACAAAGAGAGTACTGAATAAATTCATTTTGACCCATTTTTACTCTTTTTGGGTTCTTTTCACATAGATTTTTTTTTTTTTTTTTTTTTTTTTTTTTGTTTTGTATAAGGATTTATAAGAATATCCCACGTTTACAAAAGAATAAAAGAATGAAGTATATAAGTACAAACTAAATAAGAGAAATGCACTTGTATTAAATATGACTTAACAAAGCAAAAATTACAAGTACATAGGTAAGATAGAGCATTGCTTCATTCCTTCTTCTGTCTTTTATGAAGTTCACCCATAATGTCATGTCGAAGAAATGCAGCTTGAGAATTAACGGGGATAAGAGAGAGAATGGCTACCAGAAACTCGGTGTGAGCGATAGATATTTCTTCATGTCTGAAGAATCTCTTAGTTTCCGTCTCATCCAAGAAATAGACTCCTTTGTATGGACGCCCTGTCACAGTGCCTGGACCCAAAGGCGGACCACCTGGTATCTTCAGATTCAGATTTTGAGAATTAGGAGTCATTCTTTTGGCAGCGAGATCCTTGAAGATGTGTTGTTTGTCAGAATGAGAGATTTGTGGAGGGGAGGAGAGACACATCTGCTTTAGAATCTCAACTTGAACTTCTTCATCATGAGAATGCTTGTATTTCTTGCCAATGTTCTTCATTTTCTCCAGAAGAGTGTTCAGAGACCTTTTGACCGAAGGCTTGTGTCGACTAAGTGACTTGGATAAAAGTTCAGAAATTTCATACCATTCAGAAAGTCCGTAGTCGTCCAAGTCGCAGAATTTGGTAGCCTGCTGAGATCCGTCTTCTCTGCTGATGACAATTCTGATATCTATCTCTGATCGTTTGGAGGTGCCAAACTTTACTTCAACAATTTTAGATTTCAACTTTCGTTCCATCAAAGATTTTCGGTACCATAGAATGTCATCAGAATCAAGCTCAGCTACTTGCTGGATGTCAACTTTAGAAGGAGGTTGAAGTTTTAGTCGATCAGCTTCACAAACAAAGGCTTTTATAGCAGAAGCCTTTTGTTGTTGGGAAAGCATGACCTCTTCATCAGCAGATAGCTTTTTCTTTCCTTTGTCTATCCCTTGTCTTGGAAGCAGCTCCCCCTCAGTTGGAGCATCAGTAGAAACACCAGGAGTGGGACCCTGACGGCCGCTGTCTGAAGAGTCTTGAACCACCAGGTGTTTCTCCCCCTCAGCGGCAGTCGGGGGAGCAACCAAAAAAGAATCCAACCGCTGATGTAGAGACAGAATAGACTGAAGAATCTGAGTGGAAATGGCACTGTGAGTCTGCGAAGCTGCCTGAAGACGCCGGACCTCCGCATCATGAGCATCAGAGGCCGCTTGAAGAGCAGCAACTGAGGTCTCAAGAGATAACAATTTTTCGCAAGAGACTCTCACGAGGGAGCCCAGAACGGTCTGATGTTCGCGAAGTTGAGCGCCAATGAGACGATGTTGTTTGTTAGCTTCCTGAATATCTGCTAGGATTTCTGGGGGAATGACAGGAACATGAGGAGTGTCGCGTGCTGCTGCAGCTGATGCCTGACACCGCGAAGGCGTCGGTGGATGATGAGGAAGAGGAAGAAGCCGAGATGGTTCGTCGTAGAATGCATTTCTCTGGAGGAGAGCATCAGTAGCAGGTGATCGTGGTGATGGAGATAAGTCATCGGAGGAGCTACCGTCAGCGGAGGTAGCCATAGGAGAAGAGGAGCTCTCTGGAGAATGTGGAGGAGAGCGGTAGGCGGAGGTAGAGGGGCCTGCTGGAGTTGTCACTTTGTCTTGACCCTGTTGCAAGTAAGCCAAATACCGTGAAATACCCTCAACACTGGCCTTGGGTAAGACCAGAGTCTCACCGGGTCGTGCAAAAGTGTCGACCATGAAATGGTCGGGTGATAGGCCGTGTAGTGAGAAGTCAGAGCCTTGGTCCGGGGAGAAGACCAAGTCATCCTCATCCCCGAAGGAGGAGGGGGAAGAGGGAAGGTGAGGGTCCCCGAAAGTCTCACATGCATCCTTTGGAGAGGATACAGAGGAGGTGGCAGTAGGTGTAGCAGATTCCCCGGGCCCGGATGGGATAATTTCAACACCGGCCGATTTTGAAGAATCGGTGGGTGGAGTATGTGGGTTGGCCCTAGAAACCTTCCTCTTTCTTTTGGGAGAAGAGGGAGGGGAAGAGGTAGAGTGCCGCCGCTTTGAGGTGTGGAGGTTGACCTGGGTAACCACCGAAGGTCCTTTCGGTGGTATGGTCATTTGGGCAAGTGCGGCGGTGCCTGTAGCCTGTGAGGAGTGAGTGCTAGCAGGCGTCACGAGGGAGAGGGAAGAGGGGTCCACTACAGAGGAGGGACCTTTGGACACCGGAGTGTCCTTGGCATCTCCCCACTGTAGATCGGGAGAGTTGATGAAGGAGACCATACCTGGAAGGAGAGGATTATCAGTCGCCAAGGGACCCCGTTTGAGAAGGGGTCTTGTCACAAGCGGGGAATGATAGTCATAAACGACCCGATGGTCCGCCTCAATTGCATCAGCAAGTAAGTTGTTGATTATAAGCCAAATGAACCGCGGGTAAGCAACATGTGGTCGCTTAGGCGGTGTAATGACAGAGATCAACTCGTGAAAAAAATACTGAGCGTAATCGATTTTACGCTGGAACATGATAGCATGGGCTAGTTGAGTAAGGTAGGATGGACATTGATCATGTCCACTTGTCTTCTTACTCAGGCAAAAAATAATATGAGAGAAAAAGAAGTTCCAGATACCTCCCATATGCCGGCGGAGAAGAGTGCCACGACCTCGATCATTTTCGCCATGAATATAGTTCAAGGCCGCAACCACCTCATCATGTTCGGTGCCAAGAGGAAATGCGTCATAACAATCGTAGGATGGAAGAGCAAGGGCCCGCCTAACGTCTTCGACACCGAAGGTGATGTCCGGAGACGTCGGTTCCGAAAGAATGGAAGCGGAGACTTTGTTGGTTGTTGCATCGTAAACACATGTGAGCCAAAAATTCCCAATGAGCATTTTGCTCATTTTTGGCGGGTTTTTTGTCAACGCAAACCGAAGAGGCGATTTTTGAAGAAAGGAAGAAATAGGATTAAATTCCTTATGCTTGGGATCACACTCCAATCGTGCAACATGGTTGCATGGATTGAAGACAAGATCCGCAAGAGAAGTGGGAGGAGTAGAGGGCATATTCTTCTTGGGAGCCTTGGAGGAAGGAGAGGTGGAAGATGCCATGAGAAAAATAAGAGAGAAGAGAAGTAGAAGGGATGGTAAAAAAATGAAAGTGGGTTAATATTTATAGAGGAAAGAAAGTGAATTTGAATTTGAAAAAGGGAGGTAAATATGGTATAGATAATAGGGGAAGGAAGAAAGGAAGGGATGTGATGTAATAAAAGGAGAAATTATGGGGAAGGGAAAAGATATAGAAGAAAAAAGGGGAAAAGGTAGTAGAGTAGGATGGGAAAGGTGGAAGGAAAGGGTGTGAAAAAAAATATGATGTAAGGAAAAGGGAAGAGGTGGAAAGAAGAAGGGGATAGGTAGGAGGGGAGGTCTTGGGAAGGGAAAAAGGGAGAGAGGAAAAAAAATTAAAAAAAAAATTAAGGGGGGGGGGGTTGACCGAAAAAAAATTGAGAAAGAGGGGGGGTTTCGGCCGATTGAATGGTGTGTGGGGTTTTTGGGGGGTGAGGGGGGGGGGGGGTTCGGTGGCAAGGTGCTAGGTGGGTGTTAGGCGCCGAAGAGGAGTATAAGGGGGGTGTTAGGTGTCGGCTAGGTGGAGACCGAAGAGGAGAAGGGAGAGAGGCCGAAGAAGCCGAAGAAAGGGAAGGGAGAGAGAGGGAAGCCGAAGGGAGAGGGGAAAGAGAGAGGAATTCGGTGGGGTGAAGAGGAGGGAGGGGCCGAAAGAAAAAGGGAAGGGAAGAGAAAGATAGGGAGGTCGGTGGGTAGGGGGGAGAGGGGAGGGGAGAGGGATGGGCCGAAGGTAGGGGGTTCGGTGGGTAGGGGATTCGGGGTAAGGGGGTCGGTGGTAAGGGAAAACGTGGGTGGTTCGGTGGGGAGGGGAAACCGAAAAAAAAAAAAATATAAGGGAGTGGTTGGGAGTTCGGTGGGAGGGGAGGGTGAGAGTGTGAGGGATTCGGTGGGAGTGGGAGGCCGAAGGGCGGGGGGTTCGGAGGGTGTGGGAGTCCGAAGGGGGGGGTCGGTGGGTGTGGGAGTCCGAAGGGGGAGGGGGTCGGTGGCTAGATGAGGGAAAAGGGGTTCGGTGGGTGTGAGGGGAGGTTTCGGTGGGGAGGGGGGCCGAAGAAGAGGGGCCGAAGGGAGAGGGGCCGAAAGGGGGGGGAGGGAGTGGGGAGGGAGAGAGCCGAAGGGGGGGGAGGGAGAGAGCCGAAGGGGGGGGGGGGGAGAGAGAGATGTGTGAGGGAGAGAGAGAGATAAAAAATACATTGTTTTTTTTTTTTTTTTTTTTTTTTTTTTTTTTTTTGATTTCTTTTCTTGTCTAACTCTCAATTTTTTTTTTTTTTTTTTTTTTTGAATTAAAAATCGGCATTTAACATACCGAGTTCTCCGATGAGGAACTTGAACCTAGCTTCGTCAAGAGGCTTGGTGAAGAGATCCGCCAGTTGGAGGTCGGTAGGGATGAAATGGAGTTCGACATCACCTTTGGAGATGTGATCCCGGATGAAATGATACCGGATGTCGATGTGCTTGGAACGAGAGTGCAGCACCGGATTGTTTGCGATTGCGATCGCACTTGAGTTGTCACACAGAATCGGGATATGAGAGTACAGTTGATTGTAGTCTCTCAGTTGGTTCTTCATCCAAAGGATTTGAGCACAACAACTTCCAGCAGCTACGTACTCAGCCTCAGCGGTAGAGGTTGAGACTGAGTGCTGCTTCTTGCTAGACCAACTAACAAGCTTGCCACCAAGGAGTTGACAGCTGCCAGTGGTGCTCTTTCTGTCAATTTTAGAGCCTGCAAAATCAGAATCTGAATACCCCATTAGATCAAAACCTGAGTCTTTGGGATACCAAAGACCCAGATTCATGGTACCTTTCAGATACCGAAAAATGCGTTTAACCGCAGCCAAGTGAGATTCCTTCGGATTGGCTTGGTAACGCGCACACAGGCAAGTAGCAAACATAATATCTGGTCTACTCGCAGTAAGATAAAGAAGAGAGCCGATCATGCCTCGGTAGCTGGTGATATCCACAGATACACCATCCGGATCAGCATGGAGTTTCAAAGGTGGTGCCATAGGAGTTTTCATGGGAGAGGAGTTTTCAAAATTGAACTTTTTCAGAAGATCACGTATGTATTTGCTTTGATTTATAAAGATTCCTTCTGAAGATTGTTTAACTTGAAGTCCTAAGAAAAAGGTAAGCTCCCCCATCATACTCATCTCATATTGGCTTTTCATGAGAGAGGCAAACTCATCACACAGTGACTCATCAGTGGCACCAAAAATGATATCATCCACATAAATTTGAACAAGAATAAGATTACCTGAGGTTTGCTTGATGAACAAAGTGTTGTCAATTTTACCTCTTGTATACTTGTTCTTTAGGAGAAAGTCAGCAAGAGTGTCATACCAGGCACGAGGAGCCTGCTTTAGACCATAGAGAGCTTTGTCTAACCTGTACACATAGTCAGGATGGACTGGATCTTCAAAGCCAGGGGGCTGTTTCACATAGACTTCTTCAGCTAGCTCCCCATTCAGAAAGGCACTCTTGACATCCATCTGGAAGACTCTGAAGTTCTTGTAGGCAGCATGAGCAAGGAAGATTCTGATGGCTTCAAGTCTGGCAACTGGAGCAAATGTTTCATCATAGTCAATTCCTTCCTCTTGCCTATATCCTTGTGCAACCAGTCGGGCCTTGTTTCTGATCACCGTGCCTTCTTCATCCATTTTGTTCCGAAAGACCCACTTGGTTCCTATGATGGTTTTTCTGGAAGGACGCGGAACCAATCTCCAGACTTTGTTTCTTTCGAACTGAGAAAGTTCTTCTTGCATGGCAGTGATCCAACATGGATCAGCTAGAGCTTCGTCAACTTTCTTTGGTTCAAAGAGAGAAAGGAAGTTAACATAGAGACAAATGTTACCAACACCTCTTCGAGTCTGGACACCAGCCTGTTGATCACCAATGATTTGATCAATGGGGTGATCTTTTGTCCACTTGAGGGCAGGAGGTAAAGGAGGAGGGTAAGAGATTTGTAGAGGAGAGTTGGAAGGGAAATTTTGAGGAGAGATGGATGAAGGATCGGCTTGTATAGGTGAGGAGTGGATGTTAGATGGAGAGACTGGGATGATTTGGAGTGTATGCTGAGGTTGGGTAGGCTGAGGATCATTCTCTTGATGAGAAGAGGGGTTATGAGATGTAGAGGGTTCATTGTTTTGGTAGAGAGAAGTGGGAACTGTGTAGGGAATATCTGATGATGTTGGAAGAGGACCATCATCAACACAGGAGGACATCCATCTGTTCAATTCTTCATCATCACAAGAGAGTGATGATATCTTGAGGTCATCAAACTTGACATGGATGGATTCATCAATGCACTTCCGTCGGAGATTGTAGACTCTGAAAGCTTTGGAAGTGAGAGAATATCCCACGAAGATTCCTTCGTCAGCTTTGGGATCAAATTTTCCCAAATTTTCTCTATCATTGAGAATGTAGCAGACACACCCAAAGACATGAAGAAAACCAATGTTGGGTTTTCTACCATAAAAGACTTCATAAGGAGTCTTATTGTGTCTTTTCACAATGATGGACCTATTTTGGGTAAAGCATGCAGTGTTGATTGCTTCGGCCCAAAAGTAGGTAGGGAGGTGAGATTCACTCAACATGGATCGGGCAGCTTCACATAGCGTTCTGTTCTTTCTCTCCACTACACCGTTCTGTTGCGGAGTTCTGACGGCAGAGAAGTTCTGAGAGATGCCTTTTTCATTGAAAAAGTCATCCAACATACTGTTCTTGAATTCTGTTCCGTTGTCACTTCTTACAGATCTTACCAGCTGCCCATTCAACACTTCAGACCTTTTGATGAACTTTATGATTTCTTCAGTAGTGTCACTTTTATACCTGAGAAAAAATACCCAAGTGTAGCGAGTGAATTCATCAATAATAACCAGAATGTACCTTCTACCACCAAGGCTTGGAGTACTGACTGGTCCACACAGATCCATGTGGAGCATCTGAAGAGGCTGAGTGATGGAGAAGCATTGCTTGGACTTGAAGGAAGATTTTGTGAGTTTCCCTTTCTCACATGCAGCACACAGCTTTTCTTTCACAAAGGATAACTTTGGCATGCCCGTAACAAGCTCCTGGTTTGAAAGGACATTCAAAGTCTTGAAGTTGAGGTGAGAAAGACGCTTGTGCCAAAGCCAACATCTTTTGGCAGAGTTTTCAGAGACAAAACAGATGTTTGTTCCGAAGGATGAGCTATGTCCCATGTCTATGACATAGACATTTTCTTTGCGGTAGCCAGAGAGTACAGTTTCCATCTTTTCGTTGAAAATGATGCATGAAGATAATTCAAACATCACCTTGTACCCCAGATCACACAGCTGGCTTATGCTTAGGAGATTGTGCATCAAGCCTTCAACATAAGCTACTTTATTAAAGGTGATGGAACCATTTGAGAGTGTTCCATAACCTTTAGTCCTTCCTTTAGAGTTATCACCAAAGGTGACAGAAGGACCTTTGGTAGGCACGAAGTCAACAAGGAGAGATTTGTTGCCGGTCATATGTCTTGAGCACCCGCTGTCGAGATACCAGATTTGTTGGTGCCCTAGACCCTGCAATCACAAGAAAATCAGTTCTTTGGTACCCATTTGGAAATGGGTCCTTTTGAGTTAGAAGGAGAAGAAGTATCCTTGGAATCATTTTTATCAATTCTCTCCAGAGGACAATTCTTAGCAAGGTGAGAGGTATTACCACAGTTATAACATTTTCTATATGTAAAAACCTTTTTGGAGCTTTGACCAGATTCCTTGTGATGACTGGTCACATTGACTTTCATGGCCTTGGAGGTTAGAGGAAAGTCAAGAGGCTTAGGACCCAAGATACCTTTGCCAGATTCAGTTGAAGGAATAGAAGAGGGTGTCTTGGAATTTAGCTTATTTAACATCACAGCTCTGGGGATTGGAAGAGAAGATGGTTTCTTTGAGTTTTTCTTGGGAAGTTTCTTTTGGTGAGGAAGATTGGCAATAGATTTTCCCTTTATGGAGAAAGAGATTTTGTTTGAAGAAGGCTTAGAAGAAGAAAGTTTGGGTTCAGAAGAGGAAGGCTCATTTATTTTTAAGGAACACATAGACTCAGTAATGGGTTTAGAAGGGTCATTTGAGTCTTGGGTTTCCTCACTTTCATTGGGTGAATCAATGCTCTTAGCTTTGATGAACATTCCAAACTTGAGATCTTTAGAGGGATCAGAAGAGTCCAAAGGTTCAGAGTTGTCATAGTTCTCTTCAGAGGATTCATAGAATGAGGGAAGAGAGAAAGGAGCATGAGTGTCAGAAGGAGGTTCAAGGTCGTATTTCCCGAAGCCTAGTCCAGACTTGTCATCACAAGATATTTGATCCTGAAAAATCCTTTCTAAATTTTTGGACGAGCTTGTCCACTTTTTCACAGTTTCTTGCTCCTTTTTAAACTTTTTAAGAAGTTTATTTTTCTCTTTAGCAAGAGTAAAATTTATAGTTTTCAAATCCTCAAGCTCAACCTTGATTTTATCAAAGTGTTTTAGTTGAGAAAGACAGATTTGCAGTTGAGAAGAAAGAGATTTTATCTGAGCATTTGCCTTCTTCTTTGCATCCTTGGCTTCATAGAAGTCAATGGTCAAAGAGTCAAAGGCTTCAATTTTCTCAGCATCAGAGAGAGAAGAAAATGGATGTACCTGAGAAGATGATGTGGAGCACTCAGCAGACACAAGAGCCATGGAGGTGGAAGGGGTTTCACCATCATCAGCATCATCTATTTTAGCCATAAAGCAGAGATTGGCCATTTCCTTATCACTTTCGGAAGTTGGTTCATCTGCCCAATCATGAGATTCGGCGAGAAGACCTTTTCCTTTGTTGGCTAGAAGAGCATTCCTTTCCTTCTCTCTCTTGTATTTGGCCTTGTACTTTTCAGCACGGTCAGAGTTTGAAGGAACAGAAGTTTTTGATTTTTGAAAAGAGGGTTGAAGGGAATCAGACTTGGTTCTGACAAACCTAGAGGATGTACGGTTGGAGGAGGACAGTCTAGACTTATCAGAGGACCTGCTTCTGCATTCAGAAGCAAAGTGTCCCTTCCTCCCACACCTGTAACATTCCTCATTTGATTTGTCAGAGGAAACATTTTTTGAAAAAGTAGAGGAGGGTTTTCTAGAAAACCTGGGTTTTCTAGAAGTGAAGTGAGGTTTGCCTTTAGAAAAGCCAGCCAGCATGGCCACACCATCTGACAGCTGAGCCACAGAGGTCTCCTCTCCTTCATCATCAGCCTCACTGAGATAGACTTCTGAAGGGTCATTGGGGTCCTCTTGACTATCGTTGTCAGAGTCAGAAGGATAGGTGATCCTAGGGACACACACAGTACTTTTGGAAGATTCACCAACAAGGGCTAGATAAGAGCCTTTGATGTCTTTTGTGAATGACTTCCTAAGCAGTTTAGACTGTTCATAGTTGAAGAGGGTGCCATACAAGGCAGTGAGAGGCATAGAGTCAAGATCCTTGGTAGACTTGATACAAGTACAGATGTTTTCCCAAAACTCAGGAAGACAGTCCATGAACTTACACAAGACTTCCTCATTGTCATATATGCGACCCACAAGTTTAAGATCATTGAGAAGACTGTTAAAGCGATTGTAGTAGTCTGAGAGAGACTCACCCTTCTCATGAGAGAAGAGTTCATACTTTCTTACAAGAGCAATCTTTTTGCTCTTTTTCACCTCAGACGTACCTTCATAAAGAACACACAGAGTGGACCACATTTCTTTTGCAGTAGAAAGGTTAACAAGAGAATGATAGACCTCATCAGGCAGAGAGAGGGCAATGATGGCTCTGACTTTAGTATCAAGAGCTATAAGACGTCTGTCTTCATCATTGTATTTAATGGGGTCCTTTAGAATGTATCTCCCATTAGCTGAAGTTCTTTCTTCTTCAGAAGAGTCCTCATCAGCTTTTCCCTTGTCTGCATTATATCGGTCCCAAACTCTAGGAATAAAAGGACCTTCATGTAAAATAGTTGGATATCTGCTGTCAACTCCTTCTAGAAAGAGTATCATACGACTTTTCCACAAGAAAAAGTTATTGGGGTTAAACCTTGGTGGTTTGGCTATAGAGCCATTGTCGTATGAAACAGCATTGAAGTTTTGAGAAGAATCATTTTTTAAAGAAGAAGAAGAGGCTGCCATCACGGATCTAGTTTATTGTGTTAAACTAAACCGCTCTGATACCACTTGTTGGTCCCAAATAGCAGGTAGTAAAGAAGAAAAGTATTGTAGAAGGGGGGTTGAATACAATACACACAGTTTTTCACTTACTTTAATTCTTATTGATTTGAAATCAAGAATTACACATAGAAAACTTTTGATTGTTGCGGAAGAGAATAGATGAAATCTATTCAAACAATCTTACACTAAGAGAAATGAAGAACGATTGTAAAACACTTAGAAAACAATAAGAACTTCTTAGAGAGAGAATGCCAGTGCACTTAGAGAGCTTGAATGCTTGAGAGCTGGTTGTCTTGCATGTTGAACCATCCTCCATATTTATAGTGCCTCATGCATTAAATGCATGGGACACCTGTTGAGCAAAGGATGGACACAGGTCTTCAGCAAGGAAGGATACAGGTCTTCAGCAAGGAAGTACACAGGTCTTCAGCAAGGTACAAGGTACAGGATGTACCTTTTGTCTTCAGGTGTTTTTGGCTTCAAGTGTTGACCTGCAGAAGGATGGTAGAGACCTTTCCTTAAAATGGTGTAGTAGACAAAACTTGCTTTATCTGATCTCCAGATGAGGTCCATGTCGATATGCAAGATAACACAATATACTTTGTGAAAAGTACAATGTGTTGAAGAAATCTTCAGGCCTTGAAGATTAAGACGTCTTTGGTTGCCGAAGAGATCTTCGGGCTCCTGAAGACTGAGAGGTTTTTGGCTCTTAAGACTGAGGGGTCTTCGGCTCCTAAGACTAAGAAGTCTTCGGCTTCTGAAGATGTCTTCGGCCGAAGAGGTCTTCAGCCGAAGAGGTCTTCGGCTCCTGAAGACTGAGATCGGCACCATCCTGGCCAATGGTGTTAATCAAGTGAGCATACTTAGCTTTAGGCTGAGGAGTTTATCTTCAATCCGCTTTGAGAGATATTCTCCTTCTTTGTCTTCTTCGGTTGATCTTCGACTTCACCGAACATTTGTATAAAAACCAAGATGCTAAAAGAACCTCAAACATATTCTAAGTAGGATGATATAAGATGGAAGATTAGGAGGTCATCTTCAAATCTTCAGATGACCCAACATTTACCCACATGGCATTCTCTCAGATTGAAGAGTTGTATAACAAGGAAATGGCTAAGCTTCAAGGGGATTCAGCACAAAGGGAGGAGGCTGAGAGAAGGATGAAAGAGAGACATGATCTCAACATCCAACAACCATTCCCTGAGGAAACCACACCTTCCAAAGAAGAAGCAGAAGAGAAGAAGGAAGAACCTGGAAATGTTGGTATAGAAGCCAAGTCTGGAAAAAGAGTGAAATCAATTGCTCCAAAAAGGCAGTTGAAAAGGCCTAGGGTGGAAGAAACTGAAAAGGAAGCAGAACCTTCAGTCACATCCCCAACAGAGCCAGTACAG
Organism: Arctium minus; assembly: GCA_954870635.1. NCBI lineage: Eukaryota > Viridiplantae > Streptophyta > Magnoliopsida > Asterales > Asteraceae > Arctium > Arctium minus. Next base: position 173,230,785 of record OX941081.1, on the reverse strand, counting down.
AGTCCAGAGCAGGTCACTAAGCAAACAGATGAAAGTATGGATCCGTACATGACAATAGTGGAACCTTTGAAAGCTGTTCCAATCTCTATTCAAGCTCCAGAGATCATCTTCTGGGATATTCTGAGAGACAATGGAAAGAATTTCTTCAGAATCAAGAGAGCTGATGGTTCATTTGAAGCTTATTCAACATGGGGGAAAGTCATCAGAAGTTGTTCAAGAGCTGATATGGAAGAACTATATAAAGTTGGGATGAAACTTTATGAACCTGTGTTGAAAGGTACTGAAGAGAATCTTCTCAAAGTGACATTGGAATACTTGTGCATAATGTTTGAGCCTGAAAAAGTGCACCATATGATTAAAGATCATATGCATGAGTTCATATTCAAGAAGATTGACAAATGGATACTGTTTGAAAACTGTGGAGTATACATGATTACTATTGACAATTGTTATCATGAATACTACTTGGTGGACAAAATCTATGAGCATAGCAAGGAGAAGTTAGAAGGGATGCTTAAAGCTACACTGGTTTGTACAAAGGATTCAGAGATGGCCAAGATTGTGGTGAGAAGAACTGTAAATCAAAGCTTGGGCCTAGATCCAAATTTGGGAAATTGAATCAGAGGTGTTGAAAGCATCTTGAAGATTAATTCTGAAGAACTTGACTTCTTTTCCTAAAAGTCAAGTTAGGGGGAGATTGTTGGGAACTGAAGAATTCATCAAGTATGGTTAATGCTGCTGGTTCAAAGTTACTACTGCTAGAAGACTTAAAGGTTAATACTGCTGAGTGTTACTACTGCTAGTACTATTAATACTGCTAGTCAAAGTTAGTGCTGCTTGAACAAAGTTAGTACTGCTTAGCTAGTTAGTACTGCTAGTAGTTAGTGCTGCTTAGTAGTTAATGCTGCTAGAAGAAGTTAATGCTGCTGATCATGGTTAGTGCTGCTTAAGAGATTCGGATGGAAAGAATGACAGCTGGATAATCTGAAGATTATGGAAGCTTTGAGATATACATGGAAGATATACTGAAGATTTGTTTAATTATTGTAATTATCTTTTGACTAGTATATGTATAGAATGTATATAATAGATAGAAAAGAGAACTTTTGTTTTCATTCTATTAGAGAGAAAATCAACCTCAAGGCATAGATCCTAATTCTAGAGAAGTAGAATTCGTATTGGTGAGCCTGTTCATCAATATTGAGGTTGAGTGTGTAATCTTGTAACTTCAAAGCATTCAATACAAGTTTACAGTTTGTTCTTCATATCTACTGTGTTGATTTACTGTTTTGATTAAATATCAAAGTGTTATTCCGCAAACTTCTTTGATATTGTTTCTGAGAATTAATTCTTGTTGAGAATTCGATCCTGACAAAATTAATTCTGAGCAATCGTTTACATGATGTAAAAGGCAAGAGGACTAAAGAAGCACATGAAAAGGCTCAATGCCCCCAATCCATCATCTAGGCCTCACAAATCCAGGGAGTGCAAAACAGATTTCTTGATCTCATTCATTCACCCATCAAGATTTTTTGCAAAACAGATTCACCCCAAAAGAAATCTGCTTTCTTTTTGCACCTATTTTGATTCATTTTCTCAAAAGTCAAAATCTTGATCAAATTCCAAGCTTTTTATTGCAGATTTGAAGTGGGGTTTTCGAGATTTTTCAAAGATGATTGCAGATTTGTTAAGGTTGATGGTGATTCCTTTGAGTCACTTCACTAAAAATTGACACTTTCTAGTAGCTAACCCAATGGTGAATCATGGACACTTTGTAGTATATAGAACAAGCCATAACATCTAGCTAGATGGTGAATCAAAACTCCAGCAAGCATAACACTTTAGGCTTGCAAAGAGCCAACCAATAAAGAATCTCAGAGACAAAATCGAACCAAACAGAGACATATAAAACCCAATCGTTTGTGTGTGTGTGGTGCGTCTGGGTGGACAAGCAACAAGCAGGGAGCTTTTGCTACTGTTTTTAGCAGATACATCAAACTCCATCAACCCCAATCATTTGTGATAAAACCCAAACTTTTGTGATAAAAGACACAGAAAGAACCCTAAAATTAAAGGAACAGGGACGAAGGGAGTACCTGATCGTGATCGTTTGAAGAAGCTGGCATGGAGTCGATGGAGAAGATGGAATCGATTTAAAGAGGAGGGCGATAGGGGATATCGGTTTACAAGTAGGAGATATCGACGAACCTCTAACCGATTTAGAGGTAATCTTTTCACCTTTTGATTTAGACTCTATTTAGAGATAAGATCCTCCTAATAATAAAAATTAACAAACAATCTCAATCATTGTATGTCTTACCGATTTAGAGATAAGGCTCTATTAAGAGCTGAATTTTAGAAAACAAACAGGGCCTTAGACTATGATTGGTAAACTAGTTGATAACTGATGAAAAAGTCGTGTTTGACAAAAACTAGCTTATGAGCATATAAAATTACAAAAAATAACAACTAGAAAAAATAATCAATTACAATATTTAATAATATAATTAAAACAAATTTATAGTAATATAATATAGGGAAAAGTTCAAAAAAAAACCCCCAATAAACCATCCATTTTGAATGATTAAGTCTCTAAACTATTTTTTTGAATGAAAAACCATTAAACTTTTTCATTTTGAATGATTAAGTCCCTAAATTATTTTTTTGAATGAAAAAACCATTAAACTCTCTAATTTTGAATGATTAAGTTCCTAAACATTTTTTTTGAATAAATAAACTATCGAACTTCTAAAAATTGGTTACCTTTTTTTAAAGCTACCTGTAACTGACTAAAAAGGTTTTAAAGTAAAAAAAATCTAAAAGAATAGAGATGAGAAGTAGACTAGAAGATTTAAACATAAAGAAAACGTACTACCACATTTATCAATCATCATAACAGTAGTAATCCAAGTATGCTCACGTAACAACACATTCATATTAGCAGTAGCTAATTGAAATTATGAACACGTCACACATAAGAATCCTTACTACCACCATCACAATTCTCGATTCATGTAATTTCGTCGATTCTAAGGCTATCTTATCTTAAGAGTTCTACCCAATCTCACCATTCATAACTTATCCGGTCTAAGCTTAAGCCTAGGTACCTTACTTCCATACCTAGTTCACTTAAACTGCTGCTCTGATACCAACTTGTAACACCCTAAAAATAGGAGTTAATTTAGGCCTAAAAATAAATGCGGAATAAACAAATCTATCATAATAGGATCACCCAAAAGAGGAATAATTGTATGACGTTTACAATAGAATAATCAAGTGAAATTGAACTCAACAACCTACTAATCTAGACCAACTAGTTCTAGATTAAGAACCGGTGTAGACATCTCACTTCCAAAAGTATATCGTCACTATATCAATATACGCCTCTATGATTCTTCAAAAATGCTATTATCCTTCAACGACTCTCCACTCAAACCCGAGGAATCCCACCGCTAAAGTGACATGTTATACATGTCATTTTAAGAAAAAGTGTTAGGCTAACGCCTAGTGAGATTCAAACATTTGAAATGGGAAAATCAAAACTTTCGAATAAAATAGTTTAAGAGGTGCCAGTGGAAATCATATAACTAAAAACTCAAATTTAATACAAATACCTCTTGGGTTGACGGGGGAGGCCCGCTTACTAACACAAGTGACGAAACACAAAAGTAAGCCACGTAACATATTAGTAAACCCAAACACATAAAAGTACCCACAATGGATGTCAGGCTCAGTAGCTTTAAACGTACACCCACAGAAAGTCAACTTCAACCACATAGGGTCCTTACGTTGAGATCCTCACCCAATATCGCGTACTTAGCACGTAGGGCTTATACCTCATCCGATGCCTAAACGTGTCTCAATGTGGAAAACTAGCGTTCCAACATCGGATCAAAGATTATATATATATATATATATATATATTTATATATATATATATATATGTGGGTTCATGACGCCCAAATGCAACCAAATATACCATTCAATGTCCACAAAACCAATCAATAACTTCCAACAAACAAAATGTCACCACATATGCAAAAATCATAAATCCGTATAGTTACTCCCAAGTTTCCAAGAGGTTCCGTCCAATTTGCCAAATGGTACTTCCACACACACACACCAAATCATTTTACCCGAACCCTTATTTAATAATACATAACCATATTTCAAAACCCAAATCTTGATTTCCAAGTGTTCCATCACAAGGTTATGGAAAACATATTTCTCATGTATAAAGCCCATAACTAAACCAAAATGCATACCCTTGACCCATAAAACATAACCCCTAAAATCTCCAAAATTAGGTTTTAGTGAAAACTCACCCAACTCAAATAAATCAAAAATGGAGATGTTGAGAAGGTTAAAATCCATACTTTAACATGTATAAAGTTTATAAAAGAGAATGAACTCACAAGTTAGGTTTTTGGTGAAAACCTAGAAAACCAAGTATGGTGAGAGGAGGATGAAGATCTTGACTATCCAAGCTAAACTCCTTAATCTTGAGGCTCTAGATGAACACAATGAGCTTCCAAACTTGAAGGAAATCACCTAGGGTTTCCTAAAATCTCATTTATGAAGAGGAAGAGTTTTAGTGAGGAGTAAATGAGGAAAAAGGGGTGAAATCCCGTCTAAGACCTGTAGGGGCTTCCCGCGACTAGGGCCGCGACTTGGAGGCCGCGTCCTAAGTCGCACGTGCTTTTGAGACTCAAACACTCAGTGAGTCCCGCGGCTTCCAGGCTATGCCCTAGCCCGTGTAACTCACTGTATTTCAGCCAAGTCCCAACATTTAAATCCAAACCAAGGCACAATTCTAAATTCAAAGTTCCAAATGAATCTATAACAACAAAACACCTATATTTTACAAATAGACCCATAAAAGAGACTTCTAACATACTTTAAATTTTATGGCTGTTACAATCCTCCCCAACTTGAAGATGATTTCGCCCTCGAAATCAAGTTACGCAAATAAATGAGGGTATCTACGCTTCATATCCTCTTCGGCTTCCCAAGTCACATTGGCACCGCGATGGTGTTTCCATTGCACCTTCACCATTGTGACCTCTTTATGTCTAAGTCTTTTGGTCTCTCTCTCCAGAATGGCTTCCGGTTCTTCGACACAACGGTTGTCGTCTACCCGAATTTCTGATAACGGTATTACACTTTCTTCTTCTGCCAAACACTTTCATAGGTAACACACATGAAACGTAGGATGGATTTCGTCTATCTTCGGTGGTAAATCTAACTTGTAGGCTTGCATTCCAATGCGCTCGATCATGTAGAACGGTCCAAGAAAACGGGGACTCAACTTCCCGTACTTTCCAAACCATATCAAGCCTTTCCATGGGGACACCTTTAGCATGACTCGATCCCCAACTTGAAATTCTACTGGTCCTCTCTTGTTGTAGACATAACTCTTTTGTCGATCTTGTGCTGCCTTCAATCGTTCCCTTATAGCCCGAACTTTGTCGGCCGTCTCTTGCACGATTTCTGGCTCGACAAACTGCTTTTCGCCGGCCTCTAGCCAACATACAGGGGTCCTACATTTCCTCCCGTATAGATCCTTAAATGGTGTCGCACGATATCTTAATTTCTCGATAGAACACAACGAGTGGGGGAACGTACATGTCGTCACTGACATGCCATTCCAGCCTGTGCACGCTGTGTCCGCATCCCGATCCTTCACTGATCCCTGCACGAGGGCACTCCTTCTTGATATGACCCGACTCTTTGCACACAAAACAGATAGCGCCCTTGATGGAACAATCTCGGTGGGAGTGACCTAACATGTCACACTTGAGACATGTCACAGGGTTGGGGTTGCACCTCCCCGCATGCTTGGCTCGACATTCATGACACCACTCCGACTTCCTAAGATGGCTACTCCTCTTCTCTTCTTCATAATTTTGGTATTCATGGGGTGGACTCCTCCGGTCCTCCCGTTTCCTCTTTTCTGAAAACTCTGCCTCTTCTTCTTCACCCCGGGAGTAAACGTCTTCCATAAACTGCGCTTCTTCCATCGCTTCTCGAAGAGTGGAAGCCTTGGAACATCGAACCATCGCCTTCATACCACCTGGTAGTCCGTTCAGGTAAGCCTTGACTCTGTCCTTCTCACTCGGAACGATATGTACTATTAGATCCAATTTATCCATGAAGAGATTGGAGTATTCTCTCATCGTCATATATCCTTTCTTTAGGGCTCGGAACTCGTCTTCTATCCTGTCTATCGCCCTTTCATTACAATATTCATCCAACACTTCCTTCTTGAATGCATCCCACGTTAGTGACGAAGCAATAACAGTTCCCATAGTGGTTTTGGTGACGTTCCACCAAGTAAGAGCTCGACCCCTCATCATGCGGGAGGAAAATTTCACTTTCTGCCCCTTCTCACACTCCCTAGTGTCAATTGTTTGTTCCATCTCTTGGATCCAATTCAAGCACGCCACCGGATTGTCCGTCCCTGAAAACTCTGGCGGCTTGCTGCACAGAAAGTTCTTGTATGCACGAGCCTTCTCGCTATATTTCATGTTAGCAGCAACAAGATCCTCCATCCGGATCACATTCCTGGTGTCACCAATATTTCACACATCAGGATCGTTACTTATTTCACGTCTCCGGCCATTTGCATCTCTGACCTCTAACGCCTTCATTATCCTTTCCTCTTGTTGCTCCATCGCCGACTTCATCAAATGAACCACGTTAACCAACAACTCGCTTTAAGGATTTACCTCTTGAGTTTGCGTTTCTCTTCCTGCATCCGCCATTCCTATCTGACACACACGAGAATGAGATTAAGAATCTTAGACCAATACTATAATCGCAACTTATGACATACTAATGCACATCCCAAGCATCGTAATAATGGTTGAGTCAAGCACACTCACGTAACAATATATTCATAATAGAATTAGATAATTGAAATTATGAACATAATATACATAAGTATCCTCGTCACCATATCCACTACCCATGCCTAGTGCGTTTCTATCGACCACAACAACCCACGCTCATCTTAGAAGTTCTACCCATGACGAACAAGTCATAACTTAAAGTCTCAGCTTAAGTCTAGGCATCTAAGATCCATACCTAGTTCACTTAAACTAGAGCTCTGATACCAACTTGTAACACCCCTAAAATTTCGAAAATAGCAGACAATTTAAAACTTCCAAAAACACTTAAATGCAAAGCTTTGAAACAACAAATATCTAAAGTTACAAGGAAGAATCACTACAACAATGCATCAGAGTTCTAACGGAACTATCCAGACCCACAAACTAGGGTCAACATTAGTCGGGTGTTACTAAAACCACCAAAGCTGCTATCTTCACCAAACCGGATGACGTCACTAAAGCCATCCTACCGGAACTTTGTAACATCCAAAATTTTAATTGAGTAAGTCTTAATTCTAAATGTTCCATTTATTGCTTAAGTGCCCTATTTGATCTAACTTCATTCCTAATTGTATAAATAGTTCCTTAGAGCACGTTATTTGTAAATCGTGACTTTTCGAGTGAGAAATCGAGAGTTTAGACAGACTCGACGACCTTGCCGGCGACTATGACACATGTCAAGGTCGCGGAGGCAAAGTCGCGGGATGCAGTTGGGGTGCTGTACATCCCGCGCGAGAGTGCCACGCGATTATGCCCTTGGGCACTCTTGCCGGTCACAATCGCGGGGATTATACCGAGAGGCTATGGGTTTCAGCGACTATGCCCTGGCGATAGTGCCCAGGGCAATGTCGTGGGGCACAATCGCCCGCGTGGTCTGGTCGAATAAAAACACCATTTTCAGCCTCCATTCACTACACAACTTCAAAATCTAATCTAGGGTTTGTTTGAGAGCGATTTGGGCGATTTTCTCCAATTCTCCACTATCTTACTTCATTTATTACTCTAGAGGTTGTTGGGGGGTTTTCAAACATTTAATCAACCACTTCAAGGGTGCTTTCAAGACCTAGCAATCAAGTAGTTGGAGTCTCAAGACTTCATTTCTCTCCATTTCATCTATTTTCTAGGTTTTGGTTCAAAACCTAGATTGTGAGTTTACTAAACCTTTGCTAAAACTAGATACACATCATAATCTTCTATTTGTTATCATTGTTGTATATTAGCTCAAAGTATTTATTTCTATATGTTCAAGTACTTGAGATTTCTTTATGAAGATATGTTGGAAATGTGTTTATATGTGATATGCCATGATTTACTCTAAATGTTCAAGTATTTGGGGCTTTTCTCATGGATACATAATGTGAGTATTTTGATAGGTTTAACGTATACATGTCTTGGATTGTGATGGTTTTATGTGGAATAACCATGTAATGATATTATACCTATATTATGATTATATTGGTATTTGGGTCCCATGTTGGATTCATGCTGATTAGGATGGTAATATTGTACCCGTGGTTGGTATCAAAATATGTTGGTTGAAATATACCTCAAGGCGTCCTATATATTTTATGTTGGATGAACCAAATCAGTAGACACAAGGAGGATGTAGTCTTGGGGCGCCACCGTGTGGGTATGTGCCTAGACCTCCGCCATTCGGGGTAATGCCATGGTTGTAGTCCTCGGGTGTGCCGGGCCTTTGGGGTGTCACTCTTAGTAGTTGGCATCAAGGTACATTGTCTCTTTGGGTGGAACTTGATTGGTGCTATGGGAAATGTTCTAAAAACCTCGCCGCACAGCCGCCATGGTGCGCCATGGCACCAAGGCTTGTGTGTCACGCCACGTTAAGCCCATGGCACGCCATGGCCTAATGCGCGGTTATTGTAATGAGATATTTGATTTTCTTTACGTTTTTAATGTCTTATTTGCATGTTTTTTATATATACAACCTAATTTAACTTCCCTATTAATATTGACTCACTGAGTAACACTACAAAACATAAGTCACACCTTGAAAATGCCATGGCTTCGCCGTGGATCCTAAGGCTTGAGGCTTGGCCTCGCCATGCCTCACGCCATTTAGAACCTTGGCTATGGGTATCCCCTATTGACTCCACATTGGTTGAACTTTGATTAACTGCTGATAAGAATTGTAACTGTTCATGCATGCTTATTATTGTTCAACTCACTAGGATTTTTGGCCTAACACTTGTTTGGTGTCGATGTGTATCTCAGGTTCTAGCGGTGCCGATTCTAAGCTGGCATAGTTGATTGGGTGAGAGCTTGGGGAATACTTTCAATTGGACATACCTTTGGTAGAAGAACTTTTGGGTTTATAGATGACAACCCTTTTGTAATCTTCTTTCTAGTTATAGAAATTAGATTAGTTGGTTGTTAATTTATTGTCCATTAAATCACGACTGTAATTAATCAGGTTTGTGTATTTCCCCATTTTTGGGAGGCTCTTGCTATGGCAATTTTTATACCTCATGTCCGTTTTTTTCCGGATTTTTGTTATCCCTATTTTTTGGGTGTTATAAGTTGATATCAGAGCTTTAGTTTAAGTGAACTAGGTATTGTTTTAGCATATCTAGACTTAAGCTTTAAACTTTATAGTTTCACTGTCCACTTGGGGTAGAAATCCTAGGTAGGGAGAGCGTTAGGATTTAAGGAATTACTTTAATTGAAAGTTGTGATGATGGTGACAAGAATTCTTGTATGGTTCGTTCATAATTTCACTTAGCTACTGCTATTATGAATGCATTGTTACGTGAGCATACTTGGTTTACTATTATTATGATAATTGATGAAGGTATTAGTACGTAAAATGATTTCAACTCGTTTAGTCTTTTCTCAATCTATTTCTCGTACATGTATGGCAGATTGAAATGGTAAACACTCGGAGTAGGTTACCAAATACGCCAGAGGGCCACTTGGAAGTGGAATCTACCGCTGAACGACCTCCTTTGGGCGTAACCTCCGAAGGACCTCCCATACCCCCAATCTTGGGAGGAGGGCCTGAGCATATTCCGCGCAGGAATCTTACTGCTATTAATGCCATCATGGAGGAGGTAACCATGGAGACCCAGATTCGGGATAGTATGATGTTGGCCATGAACTTGGCCATGGCCCAACAGCAAGAGTTTTTCATGAAGCTTCTGGAAGATCGAGACGCCAGTAACCGACAACCGGAGACGATGGCGGAAAACATCGTTATGGGGTCGGGTGGACCGGTTGTTGTATCTGTTGAAGACCCGACGGATAACGGGAACAAAGGGAAAGTCAAGGGATGCACCTACAAAGCTTTTCTTGGGTGCAATCCGAAGGAGTTTTCTGGTTCAGCAAATCCGGTAGCATGCATGTATTGGCTAAAGGAGGTAGAAATGGCTTTTGAGTCGAGAGAGTGCGATATCTTGCAACGGGTGAAGTTCGCTTCCCAACTACTTCGGGGGGAGGCCCTGATCTGGTGGAACCTCACGCGGTCCACCCTTACTCCCGAAGTTTTGGCGAAGTTGACTTGGTCGGTTTTCAAGCAGAAGATCATGGAAAAATACTGCAGTGAAAGGTCTTTGGACAAGTTGGAGGCGGAATTCCGAGGGTTGAAGAAGGGGACCCTATCTATCACTGACTACTCCAAGATTTTCTTGGAAAAACTGAATTTGGTGGGATATCTCGTCCCGGATGAGAGATCAAAGATAAAAGCTTATCAGTAAGGATTGCCGACAAGGATGAGAACGACAGTTAGGAATGCTAGGGGTTTGACCCTTCAGGATGTGATCGAGGAGTCTTTGCTGATAGAAGACGATTTTAAAGCAGAGAAGGATGAGAGAATTGTTGTAGGAGAGAAGAGGAAGTGGGAAGGGCCGTCTGGGCCCATTCGTCAGTCTAAATCATTCGGGGGCGGAAGAGCCAATGATAGTCGCCGTGAGTGGTGGTGGTGTCACAAGTGCAAAGCCAAGCACTCTGGCCCATGCGACCAAAAACCTCACTCGGGTCCTGTTGAGTGTGCCAAGTGTGGCAAGAAGGGCCACGTAATTCAGGATTGCCCTATCCGAGGGCCGGTGTGTTTTGAGTGTCGGGAACCGGGGAACATGAAGAGGGATTGCCCGAAGCTTGTGGGTGGACACCGTGGAAATTCTGTGGGTTCGACGGCTAGAGTCGAGCAACCACCAAGGGCGCCAAGTCGAGCTTTCCGAATGACTACCGAGGATGCAAAGGAGACCGCTGATGTTGTTTCGGGTACCTTCCTAGTAAACTCCTTGCCAGCTCGTGCTTTATTTGACTCGGGTGCTACATGTTCTTTTGTATCAGATACCTTCTGTAAGCAATTCACTACGCCTATTAGTGTCCTTCTCGATGCATTAGTAATAGAAATAATGAATGGGGATCAAGTGATTGTCCGAGACCGTTTTTGTGATTGCACTATAGAGGTTGATGGGAATTCTTTTGGGTTAGATTTGCTACCTATGGCTATAGGGGGATTCGATGTAGTTATAGGGATGGATTGGTTAGTGAGGCATAAGGCGGACATCTTCTGCTCCAAAAAGATGATCCAAGTGCCGTTGCCGGAAAATGGTGTGGTCACCATCTACGGGGAGAAAGGAAAGAGGAGTAATCCCATCATTTCCTCTCTTAAAGCAAGCAAGTTCTTAGCGAAGGGTTACCCTTCGTACCTGGCTTATGTGGTGGACGCGAAGGAAGAGAAGAAGTCGGTAGAAGATGTGGAAGATGTGCAAGATTTCCGGACGTCTTTCCGGAAGACTTACCCGGGTTACCGCCGGAGAGGCAAGTAGATTTCAAATAGACCTCCCTCCGGGAGCGGCTCCGATAGCCCGTGCTCCATATCGTTTGGCTCCGACGGAAATGAAAGAGATGATGATGCAACTACAAGAGTTGTTGGAGAAGGGTTTCATCCGACCGAGTTCGTCACCTTAGGGAGCACCGGTTTTGTTCGTAAAGAAGAAAGACGGATCCATGCGGATGTGTATGGACTACCGAGAGCTAAACAAAGTCACAGTGAAGAACAAGTATCCTCTATCCTGCATCGACGGTCTTTTTGATCAACTTCAAGGCGCGGGATGCTTCTCGAAGATTGATCTTCGGTCCGGATACCATCAAGTGAGAGTGAAGAAATAAGATATTCCGAAGACGGATTTCCGAACGCGATACGGTCATTATGAGTTTTTGGTAATGCCTTTCGGCTTAACCAACGCTCCGGCCGTATTCATGGATTTGATAAACCGTGTGTGTCTCCCATTCTTGGATAAATCCGTGATCGTCTTCATCGACGATATTTTAATATATTCAAAGGACGAGTCCGAGCATGGGAAACACTTACGGGAAGTGTTAGAGGTTCTAAGAAGGGAGAAGTTGTTTGCGAAATTCTCAAAATGCGAATTCTGGCTCCAAGAGGTGCAATTCTTGGGGCATGTGGTGTCTAAAGACGGAGTAAAGGTGGACCCGACAAAGATCGAGGCAATGATGAGTTGGGAGCCTCCAACAAGTCCGACAGAGATTCGAAGTTTCTTGGGTTTGGCGGGTTACTACCGGCGTTTCATTCAAGACTTTTCCAAGATAGCTACACCGCTCACTTCACTTACAAGGAATAACGTCAAGTTTCTTTAGAACCACAAGGGTTGTGGCGTGGTGGTAAAGGCTTGGGGAGTTCATAGCGCTTAACCCGGGTTCGAGCCCCACTAGCAGCACTTGTGGCCACTGAGGATAATCTCAGGGTTGCACGCTTTAGCAGCTGGGCCAAAGGCCTTAATTGCCAGGGATTAGTCTGGGTCATAGGCCTAGGATACCCTTTCCAAAAAAAAAAAGTTTCTTTAGACCGATGCTCAAGAGCAAGCCTTTCAAACGCTCAAAAGGAAGTTGTGCGAAGATCTGATCTTATCCTTACCCGAAGGATCAGAAGACTTTGTGGTGTATAGTGACACTTACAAGATGGGGATTGGGTGCGTACTAATGCAAAGGGGGAAAGTAATAGACTATACATCGCGTCAACTAAAGGATCATGAGAAGAACTATCCGACTCATGACTTAGAATTGGCGGCGGTAGTTTTCGCGTTGAAGTTGTGGCGGCACTACTTGTATGGGACAAAGTGTACTCTCTTCACGGATCACAAGAGTCTCAAATACATCTTCGATCAAAAGGAACTCAACATGCGGAAAAGAAGATGGCTTGAGCTTTTGAAGGACTACGATTGTGATCTGCTCTACCATCCCGGTAAGGCCATTGTGGTGGCGGATGCATTGAGCCGAAGGATGTATGATGGTGGTATCAAGATGTCCCTCACAAGAATCGAGGTGGTATAGAGTTTTTTGGAAAGTATAAAGACGAGTCAAGTGGAAGCACTTAAAGAGGAGAACCTCAAATCCGAAGTTATGTTGAAGCAAAGGGAATTCTTAGCGGAAGACGGTCGTGGGCTCAAGCTCTTTCAAGGGGAAATTTGGGTGCCGAAGTTGGGAGGAAATCGGGAGTTACTTCTCGAAGAAGCGCACGAGTCGAAGTATTCTATTCATCCCGGTAGCACCAAAATGTATCGGGACTTGAAATTGAATTATTGGTGGCCGGTGATGAAATTGGACGTGGCCAATTACGTAGAGAGGTGTGTCACATGCCTCCAAGTCAAAGCGGAGCATCAAAGGTCGTATGGAAGTTTGCAACCGTTGTCCATTCCCGAGTGGAAGTGGGACAACATCACTATGGATTTCGTGACGAAGCTACCGAAGACCTTGCGTGGTCATGACACTATTTGGATAATTGTGGATCGGCTAACCAAGAGTGTGCATTTTCTAGCAATGCGGGAGACTTTGCCAATGGAGAAATTGGCCAAACTTTATATATTGATGAGGTGGTGTCGAGACACGGAGTTCCGCAATCTATCGTGTCGGATCGAGACAGTCGATTTACTTCGAACTTTTGGGCTAGCTTGCAAATGGAGTTTTGTACTAGATTAAATTTGAGCACGGCGTATCATCCTCAAACGGATGGTCAAAGCGATAGGACAATCCAGACGCTAGAGGATATGTTGAGGTCGTGTGTAATAGATTTCGGGGGAAGCTGGGATTCACATCTACCTTTGGTAGAGTTCGCATACAATAACAGTTACCATTCTTGTATCGGAATGGCACCGTTCGAGGCATTGTATGGACGGAAGTGCAGAACCCCGGTTTGTTGGCTAGAAGCGGGCGAGAAGCAATTTGCTGGGCCGAAAATAGTTCAAGAGACGGCAGACAAGGTGAACGAAATTCGGGAGAGGCTAAAAGCGGCTCAAGATCGACAAAAAAGTTATGCGGACAAGAAAAGAAGACCGGTTGAGTTTCAAGTGGGCGACCGGTTCATGTTGAAAGTATCTCCATGGAAGGGGATTATCCGTTTTGGGAAGCGCGGGAAGCTTAGTCCTCGTTTCCTAGGACCCTTCGTCATTTTGGAGAGAGTTGGGTTACATGCTTACCGGTTGGATTTGCCACCGGAAATGGATGGAATACATCCTACATTCCACGTGTGTTACCTTCGGAAGTGTCTAGCGGAGGAGGAAAGCGTGATTCCTTTGACAGAAATTCGGGTAGACAATTGGAATCGTTGTGTGTAGGAACCAAAGGCGATCTTAGAATCAAAAGTGAAAAAGTTGAGGCATAAGGACGTAGTTATGGTTAAAGTCCAATGGAAGCACCATCGTGGTGCCAACATTACTTGGGAGTCCGAAGATGATATGAAGAAGAGTTACCCTCACTTATTTAATGTAGGATGAGATTTCGGGGACGAAATCCTATTTAAGGTGGTGAGGAATGTAACATCTAAAATTTTAATTGAGTAAGTCTTAATTCTAAATGTTCCATTTATTGCTTAAGTGCCCTATTTGATCTAACTTCATTCCTAATTGTATAAATAGTTCCTTAGAGCACGTTATCTGTAAATCGTGACTTTTCGAGCGAGAAATCGAGAGTTCAGACAGACTCGGCGACCTTGCCGGAGACTATGACACATGTCAAGGTCGTGGAGGCAAAGTCGCGGGATGCAGTTGGGCTGCGGTACGTCCCGCGCGAGAGTGCCACACGATTGTACCCTTGGGCACTCTCACCGGTCACAATCGCGGGGATTGTACCCAGAGGCTATGGGTTTCGGCGACTATGCCCTGGCGATAGTGCCCAGGGCAATGTCGCGGGGCACAATCGCTCGCGTGGTCTGGTTGAATAAAAACACCATTTTCAGCCTCCATTCACTACACAACTTCAAATTTTGATCTAGGGTTTGTTTGAGAGCGATTTTGGGCGATTTTCTCCACTTCTCCACTCTCTCACTTCATTTATTACTCTAGAGGTTGTTGGGGGGTTTTCAAACATTTAATCAACCACTTCAAGGGTGCTTTCAAGACCTAGCAATCAAGTAGTTGGAGTCTCAAGACTTCATTTCTCTCCATTTCATCTATTTTCTAGGTTTTGGTTCAAAACCTAGATTGTGAGTTTACTAAACCTTTGTTAAAACTAGATACACATCATAATCTTCTATTTGTTATCATTGTTGTATATTAGCTCAAAGTATTTATTTCTATATGTTCAAGTACTTGAAATTTCTTTATGAAGATATGTTGGAAATGTGTTTATATGTGATATGCCATGATTTACTCTAAATGTTCAAGTATTTGGGGCTTTTCTCATGGATACATAATGTGAGTATTTTGATAGGTTTAACGTATACATGTCTTGGATTGTGATGGTTTTATGTGGAATAACCATGTAATGATATTGTACCTATATTATGATTATATTGGTATTTGGGTCCCATGTTGGATTCATGATGATTAGGATGGTAATATTGTACCCGTGGTTGGTATCGAAATATGTTGGTTGAAATATACCTCAAAGCCTCCTATATATTTTATGTTGGATGAACCAAGTCAGTAGACACTAGGAGGATGTAGTCTTGGGCGCCACCGTGTGGGTATGTGCCTAGACCTCCGCCATTCGGGGTAATGCCATGGTTGTAGTCCTCGGGTGTGCCGGGCCTTTGGGGTGTCACTCTTAGTAGTTGGTATCAAGGTACATTGTCTCTTTGGGTGGAACTTGATTGGTGCTATGGGTATCCCCTATTGACTCCACATTGGTTGAACTTTGGTTAATTGCTGATAAGAATTGTAACTGTTCATGCATGCTTATTATTGTTCAACTCACTAGGCTTTTTGGCCTAACACTTGTTTAGTGTCGATGTGTATCTCAGGTTCTAGCGGTGCCGGTTCTAAGCTGGCATAGTTGCTTGGGTGAGAGCTTGGGGAATACTTTCAATTGGACATCCTTTGGTAGAAGAACTTTTGGGTTTATAGATGACAACCCTTTTGTAATCTTCTTTCTAGTTATAGAAATTAGATTAGTTGGTTGTTAATTTATTGTCCATTAAATCACGACTGTAGTTAATCAGGTTTGTGTATTTCCCCATTTTTGGGAGGCTCTTGCTATGGCAATTTTATATACCTCATGTCCGTTTTTTTCGGATTTTTGTTATCCCTATTTTTAGGGTGTTACAAACTTCTACCAAGCTCCACTCGCCACTCAGATCCATCTAAGACCTGATATACATGTCGAAAAGAAAAAGTGTTAGGCTTAACGCCTAGTGAGTTAAAACGGTTTTCATCATATAAATCACAACACATTTAAAATGAACATTTTACTCGGAATAAGGCCAATTTAGAATTACTGATTTTAAAGATACTTTATTGGCATATCAAGTTCCTTCAAATTTCCAATCACCCCATTTAAATAGATAATCGACGCCCAAATTTCCCAAAACGCACCCACACGGTATTTTACCAAAAGACCCATTGTGTAAATAAAATGGTACGTTTTAACACCGAAGGCATTGATAAGGGAATACCCAAGATAACACCTTTTGGTGACGGTGGAAACCCGATTCCATCGAATGTGGCTGGCACATAAAGTTAAGCCACGTATCAACGTTCTCGAGTTTCACATAAGACCATGGTTCCCCGTATCCGGCTCATCTGAGCTACCACCGCAAGACACCACTGTTCCTAGTGTCTACTCGACCTCTAGATGAGTCTCACCACAAAGTCACAAGTCCCCGTATCTGGCTCACAACCAAGCTACCACCGCAAGACTTAGCTCCGTATACGGCTCCTCCAGAGCACCACCGCAAGCTTACATAATCAACATGACTTGGGGACCACTCACTAGATTCAAACATGGACATTAAAACTCCTTGATGAACATAACGACTTATATGCCTATGGATCCAATGCATTACAGTCTAAACATTACATGACTCCATATGAATGAACTAACACATCCAAACATGTAACAACCAATATTGGTATAATAATTGTATTTTCATAAAGCCCTCCATAAGGCGCCGTTTAAACCGGACAACGTCCCAAAACTCGTTAGTGTACGATTCAAGCCGAAAGGCTTCATAAAACATTTGATACTCAAATAGAGGCGACATGGCTACATAATTCGATTTACATCTTTACCAATTATTCCCAAATTAAAAGGTATCCGTTCCAACAACTCACACTTTTAAAGTCAAAGGAGTTAAAGTTTTCAAATATAAAACCCGTAGGTTGAGTAAAGCCCCAAATGACCATATTTCAGTAACCGCTCTTTAAAATCTCCAACACACACTAAAATCCCATTTAAAACCATTTATACTCCAAATCTTCCCATGATAGGAACCAAAGCAACACAATACCCACATTCATCAAATAGTCGAGAAACATGAATGGTGGATTAAAATCCCCTTTTTGATGACTCCAACATCTCATATATTATTGTAAACCATTTTCAAATATTTAAAACCCAAATATGTGCAAGTGTACAAATGTCTACAAAACTTCTCAAAATGAAGCAAACTCATGGATATACTTTTAAAACCCAAAATATGTGCATTTTGACATGTATATAGTTTTTCAAAGCAACTAGAACTCACCTTGCTAGATTTAGACTAAATCTAGGTTTTACCCACAACCTTGAGTTCCTTTAAAGAGAATATCTTGGATCCTTTCACTAGCTCCAAGCTTTCTACAGATCTACTACCACAAACATTCCCAAGGTTAAGCCAAACCTTAAGGATCTGAAAATCAAGATGAAGAACACCAAACCCTAACTTTAGAGATGGGAAGATGGGTAGATTACCTTGGTTATAAACTATTGGATTCACCCAATACTTCAATATACTTCTTTCTCTACTTGAAAAGCTCCAAAAGACGAAACCCTAGGTTTAAGAGTCCCTCAAATCGGGTTTGGGAGGAAGAAGTTATGAGAATAATGAGGTTGGATCCCTAAAATCGTGACTAAAAACCCCAGACAGGTTCCGCGACTTTGCTGCGACTTGCAAGTCATGGCGCAAGTCGCCCGTTTCCTAAAAAACTCACGTCTAGTGAGTTACGCGGCTTGTGCCGCGACCCAGAGTCGCGCACCAACCCGCGGCAACCCAAAATGTGATTTCTCGCGTTCTTCGCGCCTGATTCGATTCCTAATGGTTCCATTATGAAACTTACTTGATTTCCCGATACTTTTACGTCCCAAAAGTCAACCGACTCTCGTAACACCGTTGAGGATAAATCCTGAAATTACGGGTGTTACATGTCGTGCTCAAATTCACCCGTGTGCCCAACTCTTGATGTAAGGCTCCCCTAAATATTGATGTAAACCGGCTATCACGATCTGAGACTATAGACAAAGGTATACCATGTTTAGAGACTATTTCATCTATATATGGCTTTGTCAACTTATCCATTGGCAAAGTTTCCCGCATTGCCAGGAAATGAGCACTCTTTGTCAAGCGGTCGACAATTACCCAAATGGTGTTGTTCCCTCTCAAAGTCTTCAGTAGTTTGGTCATGAAGTCCATGGTGATTTTGTCCCATTTCCACTAGGGTGTTTCCAAAGATTGCAAACTCCCATACGGTCGTTGATGTTCGGCCTTTACTTGTGAACAAGTCACACACCTCTCCACGTAACGCGCCTCATCCAACTTCATAACCGGCCACCAATAATGCAACTTTAAATCCCTATACATCTTGGTGCTTCCCAGGTGAATGGAGTATTTGGATTTATGAGCGTCCTCCAAAAGTAGCTCTCGATTCCCTCCAATCCTTGGCACCCACACGCGCCCATTAAATCATTTGATCCCATGGCTATCGTCCGTCAAAAGTAGTCATTGCTTGGTCATCACTTCTTCCTTGAGATTTTCTTCCAATAAGGCCTTGGCCTGTGCCTCTTTAATCTGGTCCATAAGACTTGACACCAATTCAATCCTCACGAGTTTAGCTCGAAGTTTCCCACTATATTCTTTCCGGCTCAACGCATCGGCCATGACGTTTACTTTACCCGGATGGTAAAGCAACTCACAATCGTAATCTTTGAGCAATTCCAACCATCGCATTTGCCTCATGTTCAGCTCCTTTTGATTGAAGGCGTACTTCAAGCTCTTATGATCCGTATACAAGGTACACTTAGTGCCATAGAGGTAGTGTCGCCACAACTTTAACGCGAATACTACCGCCGCTAGTTCCAAATCATGAGTGGGGTAGTTTTTCTCATGCACCTTCAGTTGTCTCGATGCGTAGGCGATCACTTTCCCTCTTTTCATGAGTACGCACCTTAGACCCATCTTGGATGCATCGCTATAAACCACAAAATCCTCCGATCCCTCCGGCAAGGATAAAATCGGGGCTTCTCACAACTTCTTTTGCAGTGTCCGAAAAACCTTCTCTTGGGTGTCGGTCCACACAAATTTCATGTTCTTCTTAGTCAGAGCCGTCAACGAAGAAACAATCTTGGAGAAGTCTTGGATGAATCTCCGGTAGTAACCCACTAAGCCCAAGAAACTTCGAATCTCAGATGGACTCTTAGGTGGTTCCCAATTCATCATAGCTTCTATCTTGGCGGGGTCGACCTTCACACCGTCTTTCGTCACCACGTGCCCTAGGAATTGCGCTTCTCTCAACCAAAATTCACACTTGGAGAATTTGGCGTACAATTTCTCTTTCCTCAGAACCTCCAATACTTCTCGAAGGTGTCGCACATGATCAGATTCATCCTTTGAGTAAATGAGAATGTCATCAATGAACACAATTACCGACTTATCAAGGAAGGGTCGGCACATGCGCTTCATTAAATCCATGAATAATGCCGGGGGGTTCGTCAAGCCAAAGGGCATCACCAAGAACTCATAGTGACCCTAACGCGTCCTAAAAACGGTCTTCGGAATGTCATCCTCCTTGACCTTCACTTGATTGTAGCCCGAATGTAGATCAATCTATGAAAAATAACCCGCTCCTTGAAGTTGGTCGAACAAGTCATCGATTCTAGGGAGTGGATATTTATTCTTCACGGTCACCTTATTCAATTCCCTATAATCGATACACATCCACATGGTGTCGTCTTTCTTCTTCACGAATAAGACCGGTGCTTCCCAAGGAGACGAACTCGGTTTCACGAACCCCTTCTCCAATAGGTCTTGTAACTGACCCATCATCTTTCTTCATCTCTGACGGAGCTAAACGATAAGGAGCTCTAGCTATGGGAGCCACTCCCGGTGTTAAGTCAATCTTGAACTCCACTTGGCGATCGGGTGGTAACCCAGGCAAGTCATCCGAGAAGACATCGGGAAATTCGTTTACCACTTTCACATCTTCTAGCCGTTTCTTCTCAAGCTTGGCGTCTATAACATATGCCAAAAAGGACGTGCATCCTTTCGATAAGCACTTCCGTGCTTTTACCATACTAATAATTGCCACCTCGCCCTTCCGTCTCTCGCTGTATACGGTCACCGTCTCATCATTCGAAACTGGGATTCGAACCATCTTCTTCGCATAAAGAATTTCGGCACGATTCTTTGCCAACCAGTCCATTCCTATGACAACATCAAATCCTCCAATAACCATCGGCATTAAATCAACCGTAAACTCCCTTCCTTCAATTTCCATCTTGCAATCCCTAAGAACCTCTCGGACCACTACTTGGTCACCATCCGCTAATTCTACTACTAAGGCATCTTCTAAGCTATTAGTGGGCACATGAAACTTTTGACAGAAAGCACTCGACACAAACGAAAAGCTTGCGCCGGAATCAAACAGTATACGCGTAGGTACGGAGTTTAGAAAAAATGTACCCGACACTACGTCAGTCGAAGCCTTCACCTCCTCGGTGGTCATCTGAAAGGCTCTTCCCATCGCTCTCGGAGGATCCGTCTTCTTTCCCCCACTACCCCCGACCTTCAACTTTGGGCACTCGCTTCTGATATGGCTTGGTGCCTTGCACTCAAAACAAATTTGTCCCCTAATCGGACAATCCCTGAAATTGTGGCCCGGATTACCACACTTGAAGCAGGGTTCAGACCCCAAATTACATAGACCGAAGTGTTTGCTCCGGCACTTGGAGCAATATGGGACCTCTTTTCTAGGACCGGTCCCTCGCTGATTGTTGTTGAATTGTCTTGGTCTCTTGGAGTGTGTCGTGCTTCCCTCCCATATCCTTTTCTTGGTTATTGTGCCTCTCTCCACCCTTTCAAGTCCATAAGAATCTTCTACCAATTGGGCTTCCTCGATCGCCTCCCGAAGAGTAGAGGCCTTGGATACCCGTACCATGTTCATCATCTTTGTTGGTAAACCTTTAATGTAGGCCTTGATCTTTTCCTTCTCGGTTGGGACCAAGTGTCCCACCAAACCCAACTTGTCCATGAACTATTTGTTGTACTCTTTCACAGTCAAACTCCCTTTCTTCAAATTCCGGAACTCGTCGATGATCCGATCCATAGATCTCTCATTGCAGTACTCTTCAAGCACTTTCCGCTTGAAAGTTTTCCAATCCAGTTTGTCTAACACCGAAGCCTCTAAAGACATATAGTAGATGTTCCACCATATGAGGTCCGCCCCTCGCAACATCTGAGAGCCATAGGTTGCTTTTTGGCCCTCTCCACAACCGCTTGTCCGGAAGGCTTGTTCCATCTCCCGTAACCAATTCATGCAAACTATAGGGTCATCGTTTCCCTTGAACTCGGGTGGTCTGCAGCTCAAGAAGGTCTTGAAAGAGCATGACTTCGTTGGTTGTCGTGCTTCCATAGTTGCCACTCCGTCCGTGGGGATTTCGTTTCTAATTCCCCCGGATCCCACCGCAATTATATTCTCTGCGATCGTCTCGTGCCTGCGGTTATTGGTGTCTCTGTCCTCGAGCAATTTCAGAAACATCTCTTGTTGTTGAACCATAGTCGCATTCATGGCTTGCATCATACGGTCCATCATCCTTGTCTCCGGAGTCACTTCCTCCATTATTGGCTCCGATGCGGCTATGTTACGTCGAGGTATATGCTCAGGCCCTCCGCCCAAAACGTTATGCTGGGGTGGGGGCAATTCAACTGCTGTTACCCTTGGTTGGTCGGCCGTGGAGGTCGTTGCATCATGACCTTCTGGCCTATTACGAGTGTTTACCATTTCGTCTTCCACGAATAAAAAGAATAGAGATGAGAAGTAGACTAGAGGATTCAAACATAAAGGAAACGAACTACCCACATTCATCAATCATCATAACAGTAGTAATCCAAGCATGCTCACGTAACAACACATTCATAATAGCAGTAGCTAATTGAAATTATGAACACGTCACACATAAGAATCCTTACTACCACCGTCACAGTTCTCGATTCTTGTAATTCTGTCGATTCTAAGACTATCTTATCTTAAGAGTTCTATCCAATCTCACTATTCATAACTTATCTGGTCTAAGCTTAAGTCTAGGTACCTTACTTCTATACCTAGTTCACTTAAACTGCTGCTCTGATACCAACTTGTAACACCCTAAAAATAGGAGTTAATTTAGGCCTAAAAATAAATGCGGAATAAACAAATATATCATAATAGGATCACCCAAAAGAGGAATAATTGTATGGCGTTTACAATAGAATAATCATGTGAAATTGAACTTAACAACCTACTAATCTACACCCACAGAAAGTCAACTTCAACCACATAAGGTCCTTACGTTGAGATCCTCACCCAATATCGCGTACTTATCACGTAGGGCTTATACCTCATCCGATGCCTAAGTGTGCCTCAATGTGGAAAACTAGCGTTCCAACATCGGATCAAAGATTATATATATATATATATATATATATATATATATATATATATATGTGGGTTCATGACGCCCAAATGCAACCAAATATACGATTCTATGTCCACAAAACCAATCAATAACTTCCAACAAACAAAATGTCACCACATATGCAAAAATCATAAATCCGTATAGTTACTCCCAAGTTTCCAAGAGGTTCCGTCCAATTTGCCAAATGGTACTTCCACACACACACACCAAATCATTTTACCCGAACCCTTATTTAATAATACATAACCATATTTCAAAACCCAAATCTTGATTTCCATGTGTTCCATCACAAGGTTATAAAAAACATATTTCTCATGTATAAAGCCCATAACTAAACCAAAATGCATACCCTTGACCCATAAAATCATATCCTTCCACATAACCCAAAAATCTCCAAAATTAGGTTTTAGTGAAAACTCACCCAACTCAAATAAATCAAAAATTGAGATGTTGAGAAGGTTAAAATCCATATTTTAACATGTATAAAGTTTATAAAAGAGAATAAACTCACAAGTTAGGTTTTTGGTGAAAACCTAGAAAACCAAGTATGGTGAGAGGAGGATGAAGATCTTGACTATCCAAGCTAAGCTCCTTAATCTTGAGGCTCTAGATGAACACAATGAGTTTCCAAACTTGAAGGAAATCACCTAGGGTTTCCTAAAATAGCATTTATGATGGGGAAGAGTTTTGGTGAGGAGTAAATGAGGAAAAAAGGGTGAAATCCCGTCTAAGACCTGCAGGGGCTTCCTGCGACTTGGGCCGCGACTTGGAGGCCGCGTCCTAAGTCGCGCGTGCTTCTGAGACTCAAACACTAAGTGAGTCCCACGGCTTTGGTCGCGGCTTCCAGGCTGTGCCCTAGCCTGCGTAACTCACTGTATTTCAACCAAGTCCCAACATTTAAATCCAAACCGAGGCACAATTCTAAATTCAAAGTTCCAAATGAATCTATAAAAGCAAAACACCTATATTTTACAAATAGACCCATAAAAGCGACTTCTAACATACTTTAAATTTTACGGGTGTTATATAATAGCCGAACCCGACCGTCATCAACCCGAAACCCGACCAACCCAAACCCGAAACAATCCAAAATCCGAAAACTAAAATTCGGGTCTTGATTTCCCATATCCGAAATCCGAATCGGATTTTTATTTTGCCCACCCGACCCGCCCAATGCACACCCTTATTTTCAGCACCTTAGAGACGTCTTTCCTTTTCGAAGCATTATCCACGAAGATTTAGATATTTTGGACTGATTCTTAAATAGCCTTCTTATATTCAAAGGTGCACAAAATTACATCGTCATTTTGACCATCTTCCAAAAGATGTAATATTCTTACCATAAAGCTACGTCACTGTCATCATGATGTATTGTTTTACATCTTTTGAAAGATTGTCAAAATGACGACGTAATATTGTTATGCACATCTTCACTTTGCTTAAATGTCGTAATGTAATGCCACGTGAAGTATGGTGGCATGACGTCTTGTATTAAAAACGATAAAATGACATTGTTTTACGTTTTTCTCATTATGTTGAGCAGGACGTGAATTTGAGAGGGATAACTGCAAGAATCCGCTAAAGTTAACTTTGATTTTGGATTTTAAAGTTACATTTCATATGAGTCAAGTTTTGAAAATCCATAAACAAAGCCCAAAAAAGTCAAATAAAGGTAAAATTTCATCTTCAAATAGTATGTAAGGTGTCCAACATTGTTTTCAGGTTTTTGGATCAAGATTAGTTTTATTTATTCATACATAAAATAATTTAAAATATTTTTTATATATATCTAAAAACTGTATATGCATCAATCTGAATTAAATAACCATGTTAAGTTTTTTTTAATGGGTCATGTTCAAACAAAAGCTAGAATTGGTGGTGTATGTATTTACACTTATGTCTAGACAAACACAAAAAATTAAGAATCCATACAAGTTATTCATAATGATATTAAAACAACTTATTTTTTTTTATTTAAAATGCCTTAATACCATGTTGAATAACATAATATTAATCTTAACGGATCAAATGCATATACCTCATGGTATATTAGGTAGCAACATTTCTTCTCTTCCATCTATGTGGGATTAAGAACTAACACGACTTTAGTGAACATTTTATACATATTTCACCGAAATCTATACGATTTATATTCACTGCATAGATCACTCATGTTTCCAAGTCATCGGATAACTAATAGCAATCTGGAATACCGTAATTTAGTGACAATGCAATTGGATTAGGAGATCCTCCATGAAATACTTTATCACCCGCATGCCAATGTCCTTGTTTCGAACAATCTAGACTCAATTAGTGTGAGAAGGAGAAGAAACAGGAGGGACCTGAAACCCCCACCCCCATAAAACAAATATATTGACGATTGCTCTAAAAAATCATTTTCTTAGTTTTATTTAATCAAATGCAAATTTATATTTATAAATTGATATTTTGGCATGGAAGGAGTATTTTGAGTCAAAATCGATGATGTTTACATACTATTAATTCTTGTCAAAATTACCGTCAATATTTATATTTTGTTGTTTTTTCTAAGCGTATATGAGAAATGATTTGGTTTCTATAAACTTAGTAGATCCAATATTAACTGAAATTGGTAAAAGTATACGAGTAATAAAGTCAAAGTCTACAAAAAAAATACAGGAAAATTGCAAAAGGGAAAATTGTTTGATTCATATTTAACATAGTGATGATTTTTTTATATGGTATAAAAAACCTTCACATCTTCATATTTTGATGCCAACTTATGTGCAAAATCAAATGAAAGCCATAATTGATCATTATTTTGTAACACTCTAAAAATCAGAGTAAATTAAAACCTGGAATTATGGCAACATGACACTTGTATTGATATAAACCTCCCATAAAGGGGATCAGTCCTTAAGACTTTACAAAACCTGTATAGATATAGAATTTATCAACAAACTAATCTAGACACATCTATCTAGATTACATCAGATGACAATCCATAATTCACCAAAAGAATGGGACTTATCAAATGCCCAGTTACAATACTAGTCATCCCGAAAGCCTCGAGACCAAACCCGTCTCTCAAAACCCTGGCAACCCACCGCTAAGGGAAACCTGTTATACATATCATTTGAGAAAAAGTGTTAGGCTTAAAGCCTAGTGAGAACATACAGTTTATAAATTTCAAGAGATATAAACTTTTGTATCAAAGGGAATCTTTTCAAATAAGCATTTCCAAGTTAACTGTTGATAAGAATGAAATCCATTAAAATGAGACCATAAACCTTCTTTCCAGAACCTCCCAATTTAATGCACAAGTAGTTCTTTTATAAACTTCCCGAAAAATATAAACATCAGTATCATAAGGAAATCTTTTCATAAAGGTTTAATTTATAAAAGATAACATTTCGCCACAACCGGGCCTTTTCGGTCCAAAACTCATCATACGATGACAAAAGAACCATTTTACCAAGGATTATGGTGTAACACAAAGTAGACCACCAATTCCGAGTTATGAGCTAAACAATTGGAATCCGAGGATACGAACACATAAGTCCGTGCTACAACGTGAGATCTAGCCCCAAGCAAAACCAATGTCTACTTCTTCACTAGGATCACTATGAACCATGGCTAGTATCCGCTCTCACATAACCGTACCAAGTTGCCCCCGAGGATCATATGCATCCATAGCTACAAAATGGGGAATATGACATCCCAACAATACAGTCGACTCAAAACCTAGGGATCCGCTAGTAATGGTACAGACTCGTCACAACAACATATGTGACCAACAATAAATAAACATATGGTATAAACACATTTTATAAACAAAATGTCATTTCCAGTTCAACTTCTGGTAAGAATGAAAATCATTAAAAATGAGTTCTTAAACATTCTTTTCACATATCCACATAATGTGCAAGTAAAACATCATTTTACTTCAATAAGGCGGAAACAGTCATTTTAGTCAAAACTGATAGGGAACCCCGAAAATCACCAAAAACTTGATTTATACCAAAATGTAGAGAAAATGAAAATCATACCGTAGAAATACTTCGGATTTTGCAAATAAGAGTTTTGACATTTATAAAGTTTGTAAAATGGTAGTAGGAACTCACTAGTAGGTTTTTAGAATAAAACCCGGAAAACCAGATATCGATCACGACGAAGAGGTGAAGCTTAAAACACCGACCCCTTGCTAGAAATACCGAAAACTAGCAACCAAACGAGCTCTTAAGATCCAAGAATAAAAGGGAGAGAACCAGAGAGAGAGAGAGAGAGAAAAATCTGAAATATTTTGAGATATATGAAAATATCTCACAAAAAGATATTTAAGGCTGCAAAAATATCAACTCTGACATAACGCACGACCCGTGCGTTTTCAAGGAAGGGAAAGCGCACGGCCCGTGCGAATCCCACTGCCTTCGACCCTGACCTTGCGCACGACCCGTGCGAAATTCCTGAAGGAGGGCGCACGGGTAGACCAGCACAGAAACCTCCTTTTCTCAAATCTTCTTCGCAAAAGACCAAACGATTTTCGGGGTGTTACATATTTATCTAATCTTATGTGTAAATTAATTTATTATACGTATTTTATGTTGTCAGTTTTGAACATTTGATTTACTGGTGGTATGGCATGATACTAAAAATTGGATGTGAGTGCAATATATATATTCGGGTTCTCAGCAACCATATGCATTCTAGTATTATTATGAAAACACGAAAAATCCTTAACTCGAGCAAATACACATAGATGTTCTGAACAATTAAAAAAAATTGTCTAGACCAACACAAAACAAAAGGTTAAGAATATATATAAGTTATTCAACATGGTATCAGAGCGGGTTAAATTTTTATTTAACCAATCCTAACACCATGCTAAACAACATAATATTATTCTCAACCCATTTAATGTATATACACCATGGTATATTAGGTAGCAACATTTTTTTTCTTCCACCTATGTGGGATCATGAACTAGCCTTCTTTAATGAAAAGTGATACATTTTTCATAAATATATATATATATATATATATATATATATATATATATATATATTTATTTATTTATTTATCTTTCGGTTATAGGTCATTTATACTTCCAAACTACTAGGATAATTGATGTCAAGTTCGAATATAGTTTTTTTTGGTGATGATGCAATTGAATTCGAAGATCCTCCATGTTATATTTAGTCTTTGAAGGAAACTTTTTTCTTTGCCTTGTAAAATCTAATGTACTTTTTGGATTAGTTAAGTAAAAGGATGGGTAATGGAGTTTGAACTCATCTTTTTCGAAAGATAGCATTATCTCACGGAGTTGTCTTCACAAGCTCACGTGCAGCCTTAGTTCTCGAACTAAGTCAGCCAAACTACAAGAATATCGGATAATGATGAGCAAACAATAATATTAAGAAGATTAGAGAACTCTATGCTTTTATTACTCAAGTTGTGAAAATATGGAGTGTGATTTACAAATGAAAGACTACCCCTATTTATACTACTCTATGGATCTATCTAGAACATTATCTAGATTATTCTACTAGTTATTACAAGGAAGGTTCTTGTTACACAAGCTTCAACCATGTGTAGATTCTTTTAGATCTTGCTTGTGCCTTCTTGGTCCTAGCATGACCCTTCTTGATCTTTCTCCAAGGTTTCTCATTTCTCTTGATTGATCCGTAATATTCCGGATTTCCGTAGAACCTCTTGGCGGGACGTGACAATTAACCTTTGTTCTAAAAGGCTCGTTGTAACACCCGGAAATTCATAAGGTAAGTAACTTCCCTCTTATTTCATTAAACTGTGATTATTTGAAAATATGAGCCTTTATATGCACAAGATCATTATTATAATGCGTCGATGTTACTTGGTTAGTATAATCTTTATAAATGCTTAAACCTCGCGCTCATGATCGAATTTGGCTAAGTTTTCGGGAAGTCTGGGGTGTGGCGCGATAGTGCCACGCGACAATGACATTGTCATTGTTGCCGGTCACTATCGCGGTAGATGTACCGCGGGTGGTAGGAGTGGCGCGACCGTGACACGCGATTGTGACATGGTCACTGTCGCGGTGTCACTGTCGCGGGAGATGTACCGAGAGTCGTAAGGCTCGCGCGATTGTGACACGCGACCGTAAAAATGTAACTGTCGCCGGGCACTGTCGCGAGCGGGCACTGTGACTTAAATGAGTCATTTAGCCGATTTTCACTTCATTTCTCTCAAACCCTCTCTTCTCTTTGGCGATTTTGGAACCCTCCAAACCGATTTCTTTCTCACCAAACCCTAACCCTCATAAATACAACTCACCTTGGTGGTTGGATCTTCACACTTGTATTAACTCATCTCCAAGAATATTTCAAGGGTTTATTCAAGTCAACCTCTCCTCTCCAAGTCTCACCCCCAACTTCTAGGGTTTTCATCTTTTCTAGGTTTTGGTTCAAAACCTAGATTGTGAGTTTACTAAACCTTTGTTAAAACTAGATACACATCATAATCTCTTACTTGTTATATTTATTGTATATTTTCTCGAAATGTTCATCTTTACATGTTCAAGTATTTGATGTCCTCTTTATGAAAACATGGTGGAAATATGCTTATAAGTCTCTTGCCATGTTTTACTCTCTTTGGTCAAGTATTTGGGGCTTTTCTCATGGATACATAATATGAGTAATTTGACATGATTAATGTATACATATCTTGGATTATGATGGGTTTTATTGGAATACCTATTTAATGATTTTGTACCTATATAAAGAATATATTGGTATTTGGGTCTCATGTTGGACTAATGCGGTTTAGGATGGTAATATTGTACCCATGGTTGGTATCGAAATATATTGAGTTGAAATATACCTCAAGACCTCCTATATGTATTATGTTGGACGAATCAAGTCAGTAGACACTAGGATGATGTAGTCTTGGGCGCCACCGTGACGGTATGTGCCTAGACCTCCGCCATTCGGGGAATTTACTTAGTTGTAGTCCTCGGATGTGCCGGGCCTTTCGGGTGCCCCTTGGTAGTTGGCATCAATGTACATTGTCTCTTTGGGTGGAACTTGATTGGTGTTATGGGTCTCTCCTATTGACTCCACATTTGTTGAACTTTGGTTAACTGCTGATAAAAATTATAACTGTTCATGTATGTTTTCTATTGTTCAACTTACTAGGCTTTTTGGCCTAACACTTGTTTGGTATCGATGTGTATTTCAGGTTCTAGCGGCCCCGGTTTAAGTTGGCATACTTGCTTGGGTGAGAGCTTGGGGAAACTTGCTTTTGGACATACAGTTGGTAGAAGGAACTTTTGGGTTTATAGATGACACCCCTTTTGTAATATCTTTTCTAGTTACAGAAATTAGATTAGTTGGTAGTTATTTATTGTCCGTTAAATTACGACTGTAATTAAACAGGTTTGTATATTTCCCCATTTTTGGGAGGCTCTTGTTATGGCAATTTATATACCTCATGTCCGTTTTTCGGATTTTTGTTATCCCTATTTTTAGGGTGTTACACTCGTCACAACAGCCACCTTGGCTCAAGACTTGTGTCTCAGGCGACGTTAAGTTTATGGCACACCATGATTTAATACACGGTTTTTGTAAGACGATATTTGAATTTTCTTTACATTTTCAATGTCTTATTTGCTAATACATAATTTAACTTGTTTATTATAATTGACTAATTGAAAAACGTCGTGGCTCCTAAAGCTCGAGGCTTAGCCTCGCCGCCACGCCTAAGCCTCAAGCCATTTAGAACATTGGCATAACACGTGTGTGTGCAATATTTTTGACCAGGTTTATTTTTATTAGGTTACTTGTTCTCCATAATTTTATTATTCCCTCTCATTGAAATTCAGTTTGGATAATATTTGAAAACAGTTTCTAAAAAACAATTATACTAATTGTTTAAACATCAACACATGTATACATGTTCATGGTGAATAAAGGCTTCTTGTTGTCTTTACTCTTAGATGAGGAACTTTCGGGAATGTATTAGGTTTAAACCAAACTATCTTGATTTACTCGAGGTTTCATTAAATCCAATGTTTATAAGGTTTCATTAAAATCCTGAGATTTTAATTCTAGATTTTAATTTAAATTAAACGTACGATTGAAATGGATTTCAACTCCCAATACCACTAAATTTTCAAAACCAAATGGGCGCTTAGATTTTTATTTAAACTAAACAATCTTGTTTGCAGAATTTATTTAAGGTATTTTTGATTTAAATGCTTTCAGACCAAACCATTAGATTCATTTTATTGAGATGGAACCCACTCCACCTTCTGTTGCTCCGCCAATTAGGATTTTTTTTAAAATTAATTTTAGCGATAAAATTCCCAATAAATCTTATTATACTTAGGCTCTGTTTGGCAAACTAACTGATAAGATAGCTGGTAGCTGATAAGCTAACTGATAGTTAATAAGCTATCTGATGAAAATGTCATGTTTGACAAAAACTAGCTTATGAACATGTAAAATTACCAAAAAGGACATCTACAAAAAATAATCAATTACAATATTTAATAATATAATTAAAACAAATTTATAGTAATATAATATATTAATTAATACAAATAATGTAGTAATAATATAATATGTTAATCAAAAGAATTTGAAATTTATTATTTTAAATAATTGTTACATATAATATGGAAAAAATAATCAAAAAATAATTACAAATATAATAATAATTGATAATTAAAATATATTGATCAATATTAAAAAAATTGACATAATTATTAATAATTCTAAATAATTAAAAGTTAATATCAATGTATAATTAAAATTTATGTTATAATTTTCAGATAATATTTATTAATATTTATTAATTAATAATAATAAATTTTAATAGTTAATATTTATTTATAATAAATAGTTAATATATAATAATGAATATTAATGAGACCATAATTGGAATAATCACAAAAAAGTTTTTCATAAGCTATTTCAATTAGCTTATCAAAAACTAGCTTAGTAGCTTATGTTCATCCAAACATGTATCCAGAAAATAAGCTAGCTTATTTTTGCCAAACAATGCCTTAATGTTTTATAAATGTTGTATTCATAAAATTTAAGATTTTCTTTTTCTAAATTCTATATAATTTGTTATAGATTAGTGTAATAAACTATCAAAATCTTTCTATTTTGATACCCAAAATACCTAATCATCAAGAAAAATCTTACGTGACCTCGGTTTTTTGTTGAGTTGATACTTGTTTTTAATGAAAAGTATTATAAATTAGTATTGTCTGATGACATAGATTTTTTTTATATATGATAAATTAAACTCACACACACTTGTCATATTCGGTGAGACTTGTACCGAGATTTGTACCTATACCCTCTAGAAAAGTGGGGTTACCGGGTACCACTGATTAATGACCCTTTGGTATTTCATTTTATTTTATTCCCCTCCTCCTTTCTTCCCCTTTCTCTCCATTTTTTTTCCCGATTTTCTGCATCTAGTAGACGTCTTTCCCTCTTCAAAACATTCACGAAGATTCTGAGACTCTGGAGGGAAGTTAGTTCAATTTTCGGGTTATTAATAACTAAAACAAGTGCTTCGCATGTATTTTATCACTACGAGAACACCTATTTTCTAACACCGAAATCCTCAACTCAATCAGGTAAGTACTATGTTCTGAACCTTTAGAGAATTATGTCCAAACAAACATGAAAATTTATTTTAAAGAAAAAGTTGTATAGACAATCACAAAAAGTTAAGAATTTGTATCAGTTACTTATTATGGTATCAGAGCCAGTTACATTTTTTTTTAACTAACCATGATACCATATTAAATAACATAATATTAATCTTAACCTGTCAAATGCATATACATAATGATATATAAGGTAGCAACATTTCATTTCCTCAACCCCATGTGGGATAAGAAATTTGCATGGTTTTTGTGAAAAATATTATACATCTTTCATCAGAATCCATACAATTTATATTCTCATAATATGTCATTCATCTATGAAAGCTACCTGGATAATTGACACCAAACTTAAATACGGCTATTTGGTGAGGATGCAATTGGATTCAGAGATCCTTCATGGAGAACTTCATCACCTTCAACACGATATCGTTTTGAACAACCTAGACTTGAGTTGTTTGAGGAGAAGGAGAAGAAACAGAGGACACCTAACCCACCCTAAACTAATAAATTTATCGTTACAATAAATCAAATTAAGACAACTCAACAGAATATAGATTTATAATTGCATATGATACTTTTTCTTAAAACATATTTGCCAACACAACAGAAAAAACATGTGTCACTTAAGATCCTTCAATACTATCTTCAAAGTTTTTCCTTTCTTCTCCTTTTTACGAGTTTTGTTTCTTTGAAGCTCTCCATTTGATCGCTTTTCTTTTCAATATAATATAATAAATGAAAAAAAATTGAAGAAAAAAAATCATCAATATAATATAATAAATGAAAACTAAGATCTCATTGTATTTTGATTAAATTTTTTTCATGTCAATGCAACTTTACCTAAAGGATAAGCATTAGTTTCTAGATCAATAATATTTGCCAAGTTTAACTACTAACCAATCACAATAGGTACATAACTTAGAAGCTTTAAAAGTTTGTTACACTAATTTAGAACAAAATACTTATCGTATAAATAAATATGAATTAAGACAAACTCCTTTAATATTTTTGGCCATAAAAAAACGAAAGTTATAATATAAAACATTGTACTATAAGTCTATAAGCCGGGTTCAAACGATAACAATTACCAAATAAAAGAACATGAGAATATAAAATCACATTTGATTTTACACTAAACTCGCGTGTGAAATCACATGCAATTACCCATGACGTAGGTTGTGATCAAGTCGCCTATACATCCATGTGTTGATTTATTCAACATGATATTTATTTAATTGACTAAATAACATAATATTAACCTCAAACTCATCTAATGACATAGACTATGGTATATTAGGTAGAAACATTTGTTCTCTTGGAACTATGTGGGATTAGAAACTACCATAGTTTTAGTGAAAACCATTGCACATTTTCTTCTATCAAAATCTATACGTTTTCTCTTCTCATTATAAGTCAATCATCTTTTCAAGTTACCAGGATAAATGATACCAAGTTTGTATATGGTTATTTAGTGATGATGCAATTGGATTCAGAGATCCTCTTAATCTCAACCCATCTAATGCATATACAACATGGTATATTAGGTAGTGACATTTCTTTTCTTTGATCAATGTGGGATTAGGAACTTCGTTGGTTTTAGTGAAAAAGTATTATACATCTCCTGTCAAAAGCTATACGATTCGTGTTGTCATTATAGGTCATTCATCTTTCCAATGTACGTGGATAAATGATACCAAGTTCGGATGCAATTATTTTAGCGAAGATGTAATTAAATTTGGAGATCCTCCATTGAGTCCTTTATCACTAGCACGACAATTAAAACAATTGTTTTCGAACACCGAAATCCTTAACTCATTTAAGTAAAATTCCCATAGGTTTTCTTAATCATTTAAAAAAACTCCCTAGACAAGCAAAAAAGGTTAATAATCAATATAAGTTACTCTACATGGTATCAGAGCCATTTAAATTTTTATCTAATTGACCCTGACACCATGCTAAATAACATAATATTAATCTCAACACATAAAATGCTTATTCACCATGGTATATATGGTAGCAACATTTCTTTTTTTCAATCTATGTGGGATTAGGAACTAACATGGTTTTAATATCATACATCTTCCATTAAAATCTATACGATTTATCTTTTGATTATACGTCATTCATTTTTCTAAACTATCGAGATACTTGGTCCCAAGTTCGATTAGAGTTATTAAGTGACGATGCAAATGAATATTAATTAAAGACAGTAAAATGTAGTATGAGTTAGATGGATTGATTAATGGGTAAAAATGTGTAATATTTTTAGTTTGGCCGGCAACACTTATTTGATCATTTCTCTTTTGAGTTTTATAAATAATAAATGTATTAAATATAATTATAACATTTATAATATTAGAAAATAATTGTGTGGTCTTCTTGATATTGTTGGTGATTTTAGTATCATCAATCATTTTAATATGATTGCAATTTACGTGAGATCCACCGACTGATAATGCAAACATAAATGAATTAGGAGGTGCGGAGTGCATACTCACAAATGTTGTCTCTATCACCTTTGATTGCCATAAGGCGGCGGTCAAGGGGTTCACGAGGGATGATTTGGAAGAGGCTTGCTTATTTTGAGTTTCAGGATGATTCCATGGAGTACGTTATCACTTGTAACACATGTCAATGTTCCGAACAACCTAGAGGCGATTGGTTCCATGAGGAGAAGGAGAAGAAACAAAAGAGACCTGACCAAAAAACTAATATATTTGGACGAATTTTAGAAGGTTGGAAACCTTCTTGAAATTGTTCCCGAACTTTGTGATATTTTGCCTAAGTATAGATCGTATATGGTGTGCCTCTGGACCTTAAGGTCCTTTAATCTTTAGGATCAGAGCTCTGAACCTTTTCTAATGTTGCTTCTGACTCTGATTCAGTTGTAACTGCTTACAAATCTTATTCGTTAACGGTTGTAACTGTCATGCAGTTATGTCTTAATCGTTTTAACCACTCATAACCGTCAACCTCTCATAAATATGTGAACCAGAATCTGGATATATATATATATATATAGGGTGCGTTTCTTTTGCAACCCAAACAATTTGTACAAACTATGCAAACCAATATATTAGGAAACAATAGATATATTTATGGATAATGATTATGATTCATTAATAATGATTGTGATATATATGGAAAATGTTAAGTTTATTCATTATAATCATAATTTTAAATTAGGAAATGTTAAATTTATTCATTATAATCATGATTTTAAATTAGAAAACATAATAAAATCATATATTAGACTTGATGAACGACGGTTTGCATAATTTGTACAAATTGTTTGGGTTGCAAAAGAAACGCACCCTATATATATATATATATATATATATATATAGGGGTGGTATCAATTGGAAACCAAGTTTCATTGGAAACTTTGGAAACCAAATTTCAGCCATTGATCTTTATAATCAATGGTTAAGATTCATTTGAATTATATATGGTAGTAAATTAATTAATTTATTAATAATAAATAAAAATAATAGATGAAAAGGGTAAATATGTCTTTTGATTTTGTGTCTCAAATATGGCAAGAAATTTATTTTATTTAGATTACTTGAAACCAAAATAAAATTTCTCACGCAATCTAAATTTTGTTATTTTTTTTACTATGAAAACGAGGAACATTTGTTTTTTCATCAAAAAATTTATTTTTCTTTTAAAATGTAAGAAAATATTTTTTTTAATTTCATTTTATTATAAAATTTCTCACGCAATCTAATATTGTGATGAAACAGAATGAATTTGTGGATTACAGATTTCATTGGATTACAGATTTCATCAGGTTCATCGTGTTAACATTATTGTTTCATAATGAAACATGATGAATTTGTGTCATTTTTGTTAACTTCCCATTTTTGTTTCATTACATGTTCAGTTGCATATTTGTATATGAAAATAGATTCATCAGATTCATCGTGTTAGCATTATTGTTTCATTATTACCATATATAAGTTAAATTAAAATTAAATAATTTACCTAAATTAAATATCTCATTTTTAAATTAATCAATGATTATTATTACCATATATAAGCTAAATTAAAATTAAATAATTATTAATATAATAATAATAACAGTTACCATATATATTATGAAATAATGTAAAAGACAAAAATAACCTTTTCAATTAAAAATAAAAATAAAAAAAAGAAATTCACTAATTGGTTGATTTCGGTTTCCAAAGTTTCCAATGTAATACTGGTTTCCAATTGATCGCTCCCCTTTATATATATATATATATATATATATATAGTGGAAGGATATTTTGCAACCCTGAAAAAGGTTGCAACCCTTGCAACCCACATCTTAACCGTTGGATTCATGATCGACGGTTATTTTATTTTTATTTTTCTGTTTTTTTAATTAAAAATATTGGGCCCCATATTTATTGTAACCGCCGATCATGAATCCAACGGTTAAGATGTGGGTTGCAAGGGTTGCAACCTTTTTAAGGGTTGCAAATGAAACAACCCCTATATATATATATATATAAGGACTCGATCTTACAGCCTATAAGTTTAGAATTTTCTCTCGGATTATTCTAGTATGAAATTTGTGATACCCAAAGCAACAAGGGTCAAATATTTTAATACAAAATGTTGCATTAACTATTTTATATGACACTTTTGAGAAAGTGTCATATAAACCCGTCTTTTTATAGGACACTTATTTTTATAAAACATTTTATCAAATAATATTCTTTAAATTAGCTAATACAAAGTTTTTTTGTTATAGAAAAGTTCTAAAAAACTCGTTACGATCTCCAAAAACGTTCTATAAACTTATTACAACGTCTTCAGTTATGACATTATATTTTTTGTTCCTATAAATTAAGTCTTAAAAAACGATCTATTAAAAAGTTTAGAAAATTTTGACCTATTATATATCTAGTTTTGTTGTAGTGTAAAAAAATTATTATACATATTTATTGAAAAACTTGAATTTACACATATGGCCAATAATACTCATATATATATAAGATAATGATATAATCTCATTAAAAATTTAAGCCACCCAATGAAGCTCATATTTCAAAGGCTCAATAAATATTCCCAATTTTCCAAAACAAAATCAAAGGATAAACGTATACAATTTCCTGATCACCAATTTCATTTTATATTTGTGTTTTCCCTCTTTTTAAATATAATCATTATTAAGTAAAAATGAAAAAACCCTCAGTTTAAATTACCAAAATAATATAGGAAATTATGTGTCTAATAAATAGTTTGCTTTTAATCCTAATTATTTGATTTGTATCATATTTAATTAATTTTTTTTTTTTTTTTTTGGGGGGGGGGGGGGGGGGACCCAAATTCACCAAAAAGATGTATGCTAAAAATCATCAAAAGTGGATAGAAATATTTATCTTATTCTAAATTAATTATGAAAATTTCTATAATAATATATTTTTATAATTATTTTTAAATTATTAATTATTTATAAGATTTAGTGAAAAACAGCATGAAGAAATATCGACAAATCAACTTCATATAACGTGAGCTTATTCACGTAAAAGCATTATCCGTGTGAACAAAACCTATTTTTGGACCACATTTTTTAAAACAAAGACAATATTCAAAAATATAATATAAAAATTCTCATAACTTATTATAAGGGGCAAATCAAATAAAAAACTATAAAAACCAGTTTGTATGTGTTATTATAGACTAGAAGCGTACTCGTGCAATGCAGCGAGATACATCATGATTTTAATGTTTTTTTTTTTTATTTTTTGTTTTTTTGTCGATTTACAATACGATTTTGGATGATTTTGAGAAAGTAATAATGTTTTTTTTATAAATTTGTTTAATTTAGGCTTAATAATATAATGTTTTTTATATAAAAAAATTAAGTATTTTGTTAGAATTCAATGATTATCTTATATATTTTAATGACATTTAGAAAAAATAACCAATTACATATTTAATAATATAATTAAAACAAATTTATAGTAATATAATATATTAATTAATAGTGATACATGGAAATGTCTGCATAAAAGGAAGGTCATGTACATACCAAATTGGTGGGTGTTAGAAGCCTGCAGTAATAATATGTATCTTGTGCTTTGATACTTATAAATTAAGAGATTTTTAAAATCTTGCATAAAATGATGGTACCTTATGCCTAATGATTTGTATTTAAGAGCTTTTTATCTATGTTTTATAATATAGTATAGATGAAACAACACATGTAATCAT
Source organism: Arctium minus (assembly GCA_954870635.1). Taxonomy (NCBI): domain Eukaryota; kingdom Viridiplantae; phylum Streptophyta; class Magnoliopsida; order Asterales; family Asteraceae; genus Arctium; species Arctium minus. Next base: position 173,191,920 of record OX941081.1, on the reverse strand, counting down.
CCAATTTTGTTTCATAAATGAGACGTAAAAAATGCCTACACACACTCATACTCACAAACAAGAAACAAATCATGTAAAACAATATAAATAATAACTTAAAAACCAAACCATTTAAAGAAAATAGCTAAACAATCAAACTCGTTGAATGGTTTTTATTGATTTTACGGATTTGGTTTTCACGCATATTGTTTCACTTATGAAACAATACATGAAATTGATTTTCACTGTTTCTCTAACAATACAAGGACCGTGTGAGAAGTTAAGGTAACGTGAGAAGCGTCAGAAGTAGATCTGAACCGTTTGATCACTTTTAATCTCATGTCTTCCCATGAATTGCACCTTAGAAGGGAATTGATCTAGTACATCTCTATGCATCTCATCTTACTGTACATCCATTTCTCATCCAACGGTTGATAACCACTTCTCACCTTAACCTCAACCTCTCATCGGAACCCAACCCTATATATATATATATATACACACACACAGAGAGAGAGAGAGAGGAAATATCATGCGAAAAGTTAAACATTTTGCGAGATTGAGAAGTCTCAATATCGTATATGATTACATGTCATTTGGGTGCATTTAATCATATATGATTAAGTGTCTATATATGTCAATGTAACGTGTGTTTAATCATATATGATATATATGATATTACACTTCTTACATTCTCGTAAAATGTTTAATTAACTTTCACTACTACAGAAATAGATATTTTAAACGGTTGTTTTGGACAATTTTAAACGGTTTTACAACCGTTTGAAAGGGCACCGTTTGAAAAAGTCACGAGTTTTTTTAAACGGTTTTTGAACCGTTTAAAAAAAGTCACATTTTTAAACGGTTTTTAAACCGTTTAAAAAATAAAAGAATGCTATCTGCTGCACATAAGACTCAATCTCGAAACCATAACCATGCAAACCCACGACACTTACCATTCTGCCACATATTCTTCTTTGTTTATAGAAGTACCTTTAATTCTTTTATTCATTTTCTGTCCAACTTTGTACTCTCAACTTCAACTTCAGATTCGGCCCAAATTTTCTGTTAGTTAGTTCAACTGATTCATATATGAATCACAAAGGTTCATATATGAATCAGTTAAAAGAGTTCAGTTGTGAATTGCGCTGGTTCATATATGAACATATAGTTCATATGTGAATTATACATGTTCATATATGAACACATCCCGTGTGTTTTGTAAAATTTACGAAATTGTCCTTCTATTTTTGGGATAGCCGCAACTTTTGACCAGTCAAAGCCGCAACTTTTGACCGGTCAAAGCCGCAATATTTAACTAGTCAAATCCGATCTTGACCATATGAATAGCTAGGATTACTTCTCTATTTCTCATATATTTACCATTTCTCAAATGAACCAAACACTATATATATATATATATATATATATATATATATATATATATATAATGATAGACATATTTTATAAAACTCCAAAAAATATTTAAATTTTGTAAGGTGATTTTGTTATTAAATGAAGAAGATAAAAGCCAAAATTGTAGACTGTAAACAGGTCAAAACAAACAGTGAAAAATTGTTGGTATTTGACCACCTTCTGCCTTTAAAACCACTACCCTACTTATCAACTTCTGTGTCGGCGGTGGCTTTCTTTATTTTCCGGTGACCCTTTGATGTCGCCGGTTGGAAAATGTCACCGGCGGATAGAATTGGGAGTGAGCTGGCTGAGTCTAATTATTATCCGGTGGCACTGGCCTCACATGACGACGTCGTTAAAGACTCTTCTCTCTTCTGGGAAACACTCCGTAGCTTCCATCATTTCATGGGCACCAAACTTATGTAAAATCCACTTTCCTTCCTAATTTCTCGTTTTAAAATTTGATTATTATATATGATTTTACATTAATTATCTGATTATTATGATTTTAAATTGCAATATTTATTTTTTCGTGTTTATTTAAATTGTTTTTTTGCTTATAATTTTTATTTCGTTCAAATGTTAAATAATTAGTTTGATATTAATTTTAAGAAATTTGATTATTAAATTATAATTACTATTGCTCGATCGGTATTATATAATCATGTTTAATACAAATAATCAAACATATCTTCCATAATATATATAATTGGTTTTTCAAATAAACATGTTATTTCTTCGTTAGGATTAGTCATTGTTTTTATAAAATTAATATGCTAAAAAATGAAGCTGATTACGTATGAGAATTTCCTTTTTACAGTATATAATGTTTTTTTGTTGAATTTTTTTTATATTATAGTTTTAAATTTTAACTTAGCTATATATGGTTTAATATTTAATTTGAAATGATAGGGTTCCTGTGATTGGAGGAAAGGAGCTAAACTTGCATGTGTTATACATAGAGGTGACCAAGAGGGGTGGTTTTGGCAAGGTTCAGTTTTATTTATTTTCAATTTTTATGTATGTAAAAGGATAAATATCTTGAGAAAGTAGGAATGAAAAATTCATATGTGAATTATTAATTAAAAAAATTATTTAAAAATTCACATGTGAAATCATATGAATAATTTGTAACGTTGGTTTATAAATGCATTTTTAAATATATTTTTTCAGGACTTTTTTTCAATAATTAATGTATGAATTTTTTTTCTTACCTTATCACGATATTTAACATTGTTATTTGAACCGATCCATACTGAAATTTGTTTCTTTATATATATATATATATATATATATATATATATATATATATATATATATATATATATACTAGTTAAGTATGATTATTTGTTGACATACAATTTTGATTATTCAAGAAAATAATTATAAAGCTATTTAAATTAGTATAAAGAATACTGCTTTAAGTGGGTTGCGCAAAAACAAATAAAAGTTAATTTGATTATAAGTATCTCTTTCAGTATAACTTTAACTGTTTGATCTTGCTGATGATAGGTCGTGACATTAAAAAAGTGGAGGGAGGTGAGTGCAATTTTCGGGTTCTCGGCAACCACCACAAGTGCTTCGTATGCATTAAGAAAACGCTACCTGAAATTCTTGTATCACTATGAAAATACCTATTTTGTGACACCGAAATCCTCAACTCACTCAGGTAAATACCCATTGATTTTCTTAATATTTGTAAGAAAAGTTGTTGTCTAGAGAAACAAAAACAGTTAAGAAATTATACAAGTTCTTCAACATGGTATCAGAGCCATTTATATTTTTATTTAACTGACCTTGATACCATGCTAAACAACATAATATTAATCTCAACCCATAAATTACATATACACCATGGTATATAAGGTAGCAACATCTCTTTTCTTCAATCTATGTGGGATCAGGAATTGGCTTGGTTTTAGTAAACAATAGTATACATCTTCTTCCATCAAAATCTATACAATTTCTCTTCTCAATATAGGCCATTCATCTTTTCAAGCTACCGGGATAATTGATGCCAAGTTTGATTACGGTTATTTAGTAACGATGCAATTGGATTCAGAGATTCTCCATGGGGTACTTTATCACCCGCAACACAATATTGTTGTTTCAAACAACCTAGACTCGACTAGTTTGACAAGAAGGAGAAGAAAGAAAAGAAACGGAGACCCATCCCGCCCGAAAACTAATCGAAGCGGCTACAATTTCTTCTTTGCAGAAAAACATGCCGAGTTCAGATCAAAATATCCTCTAAGAGAAAGGGAGTTCACAAAGATGATCGGCGAGTCATGGAACAACCTTTCCCCTGTAGATAAAATGGTATGAGAAGCCTGTTTATATAGAATTTGTACAATTTTATTATTCTAGTTTAAATCAAATTATGAGTAAAAACAGGTTTATCAGAATCAAGGATTGAAGGATAAGGAGAGGTATCAACGAGAATTAGCTGAATATAAAGAACGAGACAAAAACTGGAAGCCGAGAGCTACATTGGATTGACCGAGTAGAACATTTGTAAATAATGTTATTTGTTTTTGTTCAACAAAAATGTAAAGTATTTTTATCAATGACATTGAAACAAGATGAAACCTGACTTAGGGGACGTTTACTAAATATTTACCCGAATAAGCGCTTATGGCATCTCTTACCTTACGGTCCTTACATATTGAGCATTGAAGCTACCTAGAATCTTACCCGGTAAGAGCCATACCAAGAACCTAAAGTCTTACCCGATAAGTGAAAGAAATGACTCTTACCCGGTAAGCGCTTACCGGGTTTAAGCCGTTTATCAACAATCGACCGTACCACAACCATCCACCACCAGCCACCGTGAACCAGCAGTCGGCGAACACCTCCCTCTACCGTTTCTCTCATCTCTTTCTCGTTGCAGCCTCCATCACCACCACCATTCGACCACCCTCTTGGTTGCCTTTTCGAACCACCACCATCTCGATCGATCGCCTCTCATCTCTCTTTCGACCGGCGACTCACCATCACCACCACCGCGAGCCACCACCACTCGGGGATTCCAACCTCCTTCCATCACTGAATCGCATCCAGCAACCACCCTCACCTCTCTGTCACCGCGAACCACCCTGCAGCCCGTCGTGAGCACCACCACAGCCGTCGTGAACCCCATCCACACTACCGAGCACTTCCCTTACCATCGACTACTCTCGATTCCGACGTGAACATCACCATTCGACAGCTTCCAACTTGATTTGTTCTCCGGGCAGATTTGGGCAGGACCTTTCAGCAGCTTTGAGCATCAGTTTGGGTACATTCTTTCCTTGCAGTTTTGTTTGCTGATATCTTTACATGACTTTTTAAATGTGATGCTATTAGTTTGATAAGTTGTCTGTGAATTATAAAATTACTTGTGGGTTGCATTTGTGGAATTCTTATTTGTTGGATTATGGTTGCCTAAGTGTTTTTTATGCATTAATAGATTGGGCCGCCACCACTGGACGGACGTAGGTTGTGTACACACATTCATCGCATTTTACACTCACACACCTACTTGCACACACCATGGCTTCTACAAGTCGCACAAAGCGACAGCGTTCTAGCCAGTCGCGGCGGGATGAGGTTGTTCAACCTAATATAATCCTCGACGCCAATGTTGTGGCATCAAGCGTCATCAAAGCCAATCTTTAGAGCATTATTGTAGTCAGCATAATCTTCCCCCTCCTTCCCCATGATTTCTTTTTCTTTCTATACACCCTAATCCGAGCATTGAGGACAATGCTCCTTTTTGCTTGTGGGTGGGTGTTTTTCCTTTTATTTTATTCTTTTTCCCATTTTCTTTGCATAAAAAAAATCCAAAAAGATTTTTGAATTCTCTTTGTTGTGTTAAGACTCGTAGTACACCATATATCACTTTACATAATATAGCTGCTTGATCACAATTGCACATCAATTTTATGTCATCATGTTAAATGATTTTTTTTAGGAATATTGTTACCTTAGCTGTCACTTGCACACACTGTTAAGCATATTGTTCCACGTAGCCTTTTAGGACTAGTTTGCATACCATAGTCCCCCTACATTACAATTGTGACTATAGTAGATGGATTTATCTTGTGAGATTTTGGGCCTTTTGGATTGACACGTATGTAATCAATCCCAATTCTCATTTCTTGTGTGTTACCTCCCATCGAGGTGTAGTCTAGACTTTTGAGTGGTTTCTCGTCCAAGTTTACCATGAACATACATAGAGGCCTTCGTTTCATGAAAATTAATCCCGAAAAATTCAAAAATATTTTTCCTTTGTAACCCACTTTGAGCCTAAACACCGACCCTTCTTTTTACATCCATACACCAATAAATAAAGAAAAAATTGCACGCTAAGGTTGAACTCTTCGAAATGATAGATGGATTTGGCATTTAGTCTATAAATAAACACAAGCATAGCTTGTGGGTTCGTGAAGTTGTGCGCATATATTAAAAAAGAAAAAAAAACAGAAAAAAAAAGATCAAAAGTAGAATAAGCCTTCAATCCATCGAAAACATTAGGAAAAGAGCCCTTAAGTGCATAAAAAAAAAAAAATTTACCCATAAACCGATATCCCCAACACCAATAAATGAGCCTAATCCCACCTTTAACCCCAAACCATGCCCCAAAGCCCTCATTGCACATATTGTCATGGAAAATTTTGGACTTGAGAATAAATTCAATCGTGTCAAGACTACATTCCTTTGTCTCGATCGGGACGGGTTTGAGCGTATACACGTCCCTATACACACTTGAGAGCTTAGAGTGATATCGTGAGCATCCATCTTTATAGATCACTATCCCTTCCCTTAGCGGCTTTGGTATGTTTACGAAATCTTCTTTGGTTGCGATTTTTTTTCGCGATATGCTTGATTAGTGTTTGTTGGTTTGACGCTTTGGTAATCATAGGTTCCTAGTTATTTTTACTCTAATCCAACATGTGGCATTTGGTTGCTTGTTTGTGATACGTGATCTTAATGCTTAATTATGTTAGTGAGATTGTGGGATAACTCGTCTTTGACGTCCTCAAAGGTTTTCGTTTTTTTTTCTTTTCTTTGTTTTTTTTACCCGAATAAATTCTACTTCTTTCTTGGGGACAAGAAAGTTTAGCTTGTGGGTAGTTTGTTAAGTGCATTTTATGCACCTAACTTTGTATATTCTAGTTGCATTTTTCTTCTTATTTTAGTGATTAGTTTAGCATTTTCATGCATCATTTTTCATTTCTCTTTTATTCTCTCTAATCACGGTTGGAAATTCTTTGGGGATAGTTTTTATGCTTTTGGTATATGTTTTGTGCAGACTGTGCGTTCTAAAGGTGAGATAGGTGAAGGTGTGCTCAAGGAGAATGAAGAGAAGAAGAAGATGATCGAGAGCAAAGAGGAGAAGTCGTTGAAAGAGACGAAGTTGGAAGGAAATAGTTGTTCTCCATGCTTCGCGGACGCGAAGAAATACTTTTGATTCAAGATTTAGAGTTTCTGTCAAGGTTTTGCGGGCGCGAAGATTTATTCGGGGTTGCGAAGCACTGCTCCAGAAACATTCTTTTTATTTTCTGTTGCACCTTCACGGGCGTGAAGTTTTATTCACGGTCGCGAAGGTCTTTTGGGCTTATTCTTTTGTTGGGCTTTTATTGGGCCTTTTTAGCTTAGACTTTTAAAAACCCTTTAGGTTTGTTTTTTTTGGGGGAACATACACGCTTTTGATTGGGGAGAGAGAAGAAGTCGACATTTTGCTTGGGAGAGACTCCTTGGTCGATCTCAAGGTTTGGGGGAGAAGATCGCACTACAAGCTTAAGCCATTGGGATCCGATTCACCATCGGTTTTTCATACATCTAGTATCTTCTTCCCTATTCTCTTTAATGTATCTAGTTGGATTATTGTTTTTGTTGGAATATTGCTAGTTACCTAATCATTCTTAAAGTTTCTTCATAAATTCTTCTTCAATTCTTGTTTATTTGCATCAAGTTTTAGTTTTTCTACATCTCCCTTTGTGTATTTCATTATATTTCTCCCTTTTGTATCTCTATTCCTTATTCTCTACCCTAATTTTTTCTACCCTTGATTCTTCTCTTGCTATCTATCCTAATTTACTGCATTTATATAATTTTCTGCATCCATTAGATTAGGTTAGATTAATTTCATGCACATGTTTGTTTATTAGTTTTATGTTTATTCCTAGTTTTCGTTAATGTTGATTGTTAATAGATTGCATCATATGTAGTATAGTCTAGGTTTCTTTTATCTTTAGTTTTGTTAGAGTTTAAATAAATAGTTTATTGCTTGGTCCCGAGTCGGTTTTCGTTTTATTTGGGTAATCGTCTCTTAGGATTGAGGTTTTGGTATTGACCAATTGTTCTTAAAACGAATGTTGGGTTTTAACCCATTTTGATTCTAATGGAAGTTGGAGTTAATTTAATTGGGTTTTAACAAAGCATTTAGTCAATTTATTAGTTTTCGATGTAAACGAAAGTTTAGTCTTTTACTTGGATTGAATTGGTCAATGACAACGGCTCTAACATGCGAATAGTTAGGGACGTTGATTGGGAAAAATTATTTGTTTTAAACCTTAATGTTTCTTTCCTATGTACATATATTGCGAGAGTAAATTATGTGTTTTGGTTTAGAAAAGCTTTTCCACCTCGAAAGAGGGTTAAAGTAATTTTGCAAAACGAATTCTCACAATTACCAAAAATCCTAGGTTGATGTTACCCAGTACCCCTTTAGTTGTAGTTGTCTTTTATTTTCCTCTTTTTATCTTTCTTTCCTTTATTCTCTTTTATTTTATGTCACTTAGCTTAATCATCAAATCGAATTATCTGATTCGCATAGCTAGACATGATTATTAAGTGATTAGTGTTTAGACCGTCACCTCCCTGTGATCGACCCGTATGCTACAAAACTCGTACGCTTGCGGTTATAAATTATAAAACACATCAAAATGATCCCTTAATTTACGTAAATCATAGATATTTTAAAGCAGATGGGTAAAAAGGTACACTATCTGATCTAACATCATGCCTGCATGATCTTTAGTACTTTATTCTATTCAGAAAATATGTTTAAGAAATATGTTGTACTTATAATGGCACGTTACATTATATTGATGAACAATATAACACAATATTGTTTTTAGTAATCAAGTCACTACTAGAAAAAAGACCATTTCCGACTGCAAAATCCGTCGGAAAATCAAATTACCGGCGGATTTCTGGCGGATTACACTGTCAAAAAATGCCCCGCCAGAAAATGGATTTTCCGAAGGATTTTGTAACTTAACCATATAATTTAAGAAAATGTTTTAAAATAAAAAAACAAATTAAAAATCGAATTAATTTCCGACGGAAATTAATTTAATTTAAAATTAAACTATTTCCGTCGGAAATTCGTCGGAAATTAATTCGATTTTTTATAAAAAATTTATAACTTAATCATTTAATTTAAGAAAATGTTTTAAAATAAAAAAACAAATTAAAAATAGAATTAATTTCCGACGGATTTCCGACGGAAATTAATTTAATTTAAAATTAAACTATTTCCGTCGGAAATCCGTCGGAAATTAATTCGTTTTTTTATAAAAAAATTTAACTTAACCATTTAATTTAAGAAAATGTTTTAAAATAAAAAAAATGTAAAAATCGAATTAATTTCCGACGGATATTAAATTAATTTAAAATTAAACTATTTCCGTCGGAAATTAATTCGGCTTTTTATAAAAAATTTATAACTTAACCATTTATTTTAAGAAAATATTTTAAAATAAAAAAAATGTAAAAATCAAATTAATTTCCGACGTATTTCCGACGGAAATAGTTTAATTTTAAATTAAATTAATTTTCGTCGAAAATTAATTCGATTTTTTTATAAAAATTTTATAACTTAACCATTTAATTTAAGAAAATGTTTTAAAATAAAAAAAACAAATTAAAAATCGAATTAATTTCCGACGGAAATTAATTTAATTTAAAATTAAACTATTTCCGTCGGAAATCCGTCAAAAATTAATTCGATTTTTTATAAAAATTTTATAACTTAACCATTTAATTTAAGAAAATGTTTTAAAATAAAAAAACGAATTAAAAATCGAATTAATTTCCGACGAAAATTAATTTAATTTAAAATTAAACTATTTCCGTCGGAAATTCGTTGGAAATTAATTCGTTTTTTTATAAAAAAAAGTTTAACTTAACCATTTAATTTAAGAAAATGTTTTAAAATAAAAAAATGTAAAAATCGAATTAATTTCCGACGGAAATTAATTTAATTTAAAATTAAACTATTTCCGTCGGAAATCCGTCGGAAATTAATTCGTTTTTTTATAAAAAATTTATAACTTAACCATTTAATTTAAGAAAATGTTTTAAAATAAAAAAAAATTAATCAAATTAATTTCCGACGGATATTAAATTAATTTAAAATTAAACTATTTCCGTCGGAAATCCGTCGAAAATTAATTCGGTTTTTTATAAAAAATTTATAACTTAACCATTTAATTTAAGAAAATGTTTTAAAATAAAAAAAATTTAATCGAAATAATTTCCGACGGAAATTAATTTAATTTAAAATTAAACTATTTTCGTCGGAAATCCGTCGGAAATTAATTAGAATTAATTTAATTTTCTTCTAATTTGCTTGTTTAGTTACTAATTTATTTAATTAAGTATTTTAATTTCAATTAAACAAATATTTGTGACGGATTTGTGGCGGATTTGTGAAGGATAAAATATCCGTCACAAATCCGCCACAAATATTAAAGAGAATATAAATATTTATTTTCCGTAAAATTTCAGTGGCGGATTTGTGGCGGATTTTCGACGGATTTAAGGTGATGTTGACTTTTGTTGACTTTTTTGAAATCCGCCGGAAAATTTTCCGACGAAAAATCCGTCGGAAACGTCCGTCGGTGATAGCTCTTTTTTAGTGGTGTGTTAGACCATACAAACATTTCAAATTTTGAATTATGGTATTGAATTTTGGTTCTCTCATTTTAACGAGAAGACATGTAGGTATCTACATATGAAAGAAGAAATGATGCATTAAAAAATTTAAAAGGAATCCCAATAGCAAGACTTTATAAAATTATCGTATTTAATTAAAAAAAATAGTGAAATAAGAACTTATAAAATAATATGACCAACAATTCATTGATTGATTTGTTTATTATAACTAAAAATTTAATTTATTATTATAAATAAAATATACGTTGATAAACAAATTTACATAATGGATTTTAGTATTCTCAATTTCATACCTATATATGTCTCTAAATTTGTAAAAAAAAAATGGTGAGTATTTATAAAAAAAGACAAATAGGTATCCTCGTATTCTCAATTTCATATATATGTCTATAAATTTGCAAAAAAAAATGTTTCCTAATCACATGTGATTTAAAGCTAAAAAAATAATGATTAAATTAAACATTAAAAAAGAAAAATGATGGAAACAAAATCACATGTGATATATATCAATATCATAACACATAATATGTATTCAAAATGTAATTCATATAGTTACAAATATCACATGTGATGTTATGGATAACTTATATTTCTTTTTTATCTAAAATTACTATGATTAATATCACATTTGATATTTTGACGAAAATTGTAAAAAAATCTTAAATAAATTACTTCAATAAAAATAAATATTTTAAATGAAAAAAACTAAATCACGTTTATTTTAAATATCATATAAAATAAAAAAATTAAGTGGAAAATTAATTATGCTTAAAATATGAAGATTGTAAAAAAAAATCTTAAATAACTATCTTAATAAATGCATTAAAAATATTCCTATAGAAATACATGAATTTCCATATATAATTCACATGCTACAAATTACACATTAAGGTGATGTTTGTTTTTTAAGAGGTGTTGAAGTCTGATTTCACTTCTCATTTTTAAGAGGTGGTGTTGAAGTCTGAAATCTGAATCAATAAGACTGTTTGTTTTTGTAAATTAACAAACGTCTGAATATTTATAATTATCTATTTTATCCCTAAAAAAATCAACTTAAGTACGTCCAACTTGAATTTTCTTATCTTCCCTCTATGAAACAAAATATGTAAATAAATACTTTGAAGACATTACAGATCCAATTATCAACATTGAATTTTCTTATCTTCTCTCTTGAATTTGTTTTATGCCGTTCTTCTTCTTCTTCTATTTGGCTATTCCTATCACTCATGTACAAAAGCCTCAAATTCCAAATCCATGTATGCATAAATACACCTATGCTAAAGATGATCTATGTACAAGGTTCAAATATGAAGCTAGCACTTCACCACATACTTTCTTCTATACCCTTTATTGATTTTTTAATATCACTTCTGATTCACAGAAATAAAATTGAAGCCAAATTATGATCATCCATCGTGTATAGCAATAATAGATGATCATTATACACAACACAATCCACATGGCTTGTTAAAAATAATAGTATGGGAATCAATGGCCACAACACAGTCCCCAAAAATCTTTCTCTTTTTGAAGAAAACCCTAGATGAAACTGATGTGATACACAATGACCATGAAGATTGAAAGAAAATCAGGGACGATGTGGTAAAAGGACCAAGAAATCAACAGATTCAAGGATGAAATCAACAGATCCGGTGATGAAATCAAACATGAAAAGTGAAAACAACAGATTCAGGGACGAAATGGAGTCGATGGGAGAACCTCGATGGAGTCAATGAATGGAGGCAATGAAGGTCTGGAGGTGATAAGTCTGAGATAGAGGCGTCTAAATGATTTAGGTGGCGATTTGGAAATAAGTGAGAAAAGATGATAACCTAATCACTTTTTCGGTCAGACATTCCTAATCATTTATTGAATTAATAGAAAAAAACAAACACACTTATTTTAGGAATGTCTGACCGAATAAGTGATAAATGCCAATTAAGTCTTTATTTTTAAAAACAAATGGGCCCTAAATGATTTTTAAAAAGTTTTATTTTGGTCCATGAGGTTTAGTTAAATATTTGGAAATGAGACCTAAACTTCAATAAATTGAGTTTACATTTTTCAGGTATGCATTTTACTCTAGAACTAGGACCTAACTTCTAACTTCGTCTTGTTTTTCTTCCCTAAAATTAAGTTAAAATCATTCAACCAGTTTTAGGCCCACTTTCGAATATTCACTAAGGCATTGTTTGGTAAAAAAAAAACTAGCTTATAAGCTAGCTTTTTTCTGGTAAATGTTTGGATAACCATAAACTAGTTTATTGAAAACCTACTCATAGTGGTATTTTGAAAAGCTAGCTTATCAGCTAGTTTGCCAAACATAGCCTAAACCGCATGAACCCAAATTGTTGACTTATTTTTATTTTTTAATTTTGTTTAAAATTTGATTTATTTATAAAGAATAATAATTGTTTGACTAAATTCATTTGGAACTCTAATACGTTTTTTTATTATGAAATATTATAAACATATTTCTGCACGATTATATTATTTTTTAGATTTTCATATTTGAAAAGTAACGTTACATTATCTCATAATCTCATTAAGTTTAGTAAAATTTAAATACTGATAATTTACATATAAAATGATCTAATTTTAACTAAATTTTAATTTATAAAGTAATATGTATACTATATTATAAAACGTCGAAAAAGTTTAGAAATTTCTAAAAAAATTCTGATTTTCTATTATTAAGTCTTTGGAGAATTTTTATTTTAGATTAAAAAATAATAATTCGATTTTCAGTTTTCTAATTCAATCAAAATAATTAAAAATAATCTTAAACTTAATAAATAAAAATAATAATCACATAAACTATCATGGATTTGGTTCCCAAGGTCTAGTGAAATATTTGAAAGTGAAATAAAAAACATGATCAGACGATTTTATCCTTAGTTCTAATAGAGAAATTAGACAGAGTAAACAACTCTTACTTTCAGAGCAAAATAGGTTGTTTGTTTTTTTTTAAAACCTCTGAATAGCTCTTAATTCTGAATCATTCAGACTTTTTTAGACACCATCTCTTATTAATCATAACTAAAATAAGACTTCAGACTTTAGAACTCTTAAAATAAAACTCGACTTGTTAAAGTTTAGATCCCGCTTTTAAAGATTTCACGAAACCTCAAGGGCTAAAATTGTAGTTTACTCTATATAAAGCCTCATTCTGAACAATCAACATTTTGCTTATAAAAACTGAACCCCCTTCAAATTTAACTTATCCGATACTTCAATGGCTACGCCGGTGACCGTGTACGGACCGCCATTGTCGACCGCCGTGTCAAGAGTCTTGGTCTGCCTCCTTGAGAAAGATGTCCCATTTCAGCTTGTTCCAATCAGCATGGCTAAAGGCGAACACAAGAAACCTGATTACCTTAAAATTCAGGTATTTTTCAATGTTCTTTGTTCAGTTATTTCTTCATTCCAAAAATTGGAGTCTGATTTCCGGTGATTTTGGATTATGGTGGTAGGGAATTTGAAGTACTGCAACTCGTTTCCCCCATTTTGAATTACCTGCTATGAAGCTTGATTAATGCAGTTTGATTCATGTCTAGTAACTGTTTGTTTTAATGTCTCTAAGAAAAGGTATCCCATTGACTTACTTGTTTCTGTTACTATTTTTTGATACAGCCCTTTGGCCAAGTTCCAGCTTTTCAAGATGATGAAATCACCCTATTTGGTAATATTTATATTCTACACTTGTGTATGTGTATGTGTATGACTCATATGAACAATGCTAGATTGCTAGTCTTTCATGATTCAATCATTTTTGGTCTGTTTGGCGGTGGTTGAAAGGTTTGATGCAGGATGATTGAGCGGTCAGAATGATTAAGAGACTCTTATGATATAGTCCAAAATGAAAAATGGTTGTTTGGTAATTGTTCATAATGAAATTAGGGCGCTCAATGGTTAAGGCAGACTCAAAATACAAACACAGGGGCTGTTTGTTTACCTCTTAATGGTTCCATTAAGAGGGGCAACCTCTTAATGGTTCCATTAAGAGGCAACCTCTGAATCGCTAAGAGGTGAATCTTGTTTGGTAGAAAAAAAAAATCAGCCTCTTAATGGTTCCAAAACCCTCTGAATGATTTTGTATCCTGGACCTCCCTTAACCATTGAGCGCCCTGATTTCATTCTAAACAATTTCAAAACAACCTTATTTCACTTTGAATTATATCATAAGTGCCTCTTAATCATTCCGCACCAAACCATTCAGCAACGGCCAAACGGCCCCTCAGAGGGTTTTGGAACCATTAATTTGAGTCATTTTTTTTTGTCAAACAAGATTCACCTCTTAGCGATTCAGAAGTTACCTCTTAATAGAACTCTTAAGAGGTAAACAAAAAGTTTATTGTGTCTGTGTTAAAACTCCATTTACACAATATCAGCTTTGAAAGATGAGAGCATCTGTATGCAAGAAGACCAAGCCATTGATGATTGAAAGCATCTACTTGTTTTAACTTTTTAAAGATGAAATTATTTCTTTACTTTCCCAGATTCCCATTGTGCTTTGTGTGATAAGCTGCACCCACATTGGCTAGACTAGAGCCACCTTTTCCAAGGATGAAATGAAATCATATGCTTGGTCCTTATGGCTTTGCACCAATTAGGCCTCTAGTGTGTGCTATATCTATTATGGTTTTGTTTGACAAATTAGTTGATAATCTAGCTGTTGACTGAAAAGCTACCAGGTGTTGCTTTGTGTTTATATATATATATATATATATATATATGTGCAAATCTGTGACTATCATTTATATAAGTTACCATGAGACTCGCCACAATTACTAAATGTAGAAAAACCATGTGATTGCAATAGACATCTTTCTCCTTATAATTACAATATCTTTTAAGAAAATGTGGTAAGTTTGGCGATAACGTTGGTTGCGAGCTTTGGTTACATGATGTTATCGGTTCAAGTAGGCAAGTAATGGGCTTATGAAATACAACAAAATAAAGACTTCCTTTCAAACCCTCGTAAGGCCACCTAGTTAGAATCCGACTCCAACTACACTTGGATACTTTCTCTTCGATATATGTTGGAACCCTTTTCTCCTCTTTTGGAAAGTAATCTAATGGGTTCTACATATTCTCTCGGTCTTTTTGCACCAAGTTGTTGTTTTTTTTACTTGGGAAACAAATTAACGCTCTATCGACTAAGCCGTGGGTGCTTTTGTGCCCCATTTCTCTATGATTCCCTATATCTTTAAAAGAACCTCCATTATGTCTCAAAGTTAGGGGTCGTTTGGTTCAGGCGGGGGAATGAAAATGGGAATAAAAACGGAAATGACAGGGAATGAAAATGAGAATGGATTTTCATTCCCCCCAGTTTAACCTAGAATGAATTTTTGGGCTTATGGGGGAATGGACTCATTATATTATATAGAACCAAAAAGTTTCTTTTAATTTCATTCTCATTAATTACTGTTTAATACCTCCGACCAAAACACCCCCTTAACTTTTTCTGGTTAGCATGAACTACTGAGAACTTATGGATTCTTTGTGTTAATAACAGAGTCTAGAGCTATATGTCGATATATAGCGGAGAAGTACCCAAGCAAAGGAACCATGGGACTCTTCGGAACAAACCCGTTGGTAAAAGCTTCAATCGACCAATGGCTAGAAGCCGAATCACAAAGCTTCAATCCTCCAAGCTCGATTCTAACCTTTCAGCTCGTTTTTGCCCCGAGAATGAAACTCAAACAAGACGAGGCCTTGATCAAGCAGAACGAAGCAAAGCTCGTGAAAGTGCTCGATGTCTATGAGAAAAGGCTTGGAGAGAGCCGATACTTAGCCGGTGACGAGTTCACTTTGGCCGATCTCTCTCACTTGCCTAACACTCAGTATTTGGTTGAGAAAACTAACCGGGCTGAGCTGTTTACGTCCAGGAAGAATGTGGGACGATGGTGGGACGAAATCTCGAGCCGGCCGTCGTGGAAGAAGGTGGTCGAGATGCAAAATGCACCGTCTCAGTAATCTTCAGCTTGAACAAGAAGGTTTTTTGGCTTCTTGCTATCATGTTCAATCGAGTTTCTTTGTATTTTATTATGTGCTATTTTCTACTCGAGTCTCTTGGTGTCGTCTAAGATCGAGTTTTATAACTATATATGTGCAAACCAATATGTTATTCGCGGTTTTCCGCCATAACCATATTACAGTTAATTGACCATCTTAAAATTTAATCCAAAACACTATAAATGTATCGTCGATCATCGTACCACCAACTTCAGACTGTTGGATGTTAGCAAACAATAGCCGATATAAGCCTTGAGAGCCAGCTCAACTGACATTTAAAGTAAATGCTAGATCTCGGGGATTTTTCTCATAGGTCCCCACTCTTAGTTTCTTCAGGTCCTGGGAATTTACCTGACTGTTATCTTTAGTATCACATGGGATTAATCGAGTTTAATGCAAGGTAAACGTGGATGGATGCCCTCGGTTACCAAAGATAAAAGAAACATAATCGAACATCATATTCAACCACCCGATCATTCTTGGCTCGACACGTTTCATTCGAATGACGTCATAGGATGAATCGTACATGGGTTCGAATCAAAGCGCTATCAAAGCACTTGTGACAATGGAGGTTCACCTGCGATTGACTCTAGATCATTATACGCTTTTAAAGTATTATCTTAAAAATGAATCAAATAGCATCAAATTAAATGTGAGTTTTAATTTTATTATTTTGCTTTACCAAAACGACCGGGGTTTTTTAAGGAAATTCTTACCTTCAAATCGATCGTTTATATAATCTCCAACTTTTGTCGTATATCCAAGCAAGCAATAAACTTTAAGTGGCGTTTGGTTCGCAGATTCTGAAGAAATCTGATGGAAGTGGAATGTTGAATTCCATCGACCAAATTTCATTCCTTTGTTTGGTTCGTTCTTTTTCACATAATGAATTTCTAAATTCCATCAAATTCCACAAATGAGGGAATTTAACATTCCTTAGCAACTACAAGGTATTTTGATGGAATGAAATTCTTTTTTTTTTATAATACCACTGATAACTCTCATTTTGAGCGTTATTTACACGTCATTTGTGTGAGTTTTTCTTATATTTTAGTTGTGTTTCCTTTTTATTTGTTTGTGTTTTTTCCTTTTATTATTTTATTTTCATTTGGAGTTGTTGAGAATGTTCTTACGGTTAAAAGCATCATTTTTGGGTTAAAAACGTTACTGCCCACTGTGGGCACTGTCTGCCCACTACGGGCACCCGGGGGACCATTGGGTAAAGCTATTATCCAGTTTTTGCTAGCTGGAAATTGCTGGATCATGTGGCTGAAATTTAAGTTAATGGTGTTCACACAATTTTTGGGGCAGTCCTCACCTTTGGATTCTCAAGATTTCAAGTATAAATACAAGCTTGGGGAGGAGCATTGAAGGACCTCTCATCTCATCTTCCATCATCAATAAAGCAAGAACAATATGTTCTTCATCTTCAAGCATTTACTTTCATGGTTGAAGAGATGAAGTATTAGTGTAGAATTTAATTTCTAGCATTTATTTTTTGTCTTTTACTTTCCATCTTTTATTTCTCGTATTTACTTTCCGTAAACGCATTTAAATTCCGAACTTTACTTTCTAGTTATGCTTGTAGTTTATCTTTATTAATGCAAATAGTTAACGAGTATTTCTTTCTTTACATTTTGTCTTTTATTTTTATTATGAGTTAAGCACCTTTTGGGTGTAGGTGTGAGCCGACTTGAGACTAGTAGGCGACACTTGGGTGTTGCCTTTATTGCTAGCTCTTAAGCTTGGTCACTTGAGTCGGGACTTAAACTCAACGCGGATAAGCCGATCACTTTGAAGTGTTAATATTAGATATTGACCTCGAGAGGGGCGGATTCGAAATACGGCTTAAGGGATGCACAAGGATTTGAGAGAGTCTTTGATAACCACGTAAAGATACGGGTTTTGCATGATTTATTACGGTTCAAACGTCGGAGGAGATTTATATCACAAAGAGATTTGGGTGTAAATCTCCGTACCGGTAGAACTTGATTTATTTCAACGTAGTTAAATCGGCAAGATTAAGAGTTTGTAACGATGAACACTTTATGGTCATTTTATAGGACCGGTCTTTAAAAATTCACTTTCGAGAGATCGGACTTTTTATAGACACTTCGTGCTACAAAGTAACTAACCATTTTGTTACTACGTAACTCAATGAAAACTTACACCTATGCCCATTTTAGTTTCTTATTTGTTTAGTTTTCGTTGTTAAAAACCCAAAATTCTCTCAAAAATATTTTCTTCTTCTCTAACTGAAATCGGTGTATTCTCGACTTAGGACTCGAAACTTTGAAGTCCAATCCCTGTGGATACGATCTCGGTATATTTACCACTTTATTACTTGTAGCGATCATAGTTTCGTTGTATACTTGCATCGTTACTGTGGCCTATACGGTTTTCTGCTACCAACCTGTAACACCCCGAAATTTGAGTCTTAATGGTGTTGCGATCTGGTTAGCCTAGGGAGACGAATAGAAATTCTGAAAGTTCGACAATGCTTGGCGCAACTTACCGCGCAGGTCTCTGTCCATCCGCAACTTCAGTGCTCCGCACGACTCACGGTGCGGGTGGGCCCTCATTTAAATGAGGAAAATCGGCCAAAACCCTTATTTCACAAATTTTAGCTAAGGAACTCTTGGTGGCTGCGATTTTCTCCCCTAGGGTTTGGTAAGTTCAATCCTTTCACCTTATTTGCCATTAATACTCTCATCTATTTCATTCATTGATCATTTATGTCAATCTTGGAGCTCTTAGGTAATTTTGGTGGCAATAGCTCAAGCTTCCTCAAGGATTCCTCCTCATCTCTTTAAGTCTTATTGTTTTAGGGTTTTGAAATACAACCCTACAAGGTGAGTTCATACACTCTTTATAAAACTTTATACATGTCAAATGTGGATTTTGAATACCTAAATATCTCCTCTTTCATATATTTGATTTGTGGAAATTGTGTTAAATCTAACTTTGGAAATATTAGGGTTTATGATGATTTTTGGGAAATGGAAATTTATGAACTTCAACAATGTTCTTTTAGCTTACTTATACTTGGGCTATGCATTTAAATGGATGACATTTACTATGTAAAATTTATGGATTTGGGGATATTGAACTTGTGGTTAACTGCTGATAAGTTTGCATATTGGTTTACAACATGTTTTGGGATTGGAGACATAAAAAGGATCATTTATATTTTGACTAGTGATCTTTTGGTAAACAATGGGAAATGGTTTTGGTGGAAATCACCCTTCATGTCATTTATGCATAATATCCATTGTTAGGAATACTCGTTGGGCCCTATAAGCATTATTTGGCTTAATTGTTGCATTTGGGAGTCATGACCCTGTAAGTTGTTATATTATTGTTCCGGCGTTGGGACGACTAGTTTCCCACGTCGAGGCACGTTTAGGCATCAGATTGGGTTGCAAGTCCTACGTGCTCAAGTATTACGATATTGGATGAGGAGCTCGACGTAAGGACCCCTCGGGGTTGAACTTGAGTCTCCATGGGTGTACGTTTAAAGTCACTGAGCCTGACATCCCTTGCGTGTACTTTATTTGTGTATTGGCTTTACTGACTCATCAAATGACTTACTTTTGTGTTCCGTCATTTGTGTTAGTAAGTGGGTCTCCCCCGTTAACCCAAGAGGTACTTGCTGTATTCGAGAGCATTATTGTTATTATTATTAATATTATTGTTGTCACAAATGAAACTCTTTTACTCACTTTTACATTCGATTATTTTAACTGCAAATGTTTGATCTCACTAGGCTTAGGCCTAATACTTTTTCTTAAAATGACATGTATAACAGGTCAGGTTTCCGATGGGATTCGTCGGGACTGAGTGGATGGCCTTGAGGTCAAGAGCGGTATTTTTGGGAGATGTATAGACCGGTATTGTGGATAGCAGACATATTTTTGGAAGAATAGCAACACCCGATACTAATCTTTCTTATTTAAGTTAGATTATTAGGTTGTTAGTGTATTCTTCATTTGATCAATTGTAAAGGTCATGACTTGTTTCCCCGTTTTATCGGGATGATACTTTGGGATTGTTCATACAGATTTGATATACCCAGGTTTACCAATTTATAGCCGTCATATTGCAAAATTTTCGAATTTTCATTTCTCTAAAATTTAGGGTGTTACACAACCACATATGTCTGTAATCCAATATAATCTAATCACATATAATCTATCCGATTAAATCACGCCTCCATCGGTTCCTTCTCCCGACCACCGCCGACCACCTGCCGATCTGAACCACCGCCAACCATCACTAATCTGAACCGTCGTCGATCACCTCGAGTTGACCACATCCGATCTGAACCACCACCAATCTGAACCACCGTTACTAATAAAGTATTTTTTTAATGGCTATTTTATTAAAGCATTTTTTGTGTAAAAAAATTAAAATTATCATTTATCAACATTTCATTCCAATTCTAAAGCTACATTTTGTGAACCAAACAGACAGATTCCAGTTCGTTTAACATATTCCATTCTAATTCTGTCAACCAAACAGGTGGTCAAATTTGACAACATTTCATTCCAATTTCTTCAAGGTCAAATTCTTTTGACATATTTCATTCAATCCAAAAACATTATGCGAACCAAACGCCACATATGGGGCGTTTGGTTCGCATAATGGAATTTGACTTTGAAGGAATTGGAATGGAATTTGACCACGCGTTTGGTTGGTAGGAATTGAATGAAATTCAATTCTTTCACTTTAGGCAAAGAATGATGAGTTCGTTGATTTGTGGAATTCAAAGGATTCCATCATGATCGATATGTGAACCAAACGAATGAATGGAATTTGGTCAATGGAATTCAACATTCCAATTCCATCGGAATCTGCGAACCAAACGCCACCTTAGTCTCTCTTGGTTGGATTAGTGTAGCAGTCTGTGGGCTTAATGGCTAATTTGTTCAAGTTTGTTTGGAGGCTGCTGTCAGGTCTTTGGTTGAGGTTCCAGTTTCTTCTTCCGGTTGATACTTTTTTATGAGCGTTTCTCATTGTGAAATTTCAATTGTTTTGGTCTAGTCATTTGGTTGTTCATGGCCTTTTGTTGGATGATTTGGTTTCGTTTGGTTCTGCATCTTGTAGATTCCTCGTTCGAACTCTGTTTATTATTTTTATTTCTTGTTAATAGTATCGTTTGCAAATAATTTTTTTATTAAAAATAATATAAGGCAAATAGGGTCACATGAAGAAACACGTGAGTTAAGACTATTATTGGTTATCTGTTTTGGAATCAAAAGGACAATCTCACATTATTGTAAAAGTTGAGCATGGTTATAAATATCTGGCTCTCAAGTAGTACACCCTCGAAGCCAGTACCATGTATTTTGTTTTTTTCTCTTTATTTTATTTAATTATATCTGCATTTAATTATCAAATTTTTCCATCAAACTATATTGCAAGAGGGTCATTTTAGTCATTTAACTTAGATTGAGTCAACACGTATGTTCGATAGACTTAAATAGTCAACTCTCTGATCTTGAATAATATTATGTGATAACAAGCAACATATTCTGCCATCATGGTTGTGGTGGTTGTTAACTGTTGTTACTATAAAATCGGGTTTATAAGATGTCAACAAAGTGTCCTAATAGATTGTTTTATAATCTTAAATTTATAGGACCAAATGATAAAATGTCTTATCTAAAAGTGTTGTAATAAGTTTATGAGACACTTTTAGGCGTTCTAACTCTAAGAAGTTTTTTAGGACATTTTTAAAATAAAGTATCGTATTAGCTACTACATACTATATAGGACATTTTTTAGAAATGTCATATAAACACATGATACTTGTTTTAATACGACCCTTTTTTTTACCAAATAATGTCATATAAAATAGTTAAAACGATACTTTATGTTAAAATTTTCCTAAAAAAGTATGAAAACGTCTTATAAACTTATTTTATAAGACACTATTTGAAAAAAAAATGTCTTATAAAAACAAGTGTCATGTTTTATAAGACATTTTTTTTTCTCAAATAGTGTCTTATGAAATAGTTAATACGATACTTTATGTTAAAATTTCCCTAAAAAAATATTAAACGCCAAAAAACGTTTTATAAACTTATTGCAACACTTTTAAATATAACATTTTATCGTTTGTTTTTATAAATTAACTTAAGTCTTATAAATCAGTCTATTGAAACACTTAAACATTTTTGACTTCCTATGAACCCAATTTTGTTGTAGTGTGTTTATGATTCCTCCATGAGCTCGGTCTTTATGAAAACATATATAAGTATAATCCTAAAGTCATCTTTTTGTCTATTTTGCATTTACGTGCTTTCCGTTGGTCTAAATTAACAAAAAGAAAGTGTAGAGTGAATAGGAGTTTGATCAAACTTTATGTTTTGCATTTCATCTATCTTTTTAAGGTTCGTAGTGGATTGAAACTAACAATCGAGAAAAGATGAGCAATTGTTCGATCGATCATGGCATTATCCACAACCCATTTGGCTTTCAATTGAGTTTTTAAAGTCTTTGGGCCAATAATGGTTTCTTTGAATTTTATATTGACAATGGATGATGATATATCGTAATACAAGTTGATAATAAAACATAATATATTGAAGTCATAAATAAATCTTGATAAGATGTTTCTTTTTTATGCAAGATGTAGAAATCGAAAATTCGAATTATATATGAGAGTATCATATACGGTTTTCTAGATCATAAACATAATAAATTGGGATTTGTAAAACAAAAAATGGGTTTTAGGATCTTTTATTAAAATAATACCTTCTTTTAGACAATGCAAATTATATCGCTTTATTGAACATGTTTATGACAAATAGTCCTTAGCAACGATGAAGTAACACCATATTAATTGTAGATGAAAGTTCATATAGATAAAGACAGGTTCATACGAAAACAATAACTAAATAAGAAAACATTTGAATTACATGTGATTTTATACTGAAATTACATGTGATTCACGCAACTTTGGTCGCAACCGAAAGTCACCGCCCACGTTGCACGCACACCATTGCATTAACCATTAGTGCAAAATCTGATTTTACACATGATTTAGCCGTTTTCGTGCTCTCTTATTTAGTTATCATTCTAGTTTGGATCTTCCTTTATATAAATATCAATGAAAAAAATAAATAGAAAAAAAAAATTGATAAAAAAAAAGTAAGGTGAGGAATACATTGAATTGTTAAATTGCATGATAAAAAACATCATTGCAATCACTCTATATTGCTTTACATCTTTTTATATATGTATCCTCCACTTTACATTCTAAGTCTTATCTCAAACTAATATTCCTCATTTACCACATTCTCTAACCTAGTGCCATAGGTCGACAAACACCCAACATATCATAAAAAAACAGCCCAAGGAAATTTTATATATATATATATATATATATATATATAGACTTAAGTTCACGTGAGACCAAACAGTTTCCGTGAGACCGGTGAGGCCAAGCTTTAAAGTATGAAACTTCACGACAAAAAACTGTGAATGTAAAAAAATCGAACTTTTCATAGGGAAAACACCGTAAATGTTACGTTCATGGTGTTTTTCGCTGTGAATGTTCGTTTTTTTTACCTTCACATCGTCTTCACTATGAAGGTTCGGATATACCTTCACAGTCTTTTATCTGTGAAGGTTTGATTTTTTTTTAACTTGCTTTAGGTTTTTTTACCTTCATAGTGTGATTACATTATGAAGGTTCGAATGTTTTTTACCTTCACAGTGTTTCGGTGTGAAGTTTCATGTTTTAAGGTTTGGTCTCACGGAAACAACTTGGTCTCACGCGGTCTCACGGAAACAACTTGGTCTCACGTGAACCTGACCCTATATATATATATATATATATATATATATATATATATATATATATATATAGGGTCAGGTTCAGGAGAAAACTCTAAATAAATGGAAAACCGAAAAACCACGAAAAAAAGAATGAAAAAGTATATGAATAAGGAATATGGATGTCAAATTAACGAGAAAAATATGATCGTTTATTTGGTGTAATTTATTTCACTCGAATTTTGTTCATTTTTCGTATTTTTTCGAATAAAAAAATAGGGGATGGAGGTTTTTTTAATTTAAAAAATATTGTTGTAACCGTCTGTTTAATCATATCTATCAGATCATCTAATCTAATCTAACGGTTGATAAGGTGTTTTTTAGTTTTTCATTTATTTAAGGTTTTCCCTTGAACCTCTGTCTATATATATATATATATATATATATATAAATATATATATATATATATATATATATATATATACTAGCAGTGTACCCGTGCAATGCATCGTGGTGAGCAATTGTAAATCATATATTTATAATTTATGTGGCATTAGTAGTGATAAACGCATAACTTGAGTTTTTTTAATCATGAAGCATTAAGAAATTATATTAAAGTAATCGTTAAATGTATATTTGAATTTTAAAAACATGTATTAATCAACGATATCTAACGAATGATAATATTTTTTCAAAATACTGAAATATAGAATAGGTAAAAATAACAAATATAATGTTGGATAATATTATTTTGTATCTAAACGTATATATATGTTCATTATTAGTTAGTTTTATAGAATTCAAAAGGCTTTAAAAACTTGTATACATGAAGAAAATACATGTACTATTATAATTAAAGAAATATGTTAATTTGAGCAAGTAAATAATTTTTCTTCTTTTGGAGAAACCCTAAATGGAAGGGGAAAAACTTTAATATGGAAACGAATGATAATATTTTTTCAAAATACTGAAATATAGAATAGGTAAAAATAACAAATATAATGTTGGATAATATTATTTTGTATCTAAACGTATATATAGGTTCATTATTAGTTAGTTTTATAGAATTCAAAAGGCTTTAAAAACTTGTATATATGAAGAAAATACATGTACTATTATAATTAAAGAAATATGTTAATTTGAGCAAGTAAATAACTTTTCTTCTTTTGGAGAAACCCTAAATGGAAGGGGAAAAACTTTAATATGGAAACGAATGATAATATTTTTTCAAAATACTGAAATATAGAATAGGTAAAAATAACAAATATAATGTTGGATAATATTATTTTGTATCTAAACGTATATATAGGTTCATTATTAGTTAGTTTTATAGAATTCAAAAGGCTTCAAAAACTTGTATATATGAAGAAAATACATGTACTATTATAATTAAAGAAATATGTTAATTTGAGCAAGTAAATAACTTTTCTTCTTTTGGAGAAACCCTAAATGGAAGGGGAAAAACTTTAATATGGAAACGAATGATAATATTTTTTCAAAATACTGAAATATAGAATAGGTAAAAATAACAAATATAATGTTGGATAATATTATTTTGTATCTAAACGTATATGTAGGTTCATTATTAGTTAGTTTTATAGAATTCAAAAGGCTTTAAAAACTTGTATATATGAAGAAAATACATGTACTATTATAATTAAAGAAATATGTTAATTTGAGCAAGTAAATAACTTTTCTTCTTTTGGAGAAACCCTAAATGGAAGGGGAAAAACTTTAATATGGAAACGAATGATAATATTTTTTCAAAATACTGAAATATATAATAGATAAAAATAACAAATATAATGTTGGATAATATTATTTTGTATCTAAACGTATATATAGGTTCATTATTAGTTAGTTTTATAGAATTCAAAATTCTTTAAAAACTTGTATACATGAAGAAAATACATGTACTATTATAATTAAAAAAATATGTTAATTTGAGCAAGTAAATAACTTTTCTTCTTTTGGAGAAACCCTAAATGGAAGGGGAAAAACTTGAATATGGAAGGTAGTGAAAAAGTAAAGTTTGAATTTTTTTCAAATGATTTGTACCTTATACATACTAAGTTGTGAATTAAGAGATTTTTGAAATGTATGCATAAAATGATAGTACCTTATGTTTTATAAGTAGTAATTAATAGTTTTTTATTCCGTCTTTATAATATAGTATAAATATAGGGGAGGGATCAATTGGAAACCAGTATTACATTGGAAACTTTGGAAACCGAAATCAATCAATCATTGAATTTTTTTTTTTAATTTTTTTTTTAATTGTTAAGGTTATTTTAGTTTTTTACATAATTTCATAATATATATGGTAATTGTTGTTATTATTATATTAATAATTATTTATTTTTAGTTTGTTTTATATATGGTAATGTTAGTCATTTATTAATGTAAAAATTAGATATTTAATTTAGGAAAACAAATTTTAATCATACGGATCCTCTATTTTTGATTCTGATGAATCATTGATTGATTAAAATATTAATATAAAAAAAATATTTAATTTTTCAAGTATTCATATGAAATTACCTCCAGACACAAAATATTAATATAGTGAAACATAATTGATTTGATATAGTGAAACAAAATATTAATATAGTGAAACCTGATAAAACATAAAATGTTAATATAGTGAAACATGATGAAACAGATTTGATATAGTGAAACATAATGGAAAGGTAGTGAAACAAAATATTAATATAGTGAAACCCGATATAGTGAAACAAAATATTAATATAGTGAAACCTGATGAAACATATTTGATATAGTGAAACATAATGAAAATGTAATGAAACAATAATGGTAATGAAACTTAATTGGGTTTTTACATACTGTATATTGATATATTGTTATTATCTTTTATTAATAAATTAATTAATTTATTACCATATATAATTATTATCTTTTATTAATAAATTAATTAATTTATTACCATATTTCATCTTTGTTGACAAATTTGAAACACAAAAGAAAAAGACACATTTACCATTTTGACATATTATTATTATTATTATTTATTAATAAATTAATTAATTTATTACCATATATAATTCAAATGAATCTTAACCATTGATTAAAAAGATCAATGGTTGAAATTTGGTTTCCAATTGAAACCACCCCTATATAAATGTTGCATAATAACCTACCCCTATATATATATATATATATATAAGGTTAGGTTTCAGTCAGAATGAAAGTTATGATGAGAACTGAGAAGGGTAAGAAGGATCTTCACCTTTGGATGCACATTAGGATAAGATGTCCAGGATCAATTTTCGTATCAAACGTGATTCATGGAGTGTGGGTGAGATTAAAAGTGATCAGGGTCTAGATTCTTTCTTACATTTTCACCTTAAATCTTCTTCTCACACGATCCTTTGTCAATATATATATATATATGTGTGTGTGTGGAAAAGATCCAAGGAGAGAACTCAGAAAAATAAAAGAATCGGAGAGCCAAGAAAAAATGGATAAAAAAATATATCAAAATGGATGTCAAATTAAAGATAATAAAATGATCATTTTTTTGTGTAATTTGTTTCGCTCCAATTTTTGTTGTTTCGACTTATTTTCGATTTTAAAAATTAGGAGGAAATATTTTTAGTTTTTGAAAAAAGTGGTTATGATCACCTTTTTAATCTCATCCATTAAGTTATCTCAATCTAACGGTTATGATGAGTTCTTCGGTTATTTTATTTGTTAGGGGTTTTCTTCCCATCTCATCCCTATATATATGTTGAAACAATACCAACAGGTTATGAAAACGTAAGAACGCCTTTTTACTATAATCTATCACATATATGTAATACTAAATCAGAGATGCGGACGACCTTTGGTATGATCTAAGTCGTTGACGAAGTTACCTACACACCACCAGATCGTCTCACATGAACTACAAATGTGATATGTCATTCTCGTTCAAACCTCCATCTATATAGGGTTGGGTTCGAACGAAAACATTGAAATATAAGAAAACACGAGAACGGTCAAATCATTTGCAAAATCACATGTGATTTCGCCCGATTTAGGCCAAGTCGATCGTGTTCCATAATCACGTGTCATTTTAAAGCAAAATCACATGTGATTTGGTTGTTCTCATGTTTTCTTATTTTAAATTTGAACCTCTCGTATCCTATCATACATAACTAAGAGCATCTCCAACAGATTTTCCAAAATGGAGAATTAAAACTGAAAAATCTCCAAAGGAAATTTACGCTTATATGCAACAGCTTCTCCATTTTGGAGACTGAGGGGTGTTTGGTTGGAGGTATTGAGGGGTTAGAAATGAGAATGATAATGAAAATTGTTTGATTTGACATAATATAATAGGCCCATTACACCAAACTCATTAATTTTCATACCTGACCAAATTGGGGGAAATGACAATCTTATTCCCACTCACTCATCTTTTCCCATACATCTCCATCTCTTGATGTTGAATGAAACATCTCTCATGTTGGATGACACATATTTATATTAAATTTATTATATAAAACATTTTTTATTGATTATATTGGTTTAACCAAATAACATCAATGCAATACTCATTCCTATTCTCATTCTACTTCATTTTCATTTTCATTCTCATTCTTTAAAATGAACCAAATGCCCCCTAAATATTAATTATTATTAAAATATTTAATACAATATATAAGTTATTATTTAAACATTTATTTTTAAAGATTCACATTGGTAAAAAGAATAAGGAATCATTTATTTGTCCTAAACAATAATTTTTTGAGAGTTTTCTAAATTTTATCATTTATCTTCTAATTTCTCTATTTAAAATATGGTTTTGCAAAAATCTCTTAAACCAAAAATCTTCAAAATATTCATTTTAAAAAGTTTATTAGATATGCTTTAAGTTTAAGACCATTTATACACGGCTTTCAAAGCCAATTGCAAAACCTATTTCAATCAAATTTGAGATGCCATGTAGGATTCCGATTGCAAGTGTTGCAATCGCCTTTGCAAGCCAAAGTGGCCATCCCATCTCATCCCATATTTTTAATTTTTAGAGTAAACTACAATTTTGGTCCATGTGGTTTAGAAAGTGGTCCCTGTGGTTCAAAAACTGCAATTATTGGCCCATTGTTTGCATTTTGCTTTGAAAATCGTCTCTTGTCGTTAACTCCGTTAAAATTTTCCGTTAGAGTCAGGGGTATTTTGGTCCAACCATGATTTTTTTTCTCTCCATTTGTAATTTTTCTTTGTTTTTTCTTACTTTTGTTTAAACCATAAAACAATAGGGACCAATTTGTAATTTGTCTTTGTTTGTATTAATATTAATTCATATATATATATATATATATATATATATATATATATATAAATGCAAATAAATACGCAGACGAGGTCTTCTCCGGCGAGCCTCCGACGAGGTATCTCTCTCTCTCTCTTTGTATCTCGATCTCTCTCTCTCTCTCCCTTCATCCTCCAACGCCACCAACAGAAGTCGCCGGTCAGAAACCCATCGCCACCAACGAGAGCAACCTGCAACCCCCACCTCCACTGCTGGACCACCACCTGGACGAAAATCGTGAAAATCGCAGACGTTTATCGTGAGTTCGTGAGTTCTTGTTGATGATCTCACGCGACCTAACCCAGCGACGATCTCACGCCAACGATCTCCGGCGACCTAACCCTCCTCAGGTGAACCCTCCGGCGATCTAACCCTCCTCGATCTAACCCTCACACGCCATCGTCCCCACCCCCTGGTGAAACTTCGTAAAACCACCACCACCTCCACCCCATCTGATTCAAAGCACAACGGTCGATTCCAAACCACAACGATCGATTCCAAACCAGATCAATCGATTCTATAAACCTAACGGTCCAACCTTTCTTCCCCAACCCAACTTCCAGACTTGCAAAATTGAAACTGGTCGCATCCCCTTTCGTCGCCATTTTCATCCTTTACGTTTTTGGGTTTTTGTACTTGAGTATCGTTTGGCAAATCGCTAGCGTCGTTTCTGTTCTGGAAAACTTTCAAGGATTGAAATCGATGGTTGTTGCTTCAATTATTCTAAAAATATTGAGTTTATTTTGTTCCAAGAACCAACATTGGGGATGAGTTGAGATTTGTTTTCCATTTAGTGAAAGGGAAAATAAGAACATGAGTTGCATTTTTGAGTTACACCTGTTAATCATGGACACAGGACACTTGCAAGTCTGGAAGTTAGGTTGGGAAAGAAGGTTGGGACGATGTGGTCGTTGGAGGATGGTGCCGGAGAAGAAATAAATATAAATAAAATATCAATATAAATATAAATATAAATATAAATATAAATTTAAGTAAATTACAGTTTGTTCCTTGTAACTTAATCAAAATTGTGTGACTAGTCCCTATAAAAGGAAAAAGACGAAAATACCCTTGACTTAACGGACGATTTTAACGGAGTTAGCGACGAGGGACGATTTTCAAAACAAAATGCAAACCATGGGCCGATAATTGCAGTTTTTGAACCACAGGGACCACTTTCAAAGAAAGTGGTAAACCACAGGGACCAAAATTGTAGTTTACTCTAATTTTTATTTTAATTATTTAAATAAACTAAATTCTTATATAAAAGAATATATTTTATAAATTAATAATGTTAATTTATTTTTTAATTAAATAAGCATTCTTGTTTAAAAAAAATATTCTATGTATGTATATATGTTATTTTTAAAATTAAATATAAATACAATATAGTTAAATTAATTTAAACATTAAATTTTATAAGTACCTAAAATTACAATTATACATATTAAAACATACAATATTGATAAAATTACATATAATAAAATCTAATACACACGATTAATAAAATAACATAAATAAAATTACATCTTTATTCGTCTAAAATAAATAAAATGATTGTATTATACTATGATATCATATATTAATTTGAAATTAATGTTTATATTTTAATTTACATTAAATTAAAATAAAGAATTATATATCATGTTATTAACTAAAATATATGAAGGTATATAATAATTTATAAAGTAACTAATAAATGTTGTAGTGGAGATCACTTTTAAAAATATAGGTGAATTGCATGTGTGTAGAAGGTAATAACAAAAATTGATATGACACAACTAAGGGGTCGTTTACTAAACGCTTACCCGGATAAGTGCTTACCAATAAAATTTAACACTATCACTTACTTAGCCGGTAAGATTTTAGTCCACCAAAACGGTATCATATGCAACAATTGTCCCGATAAGCGCTAACCGTGGTAAGAGTCTTCGCCATCACTTACCACGGTAAGACCCTTGGTTCGTGCCTTAGCTTTTACCGGGTAAGATTTTTGGTCATTGTCATCTTCATCCATAAGGTAATATGACTTGATAAGCGCTTACCTGGATAAACGTTTGGTAAAGGGCCCCTAAAAGTGTAAATGAATTATAGGGATATCGATGGTGTAAGTTTGTATATGTTTAAAGAGGTAAATGGGAGTTGGGTTTTAAGGATATTTGATTTAGTTTTTGTATGGATATATAAGGTGGGAAGATGTCAATTTGTGATTTGATTTGTGGATGTTTGCAAAGAGAGGGGAGGGGGTGGCAGGAGAACATAATAAAAGACTCGATCAATTAAATTTGCAAAAATCCATGGGTCCCACCCCCCCAATTTATATGGAGATATATCACTTTTATTGCTAAATTAAACAACTATTATCTTTATTTTCTAAACATAAAACTCTATGTTTAGAACGGACTAATTCGAATAAAAACAATATAATAAAACTAATCAAAAAATATATATATTGAAAAATATTGAATTGTGTAAAATTCCCATTTTAACCTTGATGTACGTGTCCCATTATAGTTCCAAGAGTCATCTTAGTTATGATAATAACAAATTCTTATATAAACCAAACCAACCCACCTTCCATTATTCCTTTGTTATTCAAAGTGTATTGGAAGAAGCAAAGCAAAGCAAAGCAAAGCAAAATGGAAGGAGTAATTGTAAGATCAAGATTCAAAAGTGTGTGTGTTTTCTGTGGCAGCAGTGCTGGCAAAAGAGATTGTTACAGAGATGCTGCTCTTGATCTAGGCCAAGAACTGGTAAATTCCAGTTTTACCCTCCATCTATATATATACATACAGTGTAAATCTTATATCTATATCTATATATGTATGTATGATGTTGTAATAATTCTGAAAGGTGAAAAGGAAGCTAGATCTTGTTTATGGTGGAGGAAGTGTTGGGTTGATGGGATTGGTTTCTCAGGAAGTTCACCGTGGCGGTGGTCATGTTTTAGGGTACTACTTCCTCTCTCTCTCTCTCTCTATATATATATATATCCTTTCAAGGCAAAAAATCGTGTGACAAGTTGAGGTTAACGTGAGAAGCGTGAGAAGTGGATCTAAATCATTGATCACTTTTAATCTCATACCCTTCCATGAATTGCGCCTTACAAAGGAATTGATCTGGTGTATCTCAGTCATTTCATCTCAATGTGCGTTCATTTCTCATCCAACGGTTGATAACCATTTCTCACATTAACCTCAATTTCTCTACCGGAACCAAACCCTATTATATATACTCTCAATTTAATTACCTTTATATCCTTCTAATCTTTAATTTCCTTCAAATTAAATCACCTATCTTTTTTCAGGATTATTCCCAAGACTCTCATGTGCAAAGAGGTATGAATCAGCCTTATATCTCTTTATATATAACATATATATATATATATATATATATGTGTGTGTGTATAATTATAATGAGTTATATATGAATGGATATTTTGTAGATAACCGGTGAAACAGTTGGAGAAGTAAGAGCAGTATCTAGTATGCATCAAAGAAAAGCAGAAATGGCCCGTCATTCTGATTGCTTTATTGCCTTGCCAGGTCCCAATTTTTTTAATATAAAAATAATTTATTTATTTATGATAAAAATAAATTGATTTTATTTATTTGGGTTTACAAATATACTATATCGAGTTTTCAGACCAAGGATATTTTAATTTTAAATTCAACTTAATTCAAAATATGTCACAATTAAAGTCTCTAATTTTAATTATAATTAAAATATTTATATTAAATATTTGTAGGTGGATATGGAACATTGGAGGAATTATTAGAGGTTATAACCTGGGCCCAGCTTGGAATTCATGACAAACCTGTAAGTAACCAAACTTACCCTTTTACTTCCATTGTTTCCCCAAATTTGGAAAAAAGAAAATCTTGCAATTTTTGTAGATGTAGTAAAGTACAAGTCATTAATGCATAGTAAAATTCTGACCATCGGATAGGTGGGTTTGTTGAACGTGGATGGTTACTACAACTCGCTGCTTACCTTCATCGACAAGGCAGTGGACGACGGGTTCATCATGCCAGCTCAGCGCCACATCATCGTTTCCGCCCCGAACGCTAAAGATCTCGTTCAAAAACTCGAGGTACCATAAATAAATGTGTGTACCTATACATGTTGTATTGTCAAAAGGTTTGATAATTATATTCTAAAAGATGTATGCGTCTGTGAATATAGTATGAAGTGTACAGGGATTGTAGGGTACGAGTAATTAATGCATATATGATTGCAGGATTACGTGCCAATGCATGATGGAGTGGTGGCCAAGGCAAGATGGGAGGCGGAACAAGTGGAGTTCAACGCGTCTTTGCACTCGGAGTTAGCGAGATGATAAAATTACCAATTTGGACATTTTAGTTACTTATGTTTTTTTCGTTTTTAGTTGAAGTTTATGAGGGTGTTTTGGGAAGATTATAATTGTAATTAGGGTGCTTCCTGGAATTCCTTTTTACAATTGTAAAAATCTTAGTTTGCAAGACTTTGAAGGGTAAATTGGTCATTTTAGGTTGTTCTGTATCAAGGAAATGGAAAACGCAAGTAAAAACATCTCCAACAGTATATTAAAGTAAAGATGTTGGGAGTTTAGAAGTTATTTTTGTTCCAACGACAATATATTCAAAATTGTTCTCTAAAATAGAGAAAAGAAAATATTAAAATATTTTAATTTGGAAAAATCTCTAAAACTTTTAATATTGAAGGAATATATTATTTTAATTGTTTTCACCAAAAAGGTTAAATATATTATCATTTTCTATAAAGTTTTTTTAATGACTTAAAAGAATATTTTAATAACATAATTATTTTTACAAATTTTAACTTTTAATACCCATTTTCAAAAGAAAATTTCAAAAAAAACCAACGAACTATTCCATTTTGAATGATTTAGTTTCTAGACTATTTTTTTTGAATGAAAAAACCATTAAACTTTCTTATTTTAAATGATTAAGTTCCTGAATATTTTTTTTTTTGAATAAATAATTCATCAAACTTTAAGAAATTAGTTATCTACATTTTTTTAACCAAAAAATCACCTGTAACCTACCACGAAGATTTAAAGTAAAAATTAAATCAATTTTACTATTTCAAACCATACATCATTCAAACTCTTCACAAACAACGATATCACTCCCCTCACCACTCCCATCGTCACTCCTCGTTGCCCCATAGTTGTCCATTCTTCATATAGACTGTCGGGCCCTGCCATCAATCTCCCTCTTTTTGATCTATTTTTTATCTATCAAAAGAGGGAAAATCAAAAGATAAAAAACAAATTAAAAAGAAGATCCATGGCAAGGGCCAACAACGTGATAGTCGATATGGTGACAGACAATGATGAATAGACAATGAGTGGCAAGGGCCAAGGGGGTGATACTGGTGTTTGCGTGGGGTTTAAATGACATAGGATTTGGGAACTTTAGGTTTCTCTTTACTTTAAAACCTTTCTAGTTGGTTACAACTAACTTTTTTTGGGTTAAAAGGATATAAGTCTGGGTTTGATACATGGGACAGGACGGGACGAGACAAAACTCACTATCCCATGTTTGGCGTGACATGGGATAGGACAAAAATTCATTGTCCCACGTTTGGCGCGACATGGGACAGAGACAAGGAGTGGGACAGGGTGTGACAAAATGAGACAAAAAGAGTTTTTTCTTGTTCCACCAAAACAGGTGGAACAACATGGGACAAGAGTGGGACATAAACTAAAAAATTAATGATTTACTCTCATTTGATATATAAACCTAACATGGTATTTGTTTTAATGGTCATCACCATTCATTGTAGCCGCCACCACTATCAACGACAACCGGTAGTGACCGCCAACTACCGTCAGCCACCTCCACCTCTTCCTCCTCTACAACGACCTCCTCCACAACCACCGCTAATCGCCACCATCACTACCATCGTCGACCACCTCCACTTCCACCGATCACCACTACCTATCACTGCCATCACCATCGATGGCCACCGGTAACCACCGCCCACCATCGTCAGCCACTTTCATCTCTTTCTCCACTACAACAACCTCCTCCACCACCTCCACAACCATCGCCCATCGCCGCCGCCACTACCATTGGCGACCATCTCCACCTCCACCGATCACTACCACCCATTGCTGCTACCACCACCAGAGGTTATTGGTAGCCACCACCAACCACCGTCGGCCACCTCCACCTCTTCCTCCACTACAACAACCTCTTCTACCACCTCCATAACTACCGTCCATCGCCGCTACCATATTTAAATAAATATTTTATTTGTGTCATTTATAACTATTATATGATATATAAAATCATCTAACAACTTTTAGTGGCAATCTGTTCAGTCTTGTTCAGTTTTGAATCTAGTCCTAGTCATACCAAACACCAGATAGACATTTATCATGTCCAGTTATGTCATGTATTGCCCTCTTGTCCTGTCCAATCCAGTCTCGTTCAGTCTTGTCCAATTATGTCTGCGTACCAAACGCTACCTAAGTAACCAATTTTTAAAAGTTCGATATATTTATTGAAAAAAAAAGTTCAAGAACTTAATTATTTAAAATGAGAAAATTTAATGGTTTTTTAATTAAAAAAAATAGTTTTGAGACTTAATAATTTAAAATGAGAAAGTTTAATGAATTTCTCATTAAAAAAATAGTTCATATACTTGATCATTCAATAATGATAATTTCTTGGGTTTTTTTTTTACTTTTCCAATTTTTTAAAATAATAATTATGAATTTACGACTTATTTACATAAAATTGTATTGTACTAAGGGAAGTTTGGTGTGATGAGGGATTTGGATTTTTAATGTACTAAATAATTTATAAAAACAATTATAAATAATTATAAAAATATTAATACCTTTTTATTAATTGGCTATTACATAACAAATTTTACTAACATATTTGAAAACATTACATACAAATCCTACAAAATTTCATGAAATACCAATCATCTTTGTAGGATTTCAAAATTATATGTTTGTAAGATTTCAATAAAATATATGGGTTTCAAATTTAAGAAATCTTGTTAGTCAAACATGAGATTGAAACGAAGTTCAATTCTAAATCACTCAAAATCCAATACAATCACGCAAACTAAACGAAACCAACATTGTTTGAATCTTTTTATATTTACTATAAATTAAATTTGAGAACTTCAATTATTTTGTATTTATTCTTACAAATATAATAAATTTATAAAAATAAAGTCAAATATAACACGTCTCTTGTATATACGTGTATATCTATAAATATAAATAGCTTTTTTCCTTTATCTTTTTCTAATCACCAAAAAATCATCTAGTAAACAGTGAAACTTCTTCCCTTTTTTTTTTGGTTCAGTTACTTTTTTTTTCCAGGTAAACTGAAATAAATAACGAGTTATTTTAATCATCTATATTATATTATAAAGTATTTATAAAAAAAATAACTTTTAAAAACAATTGTTAAAACTTATTGTACCGCTATTTAATGTTAATTACTTAAAATCTTTTAAAAACAATTACTGTATTAAAGTTTTATGTATTACATTTAATGTCATTTATTAATTTTCAATCATTATCTCTAACCACTTTAACTCCCCTAAAATAACTCCACACGTCAATTTCCTTAAAATCACTCACCGCATAATTAAATAAGAATAAAAATCAAAATTTAAATTTAAATATAAAAATCTAAAATAAAATTAAGAAAATCTAACCGGATATTTAATGTTTATTTTATAAAAAATATTATATTATTAAACCTAAAATCAATTACATTATTATTAAACTATCGAAGAAACTCTTAAAAACAAGCGTTTATGCATTAAGTACTGTTTATTGATACACAATACTTAAAATTCAAGATTACAAGTCATGATGCATGAGTACAAGTTTTAAAGTTATATGTTTGAATTCATAACTAACTGATAAACATAATAAAAACAGGATAAACATCTCAATTTAAATATATATAATTTAAAATATATAAGATAATAATTGAATTCTAACAAAATACTTAACTTTTTTTATATAAAAAACATTATATTATTAAGCCTAAATTAAACAAATTTATAAAAAAAAAACATTATCAATCTTTCAAAACCATCCAAAATCGTATTGTAAATCAACAAAAAAAACAAAAAATAAAAGGAAACATTAAAATCGTGATGTATCTCGCTGCATTGCGAGAGTATGTTTCTAGTTATTAATAATTTTGAAAAACTATTAAACTTCAAAGAAAAACCTTATAATTTCACCATGTTATAAATTAAGGGAATTAATTAAAATAGTCATTTCAGAAAATACACTTACCTCCTAGCCATTCTCTCACTTATTTTTGTGAAATAGCTCGTAGGTTCGTGAAAAGGGTTCGTATATACGAACACCTCCCAAAGACTCAAAAATATTATCCACGTTCGTAATATGTGTTCGTATATACGAACATACCTTTAAAAAATCAGATTTGTAATATGTGTTCGTATATTCTTGAAAAACATTTAAAAAACTTACACATTTGGCCCCTGTTTGTATATATTAAGAACCTAGTTAAAAAAATTACAATTTTGGACTCTCATCGTGATATACGAAGTTACGAACCCCCAAAAAGAAATTACATTTTTGGCCCCTGTTCTCTTATATAGATATCAATTGCAAACCCTTTAAAAAAATTATTGTTTTAGCCCTTGTTCATAATCTACCCTTCGTATATAAGAACACATAAAATTTTTGTTAAAAAAATCATGTGTTCGTATATAGGAACCCAAAACACACAAAAAAAAATAATCAAAAACATTACATTTCCACCCCCTAAACTTTGAATTTTTCACAATTTCATCCAGTATTCGTAAAGACTCGAGCTTTTTTACATGTATCTTCGCAATTTTTTAAGATTTTGTATTTTTCACGTGTTTTTTCCATAATTATTACGAATGTACACAATTTTTTTCAGCAACCCAGTACAATTATTGTACTATTGTCATGCAATTGGTTGGATGAGTTTAATGCATTCCATCAATAAAGATCAAAGAAAGACGAACGATGACGATACCCCTGTATACGATGTCAGCTAGTCCTTGCTTTTTTTGTTCACGAAATTTTTTCCCTCCTTCAATTCATTTGAAAATGACTTTCGGTCCCGAAAAAGTGAAGCTATATATTCGTTAAGGTGGTCAATGGGTTGAAGACAATAATGGGGTGTGGGATTATGTTCGTTCTGATGATTCCGTCAAGATTAATGTATGAGTGTGAACAGAACATACACATCGAAGCCTGATTGGTTATGTTGAGAAAAAATTCGGGATCGAGCGGTCTGCTGGTGTAAACAAGTTGATGTACAAGAATGATGGTTCACTTCTTGAGTTAACCGAAGACGAAGATGTTGAAGGTTTCATGGAATTTGCAGCTGAGTCGAACAAACTGATTACATTGATTGTGTTTGTTGATGATTCGATGTGCGGTGGAGGTGATGTCGGTGGTAGTTCCAACCCTGAAAGCCGTGAATCCTAAGATCAATATCAGACTCAAGGAATGTATATTTCTCAACCTGAGTTTGATTCTCATCTTTCGCCCTTCTACGACACCACTTCTATTCCAGAGCATACATATGGTCGTAGTGAGTATTATCCCGATTTTATTCCTGAGACACAACAAGTAGAAGAAGAAGATGATGCTGAAGAAGAAGAAGAAGAAAGACGATTTGTCGGATTTGATGATGACGAATCCCATGTTTTACATTGGGTATGTCTGGTGTTGAATTATCATAAACGGATAAAGATGAAGGCGAAGAAGAAGTAGAAACAGTAACCCCTAAATCATTTGGTGGGTTAAATGATTTTTTTGATATGCCTCATTCCCTTCCAACCCCAGAGCCCTATATAACAGCCAACCAACCCACACCTTATAATCGTATTGTAAGATTAGTATACGGACATATATTTGATATGAATGATGAAATGATTATAGAGCTCGGAACAAAGTTCCTTGAGGAGGGGTTCGAGATTTTCACGAAGAGATCTAGCAAAACCAGATACGAGGTCGTGTGACGCAGAGATCATTGTAGTTTGCGTATGACGGCAGACGTCGTGGGAAAATCCCTTATGTTCCACGCTAAAGAATTGGTGAACGTACACACTTGTTCGAAGACCCAATTGATTCATAACCACCGCCAAGCAAACAAAAAGGTTTTGGGCCATCTACTGAAAACAAAATTCATAGATGCTAGTAGGGCGCTTCGTCCAAAAGACATCGTGCACGATATAAACCAGCAGTACGGTATTACTATTGGTTACCACCAAGGTTGGAGGGTGCGATGTAATGCACTACTGTTGGTGAGGGACAGTCCCGAGGAGTCGTTCACCCGATTCCCTACGTTTTTATATAATCTGGAGCTGCAAAATCCAGGTACACGCCCCATAATAAGAACAGATTCTTGGGGCCGGTTTGAGGAGTGTTTTGCCGCCCTTGGTTGCGCGATACGTATTGCTAAGTCATATGTTTTTTGCTTATTATAAACTATAACATTTACAAACGTAAACCATATACTTTTTTGTAGATCCGGACTTTTTTGACAAACCTGCGTCGTGTCCTTGTAATAGACGTCGCTCATTTGAAGGGACGTTTCTTGGGTACAATGTTCTTGGTGGTTGCCATGGATGCAAATAATAACATTGTGCATATTGCTTTCGAAGTGGACAGGTCCGACACCGGGGAGGAGTGGACTTGGTTTTTGTCCATGTTGAGGGAATGTATCGGACAACCGGAAGGGTTGGTGTTTATGTCCGACAGAGCTGCTTCCATAAGCTCGACGATTTCCGCCGTGTTCCCAACGGCCCACCATGCTCTATGTTGTCGACATCTCGAGATGAACGTGAAAAGTAAGGACAAACGGATAAAAATATATAAGACTACATACTAGAAGTATAGGGACCATGAGCCATGTAAGTATACAAACTACAGTAGGGGTGCTCACGGGTTGGGTTGGCCGGGTTGAAGGCACTTGAACAACCCAACCCAATGTTTGCGGTTTGAAAAATCTCAACCCAACCCAACCCAACCCAATCAAAAGTGTAAACCAACCCAACCCAAACCATGCGGGTTGGGTTGGGTTGGTCGGGTTGAAATTTAATACATCATTTCACAATCTAACTAAGTGATTCCGCTTAAAAAAAAACTAAAATCAAAACGGATATATAAAAATAAGATTAATAAGAGAAGAGAATAGTAGAAGAAGAGTATCCCTTGCCTCTTGATTCTATCGATTTTGAAAATTTTTTAAGACTTGAAGGTTTGATTCATGCGATTTTAATCGACGTGGTCTCGTGGACAGATATAAACTAGGACTAAGATAGGAAGACTTGAAAATTAATAGAAAGAAAAGACAATAAAAGTCTAAAACCATTATAAAAAAATAAAAGCGTAAGTTTTGGTCGGGTTGGCGGGTTGGTCGGGTTACTTTGGGCTCAACCCGTTTCCAACCCAATAGATGCAGTTTGGAAAAAATTCGTATCGATTATGTATCGGGTTACCTCAGTTTGAGTTTTTTTTGCGTTTTTTCGGGTTGGGTTGGCCGGGTTGGTCGGGTTGATCGAAAATTTGAGCACCCTTAAACTACAGGGACCTAATATGTACAATATAAAGTATAGGGACCTAATTTGTAAATATATAAATTACGGGCACCTAGATGTTATTATACATTGTACAAGGACCTAATATGTAATTATATAAATATGCAAACTACAATGACCTAATATGTACAAATATGAAGTATATGGACCTTATATTTAATTATTCAAAGTATAGGGACTTAAAATGTTATTATATAAATTACAAGGACTATAGAGACCTAAGCTATAATTATGTAAAGTACAGGGACCTAATATGTAAATATACAAACTATAAGTACCTAATATGTCATTATGGAAAATAAAGGGACCAAATCTGTAATATACATATACATATATATATATATATACATATACATATATATATATATATATATATATATATATATTCAAAGAGTGTAACGTTTTAATTTAACTTAGTAATAAATGAGATAGAACATTGTGTTATGGTATACACATTCATTGCTTCCATTAACATTAGATTGGAATATTTCCTACTATTTAACTTTATAAACTTTTATTCAATTCTTTTTATAAATTTAGGGGAAACCATCAATAATTTACATCATACTAATCTAAGTGTATAAAAATATCATGAGCCATTAACATCACATAAAAATAACAACCATATTATTTATTTAACGAAAAGCCGTATAAAATAACAAAGGGTTACAAAGACTTACTTCATGAGCCATTGAAGAAGCGTTTTGATGACGACGAAAAAGATAAGATCCACGTGTGAAATTCACGTGCGTTTTGAAAACACGTCGAGAGTATTGTAACAAGAAGATGGTAGGGGAAAAGAAAGTGGTGTGGAGAAATGGTCCCTCCAAATCATGTATTTATATACAAGAAGTGGGGTGGGGGACGGATGAAAAGGAGTAAAGAGGGTAGGTCACGGGAATTTAAGCCAAAGAAGGGGTCAATGGGTCTAGGGTTTCGTGAAAAAAAGGACAAATTGGGGCAGGTTCGTAATTCCAGGTTCGTATATACGCCCTTGGGCCGAAAATATAACTTTTTTAAAAGATTTCCAAAACATGTTCGTATATACGAACATGTGCCACGAAGAGGGGCCAAAATTGTAACTTTTTAAATTATTTTAGAAGTATGGTTCGTATAATATGCTTTTACGATGAGGGGCTTCTTTTGTAAATTCCAGATTCGTATATACGAACCATATTCACGAACAGGGGTCAAAAACGTAAATTTGTTTACCTCTTTAAATCCATTACTAAAGCCTTTTACGAACTAGAGATTTTTTATGATTTTTTAAGCTACGTTCGTATATACGAACTTATTTTACGAACACATACCATAATCTGATTTTTTTTTCGAGTTTTTGGGAGGAGTTCGTATATACTAACCCTTTTCACGAACCTACGAGCCATTTTACAAAAATAAGGAAGAGAATGACTAGGAGGATAAGTGTATTTTCTGAAATAACTATTTTAATTAATTTTTCTATAAATTATTATAATACCCAATTTTTAAAAATAGTTTGATTTTAATCCCGATTTTTAAAATCCATCGACCAAATTCTAAATTAAGATTTACATAATAAAAATATTAAATAATCAAAACAGATGTGACATAATTCTAGATGCTTTGAATGCATCTTCATTCTTCAAACAACAAAAATGTTGTATATATATATATATAT
Organism: Arctium minus; assembly: GCA_954870635.1. Classification (NCBI taxonomy): domain Eukaryota; kingdom Viridiplantae; phylum Streptophyta; class Magnoliopsida; order Asterales; family Asteraceae; genus Arctium; species Arctium minus. The sequence goes on along the minus strand of OX941081.1, from coordinate 173,149,207 downwards.
ATATATATAGGGTCAGGTTCACGTGAGACCAAACTGTTTTCGTGAGACCGCGTGAGACCAAGCCTTAAAACATGAAACTTCACACCGAAACACTGTAAAGGTAAAAAACATTCGAACCTTCATAATGTAATCACACTATGAAGGTAAAAAACTTAAACCAAGTTAAAAAAAATCAAATCTTCACAGCTAAAAGACTATGAAGGTATATCCGAAACTTCACAGAGAAGACGTTGTGAAGGTAAAAAAAAACGAACATTCACAGCGAAAAACACCGTGAACGTAACATTTACGGTGTTTTCCCTATGAAAAGTTCGATTTTTTTTACATTCACAGTTTTTTGGTGTGAAGTTTCATACTTTAAAGTTTGGCCTCACGGAAACTGTTTGGTCTCACGCGAACTTAAGTCCATATATATATATATATATATATTATAACCGGAGGGGTGTTCAAATGCAACCCCTTTACATGGTGCAACCCCATGCAACCCCTCTATCCATCACTCATTTTATTTTCATCTTTTTAATTAAAAAAGATGAAAATAAAATGAGTGATGGATAGAGGGGTTGCATGAGTTGCACTATATAACCGTACCTTTTGAGGGTACCCAATAAAAAATAATAATTGAGAAACGATACCATTTTAAACTTAAACACAACAAGTAACCTGGCATCAAAATTGGTGCCAGTTTTACCCCTTGGGTCTATGTATCACAAAATATAGGGAAATTGACACAAATAACCATATTACACCTCCAATTTCACCTCCTAGTCATGTGTCTCCTGTATTTGCAGATTTGGTCATAGGTTCCCAATTGAGGACCTAGGTCTGATTGTGGACTTGCATTAATGTTTGTTATGGAGATGACACGTGTCGGGATATTGCGGATTGCGGACCTCGGTGACCCGACCCATTGCGGATCTGCCGCAATCCGCGACTTTTTTTGACTTTTAGCTGTCGGGTTGCGGACCTAGGGCTAAATTTGCAAAACTTGGAAAGATTTGGTTAGAAGGTGCAATCCTTAATGTAATATGGTCATTTGTGCCAATTTCCCCAAAATATATCATATTTCTAAATATAATTCTTTAAATAACATGTACAATGTCGTACAATATATTAGCTGTTTCATTAAGGGGTCTCCCACCAACTGAATTTGCGATGACATGTTGCCATTCTCCCAACTTTGGTCCACCCTATCTTAATTGAAGATAAGAGACGTGAGGGAGATAGGCGTTTACTTTTTTTGGGTAATCGTAATGTCTCATTTTTATCTGGTTTGAATCAACCGTCATATACTGTCAACGAGATTCGAATATAAAATTCATTAGCATGTTAAAATGTTAGAATATTCTCGTCAAGTTGACCCTCCGATTTCCAAATATCACACTGCAATAAAATTGATTTTATAGGATGTTCTATAAATATATGAACTAGACAAATATATGTCATAGGTAAATGTGTTATAATATAATGTTTTGATATAATTGGCATCAAGTTTTTTAGTTTTGAAATAAGGTTCATAAGGTTCACTATATTAACCAACTATATCATGCGTTGATCATATTATGTCACTAACAGGGGCATCAGTTATGGACTAAATATGTCGCCCCATAAATTTATCAAACTAAATCATTTATGAAAAATATCAAAAAAGGTAGGGAAATTCTGTTATCAATTTGAATTAATTCACGTTGCCGGAAAAAAGGGATTTCATCCACTTTCCTTTTTCCAAACCAGATGCTGCAATGACGAATTTGCCCCTATGTTTCATTATTTTATTTAATAAAATAATCAGAATGTTAACATAAACAGGTTGAATTGATATGAACCGTAGATCTCTTTCATCTATGGTAGATAAGTGGGTTTCAAAGTTTATAAAATAAGAGTGATTTTCAAATGAAACCACCCCTCTCTCTCTCTCTCTCTATATATATATATATATATATATATATGATACGAGTTGGGTTCCGGTAAGAAGTTGAGTTAACGGTGAGAAGCGTGAGAAATGGTTATCAACCGTTGGATGAGAAATTGACGCACATTAGGATGAGATGCACCGAGATGCACCAAATCAATTCCCTTTTAAACTGCAATTCATGGGAGTGTTTGAGATTAAAAGAGATCAACGATTCATATACACTTCTCACGCTTCTCATCGTTAACTCAACTTCTCACACGATCCTTCGCATATATGACACTTCTTTTTATAAAACAAAATTTCAAATAATTTCATATAAAGAGACTTAATGGGACATTTTTAGTTCAAAATTGTGTTAAAAAACTTGTTATGATTCTCAAAAAGAGTCTTATCAACTTATTATAACACCTTAATTACATCTGACGCAAAAATTTTTGATCTTATAAAGCAATCTATTAGAACATCAGAATACGTTTGACATCCTATAAATCCGATTTTATTGTAATATCAATCGTCTGACGAGTTTTTTCGTAACTGGACCCCTTCCAATTCATACCAATACACAAAAATCTTGTGCATCAAACACTGGTTGGCCATTAGATCGTTTGACATCAAAGCTTTAGTGTTTTAGATTGATGATGATGTCGCGATTGGTTTCCACTGATCCGACTAAGTCGGATAGAACTCGACCCAAAAGTTCAATGATGAATAGATCAACGCCGCTAGCTGCTAAAGTTGGCCGTTATATCAGTTTGTGGAGTTCGTTATTAGAATGCCAGAGATATTCATGCCATTAACACCATCATCATCATTATCGTTATTTTTTTGAGAATGTGTCGATATGAGCCGTTAAAATCATCATGTTCTTGGCCTTGGGTATAAATTAATTAATGTTTTGAGAAAGAAAAAAAAAATTAGAAAAACAACAAAGTTTCACCATCAATCCACCGACTAAAAGAATTGTTGGATGCATTGATAATGACCAAATGATCACCACCACATAACATAATTGGTGGGAGGCCATGCCTTAACTTCATGCATTTATACACGTTAAATTGTTTTTACTTTATTATTTATTATTATTACAAATAAAATATTACAATCTTGCATACTAATCTCTCAAGCCAATACTAGTTACAAACATATTTTTCAAAGTTTAAGCTCACCTTTTTACGTTTATAAAATCAACACAATAAATAAAAATTCAAATACTTGAAGTGAATTTCATTGAGTTAATTCAAACCAAATGTTTGGACTTCTACATAGAAATTAAGATTGTTCCCTCTTTTTTTGTTGCTCGGTATAATTGATAAATGTTTTTACACACCTTTAAGACATGTGAAAATTAGACCTCAAAGCAAGTATATATACAATGTGGTCCAATACCGTCTTTCAAATAATAAAATGGTAAGAACTAAGTATCGTATTCCACATGGATATGTATCTTAAGTTGCAAGATCTCGAGAGAAAAAACTAACTTTAGATGACAATTTTGAAGACTTTGATTTGGTTTGAGTTAATTGATGAACTTAACAGAATAATAAAGAAAGGAAGCAAGGGTGTAAGACTTTTAGGTGAGACTTAAACACAAATTCCAGCAGACTTATGCTGCAGACATGCTGTAGCATGAGTTGGCCATAACTAGTTTCACCATCTATTTTGAGGGTATTTTCCTCTCGAACTTCAATATTCACACTACTGTTTAGATTCAACTAAACACATCTATGTGTAGTCTCCAACTATTTTCAATATTCACACTACTTCTCGATAATAAATCAGTTTGGAAAATATAAATGATAACTCTCCTTATCAGTAACTCTCTCAAATCTACTTCTCATATCATTCAAACCAACGTGCATTTGGTGGCTTAAATACTAAGTTCACGACACTTTAACACTTTAGCAAGTGATCAATTCGTCAAAAAATGTCATTGATTTTTATAAAACTTGAATGAAATGATGGAACATTGTTATTGCGAAACAATGTTCACCTTTCTTTGGTTTAAAATCTCACATTTTCGTCTCACACCCAAGCTAATAAAATGAGCTACGCATAACGAAATGTAAAGACATAAAGCGGTAAATGATAAAGTTTTAACACAAAACTTGGTGCTTAAGCTAAAAAGTACAAAATGTACATTAAAGTAAAATTGCATAAGATAAAGTAACAAGGAGCTTTAAATTACAACTAGTCTTTAACTAAGTCTATAAGCATCCCAAAACGTTAATACAACAATCCCACATGTCTTTCCAAAATAAGCCCCTTTTGCTTATCCATTAAACTCCATCAGCTATGTGCTACTGGAATGCTGCAGAATCAAGGGACTGCACTTTTAAATTTGCTCAAAAGTACCAAATCAACCTTCTAAAGTACAAAAATAGTACATCAACAACTTTTAACTCCAAGAAATAAATAAATGAAAATAAGTAAATAAATGAATAAATGAGTCAAGATTGAGATATAAAAGGTAAAAAAATATCTATAAATGAAGAAATGAGTGTTTAAGCACTAATTAATTAGTGCGTATCAGTTAGTTATAATTGAACTGGACAGAGTCGAACTTTATTAAGTTCAAGTTTGAATACAAAAATGAGATTGAAACATAAAATAAGTTCAGATCAAATTTAAAAGAACTTGACTCGAATTATTATTGACCTTTTCGATCCCTATGCTTGTTTAAGCTTGCTTTAATGATTATGGTTTTAATATATATTTTTGAGTTTCGTAATTGAATTTGCTTTAACAAGCATAATTTTAATTGATATTTATAGTTATTCAAGCTCTTAAATCAAGTTCAAAGCTTGCTCGAGATAAGTTTGAGCTTGGATTAATAAGATTCATCAAGTTACTGGTTTCCTAACTTAGTTTTTCTATTTGGCATTATTTATAACCTATTATTAATTTTTATTAAATAAAACAAAATGATAAACACATTTAACACAACATTACTAAAAATATCTATGATTAACTTGTCAAATTCAACAAATATTTTCTTCTCGTTATTCCATAACCACGGTATTCAATCTCTCCTTAACAACATCTACATAGTCTAAACCAATTATCACACTGAATCATGCAAAAATAGTACCTTTTCACATATGAACACGACCAACAACTTGGACCAATGCTAGTGTACAAAGTCAGACCTGAAACACCTTTTGGTAAAACAATAGTAAGTGTTCATATGTATGTGCGTAGAGAGTCAAATTCATATGAGAACACAATAACTAAATAAAAGAACAAGAAAACGATTGAATCACGTGTTTTAGTGTAAAATCACATATATTCACGCGACTTTGGCCACAAGCTAGATCGTCCACTCACCTTTGCGTTGACCGTGTAGGTTGAAATGAGCAGTGCTAAATATATGAGAAGTAGAAAAGTAATCATAGCCTTTCATACGGCCAAGATTGGAATTGACTGGTCAAAAATTGCGGCTTTAACTGGTCAAAATTTGCAGATATGCCAAAAATAGAGAGGTAGTTTCATAACTTTTATAAATAGGCGGCAAACCCGTCTGAGTCACATATGAATTATATGCTCATATGCGAACCCGTGTAATTCACATATATACGAACAAATTAACAGATTCACATATGAACCCTTCAGGGTCATTCTTTAGCATGTTAAATGGGAGATTTTGAACAGGGCCCCCAAAATTTTGAGGGCCAAATTTATATGTGTTTGATGTTTTCATCTACCTATGTAAAACCTTGTTTAGATTCAAATTGTTAACTACTCGTATTGTTAGATTCAAATTGTTAACTGTTCATATGTGAATCAGTTAAATATATATAGTTCATATGTAAATCACATTGGTTCACATATGAACTTGTTTGCCGTCTATTTGTAAAAGTTACGAAACTATCCCTTTCTTTTTTGCAGACCATGCGAGGAATTATCTAGTGTTCACAGTCAAAGCCGCAAATGTTGATCATATGAAGGGTAGGATCACTTATCTACTTCTCATACATTTAACACTTCTCATTTGAACCCTCTCTCTCTCTCTCTCTCTATATATATATATATATATACACACACACACACACACACACGAATGTTCGTGTGAGAAAAAAAAAGTTAAGGTAAAAAGGGATCTAGATCATTTATCATTTTTAATATCTAACCCATCCATGAATCGTGCTTGATAAGGGGATTGATCCGGTGCATCTCTGAACATCTAATCTCGGTGCATCTTATCCTAATGTGCATCCAATGATGGAGATCCCTTTGTGAGAAGTGGTTGTCAATCGTTGAATGCACATTAGAATGAGATGCACCGAGATGCATCAGATCAATCAATTCTCTTTTAAGCCGCAATTCATGGGATGACTTGAGATTAAAAGAGATCAATGGTCAGATCCACTTCTCACGCTTCTCACCGTTAACTAAACTTCTCGCACGCCTATATATATATATATATATATATATATATTGAAAGGATATTTTGCAACCCACATCTTAACCGTCGGATTCATGATCGGCGGTTATTTTATTTTTATGTTTTTTTAATTAAAAATATTAGGTCCCATATCTATTGTAACCGCCGATCATGAATCTGACGGTTAAGATATGGGTTGCAAGGGTTGCAACCCTTTTAAGGGTTGCAAATTAAACAACCCATATATATATATATATATATATATATATATATATATATATATATAGCCTTAGGTTCATTTGAGAAATGATAAATATATGAGAAATAGAGAAGTAATACTAGCTTTTCATATGGTCAAGATCGGATTTGACTAGTCAAATATTGCGTCTTTGACTGGTCAACAAGTGCGGCTTTGATTGGTAAAAAATTGCGGCTATTCCAAAAATAAAAGGACAGTTTTGTAATTTTTACAAATACACGGGACGAGTTCATATATGAACCTGTATGATTCACATATGAACTATATGTTCATATGTGAATCAGTGCAATTCACATATGAACTATTTTAACTGATTCATATATGAACTTTTGCGATTCATATATAAACTAATTAACTGATTCACATATGAACTAATTAACTGTAGGTTCATATGTGAATCAGTTGAACTAATTAACAGATTAATATATGAACTAATTAATTGATTCTCATATGAACTAATTAACTGATTCACATATGAATGTATAGTTCATATATGAATCAAATAGGTTGAACTCGTCCCGCGTATTTTACAAAACTACCCCTCTATCTTATACAGACCAAACAAAGAATTATCCGGTGCTTCACGGTTAAAGCCACAAATGTTGAACCAGATAAAGGGATAAGATTATTTCTCTATTTTCTTATACATTTAACATTTCTCTAATAATCCTCTCCCTATATATTATTGAAAAGTTAGCATTATTGTTTGACTATTGTTGACCGGGCATGGGCATGTCCACATGTGTACGGACCCTTTAAACACATTTGCTGTTAGGTAAAGGGTCAGCGTTGTGAACCTATTTTGTTGGGCCATTGAACCCAGCCCGTGGTTGTGTCACTATTATTGAACTGCCAGTAGGTCCTGAAACCAGCTTGAGTTCATTGGTCAAACTATCAACCCAGGACCCCAATCATTTTTTCAAATTTTAATATTAAAATAATTTCCATATTTTTATTTGTCTCCCATCGCTGTTTAATTTTCATATTTATATTATACAATTCTTATCTATACTTTTTGCAAGGTTTTAAAATAATTTTTTAACATCGAAAATGAAGCGGAAAATATTTTAGGTTGCAACAGTAGATTTTTTTTTTCTAAAGAATTAAAACTCATTTGGATCCGGTGACAATTAAAACAATAATCATCACATTATAGGGTGCTTAGAATTGTGCCTTTACAAATCTGGGAAGATTTGATGCAACACTCAAAAACCAAGATAAATTTCCTGATCTATACATGAACACGCTTGGATCTCGTATCGGGTGCTAGCTCAAGAAACCTAGATCTATATGTGTATTACATAAAGAAATGTTTATTTTATGTATTTTATCGAATAGCCAAATCTTTGAGATCTTATCACTTGAAATTGTTTTGGCCTATCACCTTATTTATATGGATTGTGTTATAGTTGGTCCATAATTCAAATAAAGTTTAGTAATTATCTTTAATATTTATATAGTTATCTTAAAATATTAACATAATTATACAAATTTACAGATAACAGTATGTAATTATCATAATTACATTTTAACACATATTTTCATAATTATCTTTCAAGAATAAATATTTAACAATCAACATGATTTTAATTCGGGTTTCTTATAAATAGAAGCAAACATACTATTTATATACGACTATATAGGTTTACATACTCGTTGATAGTATCTTTATGTTACACGTATATAATAATAACTTACATTTTTAATAACTGTAATATTTGATTTAATTTTTGAATTTTTATGAAAATAAAATATGAATACCATAAAAGAAGTTAGTGATGTCATTGGTCAAAGAATGAAGTTACACGTGGGGTTGAATTTTAGCTGGCATTGAAAATGGACAATAAGGCATTTATTGTGCCACGTAGTAATCAATTAATTTTCGTCCTCGTGCTATTTTTACTTTTCGTTCCTATTATTTATTACTACAAAAAAAGATCTTGAAATATATTTTTTTAGGAATAAAAAAAAAGAGAGCCCATCTTCTCTATTTCTTTCCGTAACCTCATTTTCTTTCACTATAAATTGAGGGTATTTATATAAATCTGTTTTTAAAAAGAGGGCAGTACATCTGACAATTTTATAAATAAAAGTACACTTAAACAACGTGGTACTACCACTCAAAGCATATCCACGTGGGTGAGCGGGATATGCCAACCACCATAAGGAGAGCACTAATCAAACTAAACAAATGTAGTTGGAACTGGCTTCATATCACACGACTAAAGTCCAAAATAAAGCCAAGCTAATACTACTCATAGCCATACAAAATAAAGTACCAAACAAAAAGAACTAATCGAGAACGGGTGAAAACAACTATGTCGACTCCTTCTGCACATGTTGATGCAATTACGATGGTAGCCATGAGATGTTATACGAAGGGTGGTCCTGCTCTCCTCTTGCATTGGCATCAATCTTTATCTCTACCTTCTTTCTTCGAATGTCGACTAACCATTAGCAACGCAAGTTGTCCCGACCTTAACATGGAACTGCCGATTGTGACCAAAGGGATTGTAAGGTCATTTAGCTTTGAGGAATTCTGTGAACAACGTTGGTAGGATAAAGAGGTGGAAACGATAAACTTTTTAAAACAACGTCGTCTCAAGTTAAAGTCACTAAAAAAATAGGCAAGGTCTTATTTTTAAATTTTTTGATGTTATATTTTTGTTACTTTTTAAGAGGCAAATTAATTAATTAAATATTTATATTCAAGTTCAGCTAAGAAATTTATCTCAAAATATAATATAGTTGATCATGTTCATTATTTTTCTTCTTATATATTCATGTGAGGTATTCAAATATTCTTTTCATTATTTATTAAGAATTTTTCAAAACCTCGTGATTTTGGGGATTGAATCATATTTTCTATTTTTTTTCTTAAGCTTGCAGTGTAGTCATTTTAAGGATAGGTGTCGACACTCGATTTTGAGGACAAAGACCGTTGGGATGCTTTAGTGCACTCCCGTTGAATCTTAAGTGTTTTCAAAGTGGTAACTTTAAGGAAAATTAGACGTTGTTAACTAGGGATCGATCATTGGTATTCCAGTAGTTGACAAGGCTTTCGCCCATTTGACAATCGATACTTGAATGCAAATTCGGAGTTGTGTAACCAGGGAGTTTGGGATAATCGACTATCTGTAGAGCGTAATGGTACGTTCCTGGATAAAACATCAAACCAAACTTGTTGATAAGAATTTCGTTAGGGAAAGGACGATAAACTCCTTGGTGGTATTGATTATTGGAGAAATTTGGTAAGAATGTCGAGGTAGACCTTAAGTAGAAATCGATTATTGAGGAAACCCCGATTTGTCGAAATTAGAAGTATCATTTTTGTAACAGCAACGGATGATCAACTCATCAGTTTTAGGCGGATTCCTCCACCACTCGGGTGAAGTCAACATGGTTGAGGGTACTCAGAATTGGAAGAGTATGGTTAAACTATGGTTGGATCGTTTCTGCAAAGGTTGTTGTGTTCATAAAGGCAAGAAAATAGTGTAACGTAATTCAACGAAGGATGATTAGAAGTATTTAAGGGTTAAGTCTGCTTTGAGGTATCCTTGGTGGAAATTGTAGGTTAAGGTCGTAAGCTACTCTTAAGGTAATATGAACAACATAAGGTTGGGAGGCAACCGAGATCTTAATGTTAAGAAAGTGATTGAGCAAGGACTCAACGTTCATTCCGTCATCAGTAGGATCTATTGAATGTTGAGATTGGGTTTGTACGACTCATTATGAGAAAAATAGTGGCAACCTTGAATGGGATGTAATATAACACCCTCAAATCTTGGAAATAGCAACTAATTTAAAATTTTATAAATACATCAATAATTGCTTCGTCTACAAACACAATTTAAGGATTAACCTCAATACACACATTCATTCTATACATACAATCTATGATAAGGACGGTGCTACTAAACCTAATAACAGTTACTATCTCCAACCTGCGGAAGACTTCACCAACTACTTACCCTTGCAATAAGCTAAGACTCAACTCCTCAAAGCACTGCTAGTACCGAACCCCCCGACAGGAACCTGATGCACATGCCGACAAATAAAAAGGTTAGACTTAATGCCCAGTGAGCTCAAGAGTTTTAACATAAATGATTATATATTTTAAAAGAAAAGAATTCAGTTCAAATCAAGATCTTTCGAAATAGTTTACTTTAAAAATGGAAACGACACATTTTCCCCATAATATGCATTTTTAAAGACAATGCTCCCAAACACACATTCTTTATAAAACGATGTAACCCATAACTCACCCAAAACGGGATTATAATTCGACACCCAATTTGTGAAGACGTAGATAACACTTCATATCCCAAAACACCCAAACACGGGTGGGGCATAATACTCGACCCTTAAATAGCGGAAAGCAATCCATAAAGATATGGTACGTCATCGAAAACATGTAACTCGAATTAATACTCACGCGACCATAAAATAGAATAAAATCCAAATATTAAAGCATGGACAATTAAATATCCAAAATACTACGGGCCGACAACGGGGAATACCCGTATCCGTTGAGAGTGGAGGAACACAAAAGTATGCCACTCAAACATCGTTAATCGTATGACACTTTACGACACGCAAGCCCAAGTGCCCCTACGACTCCCTTCAAGCTACACCAAAAGAGACAGCTGACCTTAGCAAATATTACGAGAATACGCCAAAGGCTCGGCACAAGGGGGATACAACTATGGCATTGCCCCAACAAGGCGAAGGCCCCAAAAACTCCCATCAGCGGACTACCCATCGTCATGATTGCACAACCCGGACTCAGCCCTCCTAGTGTACACTTGAAAGGACAAGGTCATAAAACATGAGTCCCGGAGTCCAACCCCGTACCACCCAATTGACCATCAAATAAGACTGACTAACGTGCCTATGGATCCAATGCAATACAATCTAAGATTACATGACTACACATGAATGACTCACGCACTCGAGCATGTAATTAACAACGGTATGCAACAAGGTGCATTAATATGTAAATCATAAATGAGACTCTATGTCGAGTCATTAAAATAGGACAAATGTCCCCAAGACTCTTTTAAGTCAACACCGAGCTAAAATGCCTAAAATCCATTTGACCAACAATTAGCGTTTTCCCAAATGATGAAACGCATCTAAATGGCGTTTATGCAGACATATACTTAAAAGATGTGATTTACCCAAAACTCGACACGGGTTGGGACATATCATTTTCCAAATGGGTTTATGAAACCAAATATACCAAAAATGCATGTATCATGAATTGGACCTCGATTGTACGAAAATCATCAAAGGTGCATAAATCATAAAATAGACCTTACTTATACAAAATCCCAAATATAAGCTTTTCAAGAGATTAACACAACACAAATTTATCAAATATGAAAATTTACCGAATTACTCACACTTTGACAATTACTAAGTAAAACACATTTTTACTTCAAAATACACATTTTGGCATTTACATAGTTTTCGCAAGTCAACTTGAACTCACCATGCTAGGTTAAGTTAAACCTAGGTTTCAATCCCCAACCATTGGCATCCAAAAGCATAGATCCCACCCAAAGCTTTCCGAAGACATCCATTCCAACTCTTCAACTCAAGCTTCCAAAACCTAGATCCACTCATTTCCAACCATAAATAATCATATTCAATTGTAACACCCTGAATTCTAGAAATAGTAACTAATTTAAAATTTTCTAAATACACCAATAAAAGAATCATCTAAAACCACAATTTACGATTTAACCTCAATACAAACATTCATTCTATACAAAAGTCCATGATAACTACGGGTGCTACTAAACCCCATGCATAGTCACTATCTCCATAAAGCGGAAGACTTTGTCGAATACTTACTTTCGGATCTAGCTAAGGCTCTACTCTTCATAGGATTGCTAGAACCCACTCCCAACCTTGAAACCTGATGCACATGCCGACAAATAAAAAGGTTAGGCTTAACGCCTAGTGAGCTCAAGAGCTTTTCAACATACACAAAATAATCGTTTAAAAAGAAATGATGCGGTTAAAGTTATAGTCCTTCAATATGATACGTCTTACATGTGAAAATGACTCATTTTCCAATAATATGCATTTTAGACAAAGAACACCAATTTGGACATTTTCCAAACCGAACTACTTCAAAGATGATGATACCAATGTAAGTCGCCCATTCATAAATTAGCTTTAACCCAAAACTCACTCAAAGCGTAAATATAAATTGAACTCTTCATTTATGAAGATACGGTTAAACCTTTTATCCCAAAACACCCAAAACACGGGCGAGGCATAACACTCAACCCATAAATCAGGGGTAAAATCCAATTATACAAAATGTCACCGCAAACTTGGATAATAAAACTCAATACCCAAAAACAACACCTTTCGGTGACGGGGGAGACCTGATTCCATAAAATGTGACGGTCCACAAAGTAAGCCCATTTTATGTTGTTAAGACTAGTCATAAAAACAAAGTACACGCAAGGGATGTCAGGCTCAGTGGCTTTAAACATACACCCATGGAAACTCAAGTTCAACCCCGAAGGGTTCCTACGTCGAGCTCCTCATCCAATATCGTAATACTTGAGCACGAAGGACTTATACCTCATCCGGTACCTAACGTGCCTCGACGTGGAAAACTAGCGTTCTATTATCGGACGTAATTATTCAAAGCGCAAGGGATGTCAGGCTTAGTGGCTTTAAACATCCACCCACGGAAACTCAAGTTCAACCCCGAAGGGTTCCTACGTCGAGCTCCTCATCCAATATCGCAACCAAGGCTCTAAATCGAGCCACCAAAACTGGACAATTGTCCTAAAACCCAATCAAAAATAAAAGTACCAAGCTGCTGGCTTAGCAACCCATTGACTCATTGGTAAATGAAATAAAAATACAATAAAACGCACTCGACCAACGGATATGCAAACACCACGACTAAAAGTGTAATTAATTCAAAACTCCACATTAGTTGAGGCAATCAATTTTCCAAATGACTTATACCCTTATATTTCCAAAATGACTCATAACCCAAATGACATGTATTTTTCCCAAACTTAACTGCTGATAAGAATGAAAATCATAAAATGAGACTATAAACATTCTTTCAAGTACCTCACATAAAAGTGCAAGTAATACTTTATAAAGCATTCCATTTCATGAATGATGCATAAGACCCGACAAGCACTTAAAAGTGTATTTATTTGACCAAAGATCTATTTATGCAATAAGACCTCAAAACACATTCATTGGTGACACATTTATCAAAGTTCCCAAAAATCCCAAGTGTATGTATTATACAAAGTTTGTAAAGTTAAATACTTCAAATAATCAAAGATCAGCAAATAACCCAACATTTGATTATTTCATGTAGAACACATAAACACTTTAAAATAGACATTTTGGCATGTACAACGTTTGCACAAATCAACTTGAACTCACCTTGCTAGATTTAGGCTAAATCTAGATTTCACCCAACGAGCTCTTTTAAAGGCCGCTTGAATCCTCAAGCCGAAAACTTCCAAAACCTAGATCCATACAAATCCAAACCATAAATACCCATACATAATCATATATAAACATTTCCCCAACCTTTACATACTAAAATTCTCAACAAGATCAAAACCCTAGTTTCCCAAAACCATCAAACCGAGATTTGAGATCCCAAACACTAAGAAACCACCAATGGAGCATTTATAACATTATTTCAAGAAAGTTTACCCTTATAGATGACGAGACTTTCCGAGAACACCCACTCCAACTCTTCAACCCGAGCTCCCAACCGATGAACTTGATAAGGGAGATGAAAATGGAGGTTTTGTGGTTCAAGATTCCAACTAGATAGATGGTGAGTAGTCCTGTGGTTTGGGGAGGAAAAACCCCCAAAATAGGTTAGGGTTCGGTTTTGGGGTTTGGTAGAGAAAAGGGGAGAAGATAGGAATGAGAAATGAGAAGAAATGGTGAGAATTCGGGCATTTAGGGAACCAGGCGTCGCGCGCGACCTTGCCACGCGATAGTGACATTGTCACTATCGCGAGGGAACTCTCGCGGAGATTGTACCGCGGGTGGTACGCCTCCGGCGATTGTGCCACGCGATAGTGACACATGTCACTATCGCGAGTCACTCTCGCGCCACATGTATCGAAGCCCAAAAATGTCCAAAACTCGAGATTTTCGCATGGGTTGATTTAAGGTTCGAAAATACAACTCATTTCACCCCAAAAGATAGACGAAAGGTGAGGAGATGGCTGGGGATGAACGGAAACTTACTAGGCGAAAATCCGGGTGTTACAATCCTCCCAACCTTAGAATGATTTCGTCCTCGAAATCTAGGTTCCCATGAAACCTTACCCATAGAAGGAGTGCCCTTAACCCAACTGCCAGTACCACTACCATACCCCTTGCACTGGTACCCACATCAACCGCCTCTCATGGGCACATCACACTCATAACCGAGCGAACACTTAACTCTCCAAAGTAACCTTTACTTACAAGGTTACGGTCGTCTCCCAACCTTGGGCGACAATTACCACCTCCAGGAAATTTGCGACCTCAACTTCTCGCCGACTAAACCCCTTCGGATCTACACGGTTCCGAACCCAAAGTCAACGATAGCAACTAAACTCTCATGAATCCTCAGAGTCCTACTGATCCATTCTTAATATTGAACAAGGTGTCCTTCTAAGGCGTCCCATTGTGTCTTTCAGGTAACCGGTTAACACAGATTCAGCTATCACCCAACTCCGTTCCAACCCTGGCCTCACAACATTTTTTTTAAAATAAAATCCTTATCACCAAGGGAATGCTTACACACACAGGTATGCGATCAACAATACCTAACCTTCTTATAGATTCCACCACCGAAAGGTTAATATCTTCCATGATCTAACCGAGATACACCCCGAACATTCCCGAATCCAATGGCTCCAAGAAAACAAGTCGACGCCCAGGTCTAAACGGTGACCTAAAAAATGTGGACATCCCGCCCAAAAAAAAATCCCATTCCAGACGGATTGTTACACTAAGGTTGACACCTAACATAATGCTAAAATTCGAAACCTTACATTTCTAACAAACGAACCACAAAATTTCCTTTGATCGCGGAACACACTAAGACGGTACACCATCAACATAATCCATAATGTCACACCGACGAACAACCCACCAAGTCGTACCCAATTCAAGCGCAGATAATCACGTGAACCTTATCACGCATGCTTACCAAAGTATAACATCATCCCTTAATTAACTGATGTGAATTTAAAATCCCAAACAAATCAAGCTATCTCATCAAGATTAAGCAAATAAGAACTAGAGAGAGAGAAAGTAGATCTTGAATCACATATACGTCTAATGATTTACAATGAGGTTCTTACAAAACTACAAAGCATAAACCTATTTATACCACCTAACTATTACAAGACTTAACAACAAAGGAAACAAATACAACTTTGACTTTTCTGACTTTGACAATGTTGACTTTACAAGATTGACTTTCTAATTAAATCTTGGATACAATATTTTCACTTAACAATCTCCCCCTTTGTATTCAAGATTTAATAAACATTTGACACTAGTCTTCAGCTCTTGATCCTTCAACTTTTATCTCTTGAACTTTGAAGCTTTAACAATCTTCAGTCTTTCAGCCTTTGAAGAATCTTGAAAAGTCTTTTTCACTTTGCAGCTTTGAAAGTCAACATGTCTTGAACACGAAACTGAATTCTTGAAACTCCTTTGAAACTTCAACTTTGAAACATCTTTGAAATCTACAGCTTTGAACTTTGAAACAGATTTGATGAAACACTAATCTTGTATCTTCATCTCTTGTGATCTCTGAACCATCTTCAGAAAAACAAACTTTCACGAATCTTGATTTATCTTTGAATCATATGAAGCATCTGAATTGTCTTAAACTTTCAGAATTTCTTCACCAGTCTTTTCATTTTGAACTTTCTTCAGGACATTGAAATTGATTCTTTGGAAATTTCTCCCCCTTTTTGATGATTGTGAGCATCATGATCATCAAAACATCTTCAATTTCAACACAACCTTTGATCACCCCCTTTGTATTCAACTAACAATCTCCCCTTTCAAAGATAATTTGACAGTCGTCGCCCTTTGATCTGAATGGCTGAATCATGAACTGTATATACCCGAATCTTTTCAAATTCAGATATAATGAACGTGGTAACCCTGATTCAACAAATGAAACAGTTAGGAATGCCTGTCAGTAACACAAAGTTACTGTGTACAACTAATGTACAATTTAAGAACCTGGTTTGATGATGACTCCCCAGGACTTCCATTCAATCATTGAAAAACACAAGGTAATTCTATGAATGTTCTGACAGAAAAACAAATTTTCTGTGTGTCCGTGCTTGTGTTATGAAAGAATTTAGCATAATGATTGTGTTTCATAAGGCTCAAATTGTGTAAACTGTTGAGACAACAACATATATTACACGGACTCAATGTGCATGAAAGAGGTGCGAAGGTGGGGCAACTTTCCTTCTTTTTCAATATCTAAATCTTCCGAGTGAAGACTAGATAGCATATGTGTTGTGTCCCCAAAGAAAATAAAACATTTCTTTGTTAAGAAAGAAATGAGTGGCTGGTGGGGTTAATGCAAGAGTTGGCATGGGCTCACTGCCTTTTTCAATGATGGTCACCAAAAAAAATGTGAACCAATCAGAAGATGTGGCTGCCCGGCTCAGAAAGTGGTTGGTGCAGAGTTCTGATATTCTTTTAACTCTGTTCTCACACCCTCTTTCTTTTTAACATTAAAGCTCACTTCTAACCAAACTCTCATTTCCATTTTACCGCTCAACAATGAGAAAAACTCAACCGGATGAGTTATCTCCCCCACTCTTTGATTTTGACCCCTCACCCCTCAATCACTCAAGGATAACTTCCTAGGTAAAAAACACTGGTTGACGTGAATCCATGGAAGTTCTGTTTAAGCTCACACACGAATCCCATGTAATTCCTAAAAAGCATGGTTGCTCAACAACTTAACTGAACAGTTAAGCACAAAGTGTATGATATCATTGTCAAAATGTATGCTCATGAAATTTGAGCAATTAAACTTTGAAGATTTCTCAAAACAATGATATTGAATGAATGAAATGAAATCAAGAGAATTATTTTGAGAATCTGACAATGTATCAAGCAGATCAAATGAAATGGTTAGGGTATCAAAGAACTGGATATTTTGTTTATATGAACGAATATAAACAATTTATCAATGAAAACACAAATATGAAAAAAAATGAATGATGCTCAACAACTTTGAAAGCAAACGAGGGTATTACCATCAAAAAATATGTTCGTTATGAGACATGGTAATAACAAATCAAATGAAATACTGAACCGATGTGTGTGAATACTTTACAGTATATGGAAAAGACAATACACGAGTATTGATATTTGGAAACACACGGTCAGTTAAACATTAAGCTCAAAAATTGAAAAACATTTAAAAGCTCACTTCTGAATTCATGAAATCTTTTGAGAATAGAGAAGTGGTTTGAACATTTAAGAAACTGTTTTTCATGCTTGAAAGTTGTTCTTCCCTCAAACAGTCAGAGATCTAGATCAGAAGATATTTACCTTTAAGCTCCCCCTCAAATCATGATAAAATGATTTAAGTCTTTTAAGCTCCCCCGGGATATTTGCAAAATATCCAGGTCTGAACATTGAAGAATGGGTCTTGATCTGTCATGTGATCAGAAGCCATCACCTTTACTCCCCCTTAAATTATGCATCTGAAATATGTCAGTTAAAACACAAGATAGAGATCAATACAACTTCCTTTTGAATTGTAGACCGTCATATCGTAAGAATATTTTCAATGAAAAAGCACAGGATAGAGATCAATACAACTCCCTTGTGAATTGTAGACCGTCATATCTTATCGGATGCAAAGTATTACCGGAGTAAGGTCTTTTGATCACTGAAGTACGAGTCCTAAACTGTTGTGTTTAGAAGTCAAACTCTGTTGAAGTATGGGTTCTAAGCTGATTTACTTAGAAGCCTTAGTCTTTTAACTTTGAAGTCCGGGTTTTGAACTGCTTTGTTCAAAAGCCTTTGTTCTCTTACTCCCCCTTGACTTGAGATGCCTGCAACACAGAATCAGTTTTCGGCCTTGGTACCCACTGGTATTTGAGTCCATGAATGTTAGTTGCATTTCTTGTGGGGGTTATCGAGTAAGAACCATACCAGAAATGGTCACTGGTCTTGTGAATATGATCATGTGTACAACAATAAGAACAATAGTATTTCTTACCTGATAACTTGATTAATTGATCTCTGTAACACCCTAAAAATAGGGGTAACAAAAATCCAGAAAACGGACATGAGGTATACTAAAATTTCCATAGAAAGAGCCTCCCAAAAATGGGGAATATATAAGTATAAATAACCTATTTAATCACAATTGCAATTGAACGGACAATTAAACAACAACCAACTAATCTAATTTCTACATCTAGAAAAGAGATTACAAAAAGGGTTGTCATCTATAAACCCAAACGGTCTATATCCAAAAGTATAACGCGTCCATATGCAACTCCCCAAGCTCTCACCCCAAAGCAACTAAACCTGCTTAGGACCGCCGCCGCTAGAAACTGAGATACACATCGACACCAAACAAGTGTTAGGCCAAAAAGCCTAGTGAGTTGAACAATAATAAGCATGCATGAACAGTCACATTTCTTATCAGCAGTTAACCATAGTTCAACAAATGTGGAGTCAATAGGGGATACCCATAGCACCAATCAAGTCCCACCCAAGAGTCGATATACCTTGATGCCCTTAACAAGGAACACCCCAAAGGCCCGGCACACCCGGAGACTATCGCTAAGAAAATTCCCCGAATGGCGGAGGTCTAGGCACATACCATCACAGTGGCGCCCAAGACTATGTCCTCCTAGTGTACTGACTTGGTTCGTCCACAAAACATTTATAAGGGGTCCTTTAGGTATATTTCAACCCACATAATTCAATACCAATTACAGTATAATATTACCACCTTATCCTTGTGATGTCTAACAAAAGACCCAATGTAAATCATGCTTATCATGCATATAAACATATCACCATAATGGTGTTCCAACTAGAATCATCATAATACCCATATATGCATACATTTAACATATCAAGGTACACACATTATGTATCTATGAGACAAATCCCAAATAATGACACATATAACAATAATCATGGCAAATCACCCATATATATACATCTTCCAACTACTTTCATGAAGAAATTCCCAAATATTTGAACATATAGAGATAAAGTAACAAATAGGAGATTATGATGTGTATCTAGTTTTAACAAAGGTTTAGTAAACTCACAATCTAGGTTTTGTACCAAAACCTAGAAAAGATGAAAACCCTAGATTTGAGAAGATGAGACTTGAAATGGAGCTTGAAGTATTGAGAAACCCTAGAAGCTTCCTTGAAGGTAATAAATGCTAGAAATCGAGCTCCAACCACCAAAGATGTTGTATTTACGAGGGTTAGGGTTTGGTGAGGGAGGATACTGATTTCCTTGGGAGCAAAATCTCCAAAATGAGAGAGAGATATGAGAATTATGAGAGGAATTCGGATGAAAAGGGGTTTTGGGGGCTGCAGGTCGCCCCACGGCTTATACCGCGGTTTCGAACTCGCGGCATAAGTCGCGCGTGTGCACAATACCGCGAACTCAAGTGGGTTGCGCGGCTTGCACCGCGACTTACAACCCGCGACGTAAGTCGCGTAACTCCCTGTTTCACTAAGGGTGATCCATAACATCCAAGTCAACCAAAAATGATAATTATGCCCAAACCGAAAATAAACACATACGTTTATACTATTAAGAGAAAGATTCGTTAAACGAAATAAGGGGAACGAGTACTTACCTTATGAATTTCCGGGTGTTACAATCCTCCCCACCTAAATGGGATTTCGTCCCCGAAATCTTACCTTAAACAAACAAGTGAGGGTAACGCTTCTTCATATCATCTTCAGACTCCCACGTAACGTTAGCACCCCGATGGTGTTTCCATTGAACCTTAACCATCACCACATCTTTATGCCGTAATTTCTTCACCTTTGACTCTAAAATTGATTCCGGTTCTTCTACATAATGATTCCCATTGTCCACCCGAATTTCTGACAAAGGGATCACGCTTTCCTCTTCGGCTAGACACTTCCGAAGGTAACATACGTGAAATGTAGGATGTATCCCATCCATTTCCGGTGGTAAATCCAACCGATAGGCTTGTAACCCAATTTTCTCCAAGATTACGAATGGCCCAAGGAAACGGGGACTGAGCTTCCCACGCTTCCCAAATCGAATGATTCCCTTCCATGGTGACACTTTCAACATGACACGGTCGCCCACTTGAAACTCGACCGGTCTCCTTTTCTTGTTCGCATAACTTTTCTGATGGTCTTGCGCCGCCTTTAGTTGTTCTCGAATTTCTTTCACCTTGTCTGCCGTCTCTTGCACTATTTCCGACCCTACGAATTGTTTTTCGCCCGCTTCTAACCAATAAACTGGGGTTCTGCACTTCCGTCCATACAACGCCTCGAACGGTGCCATTCCAATACTAGAATGGTAACTGTTGTTGTACGCAAACTCTACCAAAGGTAGGTGTGAATCCCAACTTCCCCCGAAGTCTATCACACACGATCGCAACATATCTTCTAGCGTCTGGATCGTCCTCTCGCTTTGACCATCCGTTTGAGGATGATATGCCGTGCTCAGATTCAGTCTAGTGCCCAACTCCTTTTGCAAACTAGTCCAAAAGTTCGAAGTGAAACGACTATCCCGATCCAATACCACAGATTGTGGAACTCCGTGCCTTGACACCACCTCATCGATGTATAGTTTAGCCAACTTATCTATTGGCAAGGTCTCCCGCATCGCAAGGAAATGCGCGCTCTTGGTCAACCGATCCACGATCACCCAAATTGTGACGTGGCCACGCAAGGTCCTTGGTAACTTTGTCACGAAATCCATAGTGATGTTGTCCCACTTCCACTCGGGAATGGACAACGGTTGCAAACTTCCATAAGGTCTTTGATGTTCCGCCTTGACTTGGAGACAAGTGACACACTTCTCCACATAATTAGCCACATCTAGCTTCATTACCGACCACCAATACATTAACTTTAAATCTGTATACATCTTGGTGCTACCGGGATGTATAGAGTATTTCGACTTATGTGCAAAAAGAAATGATGCGGTTAAAGTTATAGTCCTTCAATATGATACGTCTTACATGTGAAAACGGCTCATTTTCCAATAATATGCATTTTAGACAAAGAACACCAATTTGGACATTTTCCAAACCGAACTACTTCAAAGATGATGATACCAATGTAAGCTGCCCATTCATAAATTAGCTTTAACCCAAAACTCACTCAAAGCGTAAATATAAATTGAACTCTTCATTTATGAAGATATGGTTAAACCTTTTATCCCAAAACACCCAAAACATGGGTGGGGCATAACACTCAACCCATAAATCAAGGGTAAAACCCAATTATACAAAACATCACCGAAAACTTGGATAATAAAACTCAATACCAAAAAACAACACCTTTCGGTGACGGGGGAGACCCGATTCCATAAAATGTGACGGTCCACAAAGTAAGCCTATTTTATGTTGTTAAAACTAGTCATAAAAACAAAGTACACGCAATGGATGTCAGGCTCAGTGGCTTTAAACATACACCCACGGAAACTCAAGTTCAACCCCGAAGGGTTCCTACGTCGAGCTCCTCATCCAATATCGTAATACTTGAGCACGAAGGACTTATACCTCATCCGGTACCTAACATGCCTCGACGTGGAAAACTAGCGTTCCATTATCGAACGTAATTATTCAAAGCGCAAGGGATGTCAGGCTCAGTGGCTTTAAACATACACCCACGGAAACTCAAGTTCAACCCCGATGGGTTTCCTACGTCGAGCTCCTCATCCAATATCTCAACCAAGGCTCTAAATCGTGCCACCAAAACTGGACAATTGTCCTAAAACCCAATCAAAAATAAAAATACCAAGCTGCTAGCTTAGCAACCCATTGACTCATTGGTAAATGAAATAAAAATACAATAAAACGCACTCGACCAACGGATATGCAAACACCACGACTAAAAGTGTAATTAATTCAAAACTCCACATTAGTTGAGGCAATCAATTTTCCAAATGACTTATACCCTTATATTTCCAAAATGCCTCATAACCTAAATGACATGTATTTTTCCCAAACTTAATTGCTGATAAGAATGAAAATTATAAAATGAGACTATAAACATTCTTTCAAGTACCTCACATAAAAGTGCAAGTAATACTTTATAAAACATTCCATTTCATGAATGATGCATAAGACCCGACAAGCACTTAAAAGTGTATTTATTTGACCAAAGATCTATTTATGCAATAAGACCTCAAAACACATTCATTGGTGATACATTTATCAAAGTTCCCAAAAATCCCAAATGTAGGTATTATACAAAGTTTGTAAAGTTAAATACTTCAAATAATCAAAGATTAGCAAATAACCCAACATTTGATAATTTCATGTAGAACACATAAACACTTTAAAATAGACATTTTGGCATGTACAACGTTTGCACAAATAAACTTGAACGCACCTTGCTAGATTTAGGCTAAAACTAGATTTCACCCAACGAGCTCTTTTGAAGGCCGCTTGAATCCTCAAGCCGAAAACTTCCAAAACCTAGATCCATACAAATCCAAACCATAAATACCCATACATAATCATATAGAAACATTTCCCCAACCTTTACATACTAAAATTCTCAACAAGATCAAAACCCTAGTTTCCCAAAACCATCAAACCGAGATTTGAGATCCCAAACACTAAGAAACCACCAATGGAGCATTTATAACATTATTTCAAGAAAGTTTACCCTCATAGATGACGAGACTTTCCGAGAACACCCACTCCAACTCTTCAACCCGAGCTCCCAACCGATGAACTTGATGAGGGAGATGAAAATGGAGGTTTTATGGTTTAAGATTCCAACTAGATAGATGGTGAGTAGTCCTGTGGTTTGGGGAGGAACCCCCCCTCAAATAGGTTAGGGTTCGGTTTTGGGGTTTGGGAGAGAAAAGGGGAGAAGATAGGAATGTGAAATGAGAATAAATGGTGAGAATTCGGGCATTCAGGGAACCAGGCGTCGCGCGCGACCTTGCTACGCGATAGTGACATTGTCACTATCGCGAGGGCACTCTCGCGGAGATTGTACCGCGGGTGGTACGCCTTCGGCGATTGTGCCACGCGATAGTGACACATGTCACTATCGCGAGTCACTCTCGCGCCACATGTACCGAAGCCCAAAAATGTCCAAAACTCGAGATTTTCGCATGGGTTGATTTAAGGTTCGAAAGTACAACTCATTTCACCCCAAAAGACATACGAAAGGTGAGGAGATGGCTGGGGATAAAAAGAAACTTACTAGGCGAAAATTCGGGTGTTACATCAATCCTTAGAATTGTTCCCCAAGTATTTACACGAACATTCATCTTATACCCAAAAACCCTAATTTTCTATACTTGAATAAGGAGAAGATTACCTCAACTAATAGCTTGAATCCACCAACCCAAAACACATGTAGGTCACCAAAACGAACCATAAGCTTTCAAATCTTCAAATGATGAAAAGTTAGATGAAACCCCCAAGAGCTTGGTGAGGAAGATGAAGATGAAGGTTTTGGGGTTCAAGATCCCAACTAACTAGATGATGAAGAATCATGTGGTTTAAGGAGAAAAACCTCAAAATGGGTTAGGGTTTGTGGGGAAGAGAGGAAATGGTTTGGGAGAGAATGGAAAGAATTAGAAGTGAGAAATGAGAAGACTGGGTGAAAATTCGGACATTTTAGGAGACAGGGGCCGTGGGCGACCTTGCCACGCGATAGTGACATTGTCACTATCGCGAGGGCACTCTCGCGGGGATTGTACCGCAGGTGGTACTCCCCCGGCGATTGTGACAATGTCACTATCGTGAGTCACAATCGCACCACTCGTATCGAACCCAGAAAAGGGTCAAAACTTGAGATTCTCGCATGGGTCGACTTAAGGTTTGAAAGCACAACATTTCACTCAAAAAGATAGACAGAAGGCGGAGAGATTACCAACGAAGGACGGAGACTTACTTTGCGAAAGACCGGGTGTTACATGTAATAGGTTTCATATATGAGGAAAGGCATTGTTGAGACATACCTTTTGGATAGAGAACCAATTATTCCCATTAAATACGATATTTAGGTGTTTGGTCGGTGCCAAATTTCGAGGACAAAATCTCTTTTAAGGTTGGGAGGATTGTAACATCCGTGATTTTGGAGAGTTCACATTTATGATTCTTGAAAGTCGGTTGGCCATTAAGATGGAGTTATATTGGAGTTCGTATATTTACTATAGTGGAATCATCAATGATCGACTCGGGCGCATAAACGGGAGAAAACGTGAGGAACAGAACTGCGTGACTTGGTGCGTGGCTTGGGGTCGTGTCCCAAGCCGCGTATGTCGTTGTGTCTCAAACCATGGTCACGCACGGCTTGCTCGCGACATGAGGTCGCGGGCAAGGCCGCGGGAAAGGTCTGTTGGGGTTAAAAAGGCCGAATTTTCTTTCCACCATTCTCCCCCATTCTCCACTTCCTCTCGTTTTGACAGTCTTGAGATGGTTATGGTCCAAATTTTGGGTCCATTGAGGACCTTGTTGGTGATTTATAGTTCCTAATGGAGGAAGGTAAGTCCCAAATCTCCATTTTTGTTACCAAGGGTTTGAGCTCACTTCATTCTCAACCCTTTCTTCTTCTTTGTGGTGATTTTACTTGAGATTGGAAGTATATACGATGTTCTTGGGAGTTTTACACCGTAGATCTGGAGTTATAACTTGAGGAACCGCAAACCTTCACCGTTGGAAGCTAGATGTTTGGTTGGGAACCTAGATTTATCCCAAATCTAGCAAGGTGAGTTCAAGTTGGTTTGTGAAAACATTGTACGTGCCAAAATATCTATTTTAGAGTATTTATGTGCTTTACATGATTATTATAAAATTTTGAAATCTTTGATGAGTTTTGCTATTTGAACAAATAAGATTCTATAAATCTCGTGAAATACCACATTTGGGACTTTTGGGCATTTTGATAAATAAGTTATAAATGAAAGTGTTTTGATGATTTATTGCATAAATGGAGATTATTTGGTAAAAATACATTTTTGGTGTTTGTTGGAAATATGCATAGTTTGTGTTATCTGATGTTTTAAAAACATCAACGTATGGGTCACTGGGTTTTGGTCATTCCCGAACTTGTGAACATTTCGGAAATTGTAAATCTTTTGGTTTTGGGAAAATATGTATT
Organism: Arctium minus; assembly: GCA_954870635.1. NCBI lineage: Eukaryota > Viridiplantae > Streptophyta > Magnoliopsida > Asterales > Asteraceae > Arctium > Arctium minus. The sequence continues at coordinate 173,123,276 of OX941081.1, read as the reverse complement.
TCAAGTATTTCAATGAGTAATTCTTAGGTGTTGACATTTTAACGATTTATTTTACTATAGTAAATCCTTTGGTGTAAATGCACTTTTAGTGTGTGTTTTGGAGAGATGTGAAACATGGTGTTATGAGACGTTTGAAAGAGTCAATGGTATAAACTCGATCTAAGTTGTGTTGGAGTGTATTCTTGCATTTTGGAGCATGTGTTCGCATAAACGTGGGTCAATTGTGTTTTATTGTATTTTATTTCTTTTGACAAATAGTCTTTTGGGTGGATTTAATGGGGTGATTTTAATGGCGTCCAGTGGTATTGTTTTCCTTGAGCTTTGTGTGAGTTGTTTGGTTGCATATAGTATGCATACATGTCTATTTGGAACCTCTGTCATAGTGTTTTAACTAATGTTTTAGAACGATGAGAGCATATCATTATTTGGCTTTGAACTTAGAACCGACATAGATTATTTCATGTTTTTAACCAGAGCACATACACATATCACTTTACTAGTCTTGTGAAACAAACCGTCTCATGCATGTTTTGTTATGGGGTCTTATGTAACACCCGTGATTTTGGGTAAGTAAATGTCAACCGGACATTTCTGTGACTTGTAAACGGTGGGGTTTCGTTGGGAAATGTATTGTTTAAAGTCCCTTGGAGTTTCGGGAGTTTTGGCAGTGAAAAGGTCGGGTTTCGGGGATCCGGAAAGGTCCCGCGATAATGCCCGACGACTATGACAGTGTCATAGTCGCACTGTCACAGTCGCATGCAATGTACCGTAGCCTGAGGGGAGTTGGCGACATTGCCATGCGACAATGCCCTGGGCATTGTCGCTGGTCAATGTCGCACCAGGGCACCCAGCGGCTGATAAGTTCGAATTTCAGCCTATTCTCCTCATTTCTCACTTTCATCTTCATCCCTCTTCTCTCCCAAACCCCAAAACCGAACCCTAACCCACTTTGGGGGTTTTTCCCTCCCCAAACCACAATATGATTCATCATTTAGCTTGTGGGATCTTGAACCACAAAACCACCATCTTCATCTTCCTCATCAAGTTCGTGTTGGGAGCTCGGGTTGAAGTGTTGGATTGGGTGTCCTCGGAGAGTTTCATCACCTTTATTGGTAAGTTTCCTTGCAACAAGTTATAAATGCTCCATTGATGGTTTCTTAGTGTTTGGTTTCTCAAATCTCGGATTTGGTAAGTTTTGGAGAAAACTAGGGTTTTGATCTCGTTTGGGGTTTTGGTATATTGTTTGGGGGAAATGCTTCTAAATGGTTGAGTATGGGTATTTATGGTTTGAAATGTTTGGATCTAGGTTTTGGAAGTATCCGTCTTGAGGATTCAAGCGGTCTTCAAAAGAGCTCGTTGGGTGAAATCTAGATTTAGCCTAAATCTAGCAAGGTGAGTTCAAGTTGATTTATGAAAACGGTGTACATGCCAAAATGGTTATTTTAAAGTGTTTTATACGAAATGGTTAACTGCTGATAAGTTTGGAGTATTTTCAAGTAAAATATGTTTTACTTGGTTATTTGTCAAAGAGTGAGTATTTTGATAAGTTTTCATACTTGGTGAACTTGGGTTGGGTTAACCTCATAAAATGCTCATATTTGGGGTTTGAATGTTTTAACGAGTAAATAGCATGGTTTTCACATTCATGGTGATTTTGTACAAGTAAAAGCTATTCTCAGTAATTATGCATCATGGTTGTACAAATGAAGTCTATTTCATGTTATATGCATTTTGGTACATTTGCATTCATAAACCCTTTGGAAAAATCGTTAGTCCCATTTCGTGTGGAGTTTGGGTTAATCTCGTCCTTGTGTTATGTGTCTTCATAAACGTTATTTTAAAGACATTTCATTATTTGGAGGACCGATAATTATTGGTCAAATGGATTTGAACACCCTAGCTCGGTGTTGGCTTAAAAGAGTCTTGAGGACACTTGTTCGGTTTTTAACGGCTCGATTTAGAGTCCAAAAAGGTGGTTTACCTCTTAACGCATTTTATTGCATATTTATAATTACAGGCTCGAGTGCGTTGTCATTCCTGGGTAGTCGTGTAATGTTAGACCGTGTTGCATTGGATCCATAGGCACGTGAGTCGGTCTTTCGTAATGGTTAATGAGGTGGTGCAGGGTAATCTCCGGGAATCCACCTTATGACCCTATCCTTTCATGTCATACATCAGGAGGGTTGAGTTATGGGTTTGTGCTATCATGGCTGGTGTAGTCATTGGATGGGCGTTATAGAACCTCCGCCATGTGGGGCAATGCAATGGTTGTATCCCCCTTGTGTCGGGCCTTTGAAGCGATATTCAGGTTAATAGTCGCAAGGTCAGTTGACTCTGGGGTGTAGCTGAAAGGAGTCGTAGGGACACTTGGGCTTGTGGGTCGTGAAGTGTCATACGATTAACGTTGTATGAGTGGACTACTGTTGTGTTCCTCCACTCTCAACGGATACGGGTAGCCCCTGTCGTCGGCCCGTCGTAATTTGGATATTTAATTGTCCATGCTTTAATGTTGGGATTTCATTCTACTTTATGGTCGCGTGAGTATTAAATTGAGTTACATGTTTTCAATGACGTACCATATTATTAAGAATCGTTTTCCTTTATTTAAGGGCCGAGTATTATGTCCCGCCCGTGTTTTGGGTGTTTTGGGATATAAGGTATTATTTACAATTTCATAATTGGAATATCGAACTATGACCCCATTTTAGGTGAGTTCCGGATTGCATCATTTTTTACATGAAGTGTGTGTTTGGGAGCATTGTCTTTAAAAGTGCATATTGTGGGAAAATGTGTCGTTTCCATTTTAAAGTATATTATTTCGAAGGATCTCGCTTTAAACTGGTTTCCTTGCTTTTAAAGATTTAATTCATTCATGTTAAAACTCTTGAGCTCACTAGGCGTTAAGTCTAACCCTTTTTATTTGTCAGCATGTGCATCAGGTCCCAGTTTGGAGATAGTGACTATGCATGGGTATTAAGTCTTCCGCGAGTTGGAGATAGAGACTATGCGGGGCATTAAGTCCTCCGCAGGATTGAAGATAGTATTTGTTATTGGGTTTAGTAACACCCGTCCTGTTCGTAGAATGTATGTATAAGATGAATGGGAATATTGAGGTTGATTCTCAATTTATGTTTGTAGTTCAAGGTATTTGTTGATGTATTTAGAAATTTTTAAATGAGTTGCTATTCCGGATTTTGAGGGTGTTACATCTTATTTCGTGTTGTGTTGTGGCTAAAAGAGAGAAAATTTTGAGAGTTTGATATCATAAAAATTATGTTTGGGTTTTGCAAGCATTTTATCTGTATGGCCTAAAGTTTGGATTCAAACTAAACTATTTTATGTTTGGCCAAATCGCAAGCACTTATCGTTTTACTAAGTTTGGGAAATAAACTGATGTATGTGGGGCTTGTTGGAAAATTTATCCCATGTCATTATATGGTTAAATGAGAAACTTTTGGAACTTGATTACGTAAATTTCCCTTCTGGAGTTTTATATGAACGCCTTGTCATGTATTGTTTCAGTACGTGAAATTTTCTTCATACGTGGCGCAAATAGATGCATGTTGGGACCATAGAGGTTCCTTTGAAAAGTTTGTTGAAATATCTTTCATTGGTGTCGATATTAGCTTGAATATTAATCAAATACTTTCCGAAATGGTTTTATATGTGTGGAGTTTGTGACCACTTCGCACAACTACCGAGTAAGTGTAGTGAACTTTTACACACATGATTTATTGTTATAAAAATTTTGTGTTTGCAAGTCTTGAAAAATTTCAATTGGCACATGTAACACCCTTAATTTTCGGTAAGTATAGGAGCACCCAGGCGTTTTTGTACCTTGTGTTTGGTGGGATTCATGTTGGGAAAACACTACTAAAAGTTCCAAAGAGTGTCGAGGGCCTTAGTGTCGAAAAAAATCGGATTTTCGGGCTTCGGGGAGTCTGGGCGAAAGTGACAGCGAAAGTGACATGTGTCACAATCGCGTGTCACTCTCGCGGAGGGCCTTATGGTCGCGGTACACTCCCAGCGAGAGTGCCTCGCGAGAGTGACCATGTCACTTTCGCTTGGCATTATCGCATTCGGGGCCAAACTTCTTAAAAATCAATTTTTAGCCTTTTTCTCATTTGTTACTTCACCCATCTCATTCTTCTCTCTCAAGAACTGAACCCTTAACCCCCCCATTGTCGATTTTGAGAAATTGAGGCACCAAGACATGGGATTCCAAGTGATTCATTAACCTCTAGCAAAGCTTGGAAGCTAGAACTAGAATCATCTCATCTTTATCTTCTTCATCACCTTCATCAATTTTTCTAGGGTTTCATCCAACTTTCCACCATTTCGAAGATTGGGAGTTTGTGGCTCATTTTGGTGTCCTAAAAGTGTTTGATTGATGGATTCAAGTTGTGGTTGAGGTAATCATCTCTTCTCTTCATTTATGAAAATTAGGTTTTCGATATAAGTTGAGGTTTTCATGTAAAATGATTTGGGGAAAGATTCTAGATGGTTGAATATGATTATTTACGGTTGAAAATTTGTGGATCTAGATTTTTGGAAGAATTTTGCTCATGGATTCGGATTTTTCAAGAAAGCTCAAGTTGGGGTAAAATCTAGATTTAGCCTAAATCTAGCAAAGTGAGTTCAAGTTGATTTGTGAAAACGTTGTACATGCCAAAATGTCAATTTTAAAGTATTTATGTGTTTTACATGAAATTGTCAACTGTTGAGTTACTTGGTAACTTTTAATTATTTGAAATGTTTAGCTTATTAAACTTTGTAAAACACCCACATTTGGGATTTTCGGGCATTTTGATAAATGTATCATAAATGAATGCGTTTTGATGATTTATTGCATAAATAGATATTTGGTCAAAAATGCGCTTTTCAGTGTTTGTTGGAAATATGCATCATTTATGTAATGGGACATTTTGTAGGTACGAATGTATGAGTCCTTTGATTTTGATCATTCCCGACTTTGGGAACATTTTAGAATTGGTGAACCTTTTAGTTTTGGGCCGAAGGCCAACTGTGATTTTAGAGACAAAGAATTTTGGGAAAAGACTTATTTTGGTTTTGTAACCCTATTGGCTCACGTATTTTAGTCAATCGTTCATTATGCCTTTCGGGGCTTGGTTTACACACAGATGGGTCTTTAGAACATTTGTCAAGTTTTGGTAGCTCGTTAAGGAGCCTTGGACGTACGGTGTACTTAGTTGCATATTATTTGAGAGTTACATGTTTTGAATGCGTTAGTTCATTCGTTTGAGTCATGTAACGTTTTAGACTGTAATGCATTGGATCCATAGGCATAAGAGTCTGTTTGAGTGGGATAAATATTCCCGCATTGTAACTTGAAATAGGCATGGGGTCTTCTGACCAACAATTGCAATTTTCTTGTGAACTAGCTTAACTGGGATGTTTTAACTAGCTTAACTGGGATGTTTTGGAATTCCAAGGTATAGACCCAGAGGGGTTGAACTTGATGAGTGCACGAAGATTTCCATGGTACAAACCTAGAGGGGTTGAACTTGATGATTATCCAAGCAATAGACATGGAGTTGTTGAGCTTGTTGGTTTGTTAGTTATAGACCCGAAAAGGTTGATGTTAACGAGTCTTTTATCCCTAAGTGACGCTCATATAACATTGATAGGTGGCCTAACTTTGTGTGCCCGCCACATTCGATGGAATTCGGGTCTCCCTCGTCACCGAAAGGTGTTGTTTTGGGTATTGAATTTTATTATCCAAGTTTTCGGTGACGTTTTGTATATATGGATCTTATCCATGATTTATGGTATGAGTATTATGCCCCACTAGCTTTTTGGGTGTTTCGGGATATAAAGTTTTAACCGCATTTTCACAAATGGAGAGTTCAATTTCTATTCACGTTTTGAGTGAGTTTGGGTTGAAATTAATTTACGAAATAACGTTACATGTTGGGACCTTGTCCCCGAAGTAGTTTAGATTCGAAAATGTTTATATTGGTGTTTATTTGCCCAAAATGCATATTATTGGAAAACGACTTGTTTTCATATTCAAATCATATCATTTTGAAAGAGTATGATTTAAACTGCATTACCTCTTTTCAATGATATCTTTATTCATGTGGAAACTCTTGAACTCACTAGGCGTTAGCCTAACATTTTTATTTGTCGGCATGTGCAACAGATTCCGGTTGGGATTAGTTCTAGAGACATTGTGCTGAGAGGAGTGCTAGTTGTGTGCTCAAGAGGTGGATATCTTAGTGAAGTCTTCCGCACTTGTTTTCGGGAAGAGCAACTTATAGTTGGGATTAAGTAACACCGACTTTGGTCTAGTCCTTGTATAAGACTGGAGTTTATCTTTGTTGAAGTTAAATAGAAAGTTTTATTTTTGAGAGTTGTCTTTTACTTGATGTAATGTCGAAAATTTTAATTAGTTGCTCTTACCAAATTTGAAGGTGTTACAGCACATCTGTTGAGTCCTATAGTTGAAAAACCTTGAACTCATTAGAGAGCTATAGATTTAAACCCTTGTGTGAAAGGAGCAGTGATTAATGACTAAAGGAGTCATTGGGAATTGAAGCGTCAGATAGTCTAACTTGTGGTCAGTTTTGAATTTTGGATTTCAGTTTTATGAATTGGTGCACGCATGAATAATTGAGGTATTAGATTTATGTATTCTCCCAGTTATTTAAGTGGTGATCTTTCTGTTTCGGTAAATCTTCGTGTTAAAACATTGTGTGGTTGCTCGCTTATGGTTGGATATGAATCGATGGGTTGATTGTTCAATATCATGTATGAGTTGGACGTGTGCCATCCGGGTGAGTCTTCAAAAATAAAGGATATATTGTGGTTCGTTTGTTAGAGATGTAAGATTGGAATTTTAGTGTCATGCTAGGTGTCAACTTTATTTCGACAATGCAAACTTGGAATGAAATATTTGACGGTACACCCACGTTGCAGTATAGTCATTTTGAGGATAGGTGTAGACACTCTATTTTGAGGCCAATAACCGTTGTGGTATTTTAGTGCACTTCTGATAGATCCTGTGTGTTCGCAATTTAAGTGGTAACCTTAAGGAGATTAGATGTTGGTATTTGGGGATCGATCATTGATATTTCTGTAATCGACAAGACTTTCGCTGATTTGACAATCGATGCTTGAATGCATAATGAGAGTTCTGTAACCTTGGAGTTTGGGATAAGCGACTATCAGTAAAGTGTGATGGTACGTTTCTGGGTGAAACGTCAGACCAATGCTTTGATTAAGGCAAGTTTGAGAACCCTAACAGATGTTGCTCTTTGGGAAACAAATTTACCGTTGTGTTGGATCAGACCAAACTAGTGTGAAGAATTTCGTCAAGGAAGGGACGACAAATCTTTTATAGTATTGTTTATTAGAGAGATTTAGTGGGGATATCGAGGTAGACCTTAAGTAGAACTCGATTATTTAGGAGGCCTTGATTTTTCAAGAGTATATGCATCATTCCTGTATCAGCAACGAGTGATCAACTCAGCAATTTTATACAGATTCCTTACCGCTCGGGTCAAGCCAAAATGGTTGCGAGTACTTGGAATCTAAAGGATTATAGTCAGCGGTTGTCGGATCGTTTCTGCAAAGGTTGTCATAACCTTGAAGGCAAGAAAAAGGGTGTAGCGTGGTTCGATGAGAGACGATTAGAAGTATGTAAGAGTGAGGTTCGCTTTGGGTACCCTTGATGGAAGTGATTAGTTAAGGTCGTAAGTTACTCTTGAGGTAATATGAGCAACATAAGGTTGAGAGGCAACCGAGATTTAATGTTAAGAAAGTGATTAAGCAAGGACTCAACGTTCATCTCGGCATCAGTGAGATAAATCGAACGTTGAGATTGAGTTTGTGACGGCTCGTTATGAGAAACGCATCAACAATATTGACTGGGATGTAATCGGGTTCATATATGAGGTAAAGTATTGATTGAGGCATCCCTTATGGATAGGGAACCAGTGGTTTTGTGAAAATGACGTCGTCTAAATCCCCCACCACATGATTGTTAGCTTCTTCGGAGCGAGTGGATGGAAAGCCATCTGTCGGACTTGTTTTCCGGGTTGGGCGACATTTTGAACCATCAGGAGTTAGATTTCGAGGACGAAATCTTTTCTAAGGTTGGGAGGATTGTAACACCCCGATTTTCGGAAGGTATAATTTCAAGTTAATAAAGAAACCGGTATTTTAAGAAAAAAAGAATAAATTGGATTTTGGACATGAATCCTAGATTTTATAGTTTTGTTGGATAAATGATTCAATTACGAGTCCAACGGTTCTTTCTGGAGCAAAATTGGAGGTAAAACGAAGAAGTTATGGCCAAAACAGTGATCGAGAAGAAAACTGGGCGAGTAGTACTCGGTGCGACTTGTGGCGCGACTTAGAGCCACCCGCGCAACTTTGGGGCAAGCAGGTGGGTTGTGCACGTATTAGGCCGCGTGGTAACCCGCGTATAGCTCTGTCGAGCATAAAACTCGATTTTCAACCCCCAAACTTTATTTCTTCATAACTTCTTCATCCCAACTCCGATTTCAGTGATTCTTTTTGCTATGAACTCATTTTTAAGAGTTTTTCAAGACTAGAACAAGATAATGGAAGCCTATTGGAATATCCAAGAGTATTTTGTGGTGATAAGTTCCTCTCTCTATGTGTTAAGTTAGGGTTTGATGGATTCATCATTTTCCCTTTCATCCTTCAAATTGGGTGTGATTTTGATGACTTGTGTGGTGAAGGAAACCTTGTAGATGTGTTGGATCTAAGATCTAGGGAGATTGCTTGGAGATTTCAAGCCTTCATCAAAGGAGATTCAAGTTTTAGGGGTAAAAACTAGATTTAGCCTAAATCTAGCAAGGTGAGTTGAAGTTGATTTGTGAAAACATTGTACATGTCAAAATGTCCATTTAAAGTATTTATGTATTTTACATGAAATTGTCAACTGTTGAGTTATTTGGTAACTTTTGATTATTTGAAGCGTTTAACTTATTAAACTTTGTAAAACACCCACATTTGGGATTTTTGGGCATTTTGATAAATGTGTCATAAATGAATGTTTTTTGATGATTTATTGCATAAATAGATATTTGGTCAAAAATGCACTTTTAGTGTTTGTCGGGTTTTATGCAACATTCATGAAATGGGATGTTTTGATAGTGTGAATGTGTGAGTCCTATGGTTTTGGTCATTCCCGACCTTGGGAACATTTTAGAAATAGTAAACCTTTTTGGGTTTTGGGTCGAAGGCCAATTGTGATTGAGAAACAAAGATTTTGGGAAAAGATGTATTTGGATTATACAACCATATTGGCTCGCGTATTTTAGTTGAACGTCTATTATGCCTTTTGGGGCTTTATTTCAGATGAGTCTTGAAACATTTGTTCAGTTTTGGTAGCTCGATAAGGAGCCTTTGACGTATGGTGTACTTAGTTGCATCTTATTTGAGAGTTACATGTTTTGGATGCGTTAGTTCATTCGTTGGAGTCATGTAACGTTTTAGACTGTAATGCATTGGATCCATAGGCATATGAGTCAGTCAGTTGGTTTAGTTGGGAACTTTATCCCTGTTTTGGGACTGGAAATTGTTTATGGCTAGCGGGAGCTCGAGGTATAGATCGTGGGTGGTTGAACTCGATGCCTGTTTGTAATCCAGTCTGGTTATTCATCGTGGAATTTAGTGTTCGCGTTTGAAGTCTAGTGAGTGATCCCCAAGTCAAATTTTTATGTAAGCTTGTGGTGGTGCTCTGTAGAGCCGTATATAGAGTTAAGTCTTGCGGTGGTGCCCATTGTGAGCCAGATACGAGGAGTTGTGGCTTTTGTGGTGACACTCATCTAGAGGTCAAGTAGACACTAGGGTCATTTGGGTATCTTGCGGTGGTAGCTCGGTAGGGAGCCGTATACGGGGATCTATGACTCTATGTGAAGCTCGAGAACATCGAGAAGTGGCTTAACTTTGTGTGCCCGCCACTCTCAATGGAATTCGGATCTCCCCCGTCACCGAAAGGTGTTGTTTTGGGTATTGAGTTTTATTATCCATGTTTTTGATGATGTTTTGTTTATATGGGTTTTTATCCATGGTTTATGGGTTGAGTATTATGCCCCACCCGTGTTTTGGGTGTTTCGGAATATAAAGTTTTATCCGTGTTTCATAAATTAGGAGTCCGCTTTCTATTCTCATTTTGAGTGAGTTTTGGGTTGAATTTAATTTACGAAAGAACGTTTTATATTGGGATCTTAGTCCTTAAAACTGTTTGGTTTGGAAAACGTTTATGTTGATGTCTCATTCGTCTAAAATGCATATTATTGGAAAATGAGTCATTTTCATATTTGAAGCATATCATTTTGAAAGACTGTGAATTCAATTGCATTCTTCCTTTTTATCGATATATTTATTAATGTTGAAAACTCTTGAACTCACTAGGCGTTAGCCTAACCTTTTTATTTGTCGGCATGTGCAACAGGCTTCGTTGGGAATAGTTCTAGTGATACTGTGAAGAGAGGAGTGATAGTTGCGTGCTCGGAGAGTGATTAGCTTGTTGAAATCTTCCGCCTTTGTTTTGGGAAGAGCAACTCGTGTTTAGGGTTAAGTAACACCCGACTTCGGTTTGGTACTTGTATATTATTGGAGATTATATTCGTTGAGGTTAGTTATAGAATTTTAACTTGAGGCATATGTTGAGTTTTGAGTTGTGTGAGGAAACTTTTGTTCCTTGTGTTGATATTATACCGGAATTTTAATTAGTTGCTCTTACCAAATTTGAGGGTGTTACATAAGGACCTTTTATGGTTGAAGTTGATATTCCGTGGGTGTACGTTTAAAGCTACTGAGTCTGACATCTCTTGCATCTGGAATCATTATGTCCAATGGCATAATGCTAGTTCTCCCCATTGAGGCATAGACAGGCATCAGATAGGGTATAAGTCCTACGTGCTAGTACACGATATTGGATGAGGAACTCAACGTAAGGACCATGTGTGGTTGAAGTTGACTTTCTGTGGGTGTACGTTTAAAGCTACCGAGCCTAACATCTCTTGCGTGTATTTTATTATGCTTTTGACATTACTAACATAGTGTGTGGCTTACTTTGTGTCCGCCACATTATATGGAATCGGGTTTCCCCCATCACCTAAAGGTGTTGTTTTGGGTATTGAGTTTTAGTATCCATGTTTCCGGTGACGTTTTATATTTACGGATTTTATATATATGATTTATAGTTTGAGTATTATGCCCCACTTGTGTTTTGGGTGTTTCGGGATGTAAAGTTTTATCCGTGCTTTCATAAATTGGGAGTTTATTTTCTATTCACGTTTTGAGTGAGTTTCAGGTTGCATCACTTTACGAATAAAAACTCCGCTTTGGGGAGTTCATCTATAAAAATGTGTGTCATTGGAAAACGAGTCGTTCTCATTTTGAAGCAAATCAGTTTGAATGTTTAGGATTTAAATTGCATTTTTTCCTTTTAACGATATATTTTCTCATGTTGAAAACTATTTGAGTCACTAGACATTAGCCTAACTTTTCTATTTGTCGGCATGTGCAACAGGTTCCAGTTGGGAATAGTTCTAGCGACACCGTGAAAAGATGAGTGTTAGTTGTGTGCTCGAGAGATGAATAGCTTGGTGAAGTCTTCCTCATTTATTTATGGGATTAACAACTTGTATTTGGGTTAAATAATACCCGACTTGGGTTTAGTCCTTGTATAAGACTGGAGTTATAATTGATGAGGTTAAATACATAATTTTATTTTGGAAGTGTATTCAAGCTTTGATTTATAGGAATAAGATTTATCTTTTAGTTGATGTAATATCGAAAATTTTAATTAGTTGCTTTTTTCAAATTTGAGGGTGTTACTAATAAGAACAAAAACATGACATCAAGTTTTTTGTTGTTGTTGCAATAAATGAATTGCATATATGCAAACAACAAAACCCCATAAAACAGGGACGAAAATTGCAATTTACTCATACATATATAAACATGTAATGATGAAATACAAATATAAAGATGCTAGAAGCGTACTCGCATAATGCAACGATATACACCATGATTTTAATGTTTTATTTTATTTTTTATTTTTTTGTCGATTTACAGTACGATTTTGGATGGTTTTGAGAAAGTGATAATGTTTTTTTTTTATAAATTTGTTTAATTTAGGCTTAATAATATAATGTTTTTTATATAAAAAAATTAAGTATTTTGTTATAATTCAATGATTATCTTATATATTTTAATGATATCTAGAAAAAATAACTAATTATATATTTAATAATATAATTAAAACAAATTTATAGTAATATAATATATTAATTAATAGAGATACATGTAAATGTCTGCATAAAAGGAAGGTCATGCACATACCAAATTGGTGGGTGTTAGAAGCCTGCAGTAGTAATATGTATCTTGTGCTTTGATACTTGTAAATTAAGAGATTTTTAAAATCTTGCATAAAATGATGGTACCTTGTGCCTAATAATTCGTATTTAAGAGTTTTTTATCTCTGCTTTATAATATAGTATAGATAGATTATTGGATCTTTTTATCAAAAATGGTTTATTCCTTATTCTTTTCGTGTCAAATGGTCTTCGTAGAAGTAAAATTGACCACAATATACGATTTGGTATACAATAACAAAGAAAAATAAGTTTCAGAGCTACTTAATTGTGGACGCTATGTAAGTATGCAACGAAGTTAAATATTTTATAAAGGCGTAGAAGTGATGAGAATAAAAAATGGCCAAGTGAGTTATGGGTCATGATCGGTGTACTTTAATGACCTAAAAATATCAAATATAATAAAATTAGTTCGGCTGTCATTCTTAATAAATAGTTAACTTACATAAAGTTGTTGTGCAAATAGCGACGTGGCTTACTTTGAAACCAATTAAAAAGTCAAGTAATTTTTAAAACCATGTAAAATAAAATGTTTGAGACCAGAGTTGTAAACGGAATTAGTTGTACTTCAGCTCGACTCAGCCGATGTTAGACTAAGCTTAAATTTGATTCAATAGCTCAGTGAATCATCATGATATAGATTTGAACTGATTTGAAAAAAGAGATCAAAACTCAAATCACTTGACTAAACCTTAGCAAGCTTATAATCTTATCTGAAACTAATATAATTTACATAAACTGATAAATCTACTCGATTCATTAAATATAAATTGTATACTTAGAAAAAAAATTATATTGTCTTATAAGATATAATAAAAAATGAAAAAAATGTTATTTTAATTTATCATTTGAAAATAATTTATATGACAATATATATAATCTGATAAAAAGAATTTAAATCCACCAGCCACTTCAAAAATTCAAAATACACAGGAAAAAGATAAGGAATTTAAAGGGTTAATCATGGATGGGCCATTGTTTCACTGGCTCCTCCATTTTTGTTGACTTTATGATGGGCTATCATGGCCCATGGTTATATTCACATATGAATTCCATGAGGATTGGCCCAGTCTCCTTCATAATTTTTTGGATTAAATTACATTATTATAAACAGAGGACAAGATTTTTACTGGGCGGGTGTACCTTTAAGGTAGATGAAAGCCTGCAAAGTCATCCTATGTGTTTTTAGTTGAATTCCACCATTTAGAATGATTTTCTTTTAAATGTTTTTTGGTTGATGTCAAGGGAAATTTTCATTTTTTTGCTTCATTTTGTGGTATATAAATATATTTTTTCGGTTTTTAAGTTAACTTCGAGAGACTCTTTGGTTGATTTATAGATGCTTTCGGTTTTCTGGTTGATTTTTCATGTGTTTTCTAATATCTCGGAGCATTCCTCAAAGTTTAGCGGTACTCATTTCATACCCTAAAAAATTTCTACTTGCGAAAATAAGTTGAGTGGATGCTGGGACCCGTGCAAGGCCCCTTGAGGAGACAAATCTTTAGCGTGTATATAATTTAATAATAATAACATTTTTTTTAATTTTTTAATAAAAAAATTTAAAAATAGGTAAAATGACTAAAACGGCTCACAATTAACCTACTTAAAAAAATGGTTTAACGAAGTTAGGGCAAGGGATCAAATACAATATAAAATGCATACCACATATATGCAATTCATAATTAATTTAGAAATTAGTGATGTCTAAGGAGTGTGACACGCGGTGACCACTGGTTGGTGTATTTAGGTCGGTTAAGCCGATTAGGATATTAACTCGATAATGTTGTTTTATAAATACAAGTAGGGGTGAACATGGTACGGTACCATTTTTCCTACATACCATGTACCAACAAATTATGATTGATACGCAAAATTTTATACCATGTACCAACTGAAAAAGGTTGGTATCAATTTACTTGGTACCAACTTTTTCGGTTGGTACATGTTGGCACGGTATTGTACCAACATCGCAAAAGTTTGAAGTTAGAAATTTCTTTAAATGATATCTTTACTGACTAATCTAGATGCACTAAAACTATCGAGCATTTGCATAATATGTTGATATGCGTTGTACCACTTATTCCTAAAAACATTATAATAATCTTCATATAATACAAGCTTCACTAATAGTCTGATACAAGCGGCCATTGAAGAGCATCCATGGACCGAGGAGGTGTGCACGAGTTATTAAAGTTGTTAGAGTTAGGCGAATTAATTCGATCAAATTTTATACATCCATCCGCATTAAAATTTTAGCAAAATTTAAAACAAGATAATTTAAAACTTAAAATAAAAATATGTTGTATTATTAATTACGCTCTAATAATAAATAATTAAAAAATTAAGTCGGTACGGTGTGGTATTACCGTGGTGAACAACTTCTAATATCACATACCAACTAAGTTTAAATAGTTGGTACAATATTACCAACCAATTAAATTAATAAGGTTAATACGAGAATTAGTTGGTTTGTCTTCATACAAAATTGACACCCTAAATACACATCATTTGTTGTAATTCATTCAATAATAATAATAATATCTTTTCCTTTCTCTCTTCAAAATTCTCTATATTATATATTTCTCGTTCTAGTTTGTACTTTCTAGGTATATATTATTGGTATATAATACACATTTGACAAAAACTTTAACTTTTGGTAGAATAATTTGGACTCAGGGGCCGTTTACCAAAATGCTTATCGGGTAAGCACTTACCGGTAAGGACATTACCCTCACTTACCTTATCGTATGACATTCTCAACCATCAAAATTAATTGTTGGTAAGTGTCTTAAACCCGATAACCGCTAACCGGGTAAGAGTCATTTCTCTCACTTACCAGGTAAGACTCTAGGTCCTTGTTATGACTCTTACTGGGTAAGATTCTAGATAGTTTTCATGCTCAACAGATCAAAATCATAAGCTAAGTGATACCAGTACGCGCTTACCCAAGTAAGTATTTTGTAGACGGTCCCTTCAACAAATATTCATAACATCCAACAGAGTTGAATAAAAAACACATCAATATAAGTGTCATTGGTCAGGTCCAAGGGAAAACCTCAAAAAAACGAAAAACTGAAGAACACCCTGGTAGCCATTCATCTCGACGGTACTCACTTGTGCATACAAGTAATTTATAACATGCACACGTGCATAATGCACTTGTGCATAAAAACCAAAAAAACAACATAATTTATCTGTATGCACAAGTGCATACCGTCCAGATGAAGGGCTATCAGAGTGTTTTTCAGTTTTTCGTTTTATTGAGGTTTTCCCCTGAACCTCCCTCTAAGTGTCAAAATGGAAAGGTCAAATATGTTTAGTAACAACTAATAAGTTAGGTTAGATTGTTATGTCTACATTTGTTCATCCTTTTCTAAAAATTCAAAATCATTTAGGGGTTGTTTGTTTTTTCTTTAAAACCTCTTAATACCTCTGAAGTCTGAATCGGTCAGACGTTTTTACGTTTAGGCCGTTTTTTTTTCCAGACTTCAGAGGCTCCTAAATCTGAAATACATCTAAAATTAGAAGAGGTAACCTAATGTCTTATAACCTCTTAAAGCACCACCTCTTATTAATCAGAAGTGAAAATCAGATTTCAGACCTCTTAAAAAACAAACACCACCTTAGTATATTCAATTCGAACGAACTACAAAACACCCTTCTACACAATGTCATGGTTCTTTGTTTTTCATTTATTGTTACAATAAACAAATTGTGAATTTGATCTATATATACTTAATATGCAAAAACTAAATGGTCGTTTACCAAAAACTTACCGGGTAAACCAACAAGAGTCACCACCCTACTTGCCTTATTGGTAAATATTCTCAATCATCAATATGGATTGTTAGTAAGTGTCTCTTACCTAATAACCGTTTATCGGGTAAGAGTCTTCATCCTCACATACTGTCGGTCATTGTTATGTCTCTTATTGGGTAAGATCTTGGTTCTTGCCATCCTCACCCGATATGGTAAATGACACACAGTAATTGTTTACCCAGTAAGTGTTTAATAAACCATCCTAAATGTTAAAATAGGAGTAGAAGAAGAGTATTTTACGACATACAAATTGACCAATGAACAACTCAATGGATCAAAAATTGCCCAATGGTGTTGAATTTAGTAAATGGCCCATTGGGCCGGGTTTAACTCGTTTTTGGGTGTGGGCTTTATGTTAGAAAGTATGTTATTTACCTTAAAAGACTTCAATTTACTAAAACAATTTGTAAATAAATGTATGGCATGTTTTAATAAATTAGATACATATATAAGATTGCAATTTCGATCCGTTTATTTTAAAATGGGTCGATTTGAATTACATTTATCTTCCTTCCATGCTTAAAAAACAAAAAACTTAACTAGAATAAACATATTTAAAGTATATTAAACTCTTAACTTGTTTTATTTTAAAAATAAAATTCTTATTTTAACAACACATTTTTTACAGTCAATTTAGGATGTTAATTAATTATTCACAATAATTAAATAAATTGATAATACATGTGGATTAACTATTCACATTTTTTACGGTCTATTTTAATCGAACCTATTACCCAATTTGAGTCATCTATCCACTCGATTGCTTCTTCTCGTTGACGTATAATACATGTTGGTGATGGAAGATGTAAACCTTTGTGTTCTTGTGTGTTGGTCATCTTGCTAGTTTCTTTGCTTATTCATCCTAAAAGTTAATTAGGACGTTATTGTTGGATATGTTCACAATTGTTTTGAGACCATGTTTGCTTCTTTCTAACAACTCTAGTCATGAAGAACAACTAAAATTATTAGATTCGGAGAAAATTAAAGTATAGAATCCCATTAATGAATT
Source organism: Arctium minus (assembly GCA_954870635.1). Classification (NCBI taxonomy): domain Eukaryota; kingdom Viridiplantae; phylum Streptophyta; class Magnoliopsida; order Asterales; family Asteraceae; genus Arctium; species Arctium minus. Next base: position 173,106,068 of record OX941081.1, on the reverse strand, counting down.
GAGATACATTTTCGTTCCTTTTCAAATCCCAAAATTTATTTCAAAAAATAGAAGAAAAAGTATTTTAATCAAGCATTCTTTTTAATTAAACGTATTTTTAATCGAAAACGATGTTTTTTAGGCTAAAAACCAAGTTTAATAGAATGTATTTTTAGTTGAATATGATATGCTATTTCTTTTTCTCGTGGATAAATTAATATGCTAGAACAATATATTTATAAATTTCGTGTGCATAAAAGTGTTTTTTTCATAACATTTTCTCAAATAAGAAAGTTAAATATCATTAAAAAAATCCGAAAAAAATCTATTTAAAGATACATATGTGAACCAATATCACGATTACTTATATAGGTTCACATATGCATCTTCAAATAAAATTGTCAATAATTCACTTTCGAACTTTTTGTTAACTTTCTTCTTTTACCTTATCATGATATTTAATCTTTTTATTTATTTAATTCAACTCTGATATCAATACATATTTAGAAAAATATCCAATAATATAACTCTTTTTTTTTTTTCATTTTCCAAGTGTAGTTGTCGGTATATCCTTTAGGGGTTGTTTGTTTTTTTTAAAAAACCTTTTAATGACTCTTAAGTCTGAATCATTCAGACATTTTTACATACCACCTCTTATTAATTATAACTAAAATAAGACTTCAGACTTTATAACTTTTAAAAAACAAACGACACCTTAGTAGAACACATCGAATGTGTTTCTGTCTTCTATCACATTATTTTTAAATATCTGATAATTATTAACAAGTAACAAATTTATTATTTTATTTTTTCTTTTTGGAAAAACAAGAAACTGATTATGAATCAATTCACATGTGAATAAACCAACTGATCAGCCGCCGCTGCCACTTCACATGTGAATCACCTCTAAACAACGCGCTTTCAACACTCTCTATTTATACATTTCAAACTTATATTCATTTCATCACAAAATTAAATTCACCAATTAATTAAAATCCTCCAATGATGACACCAAAAATTGTAGCAAATTTCCGGCGATCACTCTCCTTCTCCACCACCCCATCGCCGCCGCCGCCGTCCTCTTCCGCCGCCGTAAAAAAGATCCACTTTAGATCCACCAGTCTGCCCACAAGATCCCATCCCATACATTTTCAACTCAAATACCACCTCAACCAACTCAAATCCCAATGGGCAATATCCGACCCGACATCCGGATCCCTCGATTTGGGTCGGATCTTGGATGCTTTGACCCGGCTCCGAACCATTCTAGAGTGTCTCGATGACCTTCTCGACCTCGCGCCGTCAAGAGACTCTTTGCGGCGCCACCCCGAGTGGATCGAGAAGGTTCTAGAAGATTTCCTCGTCTTGGTCGACGTCTACGGAACCTTCCAGATGCAAATCTCGACGCTGAAGCAATGTAACGTCACGGCGCAGCTCGCGACGAGGAGAAAAGACGGGTTGAGAACTTCGGTTTGCGTAAAGGGTTTGAAGAAAACGGGTCGGGAGGTTTTCAAGCTCATGCCTTTTCTCCACGGGATCCGGGAGCATGACCCGAGTGGTTATAACGTGACCGGGTCGGGTCGGGATACGGATCCGGATCTTGATGTTGGTGGGGTGATAAGAGGTGTGATTGAAGCGATTGTGATGATTTCGGAAGCGGTGTTTGGTGGGATATCCGGGTCGTTTGAGACCCGGAAAAGTTCGTGGACAATTATGGGTTTGAAGAAATCGAAAAGGGAAAAGGGAATTGGGGAGCTTGAAAATGGGATATGGAGTTTGAGAAATTATTATGAAGATGAAGTGATGAAGAAGAAGATGATGAAGGAGATGGAAGAATGCATAGATGGGATTGAGAGTGGAAGTGAAAGGGTGTTTAGGGGTTTGATAAACACTAGGGTTTCATTGCTAAATGTACTCACACAATAGCAAATGGTACAACAACAAGAAAGACGATAACCGAAAACTTATTTTCGGCTAACAGTGGGTGTTCGGGCCAGTTTATGTGCACTGATTAATTCCAAGATAATCACGAATGGGCTGAAGTTATCGCTGATAAAACTCTACGACGACAAATCTTTGATCATACATTTTTTTTTTGAAATTTTAGTTCCAAAATGGTTTGAAAGATTCTTTTATTTTATTGATTTGAACATATCCCAAAGAAATTGAAGTTAAATATACAAAAATTGAGTGGTTTGATTTATGCATGAATGATTTATTTGATGTACATGGAATTGTTACCATATTTGTGGAAAAGTTGTACTCCTTTTTGTTTAACAAAAACCCTATTTTATATTTTTGTTTGAGATGCAAATTTAGTAAAAGTTAATAATTAAATATCTAAAATATATATTAATAAAACAAAAGCATGACTTTATAAATAAAAATCAATATCAATTATCAACAGTTTGTAAAACAATTACTAATAAATTAATGTATAACTTTAATTTAAATCTTGCTAACACATACACACATACATATATATATATATATATATATATATATATATATATATATATAAAAGATGAAATCTTTAATTTATTTCATATAAAGAGTTCTTCCATTTTACCAACGTTGTCATTGAAGACATTAAAAACAGTCGATTTTATTAACAGTAATAACTGATGACACTAAAAAACCGGTAGTTTGTTTTTAACAGATAAATTTATCGGTAAATCCTATTACTGACGGATTTTAGATGAAAAAAAAACGTTGGTAAAAGTTTGGTCAGAAAACAATCTTATACTTTTAACGACGTAATTAAAGTTTATCAAAGAAGAATGTCAGTAATATTTCAATAAATATGACCTCATGACCTACTGACCAATTATCAATGACGATCTACCGATGGGCTATTCAGTATTCACGGAGTATAATTAAACATTCGTACATACTGATGGATTACCAACAACTATGTTAATTTATCAGCAGCACAATCCTTAGAAATATAATCCGTTAGTATTTCCAATACCATAGTTAGTTTTATTAGGAACCGTAAATAATTTAGAATTTAAAAAATACTTATAGATTTTCATATTTCATGTAATAATCGTGTAACTAGACGAAATAAAAACATTTTATGTATTTCCAAACCTTCCAAATTGCATAAATTGTCATCACAAAATTTAAATACAATAAAAGTTTATTCGCAAAATACAAATTAATTATCTAGCTAGGGGGAGGGGAAGGCCCCAAAAGAGGGAACGGGAGCTAAAAAGTGTTGAAACATCAATTGCTCGAAAACCCTGACAATTAGTGACAAAATTAACGACATATTTTCTTTTGTCAACAATCCTACGTTTATTCATTGTTAAACCGTTCTATTTTTTTGTATAAAAAGATGTTAACGTTTCTCATTTATCCATGATAACTATTGACAAATATGGTTCTATTGAATTCATAATACATTTGATGATGCTATGTTTTCTAGTAAGGAAACATTTGCATGTGGAACATAAAATCACGGACTTTACCTTAGTTTCTTCTAGCAATAATTAAGATTGTTCTAATAAATGCGGGATACGATTTTTAAAATTCAATGATTAAATTAGATATTTATGAAAAACTAGAAACGAACTCGTGCAATGCAGTGAGATACATCACGATTTTAATGTTTCATTTTATTTTTTTGTCGATTTACAGTACGATTTTGGATGGTTTTGAGAAAGTGGTATTTTTTTTATAAATTTGTTTAATTTAGGCTTAATAATATAATGTTTTTATATAAAAAATTTAAATATTTTGTTAGAATTCAATGATTATCTTATATATTTTAATGGCATCTAGAAAAAATAACCAATTACATATTTAATAATATAATTAAAACAAATTTATAATAATCTAATATATTAATTAATAGTGATAAATGGAAATGTCTGCATAAAAGGAATGTTCTGCACATACCAAATTGGTGGGTGTTAGAAGCCTCCGGTAGTAATATGTATCTTGTGCTTTAATACTTCTAAATTAAGATGTTTTTAAAATCTTGCATAAAATGATGACACCTTGTACCTAATAATTTGTATTTAAGAGTTTTTTATCTGTGCTTTATAATATAGTATAGATAAATTATTATTTTATCTAATGTTCATCATAGGCATGGAAATGGGGCAGGGATGAGGCGGGGGACCTTAATTCCCATCCATGTCCCCGATCCCAATCTTCATTCCCATACCCGTCCCCATCTGTAACACCCTCAAATTTGGAAAGATCAACTAATTAAAAACTTTAAATTAATCATCCAATAAGGATAAAATCTATTCTACAAATCAACACTTGAGTCACTTCCAATAAAACGCTAGATCTAACTTCAACAAATAATAGGTCAAGTCTCGTATAAAGACTAATCAAAGTCGGGTGTTACTAAAAACCCAAAAGAAACAGTTGCTCTTCTCAACGACTAAGCGGAAGACTTCATCAAGACACTCACCCATGCACATACTCCTAGCACTCAACACTTCACCAAGACGCTAGAACCTCTTCCCCCATCCGGAACCTGATGCACATGCCGACAAATAAAAAGGTTAGTGATAACTCTCAAATCTTGAGAGTTAATTCCTCTCTTTTCGTATTCATTTTACCACATTTTCACCCATTTTGTCCCTTATCTCTTTCAATTGGTCTTAATTGTTCAAGCATGGTGATGAAGTCTCAAGATTGCAAAAATTTCGGTTTTACTAACTTTTGTGCAGAACGTGGCCACCTTGTCACCACGTTGGGACGTTGGCTGAAAATTTGTGGATAAGTTTTAGCCAATTCTGGAAAGATTGCATTGTGAGGAAAATTAAAGAACTTTCTGCTCTTTCACAAGAATAATCAAGGAAGAAGACAAAAGGTGTAAGTCAAATGAAGGTTCAATACTCCTCCTAAAAGCTACTTTTTTAGGAATTGTCACATCAACACTCTTTCTTCCTTGGGCTATAAATTGAGGCTTTGGAGGCACCATTTCAAAATCATCACTTCCAGGAGCATTCAATATCATCTGGAGCTTAACATTTAGTTTTCATTCTCTCTTTAAAGCTTGTAGTGTAGTTGCATTTAACTTTTGTAAGTTTAATTTCTTGTATCAGTTGTCGCCACGTTGTCACCACGTTGGCGATAGCCTTTAAGTTTCATTTATGCAATTTATGTTTATGTTTTTGCCTTCTTATCTCATGTCTTTTACTGTTATTATGAGCTAAACACCCTTTGGGTGTGGGTATGAGCCAAGACTAAGACTAGTAGACAACACTTGGGTGTTGCCATCTTTGCTAACTCTTAGACTTGGTCGCTCGAGTCTGGACTTCAACTCAACGCGGACAAGTCCATCACTTGTTAGTGTTAATATTAGATCCTAGACCTCGAGAGGGGTGGATCCGAAATACGGCTTGAGTGATGCAAAGAAGATTTGAGAAAGTCTTTTATAACCACGTAGAGATACGGGTTTTTGCATGACTTTAACTAAGGTTCAAAATGTCGGTCGTTATGGATGTCACAAAGAGATTTGGGCTTCTATATCCATACTGGTGGAACTGAAATCCTTAGAGGTTTACTTAGTTAGGTCGACAAGTCTAGAGTTGGCGAAAGTGGTGACTTTGTGGGTGCAACGTGGCCATGTTCCGAGGAAACTCACTTTCGAGAGAAAGGGGTTTTTAAGGATATTGTGTGTCATTTTGTTTCTGACCATATTGTTACTACATCAGTCCTAGTTAATGCTTGTACCCACATCCTACATTTTATCTTGTTAATCCCTTTTAATCGTTATTTAGTTTGCTTAAAACTCACAAATATTGATATTGTTCTCAAAACCCAAACAAGCACTAGAAGTTCATGAAAGTTCTCTGATTCTTAGTTGACTAGTCCCTGTGGAAACGATCTTGGTACTCTACCACTTTATTACTTATTGCGATCATAGTGTCCGGTGTGCACTTGCACCGCCACTGTGGCAACATAGTGGCCACGTCGTGGACCTATACGATTTTCCGCTATCAAGTTTTTGGCGCCGTTGCCGGGGACTAGCGCGATTTTAAATCCTAAGATATTGACTTTTCATTCGAGCCTGAGTTACTTGTATTTTTTTTTAGTATTTTTCGTGTTGTATGCAAAGGCTACAACACGGTGAACTTGTACCACTTGACCCCGAAATTGAAAGAACCGTTAAAAGACGAAGAAGAGGTCGGCAAAATCAAAATATGGCTGGAAATGGTGGAGATCCTCCACCACCACCAAACGATTAAGATTTTTAAAATTCAATAATTTAAAATTAAGATTTTCTTCTAGCAATAATTAAGATTGTTCTAATAAATGCGGGATACGATTTTTAAAATTCAATGATTAAATTAGATATTTATGAAAAACTAGAAACGAACTCGTGCAATGCAGTGAGATACATCACGATTTTAATGTTTCATTTTATTTTTTTGTCGATTTACAGTACGATTTTGGATGGTTTTGAGAAAGTGGTATTTTTTTTTATAAATTTGTTTAATTTAGGCTTAATAATATAATGTTTTTATATAAAAAATTTAAATATTTTGTTAGAATTCAATGATTATCTTATATATTTTAATGGCATCTAGAAAAAATAACCAATTACATATTTAATAATATAATTAAAACAAATTTATAATAATCTAATATATTAATTAATAGTGATAAATGGAAATGTCTGCATAAAAGGAATGTTCTGCACATACCAAATTGGTGGGTGTTAGAAGCCTCCGGTAGTAATATGTATCTTGTGCTTTAATACTTCTAAATTAAGATGTTTTTAAAATCTTGCATAAAATGATGACACCTTGTACCTAATAATTTGTATTTAAGAGTTTTTTATCTGTGCTTTATAATATAGTATAGATAAATTATTATTTTATCTAATGTTCATCATAGGCATGGAAATGGGGCAGGGATGAGGCGGGGGACCTTAATTCCCATCCATGTCCCCGATCCCAATCTTCATTCCCATACCCGTCCCCATCTGTAACACCCTCAAATTTGGAAAGATCAACTAATTAAAAACTTTAAATTAAACATCCAATAAGGATAAAATCTATTCTACAAATCAACACTTGAGTCACTTCCAATAAAACGCTAGATCTAACTTCAACAAATAATAGGTCAAGTCTCGTATAAAGACTAATCAAAGTCGGGTGTTACTAAAAACCCAAAAGAAACAGTTGCTCTTCTCAACGACTAAGCGGAAGACTTCATCAAGACACTCACCCATGCACATACTCCTAGCACTCAACACTTCACCAAGACGCTAGAACCTCTTCCCCCATCCGGAACCTGATGCACATGCCGACAAATAAAAAGGTTAGTGATAACTCTCAAATCTTGAGAGTTAATTCCTCTCTTTTCGTATTCATTTTACCACATTTTCACCCATTTTGTCCCTTATCTCTTTCAATTGGTCTTAATTGTTCAAACATGGTGATGAAGTCTCAAGATTGCAAAAATTTCGAAAGATCAACTAATTAAAAACTTTAAATTAAACATCCAATAAGGATAAAATCTATTCTACAAATCAACACTTGAGTCACTTCCAATAAAACGCTAGATCTAACTTCAACAAATAATAGGTCAAGTCTCGTATAAAGACTAATCAAAGTCGGGTGTTACTAAAAACCCAAAAGAAACAGTTGCTCTTCTCAACGACTAAGCGGAAGACTTCATCAAGACACTCACCCATGCACATACTCCTAGCACTCAACACTTCACCAAGACGCTAGAACCTCTTTCCCCATCCGGAACCTGATGCACATGCCGACAAATAAAAAGGTTAGTGATAACTCTCAAATCTTGAGAGTTAATTCCACTCTTTTCGTATTCATTTTACCACATTTTCACCCATTTTGTCCCTTATCTCTTTCAATTGGTCTTAATTGTTCAAACATGGTGATGAAGTCTCAAGATTGCAAAAATTTCGGTTTTACTAACTTTTGTGCAGAACGTGGCCACCTTGTCACCACGTTGGGACGTTGGCTGAAAATTTGTGGATAAGTTTTAGCCAATTCTGGAAAGATTGCATTGTGAGGAAAATTAAAGAACTTTCTGCTCTTTCACAAGAATAATCAAGGAAGAAGACAAAAGGTGTAAGTCAAAGGAAGGTTCAATACTCCTCCTAAAAGCTACTTTTTGAGGAATTGTCACATCAACACTCTTTCTTCCTTGGGCTATAAATTGAGGCTTTGGAGGCACCATTTCAAAATCATCACTTCCAGGAGCATTCAATATCATCTGGAGCTTAACATTTAGTTTTCATTCTCTCTTTAAAGCTTGTAGTGTAGTTGCATTTAACTTTTGTAAGTTTAATTTCTTGTATCAGTTGTCGCCACGTTGTCACCACGTTGGCGATAGCCTTTAAGTTTCATTTATGCAATTTATGTTTATGTTTTTGCCTTCTTATCTCATGTATTTTACTGTTATTATGAGCTAAACACCCTTTGGGTGTGGGTATGTGCCAAGACTAAGACTAGTAGACAACACTTGGGTGTTGCCATCTTTGCTAACTCTTAGACTTGGTCGCTCGAGTCTGGACTTCAACTCAACGCGGACAAGTCCATCACTTGTTAGTGTTAATATTAGATCCTAGACCTCGAGAGGGGTGGATCCGAAATACGGCTTGAGTGATGCAAAGAAGATTTGAGAAAGTCTTTTATAACCACGTAGAGATACAGGTTTTTGCATGACTTTAACTAAGGTTCAAAATGTCGGTCGTTATGGATGTCACAAAGAGATTTGGGCTTCTATATCCATACTGGTGGAACTGAAATCCTTAGAGGTTTACTTAGTTAGGTCGACAAGTCTAGAGTTGGCGAAAGTGGTGACTTTGTGGGTGCAACGTGGCCACGTTCCGAGGAAACTCACTTTCGAGAGAAAGGGGTTTTTAAGGATATTGTGTGTCATTTTGTTTCTGACCATATTGTTACTACATCAGTCCTAGTTAATGCTTGTACCCACATCCTACATTTTATCTTGTTAATCCCTTTTAATCGTTATTTAGTTTGCTTAAAACTCACAAATATTGATATTGTTCTCAAAACCCAAACAAGCACTAGAAGTTCATGAAAGTTCTCTGATTCTTAGTTGACTAGTCCCTGTGGAAACGATCTTGGTACTCTACCACGTTATTACTTATTGCGATCATAGTGTCCGGTGTGCACTTGCACCGCCACTGTGGCAACATAGTGGCCACGTCGTGGACCTATACGATTTTCCGCTATCAAGTTTTTGGCGTCGTTGCCGGGGACTAGCGCGATTTTAAATCCTAAGATATTGACTTTTCATTCGAGCCTGAGTTACTTGTATTTTTTTTTAGTATTTTTCGTGTTGTATGCAAAGGCTACAACACGGTGAACTTGTACCACTTGACCCCGAAATTGAAAGAACCGTTAAAAGACGAAGAAGAGGTAGAAGAGGTCGGCAAAATCAACATATGGCTGGAAATGGTGGAGATCCTCCACCACCACCAAACGATTAAGATTTTTAAAATTCAATAATTTAAAATTAAGATTTTCTTCTAGCAATAATTAAGATTGTTCTAATAAATGCGGGATACGATTTTTAAAATTCAATGATTAAATTAGATATTTATGAAAAACTAGAAACGAACTCGTGCAATGCAGTGAGATACATCACGATTTTAATGTTTCATTTTATTTTTTTGTCGATTTACAGTACGATTTTGGATGGTTTTGAGAAAGTGGTATTTTTTTTTATAAATTTGTTTAATTTAGGCTTAATAATATAATGTTTTTATATAAAAAATTTAAATATTTTGTTAGAATTCAATGATTATCTTATATATTTTAATGGCATCTAGAAAAAATAACCAATTACATATTTAATAATATAATTAAAACAAATTTATAATAATCTAATATATTAATTAATAGTGATAAATGGAAATGTCTGCATAAAAGGAATGTTCTGCACATACCAAATTGGTGGGTGTTAGAAGCCTCCGGTAGTAATATGTATCTTGTGCTTTAATACTTCTAAATTAAGATGTTTTTAAAATCTTGCATAAAATGATGACACCTTGTACCTAATAATTTGTATTTAAGAGTTTTTTATCTGTGCTTTATAATATAGTATAGATAAATTATTATTTTATCTAATGTTCATCATAGGCATGGAAATGGGGCAGGGATGAGGCGGGGGACCTTAATTCCCATCCATGTCCCCGATCCCAATCTTCATTCCCATACCCGTCCCCATCTGTAACACCCTCAAATTTGGAAAGATCAACTAATTAAAAACTTTAAATTAAACATCCAATAAGGATAAAATCTATTCTACAAATCAACACTTGAGTCACTTCCAATAAAACGCTAGATCTAACTTCAACAAATAATAGGTCAAGTCTCGTATAAAGACTAATCAAAGTCGGGTGTTACTAAAAACCCAAAAGAAACAGTTGCTCTTCTCAACGACTAAGCGGAAGACTTCATCAAGACACTCACCCATGCACATACTCCTAGCACTCAACACTTCACCAAGACGCTAGAACCTCTTCCCCCATCCGGAACCTGATGCACATGCCGACAAATAAAAAGGTTAGTGATAACTCTCAAATCTTGAGAGTTAATTCCTCTCTTTTCGTATTCATTTTACCACATTTTCACCCATTTTGTCCCTTATCTCTTTCAATTGGTCTTAATTGTTCAAGCATGGTGATGAAGTCTCAAGATTGCAAAAATTTCGATTTTACTAACTTTTGTGCAGAACGTGGCCACCTTGTCACCACGTTGGGACGTTGGCTGAAAATTTGTGGATAAGTTTTAGCCAATTCTGGAAAGATTGCATTGTGAGGAAAATTAAAGAACTTTCTGCTCTTTCACAAGAATAATCAAGGAAGAAGACAAAAGGTGTAAGTCAAATGAAGGTTCAATACTCCTCCTAAAAGCTACTTTTTGAGGAATTGTCACATCAACACTCTTTCTTCCTTGGGCTATAAATTGAGGCTTTGGAGGCACCATTTCAAAATCATCACTTCCAGGAGCATTCAATATCATCTGGAGCTTAACATTTAGTTTTCATTCTCTCTTTAAAGCTTGTAGTGTAGTTGCATTTAACTTTTGTAAGTTTAATTTCTTGTATCAGTTGTCGCCACGTTGTCACCACGTTGGCGATAGCCTTTAAGTTTCATTTATGCAATTTATGTTTATGTTTTTGCCTTCTTATCTCATGTCTTTTACTGTTATTATGAGCTAAACACCCTTTGGGTGTGGGTATGAGCCAAGACTAAGACTAGTAGACAACACTTGGGTGTTGCCATCTTTGCTAACTCTTAGACTTGGTCGCTCGAGTCTGGACTTCAACTCAACGCGGACAAGTCCATCACTTGTTAGTGTTAATATTAGATCCTAGACCTCGAGAGGGGTGGATCCGAAATACGGCTTGAGTGATGCAAAGAAGATTTGAGAAAGTCTTTTATAACCACGTAGAGATACGGGTTTTTGCATGACTTTAACTAAGGTTCAAAATGTCGGTCGTTATGGATGTCACAAAGAGATTTGGGCTTCTATATCCATACTGGTGGAACTGAAATCCTTAGAGGTTTACTTAGTTAGGTCGACAAGTCTAGAGTTGGCGAAAGTGGTGACTTTGTGGGTGCAACGTGGCCACGTTCCGAGGAAACTCACTTTCGAGAGAAAGGGGTTTTTAAGGATATTGTGTGTCATTTTGTTTCTGACCATATTGTTACTACATCAGTCCTAGTTAATGCTTGTACCCACATCCTACATTTTATCTTGTTAATCCCTTTTAATCGTTATTTAGTTTGCTTAAAACTCACAAATATTGATATTGTTCTCAAAACTCAAACAAGCACTAGAAGTTCATGAAAGTTCTCTGATTCTTAGTTGACTAGTCCCTGTGGAAACGATCTTGGTACTATACCACTTTATTACTTATTGCGATCATAGTGTCCGGTGTGCACTTGCACCGCCACTGTAGCAACATAGTGGCCACGTCGTGGACCTATACGATTTTCCGCTATCAAGTTTTTGGCGCCGTTGCCGGGGACTAGCGCGATTTTAAATCCTAAGATATCGACTTTTCATTCGAGCCTGAGTTACTTGTATTTTTTTTTAGTATTTTTCGTGTTGTATGCAAAGGCTACAACACGGTGAACTTGTACCACTTGACCCCGAAATTGAAAGAACCGTTAAAAGACGAAGAAGAGGTAGAAGAGGTCGGCAAAATCAAAATATGGCTGGAAATGGTGGAGATCCTCCACCACCACCTAATGAAACAACCATAAGAATTGCCGACGATAAAGAACGGGGAATACGGGACTATGCAACACCCGAATTTTATCAATTAAAATCGGGTATTCTTAGGCCCAACATTGCGGCACAAACTTTTGAACTAAAACTGGTAATGTTTCAAATGATTCAAGCAATGGGTCAATTTGGAGGGTTACCGTCGGAAGATCCGCACTCGCATTTAAAATCATTTTTAGAAATGACGGATCATTTTCTCATTCAAGGTGTTACGGTAGAAGCCTTACAACTTACGCTCTTCTCTTACACATTGAGAGATAGAGCCAAAGCTTGGCTAAATTCTCAAGCTCCTCACTCCATTGATAGTTGGACAAGTTTGGCCGAAAATTTTCTAAAAAAATATTTTTCTCCAACTAAAAATGTGAAGTTTAGAAATGAAATTTTGATGTTTCGACAAGTGGAGGATGAAGCGGTTTCGGATGCATGGGAGAGATTCAAAGACTTAATTAGAAAATGTCCTCATCATGAAATCCCTCATTGCATCCAATTAGAGACATTTTATAATGGCCTCACTAATTCCGCTAAAATTATTCTTGATGCTACGGCCGGTGGCACTTTCACCTCTAAAACTTATAACGAAGGATATGACATTTTGGAAAAAGTGACCAACAATAACACCGATTGGTCAAACCCTCGTGCTCTCACTCCTAAAAATGCATCGGGTGTTCATGAAATTGATGCCATCACCGCCTTAAACGTACAAATTATAGCTTTAACTAACTTGGTAAAAAATAACATGAATTTAAATGGAGAAAAGAACCAAGTCCAAGCTATAAATGAATCTTGTGTGTTTTGTGGTGAGAATCATGCTTTTGAATGTTGTCCCGGTAATCCCGCCTCGGTTAATTATGTAGGAAACCATTCAAGGAATAGCCCATTTTCCCCAACTTATAACCCAAATTGGAGAAATCACCCGAACTTCTCATGGTCGGGAAATCAAGGACTTCAACCCCCCGGGGTTCATTAAGTTCCAAATCGACCACCAAATCCCCCGGGATTTCAACAAGGACCGTATCATGCATACCAAAGTGGGCAATCTTCACAACCATATGTACCGAGACAACAAAATGCATCAGAGAGTAATAGTTCGCTTGAATCTTTACTCAAAGGTTTTATAAACCAAACCAATGCAACCTTGAGAGATTTTGAGACTCAATAGGGGCAATTTGTCGCTGAATTGAAGGGAAGACAAATGGGCACCTTACCTAGTGACACCGAAACCCCTAAGGGTAATCACAAGGAGCACATTAAGGCCGTGACTTTAAGGAGTGAGACAAGCGCATCTAAACCTAACGATGAAGTCTTAATCGATACCATTGTGCAAGATGAGACCACACATGCTTTTGGCAAAGAAAAGTTTTCATCACTTTTTCCACCCAACGTGGCTGGAAAGTGGCCACCTTTGGGATAGAATGCAGCAGATCCTTCACGGAAGGTTCTGCCATCAGCACAGCCTCACCACAGTGGTGAGACAATGCCCACTTCACAACACAAAAAGGCAAGTCCTAGCCAACCAGATCTAGACTTAAGAGACCTCCCTTTTCCCGGTAGGATGAAGAATAAAAATGTCGATAATCATTTCAAAAAGTTTTTGGACATTTTAAAACAATTCCATATTAATATACCTTTGGTAGAAGCTCTCGAACAAATGCCAAGCTATGTTAAATTTTTGAAAGACATCCTTAACAAAAAGAAAAGGTTGAGTGAATTTGAAACGACAACTTTTGACAAAAGAGTGTAGTGCTTTGCTCACATGTAAAATTCCTCCCAAACTCAAAGACCCGGGTAGTTTTAGCATCCCTTGTTCGATAGGAGGTAAGGAAGTTGGTCATGCCTTGTGTGACTTAGGAGCGAGCATAAATCTCATGTCATTGTCCATCTTCAAGAAGTTAGGAAAAGGAGAAGTTCGACCCACCACCGTGACCTTGCAATTAGCGGATAGATCTTTGGCACTTCCCAAGGGAAAGATTGAGGATATTTTGGTCCAAGTTGACAAATTCATTTTCCCGACCGACTTTTTAGTTTTAGACTATGAAGCCGATAAGAACGTCCCCATCATTTTAGGACGACCATTTCTTGCCACGGGTAGAACTTTGATCGACGTCCAAAAGGGTGAGTTAACTATGAGGGTAAATGACCAACAAGTGACATTTAATGTTTTCAAGTCCCTTAAGTTCCATGATGAATTGGAAGATTGTTCGGCCATAAATTTGTTGAGTGAGGATCTTGGTGTAGATATTGAAATGTGTGGTGGGAAGTTTGGAGAAGAAAGCGAAAATGAGCTTCAGTTTGAGAGTCCAAAGAAAATCCAACCACCAATAAGAGGGAAACCATGTTTGAAATAAATGAGATTTAGCCACCATAAACACAAGAAAAAACATTTTTTGTTCAATGGTGTGTCATCACCTTCCAAAACCTCTCGTTGAAGTTCCATCGAGAAGGCTAGAAATAGCCTTTTAATAAAATGTTTTTTTCAGTCCTTTTTAGTATTAACCGTTTCAATTTTTGTTGTAAAAAAAACTTGGAAATTTTCGAGTATTGCAAAGTGGCCACTTTGGTCGTCACTTTGGGGACTGAGCTGTTGGAGGGAATCTGTAAAATTTAAATTCCAGATCTGTTTTAAAAAAAATTCATGCATGGTTGAAACTCCGTTTTGTCCACTAGTCACCTAATGCAACTCTCAAAATTCGCAACTTTGTTCATATTCCCTTTTGTCCATTGTTTTTTTATTAGCTTTGTCCTTTATTATTATTTTTTTATCTTGTTCTCTTTTTTTTGCAGGTAATTGTATTTCTCAAAGATGTTTAGAAGAACCAACAGATTATGAAAGGTCTTTATTTTAAACAAATTGGTTTTCTAAAAAAACAATCTTCTTGTCAACCTTTTCTCCCATCATTTTTTTCAACCCATCACACCACATCCCTTCACTTGCTTTTATCTATTATAAGTTATTTTATTTTTGTCTCCCTAAAACCATCAATTATCACCATCACCATTTCAAAAAAAAAAGGCTTTGGTTCCCAAGAATAAAAAAAACAAAAAAAAAACTTCTCATCCTATCTTTTTAGCCATCATCATCATCATCCTTGATACCTTCACCACCTCAAATCTCATCACTTCCTCTCCCTCCCTCTACTTATCAAACCCCTTCCCATTCTCCCAAAGCTTGAAAAAAAACAAAAAAAATGGTTTGCACCCTTTCTGAATAGCCGGATGAGTCACTGACAATGGGCGGTGAAAGCTTCGACCACCACACCATCGATTTCCGCCGCCGATTTCTACTATAATCACCACCGCCCCTTCATCTAGACGTTCCTCTGCTGCAGCCGTTCCGCATGCCACTACGGTGTCCGAAGTTGGTCGACCTGCTCAGGTTTGTGAAACGTGAGCATCCTTGGTTCGTCATCACTTATGTTTTGAACTTTTCGTTGGTTATTTCTTTTGGGATTTTTGTGGTATTTCTTTGTTGTGTTTTTCTTCTAACTCGTACTTTATGGGCTGTTCAACATTGTGCTAATCATCGTAATCGTGGAGGCTTCATGTTTGAAGGTTTCTTGTTTCTTGTATTTTTTTCGCTCATTGTTCATCTCTTTTGCAGGGCCGCTTACTGGATTGATACCATAAAATTTTGACTTTAAAATGATTTAGGCCATTTTTCGCAATTTATATCCCAAACACTTTTCCACTTGAAACCTAGCCTCGCAAATTCTCAATATCAACATGTCTTGCATTTTTTTCAATTGGGACATTGAAGGTTTCTGTTTGGGGGGTGGGGGTTGTTGCAAAAATAGAAACAGTTTTTCTGATAACCTAAAGCCTAAATGGCCACCTTGTCACCACTTTGGCAGCAAGCAAAAAAAAATGAAAGATAAATCCAAATGGGATCAGTCAAAAGTCAAATGGTTAAGACAATACAAAGAATAAATAGTCAAAAACCAAAGAAAATTGGAGTCGTGCAAAAAGACAAGTTTGGGGGTTATTTCGAGAAATTTAAATTGAAAACCCAAATACACAAGCCCAAAACAAACCCTATTGATTAAGGTCAATTTTATGGGATGCATGAAAGGAGGCGGTGCCTTTTCGAACAAAAGTGTTTCACTCAAATCAAGAAACGTCGAAATATTCAGTATGAGTTTTCCATTCAAAAGAAAGTTTAGTCAACTCTTTTTGGTCATCATTCGAGTTCTTTTCTTTTTTTAATTGAGGACAAGTAATTACTCAAGTTTGGGGGTGTGATAACTCTCAAATCTTGAGAGTTAATTCCTCTCTTTTCATATTCATTTTCACCCATTTTGTCCCTTATCTCTTTCAATTGGTATTAATTGTTCAAACATGGCGATGAAGTCTCAAGATTGCAAAAATTTCGGTTTTACTAACTTTTGTGTAGAACGTGGCCACCTTGTCACCACGTTGGGACGTTGGCTGAAAATTTGTGGATAAGTTTTAGCCAATTCTGGAAAGATTGCATTGTGAGGAAAATTAAAGAACTTTCTGCTCTTTCACAAGAATAATCAAGGAAGAAGACAAAAGGTGTAAGTCAAAGGAAGGTTCAATACTCCTCCTAAAAGCTACTTTTTGAGGAATTGTCACATCAACACTCTTTCTTCCTTGGGCTATAAATTGAGGCTTTGGAGGAACCATTTCAAAATCATCACTTCCAGGAGCATTCAATATCTTCTGGAGCTTAGCATTTAGTTTTCATTCTATCTTTAAAGCTTGTAGTGTAGTTGCATTTAATTTTTGTAAGTTTAATTTCTTGTATCAGTTGTCGCCACGTTGTCACCACGTTGGCGATAGCCTTTAAGTTTCATTTATGCAATTTATGTTTATGTTTTTGCCTTCTTATCTCATGTCTTTTACTGTTATTATGAGCTAAACACCCCTTTGGGTGTGGGTATGAGCCAAGGCTAAGACTAGTAGGCAACACTTGGGTGTTGCCATCTTTGCTAACTCTTAGACTTGGTCGCCCGAGTCGGGACTTCAACTCAACACGGACAAACCGATCACTTGTTAGTGTTAATATTAGATCCTAGACCTCTAGAGGGGCGGATCCGAAATACGGCTTGAGTGATGCAAAGAAGATTTGAGAAAGTCTTTTATAACCACGTAGAGATACGGGTTTTTGCATGACTTTAACTAAGGTTCAAAATGTCGGTTGTTATGGATGTCACAAAGAGATTTGGGCTTCTATATCCATACTGGTGGAACTGAAATCCTTAGAGGTTTACTTAGTTAAGTCGGCAAGTCTTGAGTTGGCGAAAGTGGTGACTTTGTGGGTGAAACGTGGCCACGTTCCAAGGAAACTCACTTTCGAGAGAAAGGGTTTTTTAAGGATATTGTGTGTCATTTTGTTTCTGACCATATTATTACTACATCAGTCCTAGTTAATGCTTGTACCCACATCCTACCTTTTATCTTGTTAATCCCCTTTTAATCGTTATTTAGTTTTGCTTAAAACTCACAAATATTGATATTGTTCTCAAAACTCAAACAAGCACTAGAAGTTCATGAAAGTTCTCTGATTCTTAGTTGACTAGTCCCTGTGGAAACGATCTTGGTACTCTACCACTTTATTACTGATAGCGATCATAGTGTCCGGTGTGCACTTGCACCGCCACTGTGGCAACATAGTGGCCACGTTGTGGACCTATACGATTTTCCGCTATCAGTTAGGCTAACGCCTAGTGAGTTCAACAGTTTACAACATGAAATAAATACATTTGCTGAAGGGAGAGTAAGTAGTTTAAATCATAGACCTTCAGAAAGATTTATTTTAAATATCAAACGACACTATTTTCCGAAAGTATACCTTTAAAACAAGGAATCCGACATGAACCTTCTTTCGTAAAACCACTTTAATCCCAAACTCACCCAAAATGTGAATAGTAAGCAAAACTCCCAATTTATAATGATACGAAATAAGATTTTACTTCTCGAAGCACCCCCAAACGTGGACGGGGCATAATACGCAACCCATAAATCTTGAGTAAACGACTCCGCATATGCGAAACGTCACCGAAAACATGGATAATAAAATGACACAATTTAGTACCCAAATAACACCTTCCGATGATGGGGGAGACCCGATTCCATTGTATGTGGCAGAACACAAAGTTAAGCCACATAACCATGTTGTCGAACTACACCTCAGATCGTGACTGTATTGCCTGCTCTACCGAGCTACACCTCCAGTCGTGACTGTATTGCCTGCTCCGTCGAGCTACACCTCCAGTCGGACTTTATTTCAAGTCCCAAACACCATATCCCCTATTGCCTGCTCTGTCGAGCTACACCTCAAGGATACACGATCTTATTGTATGTTCGGTCTCTAGTGGAGTTTCATCCTCAGGGTACTCATTCGACCCCTAGTGCCTACTCCCTAGAATTCAAGATAGGAGCATCAGCTCTTTACTTGATAAATCCCGATGTCTAACCTCATGCACAAGAATTAGACATCCAACACAAGGACGACACCAATGCCAACACGACATACTTTCCCAAAGTGAGAATCCCAAGAGTCCTCACCATTAATCATGACTGACTTACATGCCTACGAATCCAATGCATTACAGTCTAAAATACATGACTCCCAATGAATGACACACACACTCAAAACATGTATTCTCCAAAATAAAGTGCAATAAATGCAACTCACACCCAAAGCTCCACTTTAAGTTATTAAAACAGGACAAAAGTCCCCCATTACCCGACAAAGCCGAAAACTGAGCCTTAAGCTCAACCACTCGAACGACCATATGCTAAAATCCGCAAAATGCAATAAAATGCAACGACCACAATTATACAAACACATGCTTCGACTACATGAATAAACTCCAACGTAAATCATTTTCCAAACAAATATATAATATCATTTACTCTTTCTAAAACGTCCTGTGACACACATTTAAATGACAATTACTCAAGATATTTATACCCACCCGATAAATCATTTAAATACCAATATCACCGGTTTACTCAATAAAATACTTGAGTTACATCTTTTCCCAAAACCAAAGGTTCATAAGTTCAGAAATGTTTGCAAGGTTGGGAATGACCAAGCGCCCATGTCTCACACGGTGGTATTTTAAAACATTTCACGATACAAAATGCACGTAATACCAACAATCATAAAAATGCATTCTTACCCAATACTTTCCATTTAGGTAAATAAGTAATCAAATCATTTTCATTTCGATGCATTTAACAACATACTCAAAAATCCCCAAGATAGGTGTTTTATAAGTTTACCAAGTTAAACACTTCCAAATAACCAAACTTATCAGTAGTTAATATTTTAATGTAAAACACAAACACTTTAAAATAAACATTTTGGCATGCACACCGTTGACAAATCAACTTGAACTCACCTCGCTAGATTTAGGCTAAATCTAGATTTTTACCCCACTTTGAGCTTCTTTGAGGAAGCTTGCATCTTCAAGGTTGAAACCTCCATAAACCTAGATACACAAATTCCATCCATAAATAATCGCATTCAACCATTTAGAATCGATCCCCAAACACATTACATTAAAATCCTAATCTTGACCGAAACCCTAATTTTGACCTAATTTCCCCTAAACCATCACAATTAAAAATTTAAGAAACCAAATGCCAGGAGACCATCAAGAAGGCATTTATAACTTATATTAAGGTTTAGAAATAAAAGGGATATACTTACCACTTAGGTTTTGATGAAAACCTAGAAAACTCTACCATGGAGCTTGAGGTTGAAGAAGAAGATGGTGAACCCTTGACTCTAGCTTCCAATTTTCACCACTTGATGATGAAACACTTCAAGAGCTCAAGGATTTGACCTAAAATGAGTTAGGTTTGAGGGGAAGGAAGGGGAAACGTTTTTTTAGAGAGAATGGAGGGAGTTAGAGAAGAGAAAATGATGAAAAATGCTGAAAATCGCGACTTAACAGCAACCTTGGCCACTGGTGCGACAATGACCAGCGACATTGCCCAGGGCAATGTCGCCAAGCACCCCTTAGCCTCTGTCCCTTCTCTGCGACTGTGACAGTGCGAATATGACACTGTCATAGTCGCCGTGCATTATAGCGGGACCTTTCTGGAACCTCGAAACCCAACTTTTTTAGTACCAACACTCCCGATACTCCAAGGGACTTTAGAAAATACTTTCCCAACGCAAATCCCGCTGTTTACAAGTCACAGAGATGTCCGGGTGGTATTTACTTACCGAAAATTACGGGTGTTACACCATCCCCACTGGGGAATATGATTACATCCCCATACCCGTCCCCGACGGGAAACGGAGATCCCCAACGGGGAATCGGGGATTTTCTCCGTTAATATAAGATGTTTTAAATCAAATGTGTTAAATACCACGCTCGATTGATAATGGTTCAGGTTTAAATCTCACATATTTTCAAATTTTGCTTTTATAGAGTATCAAATATTCATATGTGAACAAAGTCGCAAAATCATACTTAATTGTTTGATTAAACGCTTTCGGCTTTAAACTTATTTTTTTAATCTAAAATAAGTAAAACAACTCAATATATATATATATATACTATATTATAAAGCACGGATAAAAAACTCTTAAATACAAATTATTAGGCACAAGGTACCATCATTTTATGTCAGATCTTAAAAATCTCTTAATTTACAAGTTTCAAAGCACAAGATATATATTACTACTGCAGACTTCTAACACCCATCAATTTGGTATGTACAAGACCTTCCTTTTATACAGACGTTTCAATGTATCACTATTAATTAATATATTATATTACTATAAATTTGTTTTAATTATATTATTAAATATGTAATTGGTTATTTTTTCTAGATGTCATTAAAATATATAAGATAATCATTGAATTCTAACAATACTTAATTTTTTTTATATAAAAAACATTATATTATTAAGCCTGAATTAAACAAATTTATAAAAAAAAAACATTATCACTTTCTCAAAACCATCCAAGATCGTACTGTAAATCAACAAAAAAACAAAAAATGAAATGAAACATTAAAATCGTGATGTATCTCGCTGCATTGTGCAAGTACGCTTCTAATATATATATATATATATATATATATATAGGGGAACGATCAAATGAAAACCACTCTAATTTTGAAAACCGTGGAAACCCTCGATTTCATTGGTTAAGTTAATGAAATTGTTTCATATAATTCTTTTATTGATGAAATCGTTAAATATATTTGTGTTTTTTATATAAAAATGAAAAGGTTTCATCAGACTACGAAAATATATGTAACAATTTCATCAGAATGAGAAAAATAGATGAAACTACATACAAAAACACAAATATATGAAACAATTTCATTAACAAAAGAATTACATGAAACAACTTGATCATATTAAACAACTTTATGAACCAATTTCCTTAATTTAACCAATGAAATTGACGGTTTTAGAGAGAGAGAGAGAGAGAGAGGTGGTTTCAATTGGAAACCATATTAGATTGGAAACTATGGAAACCGTCAATTTCATTGGTTAAATTAAGGAAATTGGTTCATAAAGTTGTTTAATATGATCAAGTTGTTTCATGTAATTCTAATTTCATTGATTAAATATATATAGAGAGAGAGTCGGGTTCAAACGAGAACAATACATATTTAAAAGAACACGAGAACTAACAAAATCATTAGTGATTTTACATTGACACACGAAAACAGGACTTTGGTTGCGGCTTCAGGTGCATATGGCTTTTTTGCACGTTAATGTAAAATCACTAATGATTTTGTTAGTTCTCGTTTTCTTTTAAATAGTTACTGTTCTCGTTTGATCCTCCCCCCCCCCTCTCTCTCTATATATATGTATATATATATACTATATTATAAAGATGACATAAAAAACTCTTAAAAACAAGTCTTAAAGCTTAATATACAGCTATTTAATGCTAATTACTTAAAAACAACTATTAAAGCTGTATGTACTACACTTAATGCTATTTATTAATTTTCAATCATTATCTCTAACCATTTTAACTCTCCTAAAATCATTTCTCACTTTAACTCCCCTAAAATAACTCTCACCATAATTAAATATAACTCCCCTAAAATAACTCTCAGCATAATTAAATATAGAATAAAAATCAAATTTTAAATATAAAATATAATTAAAAAAATCTAACAGAATATTTTATAAAAAAATTATATTTTTAAACCAAAATAAATTACATTATATTATTAAGTCTAAATTAAACAAATTTATATAAAAAAATCATTATCAATCTCTCACAACCAACCAAAATCGTAATGTAAATCGACAAAAAATAGAAAATAAAACGAAACATTAAAATCGTGATGTATCTAGCGGCATTGCGCGAGTACACTTCTAGTATATATTTAAGAAGAAATGTCAAAATTATATTTCTAAATTTAAAACATATTGAATCTAATTATGTATAAATAATATCTATACTATATTATAAAACACGGATAAAAAACTCTTAAATACAAATTATTAGGCACAAGGTACCATCATTTTATGCAAAATTTTAAAAATCTCTTAATTTACAAGTTTCAAAGCACAAGATACATATTATTACTGCAGACTTCTAATTATGTTTGCATAGTTTGTACAAATTGTTTGGGTTGCAAAAGAAACGCACCCTATATATATATATATATAGAGAGAGAGGGTGCGTTTCATTTGAAAGCCAATCAATTCGTGGAAACTCTGCAAACCATTGTTTTAGGAAACAATATATATATATATATATATATATATATATATATATATATATATATATGGAAAACTATTATGATTCATTAATAATGATTGTGATATATATGGAAGATGATAAGATTCATTTATTATAATCATGACTTTAGATTAGGAAACTTAACAAAATGTTTCCTAAAATAGTGGTTTGCAAAGTTTCCACAAATTATTTGGTTTTCAATTAATTCTATTTAACTTGTAAACATTCAAATGGGTAAAGAACATTTTTATCAAACCTAAATGATGAGGGAGGTATGATGATAGATAATAGAGGGATTTGATGTATGTCCCTCCCTTTTACCCACAAAATCTAGAAAATAAACAGCCCTGTATTTTGCTAGTTTTTTATTTTTTCGGTGATCGGAGTTTGCAGGTGGTTTTTTTTTGAATATGTGAGAGAGGTTGAGAGATGGCTGCTGGACTGGCACCATCCCTCCCCTTCTTGTTTGCCTTTGTTTTCCTTCACCCCACCGCCGTGACCTCCGACCTGGCACTATTGCCGTTGTGAACACCATCTAACTTGTCATTAACTTTTTAATTATATATACACACACAAAACTTGATCTATAGTTGTGTGTGTATGTGTTAATATATATATATATATATATATATATATTTGTGTGTGTATGTGTGTTAATATATAGTTGCATACCATAGAAAACAAAGAGATGGGTTTTTTTCCAGACAAATCGGCGTAGAAAGGAGAAAGAAGGAAAGGGGGATGGTGGTTTGGGGGAAGCATAAGGGAAGGACACGTGTAGTGGATGACTTTATTATTTAATAGTAAATAAAAAGAAATGGTAAAATGACCTATTTACCCTTGGTTTAACGGATGTTTTTAAACGGTGTTAGCAGTAGGGACTCGGGATGAAACGAAATGCAAATCACAGGGATCCCTGATGTAATTATTTCAAAATAGGGACCATATCCAGATTCTGAGCAAACCACAGGACCAACGGTGTAATTTACTCTAAATATAAATAAATAAATAAATATATATATATATATATATATGTATTGGTAATAAATATGTAATATAATGTAATAAATTAATAATAATATATTTATTTATTTATTTGAAAATTATAAAAATGATAAAAGGACCAAAATGCCCTTTGAGTTAACAGATCCTTTAAACAGAAGTTGGTCATAAGGACCGTAATTGAAATAGAATGGAAACCACAATGACCAAAATTGTAATTAGTTTGAAAGAGGGACTACTCTTGATAATGGGTGGAAACCATAGGGACCATAATTGTAATTTACTCTTATTTTTTTATTATGGTATTATACTTTGAAAATTTTACTCATTATAACAAAAGGTGACCTTTTAAAAGAAAGAGTTCAGAATTATTAGTAGCTTTAACAAGTCACCATTGCTGCTATAATGGATAGAAGAAAAAAAATGAAAGTATGATATTATAGTAAGAAAATTTATGAAAGGTAATTGATATTTCATGTATTTAGCTTTTATAAATTAATACATTTTCTTCTTAAAGATCTTCTCCCAAACATTCTTTATTTTGAAATATTTTTGTTAAAGCAATAATTAAATTTATAATCTGATCACTTATCATATGTCTGTTGATTGAGAAAAAAATTATTTATTTATCTAATCATCGATTATTGGATGAAGATATTTTTATATCCAGTTATTTTTTCGTTAGATATATTCATTTGATCATTGTGTCTCGCTTTACCTTTGCTTTTTGCTCATCCATTGTATGTACCGGTCATGAATCGAGATCTTCCAATAACTAGGATGGTTATCGAAAACGATCATTCTAAAAAACGGTAATTAATCTCATCAAATCGTTTTTACTTAATTTTGGTAATAGGAAATGATTAGAGGTGATCGTAGTCGTAGTCCTTCATCTGGTCAGCATTTGCGGCTTTGACTATAGAAACTACCCCACATGGTCTGCAGAAAATAGAGGGGTAGTTTTGTAACTTTTTCAAATAGACTACAAACAAATTTATATGTGAACCCGTGTGATTCACACAGTGGCGGATCCAGTAAATTAGGTGACTGGGGGGCTACGGTATAAAAAAAATCCAAAACCGAATAATCCATCCAAACCAAAACGGTTGCAGGTTATTTGGTTTGAGGGTGGTTTGAGGGTTAAACGGTTCGGTTAACCAAATAAGGTAAATTTCGATTTCGACTATTTTTTTAACATATCCGTAAAACGAATAGAAAAGTATACTATTATTTAATTTATATAATTTCATTCTAAATGAATTGTTTTGAACATATATAAAACTAAAAGAACAATAAATTGGACGACCACCTTCACACCAGTGCCCGTCGCCACCACCAACCTCTTAACCCAGCCCAGGCGGCGACTTCCTTTGCCCTCGTCCCGGTAGGCCACCGACATCGTCTGTTTCTGCAGGACAACCAGCTTCCTTGGTTGTTTCGGTTTTTACGGCGACAAGATGCAGCCCACGGAAGAAGTCAACTCAGCCAACCACCGTCAACGATCTATCTGGAACAGTTAACCGTCAACGATCTCTCTGGTGCACGAACGGTCACTCTTGTTTCCTCTCTCGTCTTTTTTCATTCTTATATTTACTTATAATGGTTTCCCTGTGGTTCCATGGTTTTTCCGGCGTCCTATAGGCCGAAGTTTGGGGTATACGATTGTACTCTATCTTTGTCCTTAAGTTGTGCATGACAGTGTGCAGAGAAAAGCCTTTTTAGTTTGTACTGTTTTTTGCATTTCCTTAAGTGGGTTGTTAGAGAAGTCAAACCTCCTTAGCCTTTGTCTTTTTGCCTTTATTTATTAAAGCCATAGGGGTTTTTTCAAGAAAACATCAACCACCTACTCCTTGAATTTTTAATTAATTAATTCAATTAATTGTTCAAGAAGGATTAATTAAGTTATAGTCATATCCCGGAGATTTTGTGAGTTTTCGGCGGACGTGTTTAGGACACTTCGTGATGGACATACGTCAATGGCAGGAGGTTCACTATCGTAAGGGGACCCAACAACATACTTCTCGTCACTTGGGGAACCATGTCAGAGCATGGGTCATACGGTCCAAGGAAGCTCAATTGTACAGTATTTCCACTACTGTATTCATTTCTAACTTTCCCACGCACTTTACCACACTAGAACTTTGGAATATGTGCTCAAAATTTGGTACGGTGGTCGATGTGTTTATTGCCAAGAGAAAGTCCAAATCCGGGAGAATGTTTGCTTTTGTACGGTTTCGTAAGGTCGACGACATACACATTGTGATCAACAAGCTTTGATCTACTTGGATTGGGAATTTACGTTTAATGGCCAATATAGCTCGATTTGATCGCAACGTTAAACCTTCCGAGGGGTGGGACCAAGGTCGTGATTCGTTTAAGGTCCACCCTAGACCCGTAAGAAATAGCAAAGGTGACACTTATGCGGACATTGTCAAACGAACTTCCAAGGATTCATCAGACGAAGGTAAAGATGATTCGGTTGCCATTGTACTTGATATGGATGAACTGGTTAAAAATAACTTTCCATTAGCACTTGTCGGGTGTGTTTTCGAGTTCAAAACTCTCCCTAATGTCCATTCTCTTTGCAAAAATGAAGGTTTCTTAAACGTTAAGATCAAATACATTGGAGGTCTGTGGGTCCTTCTCGATTTCGATAATATTTGTTCCCGTGATAAGTTTTTAACACATACGGGAGTTAACTCTTGGTTTCAAATGCTCGAAAAATGGTCCAATAATTTCAAGGTGGAGGATAGGCTAGCTTGGATTGATGTGGAGGGTCTTCCGTTGAAAGCGTGGAATCCTAAACCATTCTAGAAAATAGCTAGTAAGTGGGGACAAATTGTTTTTTTCGGATGATTCGGAGGGTAACAATCTTTACAGTACCCGCCTTTGCATTCAAACCTCTTGGCCCTCGTTAATCTATGAAACGGCAAAAGTGATCGTGAGAGGATGTGTCTTCGACGTTCGAGTGAAAGAGATCTGTTAAGTCTAATTTTATAGTAATCATTGTATTTATTTTCTTTGTCTAACTGTGCTTAAAAGTTGTATTCTGTTTTGTTAAGGCAAGGGGTAATTAAGTCCCCTTTGTCCTTTGTTTTGTAACTTTGGAACATACTTTTGAATATCAGTTTACTTTGGAGCGTATACTTTCTCTCTCTAGAAGATTTAGTGATTCTTGGACTTTCAATTGGTATCAAAGTTTTCTAGATCTTGAGAGGATTGAGAGAAATCGTTTTTCGATACTGAATTTGTAGATTAAGCGGAAAATTTGATTGATTTTCTTGAGTTTTCAAGATAATCTTGTTTTTTGCTTGATTCATCAAATTTGGATAGGTTTGTGATCGAATTGTATTGAATTTGGTTTTATTAGATTCGTTGTTGATTATCGATCATATTTGTTTCAGATTGTTTTGCAAGAAAACCAAGATTTGATCTTCAATTTTGAGTTTTAAAGATTTTCTGGAAAACTCGTTTTCACGTACTGTTCCTTTTTCGAATTTGTGATTTAGTGTTTTTTAATCGATGTTGTTAGTTGAAAGTTGTTAGAAAGTTGTTATCGATAATCAGAGTGTGTTTTTCTTGCGTAAATTTCTTGATTTCACTTGATCTTAAGAGTTATATTTGATTTTCTGTGGTTTGCGCAAGTTCATGTAGATTTGCACAAGATTCATATAGGTTTGCGCAAGTTCTTACTACTTTGCGCAAGTTTTTGTTGTACTAATCCATGTGTTAGTGTTTCAGGGTTTTTCGCATCGAGTTATATACGCAAAGTTCATTTTGCGTATCAAGTGCAATCCGAAAAGCTCACTTCTCGCATCGTCAAGCTTCCGAAAAGCTTAGTTTTCGTTTCATCCGTCTCACGCAAAGTTGGAGTTCAGTTTGCAATTCAAGCTTGTTAAGCAAAGCTTAGTTTGCGTATCCTTCTTCTTGCGCAAAGACTAGTTTGAGCATCCTTCTTGTTCCGAAAGGATTGGTTCTCGCATCATTCTTCATACGCAAAGCTCATTTGTGGATCTCTCTATTCACGCAAACCTTCTGTTTGCGCAAGTTCCAGACTTAGTGAATTATTCTGACTTTCTGATTTTGTAAAGATGTCTTTGCAAACTCAAGTGTACAAGAATGATCTGATGATGTCATTGGGGTCTGACACACGTCCTCCTATACTAATCAACGAAAATGAATTTGAACAGTGGCAGGACCGGTTCATCAACTTCATTGAAAGACAACCGAATGGGGATAACATGATGAAATCTATGAATGAAGGTCCTATGATAAAGCCAATGAAAGAAATTCCAGCTATAGGAAATATACAGGCTACATGGGTTGAGAAGTCTATCAGAGAATATGATGCTGATGAACTTCTGAGATATCAAGCTGACAGTCAGGCAAAATCGAATCTGATTCTCGCACTGCCAAACTCCATTTACAACAGAATTGACTGTTTCAAGCATAATCCTAGGCTTATGTGGACTCAATTGGAAAAGATCATGCTTGGTACAGTTGTGTCAACTCAACTGCGTCAGACCAGATACATGAATAATTTTGAAGAATTCAAGGCAAAAGATGGAGAAAGTCTGAAGAGCACATTTGACAGATTTTGGGCAGTCATCAATGATCTGTACAAAATCAAAATTACCAAGACTGAATTGGAGGCCAACTTGAAGTTCCTGAATGCACTCCAACCTGAATGGAGCAAATTCTGTCATCGGATGAGGAATGATGTCAGGATATCCACAATGCCCATTCAGGAATTGTATGAAATTCTGATGACAGATGAATCTATGGTGTTGGAAAAGAAGGCAAAGTTGGACAAGAAGAATAAGCCTAAGCCAGTAGATCCAATTGCTCTTCTGGCTAGCCAACTGGCTGAGCAAGCTTTAACTAAATCTGCTTATGATGGATCAACGGATGATGATGGCAAAGCTTTAGAAAAGGCTATGATACTTCTCTCGCAACACTATCAGAAAAAGTTTCAGCGTAAAACAGGATCCAACAATCTCCGTTTCTCTTCTGGCTCTAAGAAGGTTGAACTTGGTGCTCCATCAAAGCCTTACATCCCAAAGTTTGAGCCTGCAAAAGTAGTAGAACCGAAAAAGGATGACAAGAAGGTTATGAACTGCTACAACTGTGGGAAACCTGGTCATATAGCCAAAGATTGTCGGGTAAAGGTGGTTAAGGATTCAACTTTTTATCGGAAGAAGTTGGAACTGGCTGAGAAGAGAGAAAATGGAACTATTCTGTTGGCTGAGGAGGAGTATTGGTTGGATCATTCAGACGATGAAGCTGAAAATGAGGAGACAGCTGCTATGTGCTTCATCGGGGATGACAAAAGCGATGATGAAGACGAGGAAACCTCCATAGATGAATTTGAGGTAATTTCTGAGTTTGACTATAATTTCATCTTATCTCAAATGAACGTTATTATCACTGCTTTACATGATTTACGTTCAAAGTTCTCATCTGAAAAATTTGAAAATCAAGAAAAGTCTGTTTTAATTGATAAACTGCGAATTTCTTTGAAAGATGAAAAAACTATTTTAGCAGACACAAAAGAAAAGTTTCAGAAGCAGTTGGATGATTTAGAAAATTCAAATCAGACTTATCGTGATTCTTTGACTGAACTGACCTCTTCAAATCAAACTCTTTCTGATAAAATAGTTGTTTTAGAAAAGAAATTGTATAAGAGAGAACAATCTGAGCAAACCATTTACATGAACAAACCAAGGAGTAAAGAAGCTATAAAAGAAAAGTGGGGGCTCGATTTTGAAAATCCGCATTATTTAAATCTTGGTAAAACAGAAGTTCCTACTTTATATGAATATGATTATCTTGGTCTTGCAAGATATGCCCCTCAATTTAAATTCTTCTGGACTAGTGAAAAACAAATTTCAGATGAAGAAAATGAGAGAAGAATTACAAACAAGAGGATGGAAGTGACATTTGTTTACACTTCTGAAAATGCCAAGTATTTTCCTGACCAATCAAAGAAATCTAGAAAATCTAAAAATATTTTAAATGTCAAGTCTTCCAATAAATCTTCATTACCAATTGAATTTGTTGATATATTTGCTAATGCTAATAAGGAAAATGCATCTCCGGTGTCTTATGATTCTAGGAGATACATTCCCCCATTAGTGTTAGAAGGTAAGATAGTTGATCTTGAAGATAAATTGGAAGATCAAAGTCTTCAAAATGATTTAGAAAACGACTTATTCCTTTTTATAATGAAAACAAGTTTTGAAGACAAAATTTCTACTGGATTTTCTAAAGATTTTAAGGAAAATACTCAAGTTTTAAAAAATAGTGTGCCTCTGCGCAACCAGTTGGTTACGCAAACCGACACTTTGCGCAAGCCGTTGATAGCGCAAAGTTCAGTTTGCGCAACCAATGGGATGCACAAACCTCCTCCTGACTTGGTGATTTTTGAAAATTCTCACTCCGAGGCTAGTTCTTCAATGTCGAATGCTCAGGTTGATTTCTTAGATAAAGTTTCTTCTTCTGCTTCAATTATTGATGATTCTTTAACGCTAAATGTTCAATATTATAAAAAGAAGCGTAAAAGAAGAAGATCAAAGAAGTCAAGGAAACATGATAGTGTCTTGTCTGAAAATTCTAATTCTTCTGATTTTTCTGTTTCAGATCGGACTATGAAGAAGTCACCAAAGCAGATATGGAGGGTTAAACAGCAAACAACAGAGTCCGAATTATTAGGAGTTAAATGTGTAGAAAGTCTTTGTGAATCTGATACATTTGTCATTTGTAATAAAAATACAAAATATTCAATTCAGCAAATGATTCATATTCCAAAGTGTGACTCATATTCTTCTTCTAATTCTGATTCTGATGATTGTGTTTTTTCCTCTATTGATGATTGCTTTCATGTTTATATGAATGATAAATCTGTGAAAAATAAAAGACACAAATCTAACAAGAAGGGACCCATAAGCATATGGGTACCTAAAATTGTGTAATTTCTGTATGTGCAGCTTAGTCAATTATGGTATCTGGACTCGGGGTGTTCTAAACACATGTCTGGCACCAAATCACTTCTGTCCAATTTTAAAGAAAAATGTTGCGGTCGTGTTAAGTTTGGAAACTGTGAGACTGCTCCAATTCTTGGTTATGGTGATCTAGTAATATAACAGTCAAGAGAGTCAGCTATGTCGAAAGTCTAAGCCACAACTTATTCAGCATCGGACAGTTCTGTGATAAAGATCTTGAAGTTAGCTTCAAATCTAAAAGAGTTGCTGTGAAGAATGATAGTGGTCGAGATCTACTAGTTGGAAAGAGAAGATCCAATCTGTATACTATTGATCTTTCCAAAGTCAACATCCCATCAGACATATGTCTACTGTCTAAAGCTTCAGTTCATGAAAGTTGGATTTGGCATCGTCGACTAGCTCATCTCAACTTCAAGTATATGGATCGTCTGGTCAAGAATGATTCAGTGAGAGGTCTTCTAGTACTTCGTTTTCAGAAAGACCACCTCTGTCAGGATTGTGAGAAAGGAAAGATGAAGAAAGCTCCTCACAAGCCAAAGCCTGAACCCTGCACTTCAGACATACTTAATCTAATGCATGTTGATTTATGCGGACCGATGAAGACAAAGAGTATTGGTAAGAAAAGATACGTCTTAGTGGTTGTTGATGATTTTTCAAGATATACATGGGTGAAGTTTCTCAAATCCAAAGATGAAACCCCAGACATACTCATCAACCTCATCAAAACAATTCAGACCAACAAGCAAAAGAAAGTCAAGGTTGTCAGATCAGACAATGGCACTGAATTCAAGAACAGTACTCTTCAAGCTTTTTACGAGGATCAAGGAATTCAACAACAATTTTCTGCTGCCAGAACACCGCAACAGAATGGAGTTGTTGAACGAAGAAACAGAACGCTTGTCGAGGCTGCAAGATCTATGCTTGCTTTTTCTGGTCTTCCTTTGTCTCATTGGGTTGAAGCTGTTTCAACTGCATGTCATACTCAGAACAGATCGATTCTACATCGCCGATTCAACAAAACACCATATGAGTTGATGAACAGTATCAAACCAAATGTCAAATATTTCAAGTCTTTTGGGTGTAAGTGTTACGTTCTGAATGACAGGGATAATCTGAACAAGTTTAGTCCGAAGGCAGATGAGGGTATTTTTCTGGGTTATTCTTCTAACTCTGCTGCTTACAGAGTCTTTCTGATCTCAACAAGAAAAGTGATAGAGAGTGTAAATGTCAAATTTGACGAAGCTGCTAATTTGGTTTCTGGTCAATCAGATTCAGAACCCGCACTTACTGGAAATTCAGCTTCTGAACAACTCAGTTCAGAACCTTCGCCACAACCGTCAAATCAGGATTCTTTTTCTTCTTCACTTAATATTTATGATCTTGATTTTCTGTTTGAAAATTTTTATGATGATGTGCCTAGATCTAACTCTGAAAATGTCTCCAATGTTTTGAATCAGGAAACTGAGAACACATCTACTTCCAATTCCGATGCATCTATCTCTGAATCTGATGATGTTCAAGTTCATCCTGTTGATCAGACACAATCAGAAACTGAGCTTATTCATGAAGAACATATTCATGCAGAATATGAACATGAACAATCTGTTCAAGAGGAATCGGTTCAGGAAGAAGAACAGAATGATGTTATTCAACAAACTCTTCCAGAATCTGATCCAGATGTTGTTGAGTTACCTCCTCCTCTAGTTGAAACTGTGTCTATCTCTTCAACTGATTTAGAAGCTTCTGAACCTCCCTCTCAACAATTAGAAGTGGTTCAAGACATTATTGATCCTCTCCCTCACACCACAAAATGGACAAGATCTCATCCAATTCATCAAATTATTGGAGATCATCAAGCCAGTGTGTCTACACGTTCCAGGACAGCTACTTCCAACGAATGTCTCTTCACTTGCTTCTTAAGCAAGATTGAACCAACAAAAGTTTCTGAAGCGTTGGAGGATCCGAATTGGATTATAGCAATGCAAGAGGAGCTCAATCAATTTGACGCACTCAAAGTTTGGAGACTTGTACCACGGCCGAAAGGAAAGAGCATAATTGGAACAAAATGGATATTCAAGAATAAGAAAGACAAATATGGTATCGTTATTCGGAACAAAGCAAGATTGGTAGCCAATGGTTATCGACAAGAAGAAGGAATTGACTACGATGAAACGTTCGCGCCGGTTGCCAGATTAGAAGCTATTCGGATGTTTCTTGCCTTCGCTGCTTATCGTAATTTTACCGTCTATCAGATGGATGTCAAGACAGCTTTCCTCAATGGCAAACTGAAAGAAGAAGTCTATGTCTCTCAGCCAGAGGGGTTTGTTGACAAAGATCGTCCTGATCATGTCTATTTTCTCGATAAAGCACTGTATGGACTGAAACAAGCACCGCGCGCATGGTATGATGAGCTGTCAGCCTTCTTAATCAAATCCGGCTTCACCAAAGGATCCATAGATACCACTCTTTTCATTTATAGATCAAACTTGGATATCTGCTTAGTTCAAATATACGTAGATGATATTATCTTTGGTGCGACTAACAAATCGTTATGTACTTGGTTTTCTGATCTAATGACTTCTAGGTTTCAGATGAGCATGATGGGAAAAATCAATTTCTTCCTCGGCTTACAAGTGAAGTAGCTTCCAGATGGAATCTTCATCAACCAGTCAAAGTATGTATTTGACATCTTGAAGAAATTCAAGATGGACAAATCTACTTCAATCGGAACGCCGATGGCTCATGGTGCCAAAATCGGACTTGATCCAGATGGAAAAGCTGTAGATCAAAAAACATATCGAGGAATGATTGGATCACTAATGTATCTCACTGCAAGTCGCCCGGATATAATGTTCTCCACGTGCCTATGTGCTAGATTCCAAGCCAAACCGAAAGAATCTCATCTATTAACAGTCAAGCGTATTTTTAGATATATTAAAGGAACTCCTTATTTAGGTTTATGGTATCCTAAAAGTTCTGACTATAAGTTGATTGCTTATTCAGATGCAGATTTTGGTGGTAATCAATTGGACCAGAAGAGTACCTCAGGACATCTTCAATTCTTGGGAGACAGACTGATAAGGTGGGCGTCGAAGAAGCAGAATTGTGTTTCTATATCAACTGCAGAGGCAGAGTACGTTGCCGCAGCTACTTGTTGCGCTCAATTCCTATGGATGAAGACACAACTTCGGGATTACGGGATGCTGTACAAAACAGTGCCAATATATTGTGACAGCAAGTCCGCAATTGCCATATCAGTCAATCCGGTCCAACACACAAAGACCAAACACATAGATATGCGGTACCATTTCATAAAGCATCATGTTGAAGAAGGTACTATTGAATTATATTTTGTACCAACTCAATATCAACTTGCTGATATCTTTACAAAAGCCTTAGATGAAAAACGTTTTAATTTTTTGCTTTCAAAACTTGGCATGTTGAATTTAAAAGTTTAAATCTTTACAAATTTTATTCTATAAAGTAAAATTTTAAAGATTTTCTTTCTTTTGAATAAAATGTGTGTCTAGGATCTTTTACAAGTTCTTTGTTTATATTAAAGTTTTATATGTTCAACTTTCAAGTCTTACAAAAGTCGAAAAGTCAGCAACATGTTTGTAGCTTTTGATTTTGCTTTAAAGATATGTGAGTCGGGATTTTTATAGTTTACTTTGCTTAGACTACCTAAATGATCAAAATTATAGATCGGAATGAAAATATGGGCTAAGCATTTAGACGTTGATCTGAGTGATTGAGATGAATAATAAATTCTTAAAAATACAGAAATCTCTGAGTTTAAAAGTTTGTACCTGTGACCTTTCTGGTTTGGGAAAGTAAGTTTCGTGGGATGCTTGTCATCTAGTCCCCTAAGGTCATTTGGTCTGGGAGTGATCGAACCAAACCCCTTCTATAGAACCAGATCGAAAGTCATCTTCTACTAGTATGAATGGGTTTAGGATGTGTCGATATAGCCTTTCTGATTCGGGAAATTAAGTTCCAAGGGGTGCTTGACACCTAGTCTCCTAAGGCCAACTGGTCTGGGAGCGGCTGACTCAAATCCTGCAATAGGGTCAGAAAGAAAGTTACGTTTACGACATGTTCTTTACTTAATGAACTCTTTTATTAAAAGATACCAAAGTGCATATCGCTTAAAAGATACCAAAGAGCACACTTATGTGAAGATGCCAATGTGCACACTGCTAAAAAGATGCCAATGAGCACACATCTCATGATACTTGGTGATATGTTTGAGTTGTGATAAACCTGTAAATTTGTGAAAGTCTTAATTTTTGATGACTTAGTGTCGGTACATGCAAAGTTCTCTATAAGATTTTTAGAATTGCATTTTTCTTGAAGTTAATCAAAGTTCCCATGCGAGCATACTGAATAGATAGATGAAAGTTTTTGAAACTGAACATGTCTTAACTTGATATGCAATTAAACTTGTTCTTGTATCCAACAACATATGTTTGATTTCAACTGATTGATAAATGTGTGAAATTTTACTGAGTAGCCTTTAATTTGTTTAGTGTTTAAAATTTTATATGTTCAGTTGTTTCAAAATTTATATTCAGTATCATTTTCTTTTTACACTGATGTTTATATGGTTGTGTATCCATATTTTTGTTAAATGGTCTGTGCATATTTCGAGGGGGAGTGCCAATCTGAAAAGATTTTATGAACCAGTCTGTTTTTAAGGGGGAGTGAACCAAGCTGATAAAAATACTTCTCAAACTGATCAGATTTTAATCAGGTAAGTATTTATGATATTTTTGTGCAAATGTTGATCTGCTTTGATAAATTATGTGCATTTGTGTAGGGGGAGTAACAGAGCTTGACAGGTATGTTATCTGATTTTTTTTAGTAGTATTCAGTTTACTATTTTTTTTTAGAATTTTTTTTAGTGCTTATTTTTTTGAATAGTATAAATAGTTTTGAAATGTTTGTTTTTCTCTTTTTCGCTCTATTTTTTTTAATGAAATAGCATTGTTCATCTTCTTCCCTCTCTCTCACTATGTGCGCCGATTTCTCTCATCTTCTTTGATTTCAGTTTGATTGTGCTTCGATTCAGGTGGGTTTTCATAAAATTTACTTTGTTTGTTTGTAGTTTTGTTTAGCATTACATTGTTTGTCGTTGATTTCGATTTTATAGTTCGGTTTCTTACTGTGTTTCTCGTTTTTTACTATTCATCATCTCTAAAATCATCATATTCGAGCTTATTTGCTCATATTGGGTATTGGGTTTCAATTAGATAACATTTTCGAACCTCAGGTATGATTTCTTTCACTCTGATTTTTCGTTTAATAGATTTAATTTTGAGTTTTTATGTTTTTCGTTTCGTCTTCCCGAAAACCCTAGGTTTTCGGATCAAGTGTGTTTTACGCAAAGTCTATTTTGTGCATCTAACAGGACACGCAAAGTCCAGTTTGCGTATCTCGTTGGTTACGCAAAGTGTACTTTGCGTATCTAACTTGATCCGCAAACCTCAGTGTTTTAGTATGTTTGTTCAAGTTTTGTTTGCGTAACACTTTGGATACGCAAAGTCTACTTTGCGTAACCTGTTGGATACGCAAAGTGTACTTTGTGTAACCTTAGTGACCCGCAAACCTTGTGTTGAAATTTTTTTCAGGTCTAGTTTTCGTATCACGTTCAACACGCAAACCTTAGTTTGCGTAATGAACTGCATACGCAAACTTCAGTTTACGTATCATGCATGATGCGCAAACTGTCCTTTGCGTATCTAACTAGATGCACAAACCAGACTTAGAAAATTTTTCAATTTTTCAGTTTTCTTACTTTGTTTAATTCTTCTTCGTTTTTGTTCTACAGGTCTTCAAATGTCTTCTCATACCCTTTCTGATCCCATGATCCAAGACGAGAATGTCATTCTCGGGGATCCGTCTGATCAAGCATCACATGATACGCCGATGCCATCTGTTCCTTCTGTCGGGGCGAATCTGTCTGCTTCACGTCGCACTCCGAACGACGTCTTTCCATCATTGATGTACATCCTACCTTACAAGCCGAACAACTACTATGTGGATTTTGACAAAATCAAAATTCATCCAGTCATTCGTGCTATTCTCAGAGGTCATCCACTTGCACAGGCTCTTACATCATGTGCTGAAGTCCCAGAGGTATACATTCAGCAGGCCTGGCACACTATTACAAAGAATGAGTTGGCTCGTCCGCACCGATTTGATCTACAAATTGACCAGTATGATTCATTTCTTGCATACAAGCGTCTTCGACTGATACTGGAGCTTCCTGAGCCCAACTCCAGACCGGGTCGAACATCTTATGACAACTTTCCGTCTGAAGAGGAAGTGTTCGAAGGAATTCGTAATCTCGGCTATGTTGGTACTTTGAAAAGAGTTTGTGATTTTGATAAGTCTAATCTTCCTCCGGTTTGGTATGCTCTCTTTTCTGTTATTATCAGGTGCCTTTCGGCCAAACATTCTAGAACGGACAGCGCCAGTCTACTCTATCTCCGATTGTTCCATGCAATCATCTATGATTTGCATGTCGACTACACTTTCATTTTCTGGACAGAACTCTCGGAGAGGGTACAAGACAAGCTTACAAACAAGAAGCGCAAATTCATTCCTTTTATCAGATTCTTGAAGTTGATCGTTTGTAGTATGCTTCGAAGCAATCCATCTATTCCATGAAGATTATCTTGGCCTCAGGTTCCAGACACAGAATTGACTTATATTCAGAAGCTGAATAGGTCTTTCAACTATTCCATACCTATTCCTGTTGATCTTATTACGAAGTATGCAGATCCATCTGATGCAAGTATCATTGAACAATGATATCTTTTTGGAAGCTGATCAAGATGAACCGGTTAGTGCTGATCGAACAGAACCGTCGCATGCAGAACATGAGGTTGAAATTGACACAGCTGTTGAACAAGAGGATGAAA
The DNA here is from genome assembly GCA_954870635.1 of Arctium minus. NCBI lineage: Eukaryota > Viridiplantae > Streptophyta > Magnoliopsida > Asterales > Asteraceae > Arctium > Arctium minus. The sequence goes on along the minus strand of OX941081.1, from coordinate 173,068,194 downwards.
CAGCTGCTGAATAAGAGGTTGAAACAGAGGTTGACATAGTTGTTGAACAAGAAGTTGAAGTCTCTGCCGCACAAGAAGTTGAGGCAGCAGTTGAAACTCAACAAATTGGTGTTGTTTTATCTGAAGCTGTTACTGATGCTGCTATTGATCTTGAGGATGTTGATGATGATACTACTGCTGATGTAGATGTTGTTGAAGATGGTGATAGAGATGCCAATATTGGTGATGATTTTCCTAGAGATGAAGATGTGCATGATGATGATTCTGAGGGTGATGATGGTGATGATGTTGATCAACCAAGTCTTCGGGTCTATGCAAGACATTCCAAGGAACCAGAAGTTGGTGTTTCAACAGAAGTTGTTTCTGAAGATGATTATGTTCCTGTTAATCCTTCTGTTGCTCGTCTTCAAGTAGATAAATTGGATACAACATTTGTTCATGCCTCAGCTTTGGTACAAAGTCAAGCTCCAGCAACTTCGCTTGCGGCTATTCAGTCTACAACAGTTTCAGCTGTAGATCTTTCTTCTGTTCAAGCTCAGGTTTCTTCTGAGAAATTTTCTACTTTGAACGAAGTCATTCGTCAGTTATCAGAGAGAATGGATGCAGAAAAGGAAGCACAAATTCAGAAGTTGAAGACATTCTTCAAAGGCAAAATGCCTGAGATTGATCCGTCTCTCATTCCTCCAGAAATTCCCTTCAGAAAACCTATTGGCGTTATTATCAGAGATTCTTCGTCTGTCCCAGTTTCTACAACTTCACTAATAGTTTCTCTATCGACTCCTCCCGTATTCACTATGTCTGCTGGACTCTCCACATCAATTCCTTCTGCTACAGCTTTCAGGTCTTCTTTGCATGATCTGCCTATTTCTGAATTATCTGATCTGTTGTATGCACGTCTTCTTTCCATATCTCCGCCGGAACATCAAGATCAGGATCTGCTTTCTCTGCTGAGAAATTTCCAACCTCAAGCGCCTTCATCTGATTCTGACAGGATTACAGCGTTATCTGAAGAATTCCATTCTTTCAGATCAGAAGTTCGAACCAGTTTTGCAGATTTATGATCTTTCATGATTCAATCTTTTTTTGATCTTGCTAACCGGTTTAATATTCTTCAACAAAGCTGCAGAACAGAGGCCGACCCGTCTCTTAAGCGCCGACATGACCAAGATGATCCCGATCATCAAGGCCATGAGGGGGAGATGGCTAAGAGACCAAGAATGGAAGGAACTTCTTCAGTGAGAGTTAATCAAACTCAAGAAGAAGCAGTTGGTGGATCTAAACAGAGTGTTGAAAATGTTAAAGATTGCAACGTTAATGACTTGGTGAATTTGTTGATTGTTAAGATTGATTCTTCTTCAATGTCTGACTTTGTCAAAGTTTTTGAACAGAACAAAGAGAAAAACTGGCAGATTGTGGTTTTTGAAGATCCAGACATTGTTTATAATCCAGTTGTAGTTGCTAATGCTGAAATTGTATCTGATATGATGTCTTTCTTTTCGAACATTATTGAAATTAATTCAGATGATGATGATGATTCTAAGTATGAAAAAGTCTGTAAAGTGAAGATAGAAGATTGTGATGACATCATTATCATTTCTGATACAGAACATGATTCAGTGTTCATGGATGCAAAAGATGAAGAAGAGGCAGAATTGTTATACAGTGATCTTCCTGCTCATGGTGAGGTTCCTGAAACTGCTAAAGCTACATCTACTCCTGCTACTAGTTCAGCTCCGACTACCACTATTTCTTCAAGTTCATTTGAAGTTGGTCAGTCGTCAAGAGCACAAGCTGTTGTTCCACCTTCTGATCCTGTGATTCCACCGTCTATTCTAGAAGAAGGACCAACTTTATCTAGACAGCAGAGACAAAGAAGTTTGCAACGAAGATATTTGGCTTCCAGGCAAAGATCAGCTTTTCTAGAAGATACTCAGAGTAACATCTTTGTTTCTAGAAGAAGACCGATCAACATTTATGCAATTCTTGGAGTTGAGAAAGAGTCAGATGCCTATCAGTATGAATACTTAATGTTCATTAAGTGCCAACGCAAAAGGAATAATACCGTTTCTTCTCCACACTTGATTGTTCGAGTCATCAGTGTCACGATCAACAAGTTTGTGAATATCCGGTATCCTGACTTTGAAGTTGAAAGAAGAGATTGCAGGCGGTATATCTTCTCAGAGGCAGATTTTACTGATCTTTCCATTGATGATATCGAATTCTTATATGATCATTTCAGGAATCTCTATCATAGAAATCAGGATGTTTCTCAGGCTTTGTTCGTTATAAAAAGATTCATTCGACGGCAAATTCGATTCTTCAGAGTTTTTGATTTCCAGATGGCCGTTGAAAGCTTTCAGCCGGTTGTAAATCTTCAAAGGCCCAACCGAAGCTTTCCAAACTTAGAGTCTTATCCTCTTCTCGCCATAGTTGAAGATCCATATGGAGTTGTGTACAAGAATGGCTCAAATGAAAAATGATTTCTTAGATTTAAAGAAATTGCTCATTACTCTGATGGAACATTAAAGGTGATCAAGCTTCAGTTGGAGCAACATCTGAAAGAGGCTAAAAGAAGATTTTTGGAAACAAGAAGTAATGAATTTCTGGTTGATAATGATGAAATTCGTCTCCTCAAGAAGACTTTGGATTCTATTCAAGAGAGATTGAATTTTCGCTCCACTCTGTGACGCTTAGAAGTTTTAATTGGTCTGAATCGACTTCGTCAAAGAGAGGAGCGTCAATGATTACTAAGGGGGAGATTGTTAAGTCTAATTTTGTAGTAATCATTGTATTTATTTTCTTTGTCTAACTGTGCTTAAAAGTTGTATTCTGTTTTGTTAAGGCAAGGGGTATTTAAGTCCCCTTTGTCCTTTGTTTTGTAACTTTGGAACATACTTTTGAATATCAGTTTACTTTGGAGCGTATACTTTCTCTCTCTATTTTATCTCTCTAGAAGATTTAGTGATTCTTGGACTTTCAAGATCTGTGGGTGGACTCCGGATTTTCTCGTAGAGGAAGGTGACTCGGAGGTGGAAGAAGAGGATGAAAGGGGTATGGTGTCGGATGAGGGTTCGGAGAACGAGGAGGAAGAAATACCAGATTCCTTCCCTAAAGATGAAGTTCCGAATGGTGCACATAATGTTGATGAAGACAATTCAAAGAGTGCCTTTGTGGATTTAGGGGACAAAAGTGATGACCCGTTTAGTTTGAACAAGTTACTTGTGAAAGACTTTAAAATTCTGGAGGTTCATAGCAAGAACGGTGGGACCCCAGACAACACCCCTCACTTTCCACCTGGGTTTACCCCTAACGAGGGTGGAGGCGTTGATGAGAGCCAATGGGACATACTTGACTTTAAGGAAGATGCAACAGCTATCTGTGGTGGTATTGATGCCCCAGTAGAGCTGGATTATCTTGCCTCAGCGCCTTCAGGATCGGTTGAGGCGAGGGGGGGGCAAATACTTCTTTGGATCGTGAAAATTTTAAGTTGTCTTCCGTATCCCAAAGTTCTCATCACTTTGGGGGTTCGTTTACTTCTTCAAAATCTTTTCAGGAAGGCTATTCTATGCTTGAGGAGTTATCTGCTACTATTGGTCTTGGACGGGCATTGGGATTCTCCATGAAAGGTTGTGAAACTGATCTCAAAGCTATCATCAGCAATGCAGAAGATAAGAAGATGTCAATATGAATGTACTTTCTCTAAAATGTTCAAGGGTTGGGGAGTGTGGAGAAGAAAAAATGGGTAAAAGAGTTATGTGTTTGTCATGGGGTAAACTTCTTGTCTCTCCAAGAGACGAAAATGACTAGGCTTGATCTATGTGTGGTGAAATTCCTTTGGGATAATTCTTTTTTCGACTTTGCTTCTAGTTTGGCTAGGGGTAGATCCAGTGGCATTTTATGCATTAGGACAACACCTTATTTAAAAAGTATCGAGTTTCTTCTTCAGAGTATTTTGTAGCTATAGAAGGAATTTGGGTGCCTAATAGACAATCTTTGTTGATTATCTCGGTGTACGCACCTCAAGAGACAGTTCTTAAAATCAACTTATGGTCTATGCTTTTGGGTATGATTAGTAGATGGCATGGGGAGGTCATTGTGATGGATGATTTTAATGAGGTCCGCGTCTCTTCTGAAAGATTGGGCTCGGCTTTTCAGGTTAACTCCGTAGACAGATTCAATGCCTTCATTCGTGACGCCGACCTACATGACCTTCCTCTTGGAGGGTATTCCTTCACGTGGACAAATAAATGGGCCTCTAAAATGAGTAAGCTTGACCGGTTTCTATTGTCTGATGGTCTTTTTGATATAATGCCCAACATATCGGGTCTGGTGCTTGATCGTAAGCTTTCCGACCATAGGCCTATTCTTTTTAAGGAGTTATCCATTGATTACGGGCCTACGTCGTTCCGTCTTTTTCATTCTTGGTTCGATATGCCGGATTTCGACCAAATTGTGAAAAAATCATGGTATGATGTTAGTGTTCGTGATTCTAATGGTATGATTGCTTTTAAAAAAGAAGCTTCAATTATTAAAGAAAAATCTTCGCATGTGGATTAATGATAAAAGAAAGAGAGATATGGAGGTGAAAATTGGCTTAAAAACAAGTAATAGGGACATTGATGCTCGGATTGACTCAGGTAATGCTTCTAGATTGGATGTGGAATCTCGCATCCAATTTATGAAGACTTTGGGTGACCTGGAAAGAGTAGAAAATCTGGATGTGGTGCAAAAAGCTAAAATCCGTTGGGGAGTTGAAGGAGATGAGAATTCTAAGTTTTTCCATAGAATTCTTAAAAAGAAAAGACGTCAACTTGCCATTCGTGGAGTTATGATTGATGGCGATTGGGTTATGGATCCAACCAAGGTCAAAGATGAGTTTTATTCCCATTTTCAAGACCGGTTCAACACTTGTGGAGGGGGAATTCGTTCAAATTTAGAGGTGGAGTTTCCGAACGTTTTGTCCTCGGATCAAGCTTCATTTCTTGAGGAGCCTTTTGCACGAGATGAAATTAAAAAAGCCGTTTGGGATTGTGGAGCGGATAAATCCCCGGGACCGGATGGTTTTACTTTCCATTTTTTCAAGAAATTTTGGCATCTCATTGAAAATGACGTTGTGAAATTGGTGGGTGATTTCTTTGAGTCCAGCAGATTCCCGAAAGGGTGTAACCCTTCTTTCATTGCTCTAATCCCGAAAGTCCATGATGCTAAATTTGTTAAAGACTATAGGCCCATTAGTCTTATAGGTTGCCAATATAAAATTATTGGTAAACTTCTTGCTAATCGGCTTAGTATGGTTATTGGGGATATCGTTAGTAGCGAGCAATCCGCTTTTATAAAAGGGCGCCAGATTCTTGATGGCCCTTTAATTTTGAATGAAGTTATGAATTGGTATAAAAAATTCGATCTAAGCTTCTGATTCTTAAAGTTGATTTTGAGAAAGCTTACGATTGTTTAAGGTGGGATTACTTGGATTTAGTTCTAGCGAAAATGGGATTTGGCATAGTTTGGCGTGGGTGGATTCGTGGATGCCTTGAGGACTCGATGGGGTCGGTTCTCGTTAATGGCTCTCCAACTAAGGAATTTTGCATTCGTCGTGGATTAAGGCAAGGAGATCCCCTCTCCCCTTTCCTTTTCATCTTAACCATGGAAGGACTACATGTCATTATTCAAGGTGCGGTTTCAAAAAATCTCTTCATGGGTGCTGCTATTGGTAAAGAACGGTACCCCCTTTCCCACCTTTTCTATGCGAATGATGCGATTTTCTAGGTGCATGGTCTTTATCGAATGCTAAGAATATTATTCGTATTCTTAGATGTTTTTTCCTTATCTCGGGTCTCAAAATTAATCTTCATAAAAGCAAGCTTTTTGGTGTGGGGGTGGATTCGCAAGAAATCGAGTGTTTGGCCTCTTGTGTTGGGTGTGGTGGATTGAAGCTTCCATTTTCGTATTTAGGTTTAAACGTTGGGGGTAATATGACCAAAAAGGAGGGTTGGAAGGTGGTGTTCGATAAATTCTTGGCCAAACTTTCCAATTGGAAAGTCAAAACTCTTTCCGTTGGTGGTCGGGTTACCCTTTTAAAGTCCGTTTTGGGGAGCCTTCCTACTTATTTCATGTCTATTTACAAAATACCAAGGTTGGTTGAACAAGGCTTAGAATCTTTACGAAATAGATTTTTTATTGGTGGTGATGTGGAGGAAAATAAAATGTCTTGGGTCAAGTGGAAAAAAGTTATGGCTAGTCTCAAATTCGGAGGACTTGGTATTGGTAGCATTATGGCGTTCAACCGTGCTTTGATTTTCAAGTGGATTTGGCGGTTTTGGTTGGAGGATGAGGCACTTTGGGTTAAAATTATTAAATCCATTTATGGCGAGAAGGGTCTAATTGGTTCGAATGTGCCTAGGAAAACTTCAAATTCAACTTGGGTCTCTATTCTAAAATCGATCAACTCTCTAAAGGATAAAGGCGTAGATCTTTTCTCTTTCTGTAAGAAAAAGGTGGGCGACGGTGTTTTGACCTCTTTTTGGGATGATGTTTGGCTTGGGGATTCTCCTTTTAAATTTCAATTTCCTAGAGTTTATGCTTTAGATTTGGATAAATCGGCGAATGTCAAGTCTCATTTGGAGTTAGGGTGTTGGGATGTGTATCTTCGAAGGTCTCCAAGAGGTGGGGTTGAGGTTGTCCAATTTAGTGCACTACAACAAATTTTGTCTACATTTGTGCCCTCCAGTCAAAAGGATAGATGGGTATGGTTGTTAAAAGGGTCGGGTGATTTTTCAGTGGCTTTAGCTAGGCGTTTGATTGATTCTAGTCAATTAGAGGTGGACTCTCATCCTACTAGATGGAATAAACTTGTTCCCATCAAAGTTAATGTGTTCGTGTGGCGGTTGCATCTCAATCGGCTCCCTACTCGGATAAATTTGGATAAAAGAGGTATCGATGTTTCGTCTCTTTTATGTCCTATTTGTGATATAGGCGTGGAGGATTGCAATCATATTTTCTTTTCATGTTCTGTTGCTAAAGACCTATGGACTCTTATTTTCCGTTGTTAGCGTATGGATATTCCGAATCTCCATACTTATTCGGATTGGATCTCTTGGGTCGAGTTAATTCAGCTGAAGAGGGAGGTGTTTTTGTGTTTTCAGGTCGTTACGCTTACCACTTTATGGTCTATATGGGTGTTTCGGAATGGTATTCTCTTTGGCAACCCGAAGCCAAGGAAGCAGATGTTTTTTTAGAACATTATAACTCGTGCTTACTTTTGGGTTAATCATAGAAGTAGCAAATTGTCTATTAATTGGGTTGGTTGGCTTACTAATCCTTCTCTTGCCATTACTTATATGTAATTGTTTCTTATTCTAGCTTCTTGCTAGTTTTATAAAATTTCGCCGTTCAAAAAAAAAAGAACAATAAATTGAGATATCTTTAACAAATTCATCAACGAACATTATCATTATAGCATTATTACAAAAACTAGCGGTAACAATATACAGGGAGAACGACTGTCAAGCAATAGAGTGGAAGGTTTTGTTAAAACGGACTAGGCTACTGGGGAGAATCATCGAAAATGACTGGGGAGAACTAAGGATATAAGACTAAAAAATAAAAATAAAAACTACCTAGAATATTTTAAAATTTTAACATTTCAGTGGGGGCCTTTCCCCCACCTTTTTCAAGCTAAGTTCGCCCTTGGATTCACATATGACGTATATGTTCATATGTGAACCCGTTGATTAGTTCACATATTAACTATTTAACTGATTCACATATGAACCTACGGATTCATATGTGAATTAGTTAATTAGTTCATATGAGAATCAGTTAAGTAGTGCATATGTGAATCTGTTAATTAGTTCATATGATTCACATATGAAACTACGGGTTCATATGTGAATCACAGGAGTTCGTATGTGAATCAGTTAAAATAGTTCATATTTGCATTAATGGGTTCATATATTAACATGTAGTTCAAATATGAATCACATTGGTTCACAAATGAACACTTTGCCGCCTATTTGTAAAAAAATTACCCTCTATTTTTGGCACAACCACAAATTTTAACTGGTCAAAGCCGCAATTCTTGACCAGTCAAATCCGATATTGACCGTATGAAGGGTTATAATTACTTCTCTACTTCTCATATATTTAGCATTTATCATTTGAACATATGACTATATATAGAGAGGGGGGGAGATCATGCGAGAAGTTAAACTTTTTGTGAAAGACGAAAATCTCAATATCATATATGATTACACTTCTTTTGGATGTGTTTAAACATATATGATTAAGCGTCTATGTGTTGTCAATGCAACATGTGTTTAACCATATATGATTAAGCTTGTGTATCATGCATGTAATCATATATGATATTGAAACTTCTCGTCTTTTTTCAAAATGTTTAACTTCTCATTTGAACTTGCTCCTATACGTAAATCACAAAATTAGTGTTCGTATTTTTACTTATTTATATCACAAAATTAGTGTCCACTTTCAAAAATCAATAACTAGGTTGCCAAATCTATCCATAATTAATACACAAATATTTAAGAATTGATAAGATAGATACATTAATCATTTGATTAACTAACAATGTAATAATTATTCATGTCTAATATTGTGTATCATTTCTTTTGTGGACAGGGGGCGGACCTCTTAAGGTCCAAGCGGAGTCCCGTGCACCCGTTGAACCAATTTTCACAAGTATAATTCTTTTTGGGGTATAAAAGGTGCGTCCGCTAAACTTTGAGATGTGCTCCGGGATATTAAAAATAATAGAAGGAACATCAATCAAAAAACCGAAAAGTCTCTCAAAATCATCCAAAAATCGGAATGTCCCTCAAAATTAATAAAAAAACTGAAAATTTATCTCGAAATCAACCAAAAAAACTTAAAAAGCCCATCGAAAACAACTAAAATACCTAAAAAGCCCATTGAAATCAACCAAAATACCTAAAAATCCCTTGAAATCAACCAAAAAACTAAAAATAATTCATCGAAACAGTGAAATTCGGCTCAAAAGACATCGTGCAACTTTATGAACCTTTGATCCACTTTAAAGGTGTACCTATTGAGCCGAAATATTAAGTCCCCACTATTTGTAGACACTTAGGGGCCGTTTACCAAACTCTTACCCAGTAAGCTTTTACCAAATCACTTATCTTACCGGATTAACATTACAAGTATCGAGAATCTTTTTCGGTAAGAGCGATAGCAAGGGCCGAAAGTCTTACCCGGTAAGTGAGGGCAATAACTCTTACCGGGTAAGCACTTACTAGGTAAATTGTTAATACGATGCCCTTTAAATGAACTAGAATCTTGTGCGAGAAGGTAAGTGAAAGTGTTAATTTTTACCGGTAAACACTTACAGGGTAAACGTTTGGGTAAACGGCCTCTTAGGGGCCGTTTCTAAAACACTTACTTTGGTAAGAGCTTACCGGTTTAATTAGCTTATTAGGTGAACATAAAAGGACCGAAAATCTTACCTGGTAGGAGGGAAGACAATGATTGAGAGTCTTACCCAATACGTGAGGGTGATGACTCTTACTCGGTCAGCGCTTACCGTGTCATAAACTTACCATCAATCCATTTTGATAGCCGAAAATGTTACATTATAAGATAAATGAGAGTGGTGTGTCTTACCTGTAAACACTTACCCGATAAGCGTTTGGTAAACGATCCCTTATTTTGGAAAGAAATAAGTATATAATTAATAGGTAAATACATGATCACAAATTAATTTAATACCTCTAAATCTTAAAACCATGCATTAATTTCAACAAACCGCATGTTGATTGTGAAAACATCCTTCAAACACTGTCTAAAATAATCCACGCAGGCCACCCAAGAATATATATATATATATATAAAAAATTAGAATTAATTTATACATAAATATATATATATATATAGATGCAATTATGAGACACATTCTGACCTATGAACTGGAAAACTTATATTTAGCCATTCAGATATCTGAAAATTAAACAATTAAGATTCAGCAAGTTGCATGTTGTTTATAGCTGGATCGATAATCAAATAAAACCAATTAATAAAGGCATATTCTCTCAAGACCATTTGCACATGCTTTTTCCTGCTCCATTGCCAATCATTTCAATTAATTGCTTGTTCAATATGTAATTAATACGTAATTAAGATTATATAAAATTGGTACATAAGTTTAATATATTTGTTAAGCCTTTTTTATCATGAAGGTTAGTTAATGCAGGTTTCCAAAAGAATGAATAGGAATACAGATAATTAATGATGATTAATTTAGCTTTTGATCACTATTTTGGATTCCATTAACAGATGACAACCTCATTAACCTTATCTCATCTTCTCCTTAGTTTTTTTTTTAGTTATTTCTTAATTAATTGCCCAAAAGACAACACCTTTTACATATAATTCTATATAAATATATCCACATGGCTATTGGCTTTTTGTTTAAATTAAAGTTGTAACACCATTTCCAACCCATATCACTTTAAAAAAAAAAAAAAGTCAAAAATAAAGGTATAAAATGTAAGTATTAAAAATATTTTTTACGTATTTATAATATTTAATAATATGATTAAATCCCAAAATATTTAATATTTAGCTCATTTTAAATGTATTGATGAGACGATCATAGTAATATAATGGTTTACGCATATGCGCTAAACCTTTTGCATAAAGTGTAGCTATTTAAAGAATTTGCTTTTAAAAGTCGCTATAAAGTGAATTGATTTGGATAGATTGGCTATTTATGTTGATTTTCTTAATTTTACGCTTAATTGTAGAGAGAAATTTTACCCACCTCATAATTAAGAGTAAAATAGGAAATAGACATTTAATTTTAAAAAGTTGACACTTGATTTAAACAAATTAAAATAAGAATATAGACATTTATTTTAAAATGAAGGAAATATCAACTTTCTCCCTTTAGAAATTGTTTTTCTACTTTTCTGCCTCTCTGAGGGGGTGTTTAGCACTTGCTGAATGGTTTAATACAAAATGATTAAGTGGTCATGATGATTAAGAAACTCTAATGATATAGTGCAAAATGAAATATGGTTGTTTGGTAATTGTTCAAGATGAAATTACAATGCTGAAGGGTTAAGGGAGACCCAGGATACAAAATCATTCAGATGATTTTGAAATCATTAAGAAGCAAACTTATTTTCTAAAAAACAAGATTCACCTCTTAACAATTCAGAAGTTACCTTTTAATAAAACTATTAAAAAGTAAACAAATAGCCTCTAAATCTCATAAATATGTAATGAAAGTCCTAAGTTGTTCTTCCACCTCTATATGCTTTATGGCCATGGGCCTGAGCCCAATTTTATTTCCATATCAACTTGGGCTCAAAATAAAACAACTCATTATATTACTTAAGATAAGATACTTGGCATTTGGCAAAGGTTTTATAGCAGATTCTTTAAAAAAAATTGTAAGATGAAGAATTAAATATAAAATCTTCCGAAAAAATAGCATTTGATTTTAATAGATCGTTACTTTTAGGAATTATAATATTTATTATATTATTAAAATATTTTATACATTTAATAAAATATTATTTTTTTATCTAATTTCAAGTTTTTTTTATTTAATGAGAATATAATAAAAATTATTTCTTCTTTATGATAATCAATTGTGGAGGTTCCATAAATATAGAGAAATTCATATTTTCTCTCTTATTTAATTTATTTTAAAGAAATGTTTTACAGAATCTATTAGAGCAAAATACTTCCTCAACATCTTTAAATTCTTTTTCCTTTTTTTTATTTAGTTTTTTAAGAACATCTCCAACAACTAGAATTTAATGGGATTTTATAGGATTTGTATATAATTATACTTAAAAATATGTTAAAAACACTTGTTTTCTAATAATCAGTTAAATAAAATGTAATTTTATTATTTTTATATTTTTTAATGATTTTTTATAAATAATGGAACTCAAATCCATTCCAATCCTAAAAATCAAACACACAAAATAATTTCAAATCCTCTCAAATCCAAATCATCTATGAAACCCAATTCATTCCATTTCATTTCCACAAACCAAACGGACTGTAAGAATTTCTTTAGCTGTTTCCGAAAACCTTTGTAATTAATCAAAGGACCTAGATAATTATAGTTTGAAAAAAAAAATCAGAAGTGAAATTAAAGATGTTAGAGCATCTCCAACAGCATTGCTAAAATAGAAAATTTTGGTTTTTTCTTTGTTATTCATCTCCAACAATTTTGCTATATGTTTTGTTAAAATAGAGAAAGATCAAAAAATCTCTAAATATAGAAATAATCTCTAAATTTGAGAGAAAAAATATTATTTTATTCAATCCAACCAATAAGATTCAATTTTTAACATTTTTTTTAAGTTTTTTTTTTTAAAATATATTAGGATGATAAATTATAGAATATTATAATAATATAAATAATGATTGATTCTCTAAAATAGAAAAGGTGTTGGAGTTAGAAAAAAATGTTTTTAGAGATTTTAACTTTCCATTCTCTATTTTAGAAAAAATTTAGCAATGCTGTTGAAGATTCTATTATAATGATCATTCATGACTATTTGACGTTGGATAAGATCATAATTAAGATGTCATCAAGATCTTCATTTTATGGTTGAACACGTGCCTTCTTTAACCTAACACCACGTGTCAAGAAATACTCGTGGCACTCCATCTATCTGTCACCTCACCTTTCTCCCTTTATTTATATAGTATATATATATATATATATATACTATATTATAAAGATGACCTAAAAAAACTCTTAAAAACAAGTCTTAAAGCTTAGTGTACAGCTATTTAATGTTAATTACTTAAAAAACAACCATTAAAGCTGTATGTACTACACTTAATACTATTTATTAATTTTCAATCATTATCTCTAACCATTTTAACTCTCCTAAAATCATTTTCCACTTTAACTCCCCTAAAATAATTCTCAGCATAATTAAATATAGAATAAAAATCAAATTTTAAATATAAAAATATAAAATATAATTAAAAAAATCTAACAGAATATTTTATAAAAAAATATATTATTAAACCAAAATAAATTACATTATATTATTAAGTCTAAATTAAACAAATTTATATAAAAAAATCATTATCAATCTCTCACAACCAACCAAAATCGTAATGTAAACCGACAAAAAATAGAAAATTAAATGAAACATTAAAATTGTGATGTATCTAACAGCATTGCGCGAGTACACTTCTATTGTATATATATATAATGAACAAAAATCAACGCACCTACGTAACTTACCAAAATGCAGAAAAAAACGGACAACGAAGAGAAGAAAAGGGCGGAGGAGGAGGGTGGCAGCGGCGGTGAAAACAGGCTGAGCCACCCAATTATTTCAACTATGGAGCCTCTCACCCACGAAGCTTACGGCGGTGGAATGTACGGAAAAGACGACCAGCCGCCACCACCCAAGAATCCAAGGGAGCCGCCGGCTAGTGAAACACAAAGTGCTGATGGACCGTCTGAAACGGCTCCGGTGGAGCTTAAACATAAACCACCACCATCTTCCGGCGACCGGGATATTGATATCACCGGCCAATCTTACATCCAGTAGCCTAATTAGCCTAGATAGCTATCAGCAAATATAGATTTGGTTTTTGTGGTTCTTAAATTTATTTCATGTTTTTTTTTTCCTGCAACTTTTTGTATATAAGATATATGATAAATGGGGTGTTTGGGATTTGCTTATTTGAAGTGTTTTTTAGCTTATTACGATTTGGCACCGGATGAGGAAAAATTAAAATGGTTTATAGCGGCGTCAAACCGCTGAAGAGTACTTTTTGATAAGTCATTTGGTTTTTAACTTATCACGCTATTTAAAAAGTGCTCATCACTTTTTTGTTTATTTTATATGTATAAGCAATCTTAAACACCTTTAAATAACAACTTATTAGTTTATTACGTTTTGGTATCACAATAAGCTAATTCAAACACTTTTTTAAAAGCTAATTTAAACACTTTTTTAAAAACTCTAGTTTAACACAATATAAGTTGATAAGCACTTTTTAAAATAAGCGTAATTTGTTTTAAATAAGCAATTCCACACACCCCTTTTGTGTTTGTTGGATTAAAGTGAGGATGAGAGTTATGGGGAGAAAGATAAAATAGATTTTTATTTTTGAATACGCATTGAAATACATCGAAATAAGGTGTACGTTTATTTTGAGTGAATTGTGGATTTGGTCCTTGTGGTTTTGTGTTTTCTTTAACCATGGTCCTCATTCTGTGTTTATTGTGGATTTGATCATTGTGGTATTCAATTTGTCTTGACCATGGTTCTTCTGACTAGCGTCTCCGTCAACTCCGTTAAATCAAGGACCATTTTAGCCATTTGTCATTTTTTTGTCCTTTTACGATAAGAAAAAAAATAATATTTTTATACACACACATAACGATATCAAAATAAATAAAATAGAATATTATTGTGTTATTTAATTGTTTAACTTTCTTAAAAGATTAACTATATTAATACGATTTAATTTTATTATTTTATTATTATGGTGGAAAATTATATTGAGACAAAAATGGATGAGAACCGAAATTGCAAAACCATAGAAACGAAATCTGCAATTTTTAACAAATTGCAGGAACAAAAAACGTAATTTACTCTAAAAAATAAGATGACGTATTGTTTTATAATTATTTATTTATGTGTTTTTTTACTATTTTGACATTTCTATTTATTGAAAACATATCGAAAATTTAGGACTTTATAACCTTTTTTTTGGATTTATTCATATCTTCAAAAAAAATATACAAGGGAAAAAAACACACAAAAACTCTATGGACTTTCTAAATTTGGTTGATCAAATTTTCTTGAACAGCTAAATTATCTACAAAAATAAGTTAAATATATTCTTTTGATTTATAGAACCGGTTGATGTAACCAATAAAACAATATTTTTCCACCGTTATAATAAAATAATAAAATTAAATCGTATTAATATAGTTAATCTTTTAACAAAATTAAACAGTTAAATCATACAATAATATTCGATTTTATTTATTTTGATATCGTTATATGTGTGTATATAAAAATATTGTTTTTTTTCTTATCGTAAAAGGACAAAAAATGGCAAATGACTAAAATGGTCATTGATTTAACGAAGTTAACGGAGATGTTAGTCAGAAGAATCATGGCCAAGACAAATTGAATACCACAAGAACCAAAGGTCAAAGAAAACACAAAACCATATGGACCAAATCCACAATTCACTCGTTTATTTTTTTTCTTTTTTTTTTTACGATATATAAATAAACCTATTGGTTGTAATGATAGTTTTATATTTGTTTTAATAATTAATGATTTTTAATTTTAATTTTAATTTATAGTTTTGTTGTTATTTTAATTATTTATAGTCATTGTATATTAATAATTTGATGTTAATTGAATTTAGGGGCCGTTTATCTGAATACTTATCCGGTAAATATTTATCGGTTAAATCCAACGTTATTACTTACCTTATCGGGTAAGATTTTAGTCCATTAAAACGGTATTGTAAGTAAAAATTTATCCGGTAAGTGTAAAACGGGTAAGAGCCGTCATACTTACTTATCGGGTATGACTTTCGACCGTTGCTTTTGCTATTACTGGATAAGATTATTGGTCATTGTCATATTCATCGGTTAAGGTAATATAATTTGGTAAACTTAATAAACGTTTATCTGGATAAGCGTTTGGTAGTTAATGTTTAATATTTTGTTTGTAATTTTAGTTCCTAAGCCCAAAAGATATGCAAATTTATTATTATTTTTTTCTGTTTTTTAAAATTGAGATTTTTTAACATTAAGTTCATAATAGGTTTTTAAAAAAAAATATAAAGATTTTTATTTACTATACACTCTATTTTAAGATATTGGATTTGTGATTAGAGAATGTAAATATTTTTAATATAAAATAAAAATATGAATCATATTAAAATTTTAGAGTAGATTATACTTTTGGTCCCTATAGCTTGTACAAAGATTCAATTATAACGGTTGTTGATTAACATTGTTAAGTAGATGGACGATGGGTTTCATTAAAATGAAAAGTTATGGACCACCGGTATAGATGATTTATTTTAGGCACCAAATACAACATTTGTACAATTCACATAGACTACTTCATTCATTCGATGAACTTTGGGGATAACCATTAGCATTGAGGTATGTAATTCACTCTTCTTTAAATAAATTATTTTCTACTCCAACAATTTATATGTGTTAGAGATTTCAACATTAATTGTATCATTAAAAATATTTTATATATTTATTATTTAATAAATATTTAAAAAACTTTTATATGAGATAATAATTCTATCATCCATCATCATTGATGACAATAATATTAAAAAACAATCTCCTTTTCAGAATTTTTATCTTCCTCAATTTCGTACTTTCTTTGTTTTGAAGACTTTGTTGAAGTAAAAATGTAGCCTAAAATCTTTACTTTTTTAGTCATAGAAAATCTGTTAGACATGTTCTAATAAAAATGAAGTTGAAATTTTATAAATAAATAAAAAAAACCCTGCAGTTTGAAATCAAAAACTGATACAAACAAGAAAGTTAACCACAAGGGTTGCAGCGTACTAGTTAAGTCCTTGGAGGATGTGGTGGAATATCCCATCTACCTAGGGTTCGAATCCGAATTCAGACGTACACAACAATTGTGGTCAATGAGGTTTAAGCAGGGTTGATATCTTACGGTCACAATTTGTCAAAGGTAATTAGAAATTGGATTTGAGGGCTAATGGATTGACAATAATCAAATCATGGAGCTTGTGAACATTAAAAAAAAAAAAACTACACTACTAACCCTACAAACATCAAAGATCAAATGAATCAACAATGTCTATCAAAACAATACAATAATTAATTGGCCATGAAAAAAACTAATAACACCAAATGCCTAAATAACCAAAGATTGGATGGAAATAATCAACATGATTTCTCGATATCAAGGAGGCGAAAACCTGTCGTCTTTAGGTGTCGGTGAGGATCCAAAATCAGGATACGGATACACGCCCGGAGGTTTCTCTTGTGGCTGGATCGATAGCAGTTGGCTCGAATCACCAACAACATCGGCCCATCCGTAATGGGGTTCAACCCTTCAATCACAACATCTCAACTTCAGCCAATGCACATTCGGTTTTATTGTTTTAACTTGAAAAAAACGTAAGTAAAACAACTTACTCGTAATAAGTTTCCTCGTGTACCACAATATCCCAACTTTCACCCGTTGTGCTTTTCCCGTACTTGTGCACCTTGCTGCTACAACCAGAAACGCATCTTTGAGATTTTGATTCTAAGACTATGTTTGGCGAACTAGTCGATAAGCTAGACGGCAGTGTAAAATGACAAAAAAACCCTTGTGGTTTTTGATCATTTATGTAAATTATGAGGGGAAACTTGGGGGAAAAGGTGAAAAAAGAGCCATGGAGCTTATTGAAAAGCCACTTGAAGCAGCTTTTCATTAAGCTAACTTATAAGACTATGTTTGGCAAACTATATAATGTTAAATGATAAACATATGATAATGTAAAATGACCTAAAATACTAGGGTTTTTTAAAAGCTAACTTATAAGCTAGTTTATGATTTACCAAACGGAGCTTTTCCAATAAGCTCAAAAAATAAGCTAGATGATGAACCGGAATCAAATGTAGTTTAACAAACTACCTGTTTCCAAAGTGTTCTTCCCCCCATGTTCTTGACCAACCTGACACGTTAATGAAAACATTTAGTAGATTATTTGCATTGATAAGCAACCAACGAATCCAAGCAGGCTAGACGGACTTGTTCAGTATTACTCCCTCCGTCTCAAACTAAATGTAAAAAACACACAGTTTTAGGAATGTGTAATTATTACACTTTTTAATCAACTAAATGACAGTTTTACCCTTAACATCTCATAATCAAGGGTAGAATCGGAAAATAGACACTTATTTTGCGAAAAACGAATAAAATTGAAACGTGGACACTTATTTTGGGACAAAGGGAGTATGGTTTAAGCAAATTATCAACCTCGTGATAAGTGGTTAAAGAAGGAGACATACGTTCACCGGCAGGGGATACATGCCATGTTTCTCCTTGACGAGAACCAATACCCGCAAAAAACTTCTCTTCCCACTTATCTCCCCATTTGGTTCCGAGTTCAGTCTCAGCCCATTTATCAGTCCTGAGAGTAACAAAAAAAATACATTAAGAGACCTTAGATGCCACTTCAGAAAAGATCGATGACTTTTAAAACCATCTACTTCCTTTTTCGTTGCAAATTAACCAACTTTTTCGAAAACCCATTACAGAAAAGGAGCTAAACTTGGCAAAAATACGCGATTTGGGACAGAAAATAACCAAACCCAGTATAATCCCATTAAAGAAAGGGGCTCATGAACACGCGATTTTGGACCTAGTAGTGTTCCTTGGGTAATTAAGCAGAAATGATGGATGGTTTGCAATGAAATCACACTTTCGTTTAGACAACGAAGAATTATGTGGTGAAAAGGAATACCATTTTAGAACGGATCCTCTTCCATCGTAATGCTCTCCCCATTTCTCCCACCACGATTGATCGTTTAGCCTACCGTATTTATGTGCTCCTTTCTCGGTCCAACCCTTGGCATCGTATTTCTCCCACCTACATCGAAACAATTGTGTCAAGTATTAAAAAGACTACTTTTTTTTCATTCACGTAAAGGACAACCACAAGAAGAAAAGGTCCATACCAATTCTCGTACCAACCCGCATTTTCTATGCCTGATTTCGCTTGCTTTTGTGCACTCCTTTCGATTCTTGCTAAATTACTGCAGTTTAGAGAACCGATCGTGTTGTTAAGATGAAAATTTGTGTACCCACTCGAAGCAAGATGCATAACTTCTTGAAAAATTACTATATTAACCTCCATTCATCTTGGTAAAGAACTTCTCGCCATGTTTCCCACCATGAATCCCCTTCAGAATTTCTTCCAGATTTCTCAACACCTGCATGATCACCATAGTATTGTCTTAATTTTAACTGAATTGGGTACGATTGGTTGAATGAATGCACGGATTAAGAAAAGTACGTTTTAAGAAACCGTACTTGAGCATTTGTGGTATCTAATTACTTTGAAAGGTGAAAGTCATAAGAAACATGTACAAAATTAAACGGAGGTTTGTATAATTTCAGAAAAAACCCCGACAAGCTTTATTGAAAGAAAGAGAGACGATCATGATATAGTTGGAAAAGAAAAACTACTATCGTGTATTCTTTGCAACCTCTAATGGCGAGTATAATTGTAGAACTTCAACCACATGGTCAACTCTCGTGGCAAAACATATTGTTGGGAAATTCAGAAATGATTGAGTATGGTTAATGCTGCTACAACAGAGTTACTACTGCCAGTACATCATGATTACTACTGCTAGTAGTTAGTACTGCTGGAGTTAGTACTGCTAGAACAAAGTTAATACTGCTGAGCATAGTTAGTACTGCTGAACTTAATACTGCTTAGAGTATTAATGCTGCTGAAGAATTAACGCTGCTTATGAGATGAAGATTATATGGCAAGGATGACAGCTGGATTGGAGATAATCATGGAAGCTTGGAGATAATGATGGAAGATTATACTGAAGATCTTTTATTATTTTGTAATTATCTTTTATCTTCAGTATATGTATATAATAGTTTGTTTCTTTAGTAGCAACAATAATTCTGAGTTTTAGCTTTCATAGAGAGAATCAACCTCAAGGTTAGAACCCTAATTCTAGAGAAGTAGAATTCGTATTGGTGAGTTTATTCATCAATATTGAGGTTGTGTGTAAAAGCTTGTGACTTTCAATCATTCAATAAGAGTTTGCAAGTTGTTCATCAGATTTACTGTTTGGTTACTGTTTCATTGAATATCAAAGTGTTATTCCGCAAACTTCTTTAATATTGTTTTCTGAGAGTTTATTCTTATTAAGAATTTAAGATCCTGACAAGTGGTATCAGAGCCTGTAGTCTCAGAAATCTTATTCATCATGGAAAACGCAGTTGAATCAAACAGTACCCTGGTCTCAAAGGTCCCAGGTCTCAAACGTCCCAATGCTTAGATCCAATGAATTCGACATGTGGAAGATTAGAATAAAGCAATACATTCTTCTCACTGATTACTCTATGTGGGACATCATTGAGAATGACCCATCTGATGCAGGAAAGATTGGTGCAGATGGAAAGAGAACTCCACCAAAGACAGATGCAGAAAGAAAGACAAGGCAGACAGAGATGAAAGCCTTAAGCACTCTGCTCTTGGCCATTCCCAATGAATATCAACACCAATTCTGCAGTTGCACTGATGCACAGATGCTCTGGAATGCTCTAGAGAAGAGATTCTCTAGTACCAAAAGTACCAAGAGAAATCAGAAGGCTATATTGAAGCAACAATATGAGAACTTTATGTCAACCAAGAATGAGTCCATGACTCAAACTTTTGACAGGTTTAACAAGCTAATTGGTGAACTAGCTACAGTTGGAGTACAAATTGATCAAGATGATCTAAACAGGAAGTTCTTAAGGTCCCTGGGTGATGAATGGACCATGTATACTGTCTCTTTCAGACAGAATGATCAACTGGAAGAAAAGGAACTTGATGATCTATACAATGATCTAAGAGTTTTTGAATCTGAGGTAGAGGCTAAGAAGAAGCCTTCTGGGTATGTTCACAATGCTGCACTCCTATCAGCATCAATTGATTCTACTTCCAACCCTGAATCAGTTAGTGCTGCTAATGGAACAAATCAAGAGAAAGGCACTGAATCTGTGTTTGAAGCCTTTCTGTCCAGTCATGGAAATTCTTCTCTAATTAATGATGACTTGGAACAACTCCATCCAGATGATCTTGAAGAGATGGACATTAAATGGCAGATGGCCATGCTCTCTATGAGAGTAAAGAAGTTCATCAAGAGAACTGGGAGGAACAACTTCTCCCAAAGAAGAGAAGATGGAGCAGGCTTTGACAAGTCAAAGGTGGAATGTTATAAATGTCATCAAAAGGGACACTTTGCTAGGGAATGCAGAAGTGGAGTGTCTCACAACAACAACCACCAACAAGCACAGTCTGGAAGCTTCAATAATAACAGAAACTCTGCACAAGCCCTAGTCTCTCAACAAGGTATGGGGTTTGATTGGAGTGATCAAGCTGAAGAGGCTATCCAAAACCAAGCTCTAATGGCAGAGGTGTCTGATCTCCCAACAGAGGTAACTTCTAATCTTTGTTCTCAAAATTGCATTAACACTATTAAAAGGTACAGGGATCACAACCAGAACATGAGTGATGACCTTAAACGATTAGAAAAGGACATAAAAGATTATGTGAGGATAGTTGAGAGGTTTGAAGATCAGATTAAGAGTTTTCAAGCCAATGAGCTTCAACATTCATATGACACAAACTACTGGAAGTGGGAGAAGAATGACCTAGAACTCCAACTGACCAAATCTAAAGAGGAGAGTAATAAGTTAAGAGGAGAGTTAGCTAAAGTCAAGCTAGATGTAGAAAAGTTTTCCAATGCTTCTAAAGCAATGGACTCTTTACTACAAACTCAGATTCATGATAAACTGAGAAGAGGAATAGGGTATAATACCACACCACCACCCTACAACAACAACTACATCCCTCCTAGTTCAGACTTGTTAGAGACAAAGGATAGGAAGGATCTGCCTGAGGGAGCCACTGAGATAGATCCCTTAAATGAAGTAGTTGTTGAGGATAAAACTGAGAGAAAAACTGTCAAGAATAAGGACAACACTGTGAGTGGTGAGATTCCTATAGAAAACCACATAATTACCAATGAGGGATGTGGAAAGCATTGGATCAAGTCAAATGAGATAGAGAAGACTGAGGGAAAGACCAAGAAGGTTCATTATAAACAGACTACTGTTGTGAACCCTATCCCTTGCAACAAGTGTGCATGCAATAAATTTGAGCCCCAAAAACATGATAAAAAGAGGGGTAATCAGAGAAACTGGAATAATATGTGGGCACAAAAACAAGGGATTGATCTGAGTAAAATCAATAGACCAAAACCCTGTTTTATTTGTGGAAAGCTTAATCACATTGCCAAATACTGCTATTTCAATCCTATGAACCAAAGGCTGAATTTTCAGAGACCTACTCAAAAACCCTTTGGTTATAGGAAGAAAGAAAAGAACCATGTGGCTAAGAAAGTTGTTAAATCAAAAAGCCACACGAATAAAAAGAATGTGGAAGACAATGTCAAGATCTGGATACCTAAAAGCACTAAAGTTGTTAGTACTGCTACCACAAATAGTGCTGCTAACAGTGATAGTGCTGCTAGAAGCAATAATACTGCTACCAATGTTAGTGTTGCTAACATTGTTAGTACTTCTGCAAATGTTAATGCTGCTAACTCTGTTAGTACTGCCAACAAGGTTAATACTGCCAAACATGTTAGTACTGCTAACTTTGTTAGTACTTCTAAAGATAGTGCTGCTTCAAGTATTAGTGCTTCTAGACCAATAATCTTGACAAAGTACTCAAATAATAAGTGTCCTAATTTTAAAAACCTCATCAAAAAGGAATGTAAGTATTTTGATGAGAAAGGGAGACCCAAGACCACTTTGGCTTGGGTTCCCAATCAATACTAATTGTCTAATCTTATGTGCAGGGCAACCAACAGCTCAAGGAGAAGAGCATCTGGCATGTTGATAGTGGTTGCTCTAGGCACATGACAGGGAACATGTCATTCCTCAAGAATTTCAAGAAGATTGATGGTGGACATGTTGCCTTTGGTAATACTCCAAATGCAGGTAAAATCAGTGGTAAAGGTGATGTGACCAAAGGTAAAATGACCTTTGAAGATGTATTCTATGTTGAACAGTTAAGGTACAACATGTTAAGTGTATCACAGGTCTGTGACAAACAACATAGTATATTATTTACTGAGTCTGAATGCATTATCCTTGCTCCTGGATTCAAGGTAGTTGATGAAAAGATGATACTACTAAGAACCCCCAGAAAGGATAATGTATATTGTTTAGATATGGAAAGTGTTTCATCTTATTCATCCCTAAATTGTCTTGTTTCAAAAGCTTCTCTGGATGAATCATCAAGGTAGTTGATGAAAAGATGATACTACTAAGAACCCCCAGAAAGGATAATGTATATTGTTTAGATATGGAAAGTGTTTCATCTTATTCATCCCTAAATTGTCTTGTTTCAAAAGCTTCTCTGGATGAATCATCACTTTGGCACAGAAGGATGTGTCACATGAACTTTAAAACAATAAATAAACTTGTTAAAAACAACCTTGTAAGAGGTTTGCCATCAAAAGTATATTCATGTGATGATCATTGTGTTGCTTGTCTCAAAGGCAAACAACACAAAACTTCTCATAAGTCTAAAGAGGTGAACACAATTTCTAATTCTCTTCATTTATTGCATATGGATCTGTTTGGCCCTACAAATGTTATGAGTATTGGTAAGAAGTCATACTGCCTAGTTATTGTTGATGATTACTCTAGATTTACTTGGGTATATTTTCTAAGGACTAAGGATGAGACAAGTGGACTGATCAAATCCTTTGTTCTAAGAATTGAAAACCAAACAAATCAAAAAGTAAAAGTCATCAGGTCAGACAATGGTACTGAATTTAAAAATCATGACCTAAACATCTTTTGTGAGGAAAAAGGAATTGAGAGGCAATACAGTGCTCCTAGGACTACACAACAAAATGGTGTTGCTGAGAGAAGGAATAGGACACTGATTGAGGCTGCTAGATCTCTGTTAGTTGATTCTAAACTCCCAATAACTTTCTGGGCAGAAGCAGTTAATACTGCTTGCTATGTCCAAAACAGAGTACTAGTAGTCAAGCCTAAGAACAAGACACCTTATGAGCTTTTTAATAAAAGAAAACCCTTTATTGGATTTTTCAAACCTTTTGGGTGTCCTTGTACTATTCTCAATACTAAATCTCACTTGGGAAAGTTTGATAGCAAGGCAGATGATGGTTTCCTTGTTGGTTACTCATCTCAGAACAAGGCTTACAGAGTTTTTAATACTTCTTCTAGAATAATTGAGGAAAGTGACAATGTCAAGAGCAATGAGAACACACCAAATCCTATTGGGTCTGGTCCTCAGTGGCTGTTTGACATTGATTCACTAACCAACTCTTTTGGTTTCAGTAGTGATGATTATGCAGGTTCAGGAAGTGAAGGATCAGGGGACACACAAGTTCAAGACATTATTCCTCAGTCTGTGATCTTTCCTATGCCTACAAAAGAACCTGTTGAATTATGTGAAAAAGAAACTATAACTGAGCCAATACAGAGGGAAGAAGAAAGAAGAGAAGAGGAATCTTCAGTGCATAAAGAGCTAGAGGTAGCTGAGATGATCCCCTCAGCTGACTTAAATGATTCCAATCTAGAGGTGGGAATCCATGAAGAACCTAGTCTTCAGACTAGAACTCAAAAGAATCATCCTCCAGAGCTGATCATAGGAGACATCTCTTCTCCTATGATAACAAGAGGAATCAAAGCAGACTTCTAGAGCTGCATGATCAACAACACACAATACTCTCCTGCTTCCTATCCCAGATTGAGCCTAAGAAAGTCTATGATGCAATGAAAGACTCAAGTTGGATAGAAGCCATGCAAGAAGAGTTACTTCAATTCAAACTACAGGATGTTTGGGACTTGGTGGACCTTCCAAAAGGTCATAGAGCTATAGGCACCAAGTGGATTTTCAGGAACAAAAAGGATGAGAGAGGTATTGTGATAAGGAACAAAGCAAGGCTTGTGGCACAAGGGTACACTCAAGAAGAGGGCATAGATTATGATGAAGTGTTTGCTCCAGTGGCAAGGGTAGAGGCAATTAGGCTGTTCCTAGCCTATGCCTCATACATAAAGTTCAAGGTCTATCAAATGGATGTAAAGAGTGCCTTTCTATATGGTACAATTGATGAAGAAGTATATGTATGTCAGCCACCTGGTTTTGAAAATCCTACATATCTTGACAAAGTATACAAGCTGAAGAAAGCACTCTATGGTCTACATCAAGCCCCAAGAGCATGGTATGACACTCTGTCTACCTATCTCTTGGAAAATGGGTTTGAAAGGGGCATAATTGACAAGACCCTTTTCATTAAAAGAAGTAAGAAGGACATCCTACTAGTTCAGATCTATGTGGATGATATCATTTTTGGATCCACAAAAGATCAGATGTGTAGAGACTTTGAAGAGTTGATGCACAAGAGCTTTAAAATGAGTTCAATGGGTGAACTTAACTTCTTCCTTGGACTTCAGGTGAAACAGCAGACAGATGGAATCTTCATTAGTCAATCAAAATATGTGCAAGACATCCTGGATAAATATGGTTTAAAAAACTCAAAGCCAGCAAGCACACCAATGGAAACTCACAAACAGATCACTGTTGATCTTGAGGGGGAGGATGTTGATGTCCATCTATATAGATCAATGATTGGATCTCTAATGTATCTCACAGCCTCAAGACCAGATATCATGTTTCCAGTATGTGTATGTGCCAGATTCCAAGTCAAGCCAAAACAATCACATCTTCAAGCTGTGAAGAGGATTTTCAGATACTTAAGAGGGCAACCTAGATTAGGTCTTTGGTATCCATATGAATCTTCATTCGACTTGATTGCATATTCAGATAGTGACTTGGGTGGTGCGAACATGGACAGAAAGTCTACTTCAGGGGATGTCAACTTTTGGGTGCAAGACTAGTATCTTGGCAGTGCAAGAAACAAACCACAGTGTCCTTATCAACAACAGAAGCCGAGTATATTGCTGCTGCAAGTTGCTGCTCTCAGGTTCTATGGATTCAGAATCAGATGCTGGACTATGGGGTAACATTTCTTCACACTCCAATCTTTATTGACAATAGCAGTGCTATAAGCATTGTTAACAATCAAGTCAAGCACTCCAAAACAAAGCACATTGAGATCAGGTATCACTTTATCAGAGATTGCAATGAAAAGAAGCTCATTCAAGTTGCCAAAGTTCATACTGACAACCAGTTTGCAGATCTATTCACTAAAGTTTTTGATGTGGGTAGATTCACTTTCTTGGTCTCAAGTGTGGGCATGATCAACTCTGAATGAGCTCATGTTTTTAAAAAGTGTTCCTATACCTGCTATTTTGGTTATTTGTGTACTGCTAATCATCTGTCACCGGAAGTTATTGCCTTGATCAGACCTTCATGAGCTTCAAAAAGAGTAAGTATAGTTAATACTGCCAGTGCACAGTTAATACTGCTAGTTAGTTAATACTGTTCATGGTTAATACTGCTCTCGGTTAATACTGCTAGTTAGTTAATACTGCTCGTGGTTAATACTGCTCGTGGTTAATACTGCTCTCAGTTAATACTGCTAGGTAATTAATACTGCTCTAGGTTAATACTGCTTATGTCCCATACACTATAAATACCCTTTGCCCGCCTAAAAGTTCATAACGACTCTTTGAATACTGTTCACTTTCTCTCTAACCCTTTTCTCTCAAGTACCAAGTATTTCAGGCGAGAACATTCAAGTTCAATGGCATCCATGGCATTCATCGACGAGCACAATGAAATCGCGATGCTACAAAAGCCAAAGCAAGCTGCAGGATTTCATCAGATTGTGGATTTTCTGAAGTCTAGCCACATTGCCCATGCTCTAACTGTGTCCCCAACAATATACATAGAGCATCAAAGGCAATTCTGGGCAAATGCCACCATAGTCACAGAGAATGGTGTGCAGATTATGAAAACAAGGGTGTGTGACAAACCCTTGTCAGTTACTGAGGAGGTGATACGCATCTGTCTACGTCTAGACGATGCTGAAGGTATTACTTTTCTTCCTAATGAGGACTTGTTCTCCAATTTATCAAGAATGGGGTATGGAGGCCAATTGGGTGGTTTTAAATTCTCAAAAGCAAAATTTTATACCCAATGGCGTTTTCTTGTTCATACCCTTATGCACTGCATTTCCAAAAAGACTACTGGATGGAGTGAGTTTAGCAGTACCATTGCTTATGCTTTGGTCTGTTTGGCCACTGCCAGAAGGTACAATTTTTCTAGAATGATTTTCAGTGATCTTGTCTCAAACTTGGGAAGCAAAAAGAGCTTTTATATGTACCCCAGGTTTGTACAAGAAGTTATAACCCACGAATTGACGGATATGTCTCACTTTGATGAGGTATATGTACCAAAAATTCCCAAAGGTAAGGTCTTTTCAAACATGAAGAGATCCCCATTGGACTCGGAAGGAGTTGACACCCCATTATTCTATACAATGATGGTGGTGTCCCACACTGAAGAAGGTATGGCAGCAGGATCAAGGCCCTCATTAGACCATCCCACTGCTAGCCAATCCCAACCTTCCCACTCTATATCAATCCCCCAGTCTCTACTTCAAAAGCCAACCTCTCCAATTACCCAAACTTATATAAGGAAAAAGGTAAAGAAGGCTCCTTACCTTCTTGTACCATCACCCACAGAGCCTTTAAGCCCTCTAAGGGAGAATTCTCCTTTAAAGAATATCTACAGGGAAACCACAGGGGTGTCTCCCAACCCCAAGGAGGTGCTCACTGAGGAGATGTTTGAGCATATGGGTGAGCAGGCTGCCACTACTCCTGCTAACACAGAGGAGGACAGTGGTAACATAAATAAGACCTCCCCCATGGCAACTTTGAATGAGCAATCATTCAAAGGTTCCAGGTGCCAAGAAACCAAAGGGGTGGATAGTGCTTCTGCTAGGCAGAAGACTTCCACTACAAAAAGATCCAATGATCCTTCAAAAGGGGGTAACACTCCTGGAGAAGGTGAGGACAGATATGACTATAATGAATTGATCGGGCAACATCAACCTGGATGTTATTCAACAAAGAAAAGAGATAGATGAAATGAAAATAGTGATTCTGTCACAACAAGTACAGATTGCAAAATTGAAGAAAATGGTGACAAGGTTGGTGCAAAAGAAGAGGAGAAAGCAGTTTGTGTTGAAGAAGAGGTCAAATGATAAAGATGTTTCCAACAAAGGGGAGAAAGAGGCTGAAACAGAGAAAGAAAGTACTGCTGAGAGGGCATTTGAGGTTGAGGGGGAGCAAGAGGCAGAAATAGAGAAAGTAACAGAATCAATAGCAGTAGAAAAGGAAACAGAATTTGCTCAAGCAGCAGAAACTGTTAATGCTGCTGAAGCAGCAGAAACTGTTAATGCTGCTGAAGCAGCAGAAACTGTTAATGCTGCTGAAGCAGCAGAAACGGTTAATGCTGCTGAAGCAGCAGAAACAGTTAATACTGCTGAAGTAAAAGAAGCAGCAGTAACAGGGCTTTCTGTTGAAGAAATGGAAATTGCAGAAACATTGGTAAAAGCAAAGAATGACACTCCTAAGGCTTCTCAAAAGGCCAAAGGAGTGGTCATTACAGAAGGAGGCCTTGAAAGGAAAAGAAAAGAGATAAATGAGGCAAGTTTAAAAGATGCAAAGGGAAAAGCAAAGATGGTTGAACATGAACAACTTTTAAAGAAGAAAAGTCAGATTGAGTTGGATGAAGAAATGACAAAGCTACTTCAGGCTGAGATGGAAAAGGAAGAACAACTTCAATCAGAGAAGGATAGAGAGCTTGCAAAGATAATGGCCAGAAAACTCAATGCTGAGTATCAAGAGAGTTTAAAAGCAGCAGCTGAAGCCAAGAAAAGTTCTGTGAAAGTTTCTAAGCAAAGAATGTCAGTTATGAAGCAGAAAAGACAACCTTCCAAGACTTTTTTGACCAATCAGGAAAGGAGAAAAATGATAAATTTCCTGAAAGGCTCAATTGGTGTCAAAGGAGAGATGTTCACCAACATGGCATACAGCAAGGTTGAGGAGCTGTATAAGAAAGAAATGGCTAAGCTTCAAGGGGACTCCTCACAAAGGGAAGAGGCTAAAAGAAGAATGAAAGAGAGGCATGATCTCAACATTCAACAACCATTTCCTGAGGAAGTCACACATATAAAAGAAAAGAAGGAAGAGCCAGAAAATGTTGGAATGGAAGTTAAATCTGCAAAAAGAATGAAGACTATAGCTTCCAAAAGGCAGTCCAAAAGGACAAGAGTTGAAGAAAGAGCAGAAACTGAAGCAGAACCTCATGTGACTCCTTCAGCAGAATCTGTGCAGAACCCAGAACAGGCCAATAAGCAATCTAATGTGCATCTTGAGCTTTATATGACTATTACAGATGATGAACCAGTTCAAGTTGATCCCATTTCTATGAAAGCACCAGAATTCATCTTTTGGGATATTCTGGAAGATCAAAGAAAGAAATACTTCAGGCTTAGGAGAGTGGGAGATATATATGAAGTGTACTCTACTTAGGGTAGACTCATTAGAAGCTGTTCAAGATCAGATTTAGAAGAGATGTTTACAGTTGGATTGGGTCTATATGAAAAGGAGCTGACAGGAGAAGAAATGAGCTTAATCAGATTAGCCATGGAGTACTTGTGCATGATGTTTGATCCTAGCAAAGTTCAACATGTGATCAGAGATTTGCATCTACAGAATAAATTCCAAAGAATAGAAAACTGGATGATATTTGAAAGGTGTGGAGTCTATGTCATCACTGTAGACAGAGCTTATCATGAGTACTACTTGGTTGATAAAATCTATGATCACAGCAAGGCTAAATTACAAGCAATGTTGAATGCCAAGCTTATTTGTTCAAAAGATTCAGCAATGGCAAAGGTTGTGGTTAGCAGAATCATCAATCAAAGCTTGGGTTTGGATCCTAATCTAGGGGTGTAAACTGAAGTGTTGAAAGCATCTTGAAGACTATCTGAAGAACTTGACTTCTCTTTCTAAAAGTCAAGTTAGGGGGAGATTGTTGGGAAATTCAGAAATGATTGAGTATGGTTAATGTTGCTACAACAGAGTTACTACTGCCAGTACATCATGATTACTACTGCTAGTAGATTTTACTACTGCTAGTAGTTAGTACTGCTAGAACAAAGTTAATACTGCTGAGCATAGTTAGTACTGCTGAACTTAATACTGCTCAGAGTATTAATGCTGCTGAAGAATTAACGCTGCTTATGAGATGAAGATTATATGGCAAGGATGACAGCTGGATTGGAGATAATCATGGAAGCTTGGAGATAATGATGGAAGATTATACTGAAGATCTTTTATTATTTTGTTATTATCTTTTATCTTCAGTATATGTATATAATAGTTTGTTTCTTTAGTAGCAACAATAATTCTGAGTTTTAGCTTTCATAGAGAGAATCAACCTCAAGGTTAGAACCCTAATTCTAGAGAAGTAGAATTCGTATTGGTGAGTCTGTTCATCAATATTGAGGTTGTGTGTAAAAGCTTGTGACTTTCAATCATTCAATAAGAGTTTGCAAGTTGTTCATCAGATTTACTGTTTGGTTACTGTTTCATTGAATATCAAAGTGTTATTCCGCAAACTTCTTTAATATTGTTTTCTGAGAGTTTATTCTTGTTAAGAATTTAAGATCCTGACACATTCGTCAATTAGCGTAGATACAAACATCCAAGGACCTTGTTTGTTAACTCTTTTGGCTATGTTTGGAGAACTAGTTGAAAAACTAGCTGATGGTCGATAAGCTAGCTGTTAGCTGAAAGGCTAGCTGATGGTCGATAAGCTAGCTGTTAGCTGAAAGGCTAGCTGATGGGTGATAAACTAGTCAAATCTGGTAAAAACTAGCTGACAAGCTAGGTAACAATGTAAAATGACCTAAAAGGACATGATGAGAAATTAATTGGAGAAAATATAAGATGCATTGATAAGTAGTATACCTAGCTCTTTGTATCCGCTCCAATCACTTTTCTCCCACCACTGTCAATGACATGAACAAATCCAATTAATGCATCCACCTGGGGTGATACTTGATAACGTTATGGAAACAATGTCGGGGAGAACTTCTAACAAATGAACGAGACATTTCATTCTGCTACAGATAGAGATGAAAAATCATTTCATTCTTATTTGTGAAATATCTAAAATACCCTTTACAAAAGGCAATTGTTCCAATTGTCCTAAACAAGAAAAGTGTTGCAATTTTCATACTTACAATCAAATCAAGATGTTAAACCTTACAAACTTACAAAAAACAAGGCCAAACCCGTAATTTCCTTCAAACGGATTAGTTATTTTCCACATTACCATCAACGGAATTTCATACATTTATAAGTAATTTAATACCGTTTCTTTCCATTCTGAAGAGCCGTCGTCACTTTTACCACCCATCTTTGTCCATCTACATCTTAATCCATTTTCGCCAAAGTCTTCTCCGCTTTCTCTATACCAGCTACTACCATCCGCATTGACTCCAGATTCATTAACGTGTTCACTTAAACTAATCCCCCAATCCTTTTCGTTTGCAATACCAGTGTCTACAATTAAACAAACCAACAAATTACAGATACATTAGCATGCAGGAAGTAACTCACAAATAATGGTACACAAAAGACACCAATGCCCCTGTCATCATGGTTTATTATTATTAGATAGTTGTAACTATTACTTAATAATATTTACCAATATGATGGATGATGCAAGTTCAAGAAAGTGTCGAAAGTTACCTCTTTTAGGTGGGGTGTCGCGAGATTGTGGCCCAGTATTTCTGGGGGTACAGCGTGGAAAGAACTTCTCTTGTCTAGAAGGCATCAGAGATCTACGGGAATTGGAAATGCAGGTTAAATTTCAAACTTCGGGCAGATGAAGAACTTTTTCTATGAATGAATAGCAATGTAATGTAGTTCTAATGCAGAACTTTGTCAGTGGATCGGAAGAGTTTAAAGAAAAAACAAGTTGACTACCAATCAAAAGCAAAAGAATCTACAAAATTTGAGCCTACATGGCATATGCATTGCATTATAAATAGTTGATATCCCAATTGAGGAATTTGAGGTTCATTCCTACCAAAATGAATGTCTTATGCCAGGGCCGTTTTTTAGCATGTTAAATATGTGATGAACAGGGGGCCATTTTACGTTGTTTAGAGTCTTTAATCAACGAATGTAAAACTACAGCCCACCTTAGTGCCTCACTGATTTCTATCATAAAACAAAAATTATATACTATATCATTGCCTCGGTAATTTATATAATATATATATATATGTATATTTGTTGTTATCTCACTTTTGCATTGTAATCGAAAGGTTTAGGTGTAACAGGGCCTCCAAAAAGATTGGAACGTCCCTGTTTTATGCTTATAAACATCTGAAAATAAACTCTTTGTAAAACCAGCCAATCATTGCAAACCATGTAACGAAATCCATCCTACATCTTTTTTCCTAAAACCATACCCTAAAGAAACCTAGAAACCAAAAGTCATTCAGATTGGACTTTTGAGGGGAAATGAAATTCAAAATATTCTTATGAAACCAATTTTGGTATGATTTATCCGATCATAAAGTAGTTAGAACATATAGATACAGTAACCTGTGCAAAAAAGTATTGCGAATCCCATAATATATGCATTCGATAATTTCTAATGGAATCATCTTGACTATGAAGCAAAAAATGGTTTTTTTGATGGGAAAACCCAAAGAGGTAATCTTGGTAGCAAGGGGATGATGGTTTATTTCTTTTATGTTTTCGGGGTATACACGTTCTTGATACCCTTTTTGAGTGTGGTTTCTTGTTTTGCCATTAGAATGTAATAAAATTGTTAGGGGTTTCAAATGGGGGCAAGGCTTAATAAATTTACCTTTCATTTGAAAGTCTAAAGGTGATCTTATCATAACACCACTTTCTTTTTAATAGCTCTAGTATTATACAAAAACAAGCATTTTATCCAAATGGATTGAAATACTCAAAAAGAACAGAACCAATTACATATTATAAATAAGTATTCCCCAAATTCTAATATAATAAGCTCACATTAAACTTTCAAACAAGAAGGTAAATTTATTAACACCCCCCCCCCCCCCCTTCTTGAAACCCCCTAACAGTTTTATTACATCCTAATAGCAAAACAAGAAACCGCACCCAAAAAGGCCATCAACAATGCGTATATCCCAAAAGCATAAAGAAACAAACCATCACCCCCTTCCTACCAAAATCACCTCTTCGGATTTCCTATCAAATAAACCATTTTTCAGCTTCACAGTCTAAAATGATTCCATTAGAAATTATCAAATACACACACATTCCGGGATCCTTACTACTTTTTTGCACAATTTACTATATCTATATGTTATAAACTTATAATTACTCTATGATCAAATTAATTCATACCAAATGTGAACCCAAAATTAAACAATTCAAAATTTTTAAACCACTATGATCCTCAAAACACAATGTATCATGTAAAAAAAACAAAAAATAAAAACTTACTGAGATGATGCAAAGGGCAATGCAGGTGGAGCTTGAACTCTAACTTTATGACTCCTGTTCTTCAACAACTCAATCCGCCATTCCTCACCTTTATTCCCACATTTCCGACCCGACCCGACAACAATTCTCCGGATCGGCACTACCTTCCCGGAGCAACAACAGGGAATCATAACCCTCCGCCGGAGAAGCAACGGCGGACAAAAATCCGACTCCGCCCTCCGGAGCCGCAATCCAAATGTCGGCGGCACCGCCGGATTCGATGCCATTTATCAAAAATTAACGGATTTTGCCCAGAAAACACATAAAAATTAAAAACCCTAGTTTGCATTTATTTTATCTAGAAACCTCATAACCATCACCCCCAAAAAATGGAAATCGTGAAATTCGCGTGGCTCGTTTGATTTTAAACTGAAATTTCAAGAGTTTGATACGCCATTGGAGATGGAAGATTGAAATTCGAAGAGGGAATTTGAGAACAAAATGTTTGATTTGAGAGTGTGTTTTTGCTTTGAAGGGGGGAGATATAGATAGTGTTTGAAAGCTGGATTTTGAGGTTTTGTGTTTGTATTTGAGAATGAGAATGAGAATGAGGTGATCGGAATGGGGTGTTTTTAAAGAGGTTTTGAGAATCCCGGAGCTGAAGGTGGGCTCCGCCATTGATGGTCATACTATATCTGACTACGCCATTGATTTCTTGACACGTGGCAAAGTTATAATGGTCTTTTTCTCCTCTCATACTCTCTCGTATACGTATTTTATAAACCCAAGTATTTACAAAAAAGAAAAAAAAAAGATATGTATAAGAGAGGGAGGTTCAAAGAAAAATCTCAAAAAAATGAAAAAACCGAGGAATACCCTGATAGCTCTTAATTTGGACGATATGCACTTGTACATACAAATAAATTAATACAAGTAAATTAAGTTGTTTTTTGGTTTTATGCACATGTGCATTATTCACTTGTGCATATACACGTGTGCATTTACAAATTACTTGTATGCACAAGTGCATACCATCCAGATAAAGGATTGTCAGGATGATTCTCAATTTTTCGTTTTTTTGAGGTTTTCCCCTGAACCTGACTCATGTACAAAATACCTTCAAAACCTATAAGTATACAATTTAATGGTTTTGTTTGGTTTTATATTGAGGTCGTTTGAAATATAAATCATGTGAATGTTATATGTAGCACCCGTAATTTTCGGTAAGTAAAGGTCACCCGAACGTTTTTGGAACTTATAACGACGAGACTTTTGTTGGGAAATCATTATCTAAAGTCCCTTGGAGTATCGGGAGTGTTGGCATTGAAAAAGTTGAGTTTCGGGGGCCCGGAAAGGTCCCGCTACAATGCTCGGCGACTATGACAGTGCCATAGTCGCACTGTCACAGTCGCAGAGAAGGAACAGAGGCCAGGGGAGTTTGGTGACATTGCCCACCCTGGTCAATGTCGCACCAAGGTGCAGAGGTCTGTTAAATCGCGAATTTCAGCCTTTTTCTCATTTCTCACTTCTCAAATTTCATCCTCTCTCTCCCAAACCGATTCCCACCTTCTTGGTTCAAACCCTAGCCATTCCTATGGCCATTCACTTTGATTTTGAAGCATTTCCATCACCATCTAAGTCTTGGAAGTCTAGGATTCAAGAAGCTACCATTCCACCATCTCCATTGAAGTCTTCTTCAAGAAAATCTAGGGTTTTGAGTTTTATCAAAACCCACTATTGTAAGTTCATCCATTTTCTTTCTAACACTTTAATCAAGTTACAAATGCTCCATCTTTGACCTCATAGTGTTTCTATTTATCAACTTTAGGTTGGTTGATTTTGGGGAGATTAGGTCAAATTAGGGTTTCTGACCAAAATAAATATTTTGATATAAGATGTTTGGAGATCGATTATATATGGTTGAAGATGCATATTTATGGTTGGAAATTTATGGATCTAGGTTTTTGAAGGATTTTGCTTGTGGACTCGGATTTCTAGCGAAGTGAGTTCAAGTTGATTTGTGAAAACGTTGTACATGCCAAAATATTTATTTTAAAGTATTTATGTGTTTAACATGAAATTATCATTTGTGGAGTTACTTGATGGGTTTTGGTTATTTGAGAAGTTTGGTTTTGTAAACCTTGTAAAACACCCATATTGGGGATTTTTGGGCATTTTGATAAATGAGTCATAAATGGGTGTGTTTGGTGATTTATTGCATAAGTGAGATTATTTGGTTAAAAAGACATTTTAGTGTTTGTTTTGGAGAAATGCGTAATTTCGTGCTATGGGTCGTCTTAAAGAAGTAAATGGCATATCATTTGGAAAGTAATTTGTCCCAATTTAAACTGCATTGGAGTCTGTACATGTATTTTGGGAGTGTGTCTGCATGAAGTGAGTCAATTGCGTTATTCTTTTGGGGAGTCGTTAATCGTTGGTCACAAAAGAAGTTTTGAGCATTTTGGCTCGGTGTCGACTTAAAAGAGTCTTGAGGACACTTGTCCGGTTTTGAATGGCTCAAGTAGCCCCATCATAACGTACGTACTAATATACCTTATTGCATTTTAGTGTTGGTTTCATGTTCGAGTGCGTTGGTCATTTCGGGTTAGGCATGAATGTTAGACTGTGTTGCATTGGATCCATAGGCACGTAAGTCAGTCTGTTTTGGGATGGTCAATTAGGTATTGCGGGGTTAAACTCTGGTACCCATGTTTTATGTAACACCCGTATTATTCCTAGAGAACAGTCAACGATCGGTCAAGGAACGGTCAGCGGTCGACCGAGAGGAACGGTCGGGAAGCGATTTATCATAAGACGCGAGGAGGCATGGCAGGAGACACGCGCGGCTTGGCCCGCGGCCTCAAGCCGCGACCAAAGTCGCGTAAGTCACTGTGGGTTGCATTTCGAAGGACACGTGCGGCTTGGCCCGCGACTTGAGGTCACGGATAAGGTCGCGGGAGTGCTCTGATCGATTTAATACCCATTTTCTAGGGTTTTCTCATTCTCACACCCCCTTCCTACTTCTCTCATTTCACTCCCTCTCCTTACTTCTCTCCTTAGGCGATTTTGAGAGTTTGAAGATAATATTTGGGAGCAACAATGGTGGATTTATCCTAA
This sequence comes from Arctium minus, assembly GCA_954870635.1. Classification (NCBI taxonomy): domain Eukaryota; kingdom Viridiplantae; phylum Streptophyta; class Magnoliopsida; order Asterales; family Asteraceae; genus Arctium; species Arctium minus. The sequence continues at coordinate 173,031,787 of OX941081.1, read as the reverse complement.
GAAAGTATGAGGATTTGGTATTTGGAAGCTTGGATTGAAGAGACAATGGATTCCTTTGGTTGGTTTTGGGTGGAAAGACTAAACATCCTAAAGTGGTAAGTTTCTTTGAATACTTCAAGTTTTGATATAAGGATCTTTATAAATCTAGGGGTTTTACCTGTTGATGGTTTATGCTAGACAAGAAGAAGTGGGTTGTTTGGAAACCTTAGCTTTTGTTGTCAATAGCTTGGAAATGGTGGATCTACACTATTGAAGGCTAATGGTTGGATTTGGAACCTAGGTTTAACTTAACCTAGCGAGGTGAGTTCAAGTTGGATTGTGAAAACGTTGTACATGCCAAAAATGTTCATTTTTAAAGTATTTACATGTTTACATGAAATTTATTAAAAGTTGGGTATTTGAAGAGTTTCACTCATTTGGATTATTTGGTTTTATAAAATTTGTGAACCACCCACATTTGGGATTCTTGAACTTTTTGGTGAATAAATCATGTTATACACTCCCTAGATGATTTTATATATAAATGGAGTTCCTTTGTTGTAAATGTCCTTTTGTGCATTCGATTTTATAAACCGTTTGGAAAATGCATATTATTGTGTTATGAAGCATTTGAAAAATATAAGGGTATAAGTTCATTTAGAAAGTGGGTTGCCTCAACTAATGTTGAGTTTTGAACTAATCTTACTTTTGGTCGTTGTGTTTGCATATCCGTTGGTCAAACGTGTTTTAATGTTTACACTGACTTTCATTTGGAGACTTAAGTAAACTATTGAGCCTTGACTCAATTTTGACTAAACTATGTTTTTAGTACAATTGACCGGTTGACTAGCCCGGGGTGGAAGATTTTAGTACAATGGCGTTTATTACGTGTCATTTGAGAGTTACATGTTTTGAGTGCGTTGGTCATTCAATTGGAGTCATGTAATGTTTTAGACTGTAATGCAGTGGATCTATAGGCATATGAGTCGGTCTTTATTATGTAAAAAGAAAATGGGCTATTATTTATATATTGGCCAGAATTAGTCTTGGGATCTCGAGGATAATACGGTGAGGGCTCGTGGAGTCCAATACCCGGACCTGCATCCGCGAGTTAATTTATGTGTCTGTTTTTATGGGATAGTTATTTCCCATTTGTAGCTAGTCGAGACATTGGGTCCTCGGGGGCCTTTGGTACGGTTATGTGGGACCGGTTACTAGCCATGGACCGTAAATGTAATCCTAGGGTGCGTTTGGTACACAGAACAGGACAGAACAGGACAGGCTTGTCCCACGTTTGGCGTGTCCCAATGTGGAACAAGGTGGAACACGCTAAAACAAGCATGGGACACGTGAGTTCACCCTTCCCCCTGGAACTAGATGGAACAAGGTTGATTTTTACCACTTTACCCCTAAAAATAAACCTGATACGTACGTTTCCATCTCTCTCTTTCTCATCCCTCACCATCGTGAAAATAAACCTAGACGCCTCCATCCCTCTTATCTTCTCGATCGAAATCACAGGCTCCATCCCGTGAAATCTTCTCGATCAAAATTACATCTCGCTCATCTGTTCGATCGACAGCACAGGTTCGAAAATCAAGGTACATCTTTCTTCTCATCGTTTTCTTTGGTTCGAAAATCAACAGGAACTGTTGAAACTCGTCGTTTTCTTTGGTTCAATCAAAAACTCATTTTCTTCATCAAAAATCAACAGGAACTCGTTTTCTTCTCATCGTTTTCTTTGTTTCTTCACATCTTCGGTCAAAACTCACATCTTTCTATCATTTTCTCAGGTTCGATTTGTTCGATTTGCTGCTGTTGGGGCTTCATTTTGCTGTTGTTGGTGCTTCGTTTTGCTGCTATTGATACTTGATTTGCTTGATTTTGTGTTTTTATTATATTTACTTGGAGTGATTTTGTGTTTTTACTTGCTTCATCTCATTGGTTTGCATTTTTACTTGCTTCTGATTTGGGCTTGCACTCTATTTTAAAGTTGCAATGATTGTGTTATCTCATTGGTTTGCATTTTTACTTGCTTCTTTTTTTAACACAATTTCTTGAACTGAAGAGCCTATTCGGATTGGCTTATATGTATCAACCATGGGTTATATATGCATCAATCTTACATATTTGGTTCTGGAGTTGGATTTGTAGTGTTTTATTTATACCTTTTTGTTCTCTTTTATATATAATTTGATTGGTTATTTCATAAAAAAACACTAAACAACTCATAAGGGGTAAACTGGTCATTTTAACCAGTTCTGTCCTGTTCTGTCCAGTCATATCATGTTGTACCAAACGCTGGACACCTGTCCTGTCCTGTGCTGTCCTGTCCTGTGTTGTCATGTTCTGTTATGTCTGCGTACCAAACGCACCCCTAGCGAACGAGCATGATTAGGAATCCTCGGGGGTCCTTCCCCACATCTTAGTACGAGTCGGCGAGCTCGTGGCCGTGGGTTCCTAGTATGGTGAGCTCAATAACTTGGAATGTGGCGCCTACTCTGTATTCCGCCACTAGCCATGGAATTCGGGTGTCCCCCGTCATCGAAAGGTGTTGAATTGGGTATTTAACTTTATCCTTGTTTTCGGTGACGCTTTGAGTTTAGGTCTTTCCCCATATGCTTTAATTTTGGTCGTTTGGTTTATAAAGTTTTACTCAAATTTCATTATTGGAGCATTTACAACTATTCACGTTTTGAGTAAGTGTTGGGTTGCATTACTTTATGAAATAATGTTTGGCGTTGAGGCGTCCATTTATAAATTGCATATTATTGGAAATGGGTGGTGTCATGCGATTAACGTTGCTTGGGTGACATACTTTTGTGTTTCCTCCACTCTCAACGGATACGAGTCTCCCCCATTGTTGGCTACCAGTATTTTAAATATAAGGACGTCTTATTTTATCATCATTGGTCTTTATGGTCGACAGTGAATGAGGGCCTTAATATTGGATCTTCCTCCTCGTATATTAAGGTTTGAATGAATTATGTCAACCCCTTGTTTTGGTAGTTAGATTCCTTTCGTTTACGGTCGCGTGAGTATTGGACCTAGTGTCCATGTTTTTGGACATACGGTATATGTGGTTTTGATGATGATTTATGAATCAAGTATTTTGCCCCACCCGTGTTTGGGTGTTTTGGGTTATAACGTTTTATCCGCGTTTCTTAAATGGGAGTCATTTCGTATTCATGTTTTGAGTTAGTTTACGTTGCATCAATTTATAAAACATGTTTAAAATGAGGTGTCCATCTTTGGAAGTGCATAACATTGGGTAAGAGTTGTTTTTTACGTTTTAAAGTACATCAATTGAAAGGTCATGACTTTAAGCGAAGTTCATCATTTTTAAAGATATTTACTCATGTAAAACTCTTGAGCTCACTAGGCATTAGCCTAACTTTTTTATTTGTCGGCATGTGCAACATGCTTCGTTGGCGAACATTTCTAGTGACTCTATGTTGAGATGAGTGCTAGTGGTGTGCCGAAGAGGTGATTAACTTAGTGAAGTCTTACGCATTAGTATCGTGAAGAGCAACATGTACTGGGGTTAAGTAGCACTCGACTTCAGTTAGGTCCTTGTTTAATACTGAAGTTTGTTAAGAATTGAGGTTATTTATAGAATTTTATATTCGAGGCATTTTGAGTTTTGTTATGCAAAGTGGAAGTTTTATCCTTTATTTGTTTTAAATTGAGATTTTTAATTAGTTGCTCTTATCAAATTTGAGGGTGTTACATTATATATCTAGAAACGAATGTCAATCTTTTGTGCAGATTATATCAAATCAATGTTAACAATACAGATTAAATTGGTTCTGAAATTTATTCTTATTAAATTGGTTCTGAAGTTTATTCTTATCTGCAACTGATTTGGTATTTGCTTAAAATTTTCAAAATGCATAAAATCAAGAACGAAATTGGTTTGTACGACGTGTAACATTTACATGGTTTGTATTTGAATATATATATATATATATATATCTCTCACACACACATGTTGGTGATTCTAGTGTCACCGGGCATTTAAGTGTAATTGGATATAACACAAGTGCTAATGGGTTTTCAAGTTGTGATCTAATATAAGTTAGGTGGTGCGGAGTGCACACTTGTTATAAGACGAGTTTGATCCCGGACAGGACAAAATGGCGGGGCTCAAGGGGCAGAGCCCCTAGCGGTGGGTATCTCTGGATTGGCTATCTTTGAACCTGCAGTTACTGAACATTTATTGCTCAGTTATTTCCAGCCCATGATTTTAGCTAAAACGGTTGTAACCGACCATTATTGCTAATAATTTGTCATTATTGTCATTTAAGTTATTTTCCTATTTTTACGAATGGGACTAGTATATATACCATATATACTTATGTTTTAGACTCACGATTTTTGAACAATCTTTATATACTCTCCAGGAATTTTGCTCTCGTTTTTGTGCCTAAAACGATAGTTGTCTTGAGTCTTATCCCATATTGGATTTCGTGCAACCCAGTCATAGGATCGAAATACCAATTCAAAAAGTGAATTTACACGATTCTCAAGAAATTCGGTCACCTGATCGACTGCATTGCCCTACGTCAATCTAACAACACACACACACACACACATATATATACACGTGTGTGTGTAATTCAGTCATATATTATGAATACCATCCAAAACTTTTCGTTTATCATAGATATTGCTACATGTTCTAGATGAACTCTTAATTTGGAGTATGATGTGCAACTGAAACTAGACATGATGAATTTAGGCATTATGGAAGGCTTGACCTCATATAAGAGTACTAAAGATACCCCATATAAGAGTTACGCGTGTCTAGGGCAACATATTCTAGGTAAGAAGTCGGTTAATGTAACACCCGAAATTTTATAAGTTTTATAAAATACCCATTCCTTGTTTAAAGTTCTGTTGTGTTTTAAGGTTTAGTTGTTAGCTTAAAGGTGGTCCCAATTATCGAACCAACTCGACCGGTCATCTAGAGGCCATTGGAAGCCTCGGTACAGAGCACGCGATAGTGCCAGCAAATGTGACCAAGTGTCACTCTCGCTGGGCACAGTCGCCGGGGGTTTGGGGCTCGCGGTACATGTTTGGCGATAGTTTCGGGCGATTATGTCCTGGTCACTATCGCGGTGTCACAACCGCAGGGGTTGTACCGAGACTTAGGGAGTTCGAGCGATTATGCCCCGCGATAGTGACATTGTCACTTTCGTCGGGTCACTATCGCTAGCGGAGGCTGGGGCTATAAATCTGACAGTTCCGAATTAAATTCATCTTATCTGATTTTGGGCAAGCTTCTAGGTCGTTTTCTTTGCAGTTTAACGGTAAGATTTCCTCCAAATCATCGCTCCTCATTAATGTTCTTGCCTACCACCTCCTTTGATCATTTATGATCCTCTTCTAGGTATTTATAAGCATTTAGTGGAAGGGTTCAAACCTACTCCACCTCAAATCCATCATCCTCCATATTAAGGTTTAGTTTTCTCTTTGAAAACTACTAAGGTGAGTTCATTCTCTTTTATAAACTTTATACATGTTAAAATATGGATTTCAACCTTCTAAACATCTCCATTTTTTATTTACTTAACTTGGGTGAGTTTTCACCAAAACCTAATTTTGGAGATTTTAGGGTTTTATGTGAATGGGTATGATTTTAAGTTGATGAACTTATCTCTTGAACTACTTGTGGATTTATACATGGGAAGTTTGTTTACCCCAAATTTTATGTCTAAATGCTTGAAATCAAAACTAGGGTTTTTGAGATGTTGATGGGTATTTATTGAATGAGGACTTGGGTGTTTGAATTTAAATCATGTAAATACAACCCAAAGCATTATTTTGGAACCCCTTGAAAAATTAGGTGAGTAATCATATGGGTTCTTGATCTTTGCACAATTGTTGGCATATTTGTAACACCCCGAATTTCGAAAAGTATCATTTCAAGTTAATACAGAAATCGGTATTTTAAGGGAAAAATAAGACATAGGATTTTGGACCTGAGTCCTTGATTTTATAGTCTTAATGGATGAAGGATTCAATTACGAGTCCAATGGTTCTTTCCGGAGCAAAATCGGAGCTATAACGAAGAAGTTATGGCCAAAACAGTGAACGAGAAGAAAACCGGGCGAACAATGCACTACGCGACTTGTGCCGCGACTTAGAGCCACCCGCGTGACTTAGAGGAAGCGAGCGACTTATGCCGCAACTTATGGCTGTAATACCCTGAATTCTGGAAATAGCAACTTATTTAAAATTTTCTAAATACATCAATAAACGAATCATCTACAACCACAAATTTAGATTCGACTACAATACACGTATACCATCTTATACATACGGACTATAAAGGACGGGTGCTACACATACCCATGCATAGTCACTATCTCCATAATGCAGAAGACTTCACCGAATACTTACTTTCGGACCTAGCTAAGGCTCTACTCTTCATAGGGTTGCTAGAACCAACTCCCAACCTTGAAACCTGATGCATATGCCGACAAATAAAAAGGTTAGGCTAAACGCCTAGTGAGCTCAAGAGTTTTCCATATGAATAAAGATGTCTGTGAAAATAGATAATGCAGTTTAATTCATAATCTTTCAAAAGGTATGCTTTGAATATGCAAACGACTCGTTTTCCAATAATATGTATTTTAGGCAAAGGGCATCAACTTAAACATTTTCCAAACCAAGCTACTTCAAAGATGATGATGCCAACAAAAGTCGCCCATTTATAAATTAGCTTTAACTCAAAACTCACTCAAAGCGTAAATATAAATGAACTCTCCATTTATGAAGATACGGTTAAACCTTATATCCCAAAACATCCAAAACACGGGTGGGGCATAATACTCAACCCATAAATCAAGGGTAAAACCCAATTATACAAAACGTCACCGAAAACTTGGATAATAAAACTCAATACCCAAAAACAACACCTTTCGGTGACGGGGGATTCCCGATTTCATAAAATGTGACGGTCCACAAAGTAAGCCCATTTTATGTTGTTATGACTAGTCATATAAACAAAAGTACACGCAAGGGATGTCAGACTCAGTGGCTTTAAACGTACACCCACGGAAACTCGAGTTCAACCCCGTCGGGTTCCTACGTCGAGCTACTCATCCAATATCGTAATACTTGAGCACGAAGGACTTATACCTCATTCGGTACCTTAACGTGCAGCACGAAGGACTTACATCTCATCCGATACCTAACGTGCCTCATCCAAAATCGTAGTACTTGAGCACGAAGGACTTACATATCATCCGATACCTAACGTGCCTCATCCAAAATCGCCAACAAGGCTCGAAGTCAAGCTACCAAAACTGGACAATTGTCCAAAGACCCCAAATCAAATAAAAATACCAAGCCGCAGGCTTAGCAACCCATTGACTCATTGATAATTGAAATAAAAATACGATAAAACGCACTCGTCCAATGGATATGCAAACTCCACGACTAAAAATAAGATTAGTTCAAAACTCAACATTAGTTGAGGCAACCCATTTTCCAAATGAACTCATAACATAAAATATGCATTTTCCAAATTTAACTGTTGATAAGAATGAAAATCATAAAATGAGACTATAAACATTCTTTCAAGTACCTCACATAAATGTGCAAGTGATACTTTATAAAACATTCCATTTCATGAATGATGCATGAGACTCGACAAACATTTAAAAGTATATTTCTTTGACCAAAGATCTATTTATGAAATAAAACCTCAAAACACATTCATTTGTAACACCTTTATCAAAATGCCCAAACATCCCAAATGTGGGTATTATACAAAGTTATAAAGTTAAATACTTCCAATAATCAAAGATTAGCAAATAACCCAACATTTGATAATTTCATGTAGAACACATAAACACTTTAAAATAAACATTTTGGCATGTACAACGTTTTCACAAATCAACTTGAACTCACCTTGCTAGATTTAGGCTAAATCTAGATTTTCCCCCAACTAGAGCTCCTTTGAAGAACACTTGGATTCTCAAGACAAAACTTCCAAAACCTAAATCCATACATATTCAACCATAAATAGGCATAATCAACCACAAAGAATCATTTCCCAAACCATATACATGAACACCTCAACTAATATCGAAACCCTAACTTCCATAACCGAAGAGAATAGAAGATTACCTTAACCCAAGCTTGAATCCACCAACCAAAACACTTATAGTTCACCAAAATGGTTACAAACCTCCAATCTATGAAAAGAAGCACAAAGGGTGGATGAAACCTTTGAAAACTTTGGTGAAGAAGATGAAGAGGGAGAGATGAGGAGCTTACCACCACAAAATACCATTGGATATTCCAATAGACTTCCAATATCTTTCTAAATCCTTGTAGAGCTCTCAAAAACGAAACCATGGCAACTTGAATCACCCAAATCGGAGTTGTGGAGCAAAAGTTATGAAGAAATGAAGTTCTAGGGCTGAAAATCGGGTTTTAAGCTCGAACAGGGCTCCGCGCGGGTTACCTGGCGGGTTAGGTTGCGCCAAAAGTCGCCCGAATGGGTTAACAGGGCTCCGGGTGGGTTACGGGGCAGCCCAAGTCATGCCACAAGTCGCCCCGTGCACTGTTTGTCCGGTTTCTTCGTTATTCACTGTTTTGGCCGTAACTTCTTCGTTATAGCTCCGATTTTGCTCCGGAAAGAACCGTTGGACTCGTAATTAAATCCTTTATCCATCAAGACTATAAAATCTAGGATTCAAGTCCAAAAGCATATATCTTATTTTTCCCGTTAAGGCTACTGATTTCTGTAATAGCTTGAAACGATACCTTTTCGACATCGGGGTGTTACAATGGTCGTGTGGTAAGTCGTGAAACGCCCTGTTCGAGCATAAAACCCAATTTTCAGCCCTAGAACTTCATTTCTTCATAACTTTTGCATCTAAACTCTGTTTTTGGTGATTCAAGTTGCCATGGTTTCATTTTTGATAGCTCTTAGAGGATATAGCAATATATTTTAAGTCTATTGGAGAATACAAGAGTTTTTTATGGTGGTAAGCTTCTCATCTCTCTCAATGTTAAGCTAGGGTTTGATGATTTCTTACTTTTCCCTTTCATCCTTCAACTTGGGTGTGATTTTGATTACTTGTGTAGTGAAGGTGACCTTGTAGATGTGTTGGATCTAAGATCTAGGGAGATTTCTTGGAGATTCAAGTTTTGGGGGTAAAACCTATATTTAACCTAAATCTAAGCAAGGTGTGTTCAAGTTGATTTGTGAAAATGGTGTACATGCCAAAATGTTTATTTTAAAGTGTTTTGTGTTTACATTAAATTGTTAACTACAGATAAGTTTGGTTATTTTGGGAATTGTGTAACTTTATAAGCTTATTTAACACACATCTTTGAGATTTTTGAACAGTTTGGTAAATAAATCATGTTGATATGCTTCCTAGATGATTTTATATATAAATGGAGTTCATTTGATGTAAATTTCATTTTTGTGTAGTTGATCTTATAAACCATTTGGAAAATGCATATTATTGTGTTATGAGGTATTTTGGAAATATGAGGGTATAAGTTCATTTGGAAAATGGGTTGCCTCAACCAATGATGAGTTTTGAGATAATCTTATTTTTGGTCGTTGTGTTTGCATATCCGTTGGTCAAACGTGTTTTAATGTTTACACTGGCTTTCATTGGGGATTTAAGTAAATTGTTGAGCCTCTGGCTCGATTTTGACTAAAATGAGTCTTGAGGACATTTGTCCGGTTTAATAGCCCGTTGTGGAGTTTTGAGTATGATGATGGTTAATGCGCATCATTTGAGAATTACATGTTTTGAGTGCGTTGGTCATTCAGTTGGAGTCATGTACTGTTTTAGACTGTAATGCAGTGATCCATAGGCATATGAGTCGGTCTTTATTATTTAAAAAGGAAAATGGGCTATTATTTATATGTTGGCTCCATAATTAGTTGTGGGATTTCGAGGATAATACGGTGAAGGCTCCTGGAGTCCAATACCCGGACCTGTATCCGTGATTTAATTTTTGAGCCTGTTTTTATGGGATAGTCACTTCCCATTTGTAGCTAGTTGAGACATTGGGTCCTCGAAGGCAACTTGGTACGGTTATGTGGGACCGGATACTAGCCATGGGTCGTAAATGTAATCCTAGTGAATGAGCATGATTAGGAATCCTCGGGTGCCCCCCCCCCATATCTTAGTACGAGTCGGCGAGCTCGTGGCCATGGGTTCCTAGTATGGTGAGCTCAGTAACTTGGAATGTGGCCTACTTTTGTGTTCTGCCACTAGCCTTGGAATTCGGGATTGGTAGTAAGAGATTTTATTATCCTTTAAGGTATTGTTGAAAATTTTTAATTAGTCGCTCTTTCGAAATTTGAGGGTGTTACAATATTGACTATTGGAGTTATTGGTTGGCCTTGAAGGCATTGGATTGACATATTTGTTACATTTGGGCGTCATGAACCCACAATTGTTTATATCATTTTGTCCGATGATGGAACGCTAGTTTTCCACATCGAGGCACTGTTAGGCATCGGATAGGGTATAAGTCCTACGTGCTAGTACACGATATTGGATGAGGAACTCAACGTAAGAACCCTATGTGGTTGAAGTTGACTTTTCGTGGGTGTACGTTTAAAGCTACCGAGCCTAGCATCCATTGTGTGTATTTTATTACGTATGTTGGTTTTACTAACTCGTCAAGTGGCTTACTTTTGTGTTCCGTCACTTGTGTTAGTAAATGGGTCCCCCCGTTAACCCAAGAGGTATTTACGTTAAAGTAAAGATTTATATATCATTATTCCTCCGGTTTTACTTCCATTATTTCCGCTTAAATATCATTGCTTTCTTACATAAATGTTTGATCTCACTAGGCTTTAGCCTAACACTTTTTCTTAAAATGACATGTATAATAGGCCATCCTAGCAGTGGTACTTCTCGGACTTGAGTGGAGAGGTGTTGAAAGATAGTAGCATTTTTGGAGATTATAGAGGCGTACACTCAACATAGTTGTGGTATACTTGTGGGAGTAAAGTTTCAACGCCCGTTCTTAATCTAGATCTAGTTAGTCTAGATTAGTAGGTTGTTGAGTTAAACTTTATTTGATTATTTGGGTTGTAAACGTCATATTTTGTTCCCCCGTTTTTGGGATGGCATACTTTGGTTTGAAATGTTTCTATCGTATTATTCAGGTTTTCTTCATTTATAGCCGTCATGTTGCCAAATTTTCAATTTTTAAATCCTCTAAATTTTAGGGTGTTACAGTTAATTGGGGTGATCAACAGGTAGTTGGAGGTTGGGGATTGGTTAGAGGGTAGAAAGGTATATATCGTTGTATTATGATGGTTGGTTAGGTACCAGGTCATAGGTTGTGGGATACTTCGTCTAATCTATATAGCCAAATGTTACTGGCAAAATCATGTTTTCAACAACTTTTTTCAAGTGGGTAATTTTTAGAAGAACAACATATATATCCCTTTGAGAGAGAGTTACGTTTACGTATATCTTGCCTTCCCCCTCCCCTTCCCCCAACTCTATCCGTATGGCAGTGAGGGATTCACTTAGTTTCTTTGGTTAGATTTATATGAAATGGAACCTTCCAAAATATAAAAATAGGGCAACGCCTAACTAGAAGAATAATAATCTTTAGAAGATCTACATTTTAACCCTACGGATGGAACCTGCAAAATGGACCAAACTATGATGGTACATAAGGATCAACTGTAACACCCTCGAATTTGGTAAGAACAACTAATTTAAGATTTCGATATAACATCAAAATAGGGACAAGAATTCCTCTTACAATTCAAAACTCAATATATCTCAAGTTAAAAATCTATAATTAGCCTCGACCAATATAAACTCCATTAAGATACAAGGTCTAAACCGAGGTCGGGTGCTACATAACCCCAATACAAGTTGCTCTTCACAAAACCTACGCGGAAGACGTCACAATCACGAGCACACAACTAGCACTTCTCTCTTCATAGTGCCATAAGAACTATTCCTAAATGAAGCATGTTGCACATGCCGACAAATAAAAAGGTTAGGCTAACGCCTAGTGAGTTCAAGAGTTTTCAGCATGAATAAATAGATCGTTAAAAGGAAAGAATTCAATTCAAATCATGATCTTTCAAAATGATTTACTTTAAATATGAAAGCGACACGTTTTCCAAAAACATGTATCTTTAAAGACAATGCTCCAATGCAAAACATTCTTTACAAAATGATGCAACCCAAAACTCACTCAAAACGTGAATATAATCGACTCCCAATTTAAGATACGTGGATAAAGTATTGCATCCCAAAACACCCAAGCGCGGGTGGGGCAAGATACACAAACCCTAAGTCATTGTCAAAACCCACATATGCAATACGTCCGAAAACATGGACACTAGGCCCAATACTCACGCGACCATAAAATGAAAGGAAACCAAGTATCAAAACATGGGGGTGACATACATTATTCCAACCTTAACATACGTGGATGAAGATCCAATATTAAGGCTCTCATTCACTGTCGACCACATAAAACCAATGATAATAAAGTAAGACGTCAACATATAAGATACAATTGGCCGACGACGGGGGAGACCTGTATCCGTTGAGAGTGGAGGAACACAAAAGTATGACACTCTTGCAACGTTAATCGCATGACACCTCACGACATAAAAGCCCGAGTGTCCCTACGACTTCTTAACAAGTTACACCTTAAGAGACGGTTGACCTTGATGAACATTACAAAGAACTCCATCCCGAAGGCCCGACACACTTAAAGACTACCTCTCAGGCATTACTTCAAGCGGCGGAGGTCCTAGTGCCTACCTCCCAGGTAGCACCTCCAGACTCAACCCTCCAGTGCCTACTTGTAAAGTTTCTGGTCGTAAAACATGGGTACCGGAGTTCAACCCCGCAATACCCAATTGACCATCCAAAACAGACTGACTTACGTGCCTATGGATCTAATGCAACATAGTCTAACATTACATGACTACACAAGAATGACCAACACACTCGAGCATGTAATAAACATCAATATGCAACATGGTGCATTAGTATGTAAACCATAACCGGGTTCTACACTGAACCATTATAACCGAACAAGTGTCCTCAAGACTCTTTTAAGTCAACACCGAGCTAAAATGCTTAAAACCCTTTTTGACCAACGATTAACTATCCCCAAATAAATAACGCAATTGACTTGCATCATGCAAGCACACTCCAAAACACATGTGGATACTCCAATACAGTTTAGATTGGGACAAATGGTTTTCCAAATGGATTTATACTCTTTGTTCTTTCAAAACGTCCCATAACACAAAATCAAGCATTTCTCCCAAACAAACACTAAAAGTGCCTTTTTACCAAATAATTCTCATTTATGCAATAAATCATCAAAACACTTTCATTTATGTCTTATTCATCAAGATGCCCAAAAATCCCAAAATGCAGGTGTTTTGCAATGTTTATAAAGCCAATCACCTCAAATAGTCAAAACCCACCAAATGATAATTTCATGCAAAACATATAAACACTTTAAAATGAACATTTTGGCATGTACAACGTTTTTACAAATCAACTTGAACTCACCTTGCTAGATTTAGGCTAAATCTAGATTTTATCCAACTTGAGCTCATTTAAAGAACACTTGGATCCTTAAGCCAAAAATTTCCAAAAACCTAGATCCAAACATTTCCAACCATTTAGAATCATTCCCCAAACATTATACATAAAGATCTCAACTTATACCAAAACCCTAACTTCCATAGATTAAGAGATAGAAGATTACCATAACCCAAGCTTGAATCCACCAACCAAAATTCCTCTAAGTCACCAAAATGAGCCACAAACTTCCCATCTTCAAAATAGATAAAAAGGTTAGGTGAAACCCTAAGAAACTTGGTAGAGAAGATGAAGATGTAGGGATAATGGTTATAGCTTCCAAAACTTGTTAGATGGTGAAGAATCACTTAGATTTAGGGGGGAAACTCTCAAAAATGGGTTAGGGTTCGTTTTGGAGGTTGGGGGTTGATTTGGGAGAGAAATGGGGAGAAGAATTAGGTTTTGGGTGAAAAATGGGGTTTAGGGCCGGTTCCTCCCTTTTAAATGCGCATAGTGGCTTCGCGCGGATGGTGGCATTGATCGATCCGCACGGAGCACTGGAACAGAGTTCCGCGCTGATGGTGGCGCTGATCCATCCTCACGGAACATTGTCGCCCGATTTTCTTCATTTTGTTGCCCATTCACTGATTTGGTCATAACTTCTTCGTTTTAACTCCGATTTTGCTCCGGAAAGAACCGTTGGACTCGTAATTGAACCCTTCATCCAATAAGGCTATAAAATATTGGATTTGAGTCCAAAATCCCACTTCTTATTTTTCCCTTAAAATACCCATTTGTATTAACTTGAAATTATATCTTCCTAAAGAAATCGGGGTGTTACATCAACCTTGCAAAGAAAAAAGAAGCATGCTAATCCTTTGGTATAACTTAACTGTTTAAGTGTTTGGCTTTGCTCCATAGTGATCATCGTGGGTGTGTTCAGTATGCAGACAAAACTAGATTAGACAAGACTAGACTGACGAGAGTAAGATAGGCGAGTGAATGAATTGTGGAGGGTTTTAGGATTTTAATTTGACATGTGTAGTTTAGTAATTTACTAATCTTGTCATATCTTTCTGATTTTTGTTCCACCTATTATGGTCAAACAAAATAAATGCATATTTGTTCCACTTAGTACTATATTGTCCTGTCCAATCTAATTGTCCTGTCAAATTGTTTTATTTTTTTTCCATCCCCCTTTTTGATAACAAGGCAGAAAGCTCCAACCTTTAGAAGAAAAGCAATGAGTGTAGTATTGAACTCTTTCAGTAAGTACCAATACGGTTGATCCAGAATGGATCGATTATGAATTGGTTTTTTCAGCTGATGAATAGATTACCAGACACACTCTTAGAGCCATTACCTATTGGAAGTTTATTTGATCGTTAACTTCATAATTCATGAGATTACTTAAGGTACATACAAACTAGTCCAAACGTCAACCATGTTTAAAAAAATAAAAAAACGAAAGTGAATTGAGTATAATAATCAAAAGCGCTCATTTTGACATACATTATTTGTGCATAAATAAACTTGTTACCTCATTAATATTAATGAGGCCCATTCATTTGCTAACCACGACATTGGTGCTAACCGTGCTAACCAATCCCAACCGTAGATTAATGAGATCAATGGTCCACAATTAATTGTTTTTTTATTAAATTAAATATTAAAAACGGTTGTAAAAAATACAATGCATGTATGCACAGGGGTATTTCGGTCAAAATACAATTCCTTTTAATTTGGGGAACATATGTCTACCAAATTAAAAACCCAAATAATTAGGGATTTGACCCCCCAAAATCGTTTTATCCAACTCAAACACACACGAACACCCTGAAGGCGATGGACGAAGATCTGGCGGAGGAGGCGGACTCGGAGGCGGAGAGAAGGCGGTGGTTATGGTCGTCAACCGGAGAGGTGTTCTGGCAAGGAATCTACAAGAAAGAAAGGATTCAATGGCGAAAAGAGAGAGAAACGAAGTGTAACACCCTCAAATTTGGAGAGAGCGACTAACTAAAAACTTTCAACAATACCTTAAAGGATAATAAAATCTCTTACTATCAGTCCAATCTTTGAATACATTTCTAGGTTGAACCATCAACAAATAATTAAAGTCTTACATAAAGACTAACTAAAGTCGAGTGTTACTACATCCCAATAACAATCGCTATCTCCAATATAATTTGCGGAAGACTTCATCAAGCTAATCACCTCTTCGAGCATACAACTAGCACTCATCTCTTCACAGTGTTGCTAGAACTAATCCCGGAATGAAACCTGATGCACATGCCGACAAATAAAAAGGTTAGGCTAACGCCTAGTGAGTTCAAGAGTTTTATATCATGATTACAAAGGAAAACGTAAAATGGAAATATTGTATCTTATAATCATGATCCTTTAAATGATTTACTTTAAAATAAGAGAACAACTCATTTACCAACAATATGCATTTTATAGATGGACGCCTCAACGCCAAAACATTCTTTATAGAAATAAAGCAACCCAACACTTACTCAAAACGTGAATAGAAATCGAACTCTCCATTTATGAAAATGTGGTTAAAACTTTATATACCGAAACACCCAAAACATGGGTGGGGCATAATACTCAACCCATAAATCAAGGATAAAATCCATTTATACAAAACGTCACCGAAAACTTGGATAATAAAACTCAATACCCAAAAACAACACCTTTCGGTGACGGGGGATACCCGAATTCCATCGAAAGTGGCGAGCACACACAGTTAAGCCACTTATCAATGTTCTCGAGCTTTACATAGAGCCATGGATCCCCGTATACGGCTCCCAACCGAGCTACCACCGCAAGATACCCAAATGATCCTAGTGTCTACTCGACCTCTAAATGAGTGTCACCACAAAAGCCACAAGTCCCCGTATCCGGCTCACCATGGGCACCACCGCAAGACTTAGCTCCGTATACGGCTCTGCAGAGCACCACCGCAAGCTTACATAAAAACACAACTTGGGGACCACTCACTAGACTTCAAACGCGGACACTAAATTCCACGATGAGTAACCAGACTAGATTACAAACGGGCATCGAGTTCAACCACCCACGATATATAACCTCGAGCCCTTAATAAAGGTTACACGGTTATCGAGTTCAACCACCCACGATCTATACCTCGAGCTCCCGCTAGCCATAAACCATATCCAGTCCCAAAACGGGGATAAAGTCCCCAACTAAACCAACTGACTGACTTATATGCCTATGGATCCAATGCATTACAGTCTAAAACGTTACATGACTCAAACGAATGAACTAACGCATTCAAAACATGTAACTCTCAATTAAGATGCTACTAAGTACACCGTACGTCCAAGGCTCCTTAACGAGCTACCAAAACTGAACAAATGTTCCAAAGACTCAACCGAGTACAAATCAAGCCCCAAAAGGCTTAATAGACGTTTGGCTAAAACACGAGAGCCAATATAGTTACATAAACTAAATTAAATCTTTCCCCAAAACTTGTTTTCTCAAAACACAATTGGCCTTCGGCCCAAACCAAAATGTTTTCCATTTCTAAAATGTTCCCTAAAGTCGGGAATGACCCAAAACCAAAGGACTCACACAACCGTACCTTTCAAAACATCTCATTTCATGAATGATGCATAAAACCCGACAAACACTTAAAAGTGCATTTTTGACCAAATACCTATTTATGCAATAAATCATCAAAACCCATTCATTTATGACACATTTATCGAAATGCCCAAAAATCCCAAATGTGGTGTTTTACAAAGTTTAACAAGCTAAACACTTCAAATAATCAAAAGTTGCCAAATAACTCAAAAGTTGATAATTTCATGTAAAACACATAAATGCTTTAAAATAGATATTTTGGCATGTACAACGTTTTCACAAATCAACTTGAACTCACCTTGCTAGATTTAGGCTAAATCTAGGTTTTACCCCCAAAACTTGAATCTTCTTTGATGAAGGCTTGAATCTCCAAGAAATCTCTCTAGATCTTAGATACAACACATCTACAAGGTCACCTTCACTACACAAGTTAACAAAATCACCCCCAAGTTGAAGGATGAAAGGGAAGAGGATGAAATCATCAAACCCTAGCTTAACATTGAGAGAGATGAGGAGCTTACCACCACAAAATAATCTTGTATTCTCCAATAGACTTCAAATCTCTTTCTATATCCTTGAAGAGCTCTCAAAAAAGAAACCATGGCAACTTGAATCACCGAAAACGGAATTGAGATGCAAAAGTTATGAAGAAATGAAGTTCTAGGGCTGAAAATCGGGTTTTATGGTCGAACATGGCTCCGCGCGGGTTACCACGCGGCCTAAGTCGCCCCACAACTCGCCCGGATGTCTCTAAGTCGTCCGGATGACCCTAAGTCTCCCCGAAAGTCACCCCGTGCACTGTTTGTCTGATTTTTTTCATTTTTCATGCTCGATCACTGTTTTGGCCATAACTTCTTCGTTTTAGCTCCGATTTTGCTCCGGAAAGAATTGTTGGACTCGTAATTGAATCCTTCATCCAACAAAACTATAAAATCTAGGATTTAAGCTCAAAATCCTATATTTTATTTTTCCTATAAAATACCGATTTCTTTATTAACTTGAAATGATACATTTCGAAAATCGGGGTGTTACACGAAGAAGCAAAAAAACACGAGCCAAGATTCAAATGATCAAGAACCAGACTCACTAGAAAGTGATCGAAAAGTACGTGAAACCACCGCCAGAGAATGAGACGGTGGTGGCGGCGACAAGGCATTTCCGGTGACTCTTGATAGCTAGTATTAGTTGTAGTTTTTTATTAGTTCAATTTTTTTCTGAAAAATTCACTTGTTTTTTGTTAGTTTTTGTTGGATAAAAGATGAAATGCATAGGGAGGGTTTTTGTATGTAAATGTCATCTTTTTTATGATTGATGATACTGCTGATAATGTTAATTTCACCATAATTTCTGATGATTCAAGAAATATGTTGTTTTTTGATCTGAAGAAATCGATTTCAAGAAATTAACTACTCACCTAATGATCTCTTTGATAGTGCATACGTGCACACTTGCATACAGTGCATATATGCATATGTTTGCTGAAATATTATATGCATATGTGCATACTGGTATCTAATATGCATATATGCATATGTATACATTGAGCATATGCATATCTGCACACTGGTATCTAATATGCATATGTGCACACTGAGTATTGTGAATATGTACATGTTGTATATGTGCATATGTACATATCAGCTGATCTATTCTACATTGGTTGAGATACACACTGACATCTAGACATGCATATATGCACACTTGAAATATGAAAATACATTAAATATTAAATATTATATTTAATATTTAGATAACTAGCATATTAATAACTGCTTGAAATATGGAAATGCATTAAATATGAAAATACATTAAATATTATATATAATATTTAGATAACTACCATATTAATAACACATTGAAATATGAAAATACATTAAATAGACGTGAATTATGAAATACCCATATTACCCTTTGAGGACATAAACTCTATGATGATTTTGATTGATTGAAAATTGGTTAACACAGTTAGCATCAATATGTGATTAGCAAATGAATGAGACCCTAATATTAATTAGCATTAATGGTTAAAAATAGACGTGGCTTGTAAAGTTTTATAAAAAAGAGAATCCAAATGAATTGATAAAGACATTTCAAAAAATGGATAAGGTGCCAACGTAGGATCTTACGTGTGACTCAGCAAGTGACATGGCCGTCATGGCTGAAAGTAATGCCACGTGTCAACCTGAAAAGACAACAACATATGTGGCGTTGGACTAAAACTAGGAAACCAAACCATGCAAAATCCTGTATTTCATTTTTTATATATGTCTCAATGAAAATATTTAAAAATAATTGAAAATTAAAACAAATTAATTAAACAAATACAAAATTTTATATGAAGCATAAGATTGAAAATATAAGAATAAATAACTCATATTTAAATTATTAGTAAAAGAAAACATAAGTTTAAATACACATTTTTATATATGATATACATTTTTAAATTTATTATCAACCGATCCACATATTCTTACGCTTTTAACTAGGGTCATTCTTTAACATGTTAAATGTATGATTTTTAATAGGACCCTAAAATTTTGGTGCCCAAATGTGAAACTAAATCTCATGTTAATGCCTCACTAATTTTTATCAGAAAACAAAAATAATATACCTTATCATCGCCTCGGTGATTTGTATATATGTATATTTGTTATCTCACTTTACATTGTAATCGAAATATATAGGTGTAACAACGCTTCCAAAAAGATTGGAACATTCGTGCTCTTAATTTTTTTATTTTTCTTATTTTTATTTTTATTTTTAATATAAATATATTTATATAACTTCATTTAATATTATACTTTTTAAAACAATATTAAAAAATATGATTTATTTTAAATAGTTGAATTTTGTGATATGTATATGGATAAGTTTGATGTCAATTCCTCTCTTTTTGGAGTCAAAAGTACCCACAAGATCTTCCATGGTCAAAATTTGAGGATTCAAAGTATTTGAACCCCACCCACACCACCTCTAAACCAACCAAAATCCAGGATATATTATGATTTATGAGGTTTGAAAAACCTCAAATTGGGTCCTATTATTTACACCCAATCTTGGGTGTAAAATACATTGAGAATATAAAAAATCAAACATATGAAGTTAAGTATGAGAGGTGTGGTGGGTAGGAGGGGTGGGTGGGTGGGGTGTATATAAGAATTTTAGGGTGGGAATAAGTTTTCCCAAAAAAATCTATCTTTATTTGAAAATATGTAATCATAAGTTAATGATTAAAAAAAAATCTATTTTCATCTGAGTTTGTAATATTTATATACAGTAAATTTTTATATATATTCTTTATATTTGGTAGGTTTGGACGTTTGATTTTTTGAAATACTGGACTTTAGTAATAACTTAGGTTTAGCCGGGACAATGATCGTTTAATTATCAAGGTTTTGTCGTAATATGTATGAGGATATGGTGTCTTTCGAATGAATATTTGGGAAAAGTGCCCTCAATGGAGCCAATGTCTCATTCCTACCGTATACTTCACCGGAAGCCACGTAAATATGAACATCTTTGTCGTACTCGAGAGCTCTCAGCATCAAACCTACTCCTTTAGGCATAAACAGGCATCTCCCTTGTCTCCGTCTTTCTCTGGATCGCTAATCTGCAAATTATATATTAAAAAAAACCAAAAAAATTAAGTCGGGTGTATTTAGCTGAAAATCTGGCTGTTAGCTAATAAGCTAGTCATGTTTGGTAAAATTATCTTACAAGCTATATGATAATGTAAAATAACATAAGAAAACATGTTAAAAACAATATAAATATAAGGGGCATAATTGGAAAAAAGTGGAAAAACAACGGAGCTTATTGAAACACTACTTGAAGTAGTTTTCAAAAAGCTAACTTATGGCTAACCAAACGTGGGCTATTTCAATAAGCTCAAAAAATAAGTTGGCTTATGGTTGACGAACATGGCTTCAGTTTGTGGTTTTGACCAAAAGCATGAGAAGTGGATCCTTACATGTAATGTTTTTCACCACTTCCGTATTTTCCCAGGTTCTTCTATTTCCTTCTCTCCTCCACCATAATAGCATTCTGAGAAGGCGAGAATGCAAGCATATCGGGTTCAAACCTAAAGGAATCACCAAACTTGGAAAATAGAGAAGTGTGTTGACACAACTTACAAGCTAATATAGCCTAAAAAACAATATATGCATTGAAATGAGTCTATTTATGTCAATAAAAAACCAATTAATACTTTTATTTAATGAAAAAGGCGTTGAAGGATAATATGATCCAAAAATTTCAAAGATTATTCACGGCAGTTCAATGAAATCCCGAAATTAAAGGGGAAATATTAAAGCCCTAATAATACAGATACAAAATTGAAAACTCTCTAATACGGTTAGCAAAAAAACGAAGAACAATTCAGAAACAATCGACATTCATGGGAGATTTCGTTAGAGGTAAGGTTTTAGAATTTTATGAAGATTGTAATCAATTTGTTTCCTGTAAATGTTCATGAAATCGGTTCCTTTTGTAAATCACTGAAGGTCTTAAATGAAGCGAGAGAATAATGGTGAAACAATCCTTTTCGAAATTCAAGAACACATCAGAGAACCATGGAGAATCAGTCTCTTTCACTATTGTTTCATGACTGTTGCATGACCTGTTTCATCACTCATGATTCATGACACTTCACTTTTTCATAAACTTGGCTCGTTTCTTAATGACATGTTTCATCACTGAACATTGATTTACGATACTTGACTGTTTCATAAACTTGACCTTTTTTTATGACCTGTTTCATCAATTTAACATTGATTTACGACACTTGACTGTTTCATGACCTGTTTCACCAATGGTAATTGACACTAGAATTGTTAACCAAACCCGCCATTAATGAACACCTGTAAACAAAACTAACAAGATGACCGATATGGAAAAAGTATTTAGAAACGAAAATAAAAAAGTATATATAATTTGATCAAAACAACAGTTACTGAAATTAATTTTATCTACACCCCATAAATAAAGGAAATATTAAATAAGGGATAACTACCACACCTGTCAAACGCAAATCCGTGTATAACCAAAATGACAACACCACCCTTTAAAATAAAAGAAAAAAGGAATAATTCTGATTGCGTTAAATTAATCCCAAAGCTTATACAAATGGGGAGGTTTACAAATGAATGAATGATCTCTTCCATATATATATATATATATAGAGAGAGAGAGAGAGAGGGGTGTTCAAATGCAAACTTTTTAATGGTGCAAACTCATGCAACCCACTTATCTACCACATATTTTATTTTCCCATTTTTTATTAAAAAGGTAAAAACAAAATATGTGGTAGATAAGTGGGTTGCATGGTTTGCACCATTAAAAAGTTTGTATTTGAAGGTGCCTCTCTCTCTATATATATATTGTTGGTCCCAAGTAAGCAAAACAAGTATTGTAGAAGGGGGGTTGAATACAATACACAAAATTTTACTTAATTTTTAATTCTTTATTGATATAAATATCAAGAATTACACATAGAAAACTTTTAAGATTGTTGCGGAAAAGAACAGATAAATCTATTCTAACAATCTTTCACTTAGAAACTAGAAAACTAAACACAACTTGAAAATACAAATATCAAAGCTATGAAGTTCTTGAGAGAGAGAGAGAGAAAGAGAGAGAGAAAGAGAGGTTGCCAACTTTTCTTGAGCACTTAGAAATCTCTTCAAAAAGGGTTAACTTGAATGGAGACGTTCTTCACCTTTAAATACCATCATGTGTATTAAATGCAAATGACACTTGTCATCTTGGTATTGGATACCAAATATCTTCTTGCAAAAGCAATAAGATCTTGATGTGACTTATCATAAAGCAAAGTAGACTTTTGTACTTTGATAAGACAACACCTCAATAAAATATATTTGGTACATGTCATTTTTCTGATCTTTTGGAGAAAGTCTCCATCATTTCAGAACTTGTGAGAATATCTTCTAAGAGAAGGAAGCTTCCATTCCCATTATCAGAAGAACATTGGGAATGATGAAGTATGTCAAATCGAGAGGCTTTGACATAAAGGGGTGTTGCCGACACAGAGAGGATCGGCAAGAAAGAGATTTGCCGAAAGGTGGCAAGGGGTATGCCGAACATGTGAAGGTTCGGCAGAAGAGAGTTCTGCCGAACATGAGAAGATTCGGCACAGGGTTAAGCTGCCGAAGAGGGTTCGGCTGATAAGACTTAGTTCCTTAAAGTTCACCTTAATCCGCAAAGTAGACTTCTTTCATGTTGATTTCGGTAGGTCTTCGACTCACCGATCTTTTCATGCGTAACTAAGCTATTACAAAGAACTATACTAATTCTAAGATGTACAATCATTTACAGAAGAATAAACACAAACTAAAGTAGAAGTCATCTTCAAATCCTAGATGACCCAACATATATATATATATATATATATATATATATATATATATATAGGGGTTGTTTTATTTGCAACCCTTAAAAATGTTGCAAACCTTGCAACCCACATCTTAACCGTCAGATTCATGATTGGCGGTTACAATAGATATGGGGCCCAATATTTTTAATTAAAAAAAACAGAAAAATAAAAATAAAATAACCGTCGATCATGAATCCAACGGTTAAGATGTGGGTTGCATGGGTTGCAACCTTTTTCAGGGTTACAAAATATCCTTCTACTATATATATATATATATACACACACATGGAAATGTATAATTGATATTTGATATTTAGGGTCGGGGATGAAGAGTATCCCAATCCCATGCTTATAAATTTGAGGATTCCCTATATCCCATTCCCTCCCACTCAAGAATTCCCCAGTCAAACCGGGTTCGCGTACCAGCCAGTAAACAAGCACCACGTGGTGTTGGGGGGTCGTTTTAGAGTAAATTACGTTTTTAGTCCCTATGGTTTGTTAAAAATTACGAATTTCGTCCTTGTAGTTTTGAAATTTCAGTTTCATCCTATGATTTGCAACTCATTTCTATTTTCGTAAGGCAAAACACTACTTTTAAGTATAAAGGACTAAAATAGAAATAAAATGTAAATAATAGGGATGAAAAAAACAATAAAAATTAAACCATAAGGATAAAAAAGGTAATAAATTATAAATCACACAGGGACTAAAAACGTAATTTACTCATCGTTTTATTAATTGGGTGATTTTGTTATATCTCATTCAATGTTCTACATTTTCTGTACAATTTGTTACAAATTAAACAACAAGATGGCTTTTACCTCAAATTAACACAAACCAAGATTTCTTGAATTTAATCCGAAAGCAACTCTTCCAATTCATTTTCCTCACCAACACCATCCACATTTGTGCCATTAACAAGATACTGAAGATCAGAGACAACCATACCATCCTCATCTTCATCTTCCTCGTACATTTCTGGATCAACGACTTCATCGGCCTCAAAAATACCCGTGTTGATCTTTCGATCGGTGGGTTTCGTTTTATCCGTTTGTTCACATATACAAGAAGTCGGGTTCTCATGAAACTCGCCTCGACCGGGCCTTACCTCATTTGGTTCCCCCATGAACCCTATCTGATGCGCCTCGACTCTTGACGAGAATTCTTCCCATGTTATGTTTTCTCGTTCCAAGAACGCGCGGTTCAGTTTCTTTGTGTTTGGACGTATTGTTGGTTTGTGTCCAAAGTATCTCCTGTAATGCAACAAAACCATCACTTTACGATCACCATTATGTCTAAATGTCCTAATAGACTGTTTTATAGGACTTGCGTTTGTAAGACCAAACAATTGTGTGTCATATGTAAAGGGGTTGCAATAAGTTGATAGGACGCATTTGGGCTTTCTAACAAGTTTTTTTAGGATATTTTTGAAATAAATCTCCCTATTAGTCTTTTACGACATTATTTAAAAAAATGTACCGTAAAAACATATTTACTATAAAAAAACGTTTATAGAATACTTCTCAAAAGTGTCCTAACAAAAACCTTATAAGACACACTATAGTGTCCTGAAAAACTTGTTATGACGCTCAAAAGTGTCCTACCAACTTATTGTAACGCTTTTACATAGAACGCACAATTGTTTGGTGCTATAAAGCAGTATATTTGGTGTCCTATAAAGCATATAATATATACTGTGGTGAAACATACCTTCGTCCTGCTAATATTTTGGCCATGTTACCATTGTTATTGGTAACGAAGACGTCACTTTGATCACACACCATAAAGTCTAGTGCGGCCATACGAGAAGAGAATGACGAGAACGGTTCGAGTTCTTGTTTGGTGGCTATGGTGTCTTTCGAATGAATATTTGGGAAAAGTGCCCTCAATGGAGCCAACGTCTCGTTCCCACCGTATACTTCACCAGAAGCCACATAAATATGAACATCTTTGTCGTAACCGAGTGCTCTCAGCATCAAACCTACTTCTTCAGGCGTAAGAGGGCATCTCCCTTGTCTCCGTTCTTTCTCTGGATCGCTAATCTGCAAAAAATATATATAAAAAAACCTGAATTTAAGTCGTCTATATTTAGCTGAAAAGCTAGTTGTTGGTTAATACTTAATAAGCTAGTTTTTTTTTTTGGAAGGGTGTCCCAGGCTATGCCTAGACTAATCCCTTGGCAAATTATGACGGTAAGACATCAACCCTGATTAAACCTCAGTGGCTACAATTGTTGTGTACGTCTGGATTCGAACCCTGGACAGATGGGATATTCCACCACATCCCCCGGGCCTTAACCAGCACGCCACAACCCTTGTGGTTTACTTAATAAGCTATTTGTTAGCAGATAAACTAGTAATGTTTGGTAAAACTAACTGACAAGCTAGACGATAATGTAAAATGACGAAAAAGGACATGTTGAAAATTAATTAAAAAAACATAAAGGGCATAATTGGAAAAAAGTGGAAAAAGACCTCTGAGCTTATTGAAACGCTACTTGAAGTAGTTTTTTTAGAAAGCTAGCTTATGGCTAACCAAACAGGACTTTTTCAATAAGCTCAAAAAATAAGCTGGTTTACTGTTGCCGAACATGGCTTTAAGTTTGTGGTTTCTGGTTCCGGGTTATGGACCAAAAGCATGAGAATTGGATCCTTACATGTAATGTTTTCCACCTCTTCCGTATTTTCCCGAGTTCTTTTATTTCCTTCTCTCCTCCACCATAATAGCATCCCGAGAATGCAAGCATATCGGGTTCAAACCTAAATAAATCACGAAACTTGCAAAATAAAGAAGTGTGTTGACACAACTTTACAATCTAATACAACCTATAAAAAACAGCATATGCAGTGAAATGGGCACAATAATGAATATGATTAGGAATAGCAAATAATTTCATATTTTGAGAACAATAAGAACCATCTATTCATAATGAATGAACATTATTCATAATGAATATCATGCATTTTCATGAATATTCATCATGAATAGTTGGTTCAGAAGGGTGGTGTAAATAAACTTCAAAGGCATACCTCAAGTGCAGAGCAACAAAGTGTTTTCCCATATTCCTCATTCGGTTGACCAACGTTTGACCCATTTCAATAATCGGAGCAGTGAATTTTAAAGCATGGTAGTTTACCCTGCATCGAAGCTTCTGAAACTCGGTTTCCAACTTGTTAGAAAGTCTGTAATCGAACTTGCTCAGCTGAACAGCCTGCCAAAATCAATAGTTTGCACCTTATCGACATTTTGATATAAAATCATGCAAGTGGTATGCAGGGTCGTTTCTTAGCATGTTAAACGTGGGATTCTGAACACGGGCCTCCAAACTTCCGGGGCCCACTTTTACTCGTGTTTGGGCCTTGTGCCTCCAAAAAGATTGGAACAGGCCTAATGGTGGTATGGTTATAAAACAGGTATAGTGAAGATGATCGAGTTTTAGAGACGTGTGACTTACACGTTTCTTTGAAAATAGAGGCAGTACACGAATATGATAGCATCTTTCATTACACTTTCTAGGCACACGCGTGCTATACGGAGACCATTTCCTGCCTCCCTTATGAGGAAGTTCTCTTATAATTTTAACGTCTCTTGATAGATGCGATATAAACCAATCAACATCAAATATCTCCGAAAAAGTACTGTACAAAAAACGCATTATTTAAGTTATATCCAATCAATAAATCAGTAGGAAATTGTCCAAAATAGCCTTTCTGGACACCCCAATTCACTTTATAGCCGCTTTTCTACTCAATTGACCGAAATAGCCAAGATTTTGCGAGTAGCACTTTATCAACTTGCGTAATTGCTAATTTATGAATACTATATGTATATGTATATATATATATATATATAAACGGATTTTGCAAGTTGTTAAAGTGTTACTTGCGAAATCTTGGCTATTTCGATCAATTGGTTGAAAAGATGGCTATAAAGTGAAGAGGGGAGGCCAAAACGGCTATTTTAGACAATTTCCCTCAATCTGTGAACAGAAGTTAATGTCCATCCACATATGCACATCGTTTATTAACAGATTTACCGACTGCTAACCTCGCATCCTTCCAGAAAGATTTTTTATCCAGCTTAGGGACGACAAGAGTAGCATTTAGTATGCGTGCAGCAACAACAGCATCTGTAATCTGAGAAAACAGATACATAAAACCAAACCAAACCAAACGAGCCCAGTTTATCCCACCTGAACGTGGGGTCTAGTGGAAACCCACTGGCAAATTTGTCCTCTACCCCAAAAAGTAAAACAACTGCTTCCGTAAAAAACCCCAACAGATACATTCTTTAAGATTTCCCTTTAGCATATTTGTTGGGTCATCGATAATTTGAAGATGACCTCACTTCTTGTTTTCTATGTGTAATTCTTGATATTTATATCAATAAAGAATTAAAATTAAGTAATTTTTGGTGTATTCTATTCAACCCCCGTCTACAATACATGTTATTATTTGCCATTTCTTGGTGGGACAAACAATATTAAATACTATAAGAATAGAGGGATGTTCAAGGGAAAACCTCAAAAAAATAGAAAACTGAGGAACACCCTGGTAGCCCTTGATTAGGACGGTGTGCACTTGTGCATACAAGTAAATTAAGTTGTTTTTTTGGTTTTTATGCACTTGTGCATTATGTGCATATTACAAATTACATGTATGCACATTACTTGTATGCACAAGTGCAAACCGTCCAGATGAAGGGCTATCAGGGTGTTTTCCTCAGTTTTTTATTTTTTGAAGTTTTCCCCTGAACCTGACCCAATAAGAATATATATAGGACTTACCCCAGTTCTTTGTTGGTTTAAACCTCCACTCGTAGCAATCAACAAGTATCGATTAGGCCGCGTAACTGCTTGAGCTTCTACGGTTAAACAAAACACCCAAATCGAACCCATTTAGCCAAAAGGACTACAAGCAAGAAAGAACACATTTTTACGAAATTTATTTCGATAAAGACTCACTTGGAAACCGACTGCTGGCATTACTACATCCGAAATAAAACTTCGACATATTCGTACTCCAAAGATTTCGGTCACTAATCATCTTGCCACTACTCTAGATCTCAAACAAAACAATAAATGAATCATAATCGAATGACATTATACAACAATCCCGGATCCAAATCAAGACTCGATAACCATATTACAAGCATTCACATGATTATCACAATGTAAGCAAGAGAAATTAACGCTTACCGGAACTTTGAATACTGAAGAAAATTTAGGTGTATCATCATCAATGGCGTTATGATGGAACTGAAATCAAGATTAAATTGAACAAATTAAGAGAATTTAAGGTATTAAGCGAGTACCCAGATGGTGTTTGTTGATAATTTGAAAGAGAATGAACTTACGGAGCTATGGTGTTGTGCAAATTGGTGAAGATGATCAGGAGAAGGGGCGAGAAAAGAGAGGAAACAGTAGAGGAGGAGAATGGCACCGGAGATGGCGGAAATTGACGGAATTAGGTGACGGAACCGGTTGTGTTTGTGGGTGTGGCGTCGCCGGTGGTTATCCATGAATAACGGTGGTGGCGGCGGCGGTGGAGGACGATTGCCTCACACTTTCTCTCTCTAAAGCTTTCAAGAGAGAGAAAGTGTACAAAAATGGAGGGAATAAAGATCTATGAAGGGTTATCTTCAGTAGCTATGGAGTTTGTTTGATAAAAGAATGATTCTTTCTGCAACAAATTCATGTGGGAACGATGTCAGATTTTGGAATTGGGTCCAGTGAGAGAGAGAAGCCATTTTTATTGCATAAAACATGAATATTATCTTGGGGCAAAAATATCATATCTAAAAGGTTAAATTTGTTAATACCTCATAGTTGAAGGACTGAATATGTAACCTTTTTGATTTATGAATGACCATTCTGTCTTCCGACTACCCAATACCTTTTTCAAAAGCCGCATAAAATTGATTGGAAATTGGAATAACAAATTTCACAAATTTATTTTTTAAGTCGTTTTTGCAATGTTTTAAAAAGGGAAAATATCAAAAAAATCCAATAAATGGTTAAGTCCCTTGACTATTTTTTGAACGAAAAAAACATTAATTTTTCTCATTTTAAATGATTAAGTCCTTAACTATTTTTTTGAACGAAAAAACTATTAAACTTTCTAATTTTGAATGATTAAGTCCCTCAATATTTTTTTTTGAATAAATAAACCATCGAACTTCTAAAAATTGGTTACCATTTTTTAAAGATACCTGGAACTGACGATGAAGTTTTAAAGTAAAAACAAATCAAAATCAGTTTTACCGTTCTCAAATTATACGCCATTAAAACCCCTCATAGACAATCGTATCGCTCCGCCTTGCCTCTCCCTATTGCCCTTACATTGTCCGTTCTCCATATCACCTAACACGACGTTGCTCCTGACATCGATCTATTTTTTATTTATCAAAAGAAGAAGAATCAAAAGATAATCGGTTCCATGTAGTTTTTTTTGGGTTAAAATGATGTAAGTAACAACTTTTAAAAGTTCGATGATTTAATTTATTGAAAAAAATATGCAGGGACTTAATCATTCAAAATTGGAAAATTTAATGGTTTTTTCATTCAAAATGAGAAAGTTTAATAGTTTTTTCATTCAAAAAAATAGTTCAGGGACGTACTCATTCAAAATGAGAAAGTTTAATGGTTTTTTCATTCAAAAAATTAGTTTAGGAATTTAACCATTCAAAATGGAATAGTTTGTTGGGTTTTTATGAACTTTTCCCTTTTAAAAACCGGTTTTTTTGATTGATCCGGTGTGGTGACCGGGTCACGGTTCAACTGGGTGGTTGACCCAATTTCAAAAAATTCTATGTATTTTTTATTTTTCTGCATACATACATATATATATATATATATATATATAACCAAGAATTTGATGTCCACAAGTTAAAACATTAAAAAAACACATAACAACAAGTTTTACATCAATCCAAAAACATAAAAAACACACATATAAGCATAAGTTTTTCATCAATCCAAATACATCAAAAATTCAAAACGAAACATAACGTTCAAATTAAATCATGGATCTTGAAACATTGGAGTGTTAAATGCATCAAGCTCACGATCGCTTAGTAATTGAAATTCACTCTCAACTTCATGGTTATCAACAACATGGTCACTTTCTACAATATCAAATAAAAAAATATTAATATCACGTAAAAAGCTAATAATAAACTAACAACACCAAACTAATATATATATATATATATATATATATATATATAAATAAAAAAATGTCACCTTGCGTTTGAGTGTGGAATCGAGCGTGGACTGATGGAATCGAGCGTGGAGTCGATTTGTGAAATTGATTTTTTAACCCTAGCTGCTACCTTACAGTTATACGAAATTGATTTTTTAACCGGGTCAAACCGGGTTTTTTACCGGTTCAATAAGACCGGTTCAACCGGTTCTCAAAAAACCGGTGGTTCGATTCAGACCGTAATTTTCCAAAAAACCGGTCGTAATTGACCCGATCTCTTAACCGGTTCACGGTTCAACCGGTTGAACCGACCGGGTTAACCCGGGTTTTAAAACATTGCGTTTTTTAGAGTTTTTTTTTCTTCTTCAAAATAGCCGATCTTTACATAGATGTTTTACGCATTTATGTAAAGACAGGTTCCTGAAAGAAAAAGAAAAAGAAAAAAGAATCATTACGCATAAGCAAGCGAACGATCAACTCAACTTGGGTTAGTGTTCCGTCCAAGGATAACAATGTTATGAATTATTTCATAAGTCAGTTGGCTGCTTCTATAGATAAGGTGGAGCATTCTCGGCTCAACATTATAGCCCTTTCACTCTTATCTCGGTTGCTAACCGGTTAGGAAACTATTTTTTGATCAATCGTCTGAACCTGCTTTTCTTTCTTTGGCCTCTTTTTCCCTAATAAAAGAGTCCTTGCCTGCCTTAGTAGACTCAAAGCATAAGGATCTTTATGCAAAAATTTGAATTCTTATGCATATGCGTAAAGATTTTCACCCAAACATTTGAGTCCTTACGTAAAAATCTGAATCTTTACGTAATTTTTTTTTTAAATCTGAAAATTGAGTTTACACAAATGTGTAAGAAATTTACATAAACTCTACTAAAATAAGAATTCAATTGAAAAAGTGGCTAAAAAGCGAAGTTGGTTGGATGGATGACTCTTTTGGTCAATTTCCCTATTTTTATTACATAAAACATGAATTTTATCCTAGGGCAAAACTATAATATCTTTTAAAAGGTTAAAATTGTTAATACCTAATAGTTTAGGGACTGAATATGCAACTCCTTCGATTTTTTATGAATTCCCATCCTGTTTTCCGACCACCCAACAGTTTTTTTCAAAACTGTAGAAAATGAACACTCTCCTCCTCCCTCCACCCTTATCCACCGCCAACCGCTTCCTCCGCCACCGCAACCGTCACCAACCACCGCTACAACCACTCTCTCCGACATCCTTTCACATCAACCACTCGTCTTTCCGTTCATCTTCCTCTTCTTCATCCTTATCTGAAGACGACACAATCACACAATCCGACGTCGTTTCCCTCTACCCCCACCGCCGCTACGATTTCTCTCCTCTCCTCCACTTTCTCTCCTCCTACAACTCGGACTCCGACTCATCCCCATCCAACTCACCATCCTCACTCGACCAGGCCGAGTTACGCCTCGCCGAGTCGTACCGAGTCGTACCAGCTCCACTATGGCACGCACTTCTCAAATCCCTAACGTCTTCGCCTTCTTCAACTTCTTCGTTCTCGATCGGTTACGCACTCGTGACGTGGCTCCAGAAGCATAATCTCTGTTTCTCATATGAAATGCTTTACTCGATTCTGATCCACGCGCTCGGACGCTCCGAGAAGCTGTACGAAGCTTTTTTGTTGTCTCAGATGCAAGTCCTAACTCCGTTAACGTACAATGCCCTAATTGGTGCGTGTGCGCGTAACGATGAGTTGGAGAAGGCGATCAATTTGATGAACAAGATGCGACGGGAGGGTTACCAATCGGATTTTGTGAATTATAGTTTGATTATTCAGTCGTTAGTTCGGAGTAATAAGATTGATTCGGGGATATTGGAGAAATTGTATGATGAAATGATATCGGATGCAATCGAGCTCGATTGGCAATTGTTGAATGATGTAGTGTTAGGGTTTGCGAAATCTGGTGATGTTGATAGAGCTATGTATTTTTTAGGTGTGATTCAAGGGAAAGGGATGAATCCTAGGGTTTCAACTATGGTTTCTTTGATTTCTGAGTTGGGGAATTTGGGGAGAGCTGAGGAGGCTGAGGCGGTTTTTGAAGAAATTAAAGAAGGTGAATTGAATTTGAAACCGAGAACTAGAGCTTACAATGCTGTGTTAAAAGGGTATGTGAAGAATGGTAGCTTGAAAGATGCGGAGTTGATCGTGAGTGAAATGGAGAAGAACGGGGTTTTGCCGGATGAACATACTTACAGTCTTTTGATCGATGCTTACGGGAACGCAGGTAGATGGGAGAGTGCGCGAATCGTATTGAAAGAGATGGAATCCAACGATGTGAAGCCGAATTCGTTTGTTTTCAGTAGGATTTTAGCGAGTTATCGAGATAGAGGTGAGTGGCAGAAATCGTTTAAGGTATTAAAAGAGATGCAGAAATGTGGAGTTAAACCAGATAGACAGTTTTATAACGTTATGATCGATACTTTTGGGAAGAAAAACATTCTTGATCATGTAATGGCGACGGTGGAAAGGATGAAAGTTGAAGGGATTGAGCCTGATACTGTTACTTGGAATACACTTATTGATTGTCATTGTAAATCTGGGCATCATGAGAAAGCAGAGAAGCTGTTTGATGAAATGCAGCAAAGTGGATGTTTGCCTTGTGAGACCACTTATAATATAATGATCAACTTGTTTGGACAGCAAGAGAAATGGGAGAAAGTTAAGAGCTTGTTGGGGAAGATGCAAAGTGACGGTTTGCTGCCTAATGTTGTCACTTATACTACTCTGGTTGACGTATATGGAAAGTCGGGGAGGTACAATGATGCCATCGAGTGCTTGGAGGTGATGAAGTCTGCTGGTTTGAAGCCATCGTTAACCATGTATAATGCATTGATTAATGCCTATGCACAAAGGGTATTCTCGCTGCTTCCTTTCTTTGTCCATTTTCCGTATATAAACACCAAGTTTGCTTGTGCCCTGTTTTAATTCGTAAAGTTAAAATTCCCAACAAAATCTCCCTACAATATTGGAAAATATGTACTAGCTTGACTTTTGAGGTCCTGTTAGGATATGTGGAACATCTTTGAATTCACTCTAAGGGTGCGTTTGGTTTGCGGGATTGGAATGGATTTGGAGAGATTTGGATTTCAAATCCATTCCAATCCTGTGTTTGGTTTGCAGGAATGGAATTCGTTGACTGGATTTGAAATCCTTTGACCTCTTTAAAATCCTTAACCTGATGGATTTGGAATTCCTTTGCAATAGGCTTGGATTTCAAATCCCCCCAAATCCAAATCCCTCCAAATTCAAATCCCTACTTGAAATCCAATCCATTCCCGCAACCCAAACGCGCCCTAAAAGTCCTTAGACATAGAGAAGGGATGTTCCTTTATATACATACAGGTTTAGATGGTTCGTGTCTAGCCGATGTGGCATTCCAACACGCCAAGGTGCCTCCTAGAAAAGAGGCTAGACGGGGTCTCCTAGAACAAAGGCGATAGAGTGTGTCAAATCCCTAGATGTTAGGATATGTGGAACCCTTTCGAATTTCTCTCGAAAAGATGGTGCGTTTGGTATGCAGACGGCACCAGAATGGACAGATGATAGTGAGGTAGACGGGTGAAACAGTTGTTCAAGGTTTTAGGGTTTTGATTTGAGATGGGTAGTTTAGTACTTTAATAATCTTGTCCCATCTCCCTCCCATCCTGTCCCGCATACCAAACGCACCCTTACAAAGAAAAGAATGGTTCTTAGGTATATACACGTTTGATGCTCCGTATCTAGCCGATGTGGGAC
Source organism: Arctium minus (assembly GCA_954870635.1). Classification (NCBI taxonomy): domain Eukaryota; kingdom Viridiplantae; phylum Streptophyta; class Magnoliopsida; order Asterales; family Asteraceae; genus Arctium; species Arctium minus. Next base: position 172,997,260 of record OX941081.1, on the reverse strand, counting down.
TCCGTGAGGTCCAATGAAGAATGTTTCAAATTTAATTCGACATTGTGTTGCAAAATTTGGATATATAAATCACATTGGATTCCATACAGTAATTACTTGAAGATGTTTGTTCTGTATTTGCAACAGAAATTATTAAGTTTGAACTTAAAAGACATATGTTTCAATGAAGTCAAAATACATTCTTTTTGGGTTATTGCAAAATCGGAATTTTTTATTTGAAATTATTAAAGAAAGCTTAGATCTTGGAACTGTTGAGCATAAAAAGATCAGTGTAAGATTATATCTCTTTAATTGAACGTACCACTTTGACTTTCTGGTCTACAACTTTAAGAGGATAGTTCGATTTCCATTGCAAACCAGGGGGACAACCGAGAACGCGACACTTGTCCCCGTTTATCATGAATAATGAACATGAACCTTTTACACCATTTATGATGAATGTCCCATACATGTGGTGCACTCTCATTGGTCCCCCGGTTCGCAACTGAAATTGCTCTAATGTATCTTTTTTTCTTTTTCATGATTGAAAATTTGTTTATGGAACAGGGTCTATCAAATCAAGCAGCTAATACATTTAAGATCATGACCGGTGATGGTTTGAAGCCGAGTCATTTAGCTCTCAATGCATTGATCAATGCTTTTAGCGAAGATAAAAGAGACGTTGAAGCCTTTGCAGTTTTACAATACATGAAGGAAAATGCAAGTGTCCTTCACTTTTCTACATCTGTTTCAGCTCTCTATCATGCCGTCACTAATTTCAATGTTATTGTTTTCCGATTACAGGGCCTGAAAGCGGATGTCGTCACTTACACTACTCTTATGAAAGCATTAATTCGCGTGGAGAAATTTAGTGAGGTATCAAATCTATCTGTTCTACTTCTGTTTAGATCCATAAAAGATCCTTGGCAAACCCCAAAGCTTTCTTTTTTTCACACACACTTTCTGCAAAACATGTAGGGTTTAGTGTTTAGGGCTTACAAAACTAGTGGGTGTCGCCTCCTCGAAGCGAGACTTTCAACTAATGAAATCTGAATCGGTTAAGAACCGCAGATGGCACATCGAATCCCCGGATAGCGAAGCCAAGCCGTATAAAGGCGAGCAGCCCTTATAGCAAAGGGTTTAGTGTTTAGGGTTTAGGGCTTAGAGTTAGGGGCTTATGGTTTGGGGCTTAGGGTTTAGGGCCTAGGGCCGCTCTACTGCTTACATCCCACTCCCCAAGACCCCACCTTAGTGATATACTGGGCTCGTTTGGTTTGTTTCTCTTATTTCAGTGGTTAGTTTATAAGTCTCTTTTTGGTTTGTCGTCTTTAGAAGGTTCTAGAGTTCTTTTGCGGTAAAATAAAGTGAATAACATGGAATGGTTTCAGGTTCCACGTGTTTACGAGGAAATGGTATTATCTGGGTGCACTCCAGACGGGAAAGCCAGGGCTACGTTAAGGTCTGCCCTGAGGTATATGAGACGGACGCTGGAATCATAGCACAAAATCATTAAACTAGTCAAAAGTACTCGGTTAACCACCACAAATCACCAGCTTAACCACCAGTGTCAACCACAACGCAAATGAGGTCAGTCTCTTGCTTAACCAGTTAAGCCGAATCATGTCCCTTCAGATCAAAACACGACCGTTTAAATGTTTAATCTGCTTCATTTGCATTTGGCAGGCATTCTGTAAGTTCGAAGCATTCTGTACGTCGTGATCATTGTCTATGCCAACTTCAAGTTGATGCTAAGCCACGCGTCGATAAACTGACTCAATGGATCGAAATAGAAATATATTGAAGACGCTCACTCCCAATGCATACGGAGTTTGCTTACTCTCGTGTTACATTTGCACATATCTTGGTTTTTTCCTGTAATCATCATGCAAATCCACACTGTAATGAACTCGACAAAATACTCTCAGTACGGATCATATGGTGGTACGAAAAGTTTTGTAGGCTCGGACATACGACGTCCGATTACTTTCGGTCACGTAAGTTGTGATTAGTGAACATATCTTTGAACAAACTGGGAATACCTTTCTTCTGGTATTTGTGTAGAAGATATGATCGGATGTTTGAGTTGGTCTACCTTTGTATACCCGAGGTTGTTTACTTACTTTTTCCATTAATAAGTCTTGTATAGGTTAAGTTATCTGTTCTAGATACCGTCAAACCAATAGGTTTGAGGGAGACAGAAAGAAAAGGTGTGATTACTTAGCGTATATTTGGTAGTAATTTGTTTGAAGTGGTTTAATGGGGACAAGTGAGGGGTCATGGCTTATTCTATATAGCTATTTTGGCTTAATGACTTAGGGGTTGTTCGGTTGTGGCTTAATGGGTTGTATAAACTATATGGCTTATTCGCTTGGCCATAAATAACCGTTCGGTTGTGGCTTATTCGGTCAGCTGATGACTTAATTGCTCAGCTAAAAATAATTACTCCTTTACATTCAGCCATTAAATTACCAATTAATTCCCCAACTACCCTTCAATAAAGAAATCTATTTTTGACACTCTTCCCACTACAACATCACATATCACTTTCCACCAAGGTCAGATCTTTCGTCGGTCGGAGCTCTCTGGTTTGCCATTGCCATCCACCTAAGACGTATTTTTATCGTTGGAGCTCTCTGGTTCGCCGGAGCTCTCTTCTTGCTCTAGGATGGAATCATTTGGGGGTTTTAGGTTCGGTGGTGGAATCGTTTGGGGGTTTTAGGTTCGCCGACCATGTTTACTCTTGTCAAATCAGGGAACTCCAGTAGTGTGTGTTTAATTTTGTTTGGTGTCATCATCGCCTCCATGGGAGCTCTAAAACACAAAACACACAGTAGTGTGTGAGCCCTAAAAAACAAATGGGTTATGTTTTAGGTTTATTTGAGTTTTGTTTAATTTTGTTGGGTTATCTCCTCATCATCTGATTACCTTTCTATGAAAAAGAATCTCATTGCTCAAAAATTCTCCATGAATATAAAGATATAAACATATTTTATAAATAAGGGTAAAATGGTCATTTTTCTCATTCATACCGTTTATTCAGCATAACAACCGAACAACAACTTATCTGTTGACATATAGACAACTTTATCAATACAGATAACTATATTCATTCAGGTCTTAATAGAAAACGAACCGAACAACACCTTATTCTATATAGCTATTTTTGGCTTAATGGCTTAACGATTAAGGAGTTGTTCGGTTCGTTTTTTATTAAGACTTGTCTGGATAAAGTTGTTTGTATTGATAGAGTTATCTGTACGATAACAAATAAATTGTTTGGTTTTTTGCTAAATAAACAGTGTGAATGTTGGAAATGACCACCCGGTCTTATTTTTGTCTGAATAATTAATTTGTTAATAAAAATGTTGAATAAATGACTTTTAATGATTAAAAAAACCATTTTAACCATTTTTTATAAAAACAACTTGATCTAACATAATAATACGAATTCAATGTTATAATCAAAACAACATTAATAAGTAATTAAAATAAAAATACATCAACATCAATGTCTGAACACATTTACATGTATGATGAACAAATCCACATGTATAATCAATAAATATATAACAAAACATGCATGAACATATTTATAATAAAAGAACTAGCCTACAACATCTATAACATTAAGGTGCCGTTTGTTTTTTAAGAGGTCTGAAGTCTTATTTTAGTTATGATTAATAAGAGGTGGTGTGTAAAAATGTCTGAACGATTCAGACTTAAGAGTCATATTTAAAAAAAAAAAAACCTAACAAATAAATGAACAACCGAAAACCGCAACAAGGAAAAACATGTATGAACAAATCTACAGAAGCTCTGTAAAACCATTAAAAAAAAGTAACTAATAGCTTAGGCTTTATAACTCGTACCAAAGAGTGCTTAAGCCTAGAACTAGGCAAGAGCAACTCAAGATCCGCTTATGGTGGTTCGATCGGCTTGCTTCTCTGTTAGGAACAACCACAAAACGCAAGGCATACTTGAGTATTAATAGATTGAAAAAGAAATGAAGGAAAAACACATCTGATCAGGTGGAGAACAAACATATCGAAAAAGGTGATTGATGGAGACCAAACAGAACGAAAAAGATATAAATCGAACCTGTGATGGCAGTGATCGGCAACAGTGGTGATCGGTGTAGTGACCGGCGTAAGCGTCGAGGGCTGGAACTTGGAAGGTGAACAATGGTTGGAAGGGTATTTCCACGTTTTACTAGGGTAAAGGGTAAAAGTAGTGTTTTTTTTTTACTAAAGGGTGAAGAGTAGTTGGAGAAATTAAATGACCGAGTGTAAAGTGTAATGGTTTCAACCTGACCAATTAAGCCATCGACTGAGCGAATAGCCGCCACCAAACAACTTTTTACAATTGAGCGAATAAGCCATAACTCTTATACAACCCATTAAGCCACAATCGTACAACCCCTAAATCGTAAAAAAAAACACCCATATATTGCTGAAAAAATAAACCATCCAGACCATTTTTGCACCTCTTTCTCTTTCTACATCTTCTACCCAATAAGTATATGGACAATTGACATTCTAGAATGTGACATGATAGACTCAATTTAAGAGCGAAAATTGAAAAACAACATTATCTAAATGGAAATTTACGTTTTGATTTGATTAGCATTCGAGAAGTTGGAACTCTTCCACGTATTCTTTACAAATAATCAGTCAAAAATATATCCAAACCCATCAATTTTGACGTATTTATAATTAACCGATTGACCCATCTACGCCCACCAACTTTGACATATTGACTTTTCTTTCTTATTTAGGTTATGTTTGTCAAACTAGTTTTGCTAGCTTATAAACTAGTTTATGGTCATCCAAACATGTACAAAAAAAAAAACTAACTTATAAGTTAGTTTTTTTTTGCCAAACAATGATTTAGTATGTTAGATACTTCATCCGTCCCAAAATAAGTGTCCACATTTCTATTTATGTTTGTCCCAAAATAAGTGTCCACTTTCAAAAAGTAGATAACTAAGTTCCTATATTTACCCTTAATTAATGCACAAATGTGTAAGATTTGTGAAGAGACAGAAAAATTAAATAAGGGTAAAGATGTCATTTGGTAACAAAAATGTGTAATAATTATGCATGTCTAAAACTGTATGTCAAGTCAATTGTGGACACTTATTTTAAGACGGAGGAAGTATGAGTTTTTTTTTTTACAATTTTACGTGTTTAAGGAGTGATTTATATAGACTTGTAAACCCACCTTAATAACAGTCTATCTAATTTCTTTTAAAATTAAAAACGGTTATATAACTTCAAAACTTGCTGATCAAAAATAAAAGGATCACTTTAAATATTTTTATTGTTTTAATTTGTAAGAATTTTAATATGATATTGAATTTTATATTTTATTTTGTTTATTACTCGTTTCAGATGATCTGTAGTTTTAATAAGGATGTCACATGACCTTGAAAAAACAGGGACAGTCCTGTTTGGACATATTTAGACATACAATTTTAAAGGGTTGGGTTTCAGTGAGAATGAAAGTTACGGTGAGATGGGTAAGAAGAGATTTTCGCCCTTGGATGCATATTAGGATGAGATGCACAACGATATGCACCAGATCAATCCCCTTATCAAACGATTTTCACCCTTGGATGCATAATATTTTTTGTTCCTATGGTCTGTCAAAAATAATATTTCCTGTCTTTTGCAGTTTTAAAATTACAAGATCGTGGTTAGAAAAAGCGTCCAGATTTGGTCCCTCCTTCTAACGACCGTTAAAGAATTTCGTTAAATAAAAGACATTTTCGTTCTTTTATCGTTTTGTTGTCTTTTACCCAATCAAAAATCACATAAACCAAAATTATAAAATCAATTTTGATTCGGTAAAAGACAAGAAAAATCAATAAAAAAACAAAAACGACTCATTTAGCAGGGTTTTTTAACAGCCGTTCAAAGGAAGAACCGAATCCAAACATTATTGCAAACCATATACTTTCAATATATAATTAAGCTTACAAATATTATACAAGTTGTTTCATATATGGGTTTTTTTTTTATATTAAAAAAGCTCATCGATACCCATCTCCTTATCCACTAGGCTAAAGCTATATATCTTGTTTCACCGATCGAGTTAAGCTCAAAACAAGTATAACTCGGTTTCGACCGCTTGGCGAGCCAAAACGACACCATCCAATCGAACCAACGAGAACATAATTTACATCCGATAAAGACTAGACCAAATGGTCAACCCTAATTTGTGATTTATAAAACTGCGTTTAATTAAATGACCTTAAATGAGTTTTCAAATTAAAAACCAGGCCATACGTTGGTCAATGGTTTAGTGGTTCATTTGTAGAGGACTTTGATCAAGTGATGCAAATGCCATGAGTTCTTGGTTGTGTTGTAGGGTTTGCATCTCTTGTTCATCTATGTTCACCCATGCTTCGATTCCGTCACCGGATCGCGTATCCATGAGAACGATAAAATTCATGAACACCGGGTTGCCGTGGCACACGCTACCGCAAACCCATATCGGTTTTCCCCAGCCAAAATCGGCTTCGTAAAACCCCATCTTACACCAGCTCGTAAACCCGACGTAATCTTTCGTCGTCGTCCCACAATCTTTCAACCTCTCGAGCGACTCTTCCATCACTTCCCTCCCTTTATCGCCTCGTAAATTCTTCACAAACTCACCGTCGATCTTCGATACACCGCTCCGTACTCGTTCCACTAGATCATTGATTCCGGTTTCAGACTTCGGTCCGCATTCCGAACTCGTGATCCAAATCAAGTTCCCGATCGAATCTTCCGGTAAAGTCGACGATAACCGTTTTCGAAGGTTCACGACATGGCTCAACAGTGACGGCTTACGAAAACCGACGTTTTCATCGGCTGCAGCCATGACACACTTCCATAGCAAAGCCGACACCACCTCCACGCGTGTCGGGTTTTTAACGCCATTCCCGGATGCAGCTTCCGCCTTAAGAAGAGCTAGTTTTGATGAATCGAACATGAATCTCCTCGTGCTACACTTACCGATCTTGAACAACGACCCCCACATGACCATCGCCGAATCTTTGAGCCACAAATCATCATTCGCCGGAAACAAAGACGGTGCACTCAAATTTGGAATCACAACTTCTTTCGACCCACGACTCGAACCACTCCACCCTTTTAAAAAAGTACCGATCGCACCGCCATCAAGAATCTTATGCGAAATGCACAAACCGATCGCGATCCCACCGCACTCGAACACGTTTACTTGAACATTCATCACACAACTCCCTACAATACTCCCATTGAAACCAGGCTCACACGGGAAGAATCGATTTACGACCTCCAAATCAAGATTCTCGAGGAAATCATCGAGACGAGTATCGACACGAGCGACCGCAAAGCAAGCGCCAACGTCGTCACAATCGATGGAAAGATCGTCTTTGATCGTACCGGCTAGCGGGTAGAAATCGGTTAGCGTTTTCGATAACGAATCCTTTAGGGTTTGTAATTTGTTTTGGAGTTGATGATCAAGATTATTGGTGGGATCATGATCTTGATTATGGTTATGATTATGATTACGATAGTAGAGGATGATGGGTGCATAAGGTGCAGGAATGAGTTGATCTAAGATGGAAAGCTTGTAAAGTTTTAGGGTTTGTGGTGTTGGGGAAGATGGTTTGATGTTTTCTTTTGAAATGATTTCAACTTTGATCACCATGATCGTGATTTGGTTAAGTTTTTTCAAGTTGATCAGTTGGTGTTCTTAAATAGGTGAAACAAGTGTTGGATAAGAACGACATGTGTTGGTGTTTTTCTTCTCCACGTATGTATATTGGTTGTCGACTTCGATAATTGTGGATCAAAATCTTTGTCAAATTATGGGTTGATTTTATTGGATGTCAAACATGTTGATGTAACTGACTGTTTAATCATATCCATTAGTTCATCTAATCTAACAGTTGATAAGGTGATTTTTAGTTTTTCAGTTATTTGAGGTTTTCCTTTGAACCTCCGTCTATATATATATAGAGAGAGGGAGGATCAAACGAGAACAATAACTATTTAAAGGATCAAATCTTAAGCCGCGGCCAAAGTTCTTTTTTCTTGTGTTAATGTAAAATCACTAATGATTTTGTTAGTTCTCGTGTTTTTTTAAATATATACTGTTATCGTTTGAACCCGACTCTCTATATATACTAGAAGTGTACTCGCGCAATGTCGCTAGATACATCATGATTTTAATGTTTCATTTTATTTTCTGTTTTTTTGTCGATTTACATTACGATTTTGGATGGTTGTGAGAGAGCGATAATGACTTTTTTATATAAATTTGTTTAATTTAGACTTAATAATATAATGTAATTTATTTTGGTTTAATAATACAATTTTTTTATAAAATATTCTGTTATATTTTTTTAATTATATTTTATATTTTTTATATTTAAAATTTGATTTTTATTCTATATTTAATTATGCTGAGAGTTATTTTAGGAGAGTTAAAGAGAGAAATGATTTTAGGGAAGTTAAAATGGTTAGAGATAATGATTGAAAATTAATAAATAACATTAAATGTAGTACATACAGCTTTAATGGTTGTTTTTTAAGTAATTAACATTAAATAGCCGTACATTAAGATTTAAGACTTGTTTTTAAGAGTATTTTATGTTTGCTTTATAATATAGTATATATATATATATATATGATTTAAGTTATAAAAACCAGCAATTATATATTATGTATATGTATAGTGGATTTGGGACTGTGGATTTTAAAGTTTTTTGGTCGATTTCGAGAGATTTTTAAGCTTTTCTTTGTCGATTTTAAAGAAGTTTTTTTTATTTGATTTCAAGAGATTTTTTTGGTTAATTTTAAAGTATTTTCTTTGATTTGTTGATTGCTGGGGGACAGACGAACAAATTTATGGAGGAAACCATAGTATAATGTTAGAATAAATTGTTTTTAACCTAGGTAAAAAGAAAAAAATTCCTTTTAATTGGGGACCATCCCCCATATTTCATAATATAACTTTTTTTTTAATTTCTTACAAGTTTTTCAGGACAATATTTGAGCAAAAAGGTTTATCATCGGCAATTCAAACCGGCCCATATGAAACCCACCTCCTGGTAACCACATGTGAGGTGAGGAGATATTTCAACGATCAATAATAACAGAGACATTCGATGATAGATTTGTGGCGGATTTTCGATGGATTTAAGGTGATGTTGACTTTTGTGGAATCCACAGGAAATTTTTCCGACGGAAATATCGTCGGTAATAGCTCTTTTTTCTAGTAGTGATTTAAAAAAAAGTATTGTTCCCCTCTGCGAACTGAGCTACTCGAAAACAGTCTTTTAAAACATTATTAAAAATAAGTGTTCTATTAATTTTTTTATATATAACATTTATATAAAAATTGTGTAATTAAGAAAGGTTGAAAAAAAGATGAAGAGAAATAAATATCCATCCATCTGGGGCCGGCTGAAATGTCTGTTTGTTTCAGTTTTCTACATTTAATTAAAAATGTAATTAGTATTTGACCAATATATATATATATATATATATATATAATAGTTTATAAGTAATGAATTAATTATATATATAGTAATAATTGTGAAATGTGATGTTGGTGTTGATGTATGCGAGAAGCATGCTCGTTAACATAAGTGCCGATGCACCACCATGAATTAATTAAGCATGCTCATGATCTCCGGTACGTTTAATATATACTTTCAACAGTCCTTCTCATCTTAATTAATTAATTAACTAATTATTTGCATATATTATTTATATATGTACTAGAAGCGTACTCGCACAATGTATCGAGATACATCACGATTTTAATGTTTCATTTTATTTTTTTGTCAATTTACAGTACGATTTTGGATGGTTTTCAGAAAGTGATAATGTTTTTTTTATAATTTTTTTTAATTTAGGCTTAATAATATAATGTTTTTTATACAAAAAAATTAAGTATTTTGTTATAATTCAATAATTATCTTATATATTTTAATGACATCTAGAAAAAAATAACCAATTACATATTTAATAAAATAATTAAAACAAATTTATAGTAATATAATATATTAACTAGAAACATACTCACGCAATGCAGCGAGATACATCACGTTTTTAATGTTTCATTTTTTTGTCGATTTACAATACGATTTTGAATGGTTTTGGGAAAGTGATAATGAATTTTTATAAATTTGTTTAATTTAGGCTTAAATAATGTTTTTTATATAAAAAATTTAAGTATTTTGTTAGAATTCAATGATTATCTTATATATTTTAATGACATATAAAAAAAATAACCAATTACATATTTAATAATATAATTAAAATAAAATTATAGTAATATAATATTAACTAATAGTGATACATGGAAAGGTCTGCATAAAATGAAGATTTTGCACATACCAGATTGGTAGGTGTTAGAAACCTGCAGTAATAATATGTATCTTGTGCTTTGATACTTGTAAATTAAGAGATTTTTAAAATCTTGCATAAAATGATAGTACTTTGTACCTAATAATTTGTATTTAAGAGTTTTTTTATCCGTATTTTATATTATAGTATATAGATATGTCTATATGTATATATAATTTTTGTTGTTGATAGTAACAGGTAGCCACCTTTCTTGTCTGGAGTAGTAATGTTGGTGTGGGAATAAATTAAAGTGGAACAAGAAGAAACACTTTGGAGCGTCCGATAAAAGGTTGCCATTCGCAATCACGGCCTCTTCCCTTGGCTCATTTACTGGTTGCTTTGGTTCCACTTTTGGCTGGCTAGCTAGGTGCACCACTAATTAAAAGTGGAAGGTTAGCTAGTTGTTTTTGCTATAATTTCTCTAAAATAGAGAAATAAAAATGAAAATCTTTAAAAAAATATTACATTCAATTCCAACAGAGTTGTTATTTTAGATTTTAAAACAACTTATATTATTATAATATTCTCTAATTTATCATCCCAATACAAAAACTTAATATAAAATAATAATAAAAAATGAATCTTATTGGTAGGATTGAATAAAATAATCATTTATCTCTCCTACCATCAAGTTTTAGAAAATTCTCTAAACTTGGAAAATTTTCAAATTTTTTCTATTATAGCAAAGAAGATATAGCAAAACTGTTGGAGGGGTTTAGAGAACAAAAATCATTTTTTTTTTCTATTTTAGCAAAGCTGTTGGAGATGCTCTTATATTTGGTAACTATGTGTACGGATCCAAAAACTTAGGTGCAGTGACGAATAGAGTGTAACACTGTGTTCTCGAGTTTTGGAAGGAAAATAAAAGAAAAGAAAGGGAAAGAAAAGAAAGGGAAGGGAAGAAAAAGAAAGAAATATTTGTATTTGTGTTCTTGAGATTGAGATTGAAGGAAAAGAAAGGAAAGAAAATAAATTTTCATATTCTCGAGTAGGAAAGAAAGGAAAGGAAAGTTGTCACTTTTACCAATATACCCTTATTTATTTAACAGTGAAATGTAACTAATGGGTATATATGTAATTTTATAAATATTTTTATTTTTTTTAAATTCCTTTCTTTCTTTTCCTTCCGTTTAGGGGTGTGCATCGGGTGGGTTGGGTGGGTTTCGGGTGGGAAAATCAAAAACCCGATCGGATTTCGGATATGGAAATCAAGACCCGAAATTTAGGTTTCGGATTTTGGATTGCTTCGGGTTCGGGTTGGTCGGGTTTCGGGTTGATGTCGGTGGGTTCGGGTATTATTATAATGCAAAAAATATGTATAAATTCAATCGGTTTTGAGAATGAACTCAATCAATTGAGAGATTGATGAAATCGATAGTAAATTTATAAATTACAAAACATTTCGACCGACTAGAATTTACGATTTTCAAAACATAATTAGACAAATAAATATATTTATATAATATATAAATATGTATGTATATTATTTCAGGTTTTCGGACGGGTCGGGTGGCCAAAGATCAAACCCAATCTGTAACACCCGTAATTTTCGGTAAGTCAAGGTCACCCGGACTTTTCTGTAACTTGTAAACGGTGGGATTTACGTTGGGAAAACATTATTTAAAGTCCCTAAGAGTGTTGAGGGTCTTGGTGTTGAAAAAATCGAGTTTTGGAGCTTGGTACGGGTACGGCTACAATGCCCGACGACTATGACATTGTCATAGTCGCACCTGGCAAAGTAGCAGCATAAAACAGAAGGGGAGAGGAAGCTGGCGACAATGACCAGCGACATTGCCCATGGCAATGTCGCATGGCAATGTCGCACCTAAGGTCTGGTGGGCTGTTAAATGCGGGATTTTGGCTTTCTTCTTCATTCTCACCTCACTTTTCACTCCCAACTCCCTCTAAACTCTCTCAAGACCTCCCAAACCCATCCATGGTGATTTTGATCCATCAAATGCCTCTATCCTCAAGTATTGAAGTGTCATCAAAGGGTAGAAGCTAGACACCAAGAACCTTCATCTTCATCTTCAACCTCAAACTCCATTTTTGGGTTTTCTAGGTTTTCATCAAAACCTAAGTGGTAAGTTTATGCTCTCCATTTCTAAACCTTATTAGGTGATATAAATGCTCCATTGATGATTTCCTAATTATTATGTTTCTCCATTTTTGGTTTGTAAGATTTTGGAGGAGTTAGGTCAAAATTAGGGTTTTGGGTATAAGTTGAGGTTTTGATGTAAAACGTTTGGAGAATGTTTCTATATGGTTGAATATGGTTATTTACGGTTGAAAATGTTTGGATCTAGGTTTTGGCTTGGAGGATTCAAGTTTCGTCAAGGAAACTCAAAGTGGGGTAAAATCTAGATTTAGCCTAAATCTAGCAAGGTGAATTCAAGTTGATTTGTGAAAACGGTGTACATGCCAAAATGTTTATTGAAAATCTCTCCGTCCCTGTTTTATGTTTAACGCTATTTTTGGTATTTCATAAGATCCGTGTTTTAATGCCATATGGGGCATTGGGCAAGTAACTGTAGAATTTTTAACTTTGACATTGGATCTCCTCCATGTATGTTAAGGTTTTAAAGGAAGAGTTGTTCCCACATTCTCGAGTTTGAACTTTCTTGGGAATTTTGAGTCTGCGCGAGTTGCGTTGAATTTTATGGAAAAATTATTTTACGACATTTTGAGGCGCATGAGTGTACTTTGCGATGTGTGAGTTTTAACTTTAATTGTGTGTAGATTTACGAGTTTTTTGGGCGTCGTGTCTCATGTGAGTTTTGTTAAAAAGAGTCACTTTGGCGTACGTTATGGTCTTGGAGTTTTAACATTCTCGGACTTATTGTGGTCTTATGTTTCATGTTGGCAAATGGAAATTTTGACGCCGCTCGGTTTTAGCATTTACTAGTTTTATGTAAGTTCAGTGGGATTTTATGGTATCATATCGTACGACTTTTACATCGTGTAATTAAATTTTGGAATTAGTGTACCTACATTGTTGCATGCATTAACTTAAGAGTTTTGCTAAAGATATCACCTCCCATGTTGTTTTGAGAAATTTCAGTTGTCGATTTTACTAATAGAAATTATGCGATTTATCTCTGGGCTTTATACAAATGTCAGTTGTTGTATACTAATTGCAGTTGGATTAAATTATGTCGTTGGAGTGAGTAAACGTCTAAAAGGTTTATGTTATTTCAGATAAAACGTTTGTTCTGAGCATATTTCAGTTATTGATTTTACTACTAGGAATTTTCAGCAATGCACATAAATGAGTTATCAGCATCCATGTTGTAAACTCGATTTGAAGATTTATTTGCGTTCCTATCGTTCTACCGAGTCGCGGGGGAATAAATTGGTGCTTATGGGGTTGTTGGTGATTTTATGCCACGACGTCTTTTGGTTAAAGAGAAAGAATTTTAAAGTTAAAATTGCGAACTTCTCTTTTGGAATGTACAAACATTTATTGCACGTGTTGTGGTGCAAGAACTTATTTTCATGTATATAGTGTAAATTGTGCGCATGTTTTATTATCGTCTTTATAAACGTAAGCATTGAACAATTCAAATTTTAGAAATGACTTCATATGCGCTGTGTTGTTGATCAATTTTAAACTCTATCGAATGAACGTTAGTGTATCTTTACCGCATGTTTGATCGTTAAAAGGCTTGCGTATTGGAAAGTTTGATAAAATTAAATTGACATAGTAATTGAAAAACCTTGAACTCATTAGGCCTGTATATTTAAACCCTGTCATGAGAGCAGTTATGATTAGGGACTAAGGGAGTCCTTGAGGATTGAAGCGTCGGATGATCCGACTCGCGGTCAGTCTTGGATTTTGGGTTTCAATTTTGAATATGGGTACGCATGGTTAATGGAGATGGTATGTTTAAGCTTTTCCAGTTAGTTAAGAGGTGATATTATACTTGGGTAATCCGGTGGGATAAGATATAATGTGTTAATCTGCGATTAGATTAGATTCAGTTTGGTTGGTTGCTCGTCGGTGTGACATCATGGAATATGTCGTTGGTGTATCGTCTGAGTGGTTTCCGCAATCAAAGGAAATTCCTGTGGTCCATTTGTTGGAAATGTAAGGTTTGTAATTTTAGCATTCCGTTAAGTGTCAACCTTAGTACGGCTATCCGTCTGGAATGGGATTTTAGGACGGGATGTCCATGTTTTCGAGGTCACCGTTTAGCCCTAAGTGTCGACTTGTTTCCTTGAAGTCATGGGATCTGGGAATAATTTGGAAGTGTCCCGATTGGATCATGGGATAAGGACCTTTCAGTGATGGAAATTAAAGAAGGATAAGTGTTGATGTTTAAGTACCGATGTGTGTAGGCATCCCCGTGGTGATAAGGATTTTGTCAAGGGGATGTTGTGAGGTTGAGGTTGGAGCGGAGTGGAGTGATAGCCGAGTCTGGGCTAACCGATTGCCTAAGGGACGCATTGGTGCGCCTTGGGAGGACATCCATACCAATATTAGGAGTGGATCGGTAGGAATTTGATGATTCAGGAGAGTTTGGTTACGATCTCTAACTTTGGATTGCGAACTGTGTAGATTCGAAGGGAATTGGTCGGTGAGAAGTTGAAGTCATAAACTACCTGGAGGTAGAAATTGTCACCCAAGGTTGGGAGACGACCGTAACTTTGTGGGTAAAGGTTACTTTGGAGAGTTAAGTGGTCGCTCGGTTATGAGTGTAATGTGCCCGTGAGGGGCGGTTGACATGGGTATCAGTGCAAGATTCATGTTTGTGGTGCTGGCAGATGGGTTAAGGTCAGTCCTTCTACGGGTAAGGATTCTTGGGAAGCTAGATTTCGAGGACGAAATCATTCTAAGGTTGGGAGGATTGTAACACCCGTGATTTCGACAAACCCTTAATCTACCCTTATCCGGTTAAGCCATGACTATAGATTTTATCCAAATGGTGTTCGGGGATTTTGGATTTTGGACCGAGAGCGCGTCGGGTCGAAAAGTCGGAATTTTGACTCTCGGGGTGGCCTGGATGATTGTGCCCGCGATTGTGACAGGATGTCACTCTCGCGTGGCACTATCGCGGGAGATGTACCGCGGGCTCCCCCCTTCAGGCGACTATGCCCGACAATTATGCCAAGGGCATAGTCGCGTGGCACTATCGCCAACGGCCCCTGGTCGTTTTTAATCAGCTTTGAGCAGCCCCTCTTCATTTATCTCAACCCCCTTTCACCCCTTTTCTCTCTAGAAACCGAACCCCAAACCCTAAAATCGGTTTTATGCATCCAAGACACCAAATTTGTGATGTTCCAAGTGTTCCTCCTTCCACCCATCAAAGATTGGAAGCCATGGTCAAGAAGTTCCTTCTTCACCTTCAACCTCAAGTTCATTTTTGGGTTTTCTAGGTTTTCGTCGAAACCTAAGTGGTAAGCATGTGTTTTCCAATTCTAAACCTTGTAATAAGTTATAAATGCTCCATTGATGTTTCCCTGGTGTTTGGTTTATCAAATCTCGGATTTGATGGTTTTTGAGAAACTAGAATTTTGATCTCGTTGAGGATTTCAGTAAATAATGTTTGGGGAATGTTTCTAAATGGTTAAATATGGGTGTTTATGGTTTGGAATGTTTGGATCTAGGTTTTGGAAACTCGAGTTGAAGAGTTGGTTTGGGTGCCCTCGGAAAGTCTCATCATCAAAAAGGGTTTTGGAAGCTCTCGGTTCGAGGATTCAAGTGGCCTTCAAAAGAGCTCGTTGGGTGAAACCTAGATTTAGCCTAAATCTAGCAAGGTGAGTTCAAGTTGATTTGTGAAAACGGTGTACATGCCAAAATGTGTATTTTAAAGTGTTTTACATTAAATGGTTAATTGCTGATAAGTTTTGAGTATTTAAAAGTAAAATATGTTTTACTTAGTTATTTGTCAAAGTGTGAGTATTTTGATAAGTTTTCTTACTTAGTAAACTTGGATTGTGTTGACCTCTTAAAATGTTTATATTAGAATGTAAAATATGTAATTCTTTACTTAGGCCCAATTAGCTCGCGGGCCCTTAGGGTTTTCTCTTTTAGGGTTTCCTTTTCTAGCTTTCTTGCCTATATATATCCTTGTACTATTTCATTGTATTGATAAGAAAATCAATAATATAATCTCTGATTACATGGTATCAGAGCCGCCGCTCCTAAAACCCTAATAGTCGTCTCTCCCAAAACCCTAATAGCAGCCGCCCTACTTTCTGTCGGCGTGAACAGTAAGCCGGCGTGAACAGTAATCCTGCGTGAACAGTAACTCCGGTATGAATAGTACTCCGATATGAATAGTAATTCCGGTGTGAATAGTAACTTCGAGATTTTGGTGTTTTTTTTTATCAATGTTCGCTTGGTACGTTTTGTCTGGATCGAAGATTTTTCACTTTTTTCCGCTTGTTATGTGTGAGTCCGTGATCGTTACCAGATAATCAAAACAACAAACAATAGATAATAAACCAACCTGTTTGGATTACAAACGCGGATTACACGGTTGAGTTCTTTGAGTTTTTGCTCTGTTTGTTTTTCTCTCTTTTTCACTTTGAATTATGTGTTGTGTGTGTTTTTTGTGATCTGATCTATTAGGAGAGAGAGAGATAATATCTATAAAAAAGATATTATCCAAACTAATAATAAACTAATAAAAACATAATATCTAAATTAATAATATCTAGATATTAAAACAACTTTGACAATTAATACAAATTGACCCTTAGACTTTGGTTGAGAGTGACTTTCAGCTTTTACTTCAGATTGCGATCTTCGTATTTGGATGATCTTGAATCCAATGAGACTGTGCTCTAACAATCTCCCCCTTTGGAACAAGATCATTTAAATAAAAAGATTTATCTAATTCGATCTTCTCTTTCAGCTTGGAAGATGCAATCTCCATCTTTGTCTTCAAATTGTAATAATCTTCCCCTTTTGATGTAGAGAAACTCTCTTTCGGTTGTTGGGAAGAAATTTTCTTCAGTGTTAGCTTGGACATTTGTTCCTTGATCATTTCTTGTACTTTGTTTGCTCTGCTCTCCCCCTTTTTGATGGATTGAGCATCGATATCTTCAAAACTTTGTTGACAAGAAATGTCTTTGATTCGTAGCCTCTGATCCGTCAATTCATAAGATATTCATCTAGATCTTTACAAATCCAGACAAATTAGTTGTGTAACACTTGAATCAACTAATGAATCAGTTAGAATGCCTGTCAGTAACACTAAGTCACTGTGTGTAACGAATACACAATGGAAAGGAGCTGTTTGATGTTGACTCCCCCAGGGCTTCCATTTAATCATCGAAACACCACAAAGGTAATTTCTATAAACGTTATGACAAAGAAACTAATTCCTTGTGTGTTCGTGCTTGTGATAGAAAGAATTAAGCACTGATGATTGCTTTTAAGGCTCGAAATGTGTAAACCACTGAGACAACAGTAAGTTAAACACAGACTCAATGTGTATGAGTGAAGTGCGAAGGTGGGGCAGACTTCCTTCTTTTCAATATCCAGATTTTCCAAGTGAAAATCAGATAGCATATGTGTTGCGTCCCCTTTAGAAAGTGAAACACTTTCTAATTGAATAGAAAATGAGTAGTTGGTGGGGTAATTCAAGAGCACAGTCTCATTGGATTCAAGATCATCCAAATACGAAGATCGCAATCTGAAGTAAAAGCTGAAAGTCACTCTCAACCAAAGTCTAAGGGTCAATTTGTATTAATTGTCAAAGTTGTTTTAATATCTAGATATTATTAATTTAGATATTATGTTTTTATTAGTTTATTATTAGTTTGGATAATATCTTTTTTATAGATATTATCTCTCTCTCTCCTAATAGATCAGATCACAAAAAACACACACAACACATAATTCAAAGTGAAAAAGAGAGAAAAACAAACAGAGCAAAAACTCAAAGAACTCAACACATACTATCCTGATTTCTGTGTCTTTCAGGATCTGTTGACGAAGAGGATTATTGGTAAAGGGCGGGAAACTGACGGCCTATATATATTTGAACATCAAATACCTTGCTCTTTGGCTTGTTCCAACTCATCGTCTCCACTTGAAGTTCATTGTCGATTAGGTCATCCTTCTTTACAGAATTTGAAGAAGTTGTGTCCTGAGTTTTCTTCTTTATCTTCTCTACAGTGTGAGTCTTGTCAGTATGCCAAACATCAACGTATTCATTTAAGTCCTAGAGTCTATAATAAGCGGGCCTCGTCCCCATTTGAGTTAGTCCATTCTGATGTTTGGGGACCATGTCCGGTCACTTCAAAACTTGGATTTAAGTATTTCGTTACTTTTGTTGATGATTACTCTCGTACTACTTGGCTTTACTTTATGAAAAATCGATCTGAGGTGTTTACCCATTTTTGTTCATTTTATACTGAGATTAAAACACAGTTTAAAGTCTCCATTCAAACTCTTCGTAGTGATAATGCAAAAGAATATTTGTCTCAAACATTTCGGTCATATATGCTTCAAAATGGTATTCTTCATGAGTCTTCCTGTGTTGACACACCAGCCCAAAATGGGGTTGCTGAACGAAAGAATCGTCATCTCTTAGAGGTGGCTCGGGCTCTATTATTTCACATGACTGTTCCAAAACTCTTCTGGGCTGATGCTATTGCTACTGCTTGTTTTCTCATCAACCGAATGACATCTGTTGTTTTGGATGGAAGAAGTCCTTTCTCAGTTCTGTTTCCTACAAAGTCATTGTTTCCTGTCGACCCAAAGATCTTTGGTAGTACCTGTTTTGTCCGTGATACCCGACCACACATAACTAAGTTGGATCCAAAATCTCTGAAATGTGTCTTTCTTGGTTACTCTCGACTTCAAAAAGGGTACAAGTGTTTTTCTCCCACGCTTAATCGATACATTGTATCTCGAGATGTTACATTCCATGAGAATATACCTTTCTTTCCTGTGTCCACTCCTTGCAATCCAAGAGATAGCGATGATTTGTTGGTATATATCGTACCAGTTATCGAATCCCCTATCCTATCCGACTCGACACAACATCAAGAGCCTACTAAACCACCGATAGTTCATGTGTATAATAGGCGGCAACGACCTACGTCAGATCCCGACCCTATACCATCTTCATCATCGTCTGCAGATCCTTCTAATGATGATCCTACTGCTTCAAGTGATCCACCACCTTCCGATACACAGGATCCTGATCTTGATGTTCCCATTGCCCTTCGGAAAGGTAAGCGCTCATGTACTTACCCTATTTCTTCTGTTGTTTCCTATGATAAACTTTCTTCTCGTTCTCGCTCTTTGATCTCCACACTTGATTCCTATCCTGTTCCTAAAACGGTTGGTGAAGCTTTGGCTCATTCTGGATGGCGGGATGCCATGATTGAAGAGATTAATGCTCTAGATCATAATAATACATGGGATTTGGTAGAGTTACCTGCAGGTAAAAAGGCAATTGGCTGCAAATGGGTATTCACTGTGAAAGTTAATCCAGATGGATCAGTGGCTCGTCTGAAAGCACGGTTGGTAGCTAAAGGATATGCTCAGACTTATGGGGTCGACTACTACGAGACATTTTCTCCTGTGGCTAAGGTACCCTCCATCCGCTTGTTTATTTCATTAGCCGCTACTTATGACTGGGTCCTACACTAACTAGATGTGAAAAATGCATTCCTGCATGGTGATTTACATGAGGAAGTTTATATGGAGCAACCACCTGGGTTTGCTGCTCAGGGGGAGTCTGGTAGAGTCTGTAAGTTACGTAAATCATTGTATGGTTTAAAGCAATCCCCTCGTGCTTGGTTTGGACGGTTCAATGCTGTAGTGACTGAGTTTGGCTTACGGAGGAGCTCTTATGATCATTCTGTGTTCTTTACTTCATCCCCTTCTGGATGCATTCTACTAGTGGTGTATGTTGATGACATTGTGATTACTGGGAGTGATGGGATTGGTATCAAGAAGCTGAAAGATTTCCTTACGTCTCGGTTTCAAACAAAGGATCTAGGTCCTTTAAAATACTTCTTGGGAATTGAAGTATCTCGTACTCGGAAAGGGATCTGTTTGTCTCAACGGAAATATTGTTTGGATGTATTGAATGACTCTGGGATGATTGAAACAAAACCATGTGAGGCCCCAATGATTCCGAACATGAAATTGAAAGCAGACGATGGAGATCTACTTGAGGATCCAGAAAAGTACCGAAGAATTGTGGGAAAGCTAAACTACCTGACGATTAGACGTCCTGACATCGCTTTTCCAGTGAGTGTTGTAAGTCAGTTTATGTCATCTCCAAGAACTCCACATTGGGAGGCCGTTAGACATATACTGAAGTACCTAAAGGGTGCCCCTGGTCTTGGCATTCTTTATCAAAATCACGGTCATCATGTCATAGAAGGGTTTACAGATGCTGACTATAATGGAGATCCTACGAACAGACGGTCTACGACAGGCTATTGTGTGTTAGTTGGAGGAAATCTAGTCTCGTGGAAAAGCAAGAAACAGAATGTCGTTTCCCGGTCAAGCGCTGAATCTGAATATAGGGCTATGGCCCAAACCACTTGTGAGTTGATATGGTTGCGTAATCTGCTAGGTGAACTTGGGTTTGCTCAATCTAAACCAATGAATCTATATTGTGATAATGAGGCATCTATCCACATTGCAAATAATCCCGTGTTTCATGAGAGAACAAAACATATTGAAGTGGACTGCCATTTCACTCGTGAAAAGCTAGAAGATGGAACTATCTCAACTCCCTTTGTTCGAACAGGAAGTCAACTTGCCGATGTCTTTACCAAAGCTTTACCTAGTTCGCGGATCTCTTCTATCTGTAACAAGCTGGGCATGATTAATATCTATGCTCCAGCTTGAGGGGGAGTGTTAGAATGTAAAATATGTAATTCTTTACTTAGGCCCAATTAGCTCGCGGGCCCTTAGGGTTTTCTCTTTTAGGGTTTCCTTTTCTAGCTTTCTTGCCTATATATATCCTTGTACTATTTCATTGTATTGATAAGAAAATCAATAATATAATCTCTGATTACAGGCTTCGAACGTTTCAACAACTAAATAACATGAATTACGTATTCTTGGTGATTTTGTACAAGTAAAGTCAATTTTATGAGTTATACGTCTCTGACGATTTTATACAAATAAAGTCTATTTCGTGTTATATGCATTTGGTGTATTTGCATTCATAAACACGTTGGAAATCTTGGGTCCCATCTCGTATGGAGTTTTGGGTAAATCTGGTCTTTGAAGTACGTGTCTTCATAAACGTTATTTAAAGACATTTCACTATTTTGGAGACCGGTAATTATTGGTCAAACAGATTTTGAGCTCTTTAGCTCGGTATTGGCTTAAAAGAGTCTTGAGGACATTGGTCCGGTTTTAATGACTCGGCGTAGAGTCCAGTTATGACATACGTACTAATGCGCTGTGTTGCGTATTGAGTTTGGTTACATGTTCGAATGCGTCGGTCATTTCGGGTTAGACATGTAATGTTAGACTGTGTTGCATTGGATCCATAGACACGTAAGTCGGTCTGTTTTGGGATGGTCAATTGGGCATTGCGGGGTTGAATCTGTCTTTCTGGATAAATTTGTCTGTTTGGATAAAAATATGTTTTTGTTTACCTTTTTACCTGAATCAGTTGTCTGAATGACATAAATGACCAATCTACCCCTCAAATAAAAATATGATGTTGTTTCCTGTTTTTTTAAACATGTTTGAACCAATTTTTGTTTACACTAGATCAATCAAAATCAACCAAAAAAGCCACTGTTAATCAAACCAAAAGGCTATTGTTCATCAAACCAAAAAGTACCATTGATCAAAACATAATAACCTGGAAAAAAAATCGATCTAAGAAATCAAAGAAGACGACGAAAATCCATGGAGAAAACAAGTTATGTACCTTAAAATCGGAGAAGACGATGAACATCCATTCATACAAGCTATTGTACCCTAAAATCGAAGAAAACAACAAAAATCCATGGAAATCGTCAACGGAAATAAATCGATCTAAAATATCCTCACCGGAAAGAAGATGAGCAAGAAATCATCGTTGGTGAAAGGAAATTGGTCTAGAAATGAAATCGAACAACACCTCACCAGAAAGAAGATGGTTCAAGAAATCTTTCACCAGAAATGAAATCGGGAAACTCCATGGAAATGAAATCGTCACTGGAAATAAGATGGGCAAGAAATCGATCTAGATGATGGTGCAGGGATTTTGAACAAAATCAAGGAGGGAGGCGTGTCTATGAAACGCAATTTTCTGGTGATAGAGCAGAGCAAAGGAGGCGTATAATTCTCAATGTTGAAAGAGGCGTGGTTTTTCAATTAGGGCTAGGGAAGTCATTTTTTTTTGCCTTAATGGGGACAACACCCCCTTCCCTACTTAGCGAATAAGCCATTTTTGTTTACGCGAATAAGCCATTAAACCACAACACCCCCAAACGTGTGCGCAAATAAGCCATTTTCGTCATTAAGCTCATTAAGCCACAAGTGAACATGCCCTTAGATTTTTATTTCTGGTTTAACAATCAATGGCAAAATCTAACCGTAGGGTTTTTTTTCAATTTTTTTACACAAAAATATTAAAATGCAAG
The DNA here is from genome assembly GCA_954870635.1 of Arctium minus. Lineage (NCBI taxonomy): Eukaryota > Viridiplantae > Streptophyta > Magnoliopsida > Asterales > Asteraceae > Arctium > Arctium minus. Next base: position 172,974,329 of record OX941081.1, on the reverse strand, counting down.
GTAATGCACATTTCTTGTTATTACAAATCGAGTTCTCCCTTTTATAAAGGTAAAGAGTATGAAAGTATCTTTAATAGCTACGTTTATTTTAAAAAATTTGGACATTTAAGAAAAGTTTACTCCAAAAGTTAACTAAACTATCCTCTGAGAAAAAAATGAAAGAGAATGGAGAATATCCAAATTTAGAAAAAGAGAGATGATGCAGAAAATTTTCTGAGTGGGTGCATATTTAAAGTAGATGAAAGAGTCGCAAACAATGGAAAATATCCTACTTAAAACAAACGTGATTCACATTAAAAGAAGCCACAATCCAAATCAAGTACGATTAAAAAGAAAAAACGTCTTCTCTCGTATAAAAAATGGCTATTTGGTCAAGTGCGATGATCGAATGAATGGTTGGTACCTTCGTTCTTTATGTAGTAACGAGAAGATATACGAGACCCTTCAAATACTCCACTATTTCCGATCCACCAAGCTTTGAACTTCCATAAACTCTGTCTACGAAAGTGATCGGAACCTAAAACACCCACATCACATCAATGGTATGAAGATGCATCAACAATAAACTAGAATATGGACAACTCTTCAATACTCCTCGGTCCCAAAATAAATGCCCAAAGTTATTGCATTTTCTTAATTAACTAAATGACTATTTTACCCTTAATAAATAGAGGGAGTTAGTGAATTTCTCCATCTCATAATCAAGGTCAGAATTGGGTTACTTTTGAAAGTGGACATTTAGGAGGCGTTTATTTATACAATATTTATATATAAAGGGAAGGGTTCAAACGAGAACACATTCAATTTACGAAAACGCAAGAACACCCTTTTACTAGCCAATTGCATGTGATACTATAGTTCATCACATATGATACACGTGATACTAAATCAGAGACGCGGACAACCTTTGGCAAACCACCAGCCCCCTCACATGTATTATCTGATAAGGGTGTTCTTGACGCGATACTATAATCCATCACATGTGATACTAAATCAAAGACGCCGACGACCTTTGGGGTGACCTAGGTCACGGGTCAAGGTGTCCGCACACCACCAGGTCCACTTACGTGTATTATCACATGTGATAAGGGTGTTCTGGCGTTTTCGTAAAATAGAAGTGTTCTTGTTTGAACCTCCACCTATATATACATATAACATACACATAAATATGATATATCTATTATATTATGTGTGTGTATATATATATATATATATATCACTATGAGTTAGTTTAGTCTTTTTGAGAAAATAGGTAGAAATGGAATTGGATTCCATCTCATTTGTGATGGAGTGGCCAAATCCACAAATGATAGAATCTATGGAATTCATTTCCATTCCATAGGTAAACCAAACATAGGAACAGAATTTGGTCAACAGAATTGACCATTCCAATTCCTTCAGATTCAGTTGGAATCCTGCAAACCAAACGGGGCATTAATGTAAGGGAGTACATGTTATAGTACCTCTTCGATATGGTATCCTTTTCTTGACGCTCGGACAATCATCTCCATCTGGAAAACATATCCCTTGCTCACACAAGAACTTATGATGTCCTCAAGCACAGATTTCTTGTAAAGACTATCATACAAGAAAATAAATAAGTACCAAAATTTAAGAATTTAAGAATTTTAGGTGAAAAAGAAACCTCATATTCTAAGATTATGTACCGAAACGAGCCTGTCAAGTCCGACACACCAGGCCAAAGAAGCGTATGTGCAAGGACATTCGCCCCTCTACTTGTCAATTTGCGCATCAAAGTCCAACCATGCACGCCCCCACCTCTTACATACCGAGTTCCGGTAACAATACTGGCACCTGTCTCCATCTGTTTCCTGATTTTTGGGAACTTCTATTATTAATTAGGCAGTGGAAACAATTTAAATTACTCACTCCGTCCCAAAATAAGTGTCCACGTTTCTATTCAGTTTGTCCACTTTCAAAAGTAAGGACCCACTTTCCAAATGGAGAAATTTATTACTCTCTATTATCAAGGGTAAAATTGTCATTTGGTTAATTAAAAAGTGTAATAATTATACATTTCTAAAACCGTGTGCCTTTTTCATTGTGGACATTTATTTGGGACGAAGGAATTACAAGACTGGATAAAATGTTCTTACTTAATAAAGTGGGGAAGGTACTTTGGCTGCGTTGACATACATGCACAAGAAAGAAACAGAGAAACTGCATAATTAGTTGGCTAAAAGCAGAATTTACGAATGCATAGAATTAAAGAAAAATCTGGTCTAAAGAAAATCTTGCAAAATATGATTCGATTAAGAGCTTCACTACAGTTATCGGGTCTCTTAAGAAAATCTTACAAACATGCCTGCATGGTGTGATAAAATCTTGAAAACATACTTACATGGTGTGATAGATCGGCATCCATGATTACGACAAAATTTCCAGAAGCATGCTTCAGACCATGAATGTAAGCAGTCCCTAGTTAACAAGAACATCAGCTTGATTCATGATTATGATCAAAAATTTTACGTAGACAGAGAAGGACATACCTAATCCAAGCTTCCTAGGCCTAGCTCTTAATAGCTGCATTACAAAGATAACAATAAGTACGAACTATAAACACATCACATATTCACATAAAATAGCGATACGCTATGAGAGATTAAAACTATTGAACATACAATGCGATCGTCACCATAGACTTGCTGCAACTGTTTGACAATATCTTGAGTTCCGTCGGGACTTCCATCATCCACAATTATTATTTCAAAGTCAACATCCCTGACAAGACAACAAAATGTCATCATTGCTTTCTTCATATATCTACCAAATTTTTATCATCTTTTCCTTTGGTTAGATTCAGTAATTATCCATCAAAAATGATCTCGCATTTAATTCATAGTTTTTGCTCTTCAACATTTTAACTTGACTATAACAATTAACACAGAACAGTTATGAATCTGATCACAGAACAGATAAGGCTGGAGATGGAAAAACGTATGGTGATTAACTATCAGCCATGATTTAACTAACAGTGGCAAAATAATTAAAAACATCACTGTACTTCCATTTCTTTTCAATTATTTACTCAGAACAGAAAATTGTACTAATCACGTACTTAATACTCTCACAATCATATCAATTAAATCATTTTCTTCCAATTTTAATCAAATTAACTAACATCAATGGTCAAATTGGGATAAGAAAAGTAGAAAACAAAGGGAAGGGAAGAAGAAATTGACAAAGTGAATATTAACATCCTACCAGTTATTGATAAATTATGTTAGGCAATTTGATTAAAATCGGATGCAATGACGTGCTTCATATGATTATTAAGTATAAGTATATGAGCGATTGATGATGCCATGTGAATCGCTAGAAACATGTGAAGTGTATGGCTAACCCAACAATGAAAGTTCCGTAAGGGGACTGGAGCAGGCTACCATGACACAAAAGATCTTCTTTCTAAAGAGATTCGATTCTGAACTATTATATGTCCAAGGTTCAATATTGAAAAAATTCAGAGGTTTCCCTGACTTTGTCCGTGTCAACAAACAATTCGAAACAATTTGACCTTAATCAACCGACTTTATTGAGAAAAATTACTTTTTTTAGGTCAAGAGGTTATCTTTTTGAATAAGTATGCAACTGAAAATAGCGTACAAGTACAATAATGTTTTAATCTATTTTGTCTTGAATAGTCATGATAAAAATCCCCTTGATCTACATACAAAGTCAATGCAGAATTTTTTTTTGAGGGATGGTAAGAGTTCTCAAATTCAAGAAAACTATATGATGGAACTGAAAACAACATATTTCCCAGAACTAACATGATCTTTAATCAATCACATTCCATTTCTGGATCATATTAAGTATACTGTAGACGTTTCAAGTTATCTATTTCGTTACTTAGCTGAGTCCCAACCAACTTAGCTCTATACATTATTCCTCTAACTTTCCCTCTTTGGTTGGCAAATATAATACTTTTTAACAGGGGTTAATAATCAGAAGAAATTGCTACGCTGATACTCCTGGAAATGTAAATGGTTTAAAAGAACTTTTCTGAATTGCTTATATTGAGGGTACGGAGCCGCGTCGGTCGATAAAGCACCGTACGGCCTGTGCCTAAAGTTAACAAGATAACCCAACTTTGAGCATTAGATCTTGGTCATATAGCATCTGCCCTTAAACTCACCACTCGGCTCAAACAGGGTTCACAAAATTGTGAAATTATTTAAAGTTCAATACTCACCGCAGAGACCTCAACGTAATCTAACCAAGGCGAAATGCAAATTGTGAGCCTGTTCTACATGCTCGAACAGGCAATAAGGACTTCATGTTCATCACACTTTCTCTCTAGCATCAATGCAAATGATCCATGTGAGAGGACCTACTCTTTCCTAATGACAAGCTTTAATAATAAGAATCTGCAATTAATCAAGAATTATTACAAATAAGCCATATATCAATAAAGAAGACCCGATAGTAGCAAACTAAATTTGAACAAACATATCTTACCCTTCAAAGCCCCATGCTTCTAAGATGTGATTTTGAATACAGTTTTAGGAATAGGTCTAGGGGTTGTTTGTTTACCTCTTAATGGTTCCATTAAGAGGCAACCTCTGAACCGCTAAGAGGTTAATCTTGTTTGGCGAAAAAAAAGTCTGCCTCTTAATGGTTCCAAAACCCTCTGAATGATTTTGTATCTTGGGACACCCCAATTTCATTCTGAACAATTACCAAATGACCATATTTCACTTTGCACTATATCATAAGAGCCTCTTAATCATTCTGCACCAAACCATTCAACAACTACCAAACATCCCCTTAGTCACATATAGGACGAAGTGATGTTGTGTTTCAATGAATCTTGTCTTCCCATGTAATCTTTGGCAATGCAATAGCTGCAGTGTGTCACTGAAACGAGTAGCTTCATTTGCACATGCTGTGACACCCAGTGTCTTTAGGAATCTTTCCAAACAAAGAGCTACTAGAACAGCTATAGAACAAGCAGCAGACACGACTCAATCTTGGACACAGCGACATGAGACTATTTCTTTCTACAATCTACACCGGGAGACCATTTCCTCCAACCACAAATTCATTTATAAAAGTCGAACAACATTCATCTTACTCTCCTGCCGACTTGTATAGTCCGAAACTCAATCTCCGCCCTGGTAACCAGGGACCAGGTCCGCAGTTCTGTGCAAATATTAAAGCATCCTCTCGACCACTGTCCAATGCACATGCCTAAGATTAGGCTGGTAATATTACCAACTGCATAGCTTTTGCTTGGTCCAGTGCTCAACATAGTGTACGCTCAAATGTCTATTGTCACTTTCTAAGTCATGCTGGACATGTGATCCTTCTCTTCAGCCGTTCTTAGGGCATTGGTCAAGACTAAAATGTGTGCACCCATGGGAGTATCAATGTGCTCACAATTGTACATGTGAAAAGCTACCAAAGCTGATCACCAACACCTTGTGCATATTTCCTAACAACTCCCCACGAGTGTGAGTTGCCCAAATCAACCTACAATATTTCCCCCATTGAGGTATGCAGTCATCCAAACTCAAAAATCCTAGTGATTGTACAAACTCAAGGCCCACACCTACCAAAGCTACACAGCTTTCCGAATGTGTCATCATAATCTTATGGATAATGTGTTCATTAAGTGTATCAAGATTTCCCATCCTCAAAAATGTGATTTACCCACTTCTGTTATTTTCTAACACCTATCATAGAGCAAAAATCATCATATGACTAATGATCTAAAATAAGCAAAGGAAAGCAATGGTCATAAGACGCTACCACATTCCCGTTTGTACTAGAAGTACAAAATCATGCACTCATTTCAATTCCAAAAAGACTTAGGTATGTCATAAAAATTGCAATCACATGACCAATTCATCTTGCATATAAAAACTACATGAACAGATCCAACAGAAAATTAAAACAATCACCCAAATTTGAGGTTCTACAGGCAAAAAAAGAATAATTAGGCACTCGTTCAAAGCCATGAGCTTCAAGGTCGATGATTGGAATCTAAACTAATCTAGTTCGAATCCTGAACAGATTTTGCTCCAATTTCAAGCCACGGAATTTCAAATTCCCTTATACAAACTCAAATTAACTCAGTATAAAAACCAGTAGTATTCAATTCAACATAAATTGAATCAACGAAACAATTTATATGCATATATAGATGGAGAGGTATGAGAAGTGTAACATACGGTATATGCTTGAAGACGAGGAAAACGATGAGAGCGATGTTGAGTCGTTCGTTGTAAGTTGGCACGATTATACTATACTTGTTCTTATTGTGCTGTTCCGCCATTTGCAGATCAAAAACCCTAAAACTCCTCTTCTCGATTTGAACTTCGAAATTCAGATAAAGGTTTATTAATGATGATCAATGAGACCAAGAAGTATTTTTCTTGTTACCTTGTCATTAAAATAATCAAAAGATTACTACAATTAAAATAAAATAAGGGGTTGTTTGTTTACCTCTTAATGGTTCCATTAAGAGGCAACATCTGAATCGTTAAGAGGTAAATCTTGTTTGGCAAAAAAAAAAAAACTGCCTCTTAATGGTTCCAAAATCCTCTTAATAATTTAGTATCCTGACCCTCCCTTAACCATTAAGAGCCCTGATTTCATTATGAACAATTAGCAAACAACCATATTTCATTTTACACAATATCATAAAAACCTCTTAATCATTCAGACCACTTAATCATTCTGCACTAAACCATTCAGCAACTGCCAAACAGCCCCTAAGTGTATTATTATTTAATTATTTTAAATCAGAGGAATGTTCAAATCAATATATACCGGAAACGTACTCGTGCAATTCAGCGTGATATATCACGATTTTAATGTTTTATTTTATTTTTTTGTCGATTTACAGTATGATTTTGGATGGTTTTGAGAAAGTAATAATATTTTTTTTATAAATTTGTTTAATTTAGGCTTAATAATATAATGTTTTTTATATAAAAAAATTAAGTATTTTGTTAAAATTCAATGATTATCTTATATATTTTAATGACATCTAGAAAAAATAACCAATTACATATTTAATAATATAATTAAAACAAATTTATATTAATATAATATTTTAATTAATAGTGATACATGGAAAGATTTACATAAAAGGAAGATTCTGCACATACCAAATTGGTGGGTGTTAGAAGTCTCCTGTAGTAATATGTATTTTGTGCTTTGATACATGTAAATTAAGAGATTTTTAAAATATTGCATAAAATGATGGTATCTTGTGTCTAATAATTTGTATTTAAGAGTTTTTTATATGTGCTTTATAATATAGTATAGATATAGATATATAAAGGAAGACATACGAGAGAGAGTTAAGGAGAGGCCTTCATGGCCATTTATCTTTTTTCTTCTATTTTTGAATTATTTTTAAATAGTCTTCTTACATTAAATGCAATGAGTTTTCATTTTTTTTCATTTTAATCAAAATAAAAATCATTAATATAACTAAAAATCTAATTTATTTACCTTCAATTTTATTTTATTTTTAATAACAATTATTTAAAACAATTATTTAATTAGTTTTGTTTTATTATTTTAAATTTCAAATATATTTTTATTTACATTATTCCTAACTTAATTGAATAAACCAACAATATTTATAAATACATCTTCTTTCTTTATAAGACAACAATCATCAATCAGTATTCAATATATATATATATATATAAAGGAAGACATATGAGAGAGAGTTAAGGAGAGACCTTCATGGCTATTTATCTTTTTTCTTCTATTTTTGAATTATTTTTAAATAGTCTTCTTACATTAAATGCAATGAGTTTTCATTTTTTTTTCATTTTAATCAAAATAAAAATCATTAATATAACTAAAAATCTAATTTATTTACCTTAAATTTTATTTTATTTTTAATAACAATTATTTAAAACAATTATTTAATTAGTTTTGTTTTATTATTTTAAATTTCAAATATATTTTTATTTACATTATCACTAACTTAATTGAATAAACCAACAATATTTATAAATACATTTTTTTTCTTAATAAGCTAACAATCATCAATCTTTATATATATTAAAAGAGAAACCAAACATAATAACTTGGCAACATGGGGTTTGAGTATTACTCAAATCTTGAAATATGGTTGAGTTTCATCATCCCACATTGATGGAAAGATGATAAATTAGAAGAAAATGATTGGTATATATAAGAGTCATGGATGCCATGGAAATCTAAAACCATGTTGGAATCAAAACCAACCAAAAGATAAAAATTATAGTGTAAAACACTATTAACTTAAGCTCTGATACCCAACTTGTAACACCCTCGAATTTGGTAAGAGCAACTAATTTAAAATTTCGATATAACATCAAGTGAGGAACAAGACTTCCTCCTACAATTAAAACTCAAAATTCCTCGAGGTAAAATTCTATGATTAACCTCGACAATTATAAACTCCAATAACATACAAAGACTAAAACGGAGTCGGGTGTTACTTAGCTCAAATCCAAATTGCTTTTCCCAATACAAAAGCGGAAGACTTCACCAAGATATACACTCCTCGAACACACATCTAGCACTCCTTTCTTCATAGAGTCGCTAGTACTAATCCCCAGCCAGAACCTGATGCATATGCCGACAAATAAAAATTCTAGGCTAACGCCTAGTGAGTTCAAGAGTTTCCATCACAAGCATATAATTCGTTAACTGAATTTAAATCATGATTTCTAAAGTGGTAAATGTAAAAGTATAAAGTCAACATGTTTCTTAAGGCCCGACATTTTCGTGATGAAAGTACCAATACCAAACATTCTTTCAATGCTGACTTCGAAAACCCAATACTCACTCAAACCACAAATAAGAATCTATATTCAATACCAAAAACCTGGACAAACTCTATTATCCAAAATATCCAAAAACATGATAAGGTTTAATAGTTAAAACCCTCAATTCATGGGTAACAATCCCTATACGAAATGTCATCAAAACATGATGATGCTCAATACCCAAGACAACGTCTTTCGGTGACGGGGGAGACCTGTCTCCATTGAACATGGCAGGCACACCAAGCTAAGCCACGTATCTATGTGATGAATATGTCTCGAGGATGGAAAATCCTATGACATCATCCCAAATCTAGATCTTTAGTCATATCGGACATCAACTTAAACCGAGTCTTTAGTCATATCGGACATCAACTCAAACCGAGTCTTTAGTCATATCGGACATCAACTCAAACCGAGTCTTTAGTTATTGCGGACATCAACTCAAACTGAGTCTTTAGTCGTATTGATCTCACCATCCACGACATGTTTGTTCATTTAGGAATTATATCATATAACCAATGCCTATTCCAAATTACAACTTGGGAATTCTATCCCACATTTACACAATAAGGCCGACTTCCATGCCTATGGATCCAATGTATTGTAGTCTAGATCACATAACTCCAAATTGAATGACCTACGCATTCAAAACATATAATCCTCAAATAGAAAGCAATAAATGTAAATTATACTCAAAGCTCCACGTCGAGCTATCAAAACCGGACAAATGCCCCTAAGACCCAACAGGGTTGAAACCGAGCCAAAGAACTCAACAACTCAAGTACCATTCAATAAAAGTCATCATAAACGATAAAACGTATTTAACCAACGTTCATACAAAACACATGCTCTAAAACATGATTAACTCAAAATCCTTCATAGGTTGGGACAAACCATTTTCCAAATAGAAATCGTATCATTTACATTTCCAAAATGTACCAATCATATCAATATGCATTTTCAAATACAAATACATCAAAATGCATTACTACCAAGATAATTCCCATTTATAAGAGAAACCGTCCAAAGAATTTGTAAATATGATTTAGTTAACAAAATGTCTAAAAACCCCAAGTGTGGCCATTTCTCATGATTGATAAACCCATGGTACCAAATGCAAACCTCAACAAATAACAATCACGTTTGATAAATGTTAATAAAACATTTCAATGCATCAAAATAGACGTTTTTGGCATGTACATAGTTTTCACAAAGCAACTTGAACTCACCTTGCTAGATTTAGGCTAAATCTAGATTTTACCCCTCTTAGAGCTCCTTTGAAGCAAGTTGAATCTTCAAGGTCAAAACTAAACCTAGATACATAAATTTTCCACCATAAATATACATCCCAAACCATATAGAATCGATCCCCGAATACGTTACATCAAAACCTCCACTTTGTGCAAAACCCTAATTTTGGACCCAAATCTTCCAAAATCTTACAAACCGAAATTGAAGAAATCAAACACTAGGAAACCATCAATGGAGAACTTATATCACCTAACAAGGTTTAGAGATGGAGAAAGTAAACTTACCATATAGGTTTTGGTGAAAACCTAGAAAACCCAAAAATCTCTAGCTTTGGAGATGAGAACTTGATCCTCCAACAAAAGATGAAATCATTAGCATGAGGTAGGGAAGGAACACTATAAACTTCATGGAAAAGCTTCCAAAATCGATTAGGGTTTATGTGGGGAGAAAGGGAAACGTTTTGGGAGAGGAATGGAATAGGGTAGAAGTGGGAAATGAGAAGATTGGTTGAATGATCGCACATATAAGGTTCTGTGTAACACCCTAAAAATAGGGATAACAAAAATCCGAAAAACGGACACGTGGTATAAAAATTGCCAAAGCATGAGCCTCCCAAAAATGGGGAAATAATATAAACCTGTTTAATCAGAATTTTAATTTAAACGGACAATAAATTAACAACCAACTAATCTAATTTCTACTACAAGAAAAAAGATTACAAAAGGGTTGTCATCTATAGTTCCAAAAGTTCTTCTATCTAATGAATGCTAATTTGCAAGCGTTCCCCAAGCTCTCACCCAAGCAACCATGCCAACTTAGAACCGGCGCCGCTAGAACCTGAGATACACATCGACACCAAACAAGTGTTAGGCCAAAAAGCCTAGTGAGTTGAACAATAATAAGCATGCATGAACAGTTACAATTCTTATCAGCGGTTAACCAGAGTTCAACATATGTGGAGTCAATAGGGGATACCCATAGCACCAATCAAGTTCCACCCAAAGATACAATGTACCTTAGTGCCCACTTCTAAGAGTGACACCCAAAGGCCCGGCACACCCGAGGACTACAACCATGGCATTACCCCGAATGGCGGAGGTCTAGGCACATACCATCACGGTGGCACCCAAGACTACATCCTCCTAGTGTCTACTGACTTGGTTCGTCCAACATAAATTATAGGAGGTCTTGGGGTATATTTCAACCAATACATTTCGATACCAACCATGGGTACAACGTTACCATCCTAACACATAAGTCCATCATAAGCCCCAAATGACAATTATGCTCATCAGTTCATATACATATATTACCCAAAAGGGATTCCAATTAGTAACCATCTCAATACCGAGACATATATACATATATCATAACAAAGTACACATAATACATATTCAAGAGAAAAAGGCCCAAATACTTGCATGTTTAGAGTAAAACATGGCATTTCACACACAACCATATTTCCAACATTCCTTCATAAGAAAATCCCAAGTACTTGAACATATAGAGATAAATAACAACAAATAGAAGAATATGATGTGTATCTAGTTTTGATAAAGGTTAGTAAACTCACAATCTAGGTTTTGAACCAAAACCTAGAAAATAGATGAAACCCTAGAAGTTGGTGGATGAACTTGGAGATGAGAAGTTGAGCTTTATGAACCCTAGGAATCTTCTTGGTAGGTAGCAAATGCAAGATCAACAACCCCAACAACCAAAATGGTTTGTAATAAATGAGGTTTAGTGTTTGAGGGGAAAGGGTTAGTTTTGAATGCTCCAAAATCGCCAAAGAGAAAGAAGGAGAAGTGAGAAATGAATTGAAAATCAGCTAGGGATCTCATTTAAGACACAGTACCCGTTCGCGACCTTGCCCGACGACATTGACATTGTCACTGTCGCCTGTCACAATCGCGCGGAACCCCCCACTCTCGGTACACTTCCCGTGACCTTGACACCGCGATAGTGACAATGTCACAATCGCGTGTCATTGTCGCGCGGGCTCCCTAACTTACGGTACACCTCCTACGAGAGTGACACCGCGAGAGTGACCATGTCACAATCGCGAGTCACTGTCGCACCAAGCCCCCAATATCTCGAAACTTGACCAATTTCGATAACGAGCGCGAGGTTTGAACAAGTAAAGATGGTAAATCAATTTATATGACATTTCAATATAATAACGATCATAAAATGCACACAAAGGCTCATATTCTCACATAGGCACAATTAATGTATTAAGGGAACAAATAATTACCTTGAGAATTTCCGGGTGTTACAATCCTCCCCACCTAATTGGGATTTCGTCCCCGAAATCTCATCCTAAATTAAACAAGTGAGGGTAACGCTTCTTTATATCATCTTCGGACTCCCAAGTAATGTTAGCACCCCGATGGTGCTTCCATTGGACTTTAACCATGACTACATCTTTGTGCTTCAACTTTTTCACTTTTGACTTCAAGATCGCCTCCGGTTCCTCAACGCAACGATTTCCATTATCCACCCGAATTTCCGTCAAAGGAATAACGCTTTCCTCCTCGACTAGACACTTTCGAAGGTAACACACGTGAAACGTAGGATGTATCCCATCCATTTCCGGTGGTAAATCCAACCGGTAGGCTTGTAAACCAACCTTCTCCAAAATGACGAAAGGTCCAAGGAAACGGGGACTAAGCTTCCCATGCTTCCCAAAGCGGATTATCCCCTTCCATGGAGATACTTTCAGCATGACACGGTCGCCCACTTGAAACTCGACCGATCTTCTTTTCTTGTCCGCACAACTCTTCTGTCGGCCTTGCGCTGCCTTTAGCCTCTCACGAATCTCTTTCACCTTGTCGGCCGTCTCTTGAACAATTTCCGGTCCGGCGAATTGCTTCTCGCCCGCTTCTAGCTAACAAACCGGGGTTCTGCACTTTCGTCCATACAAGGCCTCGAACGGTGCCATTCCGATACTAGAATGATAACTGTTGTTGTATGCGAACTCTACCAAAGGTATATGTGAATCCCAGTTTCCCCCGAAATCTATTACACACGACCTCAACATATCCTCTAATGTTTGAATCATCCTCTCGCTTTGCCCGTCTGTTTGAGGATGATACGCCGTGCTCAGATTCAGTCTAGTGCCCAACTCTTTCTGTAAGCTTGCCTAAAAATTCGAGGTGAAGCGACTATCCCGATCCGATACGATAGATTGCGGAACTCCGTGCCTCGATACCACCTCATCAATATAAAGTTTGGCCAATTTCTCCATTGGCAAGGTCTCTCGCATTGCAAGGAAATGCGCACTCTTGGTTAGTCGGTCAATGATTACCCAAATGGTGTCGTGCCCACGCAAGGTCTTCGATAGCTTCGTCACGAAATCCATAGTGATGTTGTCCCATTTCCACTCGGGAATGGACAATGGTTGTAAACTTCCATACGACCTTTGATGTTTCGCCTTGACCTGGAGGCACGTGACACACTTCTCCACATAGCTAGCCACATCTAGCTTCATCACCGGCCACCAATAATTTAACTTTAAGTCTCTATACATCTTGGTGCTACCGGGATGTATAGAATATTTCGACTTATGCGCTTCTTCAAGAAGTAACTCCCGATTTCCTCCCAACTTCGGTACCCAAATCCTTCCTTGAAAGAGTTTGAGTCCACGACCGTCTTTCGTTAAGAGTTCCTTTTGCTTTGACAAGACTTCAACTTTGAGGTTCTCTTCTTTAAGTGTTTCCACTTGACTCGTCTTTATACTTTCCAACAAACTCGATACCACATCGATCCTTGTAAGGGACATTTTGACACCCCCATCATAACTCCTCCGGCTCAATGCATCCGCCACCACATTGGCCTTACCGGGATGATAGAGTAGGTCACAATCGTAATCCTTCAAAAGCTCGAGCCATCTCCTTTGTCGCATGTTGAGTTCCTTTTGATCAAATATGTACTTGAGACTCTTGTGATCCGTGAAAAGAGTACACTTCGTCCCATACAAGTAGTGCCACCACAACTTTAACGCGAAAACCACCGCCGCCAACTCCAAGTCATGAGTCGGATAGTTCTTCTCATGATCCTTTAATTGCTGCGACGCGTAGGCTATTACTTCCCCCTTTGCATTAGTACGCACCCAAGCCCCATCTTGGAAGCGTCACTATACACCACAAAGTCTTCTGGAGCTTCACACAATTTCCTCTTGAGAGTTTGAAAGGCTTATTCTTGTGCATCGGTCCAAACAAACTTGACGTTCTTCCTTGTGAAAGAAGTGAGCGGTGTAGCTATCTTGGAAAAGTCTTGAATGAAACGCCGGTAGTAACCCGCCAAACCCAAGAAGCTTCGGATCTCTGTCGGACTCGTTGGAGGCTCCCAACTCATCATTGCCTCGATCTTTGTCGGGTCCACTTTTATTCCGTCCTTTGATACTACATGCCCCAAGAATTGCACCTCTTGGAGCCAGAATTCGCACTTCGAGAATTTCGCAAACAATTTCTCCCTTCATAGGACCTCTAATACTTCCCGTAAGTGTTTCCCATGCTCGGACTCATCATTTGAATATATTAAAATATCGTCGATGAAGACGATCACAGATTTATCTAAGAATGGGCGACACACACGGTTCATCAAATCCATGAATACGGCCGGAGCGTTGGTTAAGCCGAAAGGCATCACCAGAAACTCATAATGACCGTATCTCGTTTGGAAAGCCGTCTTCGGAATATCTTCTTTCTTCACTCTCACTTGATGGTACCCGGACCGAAGATCAATCTTCGAGAAACATCCCGCGCCTTGAAGTTGATCGAAGAGATCGTCGATACAAGGTAGAGGATACTTATTCTTCACCGTGACTTTGTCCAGCTCTTGGTAATCGATACACATTCGCATGGATCCATCCTTCTTCTTTACGAACAATACCGGTGCTTACCAAGGTGACGAACTCGGTTGAATAAAACCCTTCTCCAACAACTCTTGTAGTTGCGTCATCATCTCTTTCATTTCCGTTGGTGCCAAACGATAAGGAGCACGGGCTATCGGAGCTGCTCCCGGGGTGAGGTCGATCTGAAACTTTACTTGCTGCTCCGGCGGTAATCCGGGTAAGTCTTCCGGAAAGACGTCCAGATAATCTTGCACCACCTCCACATCCTCTACTGACTTCTTTTCTTTCTTCGCGTCCACCACGTAGGCCAAGTACGAGGGGTAACCCTTCGCTAGAAACTTTCGAGCCTTAAGAGATGAAATAATGAGATTATTCCTCTTTCCTTTCTCCCCATAAATGGTAGCCACACCATTTCCCGGCAATGGCATTTGGATCATCTTTTTGGAGCAAAAGATGTCCGCCTTATGCCTCACTAACCAATCCATACCTATGACCACATCGAACCCTCCTATAGCCATAGGTAGCAAATCTATTCCGAAAGGATTCCCATCGATCTCTAGAGTGCAATTACAAAAACAGTCTCGAATAACTATTTGATCACCATTAGCTATTTCTACTACTAGTGCATCGGGAAGGACACTAACCGGAGTGGTGAATTGCTTACAGAAAACATCCGATACAAATGAACATGTAGCACCCGAATCAAACAAAACGCGAGCAGACAAGGAGTTTACTAGGAACGTACCCGAAACAACATCAGTGGTCTATTTCGCCTCCTCGGTAGTCATTCTTAAATCTCGGCTTGGCGCTCTCAACGGTTGCTCGACCCGTATCGTCGATCCAAACGAATTTCCTCGGTTTCCGCCCACAAGCTTTGGGCAATCCTTCTTCATGTGCCCCGGTTCCCGACACTTAAAGCAAACTGGCCCTCGAATAGGGTAATCCCGAATAGTATGGCCCTTCTTGCCACACTTGGCACACTCAACCGGACCCGAGTGAGGTTTTGGGTCGCATGGGCCAGAGTGCTTGGCCTTGCACTTGTGACACCATCGCCACTCACGACGATGATCACCCGCTCTCCCACTTACAAATGGTCTTGGTTGACGAACCGGCCCAAATGACCCTTCCCACTTTCGTTTCTCACCAACTAACCTTCTCTCTTCCTTCTCAGCATTGATGTCATCCTCAATTAACAAAGATTCTTCGATGACTTCTTGTAAAGTCAATCCCCTAGCATTCCTCACCGTCGTTCGCATCTCGGCCGGTAAACCTTGCTGGTAAGCCTTAATCTTCGACTTCTCATCGGGGACCAGATGTCCCACCAAATTCAGTTTCTCCAAAAAGAGTTTGGAGTATCCAACAATGGACAGAGTCCCCTTCTTCAGATCTCGGAACTCCCGCTCCAGCTTATCTAACGAACGCTCACTACAATATTTATCCATGATCTTTTCTTTGAACACCGGCCAAGTTAACTTAGCCAGAACTTCCGGAGTGAGGGCGGATCGAGTGAGATTCCACCAAATCAGAGTCTCTCCCCGAAGCAACTGAGAAGCAAACTTGACCCGTTGAGAGGGATCACACTCACTTGACTTGAAGGCCATCGCTACCTCCTTGAGCCAATACATACAAGACACCGGGTTATCTGAACCCGCAAACTCCTTAGGGTGGCACCCCAGAAACGCCTTGTAGGTGCACCCCTTGGTCTTCGTCTTGTTCCCATTATCCGTTGGTTCTTCAACAGATACTACAACTGGTCCACCCGACCCCATAACAATGTTTTCCGCCATTGTCTCCGGTTGTCGGTTACTGGCGTCTCGATCTTCTAAGAGCTTCATGAAAAACTCTTGTTGTTGGGCCATGGCAGAGTTCATGGCCAACATCATGCTATCCCGAATCCGGGTCTCCATGGTTACTTCCTCCATGATGGCATTATTCGCATTAAGGTTCCGGCGCAGAATATGTTCAGGTCCTCCTCCCAAGATTATGGGTATGGGAGGTCCCTCGGTAGTTACGCCCACAGGAGGCCGATCATCGGTAGACTCCACTTCCAAGTGGCCCTCTGGAGTATTTGGTAACGTACTTCGAGTGTTTACCATCTCAATCTGCCATACATGTACGAGAAATAGATTGAGAAAAGACTAAACGAGTTGAACTCATTGTACGTACTAATACCTTCCTCAATTATCACAATAATAGTAAACCAAGTATGCTCACGTAACAATGCATTCATAATAGCAGTAGCTAAGTGGAATTATGAACGAACCATACACAAGAATTCTTGTCACCATTATTGATGCGGATGTTTGCACACCACTAAGACATGTGATGATTGAATCTCAAGGCAAGTATATAATGAAACCCAATATCGTCTTTCAAGTAATAAAGTGGTAAAATACCGAATATCGTCCCACAGAGATTGTTGTAAAAGTGCAATAAAAGTGTAATGAAAGAAATGATTTCAGATGGCGAGTTTGAAGACTTTATTTGGTTTGGTTGACAGTTAAAGTAAGATAACAGAGAATAAAGATAGCAAGGGTGTAAGACTTGTGGTGAGTATCAAACGCAAGTTTTTGTGGACCAATGCTGTAGGGATGCTACAACATTGTGTCTCTCAACAACTAGTTCCACCACCTACTTTAAGAACTATCCTCTCGGATTCTGCCGTAACACTTGGATTTAGCTTCTACCAGGCACATCTCTGTGCAGTATTAAAACCAGTGATAGTGTTGACGGTGTTCTCAAAGTATATGGATAAATAAAGAAGTTTATTAAAAATCACTCTCTTGAGTTAATTCCCATATCATCCAAGTTGACGTGTTCCAAGTGGCTAATCTCTGAGTCCACTACACTTTAAACACTTTGACTCGTGATCAACTCGTCGAGAATATATCGATTAGAAAAACATAGTTGCCAATTTTTTTTGGTAAGCAACTTTTCCAAGTATACTTCCTATGTCATTCGAATTGACGTGTATTGATGTGGCTCATCTCTGAGTCAACTACACTTTACCACTTTCAAAGCGATCAATTCGTCAAAAAGTGCGTTTGGATTTATAAAACTTAGAATGAAGCGGTGGAACATTGTTATTGAGAAACGACGTCCAGTTTCTTTTGGTTTAAAAACTCACCATTTGCCTCACACCCAAGCTAATGAAATTAGCTACTCATGACGGAAATTAAATTGCAAGAAATGTAAAGAGCGGAAATTAAAGACATAAATTAAAGTGCGTAAAGTATATAACAATAATAAATTGACGTAATGTAAATGCGATAAGCGTAAATAAATAAATACGAGAAAGCGAGAAATAAAGTAAATACGAGACTTATATTAAAATAACTAGCGGAAATGTAACAATCGGTTTATGAAACCGATTGGATCTTGAAAGCCAAAAGCTCCATCAACTACTTGGAAATTAAAAGTACTTGCTAACTTAAAGTTTGAGAGACTAAACACTACTTAAGATTACTTACTTGCACACTAAACAAGCACCTAAACCCACCTATTTATACAAAAGAAGTTGGGTAATAACCATTGGGCAAAGACTAACTTGGGGCCCAAGATTACACAAAAGACAAAGATAGAACCAATAAAGTGTTTTGACTTTTTCCAAAAATTAAAATCTGATTCTTTCTTCAAAAATCAGCAGCCCACAGTTTCAACAAAAGTCTGACCCAATAACCATGACAGTTGGATCCATGAAGCCCATCCAAAAGCCTGCTGCCATCCAATGCTGCAGGAATGTTGTGACTAACTGCTGCAATATTTACACATTAAACACAAAATAAGCTACTATTTAACATAAAGATAAGTTTCACTACCACATTAAGCCTCATAAGAAAAATATGGAAAATAAGGGTGCGTTTGGTTTGTGGGATTGGAATGGATTTAGAAATATTTGGATTTCAAATCCATTCCAATCATGTGTTTGGTTTGCAAGAATGGAATTCGTTAACCGGATTTGAAATCCTTTGACCTCTTTAAAATCCTTAACCTAATGGATTTGGAATTCCTTTGCAATAGGCCGGGATTTCAAATCCCCCAAATCCAAATTCTTACTTGAAATCCAATCCATTCCCGCAAATCAAACGCGCCCTAACATAGAAAAAGACTCAAACTAGGGATTTGAAAATAAAACAACTATCCTAAAAAATAGAAAAAGAGTGAAAATGCATTGATTTCTCAATGCATAACAATTATCACAACTTTCAATTAAAGTAATTTCGTAATCCTAACGCTCTCCCCACCTAGGATTCCTACCCCAAGTGGACAGTGAAACTATAAATTCTAAAACTTAAGTCTAGATATGCTAAAACAATACCTAGTTCACTTAAACTAAAGCTCTGATACCAACTTGTAACACCCTAAAAATAGGGATAACAAAAATACGAAAAAAGGACACGTGGTATAAAAATTGCCAAAGCATGAGCCTCCCAAAAATGGGGAAATAATATAAACCTGTTTAATCACAATTGTAATTTCAACGGACAATAAATTAACAACCAACTAATCTAATTTCTACTACTATAAAAGAGATTACAAAAGGGTTGTCATCTATAGTTCCAAAAGTTCTTCTATCCAATGAATGCTAATTTGCAAGCGTTCCCCAAGCTCTCACCCAAGCAACTATGCCAACTTAGAACCGGCGCCACTAGAACCTGAGATACACATCGACACCAAACAAGTGTTAGGCCAAAAAGCCTAGTGAGTTGAACAATAATAAACATGCATGAACAGTTGCAATTCTTATCAGCAGTTAACTAGAGTTCAACATATGTGGAGTCAATAGGGGATACCCATAGCACCAATCAAGTTCCACCCAAAGATACAATGTACCTTAGTGCCCACTTCTAAGAGTGACACCCAAAGACCCGGCACACCCGAGGACTACAACCATGGCATTACCCCGAATGGCGGAGGTCTAGGCACATACCATCACGGTGGCACCCAAGACTACATCCTCCTAGTGTCTACTGACTTGGTTCGTCCAACATAAATTATAGGAGGTCTTGGGGTATATTTCAACCAATACATTTCGATACCAATCATGGGTACAATGTTACCATCCTAACACATAAGTCCATCATAATCCTCAAATGATAATCATGCTCATCAGTTAATATACATATATTACCCAAAAGGGATTCCAACTAGTAACCATCTCAATACCGAGACATATATATACATATATCATAACAAAGTACACATAATACATATTCAAGAGAAAAAGGCCCAAATACTTGCATGCTTAGAGTAAAACATGGCATTTCACACATAACCATATTTCCAAAATTCCTTCATAAGAAAATCCCAAGTACTTGAACATATAGAGATAAATAACAACAAATAGAAGAATATGATGTGTATCTAGTTTTGACAAAGGTTAGTAAACTCACAATCTAGGTTTTGAACCAAAACCTAGAAAATAGATGAAACCCTAGAAGTTGGTGGATGAACTTGGAGATGAGAAGTTGAGCTTTATGAACCCTAGGAATCTTATTGGTAGGTAGCAAATGCAAAATCAACAACCCCAACAACCAAAATGGTTTGTAATAAATGAGGTTTAGTGTTTGAGGGGAAAGGGTTAGTTTTGAATTCTCCAAAATCGCCAAAGAGAAAGAAGGAGAAGTTAGAAATGAATTGAAAATCGGCTAGGGATATCATTTAATACCCAGTACCCGTTCGCGACCTTGCCCGGCGACAGTGACATTGTCACTGTCGCGCGGAACCCCCCACTCTCGGTATACTTCCCGCAACCTTGACACCGCGATAGTGACAATGTCACAATCGCGTGTCATTGTCGCGCGTGATCCTTGAATTACGGTACACCTCCCGCAAGAGTGACACCGCGAGAGTGACCATATTACAATCGCGAGTCACTGTCGCACCAAGCCCCCATATCCCGAAACTTGACCAATTTCGATAACGAGCGCGAGGTTTGAACAAGTAAAGATGGTAAATCAATTTATATGACATTTCAATATAATAACGATCATAAAATGCACACAAAGGCTCATATTCTCACATAGGCACAATTAATGCATTAAGGGAACAAATACTTACCTTGAGAATTTCCGTGTGTTACATTCTAATTGTAACACCCATAATTTTCGGTAAGTAAATGTCACTCGAACGTTTTTGTGACTTGTAAACAGTGGGGTTTTGTTGGTAAATGTATTGTTTAAAGTCCCTCGGAGTATCGGGAGTTTTGGCAGTGAAAAAGTCGAGTTTCGAGGCTCCGGAAAGGTCCCGCGACAATGCCCGGCGAGTATGATAAGTCACAGTCGCGCGTGACACAGTCACAGAAGAGAAACAGAAGCCTGGGGCATACTGGAGACTATGCCAGGCGACATTTCCCTGGGCATAGTCGCTTGGCAATGTCGCCAAGGAAGCTCAGGCTGCTGTTAAGTCGAATTTCAGCCCCTTTTGTCATTCTTCACTTCTCATTTCCTTCCCAACTCCCTCCAAACTCTCTCAAGACCTCCCAAACCCATCCATGGTGATTTTGATCCATCAAATGCCTCCATCCTCAAGTATTGAAGTGTCATCAAAGGGTAGAAGCTAGACACCAAGAATCTTCATCTTCATCTTCAACCTCAAACTCCATTTTTGGGTTTTCTAGGTTTTCATCAAAACCTAAGTGGTAAGTTTATCCTCTCCATTTCTAAACCTCATTAAGTGATGTAAATGCTTCATTGATGATTTCCTATTGTTTTATTACTCCAATTTCGGTTTGGAAGATTTTGAGAAAAGTTAGGTCAAATTAGGGGTTTTAACCAAAATTGGGATTTTGATGTAAAATGTTTGGGGATTGATTCTTAATGGTTGGGTGTGTATATTCATGGTTGGAAACTTGTGAATATAGGTTTTGGAAGGTTTTGCTTGTGGATGCAAGTGTTCTTCAAAGGAGCTCAAGTTGGGGTAAAATCTAGATTTAGCCTAAATCTAGCGAGGTGGGTTCAAGTTGATTTGTGAAAACGGTGTACATGCCAAAATGTTTATTTTAAAGTGTTTTGTGTCTTACATGAAATTGTTAACTGCTGATAAGTTTGGTTATTTTGAAAGTGTTTAACTTTATAAACTTATATAACACACATCTTTGGGATTTTGGGCATTATGATAAATAAATCATATATTTTGGTATCTTAATGGTTTATTTTATGGAAGTAGATTTTGAGTATAAATGTATTTCATTTTGT
Source organism: Arctium minus (assembly GCA_954870635.1). Classification (NCBI taxonomy): domain Eukaryota; kingdom Viridiplantae; phylum Streptophyta; class Magnoliopsida; order Asterales; family Asteraceae; genus Arctium; species Arctium minus. Next base: position 172,952,226 of record OX941081.1, on the reverse strand, counting down.
GTTTTGGAGAAATGCATGGTTTTGTGTAAGGTAAATGTAATAAACTCACTTGGAAAACGATTTGTCCCAATCTAAACAACGTTGGAGTTAATTATATGTTTTGGAGCATGGGTTTACATAAGTACGGGTTATTTATGTTTGATTTCATTTTATGGATTTCAACGTTGGGTTCTTGGATTTGTTGAGCTTATGACTCGGTTTGGATTTTGTTGGGTTTTGAGGACACTTGTCCGTTTTAATAGCTTATTGTAGAGCGTTTGGTTATGATTTGCATTTACTGCATCTTATTTGAGATTACATGTTTGAATGCAATAGTTCATTCGTTTTGAGTCATGTAATGGTTTAGTTAGTGCAATGGATCCATAGACACGGTGTTCCTATGTCCCCGTTTTGGACATTCGGCTCACCACATTGGCACGGAATAGGCATCGGGCTCCATGGTAAGTAGGGTGTGGGCCTATACGGTTGGGCAGTGTCCCATGGACAATAAGGTGTAATTCCATTAGGTGCCTGAGTTCCCCTGTTTTGGAACTCTCAAGGATAGACCTGAAGTGGTTGACTTGATGTTTTTGAGCAATAGACTTGGAGTAGTTGAGCTCGGTGGGTTTTATTTGTGTAACCCACATGTTTTGATTTCCTACATAATTATGTGACCTACTTTTGTATTCCGTCACGTACAATGTAATCGGGTCTTCCCCGTCACCAATAGGTGTGGTTTTGGTTATGGAGTTTTATAATCCATGTTTTCGGAGACGTTTGAGTATGGGTATTTATCTATGATTTAAGGTTTTAGTTATTGAAACTCATTCGAGTTATTGGGATGTTTTGGAAGTTGGAGTTATCTACGTTTTCAGTGTTTGATCATTATAATGTCAGTTATGTTTTACGTGCGCTTTGGGTTTTGGCTTTATTTAAGGAGGCGTTTGTTTTATGTTTTTTAATCACGAAAAGGGGTGAATGACGAAAAGGAGATTGTTTTAAGATTTAATGTATTTCATTTTTGGTTGCTTTCAAATCAAATGTATTGCATTTTGGAAATCATGATTTTAAATAACATTATTAAAGTTATTGCTTTATATATCCCTAATGAAAACTCTTGAGCTCACTAGGCGTTAAGCCTAACCTTTTTATTTGTCGGCATGTGCATCAGGTTCCAGTTGGGGTTTGGTTCTTGCAGTGCTTTGAGGAGTTGAGCATTAGTCTTACACGAGAGTAAGTAGTTTGGTGAAGTCTTCTGTAGTTGGAGATAGTGACTATTATTGGGTTTTAGTAGCAATCGTCCCTATTATAGTCTGTTTACATAGAACAAAATATGTGTATTGAAGTTAAATATTAAATTGTGATTGTAGATGAGTTACTTATCGATGTATTTAGAAAAATTTTAAATTAGTTGCTATTTCCAGATTGAGGGTGTTACACTGGTACCCGTGGGCGACATTACCCATGCGACTATGACCATGTCAATGTCGCAGGGCATAGTCGCTTGGGTTGTACCGTAGGTACTCTCCCACCTGCGACATTGTCAGGCGACAGTGACACTGTCATAGTCGCTTGGCATAGTCGTCAGGCTTGTACCGAGCCCCAAAACTCGACTCTTTCAACTCCAAGGCCCTCGATACTCTTAGGAATTGTAACCAAATGCCTTTCCCAACAAAACCCCACTGTTTACAAGTCTCATAAACGTCCGGGTGACATTTATTTACCGAAATTACGGGTGTTACATTACACTTTTGGTCACTATGGTTTGCTCAAAAGTTGGAGGTGGTCCATCAAAAAGATTATCTACATGAGGAGCATTTTAGTCTTTTTTTTTATTTTTTATTATTCTTTTTCATCAACTACCACACCACCAAAAGCAAGAGAAGGGGTCACCCGGAGGGATTAAACAATTTAACTATTAGGATTTTTTCATTAATTTTGAGGGACCTTATTCAAAATTTGAACAAACGGGTGACGAATAGTGTAACTCATAATTGAATTATTGTACATGTCTACTCAAATTGAAACAATGAACAAAGAAATAAAAAACTACCGAAAAGCAAAAAAAGCGTACATTTATTGTCTATCGAAAAGCAAAAAATGTACTAAAAAGGACTAAATTTGTTTATAAACAATTATTTGAAAAAAGGTTTCTGACTAAGGTTTCGTTTGTTTTTTAAGAGGTCTGAAATCTTATTTTACATCTAATTAATAAGAGGTGGTGCTAAAGCAGAAATATGAATCAACAAGATCGTATGTTTCTGTAACGTTTGGAGGCGTCTTGAGAGAAAGAAAATCATATGAACTGAGATGGTGATAAGAGATTTTAAGAAGTTAGGTCACCGCTTCTTATCTTAGACGTATTTAATGTAACATCCCGAAATTTTGAAGAACTATTATATTCGATATAGTTTGGTAATGATGAGATATAAAACGATCTTTTAGAATGTGGATATATGTTCTTTTAAGATGTTAAAGATACTTAGAAATATCAAATATTTGGAATAATAACAAATAAATGAAATGCAAGTTTAGTGTGGAGTTTGGATACTTGAAACCATGGTGGTCAAAGTAAGAATCCAAAAACTTGAGGGTGTTAATTAAACAACCCTTTTAATGATAAGAAGACAACGTCTTCTTCTTCCTTTGTACAATATCGACCGAAAGCAAGAGTGAGAGAGAGAACTCTAGGGCTTAAGAAATGCTCAAATCATGAAACCAAAATATGTTTATGGATCATAGGTTGAGTTTTAACATCCAAATCGAAGGAAGAAACCATATTTTTGGTTGATGAGGTGAAGAACTCGATCAAGGGTTTAAAATTCGAACTTGATGCTAATTTGTTGTCTTCAACCTCAAAACATAGTGTAACCCATTTTAGGGTTCATAAGTTGAAATGGGCATAAATAGGTGAGTATACATGATGTAATCAGTTTGTGGCAACATTAAGATGATATGCGATGTACCCAAGTTGAAAATTTTGATCCAAACATGTTTTTGAAATGAGAATCAAAAGTTTGATATAAAGCAGTTGACTTTTCAAAAGTCAAACTGTTTTGATGTAAACTCAAAATTTGCTTGTTATATACAAAATTAAAGGTTGGAAGGAAATGGATATATGTATTTGTTGGTCCCAAATAGCAGTAAATAAGCAAGAAAAGTATTGTAGAAGGGGGGTTGAATATAATACACACAGTTTTTCACTTAATTTGATTCTTATTGATTTGAAATCAAGAATTACACATAGAAAACTTTTGATTGTTGCGGAAGAGAATAGATGAAATCTATTCAAACAATCTTACACAAAGAGAATGAAGAACAATTGTAAAACACTTAGAAAACAATTGAACTTCGTAGAGAGAAAAAAAGCCAGACACTTAGAGAACTTGAAGGTTATAGAACTGGTTATCTTGCATGTTGAACCATCCTCCCTATTTATAGTGCCTCATGCATTAAATGCATGGGACACCTGTTGAGCAAAGGATGGACACAGGTCTTCAGCAAGGTACAGGATGTACCTTTTGTCATGAGGTGTTTTGGCTTGAAGTGTTGACCTGCAGAGGATGGTAGAGACCTTTCCTTAAAAGAGTGTAAAATACAAAACATATTTTTTCTGATCTTCGGATGAGGTCCACGTCAGTGCAAGATATCACAAAGACACTTTGTCAGAAAAGTACAATGTGTTTGAGAATTCTTCAGGACTTGAAGATTAAGAAGTCTTCGGTTGCCGAAGAGTTCTTCGGCTCCTGAAGACTGAGAGGTCTTCGGCTCCTAAGACTGAGAGGTCTTCGGCTCCTAAGACTGAGTGGTCTTCGGCTCCTAAGACTGAGAGGTCTTCGGCTTCCGAAGATTGAGAAATCTTCGGCTTCCGAAGAGGTCTTCGGCTCCTGAAGACTGAGATCGGCACCATCCTGGCCAATGGTGTTGATCAAGTAGGCATACTTGGCTTTAGGCTGAGGAGTCTATCTTCAATCCGCTTTGAGATATATTCTCCTTCTTTGTCTTCTTCGGCTGATCTTCGACCACCGAACATTTGTATAGAAACCAAGCTGCTAAAAAGAACCTCAAAATATTCTAAGTATGATGATATAAAATGGAAGATCGGGAGGTCATCTTCAAATCTTCAGATGACCCAACAGTATTAAACATGTTCCAAAGATTAAACGAACATTATATATATATATATATATATTTTGATAGATTTTCAAGGTTAGAGATTATTCTTGTCCGGTTTGAACTATAAGACGAAGTTTTATGTGTTCTTTGAAAATTACAAAGGGACTTGATGTATGAATTATCTAAACACCTTTCTAAAAGTTCAAGAAACATGTTTTAAGACCTTGACTTCAATAATAATTTGTATTTGAGAAAATGAGGATTTGACACCATGTTGGATTACGAACAATAAACCTTATGTCAAAACAAGTTTTACGGGTACCTTGAGTTTATACCATAATGTTTTGATATAAACTTGGGTGAAGTATACCTATGGATGCTTTGGTTCGGAGTTCAATATTGGAACTACATAGGTTGAAGTAGGTAAAATATATGTGGAGATGAGTTTTGAAAGTATAACATAAACCATAAAGTGATTTGGTCGAAATTGATATTTTCATTATTGCTGGAAGTTGTAAAAATCGTAGTAAATCACTCGTAACTCAGATTTAAGCTTATAATAGTTTTCTGGAAACGTTAGGATGTCTTCCACAATCGATCTGTTTTGAAAATGAGCTAATTTGGGCCATAGGTAACTCAAAAATCGAGTTTAAACATAGTTGGTCTATTTTATGACGGGTATATATATAATAAATCTTCAAATATTCATTAAACATTTGTCTTAGATTAATTTGGATTGGTTCTTAATAAGTTGGAAAGGTAAAAAGGATGTCTAAATATTTTGTTTAGAGTAGTTATGTTAATTTGGTGATCACATATCGTTTGTATAGGTTGGAGGAAGATTGTGCAAGTTGGTTGAAAACTAGATTTAACTTAATCTAGCAAAGGTGAGTTCAAGTAGATTTTAAACTGGGTACACATCAAACGTATGTATTTTACATAATTGATTCATGTTGCTTGTGTTTGAATGTGTGTCGTGGAAAATATGCATGATTTGAACAAGTGTTATAAAATGTGGTTAATTAAGGTTTATACAATAGTAAAATTGAAGGTGAAATAAACATGCTAAATGATTACGAAAACGTCGTGCAATATGCTTTTAAGGTGAAACAAACATGCTAAATGATTACGAAAACGTCGTGCAATATGCTTTTGATGTTTTAAAACATAAAGTTTATTTAGCATGATATTGAGTTAAATTTTTGGTGAATTATACTTTGTATAAATGAGGTACTATGAGCTATTTGTTGCTCTATGACGGTGATGAATTAGATCCGGATCTGGCGACTTAGGGTCACCCCCTTTGTTGCGGTTGTATTGGGGTCGCTCCCTTTATAATTGATGGGTTGCTCCCATCGGGTGTTGTTGGAGTACCGTGCACGGATGGGTGCCAGATACTCGGCTAACAGGCATAGTGTTTGTAAGACACAACGTGTACATGATGATTATGCCGAAATTAGCCTAACGGATAAGTGGACTGTTGGGTAGTGCTCCTTCACTGATTCCGGTTTTGTTGTGGGTCTCCCCCACGTGGTATGATATTTGTTACCTCATCGTAAAATTAATAACCACATATTTTATTGTTTGGTGAGAAGAAATGTGTCCATTTGTATATTTCTAAATGTTTGCAAATCATGCATTGTTTTAGAAATACAAACTAGTTACATGAATCGGTTTGATTTTGATTGGATGTTGGGAATTAAATGAATGTTTTATTATGTAAACTCTTGTACTCACCACGCGTGAAGCCTGATTTGTTTTTATTGTCGACGTGTATCCCAGGGTCAAGATCAGGTGCAGGCGGTACTGCTAGTGGTAAGTAAAACAATCTAGTATATAATACTTATGGGATGGCGCGACGAGTGATAACTCTTTTGGGATGATGCTTGAGTTGTAAATAGTGTTTTAGTGGGAATTGTATTAGCATTATCCGTATAATTAGTATGTATGAAAATATGATTGCCCACATATGTGGCTTTTACATATGTAAAATTTTGGGAAATTGTTATATACAAATATAGACAGGTTATAAAAATGGTAAAATCATGAATATACGAATGGGTCATGCCGAAATTTTTAGTAGAAATGTTGTATAAGAAAAGTAGGGTGTTATATTTAAGAGTTAAGAGGTTCTGAAAACTGGAAAAAAAAACAAACAATCTAAATCTAAAAAAATTTGAACGATTCAGACTTAAGAGTCATTATGATATATATATATATATATATATTTTAAAACAAACAACCCTTAAGACCGGCTATTTTAGGAATTGATTTTGAAAAGTGGCTAAAAAGTAAATTAAGTGGACTATTTTATCAAATTTGTAAAAGTCAATCCTACGTTGCCAGTCAACAAACAACCATTTGATGGTCACTTGGTCAGTCAATGTCACGAGCCTGCTGTCGTGAAAGAAACTTTTTTCTTCTTCTATTTTCACAATTTCTCTCTCCCACTCGATGTTTTGAAATCTTCCAATCCACAAATGGGTTCAAGAATAAGGCAATCGCTTGTGATTGTATTAATCCACTTTTGGCCTGCAATAGCACAGAACGATGATTGTAAGTTCAAATCTACTTTTGTATTATGACCATAAATCATTTGATTCTCTCTAGTTTTTTTTTCTACTTTTGGGCATAACAAATTTGAATTTTTATCATCAACACTACTCCTAAAATGTGAATTTGCATACATGTATATGTGAAACCCCAAATCACTCTTTAGAAGAGCCCTTGAGGCCAGGAGAATACAGATTTTTTTGCTCTGATACCATGTGATAATATGTTTAACCATCGTATCATTCTCAAAAGAGCTGTTGAGGAAAGAAAGGAAGGTTGAACATATATAAAAAAAAACATCTTAATGACTCTTATATCTTAATCGTTCAGACCTTTTTACATTTAGACTGTTTGTTTTTTTTTCCGGTTTTCAGAACCTCTTAACTCTTAAATACGTCTGAAATAAGAAGTGGTGACCTAACTTCTTAAAACCTCTTATCGACATCTCAGTTCATATGCTCTTATTTCTCTTAAGACGCCTCCGGACGTTACAAAAACATTTCAAATTTCAGACTTCAACACCACCTCTTATTAATCAGAAAGAGAATAAGACTTAAGACTTTCAGACCTCTTAAAAAACAAACGGCACCAACATTTTCTGCAAGATTACTAAGGAACTATTTGTACCTCTGAATCGCTAATAGATGAATCTTGTTTTGCAAAAAAAATCTACCTCTTAATGGTTCTAAAACCAACCGAATGATTTTGTATATTGGGCTCTAATTTCATTCTGAACATTTACCAAACAAACAACCATATTTCATTATGACCGATTAATCATCTTGCACCAAACCCATTTCGCAACTGTCGAACAGCCCCTAAGAATTAGATTTGGTTTGATTTGCACGATCGTGCAGTTGTATATTTGCGGGCTATGAAGGATTCTTGGGAGAACACACCACTCAACTGGGACAATGTCGATGGCTCCGATCCCTGCGGTGGTTGGGAAGGAATCACGTGCACGGATGACCGTATCACCACCATGTGAGAGTCTTAATTTCCTCCATTCTTCATCTTCAAGCAACTGCTAAATGTGTCTTTTTTTTCTTGCTTTATTTCTAACTCCCAGAACTTTGGCAAGCATGGGTTTGACTGGTCCGCTTATAAGTGACATCGGACGGTTAACTGAATTGCAAATTCTGTACGTATTTTTGTTCAAATAGGTTACTTTTTTTTGGAAGGGTGCAAATTATGACTGCAAAAAATAAGCCCTTATAAACATAGTGGCCACAATTGTGGTATACACCTGGATTCGAACCTGGGCAGATGGGATATTCCACCACATCCCTAGGGCCTTAACCACTACGCCACAACTATTGTTTGGTTCAAATAGGTTACTATTAATTAGAGGCTAGCTGTTGGTCTCTTGTATACAATTTTTTTTCCTTTGTGTATGTGTAGAGATCTATCTTACAATAAAGGTTTGGCCGGGTCTCTAACTACAGCAATTGGGAATTTGAAGAAATTAACAAACTTGTGAGTAGTTTTTACAAATTAGTTATATGGAGCAGGTTCAAATAAAAACGTTAAATATAATAATCCGGATTTCAAGATCCATATGTGAACTTCACATATTCATCTTCAAATGGATTTTTATAATGATTCACATATGAACCTTCTTTTTGCTTGATATTTGTTTGATCTTGCCAGAATCCTGGTTGATTGCGGTTTCAGTGGTACACTTCCCGACACCCTCGGAAATCTAGAGAATCTTGTCTATCTGTGAGCACCAGATATTCTTCTTCTTCTTCTTTCTTCCAAATGATATGTCAAAATCCGTTTTAGAAAGTTAAAAGAAATTAAAGGTCATTATCTCGACTATGTAGGTCTCTGAATTCGAATGGTTTCAGCGGACTCATTCCGCCTTCCATTGGTAATATAAAAAAGCTTTACTGGTTGGATCTAGCGGACAACAATCTCACCGGAAGAATACCGGTTTCTAATGGACGAACGACTTCTGGTCTTGATATGCTGATTAATGCAAAACACTTGTCTGTGTTATTCTATTTCAGACCATTAGATAAATCAAACTCATGAATTAGAATTCTACTTACTTGTGCTTTGTATTTTCAGTCATTTTGGAAGGAACAGGCTCACGGGTGTTATCCCAGCTCGGCTCTTTAGCGCAAATATGACTCTAATTCATCTGTATGTTTGAATGTACCCTATAACAAATCGGACGCCAACCAATTTATAGAACTTAAGTTTATAGGACAAAACAATAAATTGTCTTATCTAAATGCAGTGGCGGATCCATGATTTTTTCTTGCTGGGGGCACCTTTTAAGGCAGATTAAATGCCCGTAAAGTTGTCTAGTGCATTTTAGTCTAAATCCACTGTTTCGAGGGATTTTTAAAGTTTTTTTTTTGGGTGATTTCAAGGGATTTTTAAGCTTTTTTGTAGATTTTAAGGGACTTTTTCGGTTTTTAGTTGATTTCGAGAATGTCTTTTTGGTTGATTTCGATGCATTTTTTTTTGGTTGACGGGATCCCGACAAAAAATTATTGGGGGACTGAAGGTATAAAGTAAAAAAAAACATATTTTTACCTAAGAAATCTCTTTTTTCCCATTTAACAGGGGGCCACCCCCACCCCCCTAATTTCAAGCGTCCACTCCTGTCTAAATGTGTTGTAATAAGTTTATAGGACGTTTTTGGACGTCTTAAAACTTTTTAGGGCACTTCTAATACAAAGCGTCGTATTAGCTATTTTATAGGACACTTTTGAGAAATGTCCTATGAACAACACTCTTTTTCACATAGTGTCCTATAAAATAGCTAATACGACGTTTTTATTATTAACATGTACTAAAAACCATGTCACGACGTCCAAAACCGTCGTACAAACTTATTACAATACCTTTAGATAGGACGCTTTATTGTATGGTCCCATAAACTCAAGTCTTATAAAGCAGTAGACATTTTTGGCGTCCTATAAAACAATTTTTTTTGTTGTAGTGATAACAAACAATCTTCAATTCATGAACAATGGAAATGATCACAACTACTTTCTGCCTGCCTTGTTTTGTTGAGCAGTCTATTTGAAAGCAACCAGCTTACAGGCACCATTCCTACCACACTTGGGCTTGTGAAATCACTACAAACTGTGTGAGAATCACATTTCAAGACTTTTTCTAAACCTCAAAGGTTAAGTTGGTATTTTTTTTTCTTTCTAATGCGGTTTTTTCGTGTAATGTCAGACGTCTTGATAGGAACTTATTAACTGGGAATGTCCCATTAAACATCAACAACCTTACCGATGTTGTTGAGATGTAAGTATCTTAATGTAAAATCACTAATGATTTTGTTAGTTCTCGTGTTCTTTTAAATAGTTATTGTTCTCGTTTGATCCTCCCCCTCTCTCTCTCTCTCTATATATATATATATCTGCTTATAGGTTCATGTCACACAACCAACTGACTGGTCCTTTGCCTAATTTAACCGGCATGAATGCACTCAACTATCTGTAAGTAGTAGTAATACTTGAACATATTTATTCTGTACGAAATCGCTAATCTTGATTATAGACAGACAGTAATCAGTAATTCCTGATTTCCCTAATACCATTCCAGGGATTTGAGCAACAATACTTTCGACCAATCAGAGGTTCCTTCTTGGTTTTCGACGCTGCAATCTTTGACAACGCTGTAACATCCCTCCAACCATCTCCATTTCTCTCCTGTGAAACCATGAATAATGGCTAATTTTTAACGTTGTTTGGCAGTAAAATGTTCAGTACAAACCTTGTAGGAGAGCTGCCTGCTGCCCTTTTCAGCATCCCTCAATTACAACAAGTGTGAGTTGAGATTTTGTTGGCAGTTTAATCATGTTAGTTAGTTAGGGGTGTTCATCTAAACCCACCAAACCGCACTATGCGGTTTTGAGTTATCAAACCGCGGTTAAAACCACACCACACCGCACATCATATATATGTATATACTTTTAATTTAAGAATCAATCGTGTTGAATATTTTATTTTTTGGACTACAATCATGTTATTGTTGATTTTAAGATGAAGTTTTTTGATCTTATAATTATTGGATTATAGATGTAAAGTGCGTTAGGTGTAAATCGCATAAACCGCACCGCATTTCACGGTGCGGTTTGGGAAAATGCTCAAACCGCATATGTGAAAGTGGCTGGAAACTGATGATTTGCAACCTCATTTTGGTCAGTGATTTAAGTTACAACAGAGTAAATGGCACCTTGGATCTTGGCTCTAACCATAGCAACAAACTACAGTCGGTCAATTTGCAGAATAATCAGATCAGTGACTTCCTTCAAAGAAGACAATATAGTATCCGGTTAACGTAAGTTTAGAAATCCTTTTTTTGTTCAACTTAAACACATCTGATCATAACGATTTTAATCGCTGCAGACTTGACGATAATCCAATTTGCTCAGATTCCGGCGTGGAAGATGGATTTTGCTCCCCTCTCCCTCCAACTAATACTTATTATGTGACACCATCCAACAACTGTGTGCCTACAACTTGTACTTCAGGTCTAGTTTCAACTCCAAATTGTGGATGTGCATATCCATACACCGGCGACCTTATCTTCCGAGCTCCTTCTTTCCCTGACGCTGGAAATTCGACGTTTTATGAGTCTCTGCATGATTCCTTGATTACATATTTTCAGATGTCAAAACTACAAGTAGACTCGGTTTCGCTCATGAATCCTACCAGAAATTTGGAGGATTATCTTGTGATTAACTTACAGGTTTTCCCATCTGGAGAAGAAAGGTTCAATAGGAGTGGGATTATTGGCCTTGGGTTCTCATTTAGTAACCAAACTTTCAAGCCTCCTCGAGAATACGGGACCTACTTTTTCATCGGTGAACCCTACGACTTCTTGCTAGGTAAATGATCCTTTTTCCCATTCGATAGCACTTAATCAAGGGAATTAAATTCGACCCTAACAGCCTTGGATAATTCTTGAGTTTTTCCCTCGTTTCAAAGGCTATGAAATCGAGATCCTTGTATCCAGATTCTCGTTTTTTTACAGATTTATATCGACGGTTACAGGCGGTTAAATGGTAGTAACCGTTAATCGATAAGATTGAAGAGTAGTTATAATTGTATCAGAGATCGAAGTCTTATTGCAAAAGACTCTACAGTCCAGAGTTCAGACTTGGTCAATTTACGCAAACCATAAGTTTGAACATAAGGTTCAGATCTCTGATTCCATTTATTCAGACTTAGGACTAGTCAAATCTTTAAGTCTGAATGTACTGGCCAGACTTGTATACTTGAAGATGAATTTAGAGATCTGATTAGAAGCTTCAGATCTCTGAATCCACTACCCAGACTTATACTTGGTAAATTTTCACTAAGTTTGACTCTTCATAAATTCCAAAAAACCCTTGGAACCCCGTTAGGGGCGCTGGCCATTGACCCCCGCCTTATGGCGATCTAAGGTGATAGGGGAAACATTTGTGAGTGTGCATTCCGCACCTCCTAACTCACTTATGTTTGATTGATCTCGAGTGAATCACAATCACACCAAAATGATTGATGACACTAAAATCACCAACAGTAATCGAAGTGTGTTCGGGTTTCGTCTTATAGTAGGACCATCAGGGACGCGAACCAAGTCATCGAAGATTGGAGTTATCGTAGGATCGGCTGTTGGTGGTTGTGTCTTTGTGGTACTATTAGTACTTGCAGGAATGTATGCTTTTTGTCAAAAAGAAAGAGAAACCCAAGAGAGCAGCCCTTTTGGTATGATGATCCTTTAACCCAAGTTTTTGGATTACCTTCGAAATTCGAATACATAAGTTGGTTTCTCATCATTTTAGCATAAAACTTGTAGCATTATGGGACGCAACCAGCGGAAGCGTTGGTGTCCCTCAGCCGAAAGGAGTAAAACCTTTCTCCTTTGAGGAACTTAGCAAATACACAAACAACTTTTCAGAAACAAACAACATAGGAACAGGTGGATATGGAATGGTAAGTGTGTGTTTACATTTGTGTATATATACATAGAGTTGGTTTCCGTTAAGAATAGTAGTTATCGTGAGAAGGGTAAGAAAGGTCTCCATCCTTGGATCAATCCTAATTAAATATCAATTGAAAATACCCTTCTAAGCTAATTCATGGGTTATTTTAGGACTTAATCTAAACCATTAGATCAACACTAAGTGATCAAGGTTCCAAATCCCTTCTTACACTTCTCACCTTGACTCCTATTCTCACACACACGATCCTTCGTCTATAATATATACATAATAAGATCATATAACATTTATGATGTGAAGAAAGAATGAGATTATTTTGTGTAGGTATACAGAGGAAGTCTACCAAATGGGCAGCTGATTGCCATCAAAAGGGCTACACAGGGATCGACGCAGGGTAGGCTTGAGTTCAAAACCGAGATTGAGCTTCTTTCAAGAGTTCATCACAAGAATCTCGTGAGTCTTGTAGGTTTCTGTTTCGATCAAGGTGAACAGATGTTGGTCTATGAGTATATTGTGAATGGTACAGTCAAAGATAGTCTTTCAGGGAGATCTGGAATCAGGTTGGATTGGATGAGAAGACTTGGAATAGCACTGGGAGCAGCAAAAGGGTTGCAATATTTGCATGATCTTGCTGATCCTCCAATCATACACAGAGACGTCAAAACGAACAATATCTTGCTAGACGAAGAATTGGTCGCAAAGGTGGCTGATTTTGGCATATCGAAATCGCTTGGCGACGCTAATAGGACTCATGTTACCACTCAAGTCAAAGGGACCATGGTCAGTATACTACTATCTTCAAACTTTTCTTTATATTTTCGCTTAAAAAAGATAACACTACAACAAATATATGGGTGTTTTAGATAGCACATATGCATCTTAGAGTACTTAATGGGACAGTAAGGGGGTAGGCACTTACCTTACACAGGCCTGTCATGAGGTTTTTCATGCCCTGGGCGAAAAATCTAAAAAACTAACAAAACACACTATTTTTAAGTGCAAGGATTTATCGGTGAATCGTGAGATAACTATTAAATGGAGAATCAAAACAATGTGATTACTAATAGATTATGAATGATGCATCCATCTAATAGAATATGTCAACATGCTATGAAAAAGATATGGTTGATTATGTTTATAACTTTATTTCATGTACTAAGTAATAGCAAATGCTCTAAGCAACATGTACTACATTCAATTCTAAAAGTTGGTGTGTGGTCAATTTGTCATGAATCTTAAAATCAAAGGTTCTAACAAGCCATCCAACATGAAAGAACATGATCATGATACCACACAATTTTAATGACAAATTGGACATAGGTGAAGTACCTTTCACTAGTTCGAAAAACAACCCATTCTCCAACAATATCTTGAGTAACTACAATGCAACAATGTTACTTCCATTCTTTTGTAGGCTTCCTATATTGACCTTGATAAATTGTAATTACTCTATCTAAGATGTAAATGCCCTATAAACGCATAGAAAACAAGTAAAATTACTACACTTCAGATCAAGAATCAAATTGTGTAACCAATCTTTCAGTATTTTAAATTAATATAACAAGAATATCACAAAGTGTATGTTTGTGACATTTCATCAAACAGTTGGAGGACATCATCAACCTCGGTAATATTACAATAAGCAACAAATCTAACCTCGAGCATAAAGCAAATACCAATGAGAAACCAAGAGGGTGTTTGGGATTGCTTATTTAAATGACATATCTGCTTATTTCATTTTATCACCGCAGGTAAGTTATTTCTAGTGTTTGGATTGAGGGAAAAAAACTGCTTATGACTTTTTGTCACCGCAGATAAGTTGTTTTTAATAAGTTAGCCCATACTAACTTATCAACTTATTTGAAACAACTTATGAATTTTTTGGTTATTTTACATGTATAAGCAATAGGGGTGTAAATAGGTCAGGTTGGGTTGGGTTCGGGTTCAACCCATTTATTAATTGGGTTGAAAATCTCAACCCGAACCAACCTGTTTAATTAAATGGGTTGAGATTTTCAACCCAACCCAACCTGTTGGGTTGATGGGTTGGTAGCGGGTTGACCTGTTTATGATTATTTCAACCCAACCTGTTAAATAAATGGGTTGAACCTGGGTTGACCCATTTAATTTTAAAATTCTAAATGAAATAAAAATGCTTAAACTACTTCATTCCACGACAATGGAACTAAGGTCGATCAAGTTAAGATTATATATATATATATATATAAGTAACAATGGAATAATGGAACTGAAGTCGATCAAGTTAAGATTACAAGTTTATCGTGAACAATGGAACTGAACTCGTCGTGAAGCCGTGGAACAGAGGAAGAGGAGTCACCGTGGAACAGAGGGAGAGGACAGGAGTCGCCGGTGAATAGGGATGAAGATTTGCGTCGGCGGCGTATAAGGGAAGAGGGAGGAGAGAAGGCTGGAGGCGTATGACGTTTCAAATTAGGAATAAGATTTACTGATTTAGTCGATTAGGGTTTTCAACTTTCAAATTTCAATATATAAATTATTTTTTAATCTTTAAGAATTATATTAAAATATTAATTGTATTAAATATTGATTAATAATTAAAAATAAAAGATTAGGTAATATTATAAATGGGTTAGAAATAGGTTGTAAATGGGTTAGAAACAAGTTGTAAATGGGTCGAAACCAGGTTGTAAATGGGTCGAAATCAGGTTGAAAATTTCAACCCAACCCAAACCCAATTAATAAATGGGTTAGGCAGGTTGACCCATTTAACTTAAATGGGTTGAAATTCTCAACCCAACCTGCTAATTTTGGGTTGGGTTCGGGTTAGGTTGGCGGGTTGGGTCACTTTTTGCCACCCCTAATAAGCAATCCCAAACACCCCTAGATAACAACTTATTAGCTTATTGCGTTTTGGAACCACAATAAGCTAATCCAAACACTTTTTATAAAACTCTTTTTTGTCACCACATAAGTTGATAAGCACTTTTAAAAAAAACATAAGTTTTTTAAATAAGCAATCCCAAACACTAATAATTTCGATAGTAAGAGCCACAATAATTGATTTCCATTCTGTGTATGTTACAAGGAAAAGAGAACGAGAATAAATACAGGAGGCTGGAAGCTAAACAAGGAAGTTTCTAAAAGTAAGGGCTAAAAGAAAGGGAAGATTAGGAGAAGAATAAGGAGAAAATATCTTGTTTCCAATATTCCCCCTCAAGTTGGAGCGTGTAAATCTTTCATGCCCAACTTGTCGAGTAGAAACTTGAGCTGTTGTGTTCCTAATCCCTTGGTGAGAAGATCCGCAATCTGCATCTTGGTGTCGATAGGCTTTGGTTGAATTTCTTTAGAGTCAACTCTTTTACGAACAAAATAGCAATCCATTTCCACGTGTTTAGTTCTTTCGTGGAAGACGGGATTGTTAGCAATATGTCTAGCCGCCTGGTTGTCACAAAATAGGGGGTCGGTCCGTTTGAAGTAACATCTAGCTCACTTAGAAGCCATTTTAGCCACAAAATTTCGCTAACTGTTGATGCCATGGATCGGTATTCAGCTTCAGCGGAAGATCGTGAAACCACAGATTGTTTCTTGGTTTTCCAAGAAATTGGCGCTCCACCAAGTAATACTAGGTATCCCGTTCGTGACTTCCTGGTAAAGGGGCATCCAAGCCAGTCAGAGTCGCTGTAGGCGGTGAGAGCACAACCTCCTTCTCGGGGAAGAAGTACGCCTTGACCTGGCGTTCCTTTTAGGTATCGCAAGACCCTATGTACTGCGTCGAGATGGTCTTGTCTTGGATCAGCAACAAACTGACTCAAAGACATTTACAGAGTAAGCAATGTCTGGTCTGGTGGCTTGTAAGTAGAGGAGTCTTCCCACGATGCGTCGGTATTGGCTAACATCAACTGTAGGCGCTTCACTGTCTTTGTCTAGTTTTAGGTTCTGCTCCATTGGAAAAGCACTCGGTCTGCACCCTTGCAAACCACAGTCTTTCAAGATGTCCAATGTATACTTTCTTTGACTTAGGACTAGGCCTTCGGGTGTGCGTGCCACTTCAATGCCAAGGAAATATTTCAAGCTTCCCAAATCCTTAATACTGAATTGCTTATGGAGGTCTTGTTTAGTATCGCGAATCTTGGAGGAATCATTCCCAACTATGATCACGTCATCAACATAAATAAGTGCCCCCACGAATATGTCATTTTGTTTGAAAATGAAAAGGGAGTGATCTGCCTTGGATTGTTTGAAGCCGAGATTGAGAAGAAAGGTAGTGAATTTGTGGTACCAGTTACGCGAGGCCTGTTTCAATCCATAGAGAGATTTCCTCAACCTACACACCTTTGTCTCACCATATTTCGAGAAGCCTTGTGGGATTTTCATGTACACTTCTTCATGTAGGTCTCCGTGTAGGAAGGTGTTATTAACGTCAAGTTGGTGAATCAACCAATTTTTTTTACGGCAACAGCAAGAAGTGTTCGCACCGTGACTATCTTGGCAACGGGTGCAAAAGTGTCATGGTAGTCTACTCCTTCCATTTGGGTAAAACCTTTGGCAACGAGACGCGCCTTGTAACGTTCTACCTCTCCATTTGGCTTGTACTTAATTTTGTAGACCCATTTTGAGTCAATGGCACGTTTTCCTTCGGGTAGATTTTCAAGAGTCCATGTCCCATTTTCTTCGAGAGCCCGTATCTCTTTTACCATAGCCTCCTTCCATTTTTCATCCTGCCCAGCCTAACTAAAATTTCTCGGCTCATCATTAGAGTTGACGGCCGCTAAGAAGGCTTTGTGATTTTTAGAGAATTTGTTATAGGAAACAAAATTAGAAAGAGGATGTGCCGTTGAGGATCCTTGTGTTGGTGAGGGATTGGCGTGGTCAACCGATGGAGGGAGATTGATATTGTAATCAGTGAGTCGAGCTGGTTGTACCTTATTTCGTTTTGGCCTAATTGGTTGAGCGATTGGATCTGGGCCTTTTGTTATTTTGGTTTATGGGCTCGTTTTCTGAATCCCTTCATCTTGGGCTATAGGATCAGTGATCAATTCATGGTCATTTCCATCCTGTTGCGACGACCTACCCATAATTGAATTGTCAGCATCAGCCCCCACTTCCTCACTTGTCCCAGTTTCATCACCATCACGGTAGAGCAATTCAAACTCATCTGATTCTTCTTCTTCCCGTTCAAGGTTGTTGAAAGGGAATCTTTCTTCATGAAATCTTACATCTCTAGAGATTATTATTTTCCCTGTTTCAACGTCAAGGATCTTGTAACCCTGGTCCCTTGTAAGTATCCTAGAAACACACCGGGCTTCCCCCTCATTTCCAACTTGTCCCCTTTTGTATCGATGTTCCGATGATACGTTAAGCAACCCAAAACTTTCATGAAATCATAATCGGGTTTTTGATTGTGTAGTAACTCAAAAGGGGTCTTGTCATTGGTGACTTTGGACGGAAGTCGATTAATGATATAGGCCGCCGTCAACACGCACTCACCCCAAAATCTTTTGGGTAAATTGGCTTCGAAACGAAGAGCTCAAGCAATTTCGAGTAGGTGTCGGTGCTTTCGCTCTACAACCCCGTTTTGCTGGGGGGGGGGGGGGGGGGGGGGAGGTGAGGGCAAGTGGTTTCAAGCAGGATCCCATTTTCTTTGTAAAATTGTGACATATCATTTGAAATGAACTCTCCCCCATTATCACATCGTATTTTCTTTATTTCTTTCCCAAATTGCGTTTTGACCATTTTGTGGAAGAATTTTAACCAGTTACTTGCTTCGTGCTTGAATTTTAACAAAAATAACCAAACAGTTATACTAAAATCGTCCACAATGGTCAAAAAATATCTTGCCCCGGAAGAAGAACGCACACGGTATCTTCCCCAAATGTTACAATGCACTAAATCAAAACATTCATTCGACTTTGTGGTACTAATTTGAAATGGTTTTCTAGTGAGTTTGGCTTTGGAACAAGAGTCACACACCTTATCGAAAGAAACATTTCAAAGAAAATCTATCCCATTGAGTTTCTCATCGGAAGCATGCCCCAACCTTTTATGCCAAATATTACCAGTCACCAACATAGCTTTTCTCCCATTATCTATCATCTCCATTCGGTATAGACCGCCTTTCCGCTTACCCGCACCAATCAAGTTCCTCGTGTGAAGTTTCTGCATGACACAAAATGGAGGGAAGAAGGTTACGGAGCATTGGAGATTCTCAGTTAAACGACCAACTGATAAAATATTACAATGAAAATTAGGGACATATAGAACGTCCTTTAACTCGGCACCTTCCCTTAGAGTATAATTGCCTCTCCCCTTTACAGGGATGGCTTCTCCATTAGGAATAATGACGGGTTTTTCGCCTTCTCTTTCTGTTTTATTTTTCAAGATTCCGACTTCATGGGTAATGTGCTCGGTAGCTCCCGAGTCAATTACCCAATCATCACTGTGATTGCTTTTACCTGCCATGTTGGCCGTATGTGGTGTGCTATCTGTGGGGTCATTGCGATTGTCTCAACCCCAGATCTCCTTTCTGCGGTTATAAGTCTTTGTCGCTCGTCTTCGGCTACAAGATGATATGCATTGCTCAAGGTTGGTGTGGGTTTTAAGGCTAAGATTTGGGTTTTAATGACAGAAAATTCGTTGTCCAATCCCATGAGGAATTGATACAGTTTTTCTTTTTCGAGGTGTTCGTTCAGCTTCTTTCCCGCCTCGCACGTACAGCCACCGCAGGTGCATCGTGGTGTCGGTTGAACGGAATGGATTTCATCCTAGAGATTGCGGAGTCTCGTGTAGTAAGAAGAGACAAAGGTCCCGTCTTGTTTTACTGCGGTAAGTGTTTGCTTCAATTCGTATGCCCTCGGGGCGCTCTCCTTTCCAAACCTTTCATGTAGATCAGACCATATTTCGAAACTGGTATGAGCATATTTCACACTGCTTCGGATGTCCTTTTCCATGGCGGTTGTCAACCATCCCTTCACCATAGCATTTGCACGCGTCCATGCCATGTAGGTGGGAGATGGTTGGTCTGGTTTCTCTATAGTGCCATCAACGAGGCCGACTTTGTTTTTGGCGAAAAGGAAATTGATCATCTCGTGTGACCAGTCAGCATAATTGTTGTCGGTAAGATAGTCGTTGACGTGCATATGCTTCGGATAGTCAGATGGGTGAACTCGTATCCACAGCGCCATCATTTTTCGCACCATTTTCTCCTTTATCGCCGGCCATTCTTGATGGAGATGGCGACGTTTGGGGTTAGGGTTTTGTTTACAACTGCTCTGATACCATAATAATTTCGATAGTAAGAGCCACAATAATTGATTTCTATTCTGTGTATGTTACAAGGAAAAGAGAACGAGAATAAATACATGAGGCTGGAAGCTAAACAAGGAAGATCCTAAAAGTAAGGGCTAAAAGAAAGGGAAGATTAGGAGAAGAATAAGGAGAAAATATCTTGTTTCCAATACTAGATAACAACTTATTAGCTTATTGCGTTTTGGAACCACAATAAGCTAATCCAAACACTTTTTATAAAACTCTTTTTTGTCACCACATAAGTTGATAAGCATTTAAAAAAAAAACATAAGTTGTTTTAAATAAGCAATCCCAAACACCCCCCAAGATAGACACGTTTAGAAAGAAAAGAAATTGAAAGGCCAATAATATAAAAAATCATCTAAGATAGACATGTTAGCAAATTGAACTAATCATATAACTATAAAAAATCAAAGACAAGTAGACAACAATCTAAATAATAAAACAAATAATGAAATAAACCTAATCTAATGACTAATGTCCAATAATAAAACAAACTAGGCGTTACAATAACTTGTTAATTTGATGCAGGGCTACATGGATCCCGAGTATTATATGACAGAACAATTGACACAAAAGAGCGATGTTTTTAGCTTCGGAGTTGTGCTATTGGAGTTGATAACCGCAAGAAATCCAATTGAAAAAGGGAAGTACATCGTGAAAGAAGTGAAACAAGTCTTGAACAAAAGTAAAGATCTATACGACCTACGTGAGGTCCTTGACCCAACCATCGGTTTGATCAGCGAACTAAAAGGTTTCGAAAGATTTGTGGATGTGGCTTTGAGATGTGTTGAAGAAACAGGAAGTCAAAGACCAACGATGAGCGATGTTGTGAAAGAGATCGAGTACATTATGGAACTCGCGGGTCTTAACCACGACGATGAATTGGCATCGAATTCAACAGGTAAGGGATATGAACATCCTTATAGTACTAATGACAGCCTTTGTGCTTATAATGCTGACCATTTCCCTTCAAATTTGGGTTGAAAACATTTGGACAATCAACAAGTTCACAAATTCATTGATGAATATCTGCAACTCTTTTCTTACCTTTCCTTTGTAAAGATGATACTTAAAAAGTAGGGATTTTGAAATGTTATGTATTTATCCAATCTAGTTTTTTTGGAACGCGTGATGATCAAAATTTATGTTAAAAAGCGTGAAATTAATGGTGGCATAAAATTAACAAATAAATCAATATCACCCACATGGTCAACACAAAACTATACTAAATGCTCCAAAATACAACCTACTTGTCGATCTCCAAACGAGGTTAACCAATGGACTATTATTCCTTTACAAGGAATATTTCACATTCTAATTCAAATTCTTAGATCTACTACTAAACACCATTAACCAACTAAATATGGCATTTTCAATCAATGCTCAATCAGAACAAAATAAACTCATCCATAGCTACAACACCACAAAATAAGAACATGAATTCTTCTTTTAAGAAGTCACCAATCACCACCCAAGCCTTTTATTCTCAAAATAAGAATAGCATAACACTGTCTAAAAATCCTTACACCTCAATCAATCATACTTACCACTTTTGAATACCTCCCAAGAGACCTCCAAACAATGATTCACACCGACGTTTATCCTACATTAACAACACAAATCCATCACCTTACGTAATGGCAAACCCGTTATCACATCAATGGCTTACACGTCTACTTTGGCATACAATGCCATTAACTTAGGGGCCGTTTACCAAACCTCAAATCACACCACAAAAAAAGCATCAAGATCCATTCAAATACACAATAAACACTACCCTCTACACACCAACCGTAACACCAATATAATTGAAATAAAGTCATATCATGACTTAATTTTCTTGAACTTAGGTGAACCACAAAATCATAAGCACCTAATTCACTTAAACAACTTCCACAAAAGGAAGCTCTTCGACATCAACCTCACACCATATCATTGACAACAATCACCGAATCTTTTCCATCAGCTTGAGTCTAGGCTATCAACACAACCTAAGTTCACTTAAAATAAGGCTCAATACCATTTGTAACAAACCGATTTCCAAAGTTAACCTCAAGAATAGGAAATCAAACAGCATAAGATCCATCACACAAATTTCCCAAGAACTCTATAAAATTTCACAGCGTAATTAAATAAATCTAGCCAAAGCCAAGATTCTTACCACAATCTATACAACCGAGTTTCTAACAAAAGCATAAAATTACACCCACTACTAGCAGTCCGGTATCTGAAACCCCTTTCAGCTCAAGGTTAACAGCTTACCCTTTTTCCCATGCTAGTAATCTCAACAAGGGGGTAGACACCACCCTCTGAGGCGCCCCACCGCACCGGTCTCACGATCATCATAGGAGAGGTAAATCAGCGCATGCATCCCATTGGCAAATGAGTGGTGTCCAGGCTTGAACCCAAGACCTCACACATATGGATTACACTCACACCTCTACCGTTGGGACCGATCGACGGGGATTGGCAATCTCAACAAGATACACACTTGAAAATGATTTAGTTTTGAAAACGAGGGTTAGACCGAACGGTCTAGTGAATTCCTTGTAAACCACTGTGTCAAATACATACACATGTTTAACATCATTTCATAAAACATATGCTAAAAATGAATGCAGACTCGAAGACCACATTCCCACCCGATTAACTATACACAACGGCCATGTAGTTCTAGTCACGCACACCTATGACTTCACAAATAAACCGGCTACACACATACCAGTCCGTTGTGCAATGTGAAACATATTCAAATCCACAAGGAAGATACACTCTTTTATGGGACCGCTATGCAAGTTACTGAACCATAGACACCACCAAAATCACACCAAAAGCTTTTATGCACAATAAGCATCAATCTAAAACTCAAAACCACTCTTCCAAACATGAACACCCCAATTCAAGGATGATTAGAAAAAAACCCCAAAGATTGACAAAGGAAAAACAATTCTAAGCTTCAAATCTAAAGAAGGTTTTCTCCATAAAATCCATCTACATATTGATTGAGAATCTAGATCTAAAAGAAGATGGGCTGTTGAATTTCAAATCCAAATATATTGAAGGTTAACTTAAACTGCCTATTTAAAACATATACTCTCAAAAAAATCATTGAGCTTGTTCAACTAGGTGACACCTTATATGGGATAAACTACTTGAAACAGAAGAAGACAGAAACAGACACATTTTAATTCGTACGGTATTGATGGAATATGGGTCAATGTGTCTTTAATCTTTACAGATGTCTCCACTCTATATTTATTATATAGATGTCATGTTTGCGAACATCTTAGGGGTTGTTTGTTTTTTGAAAAAAACCTCTTAAGTCTGAATCGTTCAGACATTTTTACACACCACCTCTTGTTAATCATAACTAAAATAAGACTTCAGACCTCTTAAAAAACAAACGACACCTTAAACTCTCGTGATCCCACTTCTTGGTGGAATGGGTTGTGCTCATTTGGTTTGGTTTTTTATGCCCTTCTAAATTTTAGTAAATTAACTCCTATGGATTATGTCTTGAAAAGCATAAGGATATCTAATTCATTTGCATCCCTTTCACTGTCTTGACTATCTTTTTAAAATTTTCTGATACTTTTATATTTTCATCAGAGTTTTTGGGTAATTTTACTATACTTGTTACATATGATTTTACTTTTGACTTTGTTCAAACATAAATTTTGAATCTCATTTTCAGTTACAAGTTGTAAAAAGTGCAAACCATTAATACGTAAGTCAGTCTCTAAAAGCTAAGAACAACAAATGTCATGCGTCCGAAAACCACGCTTTCCATTAATCCAATTTCAAAATATTTGACCAATCGACCATATTAATCTACAATTTACTATTGAGATGGACAGGAATAGAACAAAACATGAACAAGATTGTCGTTTCGAGTTCTAGACTTCAAATCGAGATGTTCCGCATAGCATCGCGCTCGGGTTCATAACTAGTTTACAAAAAGGATAAAGTAAGAATATTCTAGAAATCAAAAGATACAATATCTATACTATATTATAAAGCACGGATAAAAAACTCTTAAATACAAATTATTATGCACAAGGTACCATCATTTTATGCATATTACCTGCAGACTTCTAACACCCACCAATTTGGTATGTACAGGGTCTTCCTTTTATGCAGATCTTTCCATGTATCACTATTAATTAATATATTATATTACTATAATTTTGTTTTAATTATATTATTAAATATGTAATTGGTTATTTTTTCTAAATGTCATTAAAATATATAAGATAGTCATTGAATTCTAACAAAATACTTAATTTTTTTATATAAAAAACATTATATTATTAAGCCTAAATTAAACAAATTTATAAAAAAAAAAGCATTATCACTTTCTCAAAACCATCCAAAATCGTACTGTAAATCGACAAAAAAATAAAATGAAACATTAAAATCGTGATGTATCTCGCTGCATTGCGCGAGTACGTTTCTAGTCCATTATTAATTTGTACATAATGCTTTTATATTTATATTCTTAAAAAATTAGAATTTTTAAAAATCTGAATGCAAAATTTAAGTGGTTTTTAGACTCGATTATTTACTTTAATATGATGGTTGTGACTTGTGATACCGCCCCTATCAAAACTCTCAAAAAAGAAATGGTACCAATTTATCATAAAAGTTTTTGCATAATTATTTACGGTGTATGCTATTACAGCGATCAAAACCAAATCACGGTCAAAATTGTGATTTGCAATAACGGTTATCGTGATGATAAATCGATGGCATAGCAGTCCACAATTCCTTCCAGGACCGCAAACTGCTAATTAACAGTATCATTGCGTCTTTATCCAGCCATGGGGTGAACCAAAGTTGCAAAAAAGCATGAATGGTAATTATTCTTCAAAGAACCAGTATGATTATGGAAAGCTTAATGCAACTGTATTATTTTTCAAATAACAGGAATTAATTGATACAAACACAAGCTGAAATAACGTTACACGGAGGCCTAACATTGACTCGTAACCAAATGGTTCTGGTTCGGGTCAACTTGATTGCGTCGAGACCTCCCACATGCTCGATTCTAAAATTACACAAATTTTAACTGCAAAAAGAGTTACAACACGATACTTATCGGATTCAGTGAAAATAACCGTAGAGTTCCAAGAAGCAAATGTTGAGTGTCCACGGGTTGATATCATCTGTCGTGGGGCCCATTAGCGCGACTCTAAAGTATCTAAAAGGAAGTAGAGCATTTGGACCCGTAACTGCCCACGAAGCAAATTGTCCTGGTTTGCTTAGCGTTTGGTCCTTCTCATGTACCCTCAAGTTCGTCCAATTTTTACCATCAGATGAACCCTGACAGTTATAAAGTATCAGTCATTCCACACCTTTCATTAAGCTAGCTTACTTTTTGAGCTTCTAGAAAAAGCTTCTTTTGGTTCGTCATAAACTAACTTTTTGAAATTTAAGCAGCATTTTTGGTTCGTCATAAGCTAACTTTCTGAAATTCAAGGACCATTTCAATAAGCTGATTAAGCTCTAAAGGTTTTTTTTTTCCAATTTTTCCATTTATGCCCTTTATATTTTTCCAATTAATGTCCTTTTAGGTCATTTCACAAAACCTGAAAACATTAGTTGAACCTTATTCAAGAAAACGATACGAGGGTACCTGAAAATTCCAGTATCTCATGAAAGCCTTCGATCCATCTTGTCTCAATGTGTAATAGTTGCACATGAGCTGTTCCAAATCAGATATAAATATAAGGTTGGCCAATACAAATTTTACGTATATTTGCTCACGAAACATAGAGCAGGAGAGATAATGATATGGTCATATATGATCTGTTTAAGAACACAGGTATCTTATACACATTTTTGTTAGGAATTATACAGAATTCTAGGAAGTATGGATTAAACCTGATGATCAATGCCAAGATCAATCATCCACCATGAACAATTTCTCCCATCCTCTATCCGGGGCCCAGCAAAAGAAGTTCCCTGTTTCAAGTTAACAAATGGATTGTAATATCTCAGCCAACCGTACCAGATATTGTTTGTTCTATCCACACCTAGACTCACGGTTTTAAAATACGTATGATAGAGAAGGTATCCAGTCCCCTATAAGGCAACCTTTGTTCCCCTTCTTAACAATCCAACCCCCCCCCCCCTTTTCGGGAGTCCAACGTCCTCGCTGACACACCAGTCCGGTTGCCAATATGTAATATTGGTTTTATGTTAAGAGTAAGGAAATGAATTCGTGAATGAAATGACCTAAACATTAGAATGATCACATACCTGATAAGTCCTCGAGGCCAAGACCTTAGGATCTGTGTATCTTGAAATAGGATTGCTGGCGGTAATGCTGATTTTCTGAAAAATGAAATAAAATTAATAAAAATAGACAATCACTTCACTGTTGCTCCACCTATGTGGGACATGCTTTAATTCCCACTCTTAATACATCAATTATTTGTAGCTGTTGTATTCTTGAAATTTAAGAGTTTTACCTGAATGCTTTATACCACAATATATAGATAGATGGGGAAAATATATATATATATATATATATATATATACCTTAGCCAGAACAGGATTAACCCATTGGTGTTTCCCATATGATGTGCCCACATGGTACAAAACCCCATTGCTATCCCCATCGCGTATGTATTGGAGCTCCTTAAAACTTGATTGCCTATGTTGGAACCTTAACAATCAAGAAAAGAAAGAAGTGTCTTAACACGAGAACTGAAAATTATTAACGGTACGAAAATACACATAAGTTTATATTACTATCATCTTATGGCAATCTTACACACACTTCTCACAAGCCGCTTCTACTGTTTGAAGGTAGGAATCAATGTGGGTGATTTTAGTAAAATCATCAGTTCATTTTATGCAACTAGATTCACAAGAGAATATGGGGTTGTTAGTTAAGCTATAACACGGGTTAGGAGGTTGGAGTGCACAATTGTGTAGGCTAACTAGAACCGCTAGATGGCGCCATATGGCAGGGTTCTGAGTTCTTTTGTGAAGTCTAGGAGTCTTGTTCAGAAGCTTCTGATTCTGAAGTGGTTCTGACCCAGAGGCTTCTAACAATCAGGTATGCATACATCTCAGCCCCCAACTCCCTAGACCCCACCTTTTGGTTGGGATATACTGAGATCGTTTGGTTTGGTTTGATTTATGGCAATTAGTTATCAATATAGGATTCTTAGATAAATACTGCGTTATATTCATGTATGCATTATGTTAAAAGGAAACAAGTCAGTTACTTTCAAACATACTTTGGATGACTCCCTGAAGTCGGCAAACCCACTTCCAAGAACCCGATGGCTTCTTTCACCTGGCAAATGATCGTATGGAAAAGTTAAAGAAAGAACCAGAATATAATTTAAATATATAAGTGTTAAACTGTAACACAAGGCCTGCAACTCACCAGATGATGAAAAGTAGGGATTTGCATGCTTAGATTGCTAGTTTCCATCTGAAATAACACGGTAAGTGTCATTGCCAATATTAGGACAGTCCCATTGGCAAAAACTAAAGATTAAAAGAATGAAAAGTTTAAAAAAAAACAGTCGAAATAAACTATTTGGAAAACCTCAGGATTCAGATCATGATGCTGAATGGATACCGACATACCTTCTTAAGCAAGAACAACGGAAACAATGAAAAGCGCACAAGAGGTAGCAAGACATTTAGTGACGGAAGCCTTGCCCCAAAAAGATCTTCTGGTGTCGTAGAAGAAAGCATGTTGTCTACTACCTCCCAACCGGATAATTCCCTCGGTTGCAAACCCCACATTAAGATGGCGTTAACAACTCTATCTTCAGAAGTTACCGTCAAGTCTGGATGCTGCAAAATCCACGCTTCACTATAAAGACATGTTCGTTTCTCAAGAGCTAGAGAAGCAGCCCACAGTCTTAAAAGTATAGTGAACCCCAAAAGTTCAATGTATTTATTATATGACAAACAAAGAAGAACTCGTTTTTTACACGATTCCATGCCTAAATCCATGCAACAAATTTGGTAAACACAAGGGCCATGTTTGACGACCATAAGCTAGCTTATTGAAAAAGTCCCATTTGGTTAGCCATAAGCTAGCTTTTTGAAAGGCTACTTAAAATAGCGCTACAATAAGCTCCATGGGCTTTTTTCCACTTTTTTTCAATTATGTCCCTTATATTTTTCCAATTGATCTTTCAACATGTCTACTTAGGTCATTTTACATTATCAGCTATGTTTTATCAAACAACCAACAGCTAGCTTTCAGCCATCAGCTAGCTTATCAACCAACAGCTACCTTACCCCCAACAACTAGCTTATTAGCTAGTTTGCCAAACATAGCCAAGATTACCACTTTATGTGCAAAAAAGGAAAAGAAAATAAAGGTGTGTACAAAAAAAGTGAGAGGTTTTTGACCGCCGGAAAATGAACGGAAGTTAATTAGGCCTTAAATTACAAACAAATATGGAAGAAAATATTGGTTACAGAAACAAATGGGAAATATAATAGTTGAAACTTAGAACCCACCTGTAAAATGTTATAGAAAGTTGAGTCATCTAGCAAGACGAAGTCGATACTTGCAGTTGTACAGTAATCAAAGTGCATTGTAAATATCCTTTCACATGTTTCTTCTATAAGCTTACATGAAGGTATCGAGGGAATAACTTGAAGAATTAGGCATACCGACCCCTGCAACAAAGTATGATGGTTAGATATAGAAACAATAACTCAATTACTTGGCCAAAAGTGTCTTCTTCCTTGTCCATTTAAACTTGTGCATAATACAAAAACTGTTGTTGTAACACCTTCATCCAATAGTTGAATTCCATCCCTGCATATAATATATAGACAAGAGTAATTAATATTTTATAAATTCATCATCATAAAATCCATCTCTTTGTTCTCACAAGTCCGAATCCGCACTTCCCCGTACTTTTAGAGTAACACTTCAAAACAACGGTAATCAAACACAATATTAAGAGAACAAATATGATAGAATTCCGTTAAATACATTATATAAAACGAACATATAAGGGTTATCCGAACTACCTCTGAAAGTCGCTCCAAAAGCGTTTTGCAGCAGTCTTGATGAAGGAGAGATACCCCAAATTGATCTGCCAATAGAACAAGCTCAAGTAGTAAGATATTGCTATCATCCGTATTTTCTAAGTTGAATCCTCCACTATAAAAGTAGTTGATCATGATCTTGAACGCCTTCAGTGAGACATCTTTTAAGCAAACTTCTGATGAAACACTCTCACTCATTCCATTTGTGAACATCTGCACACACAATGGAATCATTAGTCTAATGCGTTGTGCACAAATCGGGGGTCTTCATGGGAACAACCTCTTGATCCTAGTGGTTGAGGTAAGGTCTGCATACATCCTACCCCTACCAAACCATATTTTCGAGTGGGATATATCGGGTTCATTTAGTTTGTGCTAATGTAATTATTTTGTAGATCATGTCATAACAAATTCAAGAACTCTATTTTATATAAATTCATACATATATAAGAGTAGCTCACCTTCATAAATGGGAGACTCCACAAACCAAGAATAACTTTATGAGACCGAGCAATATGACCATGACCTTCAATGCTAACATCCACATCACTAAAAACTCCCGTTATAAGAAATTGTTCAAGCCTCTGCACATTCACAGGAAGTCCCAAGGGAAAGGCTGCACCACCGCAGTGGGGCTGCGAGCTGGGGTACGATATCTCTATATTCTTTCCCAAGTCAAACAACTTTTTATTGAGTTTAAATCGTTCGATGACTTCTTCACATTGCTTCATCAATGAATTCACTCCAAATCTTACGCTTAGATCCCTCAGGGAGCTCAGCAGTGACTCTGGAATCTACATACAGACACGAGAATCATTAAAATTTATGTGTAAAAGTCTTCTAACAACCTTTCTATAACACAGGTGTCAAATTTCCAATGGGAATTAGGCTATGTTTGGCGACCATAAGCCATTTTTTGTTTTTTTGAGTTTATTGAAAAAGCCTCTTTTGGTTAGACATAAGCTAGCTTTTTAAAAAGCTACTTCAAGTAGCGATTCAATAAGCTCCAAGGGCTTTTTTCCACTTCTTTTTCCAATTATACCCCTTATATTTTTTCAATTAATTTTTCAACATTTGCTTTTAAGTCATTTTACATTGTCATTATTCAGCTAACAACTAGTTTAGCTAGTTTATCAGCTAGTTTGCCAAACATAGCCATAGTCATTTTGTACATTTATAGCACCACAATGCTAAAGAAATTGGAATAAAGACAAAGATAAAGTAAAAAATGGAGGAGAAATTACCTGCGTAAAGCCCGAATAGATAAACCGAAGAAATGCACGAAGAACTGGATAAGATACGTCCTTAATCAGGATAACATCTTGATCTAACAAGCTCAAATCGAAATTATCTGCTGCTGCCAGGATCACCTTATGAGCAGGAACAGCTCTTTCTTCCATACCCACGAGGAAATACACATCAGATAATTCCCAACTTTCAAGAAAACTTCCAAGACCCTGATGATTATCGAAGTTTCCAAATTCATTCCTCAAATCTTCTTCCATATCATCATCTCCCTTAAAGTCTCCACAATCCACATGCTTCCAAAGGGATATATGGTTATGTGTCAATGGAAGTACATTAACATTTCTATATCCAACATGTTTATCCCAACTACTAAGCCCAACATATTGAACACTGCAATTTGGCTTGGCATCAAGCCACTGAAACACAAGATTTTGAAAAGGGTACCTCCCTTTTCCAATGCTAATCAACCCATCACAGATGCTTATCCAATAACTTTGAAATGCCGAAGAACAACATAAACCTAAACCTGCTTCATCAACCGCTGTTATCCCATCTACCTCGATTTTCAGCCTCCGGTTCCTATGACTACCAATGATTACCGTATAATGTGGACTGTTATCCCTTTTGTAATGGTAGTGTTGACTGCCTAATTGCTCACGAAAAACTACAGTCACATCGTTGTGAGCAAATGCCTCGAATGCAACACACCCTCTTCCAGCTTCCTTAAATCTTAAATCGTCACGCCAGGCACATTCGAAAGGTGCAACAGTTAGAAACTTCTTCTGCTTCTTCTCCATTTCTTCCTTAAGAATTACTTGAAGATTATGCTATAATACACTGAATATACATACATATATATAATGAGTGGTTGATGATCAAGAAGAACACAAATGCTATAAAACAAAAGTTATAATTGACATTTATGTGTCACCTATCCACTCAAATAATAAATGTGTTCTTAATGAATCTGATAAATGCATACGTACTTAAAGCATAAAAGAATCAAGGAAAAGACAAGCGATCATACGTTGGCATTAGATTCTCACTTATCCACATGAACAATAATGAGGTTCTAAATAAATATCTTTGATTCTTTTAATGGATTACACAAGATAGGATCAAAAAAAAAACCTAGAAGCCCCTTTTATTTGACAAAAGAAGTCAAACTTCATAATACCATAAAGCATAAAGCAATCAATAAGCAACTTGCTTCCTTTTACATCCTACACCACAATTGTCGAAAAACTTTCACCATCAATCGCAATAAACAGCTCAAAAAATCTCAATAAACGACAATCAGCAATGAAGGCTACAAAAAAAAACGAATCGAAACAAAGGAATCCGCAGGAAAAAAAACATCAAAATAGTTAAAAACAGATAAAATTAACGAATTTTTTTTATCAAATTTTACCTGATTTGGTATTATTTCTTCAGAATCTGATGAATCCAGAACGAAAATACCTAACGAATCTTCCCGAATTGAGTGTCGTTGTTTGGAGATCGAAGAAAGTTGTTGAACCGGAAAATCTATTTCTGATTAGGTTGAGGCGGAAAACGTGGCAATCACGGCGGAGATATGGCGGAGGTGGCGATAATTGATTGACGTGTGACTTTTTCCCCAAATAAGATCTGTTGTCTCTTGTTAACTCAGTCACTCTCCTCTCCCCACCAATAAAGTCTCCCAATCAAAGAAAATTGTTGGGAAAAATGTACAGAAAATCATATTTTTTGCTCCATCAAGAAAATGTGATTTTTTTGGTCCCTCAACTTCTGTTTTGTTCAGTTTCAGGACAATACTATTTGCACCTCTGTTAATGTTAAAATCAGGTTAAATTATGTGTTAAGAATGTAAAAAGTAGGTTCTGATGTTGATGTATGTAAAGAAGAAAATTATTAGGTATGGATGCATTTAACAATATATACGGGTGCAATTAGCCTCTCCATTAATTTATGCATGGAGTTTCTATTAGGGGCTCTTTGGCAATTGTTGAATGATTTAGTGCAGAATGATTAAGAGGCTCTTATGATATAATGCAAAATGAAATATGGTTGTTTGGTAATTGTTTAGAATGAAATCAGGGCGCTTAATGGTTAAGGGAGACCCAAGATACAAAACTATTAAGAGGGTTTTGTAACCATTAAGAGACATACTTTTTTCCTACAAAACAAGATCCACCTCTTAGCGATTCAGATGTTGCCTCTTAATTGAACTATTAAAAGGTAAACAAACAGCCCCTTAATTTGTTAGAAGATCTAAAATTTGCCAGGTTCATATGAAGAGGGTATGTATGGTATGGTA
The DNA here is from genome assembly GCA_954870635.1 of Arctium minus. NCBI lineage: Eukaryota > Viridiplantae > Streptophyta > Magnoliopsida > Asterales > Asteraceae > Arctium > Arctium minus. Next base: position 172,919,746 of record OX941081.1, on the reverse strand, counting down.
TGGTTGAGTGAGGTGATGATGTGGATTTAGAGCGAGAACTGGGATTCGTCCTATGATTATTAACTACTAAAACTTGAGTGTCTTTAATTAAATGTGTGTTGTGACAAATGAACTTAACCTAAGGAGGTGGACTTGATTGAAAAAGAGAGATTGAGAGTTGATGTACACATAAAACCCTCTTGTGCCCACGATTCCAAATTTCTGATAAATGTTTATCTGGCAGTGTCGAGAAGTTGAAACAAGGAGGAATAAAGCAATAATAATAAGTACCTACAGTGGTTCGAACTAGAGATGCACAAAAGGTCTGTAGCCTTATTAAAAAAAACTTGGGCCTAACAAGCTCGAAGCTCAAGCTATGCGTAAAAGCCCAATCGGGCCAAATACTTTTTCAAAATCTTGAAAAAACCTGAAAACCCTGAAAAACCTCGACTCGAAAAAAACTCGATTAAACCTGTTTTCACACCAAAAATATTGTAACACCCTGAATTCTGGAAATATCAATTAATTTAAAATTTTCTAAATACATCGACAAATGATACATCTCCAATCACAATTTATTATTTAACCTCAATACACACATTTCATTCTATACATACAGTCTATAATAAGGACGAGTGATACTAAAACTCCATAATAGTCACTATCTCCAAACTGCGGAAGACTTCACCAACTACTTACACTTGCACAAAGTTAAGGCTCAACTCTTCATAGCATTGCTAGAATCCAAACCCCCAACTGGAACCTGATACACGTGCCGACAAATAAAAAGGTTAGGCTTAACGCCTAGTGAGCTCAAAAGTTTTCAACATATATAAATGAATCATTTAAAGAAAGAAGAATGTCATTAAAATTATAATCTTTCAAAATAATATGCTCCGCTTATGAAAACGACTCATTTACCAATAAATATGCATTTTAAACGAAAGAGACACCGAGTTAACCGTTAACCAAACCAAACTGTATAAACCACATATGAAAATCTATATAAATAAATATTGCCGAGAACACGAACATTAGACCCAAAACTCATACGACCATAAAATGGACGAAATCGAATACCGAAACGTAGAAATGACGCATTCCATTCAAACCTTAATATACATGGGAAAGACCCAATATTAAGACCATCATTTATTGTCGACCACACAAACCAAAGTTGGTAAAAATACGACATTAACTTTTAAAAATACCACGGATCTACGACGGAGAGACCCGTATACATTGAGAATAGAAGAACATGCAAGTAGGCCCCCATACAACTTCCTCGCATGTCATCTAAACGTTTCCATCTTGGGTGGCGAGAACACGTTAATGGGGCCTCCCGTGATGTTATTGGATTTCACCACATATCCCGGTCCTAGTTCCCATGCCATACCAGACATCACAATCCTCAGACCGTTTGTTGCCTCTTGCTATACTCCGTCGAGTTCCACCCCAAGGTCTTACGGACATGGATGTCTATCCAATTTAGACGAGTTTCAACTCAGCGGCTCGAGCCACCTATTGCCTACTCGCTAGCAAACCCAAGCGGTCACTAAATGTAACCCAAAACCTCAGGCCTTACAAAACAGACAGGTTTACGTGCCTATGGATCCATTACAAGACCAAAGCTCCCAAAACATGTAACTCTCCAATGACACGAAAATGCGCCATCATACCCAAAACCCCACAACGGTTATTAAATCCGGACAAACGTCCTCAAGACTCAATTTAGTCAAAACCGAGCCAAAGGCCCAACAATTTACGTAAATACCCAATGAAAACTAGTAGAGACATCGAAATACGTTTGACCAACAATTATGCAAACAACACGACCAAAAAGGTAATTAGCCCAAAACTTCTCATTGGTTGAAACAAAATGTTTTCCAAATGAACGTTTTCTCTTCGTGTTGCCAAAACGCCCCATAGTTCAATGATATGCATTTTCCAACGGTTTATAAAATCGTATGCACCAAATGGACAATTACATGAAATGACCCCCATTTATATATTACATCGTCAAAGAAATATGTCAAAATGATTTATTTATCAAAATGCCCAAAAATCACAAAGATGTGTGTTATATAAGTTTATAAAGTTAAATATATCCAAATAACCAAAACTTATCAGCGGTTAACAATTTAATGTAAAACACAAACACTTTAAAATAAACATTTTGGCATGTACACTGTTTTCACAAATCAACTTCAATTCACCTTGCTAGATTTAGGTTAAATCTAGATTTTACCCCAACTTGAGCTTTTTTGAAGAAATCTGAATTCATGAGCAAACTTCTTCCAAAAACCTAGATCCACAAATTTTCAACCGTAAATATACTTATTCCACCATAAACAATTGTTTCCTAAACATATTACCCCAAGATCTCAACATAACACCAAAACCCTAATTTTTTGGTCTAATTCCTCCAAAATCATTAAGTCCAAAATTGAGAGGTGCAACCACTAGGAGATCATCAAAAGAACATTTATAATCTATATAAATGTTTAGAAAAAGGATAATGAACTTACCAAGTGGGTATTGTGTAAAACCCCAAGAACTCCAAAAATCTCAAAGGTTGAAGATGAAAGCTTTGCCACAAGGGTGTGGCGTGGTGGTAAGAGTCTGGGGACTTCATAGCGGTTGCCCGGGTTCGAGCCTCACACGCAGCATTTGTGCCAAATATTGGCACGGGTGTCATTCTTGTGGCCACGGGATGAATGCCCGCGGGCCAAAGACCTGTTTTTCGAAGATTAGTCTGGGCCCAATGTGGTCTGGGATACTCCTTCCAAAAAAAAAAAACTTTGCCTTGAATCAAGAGGTGTACCCACTAGCATAGATGATGAAGGACTTTATGATTTTAGGAGAAGTAACCCCAAAATAAGCTAGGGTTCATGAGAGGGTGTGAGGGGTCGATTTTAGAGAGAGAGGAAGAAGAGTTGGAAATGAGAAATGGAGTGAAAAGGGGCTGAAATCTGATTTTAATCGACCAGGGGCCGACCGCGATTGTGCCCAGGGCACTCTCACGGAGAGTGTACCGCGGGTGGTACCACCCCCGTGATCTTGACACGGCGACAGTGACACTTGTCACTGTCGCCCAGGCTCCCCCGGGCTCCGAAATTTGGCCTTTTCGACACCAAGACCCTCGACACTCTTGGGGATTTTGAATAATGTTTTCCCAACGCGAATCCCACCACTTCCAAGTTGCAAAGAGGTCCAGGTGGTCCTTACTTACCGAAAATCACGGGTGTTACAAATATAGATGTGACCGAACTCATGTCGTTAAAACCCGAACTTTATGTATCTCAAATTTGAATCGATCGGCGATGGAATAGAATTTCTACCTAAAACAAGCCATATCGAATAAATGTATAAACATTTACTAAAATGTTAATAAAAACAATTTTTATTAAACTTTTATAAATAAATAAATAAAATTGTATCATCAACAATTTTTTTTAGTTTTATTATTAACCCTGAACTTTTCTTTTTTAACAACACTGACACTGAAGTCAGGAATCTTGTGGTTCCGTACCATGTGACGCATCATGATGTGTTGTTTGTCGGCTTTCATTTTTAATGTTACACAAACAAGCCCTTTATTCAAAGTAATTGACATTCCAACCCCCTTTTTAGCGGTTTAATTAAGTTTATGGGCCAAAGTCCGTTTTTTCATATATTTAAGAGTAAATTACATTTTTGGTCCTTATAGTTTTCATTCATTATCAATTTTGGTCCCTATTATAAATTAATTACATTATTAGTCACTATGGTTTACGTTTTGTTTCAATTTTGGTCCTTTTGACTAACTATAGTTAGGGGTGTACGCAGTGGCGGAGCCACATACAACTTAATGGGGTCAAGAGACCCCAGTCAAAAATTAAAAAAAAGCTAGATTTAACTTAGAAAAAAGATTTACCCTTAACAAATGATTTAGTTTTATACTTGAAGAACCCATTCGATTTTTACAACACCCCACATATTTGATTTTTTTCTACCAAAACCAAAAGGAATAAGTTCATCTCAAAATCCATTTCATGATTAGGCATCTCAATATCTAGTTTTTCTGTATCGTCTTATCAAATACATCTCAATATCTTGTTATTTTAGCTTTAATATAAAATGGTTTATGATATATTAATTATTTTATATGCTCAAAGCTTCAAACCAATTATCTAGATATAAAATATATAAAATTATGGTATAATTTGCTATAGGGTTTAACCGTTATAACAAAATAATAACTGAAATTAAACCGTTTTACCCGAAAACCAAATAACCCGAAACCAGTTAGGTTCGGGTGGGTTATTTTCGGTTTTGGAAAATTTTCAACACTCCTAGGTCTGACCTCAGTCGCCTGAGTTTCTAGATCTGCCACTGGGTGTACGCGGGTTGGGTTGGGTGATTTGGGACATTTTTACAACCCAGCCCAATTATGACGATTTGGAAAAATTCAACCCAACTCAACTCATTCAAAAGTATAACCCAACCCAACTCAACCCTTGCGGGTTATGGCCGGTTGGGTGGTTTAGTAGTTTACATAAAATTGTAAAATGAAGTACGATAAATACTACTAAGAATATACAAACGTTTAGCGAACCAAGAGGTTATTTGGTTAGCATTTAGTAGTGCTAGGGTTGTAAATGAACCAAACGTTTGGCAAACCGTTCGGAAGAATTTCGTTTATATTCATTTATTTAAGAATTGATAAAACATGAATACATTTTTTTGTTCGTTTAGTTAAATGAACGAACATGAACAATGAGCTCGTTCGTTCATTTACGTTCGTTAATGTCTGTTTGTTTATATATATATATATATATATATATATATATATATATTATGATATTAATATGTAAAATCATTAATTATATTAAAATTTAAGAATTCCTTTTTTATTATTCATAAATTTACCCGATTTTTCATTTTGTTATTTATTTCGGAACGAAATGATGATTAATGGTGTTTTTTTGTTCATTTGTGTTTGTTCGTTTATGTTCGCCTGTTTACGTTCATTTAACATCTTAACGAACAAACGTAAATGAACACAAACAAACACATTTTCTTAACGAACGAACATGAACACAAAAATTACGTTCTTTTACCGTTCGTGTTTATTCATTTGTTTGGTTAAGTTTAATGAACAAACACGAACAAGCCTCCATTAGTTTGTTCGGTTAAGTAAAATGTATTGTGTAGTTTATAAAACTATATATATAGTTTGGGCTATAAATTTGCTTAAATAGACTAGTTGTTTTTTATTCTTGTATTTTATATATAATAGGCACATACCCGCGCGATGCAGCGGAATGTAAGTAAAGAATGAACAATTAATTTTATTTCCTTATAGACATGTCATCAACAATCAACCATGACCTAAGAATTACAACTTATGAAATCATAAACCCATAAAAATATTCAATAATTAATTTATATTACAATTATTGACGAAAAAAATTATAATGATATATTTTATAATAAGAATGAAACGTATTTTACGATTATGTATTTTTAATGTGCTAACGGTAGAAAAAAGTAAAACGTATGGATAGAAAACAAATTAGTTCGTAGATATTCATGATATTTAATAGTAAGGTTAAATTAAAAAAATATTCAATATTGTGTTCGTTTTAAAAATATTGATGAGACGGTTATAATGATATATTTTGTAAAAAGAAGAAACGTATTGTTTATTCCATTCTTGTTCGTATATGATTATTTATGTTAACATGATAGGTATGTAAAATAGAAAATAAGAAAACAAGAGATATAAAATAAATTAAATAACTAATTGTAAGGGTGATAAACGTAACATTTAATTGAATTAGGAAATGAAACATTGGGAAAAAAATTTGGCTTTCAAAGGTTTGTAAAAAACTGTATTAGAATTTTTATAATATAGTAGAGATTACTGTGATTTATTTATAATAAGAATGAAACGTATTTTTAATATATTTTACGATTATGTATTTTTAATGTGCTAACGCTGAAAAAAAATAAAATTTATGGATATAAAACAATTTAATTCGTAGATATTCACGATATTTAATAGTACGGTTAAATTAAAAAATATTCAATATTGGACTCGTTTTGAAGGTATTGACGAGACGATTATAATGGTATAATTTGTAAAAAAAGAAACGTATTTTTTCATTGTATTTTTGTTCATATACAATTATGTGTATTAATATGATAAGGGTGTAAAATGAAAAATGAAAAAATAAGGGATATAAAGTAAATTAAATAATTAATTATAAGGGTGGTAAATGTAATATTTTTCCAAAAACCATTTTTTCCAAAAACTACCTTTTTCAATAACCGTAATAGAATTTTAATATATAGTATAGATATATATAATTTTATAAAAATTATATATTAGCGGCGGGTTGACGGGTTGGGCGGGTTGAATAAGACGTAACCCAATTTCAACCCTCTTAATTTGCGGGTTGGCGGTTGGGCATGTTGAGTTTAATTGGGTTGTTAGCGGTTTGGATTGAACGGGTTTCGTGGGTTGAAGGTTTTTTGTACACCCTAACTATAGTTAAAAGAGTGGTTAATTTCTTTTGTCTTTTATCTTTTTTGTCTTATTAGATCATAGAGTAAATTACAATTGTAGTCCCTTTGGTTTGTCTTTTTTCATTTTTGTCTTTCCTACAATTTTAAGATGTTGGCTTTCCAAATCCGTTGCCAATCTGCGTCAATTTCCAGATGTGTGTTCGACACCAACCGATCTGTGATGAGTTTATAGTTAGATTTCACATAGTAGGATCCATTAAGAGACCAATGCCAAACGAGTTTGTTGATACTCGAATCTGAGTGGGGTGGTAGGTTGAGAATGCATGTTCGGTCCCGCTGGGAGAACAATTGGTTAATTAAAGCCATATTCCAAGAATACGAGTGAGAGTCACATGTAACACCCCGAATTCTGGAAACCTATGTTTCATTCTTCTCTATTTGGAACCTTCTGATATTATGAGTTTACCTATTTATTATCAAGGTTGTTTGGTTTAAGCATCGTGGATTGAAAGACATCAAAATTTGGAGTTTTTGGGTTGCTCGCGATTATACCCGCGAGAGTGACATTGTGTCACAATCGCGGAGGGCACAATCGCCGGAGGTCGATGACCTACGGTACATTTATCGCGATTGTGCCACGCAAGAGTGACAGGGTCACAATCGCAGGGCACTATCGCCCAGCTTGTACCGCGGGTGTGTGTTCTCTCGCGACTATGGTCACTCTCGCCGTGTCACTATCGCCGGCAGGGGGGTTTGAGTATAAATAGTGTAAGTCGCGATATCAATCATTTATATCTGATTCTAGGGTTTGGTGTGCGTTTCTCTCTGCCGAAAATCAGTAGGTATGCCTTCCTTACAACTTCTTTCATCGTTTATGGTGATTTTAAGTCATTAATGGTGGTCCTTAACATTTAGAAAGTTTTGTGGTGAGCTCTCAAGTGGGTTTTGCATCTCCTCCATTTCTAGGGTTTGGTTTCTTCCTTAAGAAACTACCAAGGTGAGTTCTTACCCATTGTACTAAACTTTATACATGTCAAAAGGTTGATTTCGAACACCTAATATCTCCTTTTTCATATATTTGATTTGTGGAATTTCTTGCTAAACCTAACTTTGGAGATATAAGTGTTTGTGGTGATTTTGGGAAATAACGATTTATGAGCTTTAATAATGTTCTTTAGCTTGCTTTACTTGGGTTATACCTTTGAGAGAATAACATTGCTATGCAAAACTATGAATTCGAAAATATTGGTATTGTGGTTAACTGCTGATAAGTTTGTATCTTAAACTCACTTCATATTTTGAGGATTTGAAATAAAAAGGGGATCATCTATATTTATAGTAATGGTCTCTTGGTAAACAATGGAAGTAGTTTTGGTGAGAATTACCCTTCATGTCACTTATTGTATGTTAATCATTGTTGGGGTTTCTGGTTGGGTCTTATGCGCGTTATTTGGCTTATTTGATGCTTTGGGAGTCATGACCCCGTATTTGGTTTATTGTTGTCCGGCGTTGGGACGACTAGTTTTCCACGTCGAGGCACGTTAGGCATCGGATGTGGTATAAGTCCTTCGTGCTCAAGTACTACGGTATTGGATGAGGAGCTCGACTTAGCAACCCCTCGGGGTTGAACTTGAGTTTCCGTGGGTGTATGTTTAAAGCTACTGAGCCTGACATCCCTTGCGTGTAATTTATGTGTTTATTGGATTTACTGACCCATCGAATGGCTTACTTTCATGTTCCGTCATTCGGGTTAGTAGGCGGGTCTCCCCCGTTAACCCAAGAGGTATTTGTTATAATTCAAAGAACATTTCTGTTATTATTACCTTATGGTTGTTGCATAAAAGAAATCTTTCACTATATTTACATATTCAATTTCTTAAATTGCAAATGTTTGATCTCACTAGGCTTTAGCCTAACACTTTTTCTTAAAATGACATGTATAACAGGTCAGGTTTCCGGTGGGGTTCGTCGGGAATGAGTGGATGGCTTTGAGGCCAAGAGCGGTCTTTTTTGGAGATGTGTAGACCGACGTTTTGGATTAGCGGGCATACTTTTGGAAGAATAGCAACACCCGATGTTAATCTTTCTTATTTAAGTTAGATTATTAGGTTGTTAGTATAATCTTCATTTGATTCATTGTATTGGTTATAGTTTACTTCCCCGTTTTATCGGGATGATACTTGGGGTTGTTTACAGCAGGTTTTATATTCCCAGGATTTCCCGTTTATAGTCGTCATATTGCAGAAATTTCGAATTTTATTTCCGCTAAATTTTAGGGTGTTACAAGTTGGTATCAGAGCATTAGTTTAAGTGAACTAGGTATGGATGTAGAGTACCTAGACTTAAGCTGTGAAATTAGGCAATTATTTTGTGAGATTGGGTAGAACTCTTAAGATAAGATAGTTTTAGAGTCGACGGAGGCTACACAAGTTAAGCGTTATAGTAATGAGAATGAAAAATTTTATGTATCACATGTTCATAATTTCGCCTAGCTAACGTTATTATGAAGATGTTTTACGTGATTATGCTTGTTTTTCGTTGTTATGATAATTAATGAACGTGGTAGTACGTTTCCTTGTTCGTGTTCTGTTCATCTTCATCTCACCTATATTCTCGCGTGTGTGGCAGACGATGGTTAATACGCGTAATCGGCCAGAAGGGTAAGATACTACGGCATCCACGGCGGATCAACCTAGAGTAACTAATACTGATTTGCCCCCACCTTTTATTAACGCGTTGGGTGGAGGACCAGAGCATGTACCTCAACGTAACATAACTACGGCTCATCTGATCCTGGAAGAGGTGACTCCTGAAACTCGGATGATGGAGCGGATGATGCAAGCAATGAACGCCGCTATGGCTCAGCAACAAGAAGCATTCCTGAAGCTCTTGGATGACCGAGATGCTAACCCCCGTAGACATGAGACGGTGGAGGAGAATTTAGTAGTGGCGGGATCCGGAGGATCAGGACCCGTTGTCCCTTCTAATGAGACTCCACCTCCTGAAACGAGGCAACCGTCTAAGGTTTGTACCTTCAAGGCATTCCTTGGATGCCGACCACCGGAATTCAAGGGCACTGATGACCCGGTGGCATGCATGAACTGGATAAGGGAGATAGAGTAGGCTTTCCGGTCAAGCGAGTGTGGGGAAAGTCAGAAAGCCATATTCGGATCCCAAATGTTGAGAGGGGCCGCCCTCACATGGTGGAATGTGTATTCCACTTCTGTCGAAGCCACCGTGTTGGCTAAACTGAGCTGGGAAACCTTCAAGAAGAAAGTTATGGAGGAATTTTGTAATGAGCGAGCTATGGATCGGATCGTCGATGAGTTCCGGGGTTTAAATAAAGGGAATTTGTTGGTGAAAGAGTATAACAAGTTGTTCATGGACAAACTGGGTTTGGTGGGACATATGGTCCCCACCGAAAGAGAGAAAATCAAGGCATACATCAAAGGTTTGCCTACAGAAATGATGAACATGGTTCGGGTATCGAGGGCCTCTACTCTCCGAGAGGCAATAGAAGAAGCACAGTTAATAGAAGACTCCTACGACTCGAGCAAGATGGAGAGGAGCGGAGTGGTCGAGAAAAGGAAGTGGGAAGGGGGTCCCACATCATCAAAGAGGCCAAACCATTTCAACAACAACCATCGGGGGAATGGTCCTAGACGGGATTCCCCGTGGTGTTCCAGATGCCGAAGTAAGCACACCGGCCCTTGTAACTCAGGGTCCACTCCGTGCTTTAAATGTGGTAAACTCGGTCACCGTTACAATGACTATCCAATCAAAGGCCGAGTTTGTTTCGAGTGCAAAGAGACGGGCCACGTCAGAAGCGAATGCCCGAAAGCAAAGATGAACTTTAGCGGAGGCAACAAGGTGGACGCTCCTAAAGCAACAGGGAGAGCTTTCCAGATGACCATCAAAGAGGCGAAGGCGTCAACGAACGTAGTGTCGGGTACGTTTCTCCTAAACTTCGTACCTACGCGTGTACTATTTGATTCGAGAGCTAGTTTCTCGTTTGTATCAAGTTTGTTTTGCCCAAAACTATCCATGCCCACTACTAGTTTAGAAGACACGTTAGTGGTAGAGCTAGCGGATGGTGATCAAGTAGTGGTTCGGGATATCATAAGAAATTTCAAGTTTGAAATCGAAGGGAGAGAGTTCCCGATTGATCTATTGCCTATGGTCATCGGGGGATTTGATGTTGTAGTCGGTATGGATTGGTTGTCCACCAATCACGCAGAAATTCTTTGTGCCAAGAAGTTAATCCGAATTCCAGGTTCGGAGGGTCATGTGGTGACCGTGTACGGTGAAAGATGAAAGGATGAAGTCGCAATCATTAGTATGGTAAAGGCACGAAAATGTTTGGCGAAAGGATGCTCATCCTTTTTGGCATATGTAATAGATGCCAAACTTGAGAAGAAGAAGCTAGAAGATGTCGAAGTGGTAAGGGAGTTTTCCGATGTATTCCCGGACGACTTGCCTGGCTTACCGCCCGACCGTCAAGTGGAGTTCAAGATTGATCTGACGCCGGGAGCGGCTCCTATAGCTCGAGCTCCCTACCGTTTGGCTCCGTCAGAGATGAAGGAAATGATGAGCCAATTGCAAGAGCTTTTGGAGAAAGGGTTCGTAAGACCGAGTTCCTCGCCTTGGGGAGCACCGGTCTTATTCGTGAAGAAGAAGGACGGTACCATGCGAATGTGTATCGACTATAGGGAGTTGAATAAGGCAACCGTGAAGAACAAGTATCCACTCCCTAGGATTGATGATTTGTTCGACCAACTTCAAGGAGCGAGCTGCTTTTCGAAGATCGATCTCCGTTCGGGTTATCATCAAGTGAAAGTCAAAGAATAAGACATTCCTAAAACCGCTTTTAGGACGCGTTATGGTCACTAAGAATTCTTAGTGATGCCCTTCGGTTTGACGAACGCTCCAGCGGTGTTTATGGACTTGATGAACCGCGTGTGACGACCCTTCCTAGATAAATCTGTCATCGTGTTCATTGATGACATTCTTATCTACTCGAAGGATGAAGTCGATCATGCGCGTCATCTTCGGGATGTCTTGGAAATCTTGAGGAAGGAGAAGCTTTATGCAAAGTTTTCCAAGTGCGAATTTTGGTTGAAGGAAGTGCAGTCCTTGGGGCACGTAGTTTCAAGGGACGGAGTAATGGTGGATCCGGCCAAGATTGAAGCTATGATGAATTGGGAACCGCCCAAAAGCCCATCCGAAATTCGGAGTTTCCTAGGCTTGGCGGGGTACTACCGAAGGTTCATACAAGACTTCTCCAAGATTGCTTCTTCGTTGACAATGTTGACCAAGAAGAATGTAAAGTTTGTATGGACCGAAGATCAAGAGAAGGCATTTAGGACCTTGCAAAGGAAGTTATGCGAAGCTCCGATCTTATCCTTGCCGGAAGTATCGGAGGATTTTGTGATCTTTAGCGATGCATCCAAAATGGGGCTTGGATGCGTACTAATGCAAAGGGGGAAGGTGATCGCATACGCATCTAGGCAATTGAAAGTGCATGAGAAGAACTACCTCACTCACGATCTGGAATTGGCGGCGGTAGTGTTCGCATTAAAGCTATGGCGACATTACCTTTACGGCACAAAGTGTACCTTGTACACGGATCATAAGAGTCTGAAGTATGTTTTTGACCAGAAAGAACTCAACATGAGGCAACGAAGGTGGTTAGAGCTACTTAAGGATTACGACTGCGAATTACTCTACCACCCGGGTAAAGCAAACGTGGTGGCCGACGCCTTGAGTCGGAAAGAGTATAGCGGGAGACTTCAATCCAAACTTACAAGAATTGAGTTGGTGTCAAGTCTCATGGAAAAGATTAAAGAGGCACAAACCGAAGCATTAAAAGAAGAAAACCTCAAGGATGAAGTGATGACCAAGCAACGGTTAATGTTGACCGAAGATAGCCGAGGGATCAAGTGCTTCAATGGGCGAGTTTGGGTACCAAAGTTCGGTGGTTGCCAAGAGCTACTTTTGGAGGACGCGCACAAATCCAAGTATTCTATCCACCCGGGAATCACCAAGATGTATCGAGATTTGAAGCTACACTTTTGGTGGCCAGTTATGAAATTGGATGTAGCACATTATGTAGGGCGATGCGTAACTTGTTCACAAGTGAAGGCCGAGCATCAACGACCCTATGGAAGCCTTCAATCGCTTGAAATACCCGAGTGGAAATGGGATAAGATCACCATGGATTTCGTGACCAAATTACCGAAGACTTTGCGAGGGAACGACACCATATGGGTCATTGTCGATCGATTGACGAAGAGTGCTCATTTTCTAGAGATGCGGGAAACGTTGCCAATGGATAAGTTGGTGAAGCTGTACATAGATGAAATCGTCTCTAGGCACGGTATACCCTTGTCGATAGTTTCCGATCGTGATAGTCGGTTCACGTCGAGATTTTGGGGAGCCTTGCATTTGGGCACACGGGTGAATTTGAGCATGGCTTATCACCCACAAACAGACGGACAAAGTGAAAGGACGATTCAAACTCTTGAAGATATGCTTAGATCATGCGTGATTGATTTTGGCGGTAGTTGGGATGCCCATCTACCTTTGGTGGAATTTGCGTACAACAATAGTTACCACTCTAGTCTCGGGATGGCACCGTTTGAAGCTTTGTACGGACGGAAGTGTAGAACCCCCGTGTGTTGGTTAGAAGCGGGGGATAAGCAGTTTGCCGGCCCGGAAATTATGCAAGAGACGGCCGACAAAGTCAAATCAATTCGGGAGCGGTTAAAAGCGGCACAGGATCGTCAGAAGAGTTACGCCGACAAAAAGAGAAGACCGGTAGAGTTTCAAGTGGGGGATCATGTGATGTTAAAGGTGTCCCCTTGGAAGGGATTTATTCGATTTGGGAAGCGCGGGAAGCTAAGTCCCCGTTGCCTAGGGTCGTTTTCTATACTCGAACGCATCCGGGCTCCAAGCTTACAAATTGGATTTACCACCGGAGATGGATGGGATTCACCCCACTTTTCATGTGTGCTATTTACGGAAATGCTTAGCGGAAGAAGAAAGTGTCATACCTTTGTCCGAAATTCGAGTAGAGGACAACCGTTGCATCGAAGAGCCCGAGTCCATTTTGGAAAGGGTAATTAAGAAGCTCCGACATAAGGAGGTGGCGATGGTAAAGGTTCAATGGAGGCATCACCGCGGCACCAATGTGACTTGGGAAGCGGAAGAAGACATGAGGCGTAGATACCCTCACTTAGTAGGATTTCGGGGACGAAATCATTTCCAAGTTGGGGAGGATTGTAACACCCCGAATTCTGGAAACCTATGTTTCATTCTTCTCTATTTGGAACCTTCTGATATTATGAGTTTACCTATTTATTATCAAGGTTGTTTGGTTTAAGCATCGTGGATTGAAAGACATCAAAATTTGGAGTTTTTGGGTTGCTCGTGATTATGCCCGCGAGAGTGACACTGTGTCACAATCGCGGAGGGCACAATCGCCGGAGGTCGATGACCTACGATACATTTATCGCGATTGTGCCACGCGAGAGTGACAGGGTCACAATCGCAGGTCACTATCGCCCAGCTTGTACCGCAGGTGTGTGTTCTCTCGCGACTATGCCCGCGAGAGTGACCAATGTCACTCTCGCCGTGTCACTATCGCCGGCAGGGGGGTTTGAGTATAAATAGTGTAAGTCGCGATATCAGTCATTTATATCTGATTCTAGGGTTTGGTGTGCGTTTCTCTCTGCCGAAAATCAGTAGGTATGCCTTCCTTACAACTTCTTTCATCATTTATGGTGATTTTAAGTCATTAATGGTGGTCCTTAACATTTAGAAAGTTTTATGGTGAGCTCTCAAGTAGGTTTTGCATCTCCTCCATTTCTAGGGTTTGGTTTCTTCCTTAAGAAACTACCAAGGTGAGTTCTTACCCATTTTACTAAACTTTATACATGTCAAAAGGTTGATTTCGAACACCTAATATCTCCTCTTTCATATATTTGATTTGTGGAATTTCTTGCTAAACCTAACTTTGGAGATATAAGTGTTTGTGGTGATTTTGGGAAATAACGATTTATGAGCTTTAATAATGTTCTTTAGCTTGCTTTACTTGGGTTATACCTTTGAGAGAATAACATTGCTATGCAAAACTATGAATTCGAAAATATTGGTATTGTGGTTAACTGCTGATAAGTTTGTATCTTAAACTCACTTCATATTTTGAGGATTTGAAATAAAAAGGGGATCATCTATATTTATAGTAATGGTCTCTTGGTAAACAATGGAAGTAGTTTTGGTGAGAAATACCCTTCATGTCACTTATTGTATGTTAATCATTGTTGGGGTTTCTGGTTGGGTCTTATGCGCATTATTTGGCTTATTTGATGCATTGGGAATCATGACCCCGTATTTGGTTTATTGTTGTCCGGCGTTGGGACGACTAGTTTTCCACGTCGAGGCACGTTAGGCATCGGATGTGGTATAAGTCCTTCGTGCTCAAGTACTACGATATTGGATGAGGAGCTCTACTTAGCAACCCCTCGGGGTTGAACTTGAGTTTCCGTGGGTGTATGTTTAAAGCTACTGAGCCTGACATCCCTTGCGTGTACTTTATGTGTTTATTGGCTTTACTGACCCATCGAATGGCTTACTTTCGTGTTCCGTCATTCGGGTTAGTAGGCGGATCTCCCCCGTTAACCCAAGAGGTATTTGTTATAATTCAAAGAACATTTTTGTTATTATTACCTTATGGTTGTTGCATAAAAGAAATCTTTCACTATATTTACATATTCAATTTCTTAAATTGCAAATGTTTGATCTCACTAGGCTTTAGCTTAACACTTTTTCTTAAAATGACATGTATAACATGTCAGGTTTCCGGTGGGGTTCGTCGGGAATGAGTGGATGGCTTTGAGGCCAAGAGCGGTCTTTTTGGGAGATGTGTAGACCGACGTTTTGGATTAGCGGGCATACTTTTGGAAGAATAGCAACACCCGATGTTAATCTTTCTTATTTAAGTTAGATTATTAGGTTGTTAGTATAATCTTCATTTGATTCATTGTATTGGTTATAGTTTACTTCCCCGTTTTATCGGGATGATACTTGGGGTTGTTTACAACAGGTTTTATATTCCCAGGATTTCCCGTTTATAGCCATCATATTGCAGAATTTTCGAATTTTATTTCCGCTAAATTTTAGGGTGTTACATCACATAAGTCCCGAACACAAAAGTTAGATTGAGTAGGATCACCGGGAGTCTCAATTTGAAATTGTCGTCGTCTATGAGCCATGGGTCTCGCCTATAGATGGAAATTTTACCCGTAGGGGAGGATACCTGCGGGTACCCGACTCTAATTGCCTCCGAGGACCCAATGTCTCAACTAGCTACAAATGAGAAGTAACTATCCCATAAAAACAGACTCAACAATTACATCACGGGGCCAATGGCAGATGTTTGACTCCACGAGCCCGCACCATAAGGCCGTCTCGATGACCCAATGACTAATCCTCGTCCTATCATGGAAACAATAACCCTTTTTAAAATATTAAAAACGACTCATATGTCTATGGATCTAATACATTACAGTCTATAACATTACATGACTCCAATTGAATGACCAAAGCACTCAAAACATATAATTCTCGAATGACACGTAAAAAACGCCATCATACTCAAAACTCCACAACGGGCTATTAAACCGGACAAATGTTCTCAAGAGTCATCTTAGTCAAAACCGAGCCAAAGGCTCAACAATTTATTTAAATCTCCAATGAAAGCCAGTGTAAACATTAAAATACGCTTGACCAACGGTTATGCAAACACAACGACAAAAAGTATGATTAACTCAAAACTCATCATTGGTTGAGGCAAATCATTTTCCAAATGAACTCATACCCTTATATTTCCAAAATGCCTCATAATACAATAATATGCATTTTCCAAACGGTTTATAAGATCAAATACACAAAAAATGACATTTACATCAAATAAACTCCATTTATATATAAAATCATCAAGGAAATATATCAACATGATTTATTTACCAAAATGTTCAAAAATCTCAAAGGTGGGTGTTTCACAAAATTTATAAAACCAAATAATCCAAATGAGTAAAACTCTTCAAATATCCCAACTTTTAATAAAAATCATGTAAACACATAATCACTTTAAAATGTACATTTTTGGCATGTACAACGTTTTCACAAATCAACTTGAACTCACCTTGCTAGATTTAGGCTAAATCTAGATTTTACCCCAACTTGAGTTTCCTTGAAGAAACTTGAATCCACAAGCAACTCCTTCCAAAAACCTATATTCACAATTTTCCAACCATAATCATTCATATTCAACCATTTAGAATCAATCCCCAAACATTTTACATCAAAATCTCCAATTTGGCCAAAACGCTAATTTTGACCTAATCTATCCAAAATCACCCAAACCAAAATTTGAGAAACATAAATACTAGGAAGTCATCTCTAGATAATTTATGACTCATAATAAAGATTTCAAGCTAGGAGGATTAACTCGCCACTTAAGTTTTGGTGAAAACCTACAAAACCCCAAATTTCTTGAAGATAGAGGTGATGATGATGAACTCTTGACCTTTGCTTCCAATCCAACACCAAATATTCTTGGATACCCCCAAAAATAACAATCAACCCTTGAAAATCTCTCAAAAAAGAAACCATAGCAACTTGAATTGCCAAAAACGGAATTGAAATGAGAAAGTTATGACCAAATGAATAAAATCCCGATTTTATGCACTGCAGGTCTGGTGCGATTGTGACATGCGACTGTGTCGTATCACAATCACTTGTCAAGGTCGCCCCAAGTGTACCGAAAATCATTTTACCCCCTTGGCGACCTTGACATGTGTAACACCTTAGGCATATCCCATATCGGCCGTGGACAGGAGTGATGCTGGGTGTTATAAGTAATATATTGGCCTTCCTAACAACAACGCGTTTTGGGGCCACAAGCACGTCAGGTTCTGGGAACTCTGAGGTTAAGCGTGCTTGGGTGGGAGTAGTCCCAGGATAGGTGACCCCCTGGGAAGTTTCTCACCAGGTCGCCAGAAACAAATCCGTGCGCTACACGTTGGTTAAATCCAGGGGCAAAGCGGACAATATTGTTGTCGAGACAGGCGGGATGTTACAGATGGTATCAGAGCCACTCCTGTGCCGTTCGGGATATGGGGCAAACCTCATCGAGGACGATGAGTCCCAAGGGGGGGGTGTTTGTAACACCTTAGGCATATCCCATATCGGCCGTGGACAGGAGTGATGTTGGGTGTTATAAGTAATATCTTGGCCTTCCTAACAACAACGCGTTTTGGGGCCACAAGCACGTCAGGTTCTGGGAACTCTGAGGTTAAGCGTGCTTGGGTGGGAGTAGTCCCAGGATGGGTGACCCCCTGGGAAGTTTCTCACCAGGTCGCCAGAAACAAATCCGTGCGCTACACGTTGGTTAAATCCAGGGGCAAAGCGGACAATATTGTTGTCGAGACAGGCGGGATGTTACAACATGCTATAGTGTCACTAGCACAGTCA
This sequence comes from Arctium minus, assembly GCA_954870635.1. Taxonomy (NCBI): domain Eukaryota; kingdom Viridiplantae; phylum Streptophyta; class Magnoliopsida; order Asterales; family Asteraceae; genus Arctium; species Arctium minus. The sequence goes on along the minus strand of OX941081.1, from coordinate 172,901,719 downwards.
TCGGGCACTATAGCCTGGCCCGTACCGCGAGTTTTTCGGCTGTTCTTCGACCATTTTCTCAACCACTTTCTCGACAGCTTCCCCGACCGTTTTCCGATCGTTTTCCCGGTCATTCCTCGAACGTTCTCCTGGACATTCCTCGACCGTTATCTCGGAACATTTGATGCCATTATGCCCGTTATCGTGTCATTGTCATAATTTCATGACACATTTGCTGAGACGACCGAACACTCGGTAATGTCGATGCTATTGTGACATACTGTAGTAGAGACTGCCACACTTTTAGTACCATTGGTGCTATTGTGACAGATGTCACAACCACATGTCACTATGGCCAAGACGACCATACTCTTAGTACCATTGGTGCTATTGTGACAAATGTCACAACCACATGACACTATAGCCGTACTCCATATGTGTTTCTTCCTTTACCGATTCACCCAGTTCAACACTCTTCTTCAATTGGGATAAAAATTTAGGGTATTACAACACGGGTGTTCCTAATCTCTTTGCCCTAACCTAGATTGGTCGACCTGCATCTGTTTAAATCGAGTTCTGCTTGTGGCCGAGAACTGCAGTGGTCGAGACCCGCTTGTGGCCGAGCTCTGCGTGAGGATGAGACCCGGATACAAATTCTCTTAGCTCACAAGGAGCGGGGGTGGTGTGAAACCCACATCATGCCGGCGTGAATCGAAGCCCATTTCCATACGGGTGTGGACTGAACCCCGCTTCCAAGCGGGTGTGGGAGTGAATCGGACCAGGGCCTTGTGCATTGGTTGTTGAGGCGCGGGTTGGTCATCTCCAAGTGGGTCGAGGCCCATCGGTTTGGGACTTAGGACTAATCCTTGTGGTTGACGTGAAAACTTAATTATTGTAGGAACGAGATTCTCTCGGGATCGTTTTATGCGTGAATTTCAGCCGTCAGGTGGGTTCCCTTAATTTAATTCATTAACTAAAAATGGTGTATTTTGGTGGAGACATTATGAATATTATTTGCTTTAAAATATTTTGGGGAAACTTAGCGATATTTGGTTTAATTAATTATTACGCCCAATATATTACGGATTTTACACTATTTATAAAATGGATTGATAATGTTGTGTCGTTGCGCCATGGCTTACACGTATAACCATCGGGGATGGTTTCATCGTGAGGTTGGAATTTGTTTCCTTACCCATGGGGACGGCATTGACTAGGGGTTCGTATGGGGCTCTACTGGGGGCCCCGGTACCAAGGGATTTCGAGACGTATGATTCTGAACTGATCGTGATTTGATTTAAAATCACATAATTTTGTGTGGTTTAAATTATTTTTAAACTGTCTTGTATTATATTGAACGAAGTGGTCGAGATTGGGAATTCACTAGACCCTCCGGTCTAACCCTCACTATTCTTTTCCTAAAACCCAATTTTCAGGTAAGGATATTGTCGGGAGTTCGAAAAAAGGAAAGGAGAAATGTTGATAGCTAGTTGAAGATGGGTGTTGCCTTAGTGCGGTGCTAGTTTCTTTTAGAGCTCTCGGTTGTGATAGAAACTCACTTATTAATCTATATCGAATTTTAAATTTTCTGTTGCACGTTTGTAATGAGACCCAGTTTGGGAATTTAAATGTTATTTTTGGATGTTGATTTTGGGTTGTTACATTATCCATACCTGTAACACCCCAAATTTTCGTAAGTTATCTATTTCGATTCTTTAATGGAGTTTACTTGGTTATTCTTACTTAAGACTTTTGTAAGCACCTAGAGTTATATATTCAATTTCCCTATCTGTGCACCAATATCTATATTATTGAACTTTATTTAACTTGAGCTGAATCGGGCCGGATTTGAAACATTTTGGTGGACTGGGCTTCTGGGCGAGAATGCCACGGGAATTCTCTTGGTGTCAAAGTCGCCGGTCTTAGGGAGGTCGCGGTACGGGTAGTGCGATAGTGCCCGGCGAGTTTGCCAAGGTCAGTATCGCGGGGAAAACTCGCGAAGGGTGTACCGTGAGTGCCCCGAAGCGGGAGACTATGCCCGGCGATTATGCCAAGGGCATAGTCGCATGTCAATCTCGTCGACGGCCAAGCTCGATTAAAAACGGGTTCTGTGCCTCTTTCTTCATTCATTACACTTCCAACACATTTATTTCTCTCTCAAAATTCCTCCCAACTTCAAGTCCGAACCTAGGGTTATCCAAGCTCCATCTACTTCATTTATTGCTCCAAGTCTAGTGATTCCAACTCGAGATTCAAGTAAGAGACCTAAGTTATCATCTCCATCACTTTCTTCAAGAAAATCAAAACTAGGGTTTGGGGGTTTTTCTCAAAACCCATTTTGTGAGTCCATCTATCCTTCTTACATGATTATTTGCTATAATGAAAACCCTTTTCTTGTTATATCTCTAAAAATCTACTTTTTCTCTACTCGGTGTTCTTGGAACTCACTAAGTCAAAATCTAGGGTTTTGACATTATGGTGTTGTATGTGGTGTGATGATCTAAAAGGTTGATGGAATAACATACTTGGAATTAAATATGTAATATAGCATAGCGAAAGCAAGTGGGAAGTATACACTTGTAAGGGTCGGTGGTAGGAATGGCAACGGGTCGGGTTCGGGCCGGGGATTGGTATCCCCATCCCCGAAACCGATAAGCAAAATGGTCCCTGAAACCGTCCCGATCCCCGTCGGGGATCTTATCGGGGATCCCCATCGGGTCCCCGCGGTTTCCCCGATCCCTATTGGGGAACCCGTTAAGGCTAAAAAAATCACCGTTACCCGTTGGTAATACCCGAAACCTGAACCCGAAACCGAAACCGAATGAAGTGATACCAAATTACCAAATGACCTCAAATGAGTTTAACTACAAGTTTATGAATATGGAAATAAGTACCAAATTACCTCAAATGAAGTGATACCTTTGAGTCAAATCTTTGTAACATACTAACATTGATGAATTAAGTGAGGGTAATCTTTGTAACATACTAACATTGATGAATAAAGTGAATGTAACATTAAAAACAAATTAAGTGAGGGTAATCTTCAGTAAAACACTAAAACTACCAAATTACCTCAAATTATCTCAAATGGAGTATGGATCTGGAGATATCAAGACATAGACTGGAGTTGTCGAGAGGGAAAGGTCGAGAGTTGGAGTCTGTCGCCGCCTCGCCGGAGTTGTCTGGAGTTGGAGTCTGGAGTTCGAAAGGTCAAGAGGGACTGAGGGAGTTGGACTGTTGGAGTCTGTCGCGGTGTCGCCGGAGATATCGAGTTCGAGTTCGAGAGTCGAGACGTCGAGAGGGAGTCTGGAGTCGGAAGTCGATGGGGAGAGTTAAACGTCGATGGGGACTGGCCGACTGGAGATTGGAGTTCAAGTTGAACCGTTGAACGTCGATGGGAGGCGACCAAGGTGGGAGGCAGACTGTCGAGAAGGCTGAAGAGAACAACAAAGGCTGAAGAGAACAACAGATTACAGACTATCGACCGTATGAGGATTTAGGGATTTGGGTTGGGCTGAAAAATGGAATGAGGCTAATAGGCTATGGGCTTTTAATCTTTTATATAATATATATAATTATTATAAACACATATATTATATTTCGGGTCGGGCCGGGGCGGTGAGTATCATCCCCGTCCCCGTTATCATCCCCGATAGTATCCCCGTCCCGTCCCCGATAAGAGGTCCCCGAACCCGACCCGAAATGTTCGGTTTTCGGTTTTCACCGTCGGGTTCGGTTTTTTTTGCCATCCCTAGTCGGTGGCAGTTACAAAATCGTATTTCAAGTGATTTATGGTCCCAAAAGTGATAACAATAAATCACGTGCAACTGACCCGTTACAACAAATGTGAAATAACGAGATCTAAATATTGTATATTTTGGTCTATTGATTCATACCGATCCACAAGCGTAAATATATCAGTTATCGAATATACGATAAAATATAACGAAACAGCAAATAAATCGAGACAACAAGATTTAACGTGGTTCTACTATCAATGTGATAGTGTACATCCACAAGGAGAGAGAGATCTTTATATTACCAACCGGGAGAAATTACAACGTGTTTACGAGATCCTTGGATCAACAAATCAGCTACCCAAATCTTCCTCTAAACAAATATATATGTGAATATATATTGTTAAACAAATGGAAACTCAAAACCAATGGAAGAAGAGAATACTTTATGCTTAGTTTTGCATGATCTATACGTCCACCATGCATCACTATTTATATATGGAAAGGTTGAAGGTATGGACAAAACTAGGTTAGGGGTTGACTTCAAGAATTAGACTTAGGTGAAATTTACAAGAAGAAAATACGGATGACAGGCTTTTAAAAAAATCCTTCTAAAAAGAAAAGTCACCTAATAAGACAAAAGCCAAAACAACCCTTCCAAAATATGTGGTTCAAGTTAAACCACACATTCATGCATCAAGCACTTGTACATAGTGCTTGGTGAATTGCATAACACCAATAAAAACTTATCTGATTTAAGTTTTTCAACACTCCACCATGATGTGCAAATCACCCGAAGACACCGGAGCATGAACCAGTCCCCCAAATACGGGCAAATAGCTGATAGAGATTGACACGAGGTAACATAATGCATTTTGATCATGACGAGCTTCGGCTCGGCCATCACCCGTCAAAATCAAAAGCAAAAATCCTCAAGTGAGCAATCTCAATAAACAAACGAGTTAAGCAACCTAAAAACACGTACCAAGTATTAACTCCCCAAAGATGTCGCTATGTCACCTGTAGCAATATTCTCAACTCTCCCACAAGGTGCCAAACGACACTAACACAATCTGAGATGGATCAAATTTTAGCAATGCTCGAATGCGGCTAGTGGTAACGACTTGGTGAACATATCGGCAGCATTATCTTCAGATAAGATTTTCTTCAAGTACACAACCTTTGCGTCATGTAAAGCTACCAGAAATGCATCACACACATTAATGTGCTTCGTTCGAGAGTTGAACGCCAAATTTGTTGCCAAGTAAATAGCACTCTGGCTATCACAATTAATACAGACAGTAGTCTGCTTCAGGCCCAAACCAATTAAGAGTTCCTGTAAATGAACTGCTTCTTTAGCAGACTCGACCGCTGCAATAAGTTCAACTTCGGTAGTCGATAATGCAACAACAGACTGTAATCGAGATCTCCAACTGACAGCTGTTCCACCTAATGTAAAAACATAACCAGAAGTGGATTTCCAACTAACACAATCACCTGCGTAATCTGAATCGCAGTAACCAAGAATATCACAGTTGTTTTGCATACCATAAATCAGGACGTGAGTTTCCGTACCTTTCAAGTAACGAAATACAGTTTTCACTGCATTGCAATGTGACTTACCCGGGTTCGATAGAAACAGACTAATCACTCCAACGGAATGTGCAAGATCGGGACGAGTGCATATCATAGCATACATGAGACTCCCGACTGCACTGGCATACGGAATCTTTGCCATCTCAGCCTTTCCAATATCGTCAACCGGACAATCGTCTCTTGTAATCTTGATGTGTCTTGGAAGTGGCGTAGACACCGACTTTGCTCCATCAAGATTAAACCGCTTCAGAATCTTCTAAATATATCCCTTCTGTGTTAACCTGAGAGTACAAGACTTTCTGTCCCGAACAATTTCCATGCCGAGAATAACACGAGCTTCACCGAGATCTTTCATTTCAAATTCTGATTTCAACCTATCTTTCAAACGGTTGATTTCAGAACGATCCCTGCAAGCTATCAGCATGTCATCAACATAAAGAAGTAGATAAATAGAAATGCCACCGCTTGATCTATGATAGACACAAACGTCTTTCTCACTACGCTCAAAACCCAACGAGAGCATAAATAAATCAAACTTCTTGTACCACTGTCGAGGTGACTGTTTAAGTCCATAAAGGGACTTTTTCAATTTACAGACCCAATCAGGTTTGTTGTCGGAGATGAAACCTTCCGATTGTTTCATGTAGATGGTTTCTTCAAGATCTCCGTGCAGAAAAGTTGTTTTCACATCTAACTGTTCGAGCTCCATATCAAGAATTGCCACAAGGGCCAGAAAGACCCGGATAGATGTGTGTCGAACCACAGGCGCGAAGATATCGTCATACTCAATACCCTTTCGCTGTGCAAAACCTTTCGCAACCAGGCGAGCTTTATAACGCTTATCGTCTTTGACTTTATAGACCCATTTGCAGCCAATTGCACGAATGCCTTTCGGTAATGGACAAAGCTCCCAAGTGTTATTTTTAGATAGAGCTTCCATTTCCTCATGCATAGCTCCTAACCACTTATCACAGTGGCTCGAAGCTAGGGCCTCCGAATAGTCAAACGACTCATCTTGTACAACATGTAAAGTATACTCAAGTTGGTCAGTAAAACTCATATTTGCAAAATCCCAATCACCATACCTATTAGGAGGACGGATAGTTCTCTGGCTCTGTCTCGCAGGTACTGATACTAGAATTATATCGCCTTGACCTCCACCATCATTCAGAATTTCTTCCTGAACTGAGCTAACTGGATCAGAAGTAGATGTATCTGGTGGACTAACATCTTCTTCAGATTCTGATCCCAAAGTAAAACCACGAGCAGATGAATTGGGTACAATAGGACTGACAATTATCTCATCTCCATCGGCTGTTGGAGAAACAGAAGAGATAATTTCTGGTTCTGGAGCGGGCTGTCGATTATGATTAGACTTGAACATAATCGACTCATCGAAGGTCACATGTCGAGAGTGAATCACCTTTCGGGTGACCGGGTTCCAGATTCGGTAACCCTTGATTCAATCTGTATAGCCGAGTAGGAATCCCTTGGTGGCTCTGGGATCCAACTTGTCCTGACCTGTCACATGAATATACACAGGACATCCAAATACACGTATGTATTTCAAACAGATACAACTCTTACCCTTACAGCAGTGTGAAGTGCTTTAGCCCAAAACATTTTAGGGAAACCATATGTAACTAACATACATCGGACTTTTTCTAACAAGGTCCTATTCATCCGCTCGGTGACTCCGTTTGATTGTGGATCGCCAGGTGTGGTGTAGTGTCGGTGAATACCTCTACGTGAACAAAAGTCTTTAAAGTTACCACTAGTGTATTCACCACCATTGTCAGATCTAAGCACTTTTAATTTTCTACCAGTCTCGACTTCGACTAGTGCTAACCAAGTTTTGAATATTTCAAAAACATCTGACTTTAACTTAATCACATACACCCAAAGTTTGTGCGAGAAATCATCAATAAAAGTAACATAGTACTTACTTCCACTGAGGGACTGTGTCGAAGATGGTCCCCAGACGTCTGTATGAACGTAATCGAGGATCCCTTTGGTGTTGTGTTTTCCAACACCAAAAGAAACACGCGTCTGTTTACCCGAGACACATTCTGAACAAAAGTCCAAACTCGTAGGCGTGTCAACTGCAATGAGTTTCCGCTTGCGCAGAATCTCCAAATTCTTCTCTGAAGTGTTCCCCAATCTAAGATGCCACAAACGGGTAGCATCTAAGTTTCTCGAACTATCCGCGACACACGCATCAGAACTGGTTGTTTCGCCTACTAGATGAAACAAGTTATTTTCTGCCTGCTCACCCTTCATCACAATAAAGTTCCCTCTGGAGATGCGCATACTCCCATTCTCTATTCGAATCTTACAGCCAAGTTTGGACAGTTGTCCAACAAAAATCAAAGAACGAGTCATAGACGGTACAAATTTAACATTTGATAAAGTTCGAATAGTACCGTCAAACATTTTGATTCTGACCGAACCAATGCCCCGAGTGACACACGATGTACTGTTTCCCATATAAATATGGTTACCTTCAAACTCCTCAAAAGTAGTGAAACAGTCCCGAAATGGTGTCATATGGCACGAAACTCCGGTATCCAACACCCAACGCATGTCGCCTTGCGGTGCAGTAACCGTTGCTGAGAAGTCTGTATCTTGTTCGGTTGCAACTGCAGAATATTCTACTTTGTTCTTGTCCTTGTTTTTCAAACTCGGACAATATCTGACCCAATGACCTGGTTTGTGACAATAATTACAATTGCCACGTTGCTTGGATTTCCCGCGATGGCCAGGTTTACGAGATTGGGAGTGGCCACGAGTTCTTCCCCTGAGCTTGATCGTCTTGGTCTCTTTCGGCAAATAGACCATGACTGTTGTGGTTGTTCTCCCGCGAATTGTTACCGATTTTCATCTGAATTCTCTGTTCTTCACAGATCATCCCTGCTTTCACGTCAGACAAAGATATGGAATCTCTTCCATAAATAAAACTGTTAGTGAACTGGGAATATTTTTCGGGAAGTGAATACAACAGAATCAAAGCGAGTGCCTCATTATCAGTGGCAAAAATAGAATATGTTGCCTTCAATTTCATTATGATGTCTTCGAATTCAGTCATGTGGGCCTGAATGGTAGTGCCTTCCTTCATTTTGAAGAACAGGCACGACATCATCAATAACATTCGGTTAGTCAAGGTTTTCTTGAGATAAAGATTCTTAAGTATTTTCCAAATCCCTGCGGCTTTCTTTTCAGAAACGATTTCAGAAATTACATTTGGACCCATAGCCATCTGTAAGGTAGTGAAGGCCCAAGCCTCCATTTCCTTAGCTTCTAAGGTGGACATATCCGGATTTATTTCTTCCGGAGCAAAGACTACGGGGTGAACATCGTTTTTCCTAAGTGTTGTTGCTGTAGTAAACTGCCATTTACCAAAATCACCCTCCCCGTTCCATTTTTCTATTCTAATCCCGACCCCCGATAATTTAAAAGCACCTTTTTGATAAACATTTGGGTCTGAGTTGGAAACGGAACCGGCGAACGGATTTCCTGAATCAACAGACATTTTAACGGGCACTTATCGTGCGACCAAAAAAAATATACAATCCAAAACAAATTTAGATCTAGCAGCTCTGATACCAATTGTAAGGGTCGGTGGCAGTTACAAAATCGTATTTCAAGTGATTTATGGTCCCAAAAGTGATAACAATAAATCACGTGCAACTGACCCGTTACAACAAATGCGGAATAACGAGATCTAAATGTTGTATATTTTGGTCTATTGATTCATACTGATCCACAAGCGTAAATATATCAGTTATCGAATATACGATAAAATATAACGAAACAGCAAATAAATCGAGACAACAAGATTTAACGTGGTTCTACTATCAATGTGATAGTGTACATCCACAAGGAGAGAGAGATCTTTATATTACCAACCGGGAGAAATTACAACGTGTTTACGAGATCCTTGGATCAACAAATCAGCTACCCAAATCTTCCTCTAAACAAATGTATATGTGAATATATATTGTTAAACAAATGGAAACTCAAAACCAAAGGAAGAAGAGAATACTTGATGCTTAGTTTTTCATGCTCTATACGTCCACCATGCATCACTATTTATATATGGAAAGGTTGAAGGTATGGACAAAACTAGTTTAGGGGTTGACTTCAAGAATTAGACTTAGGTGAAATTTACAAGAAGAAAATACGGATGGCAGGCTTTTAAAAAAAATCCTTATAAAAAGAAAAGTCACCTAATAAGACAAAAGCCAAAACAACCCTTCCAAAATATGTGGTTCAAGTTAAACCACACATTCATGCATCAAGCACTTGTACATAGTGCTTGGTGAATTGCACAACACCAATAAAAACTTATCTGATTTAAGTTTTTCAACAACACTAACTTGACATTATTGAAGGATAGAGTTTAGAAGTACATGTCATGAATGTGTAAATAAGATTTGTATAATGGAAATATTATTTTAAAGGATCTCTTGTGTTAAATGGAAAGAGATTTCATGATATAAAATGGTATGCTTACAATATGAATCCTACTTAACTACTCTCGTATGTATCATGCGGATTATGTGTTGGGAATGTATGGGCAATCTTTGATTTATTATATTGGTTGATTATTGTTGGTTGAAATGTCGAGATCCCAAGGTAAATATCCATGAAAAGGGTTGAACTTGGTGACTTTTTGGGGTAAAGATTCATGTATAGAGTTGAACTCATATTTACATTGAAATAGAGATTCATGAATAGAGTTGATGTTCTAACGGCTAAAGATTCACATATAGAGTTGATGCCGGTAAATAGCCATTCCAACTATGTTCCTTCTTTTGGGTTGTGAACCTTGGGAAATACATTGATGTTATTAGTTCTTTAGTATTGTAAACTAATTACCGTAATGTTACACTTTATTGTACATATATTTATCTGGATGTACTCACTAAGCTCCAAGTCTAACACTTGTTTACTTGGTGTTCCTGTTAGGTTCTGTTAGTAGTGGGGTGGCGAAGTCTTGAGTGGAGGGCCTAGCCGAATTTTGGGATATAGCTTATGACGGATAGCGAGCGTACAAAATTACTAGTTGGTATTTTGGAAATAGATGACGACACCCAATTATAATCTAAATCAGATTGTTTAGATTAAGTAGGTTGTCGGTTTTCTTTCATTCATTTGAAATTTGTAAACGCTTATACTTTCCCCGATTATGTTGGGATGATGTCATTTGCGAACTCGCTTCTTTTAATATTTATATCAGGTTGTTCTCCCTTATTTATAAAGGGGTTTTTGCGAAAATTTCTTTTGGTCCGCAATGAAAATGGGTCAAACGTCTAGGATCTTATAATACCCTACCTACTAAAATTTTGGGTAAACGTGTGAACTCAAGATCTAAAGATTCTAGAGAGAGAAAGCTAGAGAGAGAGAGTTAATCTTGAAAGCTCTTGTCATATATCTCACTTATCTGATTTACAATTTAGTTCCTACCTAAAGAATACAAAGCAAACTCTATTTATACCTAAAGCTTAAACTAAAACTTAACTACAAAGGAAACAAAACTAGCTTTGACTTTTACAAGACTTTGACATTGTTGACTTCCAACTTTGACTTCCTAATTAAATCTTGGATACAATATTTGGACTTAACAATCTCCCCCTTTGTATTCAAGATTTAATAAAAATTTGATGCAGATCTTCAACTCTTGATTCTTCATCTTTTGTCTCTTGAAGCTTTCAAAAACTTTGCTCTTTTGCAGCTTTTGAAGAAACTTGGAAAGTCTTTTTAAACTTTGAAGCTTTGGAAAGTCAACATGCCTTGAACATGAAACATTGAAAACTTAAAACATCTTTGAAACATGAATCTTCATTTCTGAAAAATCTTTCGTCTTCAATCAAAATTGTATCTTCATCACTTTGATCACTAAATCGACTTCGGAAGAAACAAACTTTCACGAATCATCTTGATTTGACTTTGAACATTCTTTATCAGACTTGAACTTTGAAAACAACAGCGGAAGCAAATTGAAATTCTGACATGAACTTTGAACTTGAACTCTTGAAATTGATCTTTGAATAATTCTCCCCCTTTTTGATGATGTGAGCATCAATATCATCAAAATTACATCAATTTCGGCATAAGCTTTGATTTCCCCCTTTGTGATGATGTGAGCATCAATATCATCAAAATTACATCAATTTCGGCATAAGCTTTGATTTCCCCCTTTGTGATCAACAAACAATCTCCCTTTTGATAATTGGCGAACTTTGATCTGAAGAGCCGAATCATGAACAGTATATATCCGAATCTTTGCAAATTCAGACATAATGAGCGTGTAACCCTGATTCAACAAATGAAACAGTTAGAAGTGTCTGTCAGTAACACAAAGTTACTGTGTACAAAGAATGTACAATTTAAGGAGTTGGTTTGATGTTGACTCCCCAGGACTTCCATTCAATCATCGAAAAACACAAGGTTTATCTATGAATGTTCTGACAGAAAAACAGATTTTCTGTGTGCTCGTGCTTGTGTATGAAAGAATTTAGCACAATGATTGTGTTTCATAAAGGCTCAAAGTATGTAAATCACTGAGACAACAATGATTGTACATGGACTTAATGTGCATGAGAAAGGGTCGAAGGTGGGGCAACTTTCCTTCTTTTTCAATATCAGTATTCTTCCAAGAGAAGATCCGATAGATTATGTGCTGCTTCCCCAGAAAATGTGAAACATTCTCTTTTTAAGAAAAGAATGAGTAGCTGATGGGGTTGTATACAATAGATGGCATGGGCTATTTGCCTATTTCAATGATGGTCACCAAAGAAATGTGAACCAATCAGTAATGTGGCTGCCCGGCTCAGAAAGATGTTTGGTGCAGAGTTCTGATATTCTTTTAACTCTGTTCTCACACCCTCTTTCTTTTAAACATATAAGCTCACATCTAACCAGTCTCTCATTTCCATTTTACCTCTGCTCATTCCCACACTCAATTCTTTTTAGACCCCTCTCCCCTCAATCACTCAAAGGATTTCTTCCGGGGTAGGAAACACTGGTTATCGTGAATCCATGGAAGATCTATTAAGCACTCACACTGAATCCCATGTTCCTAAAAGTACATGCTGGTCAATGATTTTCTTGACATGTAAAGCACAAGAAATCATATGTCAGAGTATGTATGCTCATTGAAAAATATGAATGAAATTTGAGCATTTGTTCTTTGAAGATTTCTCAAAACAAGGATATTGAATGAATGAATATGAAGTCAAGAGAATTGTTTTGAGAATCTGACAATGAATCAATCAGATCAAATCAAATGGTTAGGGTATCAAAGAATTGGATATTTTGTTTATATGAACAAATATTAACAATTTATCAATGAAAGCACAAATATGAAAAAAAAATGAATGATGCTCAACAACTTTGAATTTCAAACATCGAAAAATATGAAAAAATATAAACGGGGGTATTACCATCGAAAAATTGTTTGAATTTGAGACATGGTAATAACAATTTCAAATAAAATACTGAACCGTTGTGTGTGAATACTTGACAGTATATGGACAAGATAATACACAAGTATTGATCTTTGGAAACACACGGTCAGTTAAACAATAAAACGCAAAAATTGAAAAACATTTAAAAATCACACTTCTAAATTCATGAAATCGTTTTGAGAATAAGAAGTGGTTTGAACATTTCAGAAAGTTGTTTTTCATGTTTGAAAGTTGTCCTTCTTTCAAACAATCAGAGATCTAGGATCAGAAGATTTTTACCTTTTCGGTTCCCCCTCAAATCATGATAATATGATTTATGTCTTTCTTCTTTTTTTTTTTTTTTTTTAGCTCCCCCTGGATATTAGCATAATATCCTTCTTTGATCATTGATGAACGGGTCCTAATCTGTCATGTGATCAGAAGCCACTTTATTCATATTATTTATTCAAAAATAAAAGGACAAAAAGCAGTAAAACGATTATAGAATGAGTTCTGATCTGAAGTAATCAGAAGTCATCACCTTTACTCCCCCTTAAATTAAGCATATGAAATATGTCAGTTAACACAGGATAGAGATCAAACACTCCCTTAGAATTGTTAGACCATCAATATCAGAAAAATTTAGCAAAGAAAAAATTTAGGATAGAGATCAGATCAATTCACTTGGGACGGAGACCATCAATATCCATCGGATGCAAGCATACAGGAGTAAGGTCTTTTTTATCGTTGAAATACGGGTCCTAAGCTGTTGTGCTTATAAGCCATTATGAAATTGAAGTCCGGGTCTTGAGCTGATTTACTCAAGAACCATTTTCTTTCTTACTCCCCCTTGGATTGAGGTGCCTGCAACATAGATTCAAGTTTCGGTTTTGGTACCCACTGATATTTGGGTCCAGAAATGTTAGTTGCAGTGCGTGTGGGGGACACAGAGTAAGAACCATACCAAAAATGGTCATTTGTTTTATGAAAATGATCATGTGTACAACAAATAGAACAATAATATTTCTTACCATTGGGTGTTTTGTTCTTCTTTGCTTTGTGTACATGTACACATGAATTCTTCTCTTTCAGCTCATCAGTCTTGTCATCTTTGACTGATTTCTTCATCCAGACCAGTTTCTCGTTCTTAAAACTTTTTCTCCTTAGATAATAATCTGAACCATCTAAATATTCATCAAAGAACAAGTTAGTGCGACGAATCTGATTGAATGAATTGATTGACCTTTTTGAAGAGACATATTTATGATTTGAACTTGAAACAGATTTTTCAAGCTCTTTCATCTTTGACGCAAAGATGTCTCTTTCTTTCTCAAGCAGATCAATCTTTGTCTTGAATTCAGACTTCGTCTTTTGCTCTTTCAGCCCTGTAGCAGACAGTTCAGACAATTTTGAAGTCAGTTTCTTAATTTCATTCTCAAAGATTAAACGTTCTTCTTCAAACTCTTTTTCTGAGTCTGTTCTCTGGCCAGATAATTCTTTAAAAAATTCTACATTCTTTTGTTCTATGGCCTTTTTCTCTTTTTCAAACTTCTCTCTTTCTAAAATCAGTACTTTCTCAAAATCAGAGATTTGTTGAGAAAATTTTATGCATTTAAGCTCAAACGACTTCTTCTCTTCATAGCATTTCTTGGAAAAATCTGAGAACTTTTTGGAAAATATTTTCTTTTCACTTTCAAACTCAGCTTTGTTTGCAACAAGCTGTTTTTCCAAATTAGATAAATTCCTTTTAAGCTCAAAATTCTCAGATTCCAATTTCTTAACTTTCTGCTCATTGCTCTCAACAGAGACTGTCTGCTGAATTATAGTTTTCTTAACCACTGAGCCAAGCATGATTTTCTCCAAATGAGTCCACATGAGCATTAGATTGTTCTTGTAACAATCTACACGATTGTATATGTGATTTGGCAATGCAAGAATGAGATTAGACTTAGCAATTCTTTCTCCGTTGTACTTTAAAGATTCTTCTTCATTGTACTCATCAACTGGCTTTAGTATTGTGGATTGTTCAGTATTAGCAGTGGCTGGAATGATCTTGACAGGTCTCTCAAAAGGAGGATTGGTTAAAGCATGAACCATGTAATCCCCATTTTGTTGTCTCTCAAGAAAATTAATAAATCGATTTCTCCATTGAGAATACTCATTCTCATTAATAAGCACAGGGGGACGTGTATTTGTCCCGAGAGACATCATCAACTCATTCTTATAGACTTGAGATTGAAGAGACATGCTGAATAGTAGCAGAGAGCTTTTTGGTTGAAGAAAATAAGAACCGAAAACCACGCTTTTCGGTTGTTGAGGAAACCGAAAACCAAACTTTTCGGTTATATAAGAGACCGAAAACTTAGCTTCTCGGTTGAAGATGATACTGAAAAGAACGAAAACCCTTAGCCGAAAACCTTAGCCGAAAACCTTATCCGAAAAGAACAAAATCCAGATGAATGAACCGAAAAACTTGAAGAAAGAACCGAAAACCCTGATGAATAACCCGAAAACTCTTATGAATGAACCGAAAATCAATTCTGTCCAGTTTACGAACGAAGAAAATCACACAAGTCCAAAATTTCTCAAAACACTCTCACGGAATTCACTTAGAAACAGGTTCATTATCCAAAACTAATCCAAAAATAGATCAAACACCAAAAAAACAGCAAGAATTCGCGAAGAACAGAAAAACTCGAGAACTTTTCTGGAATATTCAAAATTGACAAATTCGATTACAAAATGATCAAATCTTTGCACGAATCAAGAACAAAACATGTTCTACACTGAATTCCGAAGCAATTGAATCCAAATTCACTGAAAATCGTTCAGAAAATCAACATAGATCTAGAAAAAATGTCCAGAAAACTATTTTCTTGAAAAAAAAAATTCTGACGAATTAGAAAATTGATTGAACTGAATAACACGAAATTTAGTACTCTACTCTCAAATCTCTCAAAATCTAACCTGCTCTGATACCAATTGTGAACTCAAGATCTAAAGATTCTAGAGAGAGAAAGCTAGAGAGAGAGAGTTAATCTTGAAAGCTCTTGTCATATATCTCACTTATCTGATTTACAATTTAGTTCCTACCTAAAGAATACAAAGCAAACTCTATTTATACCTAAAGCTTAAACTAAAACTTAACTACAAAGGAAACAAAACTAGCTTTAACTTTTACAAGACTTTGACATTGTTGACTTCCAACTTTGACTTCCTAATTAAATCTTGGATACAATATTTGGACTTAACAAAACGGGTAATGGATAAATGGATAACATTTTCTTTATCCATACCCTTATCCAACGGGTTGAAAAATAACGGGTAACAGGTTTACCCTTACCCATTGCCAGTCCTAGCGGGCAAAGTCGCGTGAATCATATATGATTTTGTATGTATTCAACCGTTCTCGTGTTTTCTTAAATAGATATTGTTCTCGTATTAACCCACATCTATATATGTATGTGTGTATATATAAGGAAAAGAAAAAAAACAATCGTTAATCGTCACAAGGGGTTTAGGGGCTACTTAGAGGACTTATGTGGTCTAAATCGGAATACTGGATCAACATAAATTGGTTTGATTCTAGTTTAGAACTTGTTTGATTCCGAGCTACGGTGTGAACTTAATACATTTTCATCAAATGTAATCCTAAAATGGTGTCGTTTTCAAGTTTGAAAAAAATAACTAATTAAATAACTACAACAATTGATTCAGATCTAATTTGGAACTAAATTGCACTAGGCCAAAAACCAACTTCTAGAAAGTCCAAAACCAAAAACAATTTTAGGACCAGTTTATCAAAAATATAGATTCGATAATTGAATCGAATATAACTGGTCTAATTCGGTTTTTCAATTTCGTTTGTCTAGACCTATCTTTGCCTACACCCAATGACTAAGACATGTAAAAATAAGTAGGGCTTTTTGAATTTTATCTTAAATAGCTTATTTGGAAGCAGAAAAAAAAACTCCCATTACCCATTTTTTATTCCATTCATGTCCCTTACGTTATATTTTTCTCTCCCAATGCCATTTAATTTATACATGCACCATTTACAATTAAAGAGGGGATGGCATTCAAAAGAGAATTCAGTATTTTGTGAGATCCGAGATTCAATTTCAATCACAAATCAAAGGTTAAATTAGAATATTAAAAATTTTGGTAATATATAAATTAAATGTCACATTGTAAACACAATATGACACAACAACACGAAGAACAAAAAACCAAAAAGAAACTAAAGATCCTATAAAGACTTGGATATACATTGTGAACAATTAATTAATGTCTTTGTGGAGAATTTATGGATTTCCTATTTATGAGATTTATGGATTTTCTATTTATAGAAGTTGAGGATTTTCTATTATGGAGGGAATAAAGTAATTAAATGCATTTATGAGTTATACTTTTTATTATTAAATTACCTTTTTATATTTATTTAATAAATAATAATTATCTTAAACAAAGTACTCACATTGAATCTCATGAATCTACCAAATTTAAGATTTTCATTTTATTAAGCCAGTACAATATATACATGCTTATACACTTAAAGGTTGTTTATCAAATTTTCTATTAAGTCCTGTATGAATAAATTTGTCTGTCTAGATAAATTTGTCTGTCTGGATAAATTGGTGGTGATGTTTATTTTTATATTTGAATCAACAGTCTGAATGATAGAAAAAACCAACTTACCCCTTAGTATAAATTTTAAATCTATGCACTCCAATTTGCGGTATTTAGAGGAAAAACTCCATCTGTAATCATATTGTTTTCAACATTATACAAATAATATTCAAGGACATGAAGAATTCTGCTTGAAAAGGTTATATATTTATAAAATATCCACAAAGTTCAAGTAAAAAAAACAATAAAAGGAAATTGAAATCCAGCAACAATAAAATGAGACTGAAATCCATGAATTGGAAATTTCATAAAAGGCAGAGTAGTAGTGATCAAAAGAAAATCGCAATTTCACAAAAAGATATTTCATAGAAGGAAATCACAATTTCATAAAAGGAGATTTCATAAAAGGAAACCCCAATTTCATAAAAGGAGATTTTATAAAAGGAAATTGCAATTTCATATACTGTAACCCTAATGCTATGTTCTCTGATCTGGATAGAAAATAAAAGAAAAGAAATGGATGGAAAAGAAATGAAATGAAAATAAAATTTTCATTTGTGTTCTCGAAATGGAAGGAAAGGAAAGGAAAGAAAACCGTTTTTCATGTTGTTGAATAGAAAAGAAAGAAAAGGAAAGATTTCATATTTACAATTATACCCTTATAAAAATATATTCTTTATAATGAAAATTGGGTAGTTTGGTAATTTTAATAATTTCAGTAATTTTTTTAAATGGTTTTAATTTTCTTTTCTTTCCTTTCCTTCTCTTTCCTCCCACATTTGGGAGGAAAGTTATCAATTTTTTGCTTCCGTTTCCTTTCCTTTCTCTCCTAAAAAAGTTTTGAGAACACAATTTTTTTTACTTTCCTCCCTTTTCCCTCCCTTTCCTTTCCTTTCCTTTGTTAAATGAGTTTCGAGAACATAGTGTAATTATATAGAAAAGGAAGAATCAAGGAAAAAATAAAGATATAGGGATGACATCATTGATTTCAGAATCGAGTTATGGTTTGAATGGAAGCAACAGGGATGGTCGAGCTGTGGTTTGAAGCGATGGTCTCCAGGGATGAGAAGCAGCAACGGAGACGACAGGGACGACGAGCAGCAACAGAGATGACAGGGACGATGAGCAGCAACGGAGACGACAAGCAGAAACGGAGCCGGAGATGAGGAGCAGCTAGGGTTTGAAGGGAAGTAACAGGGAGGAAGGAAGCGTGTATTTTTCTTATGGTCCTTTCTTTTTATAAGAAGGGGTATAATTGTCAAAAGTGTGGCTTAATGGGGACAACACCCCCTTCCCCACTTAGCCAATAAGCCATCTTGTCTGCATGAATAAGCCATTAAGCCACAAGTAAACACCCCAAACGTATGTGCGAATAAGTCATTTTTATCATTAAGCTCATTAAGCCACAAGTAAACACCCCCTTACACATGTATAAATTGTTTTTTTTTTGAACGGCAAAAAGCATATATTACCACAACCCAAAAAAAAAGATTCCAGATTACAGACAACCCAGATTATATCCCGGCAGAGACCAAACCGACCAAAAATGAAACACGAACACGAAAAAAGAACAAAGTTAAGAGACCCGAGAACGGGGTTTGCGAGTAGCAAACCACCGCAGGGCCAGGAAAACTTCGAGACTAAAACGCCAAAAAAACAACACCGAATAGTCACGATCAGGTCCGCTACAACTCAACCCAATCTCTTGATTTTTTTTACAAATTCTTTTAGTTGATTTGAAAAAAAAAACGTTTCTATAATAAATTGTTGATGTCTATTGTCTATCACTTGGAATTTTTCAGCCAAGTTTTACCAACATAAACCATTAAAAGAAATAAATATATTTATGGCAAAGAAGGGAAACATGTGAAATAACCTTTGCAGC
This sequence comes from Arctium minus, assembly GCA_954870635.1. NCBI lineage: Eukaryota > Viridiplantae > Streptophyta > Magnoliopsida > Asterales > Asteraceae > Arctium > Arctium minus. The sequence goes on along the minus strand of OX941081.1, from coordinate 172,882,445 downwards.
AATTAAAGGATATAATTCCACCCTTTTTGGGACTTAAATCCTATTATATATTTAGATAACAATAAATATAATACTAGAAAATAAATTTCAAAATTGAAAATAAAATATTATAGGGATTGTGAAAAGCATAAATCACTTTATGTGCGATACAAGATGAGATTTAATATACTCTTAGGATTTCTCTTTTTAATTTTGAAGATATTCTTTTCTTGCAAAATAAATAATGTTTAATTATATTGGATGATTAAATTAAATTAATAAATTGAAGCTCTTTACTAAAGAAAATGGAATTAAAAAATATATAATGTAATTGAAATAAAAAATTAAATAATTTCCGGTCATCATAACTAAGATGAATTTAAAACACGATGAATTTATATTTTTAAAGTAATAGTGTTTCAAAGCACGATTAAATTTATATTTAAAAAAAAAATCACCTATTGGGACAATATGTATATGAGTTATTATTGTGATAATCATAGTTCAGATAGATAAATATTTGTAATAAAGCGATTAAAGTTACTTATTGTTAAATAATTTAGCATTTAACTTTAGAAAATGAGTCTTATTGCAATAAACATTTATCTATTGTCTTCAATCATAAAAAATTTAAAAATCAAAGGATACTTGTCAAATATAACAAAATTGATTGCACCATATCCTAAAATAGTCAATTGTCTATTTATATGTAATTAATGTTTGAAACTTTTTGTTATTTTGGCTATGTTTGGCAAACTAGTTGATAAGCTAGTTGGTAGCTTATTTTACTAAGCTAAATTTTCAATATGAGTAGTTTTTCAATAATCTAGCTTATAAGTTAGTTTATGGTCATCCAAACATGTACAAAAAAATAGTTAGCTTATAAGCTTTTTTTTTTGCCAAACAATGCCTTTATGATCAATTAACACATACTGGGTTTTTGAATAGCGCTTGTGAATTAAAGCCATACTAACTTCAGTATATTTGATCGGCCCATTATTATTATTAAAGCAATTCACATAATATATAAGTTGAAAAGAAGGTGTTTAGTAAAAGAAAACTATACATTAATAGATATAAACTATCAATACTTATTTACGTAGACTTGGGATCACGTGAGAGCAATCTGTTTTCGTGAAACCCTTAAGATCACGTTTTTATACTTGAAACTTCACAGCAAAACACTGTGAAGGTTCAGATTTTTTACCTTTACAGTTTTTTGCTGTGAAGTTTCAAGTATAAAATCGTGGTCTCACGAAAACAGGTTGGTCTCACGTAAACCCAATCCTATTTGCGTAAATACTAAATACACATAAATAGTTATCTAAATCTTCCACCCTATACAAATATATGTTCTAAAGTCTAAAATTTAAATACCCATTACATATATTTTAAATAATATATTTTTATATTTTCTTTTTCTAATGAATAAATGTTGTTAAAGAAGGATTTTAGTATATAAAAGTTAAAACTAAAAAAGTAGATCTATAGATGTTTTGTAAGAGAAGGCAAGTTCTCCATTTTCCAAAAAGAAAAAGAAGTCCAAGCAGTAGCAAGTCCGCAAACCATTTTCCATTTTTGTTTTAGTTTTTCTTTTACATTTCTACAATTAATTTTATAACTATTAATTTTTATTAAACATTAATCATACCGTTTTATTCAATCGCATTATCTAATTACGTTTATATTGACTTAATGATCTTCGACCCAACTCATATTTGTCGAGATTCAAGACATAATCGTTCTGTATCTTCCAATTATTACCATACCATTTTTACATTTTCTTATTTGACATACCGCTGAATTTAATCATATGTTTTTTATTAAACTCTAAAACTGATTAATTTTTAACAAATATTTTCAACTTATTCAAGGTCGTGAAATAAAATCAAGTACACATCCAAAAACATTATCGAACTATAAAATCAAGTTCAAGTTTAACCAATCGTCATCAACTCATTGAGTCAAACTCGGAACTCAAGCCCAAATAAAACCCGGCCCATTTTCAACTCGGGTTTTAAGTCATGGGGTCTTCACTTTTCAACCCATATAAAAATAGCCGCTTCTTTTGTGCAGCTGACTTTTTATATACATATATATATATAAATCTCTGTATCTTCTTCTTGCTCTGCCCCAATGAAAATGGCGTTAAATATACGTACAGGTTTTCTGTACGTATCGTTTTCCATCCTCTTCTTCTCATCACTCTATCACCTACTCTTACCAATCAACTCCATTTCCCCCAATCTTCTCCGCCGTTCTTCACCCTCCAACCCCCATTTTTACATTCCCAACCCTCACCTCCAACCTTACGTCGACAATAACCTAGTCACCAACGAACAAGAACAAGATGCAACCACCACCATCGCCACTCAACCTCCTTGTCATCAACAGATAACTCAGGAAGAAAGCAAGAACTCTGTTCGAATCAATGCCGATCGTACGATTGAGTTTGAACCACAAATCCCTCACAATCGGATTGAAATCGAAGGTACTGTTCTATCTAACGCTACAATTACTGGCCAAGCTGATTGTGAGAATTTTGTTTCGGAAGCAATTGATGATAGTAGAAATTATTCGGTGTGTGCGTCTCCGAAGGTTGAATCGTCGATTACGAGTGTTTCGGTTTTGTTTCCGTCTTGGGAGGCCGTCGTGATTGTGTCGTCGGAGAATGGAGATGATGATAAAAATTATACATCTTACTTCTGTTTATTTGATACGAACGAGATTTCTCCGGCTAGGTTTTCAGGTACGTTGCCGGATCCTGATCGGAAAACGTTCACGTGCGAGCTACCAAAGCGTGTTCGCCGGAGACTGCCGTTCCGTCAGCCGGTGCTCACAAAAACGCCGGATCAGGATGAGGTGAAGTACGATCGGTTGCTTTCACAGTCGCCGGAGCTCCTCCGATGGAACTTCATCGTCTACGATGTCGTCGAAACTGAAAACGACGTCGTTTTGCTCTCGAAAGGGATCAACAAACGTCAAGGAATCAACCGTAGTCCAACGGAATTCAAATGCGTTTTTGGTGACGATGTTGTTGACGGCGTTAGAACTTCCGTTACTAGTTCGCTGCAAGAAGTCTTCCGATGTCAACGGCCAGACTTAACGGCGTTTAGTCAGAATCCAATAAAAACCTCCCTCTTAATCCTTCAAACCAACCAGTTGCTTCCATCCATTGCGTACTACACACCCCAGCGCAAGATAGCAACGAGTAGTGGCGCGAAGTCGCTATTGTGCGCATGTACCATGGTCTACAATGTAGCCAAGTTCTTGAAAGAATGGGTGATTTACCATTCCAAAATTGGGGTCGATAAATTCATCTTGTACGACAATGGTAGCGATGACGATTTGGGCAAAGTCGTAAATTTGCTAAAATCAAGAGGGTACGATATCGAAACTCGTTTTTGGCTATGGCCAAAGACTCAAGAAGCCGGTTTTTCGCATGCGGCATTGCTCGCTAAAGGCTCGTGCCATTGGATGATGTACATCGATATCGACGAGTTCGTATACTCCCCGTTGTGGGCCTCATCACAACCGTCGAAACTGCTCTTACCGTCGCTTTTACCGACATATCCACACGGGCAGCTAATAATCAAATGCTACGAGTTTGGCCCCTCGAATCAAGTGAAACACCCGTCAATGGGCGTAACGCAAGGTTACAATTGTCGAAAAGAAACGGAAAACCGGCACAAGTCGATCGTGTTGCTTGACGCGATTCACGAATCGTTGCTGAATGTGATTCATCATTTCAAGCTGAAAGACGGGTACAAGAGCAAGAAAATGGGGCTGGAAACGATGGTTGTGAACCATTATAAGTTTCAAGCTTGGACGGAGTTTAAGGCGAAGTTTAGGAGACGGGTGTCGGCTTATGTTGTGGATTGGACTCGATCGGTGAATTTGCAATCGAATGATCGGACTCCGGGACTCGGGTATCGTGCGGTGGAGCCGGAAGGATGGGTGGAGATGTTTTGTGAAGTGTATGATAATAGGCTAAAAGATTTAACGAGTAGATGGTTTATGATGGTTGATGAACGATCGGAGTTTCGTATGGCTTGGCAAATATGAAATAAAAGTTTTTGTCATTTTGGTTTGGGGAGGTTCGTTGACTTTTGTTGACCTTTTGACAATTTTGTTTGACTTTTCTATGATTTTTTTTGTACATAAAACATCGATTGATAAATATATTAGGTGTTATTACAGGCTATTTTTTCTCCATTAAACCCTGTAAACATGTATGGGGTATTAAATTTGACGACCTTGTATGGTTGAGCAAATACGCCAACTAGATCATTAAACTTATTAAGTTGTTGAAACGACCTGAATTTAACAACCCCAATTACGGTTTGTTGATGGTATGGCCGGCTGCCAACAAGACGATTTCCCAAAACTCGCAGCTTCACCTATTCTGTCGGGTTCTACAATTGTACTTACGGTATGTAATGGCGGGTTACTTTCAGAAACACTACTAAAACCATTTCTGGCTACCGAAACTCCAATCACTGAGCTAGTTGTGTCGTTTTGAGAATTCACTCTCGTGTCAGCCTCAATATCAGATTTCCAACATTTGCAGATTGAGAATAATTAGTAAGACGGCCATCTTCACACTAGATTGTTTCACGATGAATGAATGAATGTAAAAAACGAGACCAAACAAACCCAGGTGGTGGAGTCCGGGGAGAGTAAGATGTACGTACGCAGACCTGACCTCTAGCCCCAAAAGTAGCGCAGGTATTTGCCATCATTAATATATTTCAAAGAACAAAAGGAAAGATAATGCAAGGTGTTAAAAAAAAGCAAATGCAACCTGAAAACTCTTCATTCCAATCAATTCAGAGTACTGTTCCCCATTGCATTAGAACAGATCAAAAACACATCTGTCTGCACACAGATAAAGAAAGTAAATTTGTAAATACTAAATACCAGAAACGTCAAAGAAAAACAAAAAACACATGTAGAACGAATAGTCATGACTCTAGAAGGGGGGCAATAAGAATTGCATCATTATAACGACATGCGACAAATGTAGCCTGAAAAGAAAGATAAGAAGAATGCAGCGAAATTATGCAAACACATTCAAGATAGTTGATACAAGTTGTGTACTCATCAGCGTACAGAAATATGTAAAGATTTACTAGTAGACTAATTAAGATTTTGGCAGCTATATATCAGATAGGCTTATTGTTAGTACCAAATGCTTGGCAATCCTCGGTAGAGCTAGTTTATGATTTCGTGTTGAGCCTAGGAAACGAACAAATAGGGGGTTTTCCCGCGATTGAATGTCTCATTTTTCTCTTTCTTTTTTCTCCTCTTTGACACCATTCTTCTGATCATGGCTAGGACTCGGGGGTTGTTTGGTTGGTTTTCCATTAAGTCATGTATAAATAAAGTTGTCTGTATGGATTAATAAGTCTATATAGGTTATGAAGGTTTTTGTTTGAGGGGTTTTTTTCAAAGATGCAAGGAACGTGCTTTTTAATTGGGAGGGGCGGGTTTGGAAAAAAAAATGGCTTTTTGCATAAAGCTCCCTCTTAGAAGTTTACCGAATAAGCCACTTTCTATATCATTAAGCCACTACCAAACAGTAATATATAGTTGAACAAATAAGTTGAGAGTCTTATTAAGCTCATTAAGCTGCTAACAAACAGGCCCTGAAGCAGGCTCCCACTTGCTGGTTCTCGGATCAAATTTAGGCTTTGCAATATCAGATTTCCAACATTTGCACTCAACAAAGACAAATTGACCAAATTAGAACAAAAACAAACACAAAAATGGGATGCTTTGATCACATTTGGCCAAGTCATTTCATCAATAACCATTCAAGTAGATCCACATTCAAAAAAAAAAAAAGTATTTTTTTAGTTTAACCGAAGGCAATGTGCGTGTGGCTAACAAAAATTGACTTAGGGTGAAAATATACATACACTATATATGATCTAAAGTTGAATCAATTTCAGCAGCATTGCGCCCCTGACTATTGTCTTTTGGTATATACATACAGAACAGTGGAAATGACAATTGAAACAAACTCATTGTTTTCTGAAAGAAAGAACAATAGTCTAGTGAAAATCCAGAAAGAAGCTAGTAAAAATATCCTTCACAGCATGATCATAGGAATGATTATACTACCTTATTTCCTTATCTTTTATAACTTTTAAGTTCTCACTGTGGTGATGAATGTTTACTACAAGTTATTTAGAACTTCCAAGCATGCCCATCACTTGCATTTTGGATTGATATCAAAATCATGAACCCCCCATGATTATAGCCAGTAAGAAACAATGGGAATATGCTTTGAGATGCTGAAGTTGGGTACAAAATGTTGCATGCAAAGTGCAAACTAGGAAAAGAACAAACAATATGATCTCATAGGTTAACAAAAAAATCTATGCTATATTGGACTATATTGGACTTTGACAACCACATTATACTGAACAGACTATATAAACCGACTTATTGACACATATACAATAGCTGAAGCACAAGTAGCAGAAAATAACCAACCTCCAATTCATCCAACCTTGAATAAAGTCCCTCGTCAAGTTTGCTCTTGACGGTTCCAAAATCCATTGGATGCTCAAAAATTTCATGATAATCAGAGAGCTGTATACAAATAAGCTTCTCCATGTCAGTGAAGAAACCAAAAACAAAAACTGGGCCTCACACACAATTTTTTTTTTAACAAAGCACCTCAACCGGCTCAGAGAACACCCCACAAGTGTCCTTCCTGCAGATCAAATTTATTTGGGAAATTGACCCAAATAGACATTTCTATTTTCCCAATTGGTCTCCTAGCCATTTCTCTCCCCTTTTTACCCAAATGTCACCACCTCTGCAAGTGACAGGTCCGCAATTTGTGGAGCGTGAAAAAGTAAAAGAAAAAAATAAGTTTCTAAACAGGTCTGCAAGTACAGGAACCAAAACTGTAAATTTCTTAAACATGTCTGCAAGTTGCGGACATAGATAAAATTGCGGATTTGGTCCCTGTACCTGCATACTTGTTCAGAAACTTTTTTTTTTTTTTTTAAATTCAACCTCCCAATTTGCGGACCTGTCACTTGCGGAGGTAGTGACATTTTAGTAAAACCGGGAGAGAAATAGCTAGGAGACCAATTGTGAAAATAGAAATGACTATTTGGGTCAACTTCCCAATTTATTTTATCCAAAGAGCTCTGTCAAATATAAGATATATCCATTTGAAGGAGCAAAGAGAGGAACAAAGACACACTTTTGAAGCCTATCAAGAATGAACACCAGCAACTTCTTGTCTGGCAAAGGTGTTGTGGGTCTAGACTCCATTGGTGACCCTGTTCACAATTTAAATGGAAGCATGAAATAACCAAATACCCAGAAACTAATTGATGGGAATTGCCCAAACCAAGATTGCCTTCTACACAATAATGGTTTTAGATAAGGGGTTGTTTGGCAGTTGCTGAATGGTTTGGTACAGAATGATTAAGAGGCTCTTATGATACACTGTTAAATGAAATATGGTTGTTCGGTAATTGTTTGGAATGAAATTAGAGTGCTGAATTTTTTGAACCATTAAGAGACAGACTTTTTTTTTTTGCCAAACAAGATTCACCTCTTAATGGAACCATTAATATGTACATTATACGTTGCTTTCGAAGTCTTTTCACTCTACGAACATAAATCCATAATCAATGGTTACAACAACAAAAACATTAACTCAGATAAATCAATAAACATCAAAGCTTCATTAGTAATGAATACAAGCACAGTAAAAGAACAACCAAACCCCAGATGGCAGGTACAAGTGAAGTGGAAAAAAAAAACACAGAATAATAATAAGCATTAAAGAAAGGATAATTTTGAACTTTTTCACAAGACATGATGGTAGGTGAATGTTCTTTTTTTACGTGTGTGTGCATGGTGTGATTTGCAGATAGACCAACCATAAACAATCTATTCACAATAAAACAATATAATTTGCAGAATCTATTTCAGTAACATTAAGTTAAAATAACAATAAAAGTTGATAGATTTCAATCATTCATTTCATAAAAAACTCGAAACGAAAAAATAAATAAAACCCTCCATCTATATACATATGTTTTACAGGTTTTGCAGTTAAGGATTGCTTATATATCTAAAATGCCAAAAACTAATAAATTGTTTTAAATAAGTTAATAAGTTAGAATGACGGGTGTTTGGGATTGCTTAGTTAAAGTATTTTATTAACTTATTTCGGTGTGGTACCGGTAATAAGCATATTTTAGTGTTTGGATGTGAAAAAAAAAATACTTATACCGGTTAAACACCGGTGATAAGTAATTTTTGATAAGTCATTTCATTCTAATTTGAAACAACTTATCAGCTTTTTGCTTATTTTACATTAATAAGTAATCTCAAACACCCCTAAAAATAACTTATTATTAACTTATTACGTTTTGGTAAAACTCCGGTTTAACACTACATAAGTTGATAAACACTTTTTAAAAAAAAAACATAATTTGTTTTAAATAAGCAATCCCAAACATCCCGAAACGACTTATTTATCACTGGGTCAAAACAAATACACGCTCCTGAATCTAGGAAGGGAAAATCAAAAAACTCGAATTACGCGCGAAAATTGGAAGAATATTTCAAAGATGAAAAACATCAGCAATAATTAAATACTTGTCTGAATATTTTGCAAAAATTTTAATATCATGTTCGCCCTTGTTTTTTGGGCGATACACCTTAATTTAGCTAATTTATGCTTCTTTTAAAGTCCCCTTACATTATTGCATTGGGATTTCAAACAAAAGCTCAAAAACCTAACGTTTTAAAGCTTCAATATAATAATCAGTACCTGATTATCAGCTATAATATGACCAGATCCAGAGTTAATTTTGCGATTATCAACATTAGCATTTGAGTCAGAGCCACAAGATGCCGAATTAACCGATGAAGATCTGATTAAATCAGACGAAGCATGCTGTTGCTGTAGTTGATTCGATTGAGGAAAACGAACAACGAGCTTGACTTTCTTCTCTGTTCTCTCGTCTTCATTGGCCGAGTAATCGTCGGCACTAGCAGCGGCGGTGGAGTTAGGGTTCCGGCGAGTGGATTTTTGTTGATTTTGTAGCTGTTGTTTTTCAAGAGCACATTTATGTAGATCCAATAGAGATGGCCGGCCTTTCTTTTTGTTCGCCGTTGTTGCTCCTCCTCCGACGACCTTACCCATCTCTCTCTCACTCTCTCTCCGACGGACGTTAAACTGTTTTTGTTTTGTTCCCGTTATAAAGTTTGTAACAAGTTACATGAATGGTCCTTATACTATTGACCATGTTATCATTTGCGTCTCTAACTCAAACGGACATTAAGAGGTAGTTTACTAAACAATTATGTTGATAAGTGCTTACCACTTCAATTACCTTACCAGGTCAACATAACAAGAACCAATAATCTTACCCGGTAAAAGAAAAACAATGATCGAGAGTATTACCCGGTAAACACTTACTGGGTTATAAACGTTTACCATAATCCATTTTGATGGCCAGGAATGTTACTCCATAAGTTAAATGAGAGTCGTGACTCTTGTCAGTAAGTGCTTATTGCGTACGGTAAACGGCCCCTAAGTGTTTTTTTGTTAAGTGGCCTCACATGACCTTCATGCAAGGGCATTTTCAATTATTTTACTTCTTAAATGTGATGTAGCATTTTCAAAACTAAGAACAACAAGAATATTATCAAGAATAAAAACCCTACAAATCAAACTGCAATCATAATGGTTTTGCATTAACTCGATATATAGCGATCGAAATCAACACACAAGTTCATCATTTTCTTATTGAGGAAACACAAACAAATGCAAACCATTTGATGCATATGTAACTTAAACAAAAGATATTATTAACATACATATAAATTTGTACAAATTCATTCCAATTTTTTTATATGAAATCCTAAAAATCTTCTACGAGGTTTGGTGGCATTAAGGAACCATTGATGGAGGTTTGGGAGTCTTCCTTCTAAAATCAATGATTCTTCTTCACCTAGCAAGTTTTAGAAGCTAGAGCTATAAACCTTTCATCTTAATCTTCTTCACCAAAGTTTATAGGGTTTCGTCCAACCCTTTTCACCATGTTGAAGATTAGAAGTTTGTGGTTTATTTTGGAGATCTAAAAGAGTATTGTTGATGGGTTCAACCTTGGTAAAGTTAATCTTCTATTCTCTTCAACCATGAAAATTAGGGTTTTGGTATAAATTGAGATCGTCATGTATAATGTTTGGGGAATGACCCTATATGGTTGAATATGGGTATTTATGATTCCACCAATTAGAAACTTTGAAATTAATTGTTTAGGTGAGAGAAATAATATTTTATTAAATATATAGAATATTTTAATAATATAATCAATTATTTATCTCTAAAATTGGGAAGCTGTTGGAGATAATTTTTTTTAGAGATTTTGACTTTTGGTTCTCCATTTTGGAGAAATTTTGGGAAAACTGTTGGAGATGCTTTAAGTCTAACTGATATAGAACTTTTAACTGTTGATCTTATAATTTTTGTAACGGGTAATATCATTTTTTAGAGTGAATTGTGGATTTGGTCCATGTGGTTTTGTGTTTTATTTGACCATGGTTCTCATTCTATGTTTATTGTGAATATAGTCCATGTGGTATGCAATATATTGTGGATACGGTCCCTGAACACTAACACCTTTAGCTTTGAAAGGTTAAAGGCATAATGTGCCTTGTACACTATGGGTATAATTGTCAATTTACTTTTCTCTTTCAACTTAATCTATACACCTTTTAAACAAAGAATACTAAATTGTGGATTTGGTCCTTATGCATCACTCATCATTTTTAAAACTCATCTATCATCTCTCTTAATTTTTTCATCCATTATTCAATGTCAAAATACAAGAAAAACTAATTTATTAAAATGCAAAAAAAAATTGCTTGCTTTTAAAAATAACAATTGTTTGAAACCAACACTACATCCCAAAAAAGACAACCCATCAAAATAACAATTGTTTGAAGGCGAATGATCGTGTGAGAAGTTGAGTTAACGGTGAAAAGCGTGAGAAGTGGATCTGAACCGTTAATCTCTTTTAATCTCAAGTTCTCCCATGAATCGTGGCTTAGAAGGGAATTGATCTGGTGCATCTCGGTAATCTTATCTCGATGCATCTCATCCTAATTTGCGTTCATTTCTCATCCAACGGTCTATAATTACTTCTCATGTTTCTCACCATTAACTCAACTTCTCATCGGAACCTAACCCTTGTTTGAAACCAACATTACATTCCAAAGATAGTTGTTTGTATTTAAAAATAACAATGGTTTGCTATTAACACGTGATGCATAAAAAATTTCTAACAATTGCATACAAAAATTCTCATTAATTAATTAACATATGATGCATGGAATATAAAAAGAAAAGTAAAGTAGTCTACATCAAAGTATAAATCAAATCAAAGAATTGGAAAACAGATTGGAGGTTCTTGATCAAACAATTGCTATTTCACGGGTAGCTACAATTAACACTAAATGTTGGATCATATTAAATTAATGTATATATAATTATATTACAGGCATGTAGATGTGATGAAATAGCATCATTAAAGAGGTTAAACACATCGATGGAGGTATAACTGATGGAGATGCAAGAAATATATTCGAAAATAAGTCTGGAATTTGCAGAAGTAGAAGGTGAAAGCCAACGACTTGTGATGACCCTAATAAGCCGAAAGAAATGCTAGTCATCCATCCATTAATCAAAGATTGTCATCATGTAAAAAAGAAAAGTAAAAAAACACATGATGCATGTGATCCACCAAACCAAAACACCGGTAGCCGGATACTAAATCTAACATGTACACAATAAAATTAGCAAACCATTGTTATTTTTTAAATGAATGAAATTATTTTTGGGATGTAATGTTAGTTTTAAACAACTGTTATTTTGATGGGTTGTCTTTTTTGGGATGTAGTGTTGGTTTCAAACAATTGTTATTTTTAAATGCAAACAATTTTTTTTGCACTTTAACAAATTAGTTTTCTTGTACTTTGACAATGAATAATGGATGAAAAAATAAAAAGAGATCATAGATGAGTTTTAAAGATGATGAGTGATGCATATGGACCAAATCTACAATTTAGTATTATTTGTTTTAAAGGTGTATAGATTAAGTTGAAAGATAAAAGTAAATTGACAATTATACCCATATTGTACAAGACACATGATGCATTTAGTCTTTCAAAGTTAAAAGTGTTAGTGTTTAGGGACCGTAACCACAATATATTGCATACCACATGAACTATATCCTTAATAAACATAAAATAAGAACCATGATCAAAGAAAACACAAAACCACATGGATCAAATCCACAATTCACTCTCATTTTTTTATTAATTTTTATGTTCAAATATTCGTTAAAAATGGTTGAAGTTAATTAATAGAATGAAATATGGGTGGGGATTAATAAATGGGAGGTGCCAAGTACAATAATAACTTGAGTTTATCCTTGCTTCACATGGGTGCTTTGTACTAATGTAGTCTATGCCATCAAGTAGCTTTCACAACAATAATGTCTATAACTCATTTTGTTGGCCTTTATTAATTCATTCACCTTTTCTAGCTTCATATAAGGGTAGTTTTGTAATAACTTGTGAACAAAAAGAAATTTGTATTTTTTTTTTAACTTAGTGGTGATGGATTTGATTAGGCATGGGAATTTGTCCCGACCCGTTAGGGGAACCCGGTTCACTCGACCCGGACGGGGCCGGGGAATACCCGCAAAACCGGGTCCGGGGACCGGGGCCAGGGATACCCGGTATGCTCAAACCGGGGCCGGGTAGCCTACCCCCGACCCGTCCGGTACCCAAAATATATAATATAAGTATTATTTTTTAAAAAATATACATATATATATAACATATTAATATATGTTATATAAAGGATGATCTTTATAGACCTTTATAAATATTTCAAGATCTTATGATGAAATAGGAATCATCAAAAATGGGAATGTTAAATCAGATTTTATAGTAATCATTGTATTTATAGACTTGATCTAATACTGTGTTTTTAGAGCTTATATGTCTTGTATTGGCCAAGGATATTTAAGTCCCTTGTGGCTTTCTTGTTTGTAACACTTGAACGCATACATTTAATATACAGTTTACATTTGGCGCTTCTCTCTCTCTCTCTACTTTCTCTCACTAGATTTAGAGTGATCTTGGATTATCAATTGGTATCATAGCCTAATCTGAATATGAGAGAATTGAGATAATCGAAATTTGATTATGAATTTGTGTTTGAATCAGGAAATTTGATCGATTTTCTTGATTTTTTCAAGAAAATCTCATTTTTTGATTTTTCATCAAATTCGGACTAATTTTTGAACGAATTTTCTTGTATTTTGGTTTGTTGGATTCATTTTTGATAGTAGAACGTTTTTTATTCACATCATTTTGCAAGAAAATCAGTATTTGAACTTCAATTTTGAAATTTTTTGAATTTATGGAAAAGTCGTTTTGCGTACTGTTTAATTCACAAATTCTCGATTTTGTGGTTTTTCATCGATTTGGTTGTTTGGAAGTGGTTAGAAAACTGTTTTCGAACGATTCTGTGTAAAAATTTTATCATTTTCGTCTCTGTAATCGATTTTAGAAGTTATTTCTTGTTTTTCTGAGTTTTGCGCTAGATCTAAATTTTGCGCCAGTTCATCTCAGGTTTGCACGAGTTCATCTGGAATTTGCGCCAGTTCATTCTGATTCATCGAGTTTTGCGCCAGATTCATCAGAGTTTTGCGCGAGTTCATCATCAGTTTGCGCGAGTTCATCTGAATTTTGCGCGAGTTCTTCTTCAATTTGTGCTAGATTCAAAACTTTGCGCCAAGTTTATCAGGGGCTCTAAGTTTTTCATCAAGTCCAAGTTTTCTTCTTCAGTTCATCGTGCAAAGAGATTTTTGCGCCACCTTCTATTTGAGCAAATCTTAATTTGCGCCATCTGTTATTCGCGCAAAGCTACATTTGCGCCCTCTACGTCTCACGCAAATCAGTTTTGTGTCATCTCAGTCTCGCGCAAGTTAATATTGCGCCACCTACTGCTCAAGAAAAGAAAGGTTATCGTCAACAACATCACGCGCAAAGTCTAATTTGCGCCATCTTCATCTCGCGCATAGATCAGTTTGCGCCACCAACGTCTCACGCAAAACAACTTTGCGCCACCAACGTCTCACGCAAAACAACTTTGCGCCACCTTCTGTTCGCGCAAAACCTAGTTTGCGCCAGTTACTGTTAGCACAAAATTTCAGTTTGCGCCAGTCCCTCGCTGTTTCAAGACTTGGGAATTTTTCTCTGAATTTTTTGAAGATATGGATATGTCAAAGTTCTCGTTTCAAGATCAGTTTTACAAGAACGATATTATGATGTCATTGGGAACAGATACTTGTCCTCCTGTTTTGATCAATGAAAATGAGTTCACCCAATGGCAAGATCGGTTCATTAACTTCATCGAGCGTCAAGCTAACGGAGAGAACATGATGAAGTCATTTACTGAAGGACCATTTGTCAGACCTAAGAACGATACTCTTTTGACTGTCGATGAGGTTACACGAGAAAAAGCAGATCGTGAAGCAAAGTCTAATCTGATGTTAGCATTGCCTAATTCTATATACAATCGAATTGATTGTTTCAAGCATGATCCGAATATGATGTGGACTCAGTTAGAAAAGATTATGTTTGGTTCAACAGTTGCTACACAACTTCGGCAAACGCGCTACATGAATAATTTTGAGGAGTTCAAAGCAAAGGATGGGGAGTCTTTGAAAAGTGTCTTTGACAGGTTCTCGATAATAATGAACGATCTGCAAAAGATCAAAGTGACTAAAAATGAGTTAGAAACTAATCTGAAGTTCCTCAACGCTCTGCAACCGGAATGGAATAAATCTTGCCATCGATTGAGGAATGATGTCCGAATATTTTCAATGCAAATTCAAGAACTTTATGAGATTCTGATGACAGATGAGAGCATAGTCAAGGACAAGAAGGCCAAACTTGATAAAAAGAACAAAAAGACAGTGGACCCGATTGCACTTCTTACGAGCCAATTAGCTGAACAAGCATTATCTGATAATGCTTATGACGGGGCCACTGATGACGATGGTTAAGCTCTTCAGAAAGCGATGATTCTTCTCTCTCAGCACTATAATAAGAAGTTCTAACCTCGTTCGGGTTCCAACAACTTTCGCTTCACTTCAGGAACTAAGAAGAACGAGAATGTCCAAGTGCCCGAGGCTAAGAAACATGCAGCATGCTTTAACTGTGGAAAGTCGGGTCATATTTCAAATGAGTGTCGAGCAAAGGTGGTTCGGGATTCGACTTATTACCGGAAGAAATTGGAACTAGCCGAAAAGAGAGATAATGGAACTACTTTCTCTCACCATATTTAGAGTGATCTTGGACTTTTGTCATTACATAATCCTTGACGGGTCTAAACCGGGTCGGGTAAGGGGGTATCGGGGGCAGGGTAGACCGGGTTTTGACCGGGGCCGGGTATTCGATCCCCGTACCCGCCGGGGCCCGGGGCCATGTTTTCAAAACCGGGGTCGAGGCCGGGTAAGGGGATACCCGCCCCGTTACCATCCTTAGATTTTATGATAGAAAATCGAACTATTAAATATGAAGGTAACAAAGATATGACATGTAACATTATGTCTTTATCTTTAGAAGGGTTATGTACGATACATAAGGACTTTAAACTCTATTATGTCCAAAATTCCAATTTAGGGGTTGTTCGGCTGTGGCTTAATGGGTTGTATAGCCTATATGGCTTATTCACTCAACCATATATACCTGTTTGGTTGTGGCTTAATTGCTCAGCCGACGACATATTCGGTCAGCCAGGAAAATAGGGTCCTTTGTATTCAGCTATTTATCTACCTTTTTATTCCTCTTTTACCCTTCACCCTCATTCATCTTCTTCATTCCCAATCAACATATCATAAATCCTTTTTTTTTCAACCTCCTAAAACCCATCATTCTGTTTGCTGGTAAAGGCCACCAAATCCATGGTGGTTTATGAACTTCTTTTCTCTTCAATACCCTTTTGAAGACCACCAAATCCATGCTTGCTGGTGAAGACCCCCTGGATCGAAGAAATCACAGAGAAGGTGAAGTTTGTATCTATGAAACTGATTGCTGAAAACACTCCAACAAAGAAATATCAATCCATTCCTGAAAACACGCCAACACCTTCTCTATGTCGATTCCTCCCTGAATCAAAGAAATATCGATTTGGGTTTTTTTTCGATTTAGGGTTCTAGAACCCTTTGATGCAGATTTTATTTTCTAAACCATCTGTTTTGCACTCGTTCTCCTTTTTTCCATCGTCAGCTGATGCAGATCATATGTTCTATACCATTTGTGTGTGTGTGTGTGTGTGAGAGAGAGAGAGAGAGAGAGAGAGAGGAGTGATCCAGACGCAGGAAAGATGGATGTAAAATGGGATCATTAATGGATATTAACAAATTATTTAATGTAAATAAAGAAAGCATTTATTCAAAGTTTTAAATTGATATTTTTAATATAAATAAACGTTTAAATTGATATTTTTATTCAAATTCTTTAATGTAAATAAACGTTTAAATTGTATTATTTTATTTATAAAATATTTAAATTGATATTTTTTATAATTAAAAGTTATTTATTCATCAATTTCAAACAAAAACAAAAACTAGGGGTAAAATGTTCAAAATGTTTATTCAGCACAACAACCGAACAACAACTTATCTGTTACCACTCAAACAACTATATCTATACAGGTTTTAACAGAAAACTAATCGAATATCACCTTATTCATCAATACAAAAACAATGGATATTAACGTGAAGTGTGAAATAAATGAGGTTTTGTTTTTTTGTGAGTTGTGCATAAACGAAACAAGTTTTAAGGATCGTAATTAGTTTAAGATCGATAAATTGTTTTTATTAAGCGTAAGTTTATTAATGAGGGGAAAAAAAGAAAAATTAAAAGATAACGTGAGAGTCAATCCATTATTTTATTATTTGCTGCCTTTTTTAATATAAAACTTGTTAGGTGTAAATTGAACTATATTTTATTAAAAAAAACACCATAATATAAATAAAGTTTAATAGTAACGTGTGTATATATATATATACATATATATCTATACTATACTATATTATAAAGTACGGATAAAAAAACTCTTAAATACAAATTATTAAGCACAATGTACCATCATTTTATGCAATATTTTAAAAATCTCTTAATTTACAAGTATCAAAGCACAAAATACATATTACTACTGCAGACTTCTAACACCCACCAATTTGGTATGTGCAATGTCTTCCTTTTATGCAGACCTTTCCATGTATCACTATTAATTAATATATTATATTACTATAATTTTATTTTAATTATATTATTAAATATGTAATTGGTTATTTTTTCTAGATGTCATTAAAATATATAAGATAATAATTGAATTCTAACAAAATACTTATTTTTTTTATATAAAAAACATTATATTATTAAGCCTAAATTAAACAAATTTATAAAAAAAAACATTATCACTTTTTCAAAATCATCCAAAATTGTATTGTAAATCGACAAAAATATAAAATAGAACATTAAAATCGTGATGTATCTCGCTGTATTGCGCAATTACGCTTCTAGTATATATATATATATATATATATATATAACCTTTTGTTCTTAATGTCATTAATTTTTAAATGTATGGTGTATTTTGTAACTATTATTATAGTTTTATAATATGAAATAATTTGTAATGTATTTTTTATAATCTTAAAATTGAATATAAATTGATGATATAAGAAAACATTAATGTTAGTTCACTGAAAAACTAGCTAACAAATTTTATGTTTGGTAAAAATTAATTAATAAGCCAATTAACAAATGTAAAATGATATGTTAAAAATTTACATAATTCTAACAATAGGAGACACAAATCCACTAAGAGTTAATTATATATAATACATATACATATATTTAAATGTGTCCAAAATTAGTAAAAACCATATTTTTACTAACATTTTCCAACAGATTAATTTGTTTGTATAGATTGAGTTTTTTTTTTGTTTTGGAGGGTTTTTTTCACAGATAGAATGAACATGTTTTTTTAATTGAGAATGACATGTTAGGATGAGATGCATCGAGATAAGGTGCATGAAGATGCACCAGATCAATTCTCTTCTAAGCCGTAATTTATGGGAGAACATTTTATTAAAAGTGATAAACGGTTCAGATCTATTTCTCATGTTTCTCACGTTAACCTCAGTTTCTCACAATTCTTCGCCTATATGTATATATAATATAGTAATTTTAAATTTTGTTAAGTTATGAGGTTAAGATAATAATTTTATGTTTTTTCCGATTTTGTTCCATCTTTTTAGGTGGAACAAAAAAGACTTTACTTTTGTGTCATGAAAATGGGTTGTTGTTCCACCTCGACTCACTTTATTTCCATCTCATGTCATGCCAAACATGAGACTTTTTTTTTTTTATTTAACTCATATTTCATGTGTAGTCTACACACCAAACACACCAAAAAAATGTCATGACAGTTGGGGTTCTTTTAGGGGATGCGTCGATCCATTCACCATTTTCATTTGTTGTTCAACGCGTCTCTATTCATCATCTACGAAATTCATATACATCAAAATACATAAATACATCTCCATATTTTAACCAAACTAAAAACCTACAAGATAATCTGGTCTCTCGTAATTCTTTAAAATCAGTAGTAATTATGACTTGCATTTCGTAACTTTTTAAGCAATGTACACTTCAAACATTTTAAGACCACTTTATACACATCTAATCTATACTAGTAAAGGGGTACCTTGGAAAAACAAAAATAAACAAATAACCTTAAAAATATATAATTAAAGAAAGGTGATTATAAATAGCAAAAAAAATGCAAGTTATTGTTGTTAATGTGAATAATGTGAGTACTTTTGCTAGATAATTGAATAGTTTCGCCTTTTGTAGCAATTTTCTTTTATTATATGAGGTTCTCAATACTTATGGATTGAAAAAATTCCACGACTTTGTTACAAAGCTTCCATGAATCTTACCTTTACTTCATTATTGAGAAACGATCTTCAGTTTTTTGGAGTTTAACAAAAATACCCTTTTATGAATGGATATATTGTGTGAACCATTTTTAACGGGTTTTGAATAACGGTGCGAGTCTTGTATCCTTGAATGTCATGAAAAGGCTACGCTTTGGTCTTAGAAAAATTGTTGAAAGTGCATTTGATAATAGGGGATATTACAAAATAAAAACTCGTTGTTTAATGTTTATCACGACATTAGTCTGGAAATTAACGAGACTGAGTGAGATAAAAATGTATTTTTCTTTTGCCAAAACTTGTTGTTTAATGTAATTCATTCTTTATATTATACAACTAATGCTCTTTTGTTGCTCAAATATCTTAAACAATCTTTACAATAAATGCATTTAATTCTACAACTTAATTTTTTGCATTTGTTTATAAATACTCAAAACATCTCCAATGACCCGTTTACTAAATTTTATGGGGTAAGTGCTTACCAAATCACTTATCTTACCAGATAAGTATGACAAAGATCGATAATTTTACTGGGTGAGAGACATGATAACAACCGAGGTTCTTACCGTGTAAGTTGTGGGATAAACTCTAACCCGGTTAACGCTTACTAAGTACAAGATGCTTACAGACAATCCATTTTAATGGTCGAGAATATTATCCGATAAGATAAAAGAGGACGGTGACTCTTTGCTATAAGCACTTGTTCAGTAAGCATTTCGTAAACGGCTTCTCAATTTCTAGATATGTGTGAATATTAATTTAAATACTTTATAAATTCAAAAGTTTAACTAGGTAGGATCATAACCACCTAAAAACTCAACCTATTAATTGTTGATATAAATATGGGATGGAATAATTCATGCACATGATTCTTTTATAACCATCAAAGTAACATTTAATGGACTTGCCACCCCTATCCCCACCATTACCACCCCTCAAAAATGAAAATTTGTACAAATGATCCCTTGATATTCGCTTACGTAACATGTTTCGTTTATTATCTTTTTTGCTAAATAAACTGTGCGGGTCTACTTCGATTCAAATTTGGCAATTAACATTGATAAATGCAATTGGATGGCTACGACGTGATAGGTATGTGATATTCAGTAATGAAAATGTTGCATATTTCATTAAACAAATAAGTATAAAACAACGATTTTGAGTCATGCTTGACAAACATCGAGGTTAAATTAAACAACTCCATCAAGAAGATGTTTGGATGTGCTACAAACATGATTATTTTATTTTGAAGTCATAATTATCAATTTTGCAATGCTTAACATACTCAATTTTATTTCAAAATTTTGATACGTAAAGTTAAAATAAACAAATTTTAAGAATAATATAAGAAGCTTCTACAATAAAAACAGGGTTGCATGCTACATGTAAAATTAAATAACGATCTGCAACCTTGGTACAACTTATTATTCGATTATGCTTATTGAATGTCAAAATTATTATATTGAAAACGCATATCCAAGCAAGCACGTATCATTTAATATGTACCAAAGTTGTTAATTAAAAAAGTCTATGGGCAAATTTGTTTACTTGTTATATTCAAGGGACCGTTTATGTAACTTTGTACACCATGGTGTGCATATAAACACACCACCTTGATGAAAGCCAAAATTTGCATATCAAAGTCTCCATTGATTTTGAAATACTAGAAATGTGTATTGCAGTGTTTGCTTGGCAAGTTCACCCTCTATACCCTTTCCTTCTCTTGCTTAATAGAGATGAGTACCATCACAGGTAATAAAAGAACTGTCTTATTCATGATTTATAGTATCTTTTAAATTTAATTATAGTTTTATGATTTTCTTACTGTATCGACATCTATTGAGTTTTTAAACCCAATAATTTTGAGATTTAACGTTGACATTAACATATATGCTTCCTTGTTTATTTAAACATGTATTTTAAATAATGGTATCAATGTTCAATCTGATATATGTCAATCTTATGAGTTATGACTGATTGTCATGTCTCCATTTACTTAGATGCGTTGTCATTCTTGCTCTAAAGTTGTACCTAGAATGTATGTATGGCCACACGTGTATTTATTACTGAGAAAAAACATACATGATTGCTTGATAAAACATTGAAAATGTTGCTTTTCAAAAAGATAAAAAAATAATAAACCATTGAAAAATAAAATCTTAACAAATATTTTGTTGTATGGTGCAGTTATAATGCACACGAATTGTGTAACCTTTGACAAACAGATATAAAATGATTGTAAAAAAGTTTATACTCCTTGTATAACGAGAATATGAGATTGTAAATATCAAAACCTCAAATCATGGTCTTAAGTAAAACAAATAATGGTTTTCACGGGTTTTCAACATTTTTTGAAGTTCTCACTTGATTTGCCGAATTATATTAACCTTTTGTTCTATTCAATCAACCTGACGTATCTATTGAAAACAGACATTTAGAAATGCCTTATTGTAAGGGGTTGTTTGTTTTAAAAAAAACTCTTAATGACTCTTAAATCTGAATCGTTCAGACCTTTTTACACACCACCTCTTATTAATTATAACTAAAATAAGACTTCAGACTTTAGACCTCTTAAAAAACAAACGACACCTAAGTGTTGATAGTGATTACACATGCAATTAATGTTGCAAGAGATGCATTTTGAGTTCTTAATACACAAACCATTCTCTATTTCTTTATGTTAACCTTTTTTTTCTTCTTCTGACACTTATCATTGTATATGATATGTGGTCGGGATGAAAGGCCGACAAAGGAGGTTGGGTGGTGGGAGGGAGGGAAGATATTGGGAGGAAGAGATGAGGTGGCTGGAGGGACATGGCTGGCATGTACAAGGGAAGGTAAGGTCTCGTTTCTTACCAATGTCTTGGAGCTTCACACTCTCCCTGAAGCCAAAAGCAGAGGAGACCTTCCCCTGCGTTTCTTGGAGGTTTGCTTCCTTACCCGTCTCTCGATTTTCCATTTATATGATAGTTGGTCCATGTAAAACATGAGTGACATCTAATTTTTGAAAAATCAAAACAATAATATAAACATCATATAACCAATCTGTAAAAATTTGAACATCATTGACGTTAGATTAAAAATATACGTTTTGATTGAGATTATATGTGAGAAATTGTACCATATTTGCTTTCGACTATTTTAAAGAGTATTCTTTAAATAGAAGATTACATATTTGTTTTGCATTTATAACATAATGTTACTAAAAGAATTGTACGATATTAGTAAGGGATAGCTAAAAGTACAAAGTACACTTTATCAACACACATGTGATTTGTCATTCAACCATTGTTTATTCTTGGTGTTGATCTCATGGGTATGAATTATTTGAAATCGCAAGTCCAAGTACAGTAAATGCCAAAAATAGTTATTGAACAAAAATGCACATTGACTATAAGTTTAAGGACCAAAATTGTATTAATATTTTATTTTTCAAAGAAGTTGAACTTGAGATTAACTTGTAATAATGAACTTGAGATGTAGAGCAAGAAGAGTTCAGAGGAATTTGCAAAAGAGTTGGTGAAGGAGGTTCACGAGTACAATGGGTTCAACCTTATAACCGTTGATCTTTCTTCTAAGAAGATGTTCTATATCTCAAATAGACCAAAAGGTCAACCCCCGACGGTTCAACAAGTTCAACCAGGCATTCACGTCCTCTCTAATGCCAAGCTCGATTCCCCTTGGCCTAAGGTTATTTACACATTCTATTCATTCCAACACTAATTAAGTACATAATGTGGCATCTTACACCGCTTATTTTACACGATTTTTTGGTGAAAACTATGTAAAAAGTAACAACAGGTTTTTGTAAGGACCATTTTACACAGTTGGTACTTAAAAACAATGTAAAAAGGCCGGTCAACTATTTCACACGATCCCTTAAACAAAACCATGTAAAAGGGAATGTGGAAGGATATTCTTTCACTTTACGATCGTCAAATTACAAGTCATATGCTCCTTGTTGAGTCAATAATCAAAACCATGTCTACACTATTTTTTAATGTAATTTGATTTGAATCAATAAATCAAAACGATCAAATATAAAGTAAAGAACAACCACCGATGGTGCATATAATATGTATACGTGAAACCTTTTTAGATTACTTTTTAAAAATAACAATTAATAAAAAAATAAGGTTCCAACTTATATAGAGGTTAAATGGACCTTGTATATCATAACGTTGGACTCCAATAGTTTCAATTTTTTTTAAAGGTATCCTAGGCTATGCCTAGACTAATCCCTTGGTAATTTATGACTGTAAGACATCAGTACATCAGTCCTGATTAAACCTCAGTGGTCACAATTGTTGTGTACGCCTGGATTCGAACAACGGGCAGATAGGATATTCTACCACATCCCACAGGGCCTTAACCAGTACGCCACAACCCTTGTGGTTTAGTTTGAATGATTTTTGCTGGTTATATTCAAAATGCAAGGCCCTGAGAATGTTTTAAACGTAATAATTTACGTTATCTTATAGAATTATAATTTTCTTTTAAGGTTCAACGATTGAAATCAAATTTCAAAAGGCTGCTTAGCACATATGATGAGGACGAGGATATACCCATGAAGGATATGATTGACAAACTAATGAAGGACACCACGAAAGCCGACAAAAGTCAACTTCCTAATATTTGTCCATTTGATTGGGAATATAATCTAAGCTCGATCTTTGTAGAAGTAGACACTCCATTGGTAAGTTTTTTACGTTTTCCAACTAAAAATGCAAAATCATTGATTCATAACTCGTATTTGGAATTTCTTATCAATAGGGGCGTTACGGGACCAGAAGCATGATTGCCCTAAACATAAGAGATAATGAAGAAGCAAGTTTCTATGAAACATACATTGAACGAGAATTATGGTGGGAGAAAACCGTAAATTATTATATTACTCCAAAAATAAAAATAAACGATATCACTTTCTGATGATAGAAAAAGCATGTTTCAACATATAGAAGAACAATTACAAGCCCAAATAATTTCCGTTGTAGATACATGTTCATCTATATGTGATCATGGATTTAAATTTATCGAGATAAATGCTTGTATAATATTATAATTATTGTTGTTGTTGTTGCTAAATGAAAATACAAAGATGTTACTATATCAACATTTATTCGTTAGTTGCAAATAGCTTTTCAACAACGTGTTCAGTTTTTTATTAAGTGGTGTTGGTAATTGTGTCGTTAAAAGTATATTGAAAATAAAAGATATGAATTTTCAAACCAAGGATGATAGTTGCATTTGATGTGATGATCCAAAACCAGTTGTTCGTCTCTTCATCTACTACATGTGGAATTGGATGTTATATATTGGGAAATTTATGAACGATGGAATACTATGTGAATAACTCTATACATTTGAAAGACTGTTTGAAAAGGAAAAATACACTCAGTTACTATTTTGACAACAAAGTGGGGAAAGAGGGAGGAAATTGTGAATCCATAAAGAGAATGAAAAAGTTGTCCGAAACATCATTGATACGGAGGCCAAATGCACAATCATGGATGTTTCTTTAGCAAACACGTCATGTCTATGATATGTTTCAGGGTCTTAATTAATATGCTTATTAAATACTTTTCAAACAACCCTCGTAACTGAAGGGAATTTTCTTTCAGGAAATTATTCAAACATGTGTCATTTGGAAACGTCAGAACCAATAGACCATGTCGTGCTAACCCTTGGGGCCAGTTTCAACTAATAAAACATAGGGTTTCTCTCAAATGGTCACCGGTTTAAGAGTTAAATTAATGGTCCTGTTTCAGTCGTGCACAATACGGTCTACAGACCCATAGTTAATTAAAAAAAAAATTTGGCGTGCTTCAAACAAATACATACAACACATACAAAGTGTTATCAACCATTCATAAGTTTGTAACAATTTTTCGTGGAAAATCCATCACAAAACACCACTCGTATTTGAGAACGATCTTCTTGTCCGTAGGAATGAATTGTTACTATAAACGAGGTAGATTTCATGTATCATTTATTTTACATGGATTATAACAGAAATATATAACCACAAGGGTTGTGACGTAATGGTTAAGGCCATGGGGGATGTAGTGGATATCACATCTGTCTAGGGTTCGAAACAATTGTGGCCGCTAAGTTTATCAGGGCTGATTTATTGCAGTCATAATTTACCGGGATTAGTCTAGACATAACCTATGACACCATTTAAAAAAACAGGAATATATTAATTATTTATGTAAAAGATGATTTTTATTACTCCATTATCAATTTTCTTTAACCTAATACGTTTAACGAGTTCTCAACATTGCATAACGACAATGTAAAGACAACACACAACTAAGTGCCGTATTAACCTAATACGTTTAACGAGTTCTTCACAGTTGACGAATCAACAATCCGAGACCGAGAAGGAACCCAACCTTCCAAAACCTTCATAGGCTTCACTCACACAACAAATCGTATGTCATAACTTCAACTGAGATAATAATTACGAATAACATCTAGAAGTAAAAAAATCAAAGATTTCCATTTTAGTTAAGTGACTACGATGTAAAACGACGTACACTTCTTTATATACATATGTATAACGCTTAAACAAAAACCTCTTAACAATTCACAACCTTCTCGAAACGATAAATAAACCAACCATACCTCATTAGTTTTTTTTAATACGACTTCAACAACACACCAACAAAAAACACTGCATAGTTATACCACTGTATAAAAAAAAACACCATATACCCTTAATATCTTCCTTACATTATAATAATGCATTTTTATTAAAAATTATTTAAAAAAAAATCTAATTATGTGTACGTTTCATACTATCTTTTATTACCATAAATGGAAAATAAATACTGTAAATATTTAAAAAATAAAAATTTGAGGGGGAAAAATCAAATGATTTCCAATGGGCCCAAAAGCGCGGGAACCCAAATTTCTTTCTAAAAAAATGAAATCACAAAAAGGCCCCTTTTTTTCCGATCCCGCCCAAACCCCCACGTTATATAAATTCACCCCTTTTCATGCCCTATTTCACCCTTCATCTCATACGAACAAAACCTAACCCTAAATCTCTCAATTCGTTTCGGTAAGTTTTGTTTTCGTTGTTATTTGCGATCTCTCGTTCTAATTCATGATGTGTTTACGCGATTTGTGTACGGATTTTGATCTGTTTGTTTGATTTTTGCAGGATTCGATCATGAAAGGGGCTAAATCGAAGGGCGCTACGAGAAAAGCTGATAGCAAGTATGTTTTGGTTGTGGTTTTATGGATTTTTTTATGTATTTTGATTTTGTATGGTTAGATCGATTTGGTTTTTGTTGAAATTGTCGATGCGATGATTGTTTCGGTTTTTGTGTGTTTTGATTTTTTAGGCTGACTGTGAAGAAAGCTGCACCAAAAGGAAAGGCTGCTAAGGATCCGAACAAGCCTAAGAGACCTGCCAGTGCCTTCTTTGTTTTCATGTAAGAACTTGTTTTTTTAGTTTTTTTTTTTAATTTTAATTTTGTTATAAATCCGTAAGTTTTTTTGTGTTAATTTGTTGCGGTTTTGTTGAATTGAAGGGAGGACTTCAGGAAGCAGTTCAAGGAAGAGAATCCTGGCAACAAATCCGTTGCTGCAGTGAGTGATTCATGTTGATTTTCATGATCTAAACTGTGTTTTTCGTGTTGAAAATTGCTGAATTTTGTTGTTTGATTCGTCTGTGGTGTTTTGAATTTTTAGGTTGGGAAAGCTGGTGGAGCAAAATGGAAATCAATGTCTGATGCTGTAAGTAAATCTAATCAATTAGCTTTCATTCATGCTTATCAAAAGCTTAATGATCCGTCAATACTAATTTGACGGTGTATAATTGCAGGAAAAGGCACCTTTCGTTGCCAAAGCTGAGAAGAGAAAGGAGGAATATGAGAAAACCCTTGCCTCCTACAACAAAAAGCTGGTAAATACTGTTGGAAAGCATGTTTAAGTGAATGCCATATTTGAATTTCATGTTATTGATTGTTTGTTTGTTGTAACAAAACCAGGCTGCTGGTGATGACGATGATGACTCTGACAAGTCTAAATCTGAGGTTAATGATGAAGAAGATGAGGAAGGTAGTGAGGAGGTAAGTTTTTGAAGATCCATAAGTTTTTCAGATTATTGGTTGTTACCAAATGGTAAATTTTCATGTGTTTTGCAGGATGAAGATGATGATTGAAATGGTTGCCATTGTTATGATGGTAAAAACCTTAAATATGCCTTGTAGTTTTTCTAATACCATTAGCAAAATGTTGGTAATTGATATGTTGATCTTGGTTATGATCATGGGATAGTATTAAATAGACTTTTAGCTATTATGATGCACAGGAGAACAAATTAGTTTTGTTGCTTTAGTGTTATTTTTTTTTTGACTTTTATGTTCCTGTTAGTGTTGGCCAGTTTCTTATGAAATGGATTATGCTTTTAAGATATGCTGTTATTTTGGTTTTTGTTGGTTTTTTATGCCATTTGTAGTGGATGGACTTCTTGAAATGGTTTAGTTGTGGGGTTGTTTTCCAATCTGCAATTCTTACTTCAACATCCAATAGATTCTTGTAAGTTGAAAAAAATGGATATCTTTAAGATTTTAATTCATTTTTTTAGATGATGTTTGAAACCTCCTTTAAATTGTACAAAGTATGAGTGAGAAGATAAAAAGTTTTCAAATTTGAGGAATTTTTTAAAATTGAATGTTGAAGAAAGAGAAATTATTTTTTTTATAAAAGTTTGTTGGGATATTAAATATCTAATTATGTAATTAATATTTGAAATGGAGAAATTGTATTTGAATTGTATTTTTTTTAAACATTTTAGCTTTTAAAGAAAATATAGAGAATTTGTTACTGTAACTTCAATACAGTACCCTTTTATTCAAAATTTTGTACTATTTATATCATTGCTATAACAAGTTAAAATTTCAAAGTATAATCCTCTAATAAAAAATAATTTAAAATTATGTTGCTAATAAAATAAAAATACAATACTATGATAATTTTTTTAAAAAAATGAAAATAGGTTGTTAATTCATGTATTTAATCCTATAAAAATTAATTAAAAACATGCAATTTAACAACAAATAGAAATAAGATAAATCGTAAGAAAATTATTTTGAAAGATATGATAAAACTTTTGAAAGAAATTTCTTTCAGTTATTCTCTAGAGAATAAAACATAAAGATATAAAGTATGACAAAGTAAATAGTTGAGATATAAATGCATTAATAGAATTTTAAAAATAATAATACATTTTTTTATAAAAATGATTCAATGTTTTCCGTTTTTTTTTAATTACCTTGTATAAATATTACATTAAATACATTTACTTGCAAGGAAAAGTTAAAATGTGAACTATAAATATTGTAAGAACCATGAAAACTAGTATATGGGTACATAACTAATGAACCTTAGCTTACATAACTAATGAACCATAAAACGCTGTGATGAATGATGATATACTTAAATCTTGATCAATCAGAGCAGTGTAAATATAATAGATTAGGTAAAACAACAACATCAAAACCCTAGTTCATATGGTAAGCAAAAAACGAAGAGAATAGTGAAATATCCAAAACTGCAACACATGACTTTTATTCATAGTAAACAAACATATTTCAAATGATACAAAATAAATACATCTAACTCATGGAAACTCAAACTGATATCGCAATTTTCATACTTGAAAATGAAATCGTAGATGGGAAGGCGAGAGAGACTGATGTGTTGACGGCGATAGCGAGAATACTTGACATGATGCATTGATAGTAGTTTTCAACTTTTCATAGGAAATTGACTCAAACACCCATCCAAATTGGTCTCTTCATTTTTTTTCGCTACATCAGGTCTGCAATTACGAACCTGTGTTAATAATGTAAATATCTTTTCATATTTCATCCGCTTCTGCAATGACACTTTCGGAGTATTGCGGAAGTGCCACGTGTCCCCACCAAACAACCCACATGTCACCTATATGGACTCGACACATGGCACTTCCGCAATACTTCGAAAGTGTCATTGTAGAAGTGAGTAAAATATGGAAAAATATTTACATTTTTAACCCAGATCCACAATTGCGGACATGATCATTGCGGAGGTAGAGACAAAAATGCAAAACGAGAAGAGGGATAGGTAAGAGACCAATTTGACTTTGTTTTTTGATTATTTAAGTCAATTTCCCTAGTTTTCATGTATGTGGTCACAAAATTAAAAATTTAAAATATAGTCCATCCAATCAAAATATTGGAAAAAAATATAAAAACATTCATAATACTATTTAATTCAACTTAATACTTTTTTGAATTTTCTCTCGTATTTTTAAAATTTGAAAAAAATCAAGTTTACAAGTTATTATGTATGTTTGTACTTTTTAACTCAATCAAATTAACTGATAAAAATATTCAACCCATGTCGTTTTACTTTTGTCATCTTGTTTCTCATTAAAGTGTATCAAACATAACTATATTATTAACTAATAGTTAACTTATCAATTAATTTACAATATATATAGCACAATTTAATAAAACCCAAATCAATTCTTATATATGCTCAAAAAAGACAAGAAAACATTGACATAATTTATAAATAATAGTATCTACACATCATCAATTTCGACCCAAAATAATCCTACCATGCCAAAACATCAATTTCTAAATATATAAAAATTATTTTAAACAATCTTGTACATGGATAAATAAAACTTAGAAAATGGATTTTTAGTTATTTCTTATGAGTGATCATCATCAATTCATTAGTTTTTGGACCGATTGAGTCACATGTGCCCCTTCTCCTTCTCCGAACAATGACATTGTGTTGTGGCCTGCGGGTGATAAAGTAATCCATGGAATATCTCTGAATCCAATTGGATCGTCATTCGTTCGTCACTAAATAACCATGTGTAAACTTGGTGTAAGTTATTCCGGTAGTTTGAAAAGATGAATGACCTATAATGGGAAGATAAATTATATAGATTTTGATGGAAGAATATATATAATAATTTTCATTAAAACCATGATAGTTCTTGATCCCACAGTGGCTAAAAAGAAGAAATACTTCTACCTCATACATCAGGGTGTATATGCATTAGATAGGTTAAGATTAATATGATGTCAGGGTTGATTAAATAAAATTTAGTTTGCTCTGATACCATATTGCATAACTTATGAAATTCTTAATTTTTTTTTTTTTTTTTTTGTGTTTATCTAACCATGTTTTACTTTTAAGAAAATTCAAAAATCTATGTATTTATTTTATTGAGTTGAAGATTTTAGTGTTAGAAAATGAGTGTTTGTCTATTGATACAAATTTGTATATGAAACATTTACTGGTTGCCGAGGAAAAACATATAAAGGTAATGTTAGCAACTATATAATAGCTTATTTTTTGAGTTTGTTGAAAAAGTTTTGCTTAGTTAGTCATAAACTAACTTAGGGGCCGTTTATCAAATACTTACCCGGGTAAACACTTATCCGTAAAATTCAACACTATCACTTACTTACCGGGTAAGATTTTAGTCCACAAAAACAGTATCGTATGCAACAATTTCTCTGGTAAGCGCTAACCATGGTAAGAGTATTCACCATCACTTACCGGTTAAGACTCTTGGTCCTTACCTTAGCTCTTACCGGGTAAGATTTTTGGTTCTTACCATATTCATCCGGTAGGGTAAGCGCTTACCCAGGTAAGCGTTTGGTAAACGGCCCCTTAGAAGCCACTTTTTTGAAGAAGAAAAAATGCTTCAAGTAGTGTTTCAATTAAATCTAAAGTGAACGTTTGGTTTGATAAAATGGTTTTGAGGGATTTTGATTTCGTGGAAGGATTTGAATTTGGAATCTTTCGTGTGTTTGATTTGTAGAATTTGGAATGAAATTGAATTTCATTATTTATAAAAAATCATTAAAAAATTTATAAAATAATTAAAATTTCTTTTATTTAACTGATTATTAGAAAATAAATGTTTTTAAAATATTTTTAAACACATCATTATATACAAATCCTACCAAATCCCTTTAATTCCCTAACCACCCTATTGGGATTTCAAAATCCTATGTTTGAGGGATTTCAAATCCAAACAATCCTGCAAACCAAACATGGGATTGTAGTGGATTTGAAATCCAAATGCCCCAAAATTCATTCCATTCCAGCAAACCAAACAGACCCTAATGGTCCGTTTGGTTTGCGGGATTGAAATGTATTTGGATTTCAAATCCATTTTAATTCTGTGTTTGGTTTGTAGGAATGAAATTTGTTGACCAGATTTGAAATCCTTTGACCTCTTTAAAAACCTTAACCAAATGGATTTGAAAATCCTTTGCAATGGGCCAAGATTTCAAATCCCCCCAAATCCAAATCCTTTATTGAAATCCAATCCATTCTCACAAACCAAACACGTTCTAATGTCCCGTTTGGTTTGCGGGATTGGAATGGATTTGGATTTCAAATCCATTCCAATCCTGTGTTTGGTTTGCAGGAAAGGATTTCGTTGACCGGATTTAAAATCCCTTGACCACTTTAAAATCCCTCATATGATGGATTTGAAAATCCTTTGGAATGGGCATGGATTTGAAATCCAAATCCAAATGGATTTCATTCAAGCATCATGGATTTTATTCACGCACCGTTTGTCATCTTTTTATGCTTTAATATAAATTTAAATATTATTAAATTCAAATACATAATTATGATGGATATATGGATACAGGTATGAGGAGAATAGTTTAAAATTTTGGGAGGAAGAAGACGAATTTAATGTTCGCAGGGGATGGGAAGGGCAAAACGGTCATCACAAATAAAAATAATCGATAAAAAAAGTAATTTACCAAAAAAATAAATTCTTTATAAAACAAACAAATAATAACAAAAAAAATCTCAATTCAAATCCAAATCCTAATCCTACAAACCAAACAAGATTTATAAAGGAATGGATTTCAAATCCATTCCAAATCCTACAAACCAAACACATGAAGGGATTCTAAATCCTCCCAAATCCAAATCCCTCCAAATCCAAATCCCTACTTGAAATCTAATCCATTCCCGCAAACCAAACGCGCCTAAGGGTGCGTTTGGTTTGCGGGAATGAATTGGATTTCAAGTAAGGATTTGGATTTGGGGGGATTTGAAATCCCTTCATGTGTTTGGATAAGAATTTGAAATTCATCAGGCTTTAGAATCCATCAGATTTGGATTTCAAATCCAGGCTCATTGCAACGGATTTTGAAATCCATCATGTAAGAGATTTTTAAATGGTCAACAGATTTCAAATCCGGTCAACGAAATCCATTCCTGAAAACCAAACGCGGGATTGGAATGGATTTGAAATCCAAATCCCTCCAAATCCATTCCAATCCCACAAACCAAACGGGGCCTAAGAGTTTTTTCATGCTTTTTCCAATCTCATGTTTTTTTGATCATTTTATATTGTCATATAGCTTATTAACTAGTTTATACCATACATGACTGCTTTATCATCTAGTTTATCAGCTAATTTACCAAACATAGCCAAAGTTTAAAGTCCTTTTTTTTTATTGTAGCAAAACTTAAATAGAAATTTCAGTTTAAAATGCAAAGAAGTTGCATGTTAACCCCCCTACAACTCTCGAGAAAGACATAACATTTGATTTTCACATCTCCAACGTTGAAAACTCAACCCTTATTATTTTTTTTTTGGCAATAAGAGGATGTGTATCAAGTCGTACCCGTTGGACAAATCTCGTGTTGTTATACTAAACTGTTGTATTAATATAAACAACATTAAATAACAAGACGAGTGATCGTGTGAGAAAAATAGTTAATATTTGAAGAGTAAAAACGGATCTTTATCCTTGATCACTTTTAATCTCATGGCCATAAATTGTGCTTTAGAAGGGAATTGATTAGGTGCATCTTGGTGCATCTCATTAGCGTTGATCTTCAATTAAGATTGATCCAAGGGTGTAAATTCCTTCTTACCATTCTCACCGGAACCCAACCCTAAATAACAATTATATACATTTTATGTCAAAAAAATACTTATGAACCGAAATTAAAAATTATGATATTCTATGATCATACCCAATAAAAATAATAATTGTAGACGATAGTTACATCGTTTAAAAACCGTATGGATTAAAAATAGAGTTAATAAGAAAAACATTAACACTTCCCTATACAATCACTCAAACGTATGTCTCAAATTACTCGTTTTTTTAACGTTTTGCTTAAAGAAACTGATGTACATCCATAACTAAAAGGGTTTGTTTGCTAAATGTTTACTGAGTGTCCACTTATCTTATCGAAGAGTATGATAAGGACCAAGAATCTTACCCGGTAATTGGCATAACAAGGACCAAAAATCTTTACTCGACAAGTGAAGGAAAAGACTCTTACCTTGTAAATGCTTACATGATAAAAGACGCTTAGGAACAATTCATTTTAATGATCGATGAATATTGCCCGACAAAATAAATGAGAATTGTCACTCTTGCCATAAGCGTTTTTTCCTGGTAAATATTCGGTAAATAGTCCCTAGCAAAATCTCGATTCTCGGTTATTTTATTTTAAATTTGTCGGTGGTTGTTAACGAAGTGATCAAAGGAACAAAAGAATTACGTAATAATTTACATGAAAACTACGTGAGTCTTTCTTTGAAATTACAAAACCAATTTTGATTTTAAATAAAAAAGATAGACTAAAATTGATAATAAAAAAAACTTAGAAGTTACGGATCAAGTACCCATCTCACATCTATATCTATACTATATTATAAAGCACGAATAAAAAACTCTTAAATACAAATTATTAGGCATAAGGTACCATCATTTTATGCAAGATTTTAAAAATCTCTTAATTTACAAGTATCAAAGCACAAGATACATATTACTACTGCAGGCTTCTAACACCCACCAATGGTATGTGCAAGACATTCCTTTTATGCAGACTTTTCCATGTATCATTATTAATTAATATATTATATTACTATAAATTTGTTTTAATTATATTATTAAATATGTAATTGATTATTTTTCTAGATGTCATTAAAATATATAAGATAATCATTGAATTTTAACAAAATACTAAATTTATTTTATATAAAAAACATTATATTATAAGCCTAAATTAAAAAAATTTATAAAAAAACATTATCACTTTCTCAAAATCATCCAAAATCGTACTGTAAATCGACAAAAAAAAAATGAAACATTAAAATCATGATGTATCTCGCTGCATTGCACGAGTACGTTTCTAGTATTTCACAAATACAAATAAAATATACAGCAACATCATCAACATCTATACAATCTCAATCATCTTTTTAAAATAACATAAAACTTTTATTATTATTCTTTATATCAATACAACATATTTCTTTTTAAATAATCCATATTACCACATCAAGGACTACTTTATAATTTACAAGTACAATTTTAGTCTCTTAAAAGAATTTTTTTTTAGTTATTTATAACTTAAGACAAATATTAAAACTACAACTAGTGGTAGGTTCAATTGTGAACCTAAACTTTCATTATGAATCGAGGGACAAATGAGAGCATGATACATCTCTCATTTATCATGAATAATGAAAGTGATGATAAATGATACATTATTTATGATGAATATTTTGTGTATATCTTGGACACGTAGTGTGCTCTTGTTTCTCTGTCGGTTCGCAACTAAACTTTCCTCCAGACACCCTATACGATAATAAGTTAGAAGTTACAAATGAAGCCTTAATAACCATTACAAAAATATATTATTATTTATTTTTGCTTCATACCATTTCTTTACTTTTATCTGCTATTCATGGGTATTTAAGGTATCGGATGGATAGTTAAACACTTAAGGTTGTTTGGGATTGCTTATTTAAAACAACTTATGCTTATTTTTAAAAGTGCTTATTGTGGTATCAAAACGTAATAAGCTAATAAGTTGTTATTTAGGGGTGTTTGGGATTGCTTATACATATAAAATAACTAAAAAAACCATAAGTTGTTTCAAATAAGTTGATAAGTCAGAATAGTTTAACTTATCAAAAACTCCTTATTAGTGGTGTGGAAAAGCTATAAGCACTTTTTCTTTTTCCCAACCCAAACACTAAAAATAGCTTATTAGCGGTGTGGAAAAGCTATAAGTTAACAAGGAGGTTTAATAAGCATTCCCAAACACCCCTTTAAACTATATAACTTGATCAAATATAGGAGCACACCAACCAGAGGCAAACAACATCTAACCAGAAGAAATAATTGTGGAATCTTTTACGTTTTAATTTTACATGTGTAGTTTAGCAATTTACCAAGTTTGTCTCATCTCTCTGTCTTTTTATTCCACCTATTTTGGTGGGAAGAAAAAAAAATACATTTTTTTTCTCATTAAGTCATGTCCGGTCATAGTCTAATTGCAACACCAAACATGGGACAACAAGTTTTTGTTCCGTACTACTGTATTTTTCCGAGGATTCCAAAAGCAAATGCACAGAACTTTCTCAGGTGTGCATTTTTTGACTGAGACCAAGTAATCCAAACAAGAAATTTCCTTGCAACCAAATGGAAAAGACATGGATTTTCTTTTTGGAAATATCAGAATTGACCAAGACTTTGTTTAGCATTTACCCAAAAGAATAATCTATAAATACACACCAAAACACTCTTAAATGGAATATAAACAGATGCCCAGATCAAAAACTTAACTTGAAAAACACTCTCTTGATCCAGTTGTGTGACTGTAACAGAAAATGGAGGTGAAGCCAGTGGTGGCAGTGGTGACACAGAAGCTGACCGATACGCTGAATGACGAATCAGTAGCTGATAACAAAGTTATGATGCATCAACTGAAAGGGGTTCAAAAGTCTCTGGGGAAGCTGCAAAGCTTCTCCAAAGAAAAAGATGTTTCTGATGCATCCCAAAGAGCAACAGACCATCTTCATGTGGTCTATCAGGTTGAGGATGAAGTTGAGAAATTCACCTTCACGGTTGCTCGACAGCGAAAGAGGTTTGGTTTCTTAATGAAACATACCTTCTTCTTCAATAACCTCAATTCTTGTCGTAGGCTAAAGCGGAAAATAAAGAAAATCCAGAGAAATATTTCGAGTTCGGCTGGAGATGACATCAGTCCGTCCTCGGTTTCTAAGAGCAATCAATGGGAGCAACATGACTCTTCCACAAGCGGTTCTGATGAAACCACCGAAGAAGAAGATCATAACGATGATGATGAAGGTTTATACGATGAAACACTTGTGCGGACGCAAAAGAGTTCGTCGTCTGTTTGGCCCATTTCGGAAATCCCAAGCACACCAAGTCCTACTACTCGGGGGTTTTTGACTCGATCATTCACCATGATCCCACAGGAGAATGTGTTACAACGCAAGAAACTAACATTCAGCTATTCTTATAATGAAGAAGAGATAGATATTGTAGGCTTCAAAGAAGAGTGTCTTCAGCACCCAAAACGGATGTCAAGTTTCTCTTACCAAGAAGAAGAAGTAGGCATTTTCGGGCTGAATGGTGCTATCAAAAGCCTGGTGAACCGGCTTACGGAAAATTATGTTTCTAGACATAATTATGATTTCAAAAGTCCAGTGAAACAACGAAAGGGAATGTTTGTCCCAATCGTTGGTGAAGTGGGTTCTGGAAAGACCACCCTTGCTCGCGCAGTCTATAAAAACAGAAAGATCAAGGATCACTTTGAATTCCACGATTGGATTTCCGTGATGGAAGAGTCTACTGCAGAACGGATCTTGCTCAACATGTCGAAGAAGGTCATTACGGTTAAGGATAATGGAGCAACAAGCCCAAAGGATCAAGAACAAAAAAGCAGAGTCTTTAACCACCTCAAGGGTAAGAGGTACCTGATTGTACTGGATGGTGTTGGGAATTCTGGTGTGCTGGAAGATCTGAAAGACGCTTTCCCAGATGAAAATAACGGAAGTAAGGTACTTTTCACGTCTCGTGAAGATCGGAGAAGTCCAGGTCAGCATATTATGGATCAGCTAAACGAAGAGGAAAGCTGGAATATGTTTCTGAAGAAGGCTGGAAAGGAAAACAAGGATGATAAAATCGAACTGAGGTTGAAATATAGAATCTTGGAAATATGCAGAGGTTTGCCTCTCAATATTGTCCTAGTTGCTGCACTGCTCTCGGATAAGAGAGTAACTAGATGGTCCTCGTCAATTTCTCGTGGCTATTGTTTTGATGAAGTTCTGTCCTTGTGTTATAACGACCTGACCACCCACTTAAAGCTTTGTTTGTTATACCTGACTCTTTTCCCGAAAGATTACGACGTTCCAGTACGGAGGTTGCTCAGGCTATGGCTTGCCGAGGGGTTTGTGATGAGAAGATCCCAACAGGCATTTCCTGAGGATTTGGTACAGAAATATTTCGACGAATTGGTTCGAAGACGTATGATTCAGATAACGAAACTGAGGTCCGACAACAGCCCTAGACACTGTCGTTTAGTTTCTGTTCTTCATGACTATCTGTTGCCAAGAGCCCAGGATATCAGCCTTTTCTACATCACCCGCAATCTGGAGGACATTGAAGATGCTGCTGCAGGTCCCTTTGGTGTACGCCGGATTGTTCAGCACATGAGCACCACTGGAGCCCTGACCACCAGCACAAGGGGACGAATGAAGACGGAAAAGGGGTTGGAAGAAGGTTCCGTTATCTCTTCTTCAAGTTCCCTTTCTTGCTGTTTGAGTTGTAGAGAAAACACACCTACTGATACGGCTACTTCACATTCTATTCCCTTGGATCTCCAGCAATCACAGGTTCAGAAATCTACTTTTGACCCTTCTCTTGTGAGGTCTTATGTGTCCTTTAACTTTCAACGCAAGGACATGCCAGCGAGAGAAGTAGGTGTGTTTTTGGATAGAATCATTAACAGTGACTTTCGGTTATTGAGGGTGCTTGATCTAGAGGGTGTGAACAAACCTACTCTCCCCGATAACCTTGGCCATTTGTGTCTTTTGAGGTACCTGGGACTGAGACGAACATACTTGGAGAGTCTGCCTGAATCAGTGGGCGACCTATCTTATCTAGAAACGCTAGACGTAAAGCACACTCGTGTAGATAGTCTACCCGACTCCATTTGGAAGCTCAAACAGCTTCGTCATCTCAATCTGAATAACATTCGTCTTGCCATGCCACCTAGCAGCTCTTTAACTCTCCTCACCCTATGGGGATTGGTTTTAGACGAGAAGATAAAAGCAAATGAAGGTTTGGGCAATTTGCTTGCTCTTAGAGAGTTGGGTATTAAGTTCAACTTGAACACAAGCCAAGGTGTTCTGCTTGACTGGGTTGCTAAGTTGGTCAATCTTCAGTCTTTGCGGTTGACATCTGTAAATGACATGGGTCGCCCTTCGAAGCTAGTTTTGAAGCCACTAGTGAATTTGGATAAGCTTTCTCATCTTAATCTGTATGGTAATTTAGAAAGATTACCTGCCCCAAATGAGTTTCCGCCAACGATTAAGGTTCTCACATTGTCAATCTCTCGGCTAAACAAGGATCCAATGGAGACCCTGGAACAACTACCTTGCCTGATCGTGTTGAGGCTCTTGGCCGACTCGTACACTGGAAAAAGAATGGTTTGTCATCGGGGAGGATTTAAAAAACTCGAGGTGTTGAAGCTATGGATGCTGAAGGAGTTGGAGGAATGGGATGTGGAAGAAGAAGCAATGGAGAAGTTGAAAGAATTAGATATCAGATGCTGCCATAAGTTAAACAATATCCCTTGTAGACTACTCCATAAACAGAGATGTCTGAAGGAATTAACATTGACAGACATGCCCGATGAATTTGTTGACCGGACCAAGAGAAAAAAATCCAAGGACACATCTCTCACAATCAACCCTTGGAAATTTGCTCCCTAGGCTGTAAGTTCTTCCTTTTAATTTTGTCATCTTACTTCATTGATCTAGCTTCAAAAGTTTCCCTATTTAAGTTTTTAAAGTGTTCTAATCTTTGTTTTCTATGACAGAGAACAAAATAATGCTTCTTGAGGCAGAGGTACCTGAAGTGTTTTGATGGCCTTTCCTCTTTTATGCAGCTCACGTAAGCCGAGTCCAGTCTTGCATTAGTTAGAAAGCTCAAATCTGCAATCATGAAGTGCTCAACACTCGTTAGTTATTCAACAGAAATTCTTTTATTGCGCATACAACTTCTCGAAGCTCTTGTATTCTGTTACAGTTTCTTGTCCTTTTACATTACGGATGTACGATAGTTCCAATCTGTGGTTTTATAGTTCAACCAAAGTATTCTTACTAATGAATCCATGGCCACTCCGAAGGAATGTTAAACAAGAAGTAAATTGCCTTAAATTATTTTATCTTTTTCACATGCTTATTCAAATTCTATGGTTGAAACACATCTCTAACTTTGGAACACAAGGAGTAATTCAATTCCCTAATGAAATCAACTACCTATCTAAGTGCACTAGCTGACTTCACTATTGCATAACGCTTTCTCACCTGACTTCATAATCACAGCTAAGCTGCCAACGTTGTACCAATTACACAGTCTGCATTGATGTCAAATGTAGGGAATCGAGATAGAAGTTCAAAAGGGTAGCCATAGTGATAACAGAGGGAGTAGACGGAGTTCATGACGGCAAGTAGACCACAGTAGAGGCAACCAGCTACCAGGAAGTTCTGCTGGCGAAGAGAGGGAGAGAAGGAAATCAAACCAAGCGTACCTAGAATATCCCACTCCGAAAGCAGGGTTAGGGTGGGGTGAGATATACGAGTACCATATTTTCACCCCTAGGGGTGAGCGATTGTTGCTGTGAAGACCCCAGGTTGTAAAAGGTTTAGGGAAGTTTGAGAAATTTAGAAAAGGTTTTGGAAAGCCCGAGACATTAGAATTTTTTATACAATAAAGGGAGTGCAAAATGCATCACGGCTAAAAAGCTTAATAAGTTTGGACAATAAAGACAGAGTAAAAGAAGTACTATCTCGTGCTTAAAACAACATAAAAAAAGGTATAGCTAAAAGGAGCAAAAGAACATCAAACCAACCCACCCTCTACCCCTCCCCAGACTGTATAGATAAAAGGCCCCTTAGATGATCTGCAACCGTATTCCGTTAATGGTCATATTCTAGGAAAGGTCTAAGATCGCTATGTCCAGCCGCAAGCCCGCAGGTGCTCATCCAACGTTCTCCTCCTCACTCCCTTGACCAATAAGCTCTCCATCTTTCTCACCGGTGTCATCATCTATCTCCTGTGAACGTGCCCCCAAAACACCACATGGGTCCATCATGGAAGTTCTACTTTAATCCCCTACAAATTATGGAATATGACACTTATGCCTGAGTATACTTTTTAGAGAAAAAGACATGTCAAACAAGTACGTTACAGTTTATCTAGCAAATATCTAAAGTGCAATATATTTCACATAGTACAAGTGTATCAGACATGGGTCTTAAGGGCTCATGAGCATTTGTACACCGACTAATGCGGATAATTTATGCCCTGTTTTTAACAAAAATTGTCTGATATGCTACAATTTATGAATTAATTATAATAATTACAATTACTATGAACCTATCTGAAGGTAATTAATTGTCTTTGAGTTCATTCTGATAGTCATTTAAAAAATGTAACTACTATTGCACCTCTCTTTTCAGATTTTCTATCTCATAAAAGAATAACCATATTTGATGTCATCTAGCAATAAACAGTTGGAATTTAAACTTCTATGAATGAAAAGAATGCTTTTCATTATATGGTAATGGTTCTAGGAATTGAAATCTTGATGTAAAAAATCTTTAAATAGCTTTACAAATTTATAGTTACTTTGTATTATACAACTGTTAAACACATTATAAACATATTTCTAACACCAAAATATTCTTACCCTGCCCAATTTAGCATTCAAGATGACAACATTGGATTTACATCAAATTGAAATTGTAATTGATTAGTTTATTCCTCCTATCTACATGCGGACATCCTCGGATTTTTTAAATAGATTGTAGCACCATCTTACAAAAGTTTATTTTACAATTTATAAAACCTACCAAATAATTCAGTTTTTCTATTTGGTAAATAAAAATTGGCAGAGGGGTAAACTATCTAATTTTTGAAAGTGCACAACAACTTAAAACAATACTTCATCTTAATCTTAATCTTAAAGGAAAAATAGATAAAAGCTTTACTGTATTTTTGCACCTTTTTCAATTATATACTCAAAACAAAAAGATTCATCAATTACATACTTGTAGTCTCATAATCATGTCAACAATTTTGTCCAACTTTAATCAATATCCTAATATAAATAATCAATAATGATTGAGATGTTAGCGTCAAATTGTCCTTCACATTGTCTTATTGTCCCACATTGACCATTCAATTAGTTAGTTAGATGAGAATGATACAAATTGATAAAACTGTGAAAGTAAATGTATGTGATTGATAATTTTTTTTTTTGTTTTAAAGTATGTAAAAAAGAAATAATAAGAAATTATGGTAACTTCTTTCTCTATTTTGTCAAATGTTAAAATATTAAATGTAACACCCGTAATTTCGGGTAATCTTATGCTATTTCAGATTTGTTTAGTAAATGGTTATTTTTATGTCGGTAGATTATTGATTGGATTTGGTCTTTGTATCTGGTTGAACTTCTAGTCGACAAATAGGATCGTTTCGGGACGAAATTGTGCCATAGAGGCATGGGGCAACTATGCCCGGCGACTATGCCACAGGGCATAGTCGCAGGTGGCAAAGTCGCCGGTGGAGGGTTGATCGCTGGACAAAACACAGAAGTGGGGAGCTAGGGCGCGACATTGCCCTGGCGACTATGACCAGGGCATTGTCGCCGGCGAGGGCCTCTGGGCTTATAAAACTTGTGGTTACGGGATTTTAGTCATTATATCTGATTTGGGTTTTGTTGGAGCCGATTTTCTCTCAAGGAAACCAGTAAGTCTCTCTTGTTCCAACCCTTGCAATCAATGTTTCACATCTACTTCCATGTTACTCATTAATGTTGTCCTTCTAGGTATTTATAAATTATAAGTGGTTGTGGTGTTAGTTGAGGTTCTTCAAGGTTCCATCTCATATCCTCTCTAAAGACTTGGATTTTAGGGTTTGAGTTATAACCCTACAAGGTGAGTTCATCCTTTTCTAAACTCTATACATGTTAAAAATCATCTTTTTAAGCCACTAGACATCTCCATTTTCACTTGTACATCTTGGGGTGCATTATCACCCAAAACCCTAATTTTGGAGATTCTAGGGTTTATGTGTTTGGATGGGATTTCAAGAAAGAAAATGAGTATCTTGAATTTATATGTGAACAAGGTTTGGCATTATACTATTTTATTCTCTAACTTCAAAGATTAGTTAATAATGGGATGATGAAGTTTATGTTGAACTGCTGATAAGTTTATGCATTGGAAACTTGTTTTATTATAACCTTGGGTTGAGTCATTGGGATCCAAAAACTAGAGTTTGAAATATTTAAATGCCTTAAATGTTTGGAAAATGAGTATGTGATTCATATGTCAAATTGGAACCTCTTGGTAAAATTAGGCATGTATTATGCAAAGAACCTTCATTGGTTAATGTCTTGGATATCGTAACTTCACGTTGATTTATTGGTTAATCGATTAAGTTATGTGGCATAATTGGTTCATTTGGGAGTCATGACCCCATAATTGTTGTTGCATTTAGTCCGACGTTGGGACATTAGTTTCTCTCGTCGAGGCACGTTTAGGCATCGAATTGGGTTATAAGTCCTACGTGCTAAGTATTACGATATTGGATGAGGATCTCAACGTAAGGGCCCTTTTAGGTTGAAGTTGACTTTCCGCGGGTGTACGTTTAAAGCCACTGAGCCTAACATCCCTTGCGTGTACTTTTATGTGTTTTGACTTTACTGACCGTCAAGTGGCCTACTTTTGTGTTCCATCACTTGTGTTAGTAAGCGGGTCTCCCCCGTTAAACCAAGAGGTAATTGTTCATAATAAAAAGCACTATTATTCCTATCATACTCCACTTTCTTTATTTACGTTTATCGTTGATTATTTTTCAATACAACTGTTGATCTCACTAGGCTTTAGCCTAACCCTTTTTCTTAAAATGACATGTATAGCAGGTCAATCTAGCGATGGGATTCGTTGGGATTGAGCGGACGACCTAGGGGTCGAGAGCGGTCTTTTTGAGTTGATTTATTGACCGATACGATGGTGATAGTGGATACACATTTTGGAAGAATAGCAACACCCGATATTAATCTTTCTTGTTTAAGTTAGATTATTAGGTTGTTAAGTATTATTCTTCATTTGATTCTTTTGTAAAGGCTACAACTATATTCCCCGTTCTCGGGATGATACTCTGGGTTTGTTATGATAGGTTTTGGTTTAATTAGGTTTACTCAGTTTATAGCCGTCATATTGCAGAATTTTCGAATTTTTATTTCTCTAAAATTTAGGGTGTTACATTAAATGAACAATTTTTCAAGAGATTACCTTAAAAAAATACCCATGTATCTTAGAAAAACTATAACATTCAACTTGAAACATAGTTCAACGAAAAGGAAAGTTTAGAAATCATATTTGGACCAATTAACCAACAACCTACAGTTCTAATGCTACAACTTCGAATTTACACTTTCAGTTATCTTATAAATAATCTCTTAGTAGATCGACCACTTAACAGTTAACCATACCCCCCATTGGAAAGTCACTTGTTATACCTATGATCTTGCTAAATGAGTAAAATGGTCTGGTTAATCTTCACCTACATATACTCTTCATCGACTTTTTTTGTTTTTAGTTCTCATAC
The DNA here is from genome assembly GCA_954870635.1 of Arctium minus. Lineage (NCBI taxonomy): Eukaryota > Viridiplantae > Streptophyta > Magnoliopsida > Asterales > Asteraceae > Arctium > Arctium minus. The sequence continues at coordinate 172,838,653 of OX941081.1, read as the reverse complement.
ATCAAAAGACATGAAATCCAAATCTAACTCCAGACATGTTAGTGATCAGTTCAAGATCTGCATATCCTGAGATTGTATCTTGCCCAGTGAATTACCACAGTACATCAATGAGGGGACGATAGAAGTTACACTCACTCTCACTCCCAACCTCCCAGGTCTTCTAAAATATTAAATTAGATTGAAAGATACAATGTCTTGTGATGAAGTAGTAGAATTGTCAATCAAAAAGACAATTAAGTTGGAAATTTGTAAAAGCTTATCACCAATGGGAGAATTGTCACTATTACATAAGCTTATTACCATTATAGACCATATTAGGATCAACAATATTTGTGATTAATTTAACTTGGTTGAAAAAGGCCAAAAAGGAGAGGGGGTGAAATCTCCAGCAAAGACAGGAGTATATGAACTTGAAAAAAATTCAATCGAGTCAAATATCCCAGAAGACAACTCGACATGTTTTTGGTGGGGCTCCGGATATGTGATGCCAAAAAAAGGGTGAAACGGTTTTGTAAATCTGGTTTGGATTCAAGATGCATATGGGATATGCCCTCAAAGCTTTTCGTTTTTTGAAGTATATAATATTTACATACGGCAAATGCAACAAATAAAATCACACACCCGGTGAGGTTTGAACCCCTGACCTCCCATGAAGGTCAAAGGCCCGGATACCACTAGGCCAAAGGCCCTTTGGTCCCTCTAAGCTTCATGTCTAGTGTGAATATATATTAATTTACAGACAACACTTTATACATACATAGACATATGTGTGTGTATTTGTAACCTCTTATAGTATTGTTGTTCCATTTTATGTTCTATTCTAATTTGGCTTTTGGTTAATACGTTACGCACTAACATCTACACTATGTAGTTTATAACCTGTACTTTATAGATGTAAATTTGTGGTAAACTCATTTAGGAAAGATCGATCAAAGACGGGACGAATATGGGTTGTTCTGACTTAGGGCAAGACGGATATGAAACATGCGGTGAAAACATAGTGGATATAGGTGATGCATATAGGATGCTTGATGAATATAAAAGAACGGCCCTTACCCCATATTCACCCATTATTAATCTTTAATTTCGCCTTCCATTAACATTTTATTGAGGTTCTTGTACCTTTTGAGTTTTGACCACATTTCAGGACTAGAAATTTGAAGGCGACACACAGTTTTTCATCTTCTTATATAACCAACTAACTGAAGATGGGACTACAATTAGTTGATGAGAAAAGGAGATAAAGATGGGGCCCACATAATGGAAAAAAACACAGAAAAATATCATAGTTGAAAAGTTACCTCATACCGCGTGAGTGGGAAGATTCACATGTTGAGTAGGGCCAACTATGAAATGCAAAATTTCTTCCATGGAGGCTCATCTTCATTGGCTGCTGATCTAACATCAAGATTTGAATGTCCCACAGCACCATTCTCAGCTGTAGAAGTAGGGAACCATAGAATCATTTTCGAGCCACTCTCTGCTTCCTGTTCATCTTCCTCGCATACCAGCATCACACCGTACTGTTTTACATCAAGTAGGGCTGACTATGAATTGCGGAATTTCTTTTGTGGAGGCTCATCTTCAGTGACTGCTGATCTAACATCAAGATTTGAATGGCCGGAAGCACAATTGTGAGCTGTAGAAGTAGGGAACCATAGCGTCATTTTTGAATCACTTGCTGCTTCTTGTTCATCTTCCTCGCATACCAGCATCACACCGCACTGTTTCACCTTACAGTTGACGCCAATGCATTTAAATGAAATGACAATGTGATTCTTTGTATTCTTCCATTTTGGGTCGGATTTCCTGTAACACAACCATATCTGATCTGAATCGATATTTGGATCATCGGTTGCCAAAAGGGAAATGTCACTAATGAGAGCACCATAGGAGTCTTTGACGGTACAGAAGATCTCAAAATATGTACTTGGGCTACCAGTATTTTTGGGAGTAATAACAGCACAAGTAGCCAATCCCTTTAACTTTTTGTAGCACCAATGCGGCGGTAAGTCCACCTTTATACAATCTCCCATACTTTGATTGCTAAACCACCGTGGAATTCTACTTCCTGGAAGAAATATATGAACCTCTTCAAATATATCAATCCATCCCTGTTCGAGGAAAATTAAATCTCTGTTAGGAATAGAAAAATAACAAAACAATCACACTGTCTCTCTCTTTAAAGTTCATGGCTTAAGCCTGTTGTTCAGAAGTTCAGAATATGTGCATTTAATCTGTTTCTTCTATATGCAACGTTTATTGTAGGTATGGCACCGAGGCAGGTTTCATTGGCCCCCTGCTGCCCCTGCTCCCCTCGGCTGCACAGGCGGGATATGCATGTTTTGGAAAACGAGGGCAAAGTGGAAATGAAGATATTCTAGGAACCTGGATCGTATAAAGTATAGCCAAAGAAACCTTGTATCCACCAAAATATCATCATTTTCCTAAGATATCTTATATGTATATTTGCAAACTTTGCCTGCATTCTTACATAGCGTGTCCCAACTACTCTAAAGGAAGTGACTAGTAAGAGGGTGCATTGTATCTGATGGTTCTCACGAAAATGAAGCCAAATCAAAGTATTTGTAGTTCCTTGTCCTGGTGTTGATCTAATTAGATTTTTCTTCTGTTTAGATTAATATGTTGTAACATTTATACTTTATAATTTTAACTCGTATTTAAGTTTAAATGTGTGCTAAGAGTTCATAGAACCAAATCACCCCAGCGCAGATATGGGGTGAGGTAATTGAGGAGGTTGATGTCAGGTAAGAGGGAAGTGGGGACAAGACAAATATGGATGAATGGCCCCCAGCATGTCTACCGTATTGCAATCCCTAGTTTTGCTGTAGATGTTTAGAACCTCAATCACTACTGGATAAGACTTGTGATTCCATTCCACTCACCAACTAAATGCATCTATCAGGTACTAGATTTCATCATTACTTTGAAGAGTGTGACACATAAGTGAAGATGAATATCAGGGATCTTATATATTTTCCAGAAGGGCAAAAAAAGTTCAGTTGAAAATACAATAAAATGGGTTGCTAATAAGATCAATGTTTTAAGATGTGTATATATGTGTGTAACATCATTGTTTAAGATATGCATGTGGAGAGAGAGAGAGAGAGAGAGAGAGAGAACCTGCGGCAGCAACACCATAATAAGGCTCTCGATGGTCTGTTTCTCAACCACTTTTGGACAATTCTTAAAATCGAAGACACAACTGCTAGCATTGTCCATGGTTGATAGCTCTGGTAGTTCATGGAGTGAAGTGCAATGCTGTGCATCAAGGTTACGGATGGAAGAAGGAAGTTTTGGTAGAACATGAAGCTTCTTACAACCAATCAGTCGTAGACATGAAAGTCGAGAGAGCCAACCGAAGTTTGCATCTATGCTTGTAAAATCATTTCCACTCAGATCTAACTCTTCAAGCGAACATAAACTTTCAAGGTTATTTAGGCTAGCACCTGATAGATTGCAATGGCTAACATTCAAAACTCTTAGTGAACCTAAAGTTGACAAAAAGGGCAACACCATAGCCAGGGGACGATGAAATTTTCTTAAAAATGATGAAAGAGAAAAGAACGAATGCCATGATTTAGTTTGGATAGCTTCACACCGTCCTAATGAAAGCACTTCAAGGTTGCTAAAAGAAAATAGCAATGAAGGGACTGCCTTTATGGCAGTTCCATCAAGACGAAGTTCCACTAGAGCTTTAATCTTACACAGGTCCTCCGGCAATTTTTGCATTTTTGAGCAGTCAGAGAGGATGAGATGCTGAAGTGATTCCATTTCAGTTATATTGGGGAAAATCTTAAGGTTTTTGCAGTTTTTCATATTTAAGAGAATGAGCAGCTTCAGAGTTCCGACCGATGGGTGGATTTCAACTAAATTTTCACAACCATCAAGTATTAGCTCTTTGAGATTTGGAGTTTCTGTAAAGTCTGGTGTCTTTCTTAAGTTGTGACAATGACTGAGCTTCAATAGTGTCAGATTTTTGAAACCCTGTTTAAAAAGATGAAAGGGAAATGACTGATCAATTTATGGAAAAAAAGAACCAATGTATACATACATACATATATATATACACACACACACACATGAAGAACAATGTGATTACCTTCGATCCGCTCCAGATTTGTTTGATGCAACTATATGACATATCAAGGACAAGGAGGCTCTCAGGGAAGAACATTGACGGTAAATACTGAAAAGGGTACCCATGCCAGCAAAGCAACTGTAATTCATTGGACAAGAATTCAAGCTTTCCAGTAGTGCACACCTTAGTCTCTTTCAGCAATTCACTCTTGCATTTTATGCCGTTAGTGTCTCTAAAGTTACTCAAGGCCCCAATATATATGTGTAGTAGCCGAAGATTTTTCAACTTTATGAAGCTTTGACAACATATATTGACTTCTGAACATGAAAGGTCCAGTGCCAGGCCTTTAACCAATTCAGTTCCCTGGAAAGAAGAGAAGAAATTACATATAATATTGAAACAAAAGTATATTTTTACATGAAGCAAGTTGTTTGTGTGAAAGAAATGTGAATACATACAACTCTGACCACCCTTGCCCCAGGGAGCATACTCGAATACATCCACAACACTTTTGGTTAGACACTTAGACTTGGGTAAATCATAACAATGAGAGTCGACTTGTTTTCTTGCTTAACAGATCATAAATTTTGATCTCGACTCATAAAAGCTATTCCACTTGATTGGCTCAAATCAAGTCAATTAAACCCGTCTGAGTATCACTCAAAAAAAAACCTACAGGTACACTCTTAACTATCCATTTGACTCGGATCATTGGTATTCTTGGGTATTAAACTTGATAGGTCTTGACTCGACACATACCAACTTGAGCTTACTAAACATCTCTAGATACATATGTTTATGGTTGCAGAGAAAGGGCATAGAGAGTAACGTACACCATGTACCTTATCATTTTTCAATACATCGCACACATCTGTTGGACACCACAATCTACTCCGCTTCCCGAGTTCTTCAAATTCTTCACGTACTATTTGCCAACCCATTTCTTGGACCAGATTATGCATCTGTATCCTATCTTCACATATAGTTATTAGAGACTTATCAGCTAGAACTCTGATATTAGTTGCATAAAATACCTCACAGCCATCCAGTATTTGCTGCACATAATCTTTCTTTTCTCCTTTGAAGAAACATGCAATATCAAGAAAAATGTTCTTTTGATCAGCATCTAGCCCATCATAACTTACTCGGAGCTTATTCTGGATAAGAACATGAGGACTACTTTGAAGTTTATCTATCTCACTTCCCCATTCATGTAGAGTCTTGTTGAACAGAATATGACCAAAAAGTTTTAGAGCAAGGGGGAGTCCGTTAACATAGTAAAGTATCCTTCTAACATGTTCACTAAATTCATCCTGCGGATTTTTATCCCTAAAGGCATACATACAAAACAACTCAAGAGCTTCATCATCATTCAAAAGGCCGATCGTATAAATCTGTTCTACTTCATAAGCCCTGAGCAACTGTCTATCTCTGCTGGTTACCACAATCATACTTCCGGGACTAAACCAATCAGGATTGCCCGCTAGAGCTTCAAATTGGTTGTAATGATCCACGTCATCGAGTACAACGAGGATCTTTTTAGCCCGCATCCTTCTCTTCATTATGCATATCCCTTCACCAACACTCTGTATTTTTAGACTCCCGTCTTTCATAATATCATCAAGAAGTTTCGTCTGAAGATGAACAAGCCCATACCGGTTCACAACATCTTTAACATCTTCACAGAAGCTACGTCCTTCAAAATGTTTATACATAAGGTTATAAATAGCTTTGGCAACGGTTGTCTTTCCTATTCCGCCGATGCCACATATCCCTATCATGTGAACTTTATTTGATCCCACAAATCGCAACAAGTCCATTTGCTCTGCACGAGCATATAATCCAACTAGGTTGTCACCAGCATGTAAGGGCCCATCACTCAGTTTATAAAATATCTCCTTTGTGATTATATCGATGAACCTTGGCTCATGCCTACAAAACCATAAAGAAGATAATGCGGCATGAGGTTGAAGATTAAAAGGAAGCCCATAGAACAAACACAAGTGTAATACATACGTATATATGATTGATTATACTCATTTTGGACTGTACAGTAGCTATCCCACTAAGCTCTAATTTTAAACCCACTCATGCAAGAAAAAAATAGAACAAATCAGTCTACTATTCTAGTCCCCCTGGGTCTGTTCTATGACATGAGTTACAAGGCATATGCAATGGCTAATACCTCTAATTATCTGATCATACAACAGATGGGGAATGTAGACGACTAGATGTCAAATTATTGTAGTGCTTAAACAATTAACACAAAAATTAACCATGCAAAGTGGGTAAATTTTATCTAATTGAAAGGAGGGGGAAAGGTGAAAGGAGGGAAACAATAGCATTGAGTATTTACCCGTTGGTCATATTTTCGAGATCCCATCCTGATAAGTTCCCAGCCAAGGTTAGAGCTTGCTTCCATTTGAAAATCTCCGTCCTATTTAAAGCTTCATGCTTCATGATCGCTTCTTTGTAGCTCCCAGTTTGATTGCGCACCACTGCTGGCTTCACATCGTAAAAGATAGGCCGGACTTCATATTTGTCCTTCTCCCTCGCCTTGCACTCGAGGATTTTCACAAGTTCTTTCATACACAATGTTGAAGAAGCATAGTTGTGTGAGAAGATGACTATCAAAAACCTCGATTGTTCAATGGCTTTGTGGATTTCAAAAGATATCTCTTCTCCTCTATTTACCTGATCATTGTCCCCATGAGCATGAATTCCTTTTCTTTTTAAATCGCTAAAGAGATGGTCGATGAAGATTTTGCCTAAGTCTTCACCTCTAAAACTCACAAATACATCATAAGCCCATTGATGAGAAGATGATGAAGCCATCGTAAAAAAGCTGACTGGCAACAATTTGATCAAAGGAAGTTAGGAATGCTAACTGTATCTAATGCGACTGATTGAATCAATGGAAACTGCATGCAAGTTAACATATTCCCATGAATATAGAGATCAAGAAACTGAATGTCATACAGAATTATCAATACTCAGAGTCAGAGTTTGAGATTGAGATCTTTTGAATGATAATGAAGACCAGAACCCAGACCAACTCTACTCCAACAACATGATCACTTTGTTTGCACTCTGTTCCCAAGATGATACAAATGAACTGAAAAGGGTAAGACAACTTGGTATTTGAATAACTCACACACACATTGCATATGCAATATATAATACTAATAATAATGACAATAATCTAAAAGAAAATATAGAAGGATCACTACTCATGCTTTAAGAGTCATATTTTTCCCCAACACGGAGTCCGTCGAAAATTTCCTATTTAGCAGAAAGAGGAAAACAGGGTGAAGTGAGCACGGAGGGCCAAAGTATCAAGCAATAAGTACTTATGGTGCATAATAAATATTGGAGCTGGTCACTTGATTGGACAAATCTGTTAATAGCAGTTAGGTTCATGTATTATAGGAGTACCCAACTACCAGCTCTGAACAATGGCATTCTCCTTAGAATCATTGCCATTCAAACCATAATCACCCTCTTCAAGATGCCTCCCAATTCAGTAATATCCATGATTATGAATCATCAAACAAAAAAGATCACTTGATTACAATCATGAGTCTTTTTATTCCATTCCTACTTCAAGTCATCAACCATCTACTCCACCACTCACGACAATCCCATTCATAGACTTCCTAATGTGTAATCATAGCCTACACTCAGAACTAGCAACAAGCAGTCCAAGTAATATATTCCATTCCATATAACTTCTATGTTGTCAAAACATCATCATTCTAGACATTTTCAAATTTTCAAATAATTGTAGCATCTAGCACCTTTTGACCAACTAGTCTAGGGGGACATGTAAAGTGCCTCCTCTATATGGGCCGGGCAAACTTTAGACCTTCTGGCCAGCGTACAGATCCCTAAAGAGTTGATAGCACCTAATTGGATTGATTATTATTCCTCATTGACATCATGATATTTTCATTTCATTAATCTCATCAATGGTCAAGTAGAACTCCATTCATATGCTCAAGCTCTAAACGATCCCAAATGAATATAAGCAATGGACAAATAGTTGTTTGCCCTCGAGCGCAATCATGCTTGCAAAATAACCAATCTTTCTCAACTATAGAAAGGAATAGGTTGTTGATGGGTTTTCAAAATCAAAATCATGCAAATGGTGAGATTGAAATGTATAAGGTCAGGATTTTCGCATACCTTCACACCAAGTGCAAAAATGACAACCCTGTGGAGTTTGCTAGTTGTTGCTATCATTAAATATTGACATGTTCACCAACTTGATGTAAACAATGTGTTCCTACATGGTTCTCTTTAAGATTTGTATATGAAGCCCCCTACTAACTACTTGGATCCTAAGTCGCCACACTGGTCAGGTCCTTGTCAGGACTAAACCAAGCTTCAAGACAATGGCTCATCAAACTCAGTCAAGCCTTAACGCTTAACAGGAATTGGCTATAAAAGGAGTCATCTTGACAATCCTTATTCACAATGAAGAATGGAGTTGATTTCACTCTTATATTCATTCATCTTTTATGATGCTTCCATTAAATCCAGTCACAATTTTATAACTGAGATTAAGGATGTTTTGGGTTCCTAGTCAACCGGAGGAAGTACATCCTTCGCAAGTTGGCATGATCAAAGAAGCCAATCTCCATGATACAAATCCCCTATCACTACTAGTTACTTGTGCAAACATAACCCCAGCTATGGAAATTGTTTGATGATCCGTCTACATATCAAAAGCTTGTAGAGAAAGATTAGTACCTGATTATTACTAGACCATACATTCCCTTTGTTGCTCACTTATTAAGCCAAGCCTCAAAAGGAACTCAGTTCCTACTACAAAGTCTTGAATAGTACTGCTCCTGATCAAAGGCTACACCTACCATCATCTTCTCCTATTTGATTCAGCTGTTGTGATGGTGACTACAATATCTGCCTACACCTTCCTTGGAGATCCCTTGATATCTTGGAAATCAAACAAAAACAATTAGTGTCTCTAGACCATCAGCTTAAGCTGAATATAGAGTTTGAAATCCATATCAGTTTGAGGTTGAAAAGTAAAACATTAGGAATGGAACCAACAGTTCCTTAAAAAATGCAGATACAACAGATACATTGCAGGCGCTGCAAAAATTCAATAGTTGACCCGAAGTTAATCATCAAAAGCTTGTAGAGAAAGATTAGTACCTGATTATTACTAGACCATACATTCCCTTTGTTGCTCACTTATTAAGCCAAGCCTCAAAAGGAACTCAGTTCCTACTACAAAGTCTTGAATAGTACTGCTCCTGATCAAAGGCTACACCTACCATCATCTTCTCCTATTTGATTCAGCTGTTGTGATGGTGACTACAATATCTGCCTACACCTTCCTTGGAGATCCCTTGATATCTTGGAAATCAAACAAAAACAATTAGTGTCTCTAGACCATCAGCTTAAGCTGAATATAGAGTTTGAAATCCATATCAGTTTGAGGTTGAAAAGTAAAACATTAGGAATGGAACCAACAGTTCCTTAAAAAATGCAGATACAACAGATACATTGCAGGCGCTGCAAAAATTCAATAGTTGACCCGAAGTTAATCATGAAATTTTCGTTTATTCACATGAAATCATAAGTTATCAGGACCGGATGATTAGAAGCTAGCAACGGATGACGCAGCGGAGGTTTGCGGAAGGTTTGACATGCGTCTAAACCCTTTGAGATAACGAGCCTACAAGCGTAGCACTCGGGAAATTAAGAGAAAACTCTTAAAACTAGAGATAAAACTCTAAAATATATTTTTATTGATCAATAATTAACTGAATATTATGAAAACAAACTATCATATTTATAGTCAAAGCTAATCTAAAAGATAACTATGAAATTAAATTCAAGACTAATCCTAATCCTAAACCAACTATAAAACTTAATTAGATAAATAAAATAAACTAATAATAATCCTAATCTAATTATAAAAATAATAAATAATAATTAAAATTAAATAATTATCCTAAACTAATTAAGAAACAAAATAATCAAATAAAAAAATAAATGCAATTCGTTCGGGACCCGTTAGGACACGCCCGTGATCTGGCACGCGACCCATACCATGGGAGAAGTCGCGTAAGATAGTGGTTTTCCGTTTCTGATGCATAATTACGAGCTTCTTTCGAGCTCGTTTTCTACTCTTCGAATGATCTGTGAAAAACCTTGTTAACTCTCAAATTCTCTCTGTATCAGTCACCCTCACTTGAAAAGAACTCGTCCTCGAGTTCACTTGAAAAACATCTTTATCTGACCCGTAGAATATTCGTTTCTTCAAAACGTTCAGATTATCAACTTAGTCTTCAAAATTCAAAAAATTGAACAATCTTCAAATCCCAACAGAGGTTGTCGTGATCGTCTCCATATGAGCGATATTTTATCAAACACGAAAGGGTAAGAGATTAAAGTAACTTTACCGGGAATTTTTTCGGTTTGAACTGGAGCCTTGGGTGCGGGAACAACGAAAACAAAATCTTCAGGATTAATCTTCTTGACTTCTAGCAACAAAGATTTCATTGGCCCGGGAATGTTCTTAACCGTATCACTTTCGATTTCTTCGGTGGCTGGTTCGAGATCTGGTTCGGACACTTCGGTTTCGGTCAAGATTTCCTGTTGTGGTTCGGTCACGACAGGGATGACTTTCTCTTCGAATTTGTCCAGCAAGACTTTATCTTTTTCAGGTGGCTTTTCCGGAACAGATGGTTGTTTGACTAGGAAAAGAAATGAATCCATAATATGGTTAATGTTGTTGTCGCGTGGAACCTTGACCGACCTGTCCCTCCTCCGGCGGTTGCCGTTGTTGAGTTGGGCGAGGGCTTGGTTGACAACCGTGGTCAGATTGTCTAGAGATGCGGTAATGGCCGCAGTCATCTCGACTAAATCTGTTTTGGTAGACGGTTGTTGATCTGCCATGGTGAGTGAAAAGGACAGGCGAATCCTACTCTGATACCAATTGACGCATCGGAGGTTTGCAGAAGGGTCGACAAGCGTCTAAACCCTTTGAGATAACGAGCCTACAAGCGTAGCACTCGGGAAATTAAGAGAAAACTCTTAAAACTAGAGATAAAACTCTAAAATATATTTTTATTGAATATTATGAAAACAAACAATCATATTTATAGTCTAAGCTAATCTAAAAGATAACTATGAAATTAAATTCAAGACTAATCCTAATCCTAAACCAACTATAAAACTTAATTAGATAAATAAAATAAACTAATAATAATCCTAATCTAATTATAAAGATAATAAATAATAATTAAAATTAAATAATTATCCTAAACTAATTAAGAAACAAAATAATCAAATAAAAAAATAAATGCAATTCGTTCGGGATCCGTTAGGACACGCCTATGACCTGGCATGCGACCCATACTGCGGGAGAAGTCGTGTGAGAGAGTGGTTTTCCATTTCTGATGCTAATTACGAGCTTCTTTCGAGCTCGTTTTCTACTCTTCGAATGATATGTGAAAAATCTTGTTTAACTCTCGAATTCTTTCTGTATCAGATAAGTTCAAATTTCATTTACAAATAATCAATTATGATTGAAACACTAGGAGTGAAGGCATAATCGATATGATCATATTACGGAAACTGCAACAAGAGTCCTCGCATTTCATACCTCGCCTTCGCCGTCGTATGAAGTATCCGCCGGCGCTCCGGCTTCGGCGTGCCGAAAGGAAAAAAAGTCAATCCGGAGTGATTGGGATGACAATCAACGGCCCACAGGCCACAGCTGTTAAGCAAACGGGTGTTTTTGAATCCGACAAAAACCGATTAGAATAAATTACATTTTTGGTCCCTATATTTTGTTAAAAAGTATTACTACATTCCCTAAACTCTGTTTATTACACTTCTGGTACTGATGGGTTGCATTTTATTACAGCATGGGTCCCTCTCACATATATCGTTCCTTTTTGCTCCGTTAAGTACCCCATGTGTCCCTCTTGTGAGAAGTATTTTTACCATTTTACGTTTTATTTAAATATTTTTTTTCGTTTTTTTACTTTTTTCTGGTAAAAGACAAAATAAAAAACTCAAATCAAAACGCAAACGCTAACTTCAAACATTCTCAAGAGTTATGAGTTATGACCCCTTTCCCCCTCTGTCATCGTCCACAACCACCATTCACAACTATCCAACACTTCATCATCATTCAAGAACAGAAGGTTTTATTGGACTTAGGGATGCGTATAGTTGGGTTAGACGTTTTATGGTCTACAAAAATCCCAACTGACTCGACCTGACCTATTAAGAAGTATAACCTAACCCAACATTTGTAATTGGGTTGACAGGTTATACTACATATAAAGTTTACAAGAAAAAAAATAAGAGAAATATTACTAAAAAATTATCCAACCAAAATATTGTAGTCATATAGATATATGTTTAACCATCAATAGTACACCATCTATGAAACATTAAGGATTATGGTTTATTGAGAACTTTTTACTAAAAACATATCACACTATAGGTAGAGCAACAAAATATGGAACGGGTTTTGTGCCTATGAAAAGAGTCGTATGTGTTATTGTAATAACTTTCACATCACCAAATTTATTTTTGAAGACCCACATATGAAAAAAAAAAATCAAAGCAGTTTAACATATTTAGTCATTTATGTATAAATATATACATGATTAGAGGTGATTATAATTTATAATTTATTGAAACATAAATTTCAAAAAAAAAATTAAATTTAATCTTCTATTTGTAATTAAAAAATCACGTCTTCTATCGCATTGGTGTGGAAGTAAATATTTTTTTTGTATAAAGTATATTTTTTATAACCGGATTGTTCTTGAGGACCCAATTAACCGATCCAAAACTTGACCCAACCTGATCACATTTTGGTATGCACTGACACATTGTTACCTAGGGCACAAAAAGTTGGCTACTCCAAGCAGTCTGCCAATAATTACCTATATAAATACTAGCCCACATCTGCTGTCGTTGGTGAATTTAGGATGTTTGGTTAGCAGAAGTGTCACCGTCATCATCGTTCCGTTTTCTTCTCACATTTGATGTGTTCTATGCTTAAATTTTCCAATAATTGTTTGTACGGTGTTGTGCTCGAACTTATGTTTCTTGTGTTTTGTTTCAAATAACATCAACCATTAACATCGAAATCGTTTGATAACCAAATCATTTCTTGTGATCCATGTGTTATTTGATTCGAATAGGAAAGATAGGTGATTTTCATTCTTCCTTCTGTTTGGATCCGTTAGATTTGCACTTCTCCTAAAGATGGTAGTACCATCAGTTCATCCATTTCTGATTCATCCTCACCTGTTTGGCCAATTCCAAAAAACCCAACTTCTAAATGGGGTATTTTGACTTGATCATTCGACTCGAAGCTTTGTTTGCTATACATGACTCTTTTCCCAAAAGATTTCAACATCCCAGTACGAAGACTGCTCGGGCTTTGGCTTGCCGAGGGAATTGTGGAGAGAAGTTCCGAATACAAGTTCCCAGAGGATTTGGCACAGAAACATTTCCAAGACTTGGTTGATCAAGGTATGATTCAAATAACCAAGTTCAGGTCCGACAACAGCCCTAAACAATGTCGTTTAGTTTCTGTTCTTCATGACAACCTGTCGCCAAAAGCCCAAGATATCAGCTTGTTCTGCATCCAATGCGATACGCAATTCGAGGATGCTACATCTCACTTTGGCGTACGCCGGATGGTTCAACACATGGTTACCGAGATGGGCACTTCACATTCTAACACTTTCAACTTTGATCCCTCTCTTCTGAGGTCTTACGTGTCCTTTAACCGCCCACGAAAGGACATGCCAGCAAAAGAAGTAGGTATTCTTTTGGGTAGAATCATTAAAAGTGACTTTCGGTTATTGAGGGTGCTTGATCTAGAGGGTGTGAACAAACCTACTCTCCCCGATAACCTTGGCCACTTGCGTCTTTTGAGGTACCTGGGACTAAGACGAACATACTTAGAGAGCCTCCCGGAATCGGTAGGCGACCTATCTTATCTAGAAACGCTAGACGTAAAACACACTTGTGTAGACAGCCTACCCGACTCCATTTGGAAGCTCAAACAGCTTTGTCATCTCAATCTGAATAACATTCGTCTTGCTATGCCACCTAGCAGCTCTTTAACTCTACTCACCCTATGGGGATTGGTTTTAGACGAGAAGATATCAGTAAATGAAGGTTTGGGCAATTTGCTTGCTCTTAGAGAGTTGGGTATTAAGTTCAACTTAAACACAAGCCAAGGTGTTTTGCTTGACTGGGTTGCTAAGTTAGTCCATCTCCAGTCTTTGCGGTTGACATCCGTAAATGACATGGGTCGCCCTTCGAAGCTAGTTCTGAAGCCACTGGTGAATTTGGATAAGCTTTCTCATCTTAATCTGTATGGTAATTTGGAAAGATTACCTGCCCCAAATGAGTTTCCGCCAACGATTAAGGTTCTCACATTGTCAATCTCTCGGCTAAACAAGGATCCAATGGAGACCCTGGAACAACTACCTTGCCTGATCGTGTTGAGGCTCTTGGCCGACTCGTACACTGGAAAAAGAATGGTTTGTCATCGGGGAGGATTTAAAAAACTCGAGGTGTTGAAGCTTTGGATGCTGAAGGAGTTGGAGGAATGGGATGTGGAGGATGAAGCAATGGAGAAGTTGGAAGAATTAGATATCAGATGCTGCTATAAGTTACACAACATTCCTCCAAGACTAATGTCAAAACAGAGGAGTTTGTAGGATTCGATTATCAAGGCGAAGGATCATGTGAGAAGCGTGAGAAGTGGATTTGAACCGTTGATGACTTTTAATCAAATGTCCTCCCATAATTGCGGCTTAGAAGGGGTGCATCTTATCTTGGTGCATCTCGTCCAAACCACTTATCACGCTAACCTCAACTTCTCACCAGAACCCAACCCTTGATATCAAACAGACGTCCAAACTTGAAGTAACATAGCCCAGTTGTACCTTCTTTGTAAGAAAAGATGACAAGAACCTTATTATTATTATTATTATCCTGTTGGTCACTGTTTTTGCTTTTGTTTTCTGTAAATTGATTGTGTTAGATTTGAGTTAAATTCAAATCATAAATTTTCAGGTTTATTTGGTTATTTATTTTTGATGTTTGATTTTGTTAAATTTATATCTATTAAAGAAGATGAAGAAGGAGAAGGAGAATCAAATAAGTCACGCATTTTTACAAACACTTGGCATACATACCTAATGAACCTTAAAAAACCGTGATGATATGCTTAAATCTTGATCAATCAGAGCAGTGTAGGCAAAACATAAATAAAACAGATTAGGCAAAACAACAAAATCAAAACCCTAGTTCATATGGTAAGCAAAAAACGAAGAGAACAGAGAAATAAAGAAACACATGACTTTTATTTAAAGCAAACAAACATATTTATTTCAAACAATACAAAATCATTATTCATCAAAAGAAACAAATCCAATTCATGGAAACTCAAACCGATATCGCAATCTTCATACCTGAAAATGAAATCGCAGATGGGAAGACGAGAGAGCCTGATGCGTACATGAATCATGATGCATTGATGGTAGTTTTCATGTATGCCTATCACAAAATTAAAAATTAAAAATTAAAGATTAAAAATATAGTTAATCCAATCAAAATCTTGGAGAAAATATAAAAATATTCATAATACTATCTAATTTAATTTTATGTTTATTTGATATTTATCTCGTATTTTCAAACAATTCAAGTTTGCAATTTATTATGTATGCTTATAAAATTAAAAGCTTTATATTTTAACTAAATAAAATTAACTGATAAATATGTTCAAATAGAAGATGAATATTTTACTCTATTAATACGTTAAAAATAATGTATAAACTGATAATCAACTAT
This sequence comes from Arctium minus, assembly GCA_954870635.1. Taxonomy (NCBI): domain Eukaryota; kingdom Viridiplantae; phylum Streptophyta; class Magnoliopsida; order Asterales; family Asteraceae; genus Arctium; species Arctium minus. Next base: position 172,822,680 of record OX941081.1, on the reverse strand, counting down.
TCTTTCACTATCTTCAAACCACACAAAACTATAAGTGGACGTTTGGTTCGTAAAATGTTTTTTTATAGTCTTTGTTTGGCAAACTAGCTTATAAGCTAGCTTGTAGCTGATAAGCTAGCTTTTCAAAACGCTACTTTGAGTAGCGTTTCAATAAGCTAGCTTATAGTCATCCAAACATGTACACTAGCTTATAAGCTAGCTTTTTTTTGCCAAACATAGCCTAAATGGAATCAAAAAGTCATTCCATCAAATGAAATGGCCCGAAGGTTTTTTTCATATTTTTTCCAATGATTTTTTCAACATGTTTTTTTGATCATTTTACATTGTTATTTAGTTTATTCACTAGTTTTTTTTTTGTTAGTGGTGGAAGAGTGTCCTAGACTATGTTTAGACTAATCCCTTGGTAAATTTCTTTAGAGAATAAAACATAAGATATAAAGTATAACAAAGTAAATAATTGACTAATTGAGATATATATGCATTAATAAAATTTTAAACATAAAAGTACCATGTTTTTTTTTAAATGATTGAATGTTTTCCCATTTTTTTTATTGCCGAGTATAAATTATACGTTAAATACATTTACTAGCAAGGAAAAATTAAAATGTAAATTATAAATATTTTAAGAACCGTAAAAACTATTACATGTGTGTTATATAGGGAAATGTTCAAACGAGAAGACATTAATTTAAGAAAACACAATAACATCTTTTTACTATAGTCAATCACATTTGATATAAATGTAATAGTAAATCAGAGACGTGGACAACATTTGGCACGACATAAGTTGCGGACCAAGTCTCACGCACAACACTAGGACCGCTCACATGTATTATCACATTGTGATAAAGGTATTCTTGATGTGATACTGTAATCCATCACATATAATACATATGTGATATTTAATCGGTCACACATACAACCTTTAGCAACCACCAGGTCCCTAAAGGTGTACTATCACATGTGATAAGAGTGTTCTTGTGTTTTCGTAACTTCCACCTATATATAACTAATTATCACCGTTTAATGATGGATTATTGCGTTTGGTTACATTTCAAATGAACAATAAAGAACATTGATGTTTGTATTCACATATGATATTTAATTCGATTTGTAGATTGTAAAATCGTCAATGATTTCAATACGGAAAATCAGATACAAAATTGATGATTATCAATATCCAAAAAATGTTATAGAAAAAATAGGAGATAAATTTGGATATTTGATTTTTTTAGTAGTTGAGATTAATTCTACGGTTCTCAAAATTTTAGGGTTCTCATTTGAACCACATATTATATATACTAGCAGTGTACCCGTGCAATGCATCGGGGTGAGCAAATGTAAATGGAAATAAAAAATTAACGTAATAGCTTATCAGGAAAAAAAAGAAAAAAATATATATGGAGTAAATCATATATTTATAATTTATGTAGCATTAGTAGTGATAAACGCATAACTTGAGTTTTTTCAATCATGAAACATTAAAAAATTATATTAAAGTAATCGTTAAATATATATTTGACTTTTAAAAACATGTATTAATCAATGATATCTAACGAATTATAATATTTTTTCAAAATACTGAAATATAGAATAGGTAAAAATAACAAATATAATGTTGGATAATATTATTTTGTATCTAAACGTATATATAGGTTCATTATTAGTTAGTTTTATAGAATTCAAAAGGCTTTAAAAACTTGTATACATGAAGAAAATACATGTACTATCATAATTAAAGAAATATGTTAATTTGAGCAAGTAAATAACTTTTCTTCTTTTGGAGAAACCCCAAATGGAAGGGAAAAAACTTGAATATGGAAGGTAGTGAAAAAGTAAAGTTTGAATTTTTTTCAAATGAGTTGTACCTTATGCATACTAAGTTGTGAATTAAGAGATTTTTGAAATGTATGCATAAAATGGTAGTACCTTATGTTTTATAAGTAGTAATTAAGAGTTTTTTATTCCGTCTTTATAATATAGTATAGATAAGAGATAGATGATGAAAATCTTTAAATTTAAAAAACCCACTTAAAATGTTTACATAGGAAAGAAAATTGATTTTTTTAACAGCAAAAGAGAACCGATTTTTTACTCTTCCTACCAATGAGAAAACTTGACATTAAATATTTAGGAGGGAGAAATAATAATTTATGAATTGTATTTAATATTTTAATAATATAAATAAACATTGTAATCTCTAAAATGAAAAAATGTTGAAGATAAACCTAATTTTTTCTAGGAAATTTTGACTTTTAATTCTCGCTAAGGAGAGTGTGGATGCCTTTCAAATATGTTGTCTTCTAATCAAGCATATGGACTTCAAATGTGTAGTAATTCTATCTTACACACATTCATACTCACCCTCTCTATTTGGCCACCCCTTTGCTTCAAACTTCTTCTGCCATCATCTTATCCACCCTTGCAAGTGTCTCAAAAATCTCCCATCTTCTTACATGAGTTTCATCCACTGCCCCAAATCTATGAACCACACCATCCACCTCCATCATGCTACACCCAAATGCTTTCTTGATCCCATTCTTCACCATCGTCTTCCGCACCGCTGCCGCCTCCTTCAGCCGCCCGGCGCCACCATATATCTTAGCCAGCGTCACATATCGGCCACCACTCTTTGGATCCAAACCAAACAACTTCTTTGCAACCACTTCAGCAAGCCCAACATTGTTGTGCATACCGCAAGCACCAAGAAGGGCACCATATACATCCTTCCCAGCCACCATAGGCATCGATTTGATCAACCCGACTGCTTCCATAACCAAACCTGCCCTCCCGAATAGATCAACCATACATGCGTAATGTTCTTGACCTTTCTCGATGCCGTAATCGTCCATTTGTTTGAAAATTTTGCGCCCTTTTGCAACGAGACCTGCGTGACTACATGTTGATAACAAGCACAAGAAAACAACCCCATCTGGACGTAAGCCGTCTTTCAAGAAGTTCGAGAAAAGATCGAGTGTTTTTTCTGCATTTCCATGCATGACGTAACTCCTTATCATGGCAGTCCATACCATGATGTTTCTTTTCGGAATTTGATCGAACACATGGCATGCGTAGTCTAAATGGCCACAGTTTCCGTACATCGCGATAAGACCGCTTCCCAGCATAGCATCATTTGCCAAGCCTGTTTTTATGGCGTGACAGTGAATCCAAAACCCGAGTTGGATATCCGCTGCTTGAGCACAAGCGGGCAGGATAGTGACGAGAGTTGCATGATCCGGTGCGCCAATTGATTCCTCATGTAACAAAGTGTGAAAAAGCTCAAGAGCTTCGATAAAACGGCCATTGGTAGTGTAGCCGGAAATGACACTATTCCAACTAACAAGATCCTTTTGCAGGATCTCCTCAAACACACTTCTACACGCCTCGATCATCTGACACTTGGCGTAAAACGCTACAAGAGCATTCCCGACAAATACATTTGAATAAAACCCACATTTCACGACACGCCCATGAATAACACAACCTGTTTTTTCATCTTTTACGATACCGGACGCCTTTAGAATGAACGTAAATGTATACTTATCCATAACTACACCTTGTTCACACATCTCCTTATACACATCCAATGCTTCCATGGACAACCCTGAATTTGCATAGGTTTGAATCCTTAAGTTCCACAAGAAAACATCTCTTTCAGACAAATTATCAAACACCTTGTGTGCATCGAATTGACCCAACTCAGAATACATGGTGAAAAGCTTAGATCCAACAAAAACATTTTGTTCATAACCTCCAATGATAATCTTGGCATGCATTTTGTTGATACATCTGATACTCCCTTGGCATTGTGTTAACATTCGGTTCAATTCGTATGAATCTTTCTTTGATAGGCATGAAACGAAGTATCTGATGGAAGCGAAAACTGACATTTGAAAGACACCAACAACTCCATTGCGAAACAACCCCCACGTCGGAATCTGCAAATGGCCAGCATTGCCGATACCATATTGTTAGTTGCCAAAGTTACAAAGCAAGGAACCAATCAAATAAATGCTAAAATGAAGGTAGAACATGAGGATTACATCAATTGTTGTAAAGCCAAAAAAGCATACTATAAAAAGGCAGACCCAACAACCAAATGGGATGGCACCCCACCTCTACTGAAAATTGTAACCTTTTTTTCTTGGATGTTTTGACTCTCCTCTTCTTTTTCAAAAATTCACAGACCTAATTTACTAAATCAGGTGTAGAGAAATCAGACCTAATCTACAATATCAGGTGTAGAGAAATCAGGAATTTAGTTCATAGTCCTAAACAAACGCATATCATTTCATAATTCAGCCTAAACGTGGCAGTCATGATCAGAACATGTGAAGGAAAATATAGAGATATATGATTAGACCTTCAAAAGTAAAATACAAACTGAAATAATTAACTTCCAACCATTATATGAGTCAATAGTTGCTTTTTCCATCTGCATCAGAGCTTTCATCCCGGTATTTGCAACAAACAACAGAATATCTGAAACAAATCATACATCAAAAGAAAAAAAACAATAACAATTTAAAGCAAATGTTAGATATTATCAACAATGGAAAAATCCAGAGAAGCTTTCAACTTTGTTTCTTTTTATTTTGGAAACCAAAATCAGTCAAAAGAGAAACTTATACCAAAACATGTGACTATAAGAAGCAAAAATTAGCATACCACAATTGAAAACCTAAGCTTAATTCAAGATCTAGTCAAAGATATTGAACATTTTGAAATTAAACCCCATTTTGCATAAATCAAATAGTAAGCATTCCAATTATTGATGATCATGCTCACCATTGTTGTCAGCAGCAACCTCAGGCGTATCTCTACTGCTACCTCGGCAAGAATTCAACATTAATTGAAGAAAATAAGAAACTTGAATTTACAGTAGATTGAAAAATCAATTACATAACAACTATGTTGATCAAATTATTTCTGTCAACCACATTCCGGGGGAACAAGGTCTGGATAAAAGAAATCAATGTAATAATGATTATATTGAGCTTTACGGATTTATAGCATGAGGAAAGTCTTAAGAGTTAAATTGACTAAGAATATTCACATAAATCCACATGTTTCTGAATAATCCTTGGTCGTTTCTTCGGTTTACGTGGAGTAATGCTAAATTCGTAGCATAATCCATATCAATTTCGTAAATGAAATGCAGTAGGTTTAACGTCAAATTCAAAAGGCATAACTTGTTTTGATCGAATATGTGAGCAATCTTAAACCTAACAACCTTATCACAATGTGATTCTCTGTTTGCTTCTAAACCCTAAACACAATCTAAAATCATTAAAGAAAACAAGTTTAAGACCATTAGAGAAGAATAGATTGCAAACGAAACAATCAAAAAGCAATATTAAAAAGGCAACCACAATCGATGTGTAAAAAGGCAAAAAAAACTCAATATGATGCAAGAACAAACAAACAACCATATGTGTAAAAGGCAACCAGAATCGATGCCTACTTCCTTGCAAGTCGCTCAAAATCGATGCCTACTTCCTTGCAACTAGAATCAAATTTGTGGACATTTTGTGAATTCTAGGGTTTGAATACCGAGATAGAGAAAGAGACCGTAATAATGGCGGTGAGGTGAGGTCTTCGTCTTGGGTAGCAGGTAGAAAAAGCAGGGACGTTCTGGTTCTGATACATGAGACGTGAAGATTAAGCCAAATAGGTGAGGTGAGGTCTTTGCCTTTGGTAGTAGGTAGAAGAAGCACCATACTTGTAATAATGGATGTGTACTCTCTATTGGCCCCGATTTAAAAACCTTCTGCACCAAAGACTTGTAACTTATGCATATAGAGATGCACTTAAGAGCTTTTTGAATTTCCTGCATAAATTTGTAGTACCTTGTGCATTAAATCTTGTCTTTAAGAGATTTTTGAATTTCATGCTTAAATTGGTAGTACATTGTGCTTTAAGATTTGTGTTTAAGACATTTGGTCTAAATGCATATTAAGGTAGTATAGATATACATATACTCACTGGAATTCATATAGTGTGTATAGATCAATACATACAGGTTTTCACAATTCTCAAAATACTTATAGTTTTCTTTTGAAACTTTCGTCAAACAATTGCCTAAGCATCTCTAAGAGATTGGCAAAAGCAAATCAAAATTCAAAATCTTCAAAACAAATTACATTCGGCTCCAATAGCTTCTATATTGTGAAGATTAAAACATTAAGTATATTATTAAAATATCATTTATTTTCTATAAAATTTTATTTTCAAGATTTTTTATTTGTAGAAGTATAATATAAAAAAAAATCACTGCAATGATAATCATTTCTGGAATTTCTCATATTTAAAGGATTTTACAACTTTTCTCCTATTTTCTGCAATTTGAAAAAAAAATAAAAAAATTATTGGAGCAAAAACTTTACCCAAAAACATTTCAAAATCTTCATTTTCTGTGTGTTAAATCTATTGGATAATAGTTAATTACCCACACACCAGCCACATCCACACCTCATGCACACACATCCAGGTTCCTTGCAACCAAAGAGAAAAGTTAAGGAAAAAAGGATCAAGATTGGCCAAAACTCTTGTTATAAATACCAAATCAATCTTTTCTTTCATATAACAGAAACCCAGAAAAGAAATCACCTTCAAATATATACTTGATTCCACCTTCAAAATAATATACTTGATTCCATTTATTTCTTTCTTTCTTTCATGGAAATGGAAATGGAAATGGAGGTAAAGGCAGTGGAAGCCATGGTGATCCAGAAGCTCACACAACTCATGAATCAAGAATCATTAGCCAATAACAAACTAATCATTCATCAACTACAAAACTTTCTCAAGAACCTGCAAAGCTTCTCACAACAAAACAATATTTCAGAAAGGTACCATCTTCAAGTCGTTTACGAGCTCGAGGACGAGATTGAGAAACTCGCCTTCCGAGTTGCTCCACAGAAGAAGAACATGTTTGGTTTTTTGATGAAACAAACATTCTTCAATCTCAACTCGTGTCGTAGCCTAACAAAAACGATAACGAAATGCCAAACCAAGATTTGCACTTCTCCTAAAGATGGTAGTACCATCAGTTCATCCATTTCTGGTTCATCCTCAGCTGTTTGGCCAATTCCAAAAAACCCAACTCCTAAATGGGAGTTTTTGACTCGATCATTTGACTCGAAGCTTTGCCTGCTCTACATGACTCTTTTCCCAAAGGATTTCAACATCCCAGTACGAAGGTTGCTCAGGCTATGGCTTGCGGAGGGAATTGTGGAGAGCAGTTCCGAATACAAGTTCCCAGAGGATTTGGCACAAAAACATTTCCAAGACTTGGTTGATCAAGGTATGATTCAAATAACCAAGTTCAGGTCCGATAACAGCCCTAAACAATGTCGTTTAGTTTCTGTTCTTCATGACAACCAGTCGCCAAAAGCCCAAGATATCAGCTTGTTCTGCATCCAATGCGATACGCAATTCGAGGATGCTACATCTCACTTTGGCGTACGCCGGATGGTTCAACACATGGTTACCGAGATGGGCACTTCACATTCTAACACTTTCAACTTTGATCCCTCTCTTCTGAGGTCTTACGTGTCCTTTAACCGCCCACGAAAGGACATGCCAGCAAAAGAAGTAGGTATTCTTTTGGGTAGAATCATTAAAAGTGACTTTCGGTTATTGAGGGTGCTTGATCTAGAGGGTGTGAACAAACCTACTCTCCCCGATAACCTTGGCCACTTGCGTCTTTTGAGGTACCTGGGACTAAGACGAACATACTTAGAGAGCCTCCCGGAATCGGTAGGCGACCTATCTTATCTAGAAACGCTAGACGTAAAGCACACTTGTGTAGACAGCCTACCCGACTCCATTTGGAAGCTCAAACAGCTTCGTCATCTCAATCTGAATAACATTCGTCTTGCTATGCCACCTAGCAGCTCTTTAACTCTACTCACCCTATGGGGATTGGTTTTAGACGAGAAGATATCAGTAAATGAAGGTTTGGGCAATTTGCTTGCTCTTAGAGAGTTGGGTATTAAGTTCAACTTAAACACAAGCCAAGGTGTTTTGCTTGACTGGGTTGCTAAGTTAGTCCATCTTCAGTCTTTGCGGTTGACATCCGTAAATGACATGGGTCGCCCTTCGAAGCTAGTTCTGAAGCCACTGGTGAATTTGGATAAGCTTTCTCATCTTAATCTGTATGGTAATTTAGAAAGATTACCTGCCCCAAATGAGTTTCCGCCAACGATTAAGGTTCTCACATTGTCAATCTCTCGGCTAAACAAGGATCCGATGGAGACCCTTGAACGACTACCTTGCCTGATCGTGTTGAGGCTGTTGGGCGACTCGTACACAGGAAAAAGAATGGTTTGTCATCGGGGAGGATTTAAAATACTCGAGGTGTTGAAGCTTTGGATGCTGAAGGAGTTGGAGGAATGGGATGTGGAGGATGAAGCAATGGAGAGGCTGAAAGAATTAGATATCAGATGCTGCTATAAGTTACACAACATTCCTCCTAGACTACTGTCAAAACAGAGGAGTTTGTAGGATTTGATTTATCAAGGCGAAGTATCGTGTGAGAAGTTGAGGTTAACGTGAGAAGTGGATCTCAACCGTTGATCACTTTTAATCAAATGCCCTCCCATGAATTGTGGCTTAGAAGGGAATTGATCCGGTGCATCTCATCCTAATGTGCATCCATTTCCCATCCAACGGTTGATAATCACTTCTCACGATAATCTCAACTTCTCACCGGAACCCAACCCTTGATATCAAACAAACATGTCCAAACTTGAAGTAACATAGCCCAGTTGTACCTTATTTGTAAGAAAAGATGACAAGAACCTTATTATTATTATTATCCTCTTTTAATTTGTTTTTGCTTCTGTTTTATGTAAATTGATTATGAGTTAGATTTAAGTTAAATTCAAATCACAAATTTTCAGGTTCATTTGGTTATTTACTTTTGATGTTTGATTTTGTTAAATTTATACATAAATAAGATGAAAAAGGAGGATGAAACAAGTCACGCATTTTTACAAACACTTGGCGTACATAACTAATGAACCTTTAAAAGCTGTGATGATATGCTTAAATCTCGATCAATCAGAGCAGTGTAGGCAAAACATAAATAGAACAGATTAGGCAAAACAACAAAATCAAAACCCTAGTTCATATGGTAAGCAAAAAACGAAGAGAACAGTGAAATTTCCAGAACCGAAACACATGACTTTTATTCACAGCAAACAAACGTATTTATTTCAAACAATACAAAATCATTATTCATCAAAAGAAACAAATCCAATTCATGGAAACTCAAACCGATATCGCAATCTTCATACCTGAAAATGAAATCGTAGATGGGAAGACGAGAGAGCCTGGTGCGTACATGAATCATGATGCATTGATGGTAGTTTTCATGTATGCCCATCACAAAATTAAAAATTAAAGATTAATTAAAAATATAAAAATATTCATAATACTATCTAATTTAATTTTATGTTTATTTGATATTTATCTCCTATTTTCAAACAATTCAAGTTTACAATTTATTATGTATGTTTATAAAATTTAAAAGCTTTATATTTTAACTCAACAAAATTAACTGATAAATATGTTTAAATAGAAGATGTATATTTGACTCTATTAATACGTTAGAAATAATGTATAAACTGATAACCAACGACTTTTTTTTTTTTTTTTGGTAACCGTGGGTTTCCAGGTCAGCTTACACGCACCGACTAATCCCCGGACGACCATGAATGGCTTGGAGTCATCGCAGATGAACCTCCATGGCCACAAGAGCTTTGGCAGCGCCTAGATTTGAACTCTGGGTAGATAAGATCTTTCACTACATCCCCCAAAAATTTTACTAGTGCGCCACAACCCAAGTGGTTATAACCAACGATTCTTTCACTCTCTTCAAACCACACAAAACCATAAGGGCGTTTGGTTCGCAAAATGTTTTTTGATGAAATTGAATCTGTCAAAGAAATTTGACTTTGAAGGAATTGAAATGAAATGTTGTCAGGTTTGACCACCTGTTTGGTTGACATAATTGGAATGAAATTTGTTAAATGAATTGGAATTTTTCTGTTTGGTTCACAGATTGTAGATTCGGAATTGGAATGAAATTTTGGTAAATGACCAAAATATTCTTTTTGATTATTTTAATTTTTTAAACAAAATTTACTTTCATGAAATAGTCATTAAATAGTTTAATTTTTAACTAAAATTGCTTTAATTATTTTAGCACACGAATGATGAGAGAGAGTGGGGGGGAGAGAGAGGGGAGAAAAGATAGGAGAGAGAGGAGAGAGAGAGGGGGAGAGAGGAGAGAAAGGAAAGAGATAGAGAGAGAGAGAGGAGGGAGATAGAGAGGAGAGAGAGAGTTGATGTCTGCTGATAATCAATATCAGTAGGGTTTAGTTTGGGGTAGAGAGTAACTTTGAAATTATCAAAATATGAGATTTCATTCAATTGAAATCCTTGGGTTTTATGATGGAATACTCAAATCATATATCTATGAAATTTATTGAAATTCAAAGATTTCATCAATTGAAAAGCTTGAACCAAACAAGAAAATTTAATACGGTCAAAAGAATTCAACATTCCAATTCCACCAGATTCTAGGGGTGTCCAGGACCCGACCGACCCGAGATACCGACCCGACCCGAACTCTCGCAAAAAACCCGAAACCCGTATATATGAAACCTCCGATCCGAAATCTTTTGAGGGTAAAGTGGGGTCGGATTGGGTACCCAAAACCCGACCCGCCCGAATATCAGAAATATTTAAAAAAAATCAGTTTTTTGTAAATACTAAATACCTAATATCCTAAATCAAAATATCAAATCCATCATTTACTCTTTTAGACTTCGACTCCTCTGTCCTCTCCGCCTCTCGTCTCGAGTTCTCGACCCTAAATCCATCGCCATCGGCGACTCCGACGACTCTCGACCTTCTGGCTTCGACTCCGGCGACTATCGACTACCTTCTGCCTTCGACGACCGACTCCCACTTCACTAGCGACCAGACAACCTTCGACTTCGAGGCTTCGACTCACCGACTGTAGTTGTCTGTAAGTTTAACTCTTCTTGTTCTTGACTCTTCTGCAGTAGTCTAACATTGATTTTTGGTATTATAGGTTGTTTGTTACTTTGTTTGACAGTAACTCGATTGGTAATTTGGTATTATAAAATATAAACATCGATTCTTATTTTGGGGTTTTTTTGGAATGAAATTTATACTTCATTAGTTCATTTATGGATTGGTAATTTGGTATATAGATTTTTCATTTGGTAATTTCCTCAGTAAGGCTAGGAGGAAATGGAGATTGGAGAAGATGGATTAATATCCATATCCGAGCCACCCGACCCGCTTGACCCGAACCCGAGCCACCCCAAACCCGAGCCACCTGAAATGTATTCGGTCGGGTTTCGGGGGGTCTCTTCCCACCTGATTATCCGATCGGGTTTTGGTCCAGGTCACCCGACCTGACCCGCCCGATGCTCTCCCTACCAGATTCCATCACATTCTGTGAACCAAATGCCCCTTAAGACAAATGGAGAAGGATGGAGAAAAAAACAAAACATTAATTCAAATTGAGGGTTCGAAATTTTGGTTTTAGAATCGAGATGTATCATGCTGTATTGCGTGAACACATAGAGTATTATGAAATGTTATAATTGGTTAAAGTTCTAACATGTTTTTTAGATCGTTTTACTTTTGTCATCTTGTTTATCATTAAAGTTTATCAAACATGACTATATTATAAAATCCAAATCAATTCTTATATATGTTCAAAAAAGACAAGAAAACATAGGCATAATTTATAATTAATAGTATCTAAACATCATCAATTTCGTTCCAAAATAATCCTTCCATGCCAAAAACATCAATTTCTAAATATATAAAAAGTATCTTAAACAATTTTGCACATTGATAAATAAAACTAAGAAAATGGATTTTTAGTTATTTCTTATGAGTGATCAATCATCAATTCATTAGTTTTTTTTTAACTTGTTAAAAACATTTGTTTTGTGATGATCAATTAATCAAAAGGTAATTCAATTGTTTTTTATAATTATTTATATTTTGTTTTTTATAAAATATTTATAAAACATGGAATTCAATTTCATTCGAAATTCTACAAACCAAATATTACAAATCCTTCTAAATCCAAATCCCTCAAATTCTAAATCATTACACATAATTCAAATCCTTCAAAATCATTCCATCAAATGAAATGGCCCAAAGGGTATTTTCATGTTTTTTCAACATATTTTTTTGATCATTTTACATTGTTATTTAGCTTATTAACTAGTTTTTTTTTGGGAAAGGTGTCATAGGCTATGCCTAGCTAATCCTTTGACAAATTGTGAATGTAAGACATCAACATTGATTAAACCTCAGTAGTCACAATTGTTGTGTACGTCTGGATTCGAACCCTGGGCAGATGGGATGTGAGTCCAAGATCACTAAATCTCTAGAGAGAGAAAGTAGAGAGAGAGTTTTGAAGCGAAATGTAACACCCTAAAAATCAGAGTAAATTAAAACCTGGAAAAACTGGCAACATGACATCTGAATTGCTATAAACTTCTCAAAAGGTGTATCAGTCCTTAAGACTTTACAAAAACCTGTACGGATTTAGAATTCATCAACAGACTAATCTAAACAAAACTATCTAGATTACATCAGTTGACAATCCAAAATTCATCAAAAGAATGGGACTTAATAATGCCCAACTATCAACACTTTAGTCATCTCAAAATGCCCCGAGACCTAACTCGTCTCTCAAAACCCAGTGCATCCCACCGCTAAGGGAAACCTGTTATACATATCATTTGAGAAAAAGTGTCAGACTTAAAGCCTAGTGAGAACATACAGTTTATAAAGCTCAAGAGATATAAACATTTGTATCATAAGTTAATATTTCCCAAGAGGTTAAATTTTACAATTGAAACCTTTGCCACAACCGGGCTTTTCTGTTATTAACATGTCATCAAAGGACCAACAATAAAACATTTTACCAAGGATTGTGGCGTAACACAAAGTAGGCCAAAATCCGAGTTATGAGTTAAACAATTGGAGTCCAAGGATACGAACACGTAGGTCCGTGCTACAACGTGAGATCGAGCCCCCAAGCAAAACCAATGTATACTCCTTCACTAGGATCACTATGAACCATGGCTAGTATCCGGCCTCACATAACCGTACCAAGTTGCCCCCGAGGATCATATGCATCCATAGCTACAAAATGGGGAATATGACATCCCAACAATACAGTCGACTCAAAACCTAGGGATCCGCTAGTAATGGTACAGACTCGTCACAACAACATATGTGACCAACCATAAATAAACATATGGTATAAACACATTTTATAAACCAACTGTCATTTCCAGTTCAACTTCTGGTAAGAATGAAAATCATTAAAAATGAGTTCTTAAACATTCTTTTCACATATCCACATAATGTGCAAGTAAAACATCATTTTACTTCAATAAGATAAGATCCATCATTTTAGTAAACACAAATGATCGGGAACCCTAAAATCTCCCAAAACTCAAGTTATATCAAATATGTAGAAAACTTAAATCTGAAACCATTGAGATATATAGGAGTTCCAAAAGGTAACTTTTGATATGTATAAAGTTTAAAATGATAGTAGGAACTCACCTCGGATTCCTTCTTCCTAACGAATGCTACCTATGACAACACCGAAAGAATCGGTAAGTCGAAACATAGATAACTTTCTCACTTCCTGACTAAAACTTAAAGATAACAGAAGCTAGTCCGGTCGAATATCATATCCGGTCGAAGGCATACCGGTCGAATACGCACTACCGGTCAAAAGATCCTACCGGTCGAATAATCCTACCGGTCGAAAGGATACCGGTCGAATGCATCCCACCGGTCGAAAGGATACCGGTCGAGTAACACTCTACCGGTCGAAAGGATACCGGTCGAATGCATCCCACCGGTCGAGTGCATTCTTCCGGTCCTTAGCATGTCCGGTCGTCTTGTTCACCAAAAACACGCCGGAGATGCTGAACCCAGATCCAAATACGAAAATACTCAGATCTCGAAATGGAACGGTTAAAAACCTTCACAACGAGATTCTACACGGCTAGAAACATTCAGATCAAAGCATTAAGCTAGATTCGTACCTGGATTTGTCCGAATCGATCGAACTCTTTTTCCACCTACTTTTCTCTCTCTCTGACTTCAAAACCAAGAAACTGATCTGAGATATTTTTCCAAAATATCTAAACATTGATTTGTATATATATAACCCAAGTTACATTTAACCCCCCTGAACTTTGGGTAACGGTCAACTTTTCACCCAACCCCAAAATTCAGGGTGTTACAATCCTCCCCAACTTGGGAATGATTTCGTCCCCAAAATCCAACTATACAAATAGATGAGGATATCTACGCCTCATATCCTCTTCCGCTTCCCAAGTCACATTTGCTCCTCGGTGATGCTTCCACTGCACCTTGACCAAAGTGACTTCTTTGTGACGCAACTTCTTAGACTTTCTCTCTAAGATGGCGTCGGGTTCTTCCACACAACGGTTACCTTCGTCTACCCTTAACTCTGAAAGGGGAATGACGCTGTCTTCTACCGCCAAACATTTCCGGAGGTAGCAAACATGCAATGTGTTGTGTATTATGCTCAACTCTGGTGGTAGTTCCAAGTGGTAGGCTTGCAAACCCACCCGCTTAAGCACTTTGAAAGGTCCGAGGAAACGGGGACTCAACTTCCCGCGTTTTCCGAACCGTATAATGCCTTTCCACGGCGACACCTTAAGCATAACGCGGTCGCCCACTTGGAATTCCATCGGTCGCCTCTTCTTATCGGCATAGCTTTTCTGTCGATCCTGAGCCGCTTTCATTCTTTCACGAATACACTTGAACTTATCGGCAGTTTCTTGCACGATTTCAGGTCCGGCGAACTGCTTTTCTCCCGTTTCAAGCCAACACACGGGAGTCCGACACTTTCGCCTATACAATGCCTCAAAAGGTGTCATTCCAATACTCGAGTGGTAGCTATTGTTGTAAGCAAACTCCACCAAAGGCAAGTGAGAGTCCCAACTACCCCCGAAATCGATGACACAAGACCTCAACATGTCTTCCAAAATTTGGATCGTTCGCTCGCTCTGCCCGTCGGTTTGCGGATGGTAAGTCGTACTCAACTTCACTCGAGTACCAAGCTCTTTCTGAAACCCATCCCAAAAGTTCGAAGTGAACCGACTGTCGCGATCCGACACGATCGACAATGGTATGCCGTGCCTCGAGACCACCTCATCGATATAAAGCTTTACCAACTTATCCATCGGTAAAGTCTCGCGCATAGGCAAGAAATGAGCGCTCTTTGTCAATCTATCAACTATCACCCAAATGGTATCGTGACCTCGAAGAGTTTTAGGCAACTTCGTCACGAAGTCCATGGTGATATGCTCCTACTTCCACTCGGGAATCTCTAAAGACTGAAGACTATCATACGGTCGCTGATGTTCGGACTTAACTTGCGAACACGTCACACAACGCTCAACGTAACGCGCCACGTCAAGTTTCATTACCAGCCACCAATAGTGCATCTTCAAGTCCCTGTATATCTTTGTACTTCCCGGATGAATGGAATACTTGGACTTGTGTGCATCTTCTAGCAACAGCTCACGGTTACCCCCAATCTTGGGTACCCACACACGACCGCTGAACAGTTTTACTCCACGGATATCTTCCGTTAAGAGTAAACGCTGCTTCGTCATGACTTCATCTTTTAGATTTTCTTCCAACAGTGCTTCCACCTGTGATGTCTTGATCTTTTCAACAATACTAGACACTAGCTCGATCCTCGAATGGGTAGCTCGAATACTTCCGCTATAGTCCTTCCGACTTAACGCATCGGCCACCACGTTCGCCTTACCGGGATGGTAAAGCAATTCACAGTCGTAATCTTTAAGCAACTCGAGCCACCGCCTTTGCCTCATGTTCAACTCTTTTTGATCAAAGACATACTTCAGACTTTTATGATCTGTGAAAAGTGTACACTTCGTGCCATAGAGATAATGTCGCCAAAGCTTCAAAGCGAACACCACCGCCGCTAACTCCAGATCATGGGTTGGATAATTCTTCTCGTGTATTTTAAGCTGCCTCGAGGCATAAGCGATGACCTTGCCCCGTTGCATCAACACACAACCCAACCCCATCTTCGAAGCGTCGCTGTAAACCACGAAATCTTCCGACCCTTCAGGTAACGTCAAGATCGGAGCTTCACACAACTTCTTTTGAAGGATCCGGAACGCCTTCTCTTGGGTTTCGGTCCATTCAAACTTCACATTCTTCTGAGTCAGAACTGTCAAGGAAGAAGCGATCTTTGAAAAGTCTTGGATAAATCTCCGGTAGTATCCCGCTAGACCCAAGAAACTTCGGATCTCGGACGGACTCTTAGGAGGCTCCCAATTCATCATAGCTTCAATCTTGGAGGGGTCCATTTTCACTCCGTCCCAGTGACTACGTGACCCAGAAACTATACTTCTTTAAGCCAAAAGTCGCACTTGGAAAACTTGGCGTACAACCTTTCTTTTCTCAACACTTCCAGAACTTCACGTAAATGCTGCTCGTGCTCTGACTCACTCTTGGAGTACACGAGTATGTCATCAATGAATACAATGACCGACTTGTCAAGGAATGGTCGGCACACTCTATTCATCAAGTCCATAAACACTGCTGGTGCGTTCGTCAGGCCAAAAGGCATTACAAGAAACTCGTAATGGCCGTAACGCGTTCTGAAAGCTGTCTTCGGAACATCTTCTTCTCTTACCTTCACTTGGTGATAACCCGAACGTAAGTCGATTTTAGAAAAACAACCCGCTCCTTGAAGTTGATCGAACAAGTCGTCTATTCTCGGAAGCGGATATCTGTTCTTTACTGTCGCTTTGTTCAACTCACGATAGTCAATGCACATTCTCATCGTGCCATCTTTCTTCTTTACAAACAAGACCGGAGCTCCCCAAGGTGACGAACTCGGTCTTATAAAGCCCTTCTCCAAAAGCTCTTGGAGTTGTGCCATCATTTCTTCCATCTCTGACGACGCCAAACGGTAAGGAGCTTTAGCAATTGGTGCTGCTCCAAGCACAAGATCAATCCGAAACTCTACTTGACGATCGGGTGGTAACCCGGGCAAGTCGTCCGGAAAGACATCTGGAAACCCACACACAATCTTCACATCTTCCAGCTTTGATTTCTCTAACTTGGCATCGATCACATAGGCTAGGAAAGACGAACATCCTTTTACTAAACATTTGCGTGCCTTTGCCATTGTGATTATTGCCACTTCACCTTTTCTCTTTTCACCATAGATGACAACGACTTCACCAGAGGGGTTGGGAAGTCGAATCATCTTCTTGGAATATACGATCTCAGCATGATTGTTTGACAACAAATCCATGCCAACCACAACATCAAAACCCCCGATTAACATCGGCAGTAGATCGATCGAGAATTCTCTCTCTTCGATACTAAGAGTACACTGCTTCAAAACATCGTGGATCAGAACTTGACTACCATCGACTATTTCTACCACTAATGCATCCTCAAGACTAGTAGTGGGCTTAGAAATTTTTTGACGGAACAATTCAGATACGAAAGAGAAACTGGCACCTGTATCGAATAAAATACGAGCAGGTACAGAGTTTATAAGAAAAGTACCCGATACCACATCAGTGGATGCCTTGGCCTCATCGGCCGTCATCTGAAATGCTCGACCCGGAACCCTAGGAGGGTTCTCCTTCCTTGCTGGCGTGCTACCCGACACAAGCTTCGGGCAATCTCTTCTCACGTGCCCCGGTGCCTTGCACTCATAACAGACAAGTCCTCTGACCGGGCAATCTCTGACAGTGTGACTAGGCTTCCCACACTTATAACAAGTTTGAGAAGTGGTGTTACAGTCACCGTGGTGTTTAGTTCGACACTTGTGGCACCACCTAGCTTCCTGCTGATTGCTGAAGTTTCGGTTTCCGCCAAAAGGTCGTGATCTCTTGGGATGAGCAAAATTGCTCTCCCACTTTCTCTTATCAGTCACCACCACAGCTTTCTCAGCTTTGTTCCTTGTGAACATCTCTTCCATGTACTGAGCTTCTTCAACCATATCGCGGAGGTTAGAAGCTTTAGAATTGTGGACCATAGATTGCATGTCCGCGGGTAGACCATTCAGATAGGCCTTCATCTTATCCTTCTCTGTTGGGGCAGCGTGCCCCACCAGATCAAGCTTCTCCATGAACTGACGGGTATACTCCCTCACCGTCAGGCTTCCCTTTACCAGAGATCGAAATTCTTTCTCAATTCGGTCCATTGTTCTTTCATTGCAGAATTCTTCTAACAACTTTTTCTTGAACTCGGCCCAGGACAACTGAGCCAACACCGCAGGAGATAGGGTAGATTGGATGACATTCCACCAAATGAGTGCAGTATCCCTCAGCAGTTGGGTACCGAACCGCACTCTCTGATCATCTCCGCATTCGGAAGAGCCAAAAGCTTGCTCAACCGCTCAGATCCATTTCACACACATGATCGGGTCGTCGGAACCAGAGAATTCTGGCGGTCCGCAACCCAGAAAGGACTTGTAGGAACAACTCTTCACACTCTTCGGAGCATTAACAACCAATCGCTCCTCGTTCCTGATCCCAGTACCAATGCCTCCAGAGCCACTTGCAATGTTCTCCACAACCGTTTCGCTCCTCCGGTTGTTTACATCACGATCTTCAATCACTTTCAGCAGAAACTCCTGTTGTTTAGCCATCTCTTCCCTCATTGCCAACATTATGCTGGCCATCATGGCAGCTTGAGGGTTTGCCTCCTGAACCGCCGGGTTAGCGGATGCCAGGTTCACTCTCGTCACCTGTTCCACTTCTCCCGTAAATATCGGCATACCGGGAATAGCGACCGCCGGTCCTCTGACTACCTGGTTCTGCTCTGGCGAGCTGTCATCGCGAAGTTCATCGACGTCTAGCTGATGACTGCGAGTGTTCACCATTCAGAATGAAGGTTGCTTCACAAGCACGAGGAAGAGTAACAAAGAGGTTAACTGACCCAGCACGAAAGAAACGTACAACTATATCTACCAATTGCCATAACATTAGTAAACAATGACGCTCACGTAAAATATCCTCATAATAACATTAGCTAAGTGAGATTATGAACATATAACACATAAGGGTTCTCGTTACCATCATCACAACGCTTGATGAACATAACTTCCGTTGACTCCAAGACTGTCCCATCTTAGAAGTTCTACCCAAATCTCACGAATTAATACTCACATACTCAGTCTAAGTCTAGACATCTTACATTTATGCCTAGTTCGCTTAAACTAGGGCTCTGATATCAACTTGTAACACCCTAAAAATCAGAGTAAATTAAAACCTGGGAAAACTGGCAACATGACATCTGAATTGCTATAAACTTCTCAAAAGGTGTATCAGTCCTTAAGACTTTACAAAAACCTGTACGGATTTAGAATTCATCAACAAACTAATCTAAACAAAACTATCTAGATTACATCAGTTGACAATCCAAAATTCATCAAAAGAATGGGACTTAATAATGCCCAACTATCAACACTTTAGTCATCTCAAAATGCCCCGAGACCTAACTCGTCTCTCAAAACCCAGTGCATCCCACCGCTAAGGGAAACCTGTTATACATATCATTTGAGAAAAAGTGTCAGACTTAAAGCCTAGTGAGAACATACAGTTTATAAAGCTCAAGAGATATAAACATTTGTATCATAAGTTAATATTTCCCAAGAGGTTAAATTTTACAATTGAAACCTTTGCCACAACCGGGCTTTTCTGTTATTAACATGTCATCAAAGGACCAACAATAAAACATTTTACCAAGGATTGTGGCGTAACACAAAGTAGGCCAAAATCCGAGTTATGAGTTAAACAATTGGAGTCCAAGGATACGAACACGTAGGTCCGTGCTACAACGTGAGATCGAGCCCCCAAGCAAAACCAATGTATACTCCTTCACTAGGATCACTATGAACCATGGCTAGTATCCGGCCTCACATAACCGTACCAAGTTGCCCCCGAGGATCATATGCATCCATAGCTACAAAATGGGGAATATGACATCCCAACAATACAGTCGACTCAAAACCTAGGGATCCGCTAGTAATGGTACAGACTCGTCACAACAACATATGTGACCAACCATAAATAAACATATGGTATAAACACATTTTATAAACCAACTGTCATTTCCAGTTCAACTTCTGGTAAGAATGAAAATCATTAAAAAGGAGTTCTTAAACATTCTTTTCACATATCCACATAATGTGCAAGTAAAACATCATTTTACTTCAATAAGATAAGATCCATCATTTTAGTAAACACAAATGATCGGGAACCCTAAAATCTCCCAAAACTCAAGTTATATCAAATATGTAGAAAACTTAAATCTGAAACCATTGAGATATATAGGAGTTCCAAAAGGTAACTTTTGATATGTATAAAGTTTAAAATGATAGTAGGAACTCACCTCATATTCCTTCTTCCTAACGAATGCTACCTATGACAACACCGAAAGAATCGGTAAGTCGAAACATAGATAACTTTCTCACTTCCTGACTAAAACTTAAAGATAACAGAAGCTAGTCCTGTCGAATATCATATCCGGTCGAAGGCATACCGGTCGAATACGCACTACCGGTCGAAAGATCCTACCGGTCGAATGATCCTACCGGTCGAATAATCCTACCGGTCGAAAGGATACCGGTCGAATGCATCCCACCGGTCGAAAGGATACCGGTCGAGTAACACTCTACCGGTCGAAAGGATACCGGTCGAATGCATCCCACCGGTCGAAAGGATACCGGTCGAGTGCATTCTTCCGGTCCTTAGCATGTCCGGTCGTCTTGTTCACCAAGAACACGCCGGAGATGCTGAACCCAGATCCAAAAACGAAAATACTCAGATCTCGAAATGGAACGGTTAAAAACCTTCACAACGAGATTCTACACGGCTAGAAACATTCAGATCAAAGCATTAAGCTAGATTCGTACCTGGATTTGTCCGAATCGATCAAACTCTTTTTCCACCTACTTTTCTCTCTCTCTGACTTCAAAACCAAGAAACTGATCTGAGATATTTTTTCAAAATATCTAAACATTGATTTGTATATATATAACCCAAGTTACATTTAACCCCCCTGAACTTTGGGTAACGGTCAACTTTTCACCCAACCCCAAAATTCAGGGTGTTACACGAAAAAGTAACTGTATTGGATGTATGCGAGAATGTCTTACAAGGACACAAGACCAAAGGGACTTAAATACCCTGGTCAGATACAACACAGAATACGACTATAGACACAATATTTGACCAAACCTATAAATACAATGATTACTATAAAATCAGACCTAACAATCTCCCCCTTAGTAATCATTGGCGCTTTGGTCTTCAAAAATCATCTTCTAAATCAGCACGGACCATAAAAGCGACTTTATGAAGCAATCTGACTTTTAAAAGAAAAATTATTCTCAGCATCTTTCAGTTTGATTTGTCTTTGCTGCCTTTGACAAGTCTGGACCAGTAGCTTGTGCTGTAAACGACACATCTTTTTTGAAAGATCTTGAATGAATTGTGGTGGTCGGAGCAGGAACAGCAAAAGAATTAAAATGGCTGAGAGAATAGAATCTTTGAGCGAATCTTGATCAGCAGATAAACATTTGAGCTCTTTGTCTCTTAATCATCTCCTTTAACTTCTCTTAATTCTCCCCCTCATGACCTTGATGATCTTGATCAACTTGGTCATGCAAATATTGGAGACTAGACAGCTTAAGATCTGCAAAATCAAAGAAACAGAGAAATAGGGAAGGTTTGCGCGACACGCTGGTGGCGCAAAGTGAGGTTTGCGCGAAGCGAAGGTGGCGCAAAGCAAGGTTTGCTCGACCAACTGATGGCGTAAAGCTGACTTAAACTTAGAAAATTTTACCTTTTTAAGCTCTTTGACTCCCCCTACACAAATACACTAGATATGACAATTCAATATAAAGAAAATCAGATACTCCCCCTCAAAAACAGATATGATCATTAAGAAAAATTCTCCTTTTTCACTCCCCCTTGAATAATGCTCAAACTCATTTGAAATATATTTATGAGAACAAAATGATCAAATATCAATGTAGAAAGAAAAATATACTGAATATGTATTTTGAAACGACTAAATATATAAAAATTTAAACAGAAACAAATAAAATTCTACTTAGTAAAATATCACAATAAAATCCATCAAATGAAATCAAATGTATGTGTTTGGATACAGAAACAAGTTTTATTGCATATCAAGTTAAGATATGTTCAGTTTCAAAAACTTTCATCAATCTATTCAGTGTGCTCGCATGTGAACTTCGACTAGCTTCAAGAAAATGCAATTCTAAAAATATAATAGAGAACTTTGCATATAATCACACTAAGCAATCAAAAATTCAGACTTTCACAAATTTACAGGTTTATTACAACTCAGAAATATATAACCAATTATCATAAGATGTGTGCTCATTGGCATCTTTTAGCATTGTGCACTATGACATCTTTACATGAGTGTGCTCTTTGGAATCTTTTAAGCGTGTGCACTTTTGGCATATTTTTAATCAAAAAGTTTATTAAGTAAAGAACATGTCGTAAACGTAACTTTCTATCTGACCCTATTGCAGGATTTGGGTCAGCCACTCCTAGACTAGTTGGCCTTAGGGGACTAGGTGTCAAGCACCCCTTGGAACTTACTTTCCCATATCAGAAAGGCTACATCGACAAATCCTAAACCCATTCATACCAGTAGAACATGACTTTCGATCTGATTCTATAGAAGGATTTGGATTCGATCACTCCCAAATCAAATGACCTTAGGGGACCAGATGACAAGCATCCCACAAAACTTACTTTCCCAAACCAGAAAGGTCACAGGTACAAACTTTTAAACTTAGAGATTTCTGATTTATAAGAATTTAATAATCATCTCAAACACAAGGGTTTACGTCTAAGTGCTTAGCCCATATTTTCATTACAATCCAAAATTCCGACTTTTTAGGTTTTCTAAGCATTGTAAACTATAAATATTCCGAATCACACAACTTTAAAGCAATATCAAAAATTACAAACATGTTGCTGACTTTTCGACTTTTGTTAGAACTGAAATTTGAACATATAAGAACTTTAATATAAACAAAGCAACTTGAAAAATTTATCCTAGACACACATTTTATTCAAAAGAAAGAAAAATTGTAATTTTTTTATTTTATAGAATAAAATTTGTGAAGTTTTAAACTTTTAAAACAACATGCCGAGATTTTTAAAAATAGAAATATTTGATCGGCAAGTCTATATTCAATTGAAACAAAATATAATTCAATAATATCATCTTCCACATAATGCAAAATGAAATTTGTGTCTCTTTTGAAAAATTGGGTTGAACAAATTCAGAAGTTGAATTGAAATGCTCAGATTCTTTTAAAACATTTAAGAAAACTGGAACAACATCATTATCAGAGATAAACGCAGCGGAAATTAAGTAGACGTACTCACAGTTTCTCATTAGTCAGAAGCTTAAAGCATTGAATAACGAGTCCTAGATTGACATGTCTATAAGTCATATACTTTGAAGCACGGGTTCTGAGCTGAATTACTCAGAAGCCATAATATTGACATTGAAGTCCGGGTCTTGAGCTGAGTTACTCAAGAGCCAATTTTTCTCTTACTCCTCCTTAACAGTAGATGCTTGCAACTTTGAATCAGTTTGAAATTTGGGAACCCACTTGAATTTGGGCCCGTGTTTGTTAGTTGCAGTTCGTATGGGAAAATAATTATAAGATTTGACATTAGAAGCACGAGAAAAATAATCACAAGAATGATAAGCACAATCATCAGAAGAGAAAGCATAATCATCAGAACTAGAATATGAGGAAGAACATGAGACATGTTTTGAAATTCGAATCATTTGCTTTATAGAATATTTTGAAATTTTATTACAAGTAGCAAATGAATCACTTTTATAAAGTTTGTTTACACATTTATACCCATCAAAAGTAGGTTCATCAGATGTCCGCTTTGTTCTCCAGATCTGCTTCTTTGACTTGCTCAAAGGCCTATCTGAAAAATTAGAATCGGAAGAATTAGAATTGTCAAAAATAACTGTATCTTGTTTCTTCGACTTCTTTGACCGTCTTCTTTTACGCTTAGGTTTATAATATTGATCATTGAGCGTAAAAGAATCATCAAGAATTTTAGACGAAATATTTAAATCAGAAGAAATAATTTTACCTAAGCAACCAATCTGATCAACTAATAAATCTGAATTCGCCTCGGAGTCTGAAGTATTTTGAGAAAAGATTTTAAAATTTGAAACTTCCTTTTTGTTTTCTTGAAAATCAGAAGAAAGGTTAGAAATAGAATCTGATTTTTGAGAAAATAAATTTTCTTTAAGACTAGAAGTCATGAAAGAAATAATGATATCAGATTCAATTGTCTTTAAAATATTTTAATCTTCTATCTTATCTTCAAGATTGATGATTTTGCTTTCTAATACTAACGGAGGAGTATATTTCTTAGAATCATAAATGATTGGAGAAATATTTTTCTTATCAGAATTAGGAGCATAAGGATCAATAAAATCATCAGACATTGAAGATTTGATAGGAGATATATCATTTAAAATTCTTCTGCCTCTCCTTGATTTTTCAGGGAAATATTTTGCATTTTCATACGTGTAAACAAAAGGAATTTCATTTTTCTTGTTATTCATCATTTTCTCATTTTCGACTTCTAACACTTGCTTTTCACTAGTCCAATGAAATTTGAATTGAGGAGCATAATGTGCAAGTGTTAGATAATCGTATTCATATATAGTGGGAACTTCCTTTTTAGCTTTATCTAAAAATTGAGGATTTTCAAAACCAAGTCCCCATCTTTCCTTTATAGATTTGTAACTCCTTGGTTTGTGCATAAATATGGTTTGAACAGTTTGATCCCTTCGGTATAACTTTTCTTCTAACTCTGTTATTTTATCTAAAAATTTATCCTTTAAATTGGTCATGTCAGTCAAAGACTCAAGATAAGTCTTATTTAAATTTTCCAAATCATCCAATTTCTTTTGAAAGATGTCTTTAGTATTTTCCAAAATAGATTTTTCATCTTTCAAATAAATTTTCAATTTGTCAATTAAATCTGACTTTTCGAAATTTGAATTCTTTTCAGATAAA
Source organism: Arctium minus (assembly GCA_954870635.1). NCBI lineage: Eukaryota > Viridiplantae > Streptophyta > Magnoliopsida > Asterales > Asteraceae > Arctium > Arctium minus. The sequence goes on along the minus strand of OX941081.1, from coordinate 172,797,449 downwards.
ATTTTTAAGCGAAGATCAGATAAAGCAGAAATAATAATATTCATCTGTGAGGCAATAAAGTTGTAATCAAAATCAGAATATACCTCATCTTCATCAGTATCAGAATCGTCTGATTGATCATCTCCAACCAAGCACATCTGAGCGATCTCGACATTTGCAGCTTCATTGTCAGAGTGATCCAGCCAGAATTCTTCTTCAGCAAGAAAAGCAGTTTCGTTCTCTCTCTTTTCAGCCAGTTCCAGTTTCTTTTTGTAATAAGCTGAGTCCCTAACCTTCTTCACTCGACACTCCTTTGAGAAGTGGCCCGACTTTCCACAGTTATAGCAGGCAGCAGTCTTTTCGGGCACTTTGACTTTAGGACTTGAAGTAAAGCAAGAAGTGTTGGAACCCGATCTTGGATGGAACTTTTTCTGGTAATGCTAAGAGATAAGGATCATTGCTTTCTGTAGTGCCTCACCATCGTCATCAGTTGACCCGTTGTAAGCGATATCAGACAACGTTTGTTCAGCCAGTTGGCTCATGAGGAGTGCAACCGGGTCTACTGATTTCTTGTTCTTCTTATCCAGTTTGGCCTTCTTCTCAAGCACCAAGCTCTCATCAGTCATCAGAATTTCATAAAGTTCTTGGATTTGCATAGTGGAAATTCTGACATCGTTCCTCAGTTTATGGCATGTTTTATTCCATTCTGGTTGCAATGTGTTGAGAAACTTCAGATTTGTTTCAAGCTCAGTCTTTTCAACTTTTATCTTTCTCATATCATTGATCACGGCACATAATCGGTCATACACAGTCTTCAGTGGCTCACCATCCTTGGCTTTGAATTCTTCAAAGTTATTCATGTAACGCGTATGCCTGAGTTGAGTTGCGACCGAAGAACCAAGCATAATCTTCTCAAGTTGTTGCCATATCAGATTAGGATGAATTTTGAAACAATCAATCCTGTTGTATATAGAGTTTGGCAAGGCTAGCATCAGATTTGCTTTAATATCACGATCAGCTTGATATGCCGACAACGCATCATGTGTGTATTCTTTAGTAGGCTTATATAATCCAGAAGCCAATTTGGGTTTTTCAAACGGTCCTTCAGATAGAATGATCATCATGTCGTTACCATTCTTTTGACGTTCAATGAAGTTCAGGAACCGATCTTGCCGCTGTGTAAATTCATTTTCATCAATCAGCACTGGTGGACGATTTTCTGTACCCAAAGACATCATAAGATCATTTTTGTAGAACTGAGCTTGATAAGCAAATTTGTCAGAATCCATGTTTCAGAGAATCCAGAAAAATTCTAAGTTTGAGACTGGCGCAAAGTTGATGTTTGCGTGATAGGCAGAAGACGTAAACTGAGCTTCTCGTGAGCAATGAGAGACGCAAACTAGGCTTTGCGTGAGAAGTGCAAGACGCAAACTTGATTCTCGCAATCAGTGAGTGACGCAAACAATGTTTGCGTGAGCCGAGTGAGACGCAAGATGAACTTTGCGTAAGTCGTTGAAGACGCAAACCAAGCTTTGCGTGATGCGAAGGTTACGCAAACTGAACTTTGCGTTAGTAACTTTAAACGCAAACTGAAGTTCTCTTGAGCCGAGGAATGTGAAAACTTTACTTCTCGTGAGTTGTTGGAGACACAAACCAACTTCGCGTGAATAGTGGGATACGTGAAGTTCACTTTTCGCAAACTGAAGGAGACGCAAAGTAGCTTTGCGTGATAGGAGTGATACGCAAAGTTTACTTTTCTTGATGCACGGGAGACGCAAAGTTGCACTTTGCGTGATGAACTGAAAGTGAAAACCTGGATGAAAACCTGAAATACACGAAGACAATATTAGTAGATCGTGCAAACTAAGATGAACTCGTGCAAACGCATATGAACTAGCGAAAAGTTCAAATCTGGCGCAAACCGAATGCAAAAACACAAATAATTCAGAAATCGATTTCAAAAACAAAAATTTCTAAACTTTCTTACACAACCAATTTCGAAAACAACTTTCTAACACATTTCAAACAAACTTTTCGATCAACAACCACAATTTTGAAAATTCGTAAGATGAACAGAACGTAAAAACGTTTTTCCAGAATTTTCAAAAATCTCAAAATCGAACCTCAAAAACTGAATTTCTTGAAAAACAATGTGAATCAAAAGTTTTCTTCTATCAAAATCGAATCCAACAAACTGATTTTCAATGAAATTCGTTCAAAAACACATCCGAATTTGATGAAAAATCAGGAAAACGAGATTTTCTTGAAAAAATCAAGAAAATCGATCAAATTTTCGATTTAATCAACAAATTCATAAACGAAAAAGATTTCTCTCAATCCTCTCAAGATCTAGAACTGCTCTGATACCAATTATGAGTCCAAGATCACTAAATATCTAGAGAGAGAAAGTAGAGAGAGAGAGCTTTGAAGCGAAAAAGTAACTGTATTGGATGTATGCGAGAATGTCTTACAAGGACACAAGACCAAAGGGACTTAAATACCCTGGTCAGATACAACACAGAATACGACAATAGACACAGTATTTGACCAAGCCTATAAATACAATGATTACTATAAAATCAGACCTAACATAGGATATTCCACCACATCCATCAGGGCCTTAACCAGTACGGCACAACCCTTGTTAGATTATTAGCTAGTTTGTACCATAAAAATCTACTTTATCATCTAATTTACCGACTAGTTTACCAAACATAGCCAAAGTTTAGAGTCTTTTATTTTTTTAATTGTTGCAAAACTTAATCGAAATTACAGTTTGAAGTGCAAAGAAGTTGCATGTTAACCCCCTTGCAACTTATGAGAAAGTATGTCATTCTGATTTTATATCCCCTAACGTTGAAACTCAACCCTTATTCCTTTCTGGCAAAATTTAGAGGTTGTGTATCAAGTCGGACCCGTTGGACAAATCTCTTGACGTTATATTAAATTGTTGTATTAATATAAACAACGTTAAATGACAAATATCTAAATTTTACGTCAAAAATACTTATGAACTGAAAATAAAAATTATGATATTCTATGATCATACCCAATAAAAAATAATTGTAGACGATAGTTATAATGTTTAAAAACCGTATCTATATCTATACTATATTATAAAGCAAGGATAAAAACCTCTTAAATACAAATTATTAGACACAAGGTATCATCATCTTATGCAAAATTTTAAAAATCTCTTAATTTACAAGTATCAAAGCACAAGATACATATTACTACTGCAGACTTCTAACACCCACCAATTTGGTATGTGCAGGGCCTTCATTTTATGCATATTTTTTCATGTATCACTATTAATTAATATATTATATTACTATAAATTTGTTTTAATTATATTATTAAATATGTAATTGGTTATTTTTTCTAGATGTCATTAAAATATATAAGATAATAATTGAATTCTAACAAAATGCTTAATTTTTTTATATAAAAAATATTATATTATTAAGCCTAAATTAAACAAATTTATAAAAAAACATTATCACTTCTCAAAATCATCCAAAATCGTACTGTAAATCGACAAAAAAAAATAATAAATAAAACATTAAAATCATAATGTATCTCGCTACATTGTGCGAGTACACTTCTAGTGGATTAAAAATAGAGTATTTAACAAGAAAAACATGAACACTTTCCTATACAATCAATTAGTCAACCATATCTATCATATTGGTTGTTTTCTTAACGTTTGCTTAAAAGAAACCAATGTACATTCATAGCTAAAGGGTCCATTTAGTAAATGCTTATCATGTGGCACTTATTTTATTGGATAAGTATGGTAAGAACCGAGAATCTTATCCGGAAATAGACATAACAAGGATTGAAAATCTTACTCGACAAGTAAGGGAAAAGTCTCTTTTTTTTAAGTATATAATATTTATATACGGCAAATGCAACAAATAAACTCACATACCCTCCTCACCTTTGGTGAGGTTTGAACCCCTGACCTCCTAGAAGGTCAAAGACTCTGATACCGCTAGGCCAAACGCTTTGGTAGAGAAAAGACTCTTACCCAATAAACACTTAACACGTAAAATACGCTTATGAACAATCGATGATCGAGGATATTACCTTACAAGATAAATGATATATTAAAACCGGAAAATAAAAGAATGGTCAACATTGAAACAACACTTTCTTTTTGCGGTATCATGGACCAGTAATGTTACATCAATTTCTTGTTTTGTATCATCGAATGTTGATGGTTAGTGGGCCTATAATTGCTTTTGGTGTTTGATTATTCAACACAAATATATGTTTTCAAGTTGACATAAGATAACTGTAAGTTATTATATGACCACGACACGTGTCACACATATATACTGTTGAAGAGTATGTAAACCTATAGTGTCGCACACAAAGAATGCGTCTGTTTCCATCTTTATAACCCAGATTAAATCAAGTTAATTAAAAAAATAATTATTTTTAAAAGATAATTATGAAAATATGTGTTAAACTGTAATTATGATAATTACAGGGTGAAAACGTAATTATGTTAATTACGAGGAATTATCTGTAATTATATAATTATATTTTAAAGTTTAAAAAGATAATTATATATATTTGAATTTGAATTTGAATATTACAGATAATTAGTAAATCTTATTTAATTCTTAATTGAATTATAGTTTAACTATAATTCTTCTGGTATAAATAAGGGATTAGGCTAAACCATTTAATACACAATTGAATTATAATAGCCTTTCGGAAAAATACAAAAAATAAAACATTTTTCTTTTCTGTAAAAACACATATAGATCTAGGGTTATTGGGCTAGCACACAGTGGAATTTCGCGTGTTCGTGTGTGGATACCGCTAGAGGAAACCTCGATTGGTTTCTAAGTGCTCAGCTAGTTCAACCACAACGAATCTGAAAGGTACATCTCTAAACACCTATGGTGTGGTTTTGAGTTTTTGATTAAATACATCATTGGATCCGATTAGGTTTTAATTGTTTATAAAAGTTTCTTTCATTGTAACCAACATTATTTTAATTTCCGCTGCGTTATCGGTTACAAATTTATTTAAAACCCAACAATAACAAAATAACCTAGTTGGTTGAGGATTAGTTAAACCCCATCAATTTGGTATTGAGGTGTTATAAATTTTGCAAATATATTAATACAAAATATATAAATACATATGCTGATACATACAGATAACTCATATCCATAGGTGGTAATACGAGTCATTTGGGCATGTTAAGTGTTAACTAGTAATTGGTAAAAATAGGTAAAAGAAAATTGAGATGGATTAGGTGGTTTTTCTCCCAAATACGAGAAAAGTTTAGAAAGTGAAAACAAATAAATGTTTTGTACATTTTTTTGTGACTATTTTACCCTCAACCTCATTTAATCCATGAAATGTTAAATTACACACAAAAAGATTATGATTGAGATTAGGGGTGTAAATGATGCGTATCAGTAAACTCGACTCAAAAGCTCGCAAGTAGTGAAAATCCAAGCTCGAACTCGACTCGATAACCAGTTCCCAATCTCGAACTCGAACTCATTTCAAGCTCGAATCAAAGCTCGAACTCGTTTCAAGCTCGATTCAAAACTCGAACTCGAACTCATTTCAAGCTCGAATCAAAGCTCGAACTCGTTTCAAGCTCGATTCAAAACTCGAACTCGAACCAATTCTCAAGCTCAAACTCAAACTAGTGTTCGTATTCGTTCATTACGGAAATAAGTATGTTCGTGTTCGTTTATGTTCGTCAAGTTAAAACTAAAAACAAACATATACAAACTTAAATAAAAAGAAGGCGCACCTATTTTGATAGAGTGCTCTTATAAAACCCTTTCACTAACTCAAGCCTTTAGCTCAAGCAAAGAGGCTCACAAGCCACTAGTAAAAGAATTGCAAATAAATGATGGAGGCCTACCCATATATATACTTAGAGTAAAGAGTCAAAAAGAAGTTAAAAGGCCAATGTGGGATGAGTGAAAGTCTCTATTCTCGCTACCTCCTTTTTTAGAGTTTTTTTTTTAAATTCAATTTCCAATTTTGATTTATTATCTTAACATTAATGTATTGTATTAAAATAATTATTATTAAAAAAATTTACATTATACTTATAAATTAATTACACATATAATATATATTCGAGTATCTCACGAGCTTATCGAGTCGAGTATCAGGTCGCTCGATTCGATTCGTTAGTATGTCGAGTCGAGTGTTGATCGAGTTTTGGCCGAGTCGATCTTGAGTAGCTCACGAGTTGTCTTGTCTCGTTTACACCCCCTAATTGAGATAATATTTTCCATTTTCTTCAACTTATAACCAAAGATGCATAAAGCTAGGGGTGAGCAGAACCCGACCGACCTGACCCGACCCGACTCGGATTGAGGCAAAAAACCCGAAAACCCGTATATCCGATATCCGAAATCCCCCGATCCGAAATTTTTTACGGGTAAAGTGGGATCGGGTTTGGTACCCAAAACCCAAACCCGATCCGACCAAATATCCGATTTTTTTAAAATTTAAAAAAATCAGTTTTGTTTTATATTTATATTATATAATCCTAATTCTAACTTGTAATTCTAAGCCAAATCGACTCTCAATCTCATAACTCATACTTTATCGATATCGACCCTAAATCCATCGGAGGTGACTATCGACCTAAATCCATCGACCATCGGCGACTCTCGACCGGCGACCACCTTTTGGCTTATGCTCCTCGTGTTCTCCGGTCCTCCCACTCTCCCAGACCTCCCAACTTCCACCGACCACCGACTGAGTTGCCATCAAAGTCGATATTTGACTGTAAGTTACCATCGGCTGGCAGCTCACACTCTCTATAGTAGTCTACACTCTTCTTGACTCATCTCTGTAAGTTACCATAAAGTCATAAACTGATAAACATCGATTTTTATTTTAGGGTTTTTTTGGAAACTGAAAATCTGAAATTTCTACTTCATTTATGGATTGGTATTATAGATTGATATTATGGATTTATATTATAGATTGAATGGGTCTCTTGAATTTTTATGGATTAATATTTGGAATTTCTCAATTTGGATTTTGGACAGTAACCTATTGTTTCTCAATTTGGATCCAAAAATCATTAAGGTTGATTTTGAATCAAAAGTTAAACTTTTTAGATAGATAATGTTGTTAGTTTGGCAGTAATCTGTTTCTCAATTTGAATCCAAAAAATCTGTTTGTTTGAAAGTAATCTCGGTAAGGTACTACCTGGATACCCGACTCAAAGTCACCCGAATCGAGAAACCCGAACTTTAATCGGTCAGAGATCGAGTCTTCTCCCACTACCCGAATATCCGATCGGGTATGGGTTTTGGGTATCTGACCCGACCCGACCGATGCACACCCCTACATAAAGCTCGTTTTTTTCTAGATCTGAGTCCAAGCCTTCCAAGTTCGTTCTCAACGAGCAATAAGTATAACCTCCTTTCTTAGGCCCAGGTCGGGCTGGGCCGAACTTTAGCATTGAAAAAGGGTTCGATCAGGCTTTTCAAGACCATTCATTTTGAAAAATTTCGGGCCTGGGCCCTGTTATGCCCCCAAAATTTTGGCCTCATCGGCCTTTGAGGCCCGACTCAGGCTCTTGCAGGCTGACTTCGGGTCAAACCTTAGACCGAATTTCGTTTTTTTTGTATATATCTAACTTGAACACAAAAATATAATTTAGAACATAACAAGTTACTTATTTTATTTCCAATTTGAAAACACCTAAAAGTTTTAATTAGGTGAAAGAGCCCAAAAGCCCATTAAGATGGATTGGAAAGCCCAATCATATAACTTTATGGTTTAGCCCAAATTTAATTAATTTACAATATATTTATATGTGCAAAAAGGCAAGAGGAAACTTTCGTGTTTCATTTTGCTTCCCCAATTCATCTTCCAGAACTTTAACCCCTCGATCTTCGATTAAGCGGAGTCTTCGACGAACGGTGATAATCCGAAATATTCGTTTGTTCAGGGTTCAGTAAATTCTAATTGCAGGTACGTTTTCAATCTTTCGAATCAATGGATGATTACTTGGTTGATTTATGTGTTTTTATTGAAACCCTAGTTGTTAAATTGCTAGTGTTCTTTATGTGGTTTTGATCGTATTCGGAGATCTGACTACGTTTAGTAATCCTAATTGCTTGATTGCTGGTTTGTTTTTCTTGATTTTTGGTTGGTTTCTTATTTTAATGGGATTTGAAAGCTGGATTATCGACCATATTGTTAAGTTGTTTTTCTGCTCTGAGCGTCGAATCTAAGATTTCTAGACCCTGTCTGTTCGTATGCTCTTAGCTAGAGGTCTGTGCTTAGTCCCCCCCCAACTGTTGCCCAAACTAGTTAAGAAAAATTCCAATTAGAATCAGCCCTCAGGTAACTTGTTTTGTTGTTTACTTCTTTCTAATTTCAGGTATAACGATAAGGAGTGGTTGATTTCTTTGAAGACAGCTTTCTGTGAACTTGTTATTTGTAGAGGTATATTTGTAGCTTAGAACACCCCATCTGATTGTGTGATTTTTGTGGTGAAGGGTTTTGGACAAATCACTCTCATTATATATATGTATAGCAAATATATAGATCCACATTTGCATGCTTATATATATAGACACACATTGTTGAAGTAACAGCAAGAGGGTAAAACAGTGTGTAGATCAACTTTTTCATGGCTGGCTGTAATGTAATCATGTCTATAAATTGCAAGTGAACGTTTTACTTCGAGTCAAAGCAAGTACTTTTCAGCTTTAAAATATTGTGAAGTTGTTTAATTTGCAATAGAAGGTTGATATCTACATTAAAGGTAATGAAATAAAATTTGGTATTAGAAATGGGAAAAGGGTTTGTTTTCTAATCATCTACTGCTTCGTAATTTACAGAATACAGATCGATCTCTCTTTGAGTTCTCAAGATGCCGGCCACAGCGGGTAGGGTTCGTATGCCAGCCAACAATCGGGTGCACAGCAGTGCCGCCTTGCAAACCCACGGTATATGGCAGAGTGCAATCGGATACGACCCTTACGCACCCAACAAGGAAGATAACAAGAAATCTGCACAGCCTCAATCATCCAATGCAGAACCTGAGGGCGAAAACGCTTACGCTAGTTTCCAGGGGTTGCTTGCACTTGCCCGGATTACCGGATCCAACGCTGATGAGGCTCGTGGATCCTGCAAGAAATGTGGTCGTGTTGGCCATTTGACTTTTCAATGTAGAAACTTCTTGAGCATCAAGGAAGATAAAGATAAAGTTCCAGAAGCTATTCAGGCTGCTGTTTTGTCAGGGTTAGAGAAACTGAAAGGGAACGGGAAGAGAACCGCAAACGAGAGTTCGGATGAGAGTGACGAAGAGGAGAGCGAGAGTTCAGACTCTGATTACGATTCCGAGATCGAAAGGGCTATCGCTCAGAAATACGGGAAGAGTTTGAGTAGTAAATCGATGTCTTTGAGGAAGAAGAAAGTAGATGATTCCGATTCCGACGAGTCAGATTCTAAGGAGAGGAAGAAAAGGGGTCGGTCGAAGAAGAGAAGTGCGAAAAGGAGTACGAGTGATAGTGACGATGACAAGGGTGGGAGGAAGAGGAGGAAAGAAAAACGGAGGAGAAAGGATGAGTCATCGGATGAGGATCGAGAACGTCGATCACATCGGAGGAAGAGTAGGAAGGAGAAGAGGAGAAGGAGAAGCCATCGTCATTCGGATGATTCCGACACGTCTGAAGACTCGATTAGAAGGCATAAGAGGAAGAGTAAGAGCACGAGGTCGGCTTTGTCTTCTGATTCGGATGCTAGCAGCTCGGAGGATTCACGGGTTGGCAGGGACAAAAGAAGGCCCGAGAGGAGGAGCAGGAAATAGAGTGTTCTCATTCGGAAAGGTATTGCTCGTTTTCTTGTTGTAAACTGGCGTTCTTTAGTTGCAGAACTTGATCTTTTGGCATCCTTTATGGTGCGATTGGTATCTAGACAGGACAGAAGGACTGTTCAGCGTTTTGTTCAGTGTTTGGTAAGACAGAACTGGACATGACAGAACAGATGACAGAACAGATAAGATGAACAACTTGCTCCTAATGAGTTGTTTATATTTTGATTTATTTATGTAATTTATTAAATTATAATAAAATAAATATTTTTATAACAAAATATATAATTAAAAAATTTTGTCTGAGTCGATTAAAATGACACCATAATAAAAAGTTTATGTAGCTTCCAAAATTTTTATACCTTTTCTATATTTTTTTAATTATTAATTATTAATATTTAATAAAATTATACAAATTAACCAAAATATAGAGACCATGTAAAAATAATATTTTGAGGATAATAAATGAAAGTTAAATAACATAAATACAATAAATAAAATTTAAATAATGAATAAAATGTAAAAATGGAGGTGCATTTGATGTCTTAGAAGAAAGTTAGTTTTATTTTGAGGTTATATTAGTAAAATATAAGTTTGTTCCACTTGTCTCATAGGGGTGGTTGGAACAAGCATGTTCCAGTTTGTTTCACTTTGTTCCTGTTTGTTCCACATAAAAGTTCTGCCAAAACGTGGAACAATGATCTCTGTTCTGTCCGGTGTACCAAATGCACCCTTAATATATACGGACATTTCCATTTTGGTACTAGTTTTATCTGATGTGACATTGTTTGTTTAGTTCTGTCTGAATATCGTATACACATTATACTATATGGTTTTTTGGGGGTCTCTTTGCGTTTTTTTTTTTTTTAATTTTCTCCTTGAAAACTTCATGCAATTTTTACCAGGCTTGTATTATAAAACAAAATACTTGCTCAAAATTGGACCTCTAGACTTCCTAGTTAATTTCATTGTTTGTTTTCAGATTTGTGCCATGACTCTATGGAAGCATAACTAGTAGATCATGTGAAAAAGATTATTGCTGATTAAAATATTTCTGAGCCGAAAGCATAACAGAAGTGTTCATAAGTAACCATCTAAAGTTGCTACTTTATTTAATTGTTGAAGTCAAAGAGTCTTTCTTTCTTCGAGTCATCGAGTCCGGTTCAATATCTTGCTCTCATCTCATTTCTTAACTTGATTGATTCATGCTGTGTTGGTTCATTCATCAATCATCATCAATGCACCAAACTTTCTTGTTTTCAAGTTCTTTCTGCAAACTTTAATTCATTTTTTTTTCTGCACACTTTACACAAGTAGCCAATTGGGATGTCTCCAAGGAAACAATCGCTTTAATTTTGAGGTAGAAGTCTGGTCTGCGTATATCTCATTGTCCCTTGACCCCACCTCCAGGCGGGGTATATCGGGCAAGTTTGGTTATGCCGACAAATGCAATTTGTTGGTGGTAATTATTCATTATTTATGGTTACAGCTTCTTGTCTTGTGGTGGTTCGTAAATCGTAAGGACTATTCTGTGCAACATTTGTTGTTCTCCAAGACATTTTGTTTGCATGGGAGGGAAGCTATCTTGTTGGATTGCTAATGCCTGCGGTGGTGTTTTGCAGGAAGGTGAGACGGGTGTACGGAGATGAATCAGTTTGCAGATGAATTTGATGAACGTTTAATCTCGATTAAAACGAATTACAAATTAACTGTTATGTAAAAGTTGAGATTTAGTCATGTTCCAGTATCTCATTTCATTTGTATTTGATTGTTTTGGCTCAAGTGTTGTTTACATACATATAAAATGTTTCAATCTTTGACATAACCACAAAAAACCCGATGATTCGACTTAAAATTGAAGCATCTGACTCGTATATTTAATGAGCTATTTGAGCTTGTGCTTAATATTTCTCGAATTGTTTAACAAGTTGAACCCAACAACACCGAAACATTTGACTCAACTCGAAACGTTTTCTTTAAGTCAAACGTGTTGAAATGTTTGTGAATCATACGATGAAAATTGAAACATTTAAAAAATTGTTAGCGATTGAAAAAGTATTCCATGGCTTATTTTTTCTTAGGTTTTTTGTATTTAATCAGTTTTAGGGGGTGTTTGGGATTGCTTATTTGAGGGGATTTTTAGCTTATTGCGATTTGGCACCGGAGACAAGCCATTTTGAGTGTTTGGATGTAGGGGTGTAAATGAGACGAGACAACTCGCGAGCTACTCGAGATCGACTCGGTCAAAACTTGACTCGAATAGGCTCGACTCGAACTCGAGCTCGACTCGATATACTAACGAGTTGAGTTGAGTGACCTGATACTCGACTCGATAAGCTCGTGAGATACTCGATAAGCAAAATAATAATAATAAAAAAAAACTCAAGTTTTTTGATTTTCTTTTTGGAAAATGATGGTGTAAAAGACATGGGTAAACTCTTGATGGTGTGTCTAATCCATCCCACATTGGCGGATATAGAACCCAATGCTTTGAACTCCGCTATATATAGATCTTTCTCCTCCCTTGTTTTACATCTTTTGCCTTTGTTAAAAGGCTTGAGCCTAAGGGCTTGAGCCTATATAGGGGTGTAAATGAGACAAGAAAACTCGCGAGCTACTCGAGATCGACTCGGTCAAAACTCGGTCAACACTCGACTCGAACTCGAACTCGAGCTCGACTCGATATACTAACGAGTCGAGTCGAGTATATTGATACTCGAGCTCGACTCGCATCATTTACACCCCTATTTGGATGGAACAAAAAGAAAAGAGCTTATAGCGGTGCCAAACCGCTGAAAAGCCATTTTTGATAAGTCATTTTGTTTTAACTTATGACTTATTGACTTATCAGAGGTTAAAGCCAAATGACCATTTTGCCCATTTTATTTTAACCTAATCGATTCTTCCCCTCTTTCTCGAACTGGTTCTGCGCCTCTTCTCCCATCGCCATCACAGGAACAACCTCCATTCGTGTTCAGGTATCATTTTTCTCTTCGATTTCTCTTCGTTCGTGTTCAGCTTCACCTTCCCTGTTCGATTTTTTTCATGAACAAACAGATCGATAGCGGATCCCCTGTTTGTTTTTTTTCTGTTCGATTTTTTTCCTATCGATTTCTTCGATTGGTGGCCTATTTGCTCGTTATTTGTTCAATTTGTTAATTGATTGTTTGATTTGGCACTGATTGATTGATTTTTCTATTCGAATTGTTCACTGATTTTTCTGTTGCCCATATGATACTTCTTTCTGTTGGTATTTTCGATTTGTCATGGTAGAAAAATCACCCCAGTGAACACCCCCTTGGTTTTATTCACGATTTTTGATATGCCATTTTTGTTCACTGATTTTTCTGCTCAATTTTGTTCACTGATTTTTCTGCTCAGTTTTGTTAAATTTGTTCACTTTCTATTATGTTTGATCTGCAGTGTTTGTTAAAAGTGTTGAAGCATGTCCCTTTTGGTCATTTTTACATGTATAAGTTAAAATTGCCAAACACTTAAAAAGTGCTTATCAGCTTATTGCGGTGTGGTACCGCTATAAGCTAATCCAAACACTTTTTAAAAAACTCCGGTTTGACACCACATAAGTTGATAATTTTTTTCCAAATAAGCACTTTTCCAAATAAATAAGCAATCCCAAACACCCCTTAATCATATAAAATTGTATACAAGTTCCATATTTAATAGATTTTTTACTTGCTAATCTAATTGATAAAATAAATACATAATTAAAGTAAATATATATTTTGGTATATTTAAATTAGCTTTGTGCATATTTTTATGCAATTTTTACAGATTATTTGAAAATCTAATTTTTATAAATTCACATTTTTATATGTTTTTTTTATATAAATTCAATTTGTACATACTTTTAATATAAGTGGTTAGTATCTTTGATAAAAAGAAATTTATGTATAAAATAATGTATGTTGTATTAACATATTTAAATAAATTTTATCTAAAATAAATATATAATTAAAGTAATAATATTTTTTCATAAAAGTAAATATGTATTTGTACACATTTTAATATACTCGTCTATAAATTAAAATATAAATGATATAAAATTAAAAACATGACCTCTTGAAAAGTTATAAAAAGAACCGAAAGAGTCAACACATGTTAAAGGTTTATTGGTTATTTAGTTGTCAATGATATGCCATGAAAAACTTGCAAGAAACCCTCAATGAAAAAGCTCTCATTGTAGATACTCTAAGACGGTTAGAGCATCTCCAACAACTTTGTTATCTTGTTCTATATATAATAGAGAAAACTTGAAATTTTTTCAAGTTCAGGGAATTTTCTAAAACTTGATAGTAGGAGAGAAAAATGATTATTTTATTCAATTCCACCAATGAGATTAAACTTTTATCATTTTATATTAAGTTTTTTTAAAGTATATTGGAAAGATAAATTAGAGAATATTATATTAATATAACTTGGGTTAAAATCTCTAAAATAAAAAAACCTATTGGAGATGGAGTGTAATTCATTTTAGAGATTTTAACTTTTGGTTTTATTTTAGAGAATTTATAGAAAAACTGTTAGAAAATTTTCTAAAAGATAAATGTGTGCCAATTAGGAGGATGATTGCCAGAAAGATGACATTTTGAGAGGGAAGTTTTAGAAGAAAAATCTAATATTATTTTCTTTCATTTTCGTTTTTATACTAAAAAAACTCAGAGATTTTTTCTTCCCTTGGTAATATACACAAAATAAAACTAATGCACTTCTTCAAACACCCACATCTTACAAGTCTATGAAAAAGAACAATAACATATATAATAAACCAATGAAGTCTAACATTCTGTTCTCGATTTTTTTTTACGAAGGAAAGGAAGGGAAAAGGAAGAAAAGTAGGAGGGAAAGAAAAAAATGTTGTGTTCTCGAGTTTTTTTTTACAGATGATTGGATTATGATCATAACATAAATTTGTAATACATCTCGATAAAGAATGAAGTTTTTAGATCATACTAAAAACCGTCGTTATTTGGATTTAAAGAACAAGAACAAAACAACATTGGTTGGTTTTTCATTAAGTCCTGTATGGATAAAACTATCTGTGTGAATTAATCTGTCTGTATAGATTTGGAAGGTTTTTATTTTTGATGAAAAACATGTCTCGCCTTTCTACATAAAGCTCCTCTGATAGTGGAAAACACTATAGTTCCACATAGTGGCCACAATGTTCCTACAGTGGGGGTGCAAGTATACACCTCAACTATGATCGCTATAAGTAATAAAATGGTAAGTATGCCGAATATCGTTTCCACAGGGACTGGTCTACTGAGAATCAAAGAGTTTCATGAACTTCTTGCACACGCTTTGGTTGTGAGAAAAATTTGTCGTTTTGTTGGCGAAATATCTTAAAAATTATGAAATTTAACAATGAGTTAAGGATTGGGTATGAGTGTAAGTTTTCATTTGAGATAATCGTAGTTACCAAATGGTTAGGCGCTTGAGTGCATAGAACTATTTATAAAAATCCCGATCTCTTGAAAACGAATTTTTATAAATTATGCCCAAAAGTGCCTACAAAGTGCCCATAATTATTGTAGTTGAGTTTGCCGATTTATCTAAGTTTGACTCTAAGCGTCAAGTTCCATCGGTATGGAGATTTACACCTAAATCTATTTGTGATTACTCGACCGACATCCCGAACCTTAGTAAATCATACAAAACCCGTATCTCTGCGTGGTTATCAAAGACTTTCTCAAATCTTTGTGCATCACTTAAGCCGTATTTCGGATTCGCCTCTCTCGAGGTCTAAGATCTAATATTAACACTTCAAAGTGATCGACTTATCCGCATTGAGTTATGTCTCGACTCAAGTGACCAAACTCAAGAACAAGTAATTATGGACACACCCAAGTGCATCCTACTAGTCTCAAGTTCACCCACACCCAATAAGGTACTTAGCTCATGACTAAAAATAAAGACATAATAGAAGATGAGAAATAATCAAAAACTACTTGCATAAAATTAAATTACAGAAATTAAATTACAAGGAAAAGTAAAGTACTAGAAATGTAAAGTGCTAGAAAAGTAAAGTACTAGAAATGTAAAGTGCTAGAAAAGTAAATGACTAGAAATTAAAATTACAATCTTCAAGTTAACAAGTAACTTGAAGATGAACTAAAACTAGAGAATTTGTTGATGACTTTCTTGTATGAATGATGGGTTGATGAAATAAATGCAAGCCAAGTCCTCTTTATATAGCCCCAAACAACCAAAAGATCCAAATGATTTTTCCTCAAAAACACAAAGGATAAGACCCAATCCACTTTACAACCCATGCCAAAAATATTTCTAGAGATTGTTGCAGGCAAGCATGCTTCAACAATTGTATTTTAATCTGCTCCTTATTGTCCGGATAAACGCAACGTCCGATGGTTTCTTCAAGTGGTTCGTCAGTGCTTATAGTGGGGACAACACCTGCCCATAGTTGCCCACAAAAGTGCAGATTTTCCAAAAAAACAAACTTTTGGTAACTCATCACCTCTTTATCACAATTTAGACCAAATGAACAAAATAGAAACAAAGTGGGTATAAAAATAATAAAAATTCCTAGAAAAAGAGTGATAAATAACTCTCAAAATTGAGAGTTATCACCCCCCCAAACTTGAGGTTTTACTTGTCTTCAAGTAAAAAAATGAAATAAAAAGAAATTTTACGAAAGGAGAGAAGGAACGAAACCTACAAAAATAATTGCTTGAATGTCTCCTTTAGTCGCGAATTGTACAACTTCCTTGCATGGCTTCTTTGATGTTGAAATTGATCAGTAGGGCTTTCTCGGGTTAGTGTTTGCGGCTTTTAAAAAAAAATTCTTCCCCCAAACTTGAACTCAACTACAAAAGGGTGTAAGGTATTTCTTTTCTTGTCTTTCCTTTTGAGTTCATAATTTTCTTTCAAAACCTAAAGTTTTGTGATATTCCAATTTGTTGCACGATCCTTAGGGCTGACAATGGATAAGGGTAAATCCGTTACCCGTTATGTTTCGACCCGTTGGATAAGGGTATGGATAAAGAAAACTTTATCCATTTATCCACTTATCCATTACCCGTTTACCCTAAAATTTAGCGGGTAGGATATGGATAAACGGTTTTTCGTTATCCATTACCCGTTACCCGTTACGATATAATATATATATATTAATAATTATATAAAATTAAATATTAGTGTATATATATAATTATATTAAGTTAATTATTAATATTTTTTTAATAATGTTGTCGTATATTAACGTGTACTTTAATTAATTTTTTTATTTATCGAGTAAAAGATTTCATGCTGATTAAATGAGAAACAAGACGGATTTAAAAAAATTAAATACAACGAAAAGTGTTAGTCTTACATTTTTTAAATTGTTTTTAAAATATTATACTATGATTATATTTAGAGTAATTAAATGTTTACTACAACAAATTAGATATAAAATAATAACTATATTTATAAACTTATGTTTTACTTATATGTTTGAGGTTTAACAATATCAATTGTAGTTCAAAATGAAATTTTGTTTTACCATTTATCCATTACCCGTTTCGTTACCCGCTACTTTTAATGGGTAGGGTAGGATATGGATAAGGGTTTTATAAAATGAATAATTATCCGTTTCGTTACCCGTTATTTTAAATGGATTGGATAACGGATTAACCGTTACCTTACCCATACCCTACCCGTTGCCAGCCCTAACGATCCTTGGGTTTTAAATTGTCTCCCAATTTTTCGAAGACTTTTTATTTATAAATATATGTATATTTTTTTCTCCGTTTTCCTTTTTTTTTTTTTTCATATATGCGAAGATCACATATATATTTTTCTCTCCCCACCCCCAAACTTTAAAACGGACAATGTCCCCATTGTTGAATGTAAGGGCTAGGGTAAGGCTCGAAGACAAATGTGTTTAGGCCAACAATAAAGGGCCTATGTTATTTCAATTTTTACCATTCAAAAAGTCATCCGAAGAAGTCGTACCTGAAAGAAACTGTTTAAACATAAAGGAGACCAAAAATATCAAGCATTAAACGATAATATAAAGCAACCTAATCAATACCTGCATATCATACACAAAAAGGCGGGGATTAGCAAGTTAAAAGTTTACAAATACCCAAAAGACATAAACACATATATTGTTCAAAAGATTAGTGATGAAAAACCAAAAGTTAATTTTTTGGAGCCTTCTGCCCACTGTGGGAACCAATGGCCATAGTGGGATCAACTGCATCATTGCTAACCGGATCAGCCGCGTTCCATCGTCCCTCCAACCTAGATACACGCTCCTGCAGGTCAGTAAGTGCAGCAAGAATGGCCTTGAGAGTCAGATTTGTTTCCTCTTGATGCATCACTAGAGCCGAGAGCCACTCGGCCGTCTCATAGCCTAAAGAAGTTGAAGCAAAGTCTGAATGGGGATGTCTCTCCTTGGGAGAAGGCTGTGACTTGACATGTGGCTGTACCAGTGGCCGATCATTAACCTGCAAAACAATGGGGCGTTTCGAGGAGCGCTTACGACGCTAAATCGTATCCTTATCAATGTGAACTGTGCCAAAAATAATTTTGTCCGTATCATAAGTTGGCACTTTGGCAAAAGTGCACAACTTTGTGATCAAAGCTGGGAAGATTAACCTCGACTTTGTACTTCTAGCGGCAGTTTCAAGGGCCGAACACGCAATGGGTTCGAGATCAACCGAACATTCTTTCAAAATACAGTAAAACAACACACACCGATCTCTAGACAAAGTGTAATCATGTGCTGTGGGATTGACATTGTGGATCAAAAATTGAAACCATACAGCCGCTTCTTCCGTGAGACTATTGGCTTGAATCATCAACCCATAGTTGTCTACCGACCATCCCCGTCCCGGTGAAGTCAACAAGTCCGCAATTTGTTCGTCCGATACCTCAAGCAATTTGTTTGATATTTGATTGAACGAACAAACAAATGGGACTTTCAGTTTTAAAATTTTGTTAATCTGTTGACCCGACCAATCTACCCACTTTCTCCTAATAAGCACGGGGTTCTTTTTGGTGATGGCGATTGCCGCAAAAAATTCCGTAACCCATGTGGCATTGGCTTTGCATGGGATAGAAATCATCTTATCCCAACACATTGTCGCAAGGTGATGTTTCACATGTGACAGAGATGCAATAAACTCGGGGGCAAAAGCACGTTCCATGAGAATCTTATTATGCTTGATTTGATCATACCTTGCTTTGATTTTGGGATTGTCATCGCTGTTTTCGGCCCTCTTTCGTTTCGATGAGCAAGTCCGTCCCTCCACCATTTTTCCTTTTCCCTTCACATCAGCCCGCAATTCCGCCTCATAGTCACTTTCGGAGTCTTTCGTGCGCTTCGTACTGTTCTCGGGTGGCGGTGATAGGGATTTTTGTAACACCCTAAAATTAGGGATAACAAAAATCCGAAAAACGGACATGAGGTATACTAAAATTACCATAGCAAGAGCCTCCCAAAAATGGGGAATATATAAATAACCTGTTTAATCACAAATGTAACTCAAACGGACAATAAATTAACATCCAACTAATCTAATTTCTACAACTAGAAAAGAGATTACAAAAGGGTTGTCATCTATAAGCCCAACAGTTCATTCCATAAGCATAATACGTTCAAGTGCAAAATCCCCAAGCTCTCACCCAAAGCAACTAAGCCTGCTTAGGACCGGCGCCGCTAGAACCTGAGATACACATCGACACCAAACAAGTGTTAGGCCAAAAAGCCTAGTGAGTTGAACAATAATAAGCATGCATGAACAATCATAAATTCTTATCAGCAGTTAACCAAAGTTCAATATATGAGGAGTCATTAGGGGAGACCCAAAGCACCAATCAAATCCCACCCAAGAGTCGATATACCTTGATGCCCTTAACAAGGAACACCCAAAAGGCCCGGCACACCCGAAGACTATCGCAAAGAAAATACCCCGGATGGCGGAGGTCTAGGCACATACCATCACAGTGGCGCCCAAGACTATATCCTCCTAGTGTACTGACTTGGTTCGTCCAACATAATGCATATAGGAGGTCCTTTAGGTGTATTTCAACCCAACATGTTTCAATACCGACTATGGTCCTATCCTCATGAAATCTAACAAAAGACCCAAAAGACATTTATACTCATCATGCATATAATTATGACACCCACATGGTGTTCCAACTAGAATCATCTTGATGCTCATACATGCATACATTTAACATATCAAGGTTCCCACATTATGTATCCATGAGAAAAGCCCCAAATAATGGCACCCATAACATAAAAACATAACATATCACCAATATCCGTATTTCCAACTATTATTATCAAGAAGTCCCAAATACTTGAACACATAGAGATAAAATAACCAATAAAAGATTATGATGTGTATCTAGTTTTAACAAAGGTTTAGTAAACTCACAATCTAGGGTTTGTACCAAAACCTAGAAAAGATGAAAACCCTAGATGTTGAAGATGAGACTTGGAGGTAAGGAATGAGGGTCTTGAAGAACACTTTAATAAAGACACTTGAATGGAGCTTTGATGACAAATTAATACTCTCACCAACCCAAACCCTATAAATTTATGGAGGTAGGTGAAGAAGACCTAAAAATCACCCAAAGAGTATGCTCTCCCGTTTTTGATGATAAATGCCTGAAATGAGGGGTTGAATTCTATTAAAAACAACAGACTGGACCACGCGGGCGACTATGCCCTGCGACATTGCCACTGGCATAGTCGCCAGGGCATTGTCGCCGAACCACTAGACCTCTCGGTACATGCCCCGCGATAATGACACAGCGATAGTGACCAGGTCATAGTCGCGTGTCATAGTCGCCGAACACACCCCACCCGCGGTACACCATCCGCGACCTTGACACGACGATAGTGACAATGTCACAGTCGCCTGTCATAGTCGCACCAGACTCCAAACATCCCGAAATTTGACCAATTTTGATAACGAACGTGAGTGCTTGAACGATTAAGAATGGTAATTCAATTATATGACATTTCGACATAATAAAGATCATAAAATGCACATAAAGACACATATTCTCACATAAGCGCAATTAATGCATTAAGGGAGACAAAATACTTACCTTGCGAATGTAACACTCGTAAATCTCTACCCATGAAGTTAACCCTTTGAGAAATTCTTGTTTCTTATCGTAGAATTTCATCCCCTATATCTTACCTATTAAGCCTTATCGCGTCATGAGTGGTCTGTGTGGAAAATGGGAAGAAACGAGCTTCGGTACACTCTGGGCGATAGTGCCCTGGCGAGGGTGCCCTGGGCACAATCGCCAGGCACAATCGCCAGCGGGGGTGTGCCCGCGGTACATTTTAGGAGATAGTGCCCTGGCGATAGTGCCCTGGCACAATCGCCAGGCACAATCGCGGTCGGCCCCAGGGACTTTTAGAGTCGCGATTCTCAACCATTTCCCTCATTCTCACTTCCTAATTCCTTCCCTTTTCTCTCCCAAACCCCAAAACCGAACCCTAACCTATTTTGGGGGTTTTTCCTCCCCAAACCACATGATTCTTAATCATCTAGATAGTTGGGAGCTTGAGTCACAAAACCTCCATCTTCATCTTCCTTATCAAGTTCAACGGTTGGGAGCTCGGGTGTAAGTGTTGGATTGGGTGTTCTCGGAAGGTCTCATCATCTTAAGTGGTAAGCTTTCTTGAAATAATGTTATAAATGCTCCATTGGTGGTTTCTTAGTGTGGTATCTCAAATCTCGGATTTGTTAGTTTTGGAGAAACTAGGGTTTTGATCTCGTTTAGGGATTTTAGTATATAATGTTGGGGAATGTTTCTATGTGGTTGTTTATGGATATTTATGGTTTGGAGTGTTTGGATCTAGGTTTCGGAAGTTCTCGGCTTGAGGATTCAAGCGACCTTCAAAAGAGCTCGTTGGGTGAAATCTAGATTTAGCCTAAATCTAGCAAGGTGAGTTCAAGTTGATTTGTGAAAACGGTGTACATGCCAAAATGTGTATTTTAAAGTGTTTTACATAAAATGGTTAACTGCTGATAAGTTTTGAGTATTTAGAAGTAAAATATGTTTTACTTAGTTATTTGTCAAAGTGTGAGTATTTTGATAAGTTTTCTTACTTAGTAAACTTGGGCTGTGTTAACCTCTTAAAATGCTTCTATTGGGTTTTGAACGTTTCCAACAACTAAATAACATGAATTACGTATTCTTGGTGATTTTGTACAAGTAAGGTCTATTTTATGAGTTATACGTCTTTGACGATTTTGTACAAGTAAAGTCTAATTCATGTCATATGCATTTGGTGTATTTGCATTCATAAACACTTTGGAAATCTTGAGTCCCATCTCGTATGGAGTTTTGGGTAAATCTAGTCTTTGAAGTATGTGTCTTCATAAACGTTATTTAAAGACATTTCACTATTTTGGAGACCGGTAATTATTGGTCAAACGGATTTTGAGCTCTTTAGTTCGGTATTGGCTTAAACGAGTCGTGTGGACATTTGTCCGGATTTTTAACCATCGTGGGTTTTGGATATGATGATACTTAATTTGTGTCATTGGTGAGTTACATGTTTTGGGAGCTTTGGTCTTTCATTTGGAGTCATGTAACGTTAGACAGTGTGTAATGGATCCATAGGCACGTGAGTCAGTCTGTCTTGGATGGTCAATTGGGTATTGCGGGGTTGAACTTCGGTACCTATGTTTTATGACTGGAAACTTTACAAGTGATCGCTAGGAGGGTTGAGTTGGCTAGTGCTACCGGAATAGTAGGCGCTAGGACCTCCGCCGCTTGAAGTAGTGCTTGGGAGGTAGTCTTTAAGTGTGTCGGGCCTTCGGGATGGAGTTCTTCGGAATGATCCATCAAGGTCAACTGACTTGGGGTGACACTTGTAAAGAAGTCGTAGGGACACCGGGTTGGGATGTCGGGAGGTGTCATGCGATTAACGTTGTTTGGGTGGTATACTTTTGTGTTCCCTCCACCCTCAACGGATACGGCTTTCCCCCGTTGTTGGCTATCAGTATGTTAAATATAAGAACGTCTTATTTTATTGTCATTGGTTCCTTACGGCCGCGTGAGTATTGGACCAAGTGTCCATGTTTTCGGACGTACGGTATATGTGGTTTTGATAACGGTTCATGGGTCGAGCATTCTGCCCCGCCCGTGTTTTGAGTACTTTGGGTTATAAATGGTTATTCATGTTTTTATCAAATAAGTGTCGAACTATGATCCCGTTTGGGTGAGTTATACGTTGCGCGTTATATAAGAAATGTGTGTTTTGGGAGCTTTGCCTTTAAAAGTGCATATTATGGGAAAATGTGTCGTTTCCATTTTTAAGCGTAATATTTCGAAGGACCTTGCTTTAAATTGAATTCTTTTCTTTTAAAGATATATACTTATGTTAAAACTCTTGAGCTCACTAGGCGTTAAGCCTAACCTTTTTATTTGTCGGCATGTGCATCAGGTTTCAAGGTTGAGAGTTGGTTCTAGCAATCCTGTGAAGAGTGAAGCCTTAGCTAGATCCGAAAGTAAGTATTCGGTGAAGTCTTCCGCGTTATGGAGATAGTGACTATGCATGGGTATTAGTAGCACCCGTCCCTTATAGTCTGTATTTATATAAGATGGTATACGTGTATCGTAGCTAAATCTGAATTCGTGGTTGTAGATGATTCATTTATTGATGTATTTAGAAAATTTTAAATAAGTTGTTATTTCCAGATTTGAGGGTGTTACAAGTTGGTTTCAGAGCTTAAATTTGAGAGAATTAGGTATTGGTCGTAGGATGCCTAGACTCAAACTAGCGTTTTTATGAGTGATTACGAGCAAAGTTGCACATTAGGTACCTTAAGGTAAGATATTCTAGAGTTGACCGAGTCGCCAGAAACGGGAAACTTGTCGAGGGTCGCAAGGATGAGCATGTGCGGTACGTTCATAATGGCACCTGACCAGTGTTACGGTGAACCTACATGCTACATGTTTATACTTGAACTACCTTGGTATGATTACCGTTGGGGGTAGTGAGAAAGTTTCTAAGCGAGTAATCTAAGGAAGGGTTGATGTTTATAGCAATGTCACCTTGGAGTGATAGTTAAGACATGACGAATGCTTGAAGTTGACAATTGTGGGTCCGGAAAATTGATTGGAGTAGAACCTTAAGCTTATGGAATTGATGTTATTCGAGGAGAATTTATAAGGTGAACCGATGAAATATTCGAGTATTGCTTTAAGATCTTGAGCATTCGGATGACAATAGCATAAAACTGAGGAGCGTGATTTCGGGATGCCAGTGCCAACCAATTTTATGCATGAAATTTATTCCTAACAATAAATTGTATTGATTATTTCTCATATTTCCTGAAACATAAAGTGAGTTATATTATGGAATATTTGAAAAATATTTGCCACGAGCCGGATTTTAGACCGTGAGTTTAAACATGCATGGAGTTGTTTTATTGCACGTGGTTACAACCTGTCATAAAAAATCTCTTCATCCCCGTTTCAAATCTAACATCATTTTCGGATATTATAAGATCCGTGTTTTAATGTCAATTGGGATAGTGGGCAAGTAACTGTGGAATTTTTAGCCTTGACATCGGATCTCCTCCACCTATGTCCGGGTTTTTAAAGGAAGAGTTGTCCCACTGTTCTTGAGTCGGAATTTTCTGGAAAAATTTTAGTTTGCATGTGTCGTGTTTAATTTTCGGGGTGTGGTTTCGCAACCTTTTAGGTTCGTGATTGTATTTTGAGATGAGTGGGTTTTAATTTTTATTGCACGTAAATTTACGAACTTGTTGGGCGTCGTGTCTTGTTAAAAATTTTGTTGAAAATGGTTGCTTTATCTTACGACATTTTGCGTTGCATAAATAAATTATGGGAGCATGTACATGTGCAGTGGCGTGCGTTAATTGACGAGTTTTGTTAATAGATGTCATCTCACATGTCGTTTTGGGAAAGTTTCATTATTGTGAGAGTTGTATTTGGGCCATATACGAAAGTCAATCGTTACGTATTATTTGCATTTGGGTTAAACCATACTGTTGGTGTGATAAGCATATAAAGGATTTATGTTATTTCAGTTATCGATTTTACTGTTAGAAATTTTCCGCATGCATTAAACGAGTTAGCGGTATCCGAGTCGTTGTAATTATTATTTTGGTCAAGTGTGTTTTATCTTTGCGGCTCGGCATTTTAAACTCGATTTGAAATTTATTTACGTTCCCATCATTTACCGAGTTTTGGGGAAATAAACTAATGCATATGAAACTTGTTGAGAACTTTATGCCACAACATTTTTGGTTAAAGAGAAAAACTTTAAAGTTAAAATTGTGAAGTTCTCTTTTGGAATTGTACAAATATTTATCGCACTTGTTGGGATGCAAGAATTTATTTTCATGTTTATAGTGTGAATTTTGCTTCACACCTTTTGTTACTGTTTTACGCACGTAAATATTGATCAAAGAATTTTGTAAATGGTTTTACATGTGTAGCGCCGGTAATTAATTTTCAACCTCGAGTGATCGGTGGTGGGTTCTACTGCACGACCAATTATTGTTATAAAGCTTACGTATTTAAAGGTTTTATGAAGGTTCAAATTGGTCTGTTAGTTGAAAACCTTGAACTCATTAGGCATATAGATTTAAACCCGGTAGTGAAAGAAGTTGTAATTAGGATTAATGGAATCCTTGGGATTTGAAGCGTCGGATGATCCGACTTGCGGTCCATTTTGAATTGTGGGTTTCGGTTTTGAATTGGTACGTACATGTATAATGGAAATAGTAGACTTGAGCCTCTCTAGGTAATTAAGGAGTGATTTTATACTTCGGTAACCATGCGAGATAAGGTCTTATGCGATTATCTGCGCTTAAATGGAGTTCGATTTGGTGGGTTGCTCGTCGGTGTGACATCATGATATAGGTCGATGGTGTATCGTCTTGGTAGGCTCCGCGATCAAAGGAAGTTCTTATGGCCCGTTTGTTAAAATGTAATAAATGGATTTTTTAGCACTCTGTTTGGTGTCATCCTTTATCCGACCATCCGTCTGGATTGAAATTTTGGGTGGGATGCCCACGTTTTCGAGGTCACCGTTTAGTAACAGTTTCGAGATCCGATACTACAGATTGCGGAACTCCGTGCCTTGACACCACCTCGTCGATGTACAGTTTAGCCAACTTATCTATTGGCAAGGTCTCCCGCATCGCAAGAAAATACGTGCTCTTGGTCAACCGATCCACGATCACCCAAATTGTATCGTGACCACGTAAGGTCTTTGGTAGCTTCGTCACAAAATCTATGGTGATGTTGTCCCACTTCCACTCGGGAATGGACAACGGTTGCAAACTTCCATACGGTCTTTGATGCTCCGCTTTGACTTGAAGGCATGTGACACACTTTTCCACATAGCTAGCCACATCCTACTTCATCACCGGCCACCAATAATTCAACTTTAAGTCTCTATACGTCTTGGTGCTACCGGGATGTATAGAATACTTCGACTTATGCGCTTCTTCAAGAAGTAGCTTCCGATTTCCTCCCAACTTCGGCACCCAAATCCGTCCTTGAAAGAGTTTGAGACCACGACCGTATTCCGTTAACAGTTCCTTTTGTTTCACCATGACTTCGACTTTGAGGTTCTCTTCCTTAAGTGCTTCCACTTGACTTGCTTTAACGCTCTCCAACAAACTTGATACCACATCGATCCTTGTAAGGGACATCTTGACACCTCCATCATGGCTCCTTCGACTCAATGCATTCGCCACCACGTTGGCCTTACCAGGATGATAGACTAAATCACAATCGTAATCCTTCAAAAGCTCTAGCCATCTCCTTTGTCGCATGTTGAGATCCTTTTGATCGAAGATGTACTTGAGACTCTTGTGATCCGTGAAAAGAGTACACTTGGTCCCATACAAGTAATGTCGCCACAACTTTAACGCGAAAACTACCGCCGCCAACTCCAAATCATGAGTCAGATAGTTCTTCTCATGATCCTTTAATTGCCGCGACGCGTAGGCGATTACTTTCTCCCTTTGCATTAGGACACACCCAAGTCCCATCTTGAAAGCGTCACTAACACAACAAAGTCTTCCGATCCCTCAGGTAAGGACAAGATCGGAGCTTCGCACAACTTCCTCTTGAGCGTCTGAAAGGCTTGCTCTTGTGCATCGGTCCAAAGAAACTTGACATTCTTCCTTGTAAGAGAAGTGAGCGGTGCAGCTATCTTGGAAAAGTCTTGAATGAAACGTCGGTAGTAACCCGCTAAACCCAAGAAGCTTCGGATCTCCGTCGGACTTGTTGGAGGTTCCCAACTCATCATTGCCTCGATCTTTGCCGGATCCACTTTTACCCCGTCCTTTGATACCACATGCCCCAAGAATTGCACCTCTTGAAGCCAGAATTCGCACTTCGAGAATTTCGCGAAAAGTTTCTCCCTCCTTAGAACTTCTAATACTTACCGTAAGTGTTTTCCATGCTCAGACTCATCCTTTGAATATATTAAAATATCGTCGATGAAGACGATCACGGATTTATCCAAGAATGGGCGACACACACGGTTCATCAGATCCATGAATACGGCCGGAGCGTTGGTTAAGCCGAAAGGCATCACCAAAAACTCATAATGACCGTATCTCGTCTGGAAAGCCGTCTTCGGAATATCTTCGTTCTTCACTCTCACTTGATGATAACCGGACCGAAGATCAATCTTCGAGAAACATCCCGCGCCTTGTAGTTGATCAAAAAGGTTGTCGATGCGAGGTAAAGGATACTTGTTCTTCACTGTGACTTTGTTTAACTCCCGATAATCTATGCACATCCGCATGGATCCATCCTTCTTCTTCACGAACAGTACCGGTGCTCCCCAAGGTGACGAGCTCGGTCGAATGAAGCCCTTTTCCAACAACTCTTGAAGTTGCGTCATCATCTCTTTCATTTCTGTCGGTGCCAAACGATATAGAGCACGAGCTATCGGAGCCGCTCCCGGAGTGAGGTCAATCTGAAACTCCACTTGCCGTTCCGGCGGTAATCCGGGTAAATCCTCCAGAAAGACGTCCGGATAATCTGGCACCACCTCCACATCTTCCACCGACTTCTTTTCTTTCTTCGCGTCCACCACATAGGCTAAATACGAAGGGTAACCCTTCGCTAGAAACTTGCGAGCCTTGAGAGATGTAATAATGGGATTATCCCTCTTTCCTTTTTCTCCATAAATGGTAACCATACCATTTTCCGGCGATGGCACTTGGATCATCTTTTTAGAGCAAAAGATGTCATCTTTATGTTTCACTAACCAGTCCATGCCTATAACCACATCAAACCCACCTATAGTCATAGGTAGCAAGTCTACTCCAAAAAGATTCCCATTGATCTCTAAAATGCAATCACAAAAACGGTCTCGGATGATTACTTGATCCCCGTTTGCTACTTCTACCACTAACGCATCAGGAAGAACACTAATAGGAGTAGTGAATTGCTTACAGAAGGTATCTGACACAAAAGAACATGTAGCACCTGAATCAAACAAAACACGAGTTGGCAAGGAGTTTACTAGGAACGTACCATAAACGACATCAGCTGTCTCCTTTGCCTCCTCAGTAGACATCCGGAAAGCCCGACTCGGTGCCCTTGATGGTTGCTCGACCCTAGCTGTCGATCCCACAGAATTTCCACCACCTCCTCTAACTAGACTTGGGCACTCTCGCTTCATATGCTCCCGGTTCTCCACATTCATAACATACCGACCCACGGAGGGAACACTCTCGAGTTGTGTGGTTTTTCTTACCACACTTGGTACACCCGGCTGGACCGGAGTGAGTCCTTGTAGCGCACGACCCCGAGTGCTTTGACCTGCACTTGTGGCACCACCGATCTTCACGGCATTGATCACCCGTTCTCCTGCTCACAAAGGGTCTTGATTGACGAACGGGCCCAGATGGCCCCTCCCACTTCCGTTTCTCACCAACATGCTTCTTCTCATCCCTTTCGGCATTGATGTCGTCCTCAACGAGTAAGGACTCCTCGATAACCTCTTGCAGAGTCGAACACTTAGCATTCCTTACCGCTGTTCGCATCTCGTCCGATAACCTTTGCTGATAGGCTTTAATCTTTGACCTTTCATCGGGGACTAGATGTCCCACCAAGTTTAGTTTCTCCAAAAAGAGTTTAGAGTAGCCAACAATAGATAGATTCCCTTTCTTCAGATCTCGGAACTCCCGCTCTAATTTATCCATCGAACGCTCGCTACAATACTTGTCCATAATATTCTCTTTGAACGTCGGCCAAGTTAACTTAGCCAGAACTTCAGGAGTGAGGACTGATCGAGTGAGATTCCACCAAATCAATGCCTCTCCCCGAAGTATTTGAGAAGCAAACTTGACCCGTTGAGAGGGATCACACTCACTTGACTCAAAGGCCATCTCCACCTCCTTGAGCCAGTACATACAAGCCACCGGGTTATCGGAACCCGCAAACTCCTTAGGGTGGCACCCCAGAAATGCTTTGTAGGTGCACCCCTTAGCCTTCGTCCTGATCCCTTCAGCGGATGGTTCCTCAATCATTACTACATTTGGTCCACCCGACCCCACAATAATGTTTTCAGCCATAGTCTCAGGTTGACGGTTGTTGGCGTCTCGATCCTCTAAGAGTTTCATGAAAAACTCTTGTTGTTGAGCCATGACCGAAGTTACAGCCAACTAGGCATGGAAATGGGCCCCGACCCGTCGGGGAACCCGGTCCACCAGCCCCGATCGGGGATGGGGATTCCCCGCTAAACCGGGGATGGGGATGGGGATCCCCGTTTGTCTCAAACCGGGGATGGGGACGGGGACGGGTATCGCACTCCCCGCCCCGCCCCGTCCCCGTTATATATTTTAATTAATATTTAATATATATTATTTATTTAAACTAAATCGGTAATTCACAATTTCCTATTTCCTAACTAGGTTTATAATATAAATTTGTTATTTTTTGAATGTTAGTATGTATTTTGGATGTCAATCAAAATACAATTACTCGATATGATTTTGAATATTACTCGATATCTTTTGGTATGTGTGAAGTTAAGTTTTTTTTTTCCCGAATTCAATTGAATTTCTTTTGGTTTTAAGTTATTAATTATTATATGATGTTGTGATATTTTTTATACTAAATTAAATTTCTTTCGATTTTAGGTTTATTGGAAATATGTGATATTTAAACATGTGCGGTGTCTCATATATTTGATTTAAATAGCTTACATAAACGGAAAAAAATCCTCGTTTCCCCGTTGGGGATCCCCGTTGGGGATGGGGATGTGATCATATTCCCCGGCGGGGACGGGGATGGGGACGGGGATGAAGATGGGGGATTGGGGACGGGGATGGGGATTGAGGTCCCCGCCCCATCCCCGCCCCATTTCCATGCTTACAGCCAACTGTTGTTGAGCCATGGCCGCATTCATGGCCAACATCATGTTATCCCGAAGCCGGGTCTCCATGGTAACTTCCTCCATGATGGCGTTACCTGTATTGAGGTTCCGGCGCGAAATATGCTCAGGTCCGCCTCCTAAGATTCTGGGTACAGGAATGTCATCGGAGGTTACACCCACGGGAGGTCGTACAGTTGCAGATTCCACCTCTGGTTGGCCCTCTGGCATGTCCGGAAACCTACTTCGAGTGTTTACCATTACAATCTGCCATGCACGTACGAGAAATAGATTGAGAAAAGACTAAACGAGTTGAACTCATTGTACGTACTACTACCTTCATCAATTATCATAATAATAGTAAACCAAGTATGTTGGGAACTGAAGAAGTGCTAAGTAAAGTTAATGCTGCTAGAAGAACATGGTTACTACTTCTGGTTGCTACTTCTGTGATTAATGCTGCCAGTTGAAGATTAATACTGCTGAACAAGATTAGTACTGCTAGTTCAAAGTTAGTACTGCTTGAAGAGATTAATACTGCTGAGCATAGTTAGTACTGCTGGAGTTAATACTGCTCAGAGTATTAATGCTGCTAAAGATTAATACTTCTTATATGATGAGGACTTCGCATGGAAGGATGACAGCTGGATGGAATGAGGATATTCATGGGAGTTAGAGATAAAGATGGAAGATTATACTGAAGATCTTTTATCATTTTATAATTATCTTTTATCTTCAGTATATGTATAGAATAGTTTGTTTTCTTTAGAGATAGAACAATTATTCTGAGTTATTAGTTTTTTAAGAGAGAATCAACCTCAAGGTTAGAACCCTGATTCTAGAGAAGTAGAATTCGTATTGGTGAGTCTGTTCATCAATATTGAGGTTGTGTGTTTAATCTTGTAACTTCAATCATTCAATACAAGTTTACAAGTTGTGATCATTGATTTACTGTTGCATTGTTTTTCAGAATATTAAAGTGCTATTCCGCAGCTTCTTTAATATTGTTTTCTGAGTGTGTGTTCTTGTTAAGAATTAAGATCCTGACAAGTGGTATCAGAGCCTGTATTCTCAGAAATCTTATTCATCATGGAAAACATTGCTGAATCAAACAGTACCTTGGTCTCAAAGGTTCCAATGCTCAGACCCAATGAATTCGACATGTGGAAGATCAGAATCAAGCAGTACATACTCCTCACTGACTATTCTATGTGGGACATCATTGAGAATGGCCCTTCTGAAGCAGGAAAGATTGGTGCAGATGGAAAGAGGACACCACCAAAAACTGATGCAGAGAGAAAGACTAGACAGACAGAGATGAAAGCCTTGAGCACTTTGCTCTTGGCTATTCCCAATGAATATCAACATCAGTTCTGCAATTGCACTGATGCACAGATGCTCTGGAATGCTCTAGAGAAGAGATTCTCTGGTACCAAAAGTACCAAGAGAAATCAGAAGGCCATACTGAAGCAACATTATGAGAACTTTATGTCAACCAAGAATGAGTCCATGACTCAAACTTTTGACAGGTTCAACAAGCTAATTGGTGAACTAGCTACTGTGGGAGTACAAATTGATCAAGATGATCTAAACAGGAAGTTCCTAAGGTCCCTGGGTGATGAATGGACTATGTATACTGTCTCTTTCAGACAGAATGATCAACTGGAAGAAAAGGAACTTGATGATCTATACAATGATCTAAGAGTTTTTGAATCTGAGGTAGAGGCTAAAAAGAAGCCTTCTGGATATATTCACAATGCTGAACTCCTATCAGCATCAAGTGATTCTACCTCCAATCCTGAATCAGTTAGTGCTGCTACTGGAGCAAATCAAGAGAAAGGCACTGAAGCTGTGTTTGAAGCTTTTCTGTCCAGTCATGGAAACTCTTCTCTAATTAATGATGACTTGGAACAACTCCATCCAGATGACCTTGAAGAGATGGACATTAAATGGCAGATGGCCATGCTCTCTATGAGAGTTAAGAAGTTCATCAAGAGAATTGGGAGGAACAACTTCTCCCAAAGAAGAGAAGATGGAGCAGGTTTTGACAAGTCTAAGGTGGAATGCTATAAATGCCATCAAAAGGGACACTTTGCTAGGGAATGCAGAAGTGGAGTGTCTCACAACAACAACCATCAACAAGCACAGTCTGGAAACTTCAATAATAACAGAAACTCTGCTCAAGCCCTAGTCTCTCAACAAGGTATGGGGTTTGATTGGAGTGATCAAGCAGAAAAGGCTGTCCAAAACCAAGCTTTAATGGCAGAGGTGTCTGATCTCCCAACAGAGGTAATTTCTAATCTTTGTACTCAAAATTGCCTTAACACTGTTAAAAGGTACATGGATCACAACCAGAAAATGAGTGATGACCTGAAGAGATTAGAAAAGGACATAAAAGACTATGTTAGGATTGTTGAGAGGCTTGAAGAGCAGATTAAGAGTTTTCAAGCCAATGAGCTTCAACATTCCTATGACACAAACTACTGGAAGTGGGAGAAGAATGACCTAGAACTTCAACTGACCAAATCCAAATAGGAGAGTGAAAAGTTAAGAGGAGAGCTAGCTAAAGTCAAGCTAGATGTAGAAAAGTTTTCCAATGCTTCTAAAGCAATGGATTCTTTACTACAAACTCAGATTCATGATAAACTGAGAAGAGGAATAGGGTACAGTACCACACCACCACCCTACAACAATAACTACATCCCTCCTAGTTCAGACTTGTTAGATTCAAAGGTTAGGAAGGACCTGCCTGAGGGAGCCACTGAGATTGATCCCTTAGATGAAGTAGTTGTTAAGGATAAAACTGAGAAAGAAACTGTCAAAAGTAAGGACAGCACTGTGAGTGGTGAGATTCCTATAGAAAACCACATAATTACCAATGAAGGATGTGGAAAGCATTGGGTCAAGTCAAATAAGGTAGAGAAGACTGAGGGTAAGAACAAGGAGATTCACTATAAGCAGACCACTGTTGTGAACCCTGTCCCTTGCAAACAGTGTGCTTGCAGTAAATCTGAGCCCCAAAAACATGATAAAAAGAGGGGTAATCAAAGGAACTGGAATAATCAATGGGCACAAAAACAAGGGGTTGATCTGAGTAAAATCAATAGACCAAAACCCTGTTTTATTTGTGGAAAGCTTAATCACATTGCCAAATATTGCTATTTCAATCCCATGAACCAAAGGATAAATTTTCAGAGACCTACTCAAAAACCCTTTGGTTATAGGAAGAAAGAAAAGAACCATGTGGCTAAGAAAACTGTTAAATCTAAAAGCCACATGAAGAAACAGAATATGGAAGACAGTGTCAAGATGTGGATTCCTAAAAGTACTAAAACTGTTAGTGCTGCTACTGCAAATAGTGCTGCTGACAGTGATAGTACTGCTAGAAGCAATACTGCTGCTAGCAATGTTAGTGCTGCTGACATTGTTAGTACTTCTGCAAATGTTACTACTGCTAACTCTGTTAGTGCTGCCAACAAGGTTAATACTGCCAAACCTGTTAGTGCTGCTAATTCTGTTAGTACCTCTAAAGATAGTACTGCTTCTAGTATTAGTGCTGCTAGACCAATAATGTTGACAAAGTACTCTAATAACAAGTGTTCTGATTTTAAAAACCTCATTAAAAATGAATGCAAGTATTTTGATGAGAAAGGGAGACCCAATACCACTTTGGCTTGGGTCCCCAATCAATACTAATTGTCTAATCTAATGTGCAGGGCAACCAACGGCTCAAAGGGAAGAGCATCTGGCATGTTGATAGTGGTTGCTCTAGGCACATGACAGGGAACATGTCTTGCCTCAAGAACTTCAAGAAGATTGATGGTGGGCATGTTGCTTTTGGGAATACTCCAGATGGAGGTAAAATCAGTGGTAAAGGTGATGTGACCAAAGGTAAAATGACATTTGAGGATGTATTCTATGTTGAACAATTAAGGTACAACCTGTTAAGTGTATCACAGGTTTGTGACAAACAACATAGTATATTATTTATAGAGTCTGAATGTATTATCCTTGCTCCTAGATTCAAGGTAGTTGATGAAAAGATGATACTACTAAGAACCCCTAGAAAGGACAATGTATACTGTTTAGATATGGAAAGTGTTTCATCTGATTCATCCATAAATTGTCTTGATTCAAAAGCTTCTCTGGATGAATCATCACTTTGGCACAGAAGGATGTGTCACATGAATTTTAAAACAATAAATAAACTTGTTAAAAACAACCTTGTAAGAGGTTTGCCTTCTAAAGTCTATTTATGTGATGATCATTGTGTTGCTTGTCTTAAAGGCAAACAACACAAAACTTCTCATAAGTCCAAAGAGGTGAACACTATTTCTTCTTCTCTTCATTTATTGCATATGGATCTGTTTGGCCCTACAAATGTTATGAGCATAGGGAAGAAATCATACTGCCTAGTTATTGTTGATGATTACTCTAGATTTATTTGGGTATATTTTCTAAGGACTAAGGATGAGACAAGTGGACTGATCAAATCCTTTATTCTAAGAATTGAAAACCAAACTAATCAAAAAGTAAAAATCATTAGGTCAGACAATGGTACTGAATTTAAAAATCATGACCTAAACACCTTTTGTGAGGAAAAAGGAATTGAGAGGCAATAAAGTGCTCCTAGGACTCCACAACAAAATGGTGTTGCTGAGAGAAGGAATAGGACACTGATTGAGGCTGCTAGATCTATGTTGGCAGATTCAAAACTTCCAATAACTTTCTGGGCAGAAGCAGTTAATACTGCTTGCTATGTTCAAAACAGAGTACTAGTAGTCAAGCCTAAAAACAAGACACCTTATGAGCTTTTAAATAAAAGAAAACCCTTTATTGGATTTTTCAAACCTTTTGGGTGTCCTTGTACAATTCTCAATACCAAATCTCACTTAGGAAAGTTTGATAGCAAGGCTGATGATGGTTTTCATGTTGGTTACTCATCTCAAAGTAAGGCCTACAGAGTTTTTAATACTTCTTCTAGAATAATTGAGAAAAGTGACAATGTCAAATGCAATGAGAACACACCAAATCCTATTGGGTCTGGTCCTCAGTGGCTGTTTGACATTGAGTCACTAACTAACTCTTTTGGTTTCAGTAGTGATGATTTTGCAGGTTCAGGAAGTGGAGGATCAAGGGCTACACAAGTTCAAGACAATAGACCACAGTCTGTGATCTTTCCTATGCCTATAAAAGAACCTGTTGAATTCTGTGAAAAAGAACCTCTAACTGAGCCAATTCAGAGTGAAGAAGAAAGAAGAGAAGAGGAATCTTCAGTGCATAAAGAGCTAGAAGTAGCTGAGGTGATCCCCTCTGCTGACTTAAATGATTCCAATCTAGAGGAAGGAATCCATGAATAACCTAGTTTTCAGACTAGAACACAAAAGAATCATCCTCTAGAGCTGGTAATAGGAGACATCTCTTCTCCTATTATTACAAGGAATCAAAGCAGACTTCAAGAGCTGCAGGATCAACAACAAACAATACTCTCCTGCTTTCTATCCCAGATTGAGCCTAAGAAGGCCTATGATGCAATGAAAGATTCAAGTTGGATAGAAGCCATACAAGAAGAGTTACTTCAATTCAAGCTACAGGATGTTTGGAACTTGGTGGACCTTCCAAAAGGTCATAGAGCTATAGGTACCAAGTGGATTTTCAGGAACAAAAAGGATGAGAGAGGTATTGTGATCAGGAACAAAGCAAGGCTTGTGGCACAAGGGTACACTCAAGAAGAGGGCATAGATTATTATGAAGTGTTTGCCCCAGTGGCAAGGGTAGAGGCAATTAGGTTGTTCTTAGCCTATGCCTCATACATGAAGTTCAAGGTCTATCAAACGGATGTAAAGAGTGCATTTCTTTATGGCACAATTGATGAAGAAGTATATGTCTGTCAACCTCCTGGTTTTGAAAATTCTTCATATCCTGACAGAGTATACAAGCTGAAGAAAGCACTCTATGGTCTACATCAAGCCCCAAGAGCATGGTATGACACTCTGTCTACCTATCTCTTGGAGAATGGGTTTGAAAGGGGCATCATTGACAAGACCCTTTTCATTAAAAGAAGTAAGAAGGACATCCTACTAGTTCAGATATATGTGGATGATATCATCTTTGGATCCACAAAAGATCAGATGTGTAGAGACTTTGAAGAGTTGATGCACAAGAGCTTTAAAATGAGTTCAATGGGTGAACTTACCTTCTTCCTTGGGCTTCAGGTGAAACAGCAGTCAGATGGAATCTTCATTAGTCAATCAAAGTATGTGCAAGACATCCTGGAGAAATATGGTTTAAAAGACTCAAAGCCAGCAAGCACACCAATGGAAACTCACAAACAGATTACTGTTGATCTTGAGGGGGAGGATGTTGATGTCCATATATATAGATCAATGATTGGATCTCTCATGTATCTCATAGCCTTAAGACCAGACATCATGTTTCCAGTGTGTGTATGTGCCAGATTCCAAGTCAAGCCTAAACACTCACATCTTCAAGCTGTGAAGAGGATTTTCAGATACTTAAGAGGGCAACCTAGATTAGGTCTTTGGTATCCATATGAATCTTCATTTGACTTGATTGCTTATTCAGATAGTGACTTGGGTGGTGCCAACATGAACAGAAAGTCTACTTCAGGGGGATGTCAACTTTTGGGTGCAAGACTAGTATCGTGGCAGTGCAAGAAACAAACCACAATGTCCTTATCAACAACAGAAGCTGAGTATATTGCTGCTGCAAGTTGCTGCTCTCAGGTTCTATGGATTCAAAATCAGATGCTGGACTATGGGGTAACATTTATTCACACTCCAATCTTTATTGACAATAGCAGTGCTATAAGCATTGTTAACAATCCTGTCAAGCACTCCAAAACAAAGCACATTGAGATCAGGTATCACTTTATCAGAGATTGCAATGAAAAGAAACTCATTCAAGTTGCTAAAGTCCATACTGAAAACCAATTTGCAGATCTATTCACTAAAGCTTTTGATGTGGGTAGATTCACTTTCTTGGTCTCAAGTGTGGGGGAATGATCAACTCTGAATGAGCTCATGTTTTAAAAGGTGTTTCTATACCTGATACTTTGGTTATTTGTGTGCTGCTAATCATCTTTCCCAGGAAGTTATTGCCTTGATCAGACCTTCATAAGCTTCAAAAAGAGTAAGTATGGTTAATACTGCCAGTGCATTTTTAATACTGCCAGTGCACGGTTAATACCGCTTTCAGTTAATACTGCTAGTTAGTTAATACTGCTAGTGGTTAATACTGCTCTCAGTTAATACTGCTAGTTAGTTAATACTGCTGGTGGTTAATACTGCTCTCAGTTAATACTGCTAGTCAGTTAATACTGCTCTAGGTTAATACTGCTTATGTCCCGTATACTTTAAATACCCTTTGCCCGCCTAAAAGATCATAACGACTCTTTGAATACTGTTCATTGTCTCTCTAATTCTTTCTCTTTCAAGCTCCTTAGTAAGTTTCAGGCAAGAACTCTTAAGAATCAATGGCATCCATGTCATTCGTAGATGAGCATAACGAGATTTCAATGCTACAGAAGCCCAAACAGGCCGCTGGATTCCACCAGATTGTGGATTTTCTCAAGACAAGCCACATTGCCCATGCTCTCACTGTATCGCCAACTATTTACATAGAGCATCACAGGCAACTTTGGGCTAATGCCACCATTGTTATTGAGAATGGTGTGCAAATGATCAAGACAAGGGTGTGTGAAAAACCCTTAACAGTTACTGAAGAGGTGATACGCATCTGTCTACGTCTAGACGATGCTGCAGGTATAACCTCTATTCCTAATGAAGAATTATTCTCAACTTTGTCAAGAATGGGGTATGGAGGCCAGTTGGGTGGTTTTAAATTTTCAAAGGCTAAATTTTATACCCAATGGTGTTTTCTTGTTCATACCTTAATGCATTGTATCTCTAAAAAGACTACTGGATAGAGTGAGTTCAGTAGCACCATTGCTTATGCTTTGGTGTGCTTGGCCACTGCCAGAAAGTACAATTTTTCTCAAATGCTTTTTAATGATCTTGTGTGAAACCTGGGAAGTAAAAAGAGTTTTTATATGTACCCCAGGTTTGTACAAGAAGTAATAACCCATGAATTGACGGATATACCTCATTTTGATAAGGTATATGTACCAAAAATCCCCAAAGGTAAGGTCTTTTTAAACATGAAAAGATCCCCTCTGGACTCGGAAGGAGTTGACACCCCATTGTTCTATACAATGATGGTGGTGTCCCACACTGAAGAAGGTATGGCAGCAGGGTCAAGGCCCTCATCAGACCATCCCACTGCTAGCCAATCCCAACCTTCCCACTCTATATCTATTCTCCAGTCTCTACTTCATAAGCCAACTTCACCAATCACCCAAACATATATAAGGAAAAAGGTCAAGAAGGCTCCTTCCCTTCTTGTACCATCACCCACTGAACCTTCAAGCCCTCTAAGGGAGAATTCTCCTTTAGAGAATATCTACAGGGAAACCACAGGGGTGTCTCCCAACCCCAAGGAGGTGCTCACTGAGGTGGAGGTTGAGCATATGGGTGCTAAGGCTGCCACTACTCCTGCTAGCACAGAGGAGGTCAGTGGTAACATACATAAGACCTTCCCCATGGCAACTTTGGGTGAGCAATCATCCAAAGGTCCCAGGTGCCAAGAAACCAAGGGGGTGGATAGTGCTTCTGCTAGGCAGAAGACTTCCACTACAAAAAGATCCAATGATCCTTCAAAAGAGGGTAACACTTCTGGAGAAGGTGAGGACAGGTATAACTATTTTGAATTGATGGAAACCATGGGAAACATCAACATGGATGTGATCAAACAGGGAAAGGAGATAGATGAGATAAAGATTGTGATTCTGTCACAACAAGTACAGATTGCAAAGTTGAAGAAAATGGTGACCAGGTTGGTGCATAAGAAGAGAAGAAAGCAGTTTGTGTTGAAGAAAAGATCAATTGAACAAGATGCTTCCAACAAGGGGGAGAAAGAGGCTGAAACAGAGAAAGATAGTTCATATGCAAAAAGAGCTGAAGTTGAGGGGGAGAAAGAGGATGAAATAGAGTCTAAAGCAGCAGCAGAAAAAGAGAAAGAATTTGCTCAAGCAGCAGAAACAGTTAATGCTGCTGAAGCAAAAGAAGCAGCAGAAACAGGTAATGCTGCTGATGCAAAAGAAGCAGCAGAAACAGAAGAAGCAGTAACTGAACTCTCTGTGGAGGAATTGGAGATTGCAGAGACACTAGTAAAAGCCAAGAATGACACTCCTAAGGCTAGTCAAAAGGCCAAGGGAGTGGCCATTAATGAAGGAGGAATTTCAAAGAAAAGAAAAGAAACAAGTAAAGCAACTTTGAAGGATACAAAGGGAAAGGGAAAGGAAAAGACTGTTGAAACTGAACTGCCTTCAAAGAAAAAGAATCAGATTGAAATGGATGAGGAAATGGCAAAGCAGCTTCAAGAGCAAATGGAAAAGGAGGAACAACTTCAAGCTGAAACAGATAGAGAGCTTGCACTGATTATGGCCAGAAAACTCAATGCAGAGTATCAAAAGAGCTTAAAAGCAGCAGCTGAGGCCAAGAAATTACCTGTCAAAAGAATGCAAATTCAAAAGCAGAAAAGACAACCCTCCATGACCTTTTTGGCCAATCAGGAAAGAAGAAGAATGATTAACTTCCTGAGAGGTGCAATTGGTGTCAAAGGGGAACTGCTTACCAATATGGCATACAGTCAGGTTGAGGAATTGTACAAGAAAGAAATGTCTAAGCTTCAAGGGGACTCCTCACAAAGGGAAGAGGCTGAAAGAAGAATGAAGGAGAGACATGATCTAAACATTCAGCAACCATTCCCTGAGGAAGTCACACCTACAAAAGAAAAGGAGGAACAGACTAATAAGCAATCTGATGAGCATATGGGGATGTATATGACAATTTTAGAACCAGTTCAGGCTGTCCCAATTTCAATGAAGGCTTCAGAGATCATCTTCTAGGATATCTTAAGGGACAACAGAAAGGATTACTTCAGGCTAAAAAGAGTTGGAGATGTATTTGAAGTACATTCTACTTGGGGGAAATTAGTCAGAAGTTGCTCCAGAGCTGACTTAGAAGAGATGCATAAGGCTGGAATGAAACTTTATGAACCAGTGTTGAAAGGTACGGAAGAAAACCTTCTCAAGGTAGCTATGGAATATCTGTGTATGATGTTTGATCCAGAGAAGGTGGTGTATAGGATTAAAGATCTTCATCATGAGTATGTGTTCAAAAAGATTGATCATTGGATACTCTTTGAAAACTGTGGTGTGTACATGATTACAATTGATAAATGTTATCATGAATACTACCTAGTTGACAAAATATATGATCATAGCAAGGAGAAACTTGAAGGGATGCTGAAAGCTAAGCTAGTGTGTGCAAAGGACTCAGAAATGGCCAGAATTGTGGTAAGAAGAACTATCAATCAAAGTCTGGGCCTATATCCAAATTTGGGCAACTAAGCTGTAGTGTTGAAAGCATCTTGAAGACTAATTTGAAGAACTTGACTTATCTTCCTAAAAGTCAAGTTAGGGGGAGATTGTTGGGAACTGAAGAAGTGCGAAGTAAAGTTAATGCTGCTAGAAGAACATGGTTACTACTTCTGGTTGCTACTTCTGTGATTAATGCTGCCAGTTGAAGATTAATACTGCTGAACAAGATTAGTACTGCTAGTTCAAAGTTAGTACTGCTTGAAGAGATTAATACTGCTGAGCATAGTTAGTACTGCTGGAGTTAATACTGCTCAGAGTATTAATGCTGCTAAAGATTAATACTTCTTATATGATGAGGACTTCGCATGGAAGGATGACAGCTGGATGGAATGAGGATATTCATGGGAGTTAGAGATAAAGATGGAAGATTATACTGAAGATCTTTTATCATTTTATAATTATCTTTTATCTTCAGTATATGTATAGAATAGTTTGTTTTCTTTAGAGATAGAACAATTATTCTGAGTTATTAGTTTTTTAAGAGAGAATCAACCTCAAGGTTAGAACCCTGATTCTAGAGAAGTAGAATTCGTATTGGTGAGTCTGTTCATCAATATTGAGGTTGTGTGTTTAATCTTGTAACTTCAATCATTCAATACAAGTTTACAAGTTGTGATCATTGATTTACTGTTGCATTGTTTTTCAGAATATTAAAGTGCTATTCCGCAGCTTCTTTAATATTGTTTTCTGAGTGTGTGTTCTTGTTAAGAATTAAGATCTTGACAAGTGGTATGCTCACGTAACAATGCATTCATAATAGCAGTAGCTAAGTGAAATTATGAACGAACTATACACAAGAATTCTTGTCACCGTCATCACGACTTTCAATTAAAGTAATTCCGTAATCTTAACGCTCTCCCCACCTAGGATTGCTACCCCAAGTAGACAGTGGAGTCATAAAGTCTAAAGCTTAAGTCTAGATATGCTAAAACAATACCTAGTTCACTTAAACTAAAGCTCTGATACCAACTTGTAACAACCTAAAATTAGGGATAACAAAAATCCGAAAAACAGACATGAGGTATATTAAAATTGCCATAGCAAGAGCCTCCCAAAAATGGGGAATATATAAATAACCTGTTTAATCACAAATGTAACTCAAACGGACAATAAATTAACAACCAACTAATCTAATTTCTACAATTAGAAAAGAGATTACAAAAGGGTTGTCATCTATAAGCCCAACAGTTCATTCCATAAGCATAATACGTTCAAGTGCAAAATCCCCAAGCTCTCACCCAAAGCAACTAAGCCTGCTTAGGACCGGCGCCGCTAGAACCTGAGATACACATCGACACCAAACAAGTGTTAGGCCAAAAAGCCTAGTGAGTTGAACAATAATAAGCATGCATGAACAATCATAAATTCTTATCAGCAGTTAACCAAAGTTCAATATATGAGGAGTCATTAGGGGAGACCCAAAGCACCAATCAAATCCCACCCAAGAGTCGATATACTTTGATGCCCTTAACAAGGAACACCCAAAAGTCCCGGCACACCCGAAGACTATCGCAAAGAAAATTCCCCGGATGGCGGAGGTCTAGGCACATACCATCACAGTGGCGCCCAAGACTATATCCTCCTAGTGTACTGACTTGGTTCGTCCAACATAATGCATATAGGAGGTCCTTTAGGTGTATTTCAACCCAACATGTTTCAATACCGACTACGGTCCTATCCTCATGAAGTCTAACAAAAGACCCAAAAGACATTTATACTCATCATGTATATAATTATGACACCCACATGGTGTTCCAACTAGAATCATCTTGATGCTCATACATGCATACATTTAACATATCAAGGTTCCCACATTATGTATCCATGAGAAAAACCCCAAATAATGGCACCCATAACATAAAAACATATCATATCATCAATATCCGTATTTCCAACTATTATTATCAAGAAATCTCAAATACTTGAACACATAGAGATAAAATAACCAATAGAAGATTATGATGTGTATCTAGTTTTAACAAAGGTTTAGTAAACTCACAATCTAGGTTTTGTACCAAAACCTAGAAAAGATGAAAACCCTAGATGTTGAAGATGAGACTTGGAGGTAAGGAATGAGGGTCTTGAAGAACACTTTAATAAAGACACTTAAATGGAGCTTTGATGACAACTTAATACTCTCACCAACCCAAACCCTAGAAATTTATGGAGGTAGGTGAAGAAGACCTAAAAATCGCCCAAAGAGTATGCTCTCCCGTTTTTGATGATAAATGCTTGAAATGAGGGGTTGAATTCTATTAAAAACAACAGACTGGACCACACGGGCGACTATGCCCCGTGACATTGCCATTGGCATAGTCGCCAGGGCATTGTCGTCGAACCACTAGACCTCTCGGTACATGCCCCGCGATAATGACACGTCGATAGTGACTAGGTCATAGTCGCGTGTCATAGTCACCGAACACACCCCACTCGCGGTACACCATCCGCGACCTTGACACGGCGATAGTGACAATGTCACAGTCGCCTGTCATAGTCGCACCAGACTCTAAACATCCCGAAATTTGACCAATTTTGATAACGAACGCGAGTGCTTGAACGATTAAGAATGGTAATTCAATTATATGACATTTCAACATAATAAAGATCATAAAATGCACATAAATACACATATTCTCACATAAGCACAATTAATGCATTAAGGGAGACAAAATACTTACCTTGCGAATTTCCGGGTGTTACAATTTTTCAGAAGAGGCAGATGCCGTTTCACCCGAGGACTCAGATCCAGTAACAGAAACAGAGGAAGTGGTGTTTCCAGTAACCTCAGGGATAGAAGTGTCTTTGAACAATCCCGGTCGGTTGATGTGTACGGTTTTACTGGTGCCCACAGTGGGCACAGATTGCTCACTGTGGGTGTCGACAGGGGCTATTTTTGGTGGGGATGGTTGATCGGGCTGTTTCTCGGTTTGGTACTCGGGACCACAGGATGTCTCAAAAGGAAATAAGCCATCGTACTCAGGGTGTTGACCATCTTCAAAATCAAATATATAAGAATCCTCCATACT
Organism: Arctium minus; assembly: GCA_954870635.1. Lineage (NCBI taxonomy): Eukaryota > Viridiplantae > Streptophyta > Magnoliopsida > Asterales > Asteraceae > Arctium > Arctium minus. Next base: position 172,753,707 of record OX941081.1, on the reverse strand, counting down.
ATCTCCCTCAAAATCTCAATTTAGATCGAAAGTTTGGTGAAGGGGGTTTGGTTGGTGTTTAGTGGTGGTTTGCGGTGGAGAGTCTAGGGGAGTGAACAAGGGATCTGGAATTGGTGTAAGTGGCTGTGGGTTAGGGCTAAAAAAGTTTGTGATGTTGGTAATGGTGGGTGCTAGGGAAAGGGTTTTTTTGAGAAAAGGGTTTGTGAAGGTTAAATTAGTAGTAGGGAAGGGTGAGGGTACCATAGATGGGTTATTAAGAGAAAAAAATGGTAGAAGTAGGAGGATTAAGAGGGTTTCGAGAAGAAGATGAGGGAATAGAAGGTACCAATGTGAGGATTTCGTGACTATCTTCAAATGAATGGACAAATACCGACGATGATGGTGTTGGAGCATCAAAAGAGGGGATCACCGGTGACCCACCGGAGGTATAAATACCCTGAGTACTTGAAACAGAGGTAGTCGTTTCTGCTGTGGTGGTCTGCGACAGTTGATCGACGGTGAGGATGGTGGGTGCAGCGGCGATGGCGATTTGAGCGACGACGATGGCGGTCGACGATAGTGTAGAAGCAGCGACGGTGGTGGTTTTGGGCTCTGGAACGTCGACAATATTGGTGGTGGTGGTGCGACGGTGTTCTGGCGGCGAAAGGAACGTCGGGGGTGGTTGCGATGGTCTTGAAACGAGATGTTTTTTCCTAGCCATGGAAGATGAAAGTTCTTACCAGGGAGAAAAGGAAGTATTGGGGAAGAAGGAGTCTATATTGCCTTTTGATTTTCTTCTTTTCTTTCTTGAAAATACAAACTAATAATCATTAGTTTATTGGAAAAACCAAAAAACTTTTCTTTTTATCTAAATAAATCTTTTACCCCACAAAATAATTTACTGGATAGAAACTTTTGGTTAATATGATTTTCCAAATTTTTGTAATTCTCAGGATTAAAAAAATTTGCAAACTCTTTCCCCATGCATCCACTCCCTCTCTTTTATAATATTAAAATATTTTATTTTTTCCATGCAAAAAGGGGAACTCAAATCAATCCCCATCTTTCAAGACACAATCATCACACTTCAAACTTATCACTTGTAAATTCAAATTTTGCTAACCACATCTTGCACCCCACAATTGAAACTGAAAATAAAATCCACCTTCCCAATGCACCAACTTTTTCTCTTCTTGCAATAAAAAAATTAATTTATTTCTTTTCATGCAAAAAGAATCCATCCAATCAGTTGTATTTGTTCAAGGAGACCATCATGACCTCCCTCCATCTTTATTCCATGCAAAAAGTTTTGCTCATTTCCTACTGCATCCAAGACTTGCACTGAAATTAAATCATACAGGATAAAATGCAAACTTAAGTAAATAATAATAAAAAAATATTTACAATATTCACAACAAAGGCCTACTTTTTATATTTCAGAATTAGTGGGTCCGAATATTTCATTTGGAATAAAATGTTTGACCCGGTGTCCATTAACTCGGAAAGTACTGCCATCATGTGGGTTCAACAAATCAATCGTTTCATATTTTCCCACATCCATGATGGTAAAAGGTCCCAACCATATTGATTTTAATTTACCCGAAAATAATTTCAACCGTGAATTAAAAAGAAGCACTTGTTGATTTTTTTTTCAAAAATCCACTGTTTGATCCTACGGTCATGCCAAAATTTTGTTTTTTCTTTATAAATTTTGGCGTTCTCGTAAGCATGGTGCCTTAATTCATCTAATTCGTTTAATTGAAGTTTCATTTTCTTTTCGGCTTCATCAAGATTCATATTTAATTCTTTTGTCGCCCAAAATGCCTTATATTCAAGTTCCAAAGGCAAGTGACATGCCTTTCCAAAAACCAATTTATACGGTGACATTCCTAATGGGGTTTTAAAATTTGTTCGATATGCCCAAAGTGCATCATCCAGTTTAAGAGACCAGACCTTTCTGTCGGGTTTTACCACTTTCTCTAAAATTGACTTTATTTCTCGGTTTGAAAGTTCGGCAAGACCTTTCGTCTGAGGATGGTATGCGGTTGAAACTTTATGCTGAATGTTGTACCTACTAAGAACAGTGCCTAACATTTTATTAACGAAATGGGTTCCTTCATCACTAATCAAAGCTCAGGGAGTCCCAAAATGAACAAAAATATTTTTCTGAAGAAAAGCTCTCACTGTTTTAGCGTCATTTTTTGGACAAGCAATTGCTTCTACCCATTTGGAAACGTAATCAACGGCCACCAATATATACTGATTATGGAAGGACATGGGAAACGGGCCCATAAAATCAATGCCCCAAACGTCGAAAAGTTCAACTTCTAAAATGTTGTTTAAAGGCATTTCATTCTGTTGGGACAAATTTCCCGTCCTTTGGCATTGATCACAACTTTTAACATATTCGAATGAATCTTTGAATATTGTGGGCTAAAAGAAACCGCTTTGCAAAATTTTTGCCGCCGTACGTTGACCACCAAAATGGCCTCCGTACGGTGAGTCATGACAGTCCCTCAAAATATCTTTTATTTCAAAATTCGGGACACATTTCCTCAAAATTTGGTCCGCTCCTAATTTGTATAAAAAAGGATCGTCCTAAAAATAATGTTTGCAATCGTGGAAAATTTTCTTGAGTTGTTGACCTCTCCTTTGGTATGGCTTGATACCGCTTGCAAGATAATTTGCAATATCCGCATACCAAGGGAGGTCCTTTTCAAAATGATAGATTGCCAAAATATTCTCATCCGGGAAAAATTCTTTGATCTCATGACTTCCTCCACTTGACACTTGTTTTTCAATCCTAGAACTTGATTGTCAACTCCTTTCCTATCAATTATCTCAAGGTCGAATTCTTGTAAAAGAAGGACCCGCCGAATAAGCCGTGGCTTTGCATCGGTTTTGTTGAAGAGATTTTTAATAGCGGAGTGATCCGTGTGAACAAGGACCTTCGTGCCAATCAAGTAAGATCGAAAACGGTCAAACGCAAATACTACGGAAAATAACTCTTTCTCGGTTGTTGTATAATTTACTTGAGCTTCTTCGATGAGAGTTTTACTCGCGTAATAAATGGGATGAAAATTTCTATTTTTCCTTTGTCCTAACACGTCACCTACGACCCAATCTCTTGCATCACACATAACCTCAAAAGGCATGGTCCAATCCGGGGCAATTATGATAGGTGCCGTCACAAGAGCATTCTTGATCGTTTCAAGAGCGTTTTTACAATCGGAAGTAAAATCAAAAGTTTGATCGACATTTAACAAATTACAGGGCGGTTTTGCAATTTTTGAAAAATATTTTATGAAACGTCTATAAAATTGTAACACCCCAAAAATTGGGATAAACAAAAATTTCAGAAAAGGGAAATATGGTAATCATATAAATGCCAAAGCATGAGCTTACCCCAAAAAGGGAACAATTAATGACTGTTTAATTACAAGTTTGCAATAACAACCAATGAGAGATAACAACCTCTTAATCTAAATTCTAGACAAGAAATAAGATTACAAACGGTTGTCATCTACATCCAAAAATCGATTCTATACTGGCATCCCAAAAGCTCCCAAGCTCACATCTAAAAGCCCGCTAATTCTTCTTAGCGATCGCGCTGCTAGAACCTGAGATACATATCAAACCAAACAAGTGTTAGGCCAAACGAGCCTAGTGAGTTGTACAAGGGCATGGCATAACATTTATAAACATATAATGAACATTTATCTTTTAGTCCTCATAATCCATAAGGGAATCAATGGGGGTGACCAATCACACCAATGAGTTTTACCTCAAGTCAATATACCTTGATGTTCACTCGCATGAGCAACACCCCAAAGGCCCGACACACTTGAAGACTACCTCTCAGACATTACTCCAAATGGCGGAGGTCTAGGTGCATACCGTCAAGGTGGCACCTAAGACTACATCCTCCTATCACATACTCATGGTTCCTAAAATAAATATATATAATATCCATCTCTATACAGATTCCATATCAACAAGATACATGTATAAGACCTCCCATAGTTCAAATTCCAATTTAGGTCTAAAACACTAGACATGCAATACCCACAATGATAATCACAAATCCCATGATATTACACAATCATAACCCATCCATATAATTAATATTACCATTTATTCCACATGATGAACTCATAGCCAAAATCTCCCAAAATCTCAAACATAGCAGTTAGGTCAAACTTATCAGGTGATCAAATTTATGCATGCATATAAAATAAAGACAAGTAATCACACAAGATATGTATCTCATTGAAAATAGTAAGTAGAAAACTCACAAACTAGGTTTTATAGAAACCCTAGAAACTTAGATGACTTTATAGATGAGGAGATGAGAAGTTGAGGTAGAATGCCCTTCCCTTAGCAAGCTCTTAATGGCCCCTTGAATGCTCCTACTCAATCCCACCAACTTCAAGAGTTTGAATTGAATGCAACTAGGGTTTGGTGGAAGAAAATCCCCTTCCTTACTCTCCAATATCGGTTTCTAAGTGTAAAATGTGAAGTAAATGGTGTTAACCCGTCTAGAGGCTGTTGATATACCCTAACACCCCGTCGGCGACAGTGCCCAGCGACATTGCCCATGGCACTGTCGCGGGGGCATAGTCGTGCGCTCCCAACGACCCACGGTACAAGCCCCACGATAGTGACCGACGACAATGCCCATATCACTATTGCGAGGGCAATGTCGCGCCGTGACCTCATGCCTCGGTACGTGTCCCGCGATTGTGACCAGCGACTGTGCCCAAGGGCACTGTCGCGTGGCACTCTCGCGCCACTCCCAATAGGCCCGAAAATTCAGTCGAAACTCCACACTTGCACACACGATAAAATATTTTAAAAGGCATAACATTGACGAATTCAATAATGCACAATTCATACACAACTAGCGGTTCCAAATTTAACAAGATAACAAAGAACAAGGAAAATACTTACGTTAGATTTTTCGGGTGTTACAAAAATCTCGTATGTCCTAAAAAACTTCTAATGCCTTTAACCGAAGTGGGTTCGGGTAAGTGCATTATTACTTCAAGTTTCGCTTTATCCACTTCCAACTCTTTCTAGAAACCATGTGACCCAAAACGATTCTTTCTTGTACCATAAAATGACATTTTTCCCAATTTAGAATTAAATCGTGAGTTTCACATCTTTCTAAACTTTTTTCCAAATTTTTAAGACAATTTTCAAATGATGTTCCAATTACCGAAAAATCGTCCATAAAAACTTTCATAGTATCCTCAATCATGTCCGAGAAAATAGACATCATGCACCGTTGAAATGTTGCGGGTGCATTACATAAACCAAATGGCATTCTCCGGAAAGCAAAAGTACCGAAGGGACAAATAAAGGTCGTTTTTTCTTGATCTTCAGGTGCGATGTGAATTTGATTATAACCCGAATATTCATTCAAAAAGCAATAAAATTCTTTTCCGGCTAAACGATCTAGCATTTGGTCTATAAATGGAAAAGGAAAATGGTCCTTTTTGGTGGCAAGATTTAATTGTCTATAATCCATGCAAATTCGCCACCCGGTGACGGTCCTAGTTGGAATAAGTTCGTTTTTCTCATTGGTGACTACCGTGGTACCACCCTTGTTAGGGACACATTGCACCAGACTCACCCAACCACTACTCGAGATGGTGTAAATAATACCTACATCAAGCCATTTCAAAATTTCTTTCTTAACGACGTCTTTCATGATGGGGTTAAGTCGTATTTATGGTTGCACTTTACCAACACTATTTTCTTCAAAGATTATCTTATGTTGGCAAAGCGAAGGACTAACTCCCTTGATGTTGGCTAAGGTCCAACCTATAGCTTTCTTGTGGTTTTTCAACAATTCTATTAACCTTGCTTCTTGATCATCACTTAAGTTGGAAGAAATAATTACGGACAATTTCTCTTCTTCCATGAGGTAAGCATACTTATGGTGGTTGGGAAGTGGTTTTAAGTCTAAATCTTGTAACACCTGTAATTTTCGATAAGTAAATGTCATCGGGACAATTATGTGACTTATAACCAGTGGGGTTTTGTCGGGAATTGCATTGTTTAAAGTCCCTCGGAGTATCGGGAGTTTTGGCGTTGAAAAGTTGGAAGTTTGATGCTCGGTACGTCCTGGGCGATTGTGCCCGCGACTGTGACAGGGTGTCACTATCGCGGGGCACTGTCACGAGGAACGTACCGCGGGCACCCCCCTTCGGGCGACTATGCCCGACGACTATGCCAAGAGCATAGTCGCGTGGCACTATCGCCGGCGGGTGCAGACCTTCTTAAAATCGTGAACTTCAGCCCTCTTTCATTCCAACCTTCCCCCATTTCACCCTCTTCTCTCTAGAAACCGAACCCAAACCCTAAAATCGGTTTCTATGTATCCATGCCACCAAACCTGTCATGTTCCAAGTGTTCTCCCCCACCCAACAAAGATTAGAAGCTCCACCTTCATCTTCCTCATCAAGTTCAACGGTTGGGAGCTCGGGTTGAAGTGTTGGATTGGGTGTTCTCGGAAGTCTCATCGTCTTCAAGGGTAAGTTTTCTTGTATTAAGGTTATAAATGCTCCCTTGATGGTTTCTTAGTGTTTGGTTTCTCAAATCTCGGATTTGGTAGTTTTGGAGAAACTAGGGTTTTGTTATTATTTGGGGTTTCTTGGTATATTGTTAGGGTAATGTTTCTACATGGTCGGATATGGTTATTTATGGTTTGGATTGTATGGATCTAGGTTTTGAAAGTTTCCGGCTTGAGGGTTCGAGCGACCTTCAAAAGAGCTCGTTGGGTGAAACCTAGATTTAGCCTAAATCTAGCAAGGTGAGTTCAAGTTGATTTGTGAAAACGGTGTACATGCCAAAATGTGTATTTTAAAGTGTTTTACATGAAATGGTTAACTGCTGATAAGTTTTGAGTATCTAGAAGTAAAATGGGTTTTACTTAGTTATTTGTCAAAGTGTGAGTATTTTGATAAGTTTTCATATTTGGTAAACTTGGGTTGTGTTAACCTCTTAAAATGATTCTAATTGGGTTTTGAACGTTTCCAACACCTAAATAACATGAATTACGTATTCTTGGTGATTTTGTACAAGTAAGGTTTATTTTATAAGTTATACGTCTTTGACGATTTTGTACAAGTAAAGTCTAATTCATGTTAGATGCATTTGGTCTATTTGCATTCATAAACACTTTGGAAATCTTGAGTTCCATCTCGTATGGAGTTTTGGGTAAATCTAGTATTTGAAGTACGTGTCTTCATAAACGGTATTTAAAGACATTTCACTATTGTGGAGACCGGTAATTATTGGTCAAACGGGTTTTGAGCTCTTTAGCTCGGTATTGGCTTAAACGAGTCGTGTGGACATTTGTCCGGACTTTTAAACCGTTGTGGGTTTTGGATATGAGGACACTTAAATTGTGTCATTGGTGAGTTACATGTTTTGGGAGCTTTGGTCTTTCAATTGGAGTCATGTAACGTTAGACAGTGTGTAATGGATCCATAGGCACGTGAGTCAGTCTGTTTTGGGATGGTCAATTGGGTATTGCGGGGTTGAACTTCAGTACCTATGTTCTATGACCGGAAACTTTACAAGTGATCGCTAGGAGGGTTGAGTCGGCTAGTGCTACCGGAGTAGTAGGCGCTAGGACCTCCGCCGCTTGAAGTAATGCCTGGGAGGTAGTCTTTAAGTGTGTCGGGCCTTCGGGATGGAGTTCTTCGGAATGATCCATCAAGGTCAACTGACTTGGGGTGACACTTGTAAAGAAGTCGTAGGGACACCGGGCTAGGATGTCGGGAGGTGTCATGCGATTAACATTGTTGGGTGGTATACTTTTGTGTTCCCTCCACCCTCAACGGATACGGGTTTCCCCCGTTGTTGGCTATCAATATTTTAAATATAGGAATGTCTTATTTTGTTGTCATTGGTTCTTTACGGTCGCGTGAGTATTGGACCAAGTGTCCATGTTTTCGGACGTACGGTATATGTAGTTTTGATAGCCATTTATGGGTCGAGCACTCTGTCCCTCCCATGTTTTGGGTACTTTGGGTTATAAATGGTTATTCATGTTCTTACCAAATAAGTGTCGAACTATGATCCCGTTTGGGTGAGTTATGTGTTGCACCATTTTATAAGAAACGTGTGTTTTGGGAGCATTGTCTTTAAAAGTGTATATTATGGGAAAATGTGTCGTTTCCATTTTGAAGTATAATATTTCGAAGGATCTTGATTTAAACTGATTTCCTTTCTTTAAAGATATATTCGTTCATGTTAAAACTCATTGAGCTCACTAGCCGTTAAGCCTAACCTTTTTATTTGTCGACATGTGCATCAGGTTTCAAGGTTGAGAGTTGGTTCTAGCAATCCTGTGAAGAGTAAAGCCTTAGCTAGATCCGAAAGTAAGTATTCGGTGAAGTCTTCCGCATTATGGAGATAGTGACTATGCATGGGTATTAGTAGCACCCGTCCCTTATAGTCTGTATATATATAAGATGGTATACGTGTATTATAGCTAAATCTGAATTCGTGGTTGTAGATGATTCATTAATTGATGTATTTAGAATTTTTTTTAAATAAGTTGCTATTTCCGGATCACAAGTTGGTATCAGAGCATAAGTTTGAGAGAATTAGGTATTGATTGTAGGATGCCTAGACTCAAACTAGCGTCTTTATAAGTGATTGTAAGTGAAGTTGCACATTAGGATCCTTAAGATAAGATATTATGGAGTTGATCGAGTCACTAGAAACGGGAAACTTGTCGAGGGTCGCAAGGATGAGCATGTACGGTACGTTCATAATGGCACCTGGCCAGTGTTATGGTGAACCTACGTACTACATGTGTATACTTGAACTACCTTGGTATGATTACCGTTGGGGTAGTGAGAAGGTTTCTAAGTGAGTAATCTAAGGAAATGTTGATGTCTATAGCAATGTCACGTTGAAGTGATAGTTAAGTGCGTTGAATTCATTAAGTTGATCGTCTTGAGTAAGAATAATTGGTTGGAATAGAACCTTGAGCTTTTGGAATTGATGTTATACGAGGAGAGATTGTAAGGTGAACCGATGAAATATCCGAGTGTTGCTTTAAGATGTGGAGTATCCGGATGACAACAGTAGGAAATTGAGATTGTTGTCGTAAGATGATTGATACACCCGGATGCCATCAGTATGTCGGGTTGTTGAGAAGCGTAGTCCAGATGGGTGAATGCCGACCAAATTCATGCACTAAAGTTATTTATAAAATGAGTTTGCATAAGTTGTTTCTCATGTTCGCCAAACTTAAAGTGTTTTGGATTATAAAGTTTTAGTAAAACATTTAGGCCTCATCAGATTTTAAACTGTGAGCTTAATCTTGCATGAAATAGTTTTGTTGCACGTGGTTGCAATTTATATTGAAAATCTCTTCGTCCCTGTTTTGTGTTTAACGCTATCTTGGGACATCTTAAAATCCGTATTTTAATACCACATGTGGTATTGGGCAAGTGACTGTAGAAATTTTAACCTTGACATTGGATCTCCTCCACGTATGTTAAGGTTTTAAAGGAAGAGTTGTCCCGCTGTTCTTGAGTCGGGATTTTCGGTGTAATTTTAGTTTGTATGAGTCGTGTTTAATTTTATGGGGTATAGTTTCGCGATCTTTTTGGGTTCGTAAGTGTATTTTGAGATGCGTGAGTTTTAACTTTATGTCGTATAATTTACGAGCTTTTGAGTGTTGTATCTCATGAGAGCTTTGTTGAAAAGGGTCACTTTATCTTACGTGGTGGTTTTAAAATTTTTAACCTTTTTTAGACTTATAGTCGTTTTACGCTTTTGTGTTGGGAAACAGAGATTTTGTCACCGCTTAATTTTGCCGTCGTTGAGTTTATGAAAGTCTAGTTGGGTTAATGGCGTTTCATTTTATGACCATTCAAACCGCGTAATAAAAAGGAATTTTTTGAAACGTGTAGACTTGCATTATTGTGTGCGTTAATTTACGGTTTTTGTTTAATACCTTGCTTCATGCGAGTCTTGTATCTACAATTTTGCAACCGTAAGAGGCACCATGAAAATCTTAATGTCGCATGATTGCATCTTAAGTTTCACACGAATATATGTGCATACTTTTGGGTTGAATCCGACTTTCACTCGCGTGAGTAAATATGCGAAATTTTTATGTTGTCTTATATTAAATTTTAATCTAAGCATGCTTCACTTGTTGACCTTGCTGTTATAAATTTTCCGCAATACATGAAACGAATTTTCGAATTGCATATCGTTGTAGTTACCATATTGGTCAAATGTGTTTTATCGAGGCGACTTAAATTTTTAAACTCGATTTGAGAATTATTTGCATTCACCGAACTTTGAGGAATAAACTGTTGCATATGGAGTTGTTAATGATTTTATGTCGCAACGACTTTTGGGTTGGGAAGTCAGAACTTTAGAAATTAATTTGTGAATGTCTCTTCTGGGAATTGTACAAACTTTTATTGCACATGTTATAGTGCGGAAAGTTATCTTTCATATGCATAGTATAAATTGATGCATTACTAGGGCCATGGTAGTCCGTTTGAAAATTTTGTTGCGCATCTCTTGTTACCGTTTTATTAACGTAATTACTGATCGAACGAGTTTTGGAAATGGTTTTATATGCGTTGTGTTGGTAACCAGTTTTGAAACCTATCGGATGGGCGATAGTGTGTAGTCACTGTACAGTTAATCGTTATAAAACTTGTGTATTTGAAAGTTTTATAAAAGTTTAAATTGGCATATTATTTGAAAAAAAAACCTTGAACTCATTAGGCCTATAGGTTTAACCCCTGTCGTGGAAAGGAGTTGCAATTAAGGGGCTAAGGGAGTCCTTAGGAGTTGAAGTGTCGGATGATCTGACTTGCGGTCAGTCTTGGATTTTGGACTTGGGTTTTCGAATCTGCGCGCGTTTGTATTAATGGAATTAGTAGACTTAAGTCTTCCCAGTTATTTAAGGGGCGATTTTATGCTCCGGTGATCATGCGGGTTAAAGTGTTAGGTAACTATTGGCAATCAGATTGGGTTTCGTTTTGGTGGTTTGCTCGTCGGTGTGACACCATGGCTTATGTGGTTGATGTACCGTCTTAACGGGTTCCGCGATAAAAGGAAATTTTGGTGATCTGTCTGCTAGAGTTGTAATATTTGAAATTTTAGCTCTCTGATTTGGTGTCAACCTTAGTGCGACAACCCGTCTGGAATGGGATTTTGGGCGAGATGTCCACATCTTCGAGGTCACCGTTTAGTCCTAGGCGTCGACTTGTTTTCTTGAGGTCAATGGATCTTGGAATGGATGGATGTAACCCGGTTGGATTATGGAAAATAGTAACCTTTCGGTAATAGATTTTGAAAGGAGTTTGGGTATTGAGGATTGAGTATCGAGGTACCCCAAGCATTCCTGTGGTGATAAGGATGTTACTTTAGGAATGTTGTGAGATTGGTGTTGAATCGGAGTTGAGTGACAACCGAATCTGTGTTAACCGGTTGCATGAAAGACATTTTGGTGCGCCTTAGAAGAATGTCTTTATAAATATTAGGAATGGATCAGTGAAATCAAAGGATTTGGAAGTGTGGTTATGATCTTTGATGTTGGGTCCGGGATCGTTTAGATCCGAAGGAAAGTTTGGTCGGCGAGAATTTGGGTCACTAACTACCTGGAGGTAGTAATTGTCACCCATGGTTGGGAGACGACC